>CM061232.1:1373742-2708218 GCA_030844895.1 Ambrosia x helenae | reverse complement strand
CAAGCCTTAAAGTACAATCGTGTTTACATAGGTTACAACTTTGGTTGCAATGAGCCTAAGAAAAAGTAACGATTTAAGAGAAATAAGACAGCAACCAACTTTTTTAAAGGTAAACTTCATTCACAAAAAGGGCGTACTCGAAACAAGGTTGAACACCACACAATTACATCTTGTACAAAGGAAAAGAAACTCACTCCTTTCAAATAAAGGTTTTAAATCTAGACCTATTTTTAAGCCAAAGAAAAACAATCGACTTAATCACTAGTACAAAAATGGTCTTTTAGTCACGGTGATATAGTCTTAAGATGTGGGCTGCAACCGCAACTTAATACGACACGTCATTAGGTTGAATGATCAAAAGTCGCGAAGAGGCTACCGCGTCTTATCATTCCTAACCGCGTCTCCAGAGTTTGGCCATATTTCAATTTTAAATTCCATCCCACGTCTTCCGCTTTCTTTTTTTTTTATAAAACAATAGCTTCTTCTGCTTGTTCACCTGGGCTGCTGCTTGGCTGTCGTTTCTGTTGCTGCTAGTTGCTCGTTTTCTGTTGTTGTTCAATACAGAACCATTTCTTGCTGCTGGCTTTCTATTTAATACAGAATATACATTTACCAAAGGCTCCGGCTATGCACACCCCCACTTATTTTTAACCCCATCCCAAGCACCTCGCTTAGGCCAAAGCGAGGCGCCTGGGGGTCAAATCGTACGAGGTGGCAGAGGGGGGCGGAAAAAGCTGATCCAAAGCCCCTAGCTTAGGCCAAAGCGAGGCGCTTTGGATCAAAGTTTTAATTTTGGGTATTTTTTGGTGTTTTGAATTGGTTTTTTACTTTTTTAATTTTTTTAATATAATTATTTTAAAAAGTTAAAAAAAATAAAAAACAAAGGTCTTAACTCTAATCAAAACGTCTATATAGGCGTTTTCGATTTCCAAATGAATCAACGAGTTAAACTTGACATCATCAACTACAAACAAAGCTCTTAACTCTAATCAAACGTCTATATAGGCACATCAGGACAGAGGAGCACAAACCCTAAAACATAGAGACAACGGAATAAACCAAGATGAAAAGCCTATTGGCTCTGATACCATGTTACAAACATGGAATCAAAACTATAATACTTTATTTCAAGATCCTAACCTAGAATATGTCAACAACTCTTACAAGATTGTCAGACCCAATACAAAACCTCTCAAACTCTCAACTACAACACACACTCAGAGATTATATTATAAATCTCAGTACAATGACCCAACAGAATCTAACATCAACTGATTCAAGGTGAATCAGTAGATAACTCTAGATCAAAACCCTAATGTGTTAGCGAGCAAATATTAGAGAGAGGGAATGAAAGAGACGAAGACTAATGATTGATGACCAGGATTAAACCAAGCAGCTGAGATCAACGCCTCTTATTGATTTGTGTTTTTTCCCACGGATCGCAACATCAGCAACACCCTCCACCCACCGGGCCACAGCTAAGACGACTGGGCTCCTCCTTTATTGGACTCAGCAACCAGCATTCACCTTGGGCCAAACCACAGCAACGAGATGGGCCTGCAAAACAGCTCTTATGCAAGATGATGTAAAGACTAATAATAGGAAATAAAATTGTATAAAACCAACAATATAAAGATGTATATATATATATATAATATATATTATATAGGGTTAGGATATTTTGGAAACCCATCCTTATTCGGTAAACTCTGGAACTCTGACTTCCCAATTTTTTTTTTTTTAAAAAAATAGGGCAAGTAATATACATGATTTTAAGCATTTTGGGCCAAAAAAATTAAAAAAGCACCGAGTAGTTTTTTTTTTTTTTAAAAAAAAAATAAAATTTTGACTAACACATGTTAAGCGATAATAACAGGTGTTAACCATCTGTTAATTATATGTTAACAATAGACGTTTTTTTTTTTTTTTTAAAAAAAAAAAAAACCGTTCGGCGCTTTTTCGATTTTTTGGTTCAAAATGCTTAAAAAAATGTATATTACATACCCTAAAATTTTCATAAAAAAAAAGTCAGGAAGTTAGAGTTTTCAGAGTTTACCATATAATGAAGGTTTTCTCTATATACTTCCAGTGTATATATATACTTATATTTTTAACAACTATCTAAATGTGTTTTGGGCCATAAAAAAGTTAGGCTCGCACTTAGACCAATCCAAAAACACAAGCCCAAATGGTCAAATGTTATTTAGGTAATCGGTTCATTTGAAAGAGAAAATTAAATTTGAATTCAACATATTTAATCGAAACGAACCATATTTTAAATTTTTCGAGGCGATTCGAATAATGAATACCACACTATCAAGCCGGATTCACTAAAATGTATTTTTTGTTGTAGATCCGTGATTTAGCATTCAAGTGTACGTACTTCTACTTTTTTTTTTTTGGATCGGCTAAGAACATCACCTCGGTACCCCGTTTCGAATCCCATTTTTTTCCGCATCGCCCTGAGGGCATAAGCCCTTTCAACGTCAAGGGGTGTATTTTTGCTGGCCCAAGATTCAAACCGTGTACCTCTCCCGAACGGGACCCTCCCTAAAAAGTAAACCCTCCCATATACGAACTTCTACCTGTTTCTTTTCATCCATATAGTATCCACTTGAATACAAATTCACGTGCTAAACTAGATTCATAATTGTACGTCCGAATAATTGTGATTTAACCCAAAGTAGAAATTTAAAGAGAAGTATATATGTGCGATTGGTTGAAGCCATGTCAGTATTTAATTTTTTTTTTTTTTTTTTTTTGAACGGATGTCAGTATTTAATTAATACCGGTTAAAACGGATCAAAACATGGCAATTTATTCGACACTAGGTTTCTACAACTACCATTTATTCGAGGGAATGAGGAATATAGGTGCTCCTTATCAAATATAAACACCTTCCCAAAAATTAACTTTAACCTAAAACAATAAGTAAAGTTAATGAAGTCAAACAATATATGGTGAGGAATCTAATAAAAGAATGGATTATCCATTGTTTCTAGTTCACAAATCATGATGTGAAAGACAATGAGAAAGCATGACAGTTGATATCCATTGTTCAAAACATCATAGTGTTGGATATTAGGAATAACTATATTGTTTTCATAGGTCGCGCGTTGCGTCGGCGACACCTTACTTGTTTAAAGCTGGTGACATATTATGTGATGCGTTAACCATATAAAAACTCGTATTACAATGTGTTCTCTTTAAGTAAGTGTAACCTATTTAAACATTGCGGTTAAAGTGTACGATGATTACATTAACATGTGGTGCCCGCACATGCACTTAAAATTAGTTTGACATTAAACGCGCCGACAATGTATCTCATAGTTATTACAAATTTAGCAGAAGTTAATTGCCAAAAATGTCCGGGAGGTTTGACCAGTTTTGCCACATCAGTCCAAAATCAAAACTTTTTACATCTGGGTCATTCAGTTTTACTTTTTTTTTTTTTTTTGCCAAATTCGTCCCTGGCACTAACCCAGTTAACTTATCTCGTTAAGTTTAGGGGTATTTATGTCTTTTTGCCTACCCATTTATTTTTTAATATTTTTTTTATAAGTGGAACCTACTTCCACACCTTCTTCTACCTCTAGACCTCCCCACAGCTTGCAGACACTCTCGATCTCCCCACATACACCCACACCGACCCTCTACCCTTCTCCCCCAACCAACTTCTTCACCTCCACCGCCTACCTTCTTCCTCAACCAACTCCGGCCAGCACCCACCACCCACCCTCTCACTCTCTATTAACCACCGGACCACCTCCTAAACTCAGTCTCACTCTCTATTAACGACCACCACCACCGTGCTACCAACACCATCATCGACTAAAACGACCAGAACCAGAAACACTCCGGCCATTTCCTCCCATACCTCAAAACCCTAGCCAGACCTTTACCTCTCTCTAATCTTCTTCATCTTCCACCCAATTTAAACCCAGACCTTGACATTGATTAAACCAAAATCATTCGTGACGTTTTACCCAAAAACCCTCTTTCATCTTCTTCCCTAAACTACTTGCACATAGCGGGTGTCGGGTCTCAGTTTGAGTTAGTTCAACTCGGGTCAGATCTGTTCTCTTTCTTTCTAGATCTTTAAGGTGTAGTGGATGGTGGTTGTGTTATCGGGAGCAGGGTCGTCGGGCCCCGCCGGAGCTCCGCCATGTCTCTCTCTCTCTAAATGGGTGTGTGCGTGTGTTGTTTTGTAAAGAAAATGGTGGGTTGAGTGGATTGGTGATGTTTGGTTGATGTTTTGTGGTGGTGGTTGATAATGGAATGGTGGTGGTGGTGGTGGTGGTTTGAACTTGAAGAGAGATGCATGAGGGAGATGATAGGGGTTTTTTTATTTTTATTTAAAGGCTAAAAAAAGAAATAAAAATTTTAAAATAAATAAAGTATACAAAATGTCCAAAATGCCCTCGATTTCCTAAGCAAAAAGACATAAATACCACTTAACTTAACGAGATACGTTAACTGCGTTAGTGTCAGAGACGAATTTGACCAAAAAAAAAAGTAAAACTAAAGAACCCATATGTAAAAAATTTCAATTTTGAACTAATGTGACAAAAATGGCTAAACCTCTAAAACGATTTTGGCTATTAACTCGATGAGCAAATATACGCTTAACAAGGTTTGATTGTGCCAACTTTCACAAAATTGGTATCAATAACTCAACATAAACATAGGGGTGAAAAATGAAACAAAATATTTTCTTAAATAAGTAATAATAATAAGAAGCCCATGCCCTCTCACCAATCCCCACCCTCACCCTGTCCTCTTCACAATGAAACCGATGGATGACATCTGGAACGACATCACCAGCAGCAGCAGCAGTCTCCAATCTCCAGCCACCAACTTCTTTGCTCCGGTACACCGGCCACCGGTAGACGCCACCAACTTCCTCCCTCCGCCACCGTCACCCACCACCATGTTAACCCTACTAACCTCTACTAACTCCGTCCATGACGACCCTAATAAGAGACCAAAACCTACTCCATCACCACGGAGTTTCACACCGCCGACCACTTCTCCACCGGAACACAGTGAAAAGTTCCGGCGACTGATGAAGAACCGAGAGTCAGCCGCTAGATCACGAGCCAGAAAACAGGTTTCCTCTAGTCCTACCACTAAACTAAACTATGATACTAAACTATGATACTAAACTATGATGTTGGTTGAGTACAAGTGCATAGTTATAATGTTATTTCAAATATTAATTTTTTTTTTTTCCAATAGTGTTAGAGCATTCACACTTAGATTCTTTATAAATACATGAGTGAGTCCTTGGTAATTTGTTAAGTGATTTGGAGTGGTTGTGAGTATAGGAGAGATAAAATGTTACTCTTCATCACTAAATTTGGAGAAGCCGTTCCTCATTCTTCGTAATTTTTTAATACTTTTAAAAGTGGTAGTCAGTGGAGAAGAAAAAAAAGGTAATGATAAAAGTATAGAAAAATATTATTAAGTAGAAAATAAGAGAGAAATGTAGTGATTTTTAGTGTAAATATAGAGATGAAGATAGAGCGGCCTTAGATTAATATTAATATATATTTATATTTATATAATTGTGTGTTTGATACCTTTGGCTACTTGACACCGGAAGCTATCCGTTTTTTGACCAGGTCTAATAAGTTATCCATAGTAATGTCTTAACTCTAGAGGGCGAGGTTTGTGTTTAGTAGAATGGATTTACAGTCCGGAAAGACATGACGACGTAGCTTGTTGCTTGCTGGTATCTTGATGTAATTGTTAGTTGTTACAATTATAAAATGAAAGAATTATAGATAATATTAATTGTGTGACATTTTAATAGTGTACACCTACTAACATGCACAACCTCCCAGCTAAGCATTTCTTTTTTCATATTATATTGTTATATATTTTAGGAATACCAATTTTAACCAAAATTGAACATTTGGAGTGGTTAGGAATTTAGATGCTCCACGTTAAAGCTGAGGTTTGAGGTTCGATCATTTACTTTGACTAGTTTCCCCATTTACACTTCTATAATTCTCTTGTGGTATCGGTTTCGTACCGTTATAGTGATATTTTCTTATCAACCTGTTTTTTTTTCTTATAGTACTTTTGGTGCTAATACAGATGGTTAAAGTAAAATCCAATGGGAATGAAAAAAGGTGTGGTAAAAATAGGGGGGAAATTAGCCGTTCAAAAAAAATGTAAAAGATTTTTTATGTTCATTTACCTTTGAATACCGGTACCGTACAATCATTTCGGTACAATCATCGGTGCCCATTTAAACCGATTTTTGGGACCGGTTCCGGTTCAATACAGATATAGTGATTAAGCACGCACCCTGCGACAACGTGCGGATAAAAAAAAGCCTCTAGTTATATTTAGTTGTAAAATAAATTCCATTTAAAATAATTACTACTAATTGGTAATGTTGTAATTTAGGTCAGTTTTTTCAAACTTTAGTAGTCAAAAAGATTGTTTTTTTATTTACTCAATGCATCTTGTCAAATATAAATTTTTTTATTATTTTTTTGTTTGAAAAGTTTTTTTAAATTATCTTATCAAATTGAAGACCCGGGCCCTGAACTTTAGAAAAATTTGTTGTGGCGTCAACAAAGTTGTTTTATATGGCATTTCATATATAAGACTAAACAGCCGATGAGTTTTTTCTACATTAGCTGATTTTTTTTCATTATTTATTGATTCTGTTATCATTTTATAATCTTCGTTTATAAGAAAATGATTTACAGGCTCGTGCAGATGAGTTGGAGCATGAAGTAATGCGATTAGCAAAGGAAAATGCTAAGCTCAAAAGGCTGCAAAAAGAAGTAAAGAAAACTATTCTAGTACCCTTCTTGTATTTCGTCATCAACCAATATTATATATATATATATATATAATTTCTTAAACTTCCTTTTTCCCACACAACCTTTATTTAAAAAATATATAATTTTTCTCGTAAAATATTATTTTATTTTATTTTTTTTCAAGTGCAATTGCTAAAATTTTCATTACCGGACAAAGAAAATTACATCAAGATAACGGGCAGGCGGGCAACAAGCTGCGCCGCCACCCCTTTCTGAATAGCAAATCCTAATCTACTAAAAACATAACCCTGCCCACCTGAAGCCGAGACACTATTAAAATTTAATAAACTTTACTTCTTATATTTTGGCACTTCAATAATTTTCTATTTTGGACATTTAAACTATAAATATATCGGATCCTTGAAGCATTAGAAGATAAACGTTAAGATATACATTTAAATGTTTGGGTAACATAATGGATGGTGGTCCTCTTGGAAAGATATTCTTTTTTCGCTTTTACCGATTATAAGAATTAATAAAAAAAAATCAAATATAAAATACTCTCAATTTGTTAGGTCAATTATATATTTGCCATTTTATTTAAACCAATAAATTACTTGAAATCTGATATATAAACTAGTAAATTACTTCAAATATGAAATTACAACATATATTAATGAAGTTTATTTGTTCTTGTCATCCTTTAATTTTGTTTTTTATTTGTTCTTGGCATTTTAGTAAAAAAAAAAAAAAATTATATAAAACTAACTTTTTTAACATGTGTTTGATAAAAGTTGTATACATTTGTTGGTATCCTTAAGAACAAAAGGTAGAGAGAGAGTATCGACTATTTTGCTTATTTTGGGTACAACAAAAGTCGATGTACCAAAAAAGGTGCTTATACAGTTATACTGGGTGCTTCACAGATACTTGACAAAAATGAAAACATGAAGTTTTTGGTGTGTAAACCAAAACTTTTATGATGATATATATATATATATATAATAGTTTTATCTTATAAATATACTTAAATAATATTTTGATTATTACTCTGTTAATCTTTTAGTTGTATTATTTGCAGGTAAATGTTTCAAAAATTCTAAAAGAATCTAGACTTCAAAAAAGCAAAAGTGCCCCATTTTGAGAAGTGCTTCTAAAGATTTGGCTAGCTTTTTAGGGGGTAGTTGGAAATGACTGTTTTGGCCTTTTGAGTATGTGGTTGATGATGCATATCCCCTATGGGGAGGACATGTATGTCCATATTTGGCATTTTACTATGGTTGTCTCTATCTATTATGGACTTATGTATAATTACCCATTTTGCTCTTTCACCCTTCAACTATGAGTGAGGGTTTCTGCTAGTGAATCAAATCTATACTATATTTTGTTTTCTGCTAGTGAATCAAATCTATACTAATTACCCATTTTGCTCTTTCACCCACTACATTTCATCACAACCTCTCATCTTTTTAAATTTTATACCATTCTTCATCAAATTTTATACACTTCTTCATATAATTTTTAAAAACATGAACCCATACAACAGAGGTTTTGACCCGAACAACCCGTACAACTATGTCCCGAACCCGAATACGCCACCAGTTCGTCCCGTACCAACCCGTCCACCCTTTCCATCACCGTGTCCCGCCTACGCGGGTTATCTTAGTGGACAGATTTTTCCAAATTTTCCATATAACGATTCTCCCGTTCCTAATTTTTCTTCACAACAACTCATACCTTTAACGGCACCGGATAGCATACCCGAAACGCAAGAACAAAATGTTGGGCGTTCATCGTCCGGTAAAAAAGTACCCGGCAAAAGAAATCACAAAAAGAAGATGCCGGAGGAGAAGGCGTTGGCCGCCGCAAACCACCAACCTCTAAAGTGGACAACCGCCGAAGAGGTTGCAATTACACGAGCGTGGATAAGTGAGTCGGAAAACGCGATTCAAGGTATTTGTAATATTTTTTTAGACATTATATTTTTTTTAAACATTATATATGATAAAGGGTTTATTTATTTTCTTTTTGTGTAGGAAATAATCGCCACAAACCCGACTTTTGGGACGATATGCAAGAAATGATAAGGAAACTAGGAAGATATTCTTACAAAGAATCTAGATCTACCAATTTAACAACCTAGACATATCGATAATCCCGCACCTTACAGCTATTAGAATTGGAAGAGCACCTAGAACTACCCAATTAACAAGAACCACTCCTATGGAAAACACTAGCAATTTACTATAATGTAACACCCCGAAATCTTGTTTCACCTAAATACGCCATTAGGCGTAATTGATAAAGTATCGAAAGCGAATTTAGCGGTGGATGTTTTAGTCAACGGATAAAAACGAGACTAAAACCCACTACAAGATACTAATCTAGTTAATGTTATAATCTAAAAGCAAACCGAGACCAAAACTTGAGGGACCATTGTTGCCAAATGACAAAGTGAGTTTTATTAATAATAATAAAACAATAAAAACACACAAAAAATGTGTGTGTGTGCGTGTAATGATCAGGAGATCATCATCTCCTTCAAGACTCAAACCCTAAACACAATAACATGCTTGAATCCAAGCCAAATCAAGGGGTTTTTCAGTGCATTAGCAAGATACGGGTTATCTAAGGCTTGTAGAACATCAAGGTACCTTTTATTTGGTAGAAATTGATGTTATATTCGTTTTTGATTCTTATGAAAATTTAGGGTTTTGATAAAAACGTGGAATTGATGGTTAATATGGGTTACCCTAGTCTTGGGGAGCCTTAAACATGTATAATCCAGTCACAAATCACACTAATATGTGTATTTGATTTTGATCATATGATTATGTGAATATGTAAGATTTGGGGTTTAACCTCTAGGTTGAAACCACACATGATTAGTAGTCTTGGGTGACTCTTAGGAGTTGTTATAATGATCAAATTTAGTTGAAATGCCTAAATATCTTGTTATGATAATAATTAGATACATGGCTATATTTTGGTTAAACTTAGAATGTTGAAAACTAAGTATATTGGTGGATGCACACCAAGTGTTTGATGAAATGCCTAGATGAGTTAATCTTAACTAGACATGTAAGAAAATGGCTATGGATTTAGCTAGAAATGATAATGAATACATGATGTTATGGATAGTGAACAAAATTCCATATTATGTATTCTAATAGACAAGTTTGACTCATCCCCAAGTTAGGTACAACCAAGAGGGAGCAAACGGGTCAAACGGATGCAAGACGAATACTTATGGAAACAAGAATGGATGCGAGGTAAGTTTTACTTACACCAATGTACTATAACATAGCTTAATTGTTGTGACATTAGTCTTAAATCTTGAATGTGTGATAAAGATAAACCCCAAGGGGTAGAAGCTATTAATGGGTCGCCTTATGTGCACTCAATATAAAACGTGGTTTATGACCTTAATCAAGACAATGCGTTATAACCAAATGGTGAAATCCATCAAACGGGTCAATAAATAAAGATATGTGAAAATGATGTTTTAATCTAAATGAAAGCATTTGAATGAAGCCGTTAAGCATGGTGTTAAATGGGTCAAGTTAGTGTCACTTGAACCATAATAAAAAACTTGGGTAACATAGTATCATGAACTATGGGTCTAAACGGGTCATATGGTGAATTCATCATCATTTGAGTCCAACACTTGATGCTTGTTTTCCAAGCATTAAGATTCTTGAGGTTAACGGATCAAATAGCAAGGTATTATCATTTGAGTTCCGAGAAGTTAATGTGTCTATCTAGAAAGCACGCAGGTAAACGCACTCACGTATGCTTGCTTGATGCTAAGAATCATGGAGGAGGAACACAAGGTATGAATATGGAACACGGGCACCCGGTAAGTCCGTAGTCAAATAAACGCCTTCGGGCGAAGCAACATAGGTGATAAAGTACCCACATGAAGTGTGGGTGCAAATCAAGTAAGTTATTTCCATAACTATGTCTAATGCGCGCTAAGGCGCTTAGAATCGACCACATTAGAACAATCTTGAGAAATGTTGAAAATCTAAGTCCGTATGGGCTTAGAAGTTTTTAAACAAGTCATTGAGTCCAAAACAATGGGTTTCAATCAAGAAGTGTCGCCACGAATGGCTAAATCGAAAGATTTGGCTAGGAGGGGCATTTTGGGAAATTATAAAGATTTACTAAAGGATAAATCTAATAATCGGAATTATAACGAACAAATCGGACAAACACTTTAGTTGATCAAGTGTATAATGACTTGACAACATGAACTAGATGCATTGCGCATGGTCAAATGGTGTTTGGATAAGTTAAATGTCTAAATGGGTCAAATTGGGTAAAAGTCGCCATAAACATTCAAAACTAAGAACCGGATCATGGCGACATAAACCGGACCATAATTTCAGTCAAACAAAGGTTTATTTAGTCGGCGAGTCATTACTTAGGCTTCGGGAATCATCAAATGCGGTTGCGACATGATTCCCATGCTTAAAAATCACCAAATTCACATCAGAAGCTTCGAGCGGCCGCTCACAGAGGCCGAGCGGCCGCGCGCTTTGACCTGCACGTCAGCACGAACTTTAAAATTGCATATAAAATCGTAGAAAAATCGTTAGGAGGTGTTCTTTATATGCCTGGAAAGCTCTCGGAGCGTAGAACAATTCTCATTTGAAAGTCGAAGTCAGATTTTGGGTTTTAGAAGGGGTAAAAGCGATCCGAACAGCTGCTGCGCATAAGTTGCAACAGTTTGTTCTCCTGATAAAGGGCCGTTTGGCCTGGTTCGTTCCGTATCAACGTGTAACGAATACCGTACTAGTTTAAATGTATCATTGACAACCCACTAACCATTTTTGTGAAATGGTGCTAGGTAAACAAGTGAAGGAAGTCCCGGAGCAAGGATCAAGTCGCGAGAAGAACCGAACACGCCCGAACATTCATCAAGCTTCCGCACTAGAATCTAACGAACTCCCGTTAAAAACAAAAACTTTGATACATTCTTTTTGTAGCAATGATGTAAAAATTTATTGGAACTAAACGTGTATGGGATTCATTAAGTTGGGTTTTCATAATTTCAAAGTTTTAATCGGGAGTGGTTTTTAGTTAAGGTCCAAACCCGTAAGATTAGGCAATAATCGCGTGATTACGGGTTAGGGTCTTACATATAAAGTTGTTGTTAACACACAGTCCACAACCTAACACGCATTCATACATGAAAGACATTCACAAAGACGCATGTGAAGTAAATAAATGCTAATTGAACAAAACTAGATACACATATACACCGGATCAGAAATAATCAAAGTCTTTACTTTATCATCAATCCATAGTCAAAGTTTCAAAAACCATAAAAACAATCAATCATGAGTATTCATCAAAACCTAAGTAGTAAACATAATTAGCCTTTGATTATCATGATAAAATCAAAACAATAAAAGCAAATTAAATTCATGGCGTTCATACAGGTTTGAATAAATAAATTATAAAAATGAACCAACCCGTGCTCGCCCCAATACTTCCACCCTTAATCAACACCTCAACCTCTTTAGTCTTTTACTTTTATGATGGTGCCGCTTAATAATATTTTCCTGCAGCTCCTGTGGTGGTTCCCTTTAATCCGATTTGCGGCATCCTCCTTTAAAAATATAATGCGGCTTTAATAAAAGGGATAATCACCAAAATAGCCCTTTAACTGGGGGACTTACGAGAATAGCCAACTCCTGTCTCTTTGGAAAGACTGTTCACGTTTCCCAATCTCGTCTGAGGCGTCTCCCGAGACGGCTTGGGTTCCAACCAATAAAAGTGCAACACGTCTCCGCGCACTAGAAGACAAAGCAGCCAACTTGGGGGGGGGGGGGGGGCAAGAAAACAACCTTTGTCAACCTACACGCCCGTGCCAACACTTGGCATGCCCATATGCCCATGCCAGACACCAAGGACAGATAGGGTTGTTCCCTGCAGCAACAGAACGTACGTGGGGGCAGGTCTATGCCTGTGCCCACCATCAACCATTTGGTGTGCCATCTTGGGTCGACTTCCACCCTTCTTGCAGAGTTCTTAGGTTCTTATGGGAAGCCTTAGGGCCGACCTAACACCTCTCCAAGGTTAGGAGCTTTCCTAACTTGCATGCTTGATCAAGAAATGACACCGTAGGACTAGTTAAAATAAAGATCGAGGGTTGTGGGAATCACATTAGATGCATGGGATCAAGGATGTTTGAAGCTTGTCTATGAGTGGAAGGCCTTCATATTCTTGCGTTGATTATCTTTAGATGGTTGTATCCATCTAGTATTCTCCAAACCTATTCGATTTGTTAAACTTTTTATATTATTAGTAGTTTATTTTTAGTTATTTGGTGTGTTTATCTTCTTAACTAACTCTTGTTTATTTATCTTTTGTGACAGGTTCAATTAGTGGTTAACTTAACAATCCTAAAATCAACCTAAACTTAACTAATATGAAAAGTAATCATGGCGTTCGATCGGCTTCTGGTAGTCCCAAGCTAGATCCAAGGCGGGGAAACCGGTCGTGAAACAGATCCTTTGGGCTTCTGGTATCCAACCCGGATTCTAAGCAATGGCTTCTGAAGTGGACCAGACCTGGCTGACAAATTTCTGGTATCGCACCAGATGTGTGAATGGTTTTCTTGACAAAGGGAGGATTCCCTACGGGTGCACCAGTGATCTTCGGATTGCATACCTTTAGGATTATGTTCCACCTTTATTAAGGTTATCATTCACAAGTCTTGGGGTTAAGGGTTGAAATTGTTAAAGTATTTTAATTACTAAACCAAACTTATATCCTGCTCAGAAGACATCACCAAACCTGCAATTAAGCTGCTACAATGCTGCATTTTTTGCACTTCAATTAAACCGCATGGTTCACGCTTCCATTCCCATCCACAGATCCTGCAAGCAACCACAACATTCTTCTTCCTTTCAAGGGAAAATAAGGTTGGGAACCGATCCATTAACAGACGACAATCGCCAATCCAACAATCTACCCAAAACCGCATGTGTTCTCCATTTTCGACCTTGCTTTTTAATAATCTTGTGACATCCAAATTGAAATCTAAGAGCTCCTTGTGTAGCCTGGTTATTGTATTCCATGTGCCCGAGATTCTCGCTTTCACTGGGAAGTACGCCAATGAATTCGGATGATGATGAATTGCCACGATTACTCGTTGCCATAAAGCGCCTCTTTCTTGCTTAAATCTCCACCACCATTTCATAATCATTTCATTCATTACTTTTAACAACCCCAAGCCGAGGCCTCCTTTATCCGTTGGCCCAATAACCCACTCCCAAGCAACCCAGCTAGTCTTTGATTTATCCTCATCGCCTCTCCAAAACAATCATCTTCTGAGAGCTTCTAATTTTTCAAGTACACCGCTTGGAGCTTTATAAATGGAAAAATAGTATAAGGAAAGGATGTTTAAAACAACCCTTAATAGTATTACTCTACCACCGAATGACAAGTTCTTTGCTTTCCATTTAGACAATCGCTTTTCTTAATAGTTTTGTATCTTTGATATGAATTATCTAACATATATATATATATTGCATGATACTTGAATTAAAAAATTAAAATGAGTGAATTAGTAAATTCTGTAGCTATTCTCTTTATTCTCCACCTACTTGTGTCTTATCGTTCATTCAATTGATTGGTGAGAGATGGACGTACATGAGAGTTTTGGTTGTCATCATCAAATGGAGAGGGTGGCATGCCTAGTTGTACGTTACATTCATTACACCCATACACACCGAACGCGTACCACAGAGAGAATAAAGTGTTAGATGAGAGAATAAAGGCTTGTCTTTATTTAATTACAGGTATTTAGGAATCATACACTCTCTAATTGGGAATCATACATCCTGACTCACATCATACACTAATAGAAGACTACCACATACCCTAGAATGTGATGTCACACCTTCAGAATGTGATATCACGAGGTGTATGAAACCTAAAACCCTAATTATATGATCTTACCAGAACAGAAAACACAGATATTGAGTTAAGAGACATCTGCAACTGATAAATCAACCCAAGTGGAAAAAAAATTGAGTTTGCCACTGCACGTACATACCGATTCTTTCACACCACCGATTATCTTGCTTAGATCCGATGTAAAACAAGAACACAACGATCTCACACATAAACCAATGTTGGCGATGGTTCGATACTCAGGATTATTTGTGTGTTCATCTACAAATGAAGATTTAGAGAATCGAATCATCGATTAGACTAGACCATTATGACGATTACGACAGGCAAATAAGCTATACAAGATGTTAAATTAGGGGGTGGGAGGACGTTGGATCCGAATGGTATTCAAAGATTGGCCAAATCATTAGAAAAAGTATTTTTCGGTTGACGAGTCTCGTTGGTTTGATATTATCTTTTTTTTTTTTGAACGGCCAAACAAAACTTCATTAATCAACTAGCAAGATGCTAGCAAACAGAAACCGGAAAAAAAAAGTCCGCAAGAGCAAATCCGACAACTAAAACAAAACGCACGAACACAAAAAACAAAACTCCACAGAAAACCAAGAGCTAAATCATCTTTTGCTTGTCAAATCTTCGCCATGAATCCCATGACATATCTGCCATCCTTGAACGAGCTACAACCCATAGGATAATTAAAAATCAAATGATATAGTAACATAATTAAAGAATTTTAAGAAAAGCACATTTAAGGTATTTTATATACATGAATTATAATAAACTCTTATCAAAATAGGATTCATATATTATCATTCAAGATACAATTATACCAAGCTTTCATTAATAGTAGGTTTTTATAATGGCAAATATTACTTTTACTTTACTTTGCATCAATAATTCTAAACTACTCATTTGGTCAGGTTTGATAATAAATGTTCATTGGAGGTAACTTGTAATGTGCTATATTTGATTAACAAGTTAATGGGATTGTTGAGAAAAAACGTTGTAAAGGTAAAATGTAAACTTAGTTCAGAGTTTTAGAGGGTCTCAATTAAAGAGATATATGGATGATCAGTTACACGATGTCATAGGATATCATGGAACATAGTTTGATAGGGTTTACAAAAACATACCAGTTTGATAGTGTAAGGATCTTACAACCTAAGTGCTATTGCCCCACGTGGTTTGTCGATGATTCAAATATAACGATTCAAGACCAAACGTAGTGGAACCGGAGCTCCACGCCCTTCACTCCAAATGAAAGAATTTAATTGGCCCTTCAAAAAGAAGAAACTTCCACGCCTTGAAAATTTTCACGCCAAAGCCAAAAAAAGAAGAAAAAACGGCAGGGGTGTTGGGGCATTGTGAGACGTTTTTGGGGCAATCCAAGCCCATTTCACATTATCACTACACCCGGTCTACGATGAGATTACGTGATGAAGAAACACTGATCCTGGATTACCGGACAGGCGCTAATCCAAGGAGTGGTTCTACGGTATTTTGTAAAGAGAGTGTGTTTATAAAATACGTGAGGGTCTAAGGGTAAGACCGAGGAGTTTAGGAGACTACCGATTAGAAGAGCCGAGCCTCTAAAAGTTAGTAAAATAAACAAAGGGTTGAAGAAGGTACGAAAGAGTTCGTATTCTTCTTGAGTGAAAGTATTTGTGATCCTAGATGCCTATAAAAGGAGAAGGAGCTCCTCCTTTTATAGTACCTAGATATCATACTTTCTCAGCCCATCCTCTACCCTTGATGGGGCCCGGCTCAGGTAGAGGTGTCTCCATAATCCGGCCCAAGTCCTTAAGCCCACTTGGTGCAAGTAGGTTTTAAATAAAAAGAAGAAAGTAAAATGCTAAGGGGGATGTTACCGCCCTGACGGTTGGTACACGTGGCGCCCATTGAGTGGACGCTGATGGTTGGCGGACACGCGGCGCTCGCCTATTGGTAAATCGAGGTGGTGGGTAATCATACCTTTCTTGGACTTCGAGACAGGTTGAGAAAGTCTGCTTGTCAGGAAGATATCTTGGCTAAGAGGCCGCCACGTCGTCGTCCTTTCTGCATGTCAGACTAAGAGCAGTCTCTGATTGGAGAGGAACTCTGACGGGCCGCCTGATGTGTCAGAGATATTTTGTTTGGGGCAGGATTGAGTCCCAAAGCTGCCCAAAAAGGTACCTTCCAGTTGTGTTGGCGAAGCTTCCTTTGGCTTGCTGGGGAAGCTTCGAAGCATGTTGGGTCCGCCGACGTAAAACGTGCGGACGATGTTGCGCCTGGCGTTGATTGGGCGCCAGGGTGTATCGCCGACATAAAACGGGCGGATAGTGCTGCTTCTAGCGTCTTGTTGGACGCCAGATGTATCGCCGACGTAAAACGGGCGGGTGGACGCCAGACGTTCCGCTGACGTAAAACGGGTGGATGGACGCCAGACGATGCCGGTTCTAGTTGGGCGATGGTATAGTATTTGTAATGTTTTGATATCATACCTCTTCACGTGATATGGAAGATGTGAAGGAAAAGACGAAACTCTTAAAACAATAATAAAAATTATAAAGATGGCATGAATCATAACTGGCAAACTTATGAAAGAAAGAAACAATGATTTAAAGGATGGTTACTATTATAAGACGGTCTATTTGTTTGTTATGATTATAACCTTTTATCTTACTTAATTTATAGTTGACCCTTGTTTACAAAACCGATAGGTACTTTGCAAGATTGTTAAGAGGATGTATCATTATGATTGGTGGTACGGTGGCAAGGCAAAGCCTTTTAATACATTTAAAATGTGAGGTCTTGATTTAAGTTTCATAAGGAGCAAGAAGGTCGTCTTTCAAAAAAAATTAAGAGGATGTAAACATGACATTACTAAGGAACGAGTGGATGAATTTTCACAAGACTCGGACGGATTTAGTTTATTAGACTTTAAATTGTACGATATAATGGAATTTGTTACTCGTTTATAATTATGTGGCGATGTACGATGAGTAAGACCAAACTTTGTAATTCATTTAAATGGTTTTGATACCTTTGGCTCCTCCTGTTCCAGAAGTTATTCGTTTCTTGACCAGGGTTCAACGAGTTATTCATATTTCATAGTAATGTCTTGACTTCAAGGGGACATGGATTCGTTTTTAGTAGATTATGGTTCATCATACAGAAATTGATGGCGGCACGACTTGTTATCCGTTTGCCTACTATTTTGATGTAAGTTTTACAAGTTATGAAACCAAAGATTCAAAAACTAATAATAATAATAATAATAAATTAATTAATTATTGGGAATACTCGTTGCTAAAAGAAATTTTGAAATTCACCAGTTAAAAAGAAGTACCAACACTAATTGTTTAGTGTATTTTTTTTATTCGTTTATGTACTTGTTATGGTTCGCTTTCTTGAAATGAATGAAGAACTATTTTGTACGTTTGAAACTTAACAAAAATATAACCAAATATAAGTTTTATAAAAAGACAGGATAAAAGGACATTGCATAGTGAAAAAAAGGACTTGTATAAATGTGAGTGGTTTCGAGGTGAGAAAGTTGGAAATGGACGATATGTTTGTCCATATTTGGCATTTAACTCTCTTCATGGATTACACTTGGGTTATCTTGGGGGACCACTAAGGCCGATTACCTTGCACGGGGCCCAATAGAACATCGTTAAGCCAACTTCGGCAGACTGTCAGTTCAAAACGGACCGGAGGAATGGGTCACTCATAACAAAAGTCACCTTCCAAAAAAAAAAAAAATCAAGTTGCTACAATATGGTTTCCCAACAAGACTCGTTAAATATATAAATGGGTAAATTACACACGTAGTTGCTTGTTTGAGTATAAATTTTGTATCTCGTTTCAGTTTTAAAAATTTGTATCTATGACTTTATGGACTCGGGCGTTATGATTTTAGTATTGAGATAGATATCCTTAGTTTTTACCATTATATTTTATGGTTTTTATTAAAGTGTTTATGGTTATCAAAATACTCTCATACCATCCAAGCCCTTTAAATGGGGAGAAATAATACAAACTAGTGGGATGTCCAGTCGATGTGTATCTAAAATCTTTAAAGCCTAAATTAATTACCAAGTAGCGAATGATAATTAAGATGTTACAGCAGCATTATGTGCATCACAGCGAAAAACCATTGATACATATGTCCATTGATTGACAACTTTGAAGTCGGGCGTTTTTGGGGCTTGAAATTGAAAAATAGCGCCCAAACACCGCTACGGGGGGCTTTATGGGGCGATATATTGTTTTAAAATTGAAAAAATGGGTGTCAGACGCCATAATATATATATAACGCCTTTAATGTTTTGGTTGGTGTGCCACCAATTATAATTAAGGAGGGGGCGTTATATCCTCTTACCACTACACACACTCTAAACACAGACTTTAGGCATTAAATGTTTACGTCATACTACGAGAGTATTTCATACACCAGAAACAAAGGTGGCCTAATCAGGTTTTCGCATTAAAACAGACAGAAGAAATATATAAAGTAAATAATAATTAGTAGAAATAATGTAACAAAAAGTACTGCAACAAAAAAATGTTAGTCATGATTTGAGCATGTGTAAATTCATTTCTCCACTGAAAAATATAAACTAAGGGATAGCAAGATGGGCGTATTAGGCTAGGTGACGGGTCAACTGGACGGGTTTTGGTTGAGTTTCTACAAATATTTAATGCCTATTCATCGAGAGCTCTAGAAATAAATAATGAGCCAAATGGCTAAATATGTTAAAAAAGATATGTTGTTACAGTGATAATGTTAATACTCAAATAACATAACTTAGGAGAGTGTCTAAAAAGTAGACGTTCATCAACTTTCAACCTATTTGACCCGCTCCTTGTTCCAGTAAAATAAACTTATTTGACCCATTTTAAGATAATTTGCAACCTAGTATCAATTATTAATCATTTTTGTCCAGCAACCACTTGGTTGTTCACAATGAAGTGTGCACCTAGTCTAGACCTTAAAAGTGCTTCCATTTTATCCTTAACTGTGGATGACACATCAGATGCAACTAGAGCCTTCAAAAAATGGGTAAATTTGACAATTCAACTTGATAGAACCCTAATTCACATTAATGACAAGGACTTAAGTATGGGCAAATGAGATTCCAAGTGATTTTAGTTACACAATAAGCACCATAAATTAGTTTTCAATGTAAATGAGAACTCAAACTTTTAAGGAAAACCATCGTTGGTGGCAACTTAGCCATGACATAAGGTGCATGTGTCGAGGAAGAAGGACAAGGTGTCGCACCCCGCCTAAGGCGGAAACACGAGGTGAGACGGGTATGGTGATCACAAACATTGTTTACATAAGAAATACTAAATGTCATTCATTTCACATAACAAATATTGGGGATGACAATGGTGTTTAGGAGATCATTGGAGATAGTGTTGATTATATTAATAAGAACATAAGGTATAAACATAAGAATTAATCATGTGTACCTGATATGCTTAACCATTCAGGAACCTCAGTAATGGAAGATACCATCATCTTGATCGGGTTCCCTTTAGTGTGTACAGTAATGATGGCTAATGATCACATGGTGATCGTTTGAGAGGGAGAGGTAGGCGGCGGCTTTAGGGTTATGGTGTTATGTCATTATCACTCAACATCAACCTCTATCCCTCTATTTATATACACAGGGGACACCCTAATAAGGCCCATCTAATGACAAGTTCGTCCATCAAAGACATGTCTATTATTGGGCTTAGGATAATATTAATAATTGATCATCATTATATAAATGATTATAATGGCTATCGATAAATATACAAACGTCACGTATATTTATTCCAACAGATAGTCCCGTAGATCCATGACTAACTTAAATAAAAATACATGGAACTAGATCTTAAACAAAAAAAAAGTAATCATCTAAAGTTGCTAAGGCTGAGTGTAACCATTAAATAGGCGCAAACCTGACTCGCTATTCGCTAACTTATGGCCATGAACCTTGAGGTCGTGAGATGGAAGTGTCAACTGAAAAACCATAATCAAAGTTTTGAAATTATGAGACTCATAATGGTAAATAGATATCGTAAAGTATACAAAGAAACATAATGTCACTCTTAAAAAGGATCATGAGAACCTTATGGCAGAAGTTAAGATAATTATATCAAAAAATGAGAGAACATTACAAACCAAGTAACTATTTCAAACACTTAACAAACTTTTATGAACTCGGACACTTTTTTTATGAAAATGATCGACAAAAAAGTTTATAAAGTGACATGCAGGTATCCAATTACTTTATATATTTTGAAGGTACCTAGTTTTAGTAAATCAAACATTCTGCATTTTTTGATCAAAGTGATTATTAAATAGTGATCACATTCCTTAAAAAAAACAAACAAATTAAAAAAATAAGCCAAATTAGATCTTCACATTCTACCATTACTCCCTTACCCTCACCACAAAACCTCAAGTTGTTAAATGAAGTTCATCTTTCAAAAAAAAATAAAAATAAAACAGAAACAAAAACCCAAGCTGTTAAATCCAAAAGGTCACCTGGTTTATCCGATTGCTCAAGTAATCATCATAACCTTTGAAGCTTCAAAATTGTCAAAGACACAAACATAAAAACTCTGAACTATTTAAGGGACAGACTTTACATAAGTTTCATCAAGGCTCAGAGTAAGTGGAAGGATAAATCACCATGGCTGCAAGGGGGGTTGCAGGTAAGCACATGCCATCCTCCAGCCTTGCCATGCCAAACGAAAGCTTCACGTGGAATTTTACTCAGATTTACCAACTCATCATGGTCGTATCACGTAATCAGAAAAACTAATTGAACAAAAACCGAAGGCAAAGAATCAAAACAGAGTCAACAACAAATTCTTATGCAAACCCCAAGAATGAAAGGACGACATCAAGAACTGTAATCAATTTCCAAAAATCAAGAAGAAACCAAAAATGGGTTATTGGTTTCCCTGACTACATGTAACACCCTTTCTTTCCAATTGTTCCATGGCTACCTATTACCAAATAAAAAAATACACAATTGAATATCCATTCAAACACCTATTCAAATTTGTCATCGATTTACTGAATAAAGAAGAAACCAAATATGGGTTCAGTCTCCCTCCAAAAAGCCCTCTGTCTAGGTGTTGAGAACATGAAAATGGGAATATGAGCGGCATAAGGCCATGTTTGGCTCTCCTTCTCCATTTCTCCTTATAACTTTTCCCCTTTCAAAAGCTACTTAATCTCATAAGTCACAAATTGTGACTTATGACTTTTCCGCCAATTTCTCCTTTTCAAAGCACAAAATCCCCAATAAGTTACTTTTCAAACAACCATCCAAACACTTTTGTTTTAACTTATGACTTATTGGATAAGTCATAAGTTAAAAGGAGGTGTGGAAATGGAGAGCCAAACATGTTCTAAGAACATATGGCAGTGGGAAGATGAGTGGTAAGACGACAGGCAGAGGGGGTAGGTGGAGATAAACCATTGGAGAAACCACTAAAAAAATTATTAAAAAATCATGCAGTTAAAGGAAGGAAACAAAAAAAAAAACACCTGCATGATTCGAACCCGGGCAACACACAACACACAGCAACGCTACAACCATCTTTACCATAACACTTTTCATTAACAACCTTAAAACCATTACTATTTGAAGCCTTTTTAAAACGTGAGATGGCACTATTCATGGACCTTGTAAAATAAACATATAGGATAATACAAGAAAACAAATAATACTGAATTAATTACATGATTATCTCCTAATTCAAATAAATGAATATTATATTATTTATATACGAAATATATATCTACTAATAGTCCCCCACAGTTGGAGCGTGATAGGAATGAACACTCAAACTGGACCGAAATTCTTCAAAAAATGTTTGAGGCAAACCCTTGGTGAAAATATCTGCATATTGGGATGAAGAAGGAACATGCAGAACTTTAAACATGACCGATGTGAACCTTTTCGCGAAGGAAATGGATATCCAATTCCACATGTAATTTGGTTCGTTGATGTTGCACTGGATTCTTCGAGAGATACATCGCAGAAATGTTATCGCACACAATAGATGATAGTAGCAATAAGTTACGAAGCCAGCTGGCTTCGGCGACCATGTTTGCAACCCTATTGTATTCAGCTTCTACACTTGATCTAGAGATAGTTGGTTGACGCTTGGACGATCAGGGGACCAAGTAATTACCTAAAAACACCCGGTATCCAGATGTGGATCAACGAGGATCGGGGCACTCGCCCCAATCAGCATCAAGGTAAGCGGTGCGTGTCATAGGGGAAGAAACTGATAGTTTGCAGAGTTTTGGGTTTAGGTTTGGAATCGAAAGAAGACTTTGGGGATTGGCCGCCAATTGAAGCTGTCGAAACAGAAAAAAAACGAATAGGAAGAGGGTTGGGCGACTAGAGTTTGGAGAGGCAAGCCTCGGATACCATAAAAGTGTTTGTTATCAAAATAATCTCATGCCTCTTCCGTTGATCAATGCCCTTTAAACATGGATAAATAATACAAATGCGAGGAAACAAATAATGCTGATTTAATTACATGTTTATCTCTTAATTGAAATCAATGATTATCTTCTAAATATATACGAAAGATATATCTACTAATATTTGTCCCATGTTTAAAAAGGATGAAAATAATAGTTATCGCATATTTCGCACGAACACGATCATCTTCTTCATGAAATCTCCATTCTCTGGCACGATCCTTCTCCGGCCAATCTTGAGTACCATGATATCAAACTTAGTGAAATGAAGAAAGTGTATGGTTTTTATGATTGATTACCGCAACCTTTGTCTAGAGATGGGCAATTAATCAATGTGTGATTTTGATGGAAATTTGGTTGTGCAACTAGAGCCTTCAAAAAATGGGTAATTTTGACAATTCAACTTGATAGAACCCTAATTCACATTAATGATAAGGACTTGAGGTACGGGCAAATGAGATTCCAAGTGATTTTAGTTACACAATAAGCATCATAAATTAGTTTTCAATGTAAATGAGAACTCAAACTTTTATGGAAAACCATCGTTGGTGGCAACTTAGCCATGACATAAGGTGCATGTGTCGAGGAAGAAGGACAATGTGTCGCACCCCGCCTAAGGCGGAAACGCGAGGTGAGATGGGTATAGTGATCACAAACATTGTTTACATGAGAAATACTAAATGTCATTCATTTCACATAACAAATATTGGGGATGACAATGGTGTTTAGGAGATCATTGGAGATAGTCCCGTAGATCCATTGTTTAACAACGACATCGAGTCTAGTCCAAAGATCATCCGTGGGTTTGGAGGTTTTGTCTTTGTCACCCTCCGAAGAGGCTGCCGCAGATGAGGTGGGTCGAGGAGAAAGGTGGTCTAGGACCTGAAAGGCGCGGCAGTGAGTTTGGAACAGTTTTGACCACAGGCCATATTGGCTGGATTCAGATTCGAGGAGAACGGGTACAAAAATTTTGATGTTGTTGACTGTGAGGGTTGGATGTATTTTATCGGCCATAGTAATAAGGGGAAGGGAAATCGATGAAAGTGAGGGAACACAGGGAATTTATGGGGACAGAAGGGTTTGGTGCGGTTGTGGTTTAAGAAAAGATTAGGAGATGGGGTATGGAGAGAGAGGTGAGTGCAAGAGGACAAGGATGATGTGTATGGCAGCAGGTGGGGGCCGGAAAAAGAAGAAGAGACAGCGGCGGCAACGCTGTGGTGATGGTGGTAGGTTTAGGTTTAATCTCTTGATACCATGATAGAAGAGATAATTGTCAAACCTTGATCATTTTCATTAATCATTCAAGGGTATAAATAATACAAGTGAGATCAATTTGGGATCTCTTATACGGAAATAATCAATTACATTAATTACAATATTAACACAAATAATATTCTATTAGCTAACTATCCCACTTCGCCACTGGTGGCAAAGTTATCATTTTGATATAAGATAAAAGGGGTAAATTGACTAAACAATAATATCTTAGTGGAGAAAAAACGTAGTACAACAAATGTTTAATTTGTAAGGGAAAAAAACTTTTAATTCCATTCATCGTAAGATCATATGTAATGATCCGTGAGCGTGAGAAGGCGAGTCATTTCTGCTCACATTTAGGGTGTACAAAATGCTCGCGGCTCACAACTCGTTCGAAACTCGCTCGAAAAATGTTCGAAAAAAGCTCGACTTGAAAAAGCTCGTTTTGTTATCGAGCCGAGCCCGAGCTAGGAGTCTTGGCTCGTGGCTCGGCTCGGTGGCTCGGCTCGATGGCTCAATTCGTGGCTCAATAAACATCTTTTATATACTTAATAATACTTTGAATTAATTAATAGAACAAAAACACAAATTATACAAATAATACTTTTAGTATGCCTTTTATTCATTAAAATATTAGAAAAATAAACATGTATATGTGTAATTTTATTATTATTTTTTTATTTTATAAATATTTTAAAAAAAATAACGAGCTGACTCGAACCAACTTGAACTCGGCTCGAACATTTACGAGCCGAGCTCGAGCTCGGCTTTTCAGCTCGACCAAAAAAACGGGCAGAGCCGAGCTGGCTCGTTTAAGTTCGAGTTCGAGCTCGAGCTTAGCCTGGCTCGGCTCGATTACACCCCTACTCACATTCACAGAAACGTTGCGCCCCTCACTCGTGAGAGTGGCGTGAGGGAGGTGGGCGAAGCTTTTAAAGCCGAGCCAAAATATTATATCACCATATCCGTGTATGTCACGGGTCACTCATGTTAGGGAAATTTAAACAAAGAAGTGGCTTTTGACAAAAATATATATTAAAAAAACACGTATTCACATCATCAAATTCATATTTTTGCTGAGGAAATCATGAACAATGATTCTATATGCATTCTCTGTAAAATGAAAGCTATCCCAGAATACGTATTCAGACACATTTGTACAAGTGTACTTGCATAAGAAAGCCACCTCTATAGTACCCGTGCCACAACAACCTATGTTTGAAACATCAAACCCTGTAACAAAGAATCATAAAATGAAGTATGTTAAAATTGAACAAAAGTGTGCATAATATACATATTGCAATTTATAAGCTATTCTGATGGTATACGGGAACGCTCATCCAAATTGCTTTTGATTATCAGTAGTCACCGGTTAAAGTTCCAAGGCTCACTCAGTGTGCAAATGGCTCACATGTTAACTGTATATAAGGCGCAAAAATGTGCACGTCCCAGACAAAAGAACTCCAAAGAATAGGAAATGGATATATAGACACACAGACATAAAGGAGTTAGGATCGCATTCAATAATAAAACATAACCAATTTTAAGTAGAGAACTACGAGAACTGGATAAGCAGTTTCGTTTGTCATCTAATGTGGAGAGAGATAGTGGGGGGTTATGAAGTTACAGAAGCACCTAACACATCATAACTAAAGCAACGAGTACAAGTGTTTATACAGTTCTCATAATTAAATACTTTAAACCGGTTTTGTATTGAATGTCCCTCTATATATAAAATAAGCAATAGAAAACTATAAATATATATTTTGCAAACTAAATAAAAAAGACGCCTTGCTTGCGCGTGGCCTAAGCGCCTATGGCGTACTCCTGGTACGCTTTTAACTACCATGTTATAAAAAAGTTGCTTCGAATAAACACTTAAAAGTTGTTTATTTTGTAATGACAAAAACATACCATATTTTGTAGGGTTCTGAATCATGTCAAGTGGAAGATAATAACCATCAATGTAAACCATCCTTACAGAAGGTAGATTATGGTTCAAATAATTGATCTCCATTGATAACTTGGTGTTGAATAACGCTGCTAACTCATTAGACTTCTCTGCACATTCTCTTTGTGTTCCTCCTTTCAAAGTTCTTTGTGATGGTAGACATCCTATTGGTGGTATACCAAAAACGCCGATTCGTCGAGCACCTAAATTATATAAATTCTGTTGTATTTCATTCTTAGAGTTAGTGTCAGTTCATGTAATAGGGAAGTGCAAACAAAAATATTAAATCAAGTTGAAAACCTTCCGAAAGAGGTGCGGCGCAGCTTGTTGCCCGTCTACCTTCTAGCAACAGTTATTTAGAAGGTATGGCAAATATGGGTAACTAATCTCTTTTCTTGTTAGGTTAGTACTAAGAGGGTGTTTGGGATTGCTTTTGAATCTGATTATTAGATTATTGCGTTTTGAAAACGCAGATAATCAGTTTTTAGTGTTTGGATTGCGTTTTGAAAACGCAGATAATCAGTTTTTTAGGCTACCAAAATGCAATAATCTATAAGCAGCTCCACCCCTGCTTTTCCAAAACGCATAATCTGTTTTGAATAATCAATCCCAAACACCCCTTAAAAAACCAACATACTTTCTTATTTTGGACGAAAAAAGTCCCTCAACCTATATTTGGCATAATAAAGTCTCCAAACTTGTATAAAATACGTTGAATCAAGACAAGTTTGGCGGCCTTAATATACCAAAACTGGGTTGAGGGCCTTTTCGTGTATTTTGACAAGTTTATAACCTTTAATATACCTAAATTAGGTTGAGGGACTTTTTCTTCGTACCTGTAAAAACGAGGAAGCAGAGTTGACCAAAAGATGAGTGTAGGAGTCAAAGTCATAGTGGTATAGCCTTAGAGGGTTATTGAAGTAGGTGTTGGTGACGTCATTGCTGCCGGTTGCCACTACAAACAATCCTTTGCTTAATATTGTGTTTAACACTTCCTCGCCCGCCACTGACTTCACCTTCTCCATGTACTCTTTAAACAACTCTATTTGTTCCTCAAGCGAGATCACCGACTATGATCAAACAAGTAAATCCACAGATTATGGACATTGTTATGAGATTGTTTGGAATGATGCTTATCTTTGTATTGTTTTTTTGAAATAAGAAATATTAGATAAACGATTCTAACCAGCTTAGGGGCTGTTTGGTAACATCTGAATGGTTCATAGTCTCTTAATGGTTAAGATGTAATTTTAAATATAAATTGTTAAGAGGGTAACATCTTAATGGTTGCCTCTTAACCATTCAGACTTAGGGTTACCTCTTAACCATTCAGAGGTTATGAACCATTAAGAGGTAGCCTCTGAATCGTCATTAAGAGGCAACCAAACAACCCCTTAGTTAAGTCATAAATAATTAGATAAGAAATCCATACTACCCTATGAAAGGGTTGTATTAGGGGTGTTGATTTCTTTATTTGTTTTTTTTTTAAATACATACATCAAAAGGAAATAGGTCAATCAGGTCAAAACTTTCCCAAACTATATTTTGTAAAAACCTGCTAAATTTCGTTAAAAAGAATCTCATATTAATTTTTTTTAAATACATACATCAAAATGATGTGGTCATCATGCTCATATATTTTGTGTGGAAAATGTTTTGGGTCAACCTGACCCGACGCACTTTGACCCATACAAAACTACTTGTTTTCATTTGTTACACAGCCGCCCAACCCGGCCCATCTTTCCCCTTTTAGGTTGTACATACCGCAAGCACAGATGTAAGGGGTCATATCCACCACCTCCAGATGCAAAGTTCACCCCTGTCAATAGATCTTCATCTTTTAGGTTCGGGTCAAGATACGGTGGCAATACATCTTTAACACCTAGTTCTTCCACTGCAAATTATCATACATAAATAAATATGCAATTTTTTTTAGTAATCAATCGATCAATTCATTTCATGACTAAAAAAATTACATCAAGATAGCGGGCAGACGGGCAACAAGCTGCGCCGCCACCCCTTTCTGAATAGCAAATTAAAAAAAAAATATGTTTCAAGGCTTCTTATATAAAATATGCCAACAATAATCATTACTTCCATGTATGATATACAATACACAGAAATGAACCATACACAGAACTATACTTGTTCAATACACAAATAAATATGAGCCAAAATGCGCATACATATCGAGTGACTTTTTGCTAAAAGTTTGCAAAAGATAACCTTATGCCCCTTAAATAGTTCAACAATAGCCTACTTTGTTGAATAAGGGAGTGTATTAATAATTAATCTTAATATGATTATCAAATACTGCTTAATATGTATGTGTGTATATACCAAGGAAATCAGAAGGAACTTTGCCATTAGAAAACCTGCCAGTGGGTTGACCTCCAGAAAAATCTTGACCATAAGGAGGGTAATTCACCTTAAATATTGTCTTTAAGTAATTGTTGTTTCCTGTATCTACTACTGAATCACCAAACACTATAACTGCTGGCACTATTGAGTCATTGCTTCCATTACATTGTACATGCAACAGGAGCAAAAACAGAAGAAAAATAATATAAGATGGTTTATAGAGGAAAAGGTGCATTGTTTTTTTTTTTTTTTTGAGGAGAAGTGTGTGAAAGAAATGTTTAGTTCATACTCATATTTAAAAGCATTAAAGACACACATATCCAATTCTTCTTGTCATGCTTTTTTTATTTTTTAGTGTGTAATTGTATTTTATTTTATTTCAAAATAACTGTAAATTTATAAATTTGACAAATTCATGTTCAGTTTTAAAACTTTCAAATTAGAATAAACTGATTTGAATAATCCAAAAATGACCTGATAAATACTGCTACAGAAACCATAGATTTAATGAAATTGTTTGACAGTTAATCATACACGTGTAAACCATGGGACCCATCAATACCCTGCTAACTAATGGGATTAGGTAACCTAGCCCATAAACGGATGATGATTATGAGTTTAAGACTTAATATTATGTGTATTTTATTTATCCATATCTTCTTTGATCATATCATTATGTTGAAAGCTAATCTTGTTTTTTTTTTTTTTTTTTAAGGGCAACACACTTTATATATAAAATGAAAGCTAATCTTGTTATATCATGCAACATGGATGTGAGTGCAGGTTATTCATTGTGAATTTATGAGGTTTTTGCCTTTTCCAATGCTTCTAGATATACTTCATTGTGATGTATCAAAATCATATTATCATATATAACTAGTGGCTTTTTATTAGCTATACATCTTACATAGGCTTTTGATTTAATGTTAATAAGTCATGTGTATTCTATTTTGTTTCTAGTTAAGTTAGTTTGGTATCACTGGAAAAAATATAAGGTTTAAAGGATAAGTTGTAAAGTTATATTTAGAGAAGCTCATAACTTTGCCCAATTTAGGTTTGTCAATTACCACAAAGATACACATATATTTTTAATTTTTTATGTATACATGCCTTTTAGAGGTAACAATCATATCTGTTTGGCGGACATGACAAAATCCATGTAAGCCGGACACGACTCGTGTAAATCGTTTATCTAAATAAATCAAACGTGCTGACGGGCCAAAACAGGTTGGTGGACTATAATCAAGTAAACATGTCCAGGGACGAAGGATAAGAAGGGCCAGGGGTGGCCCTGCCCCCCCCCCCCCCCCCCCCCCCCCCCCCCCGTTTTCTGGCGCAGTGGTAGACATTAATTTGCGATTTTCATAGGTAAATTGAGTCCGGGTTGAGTCCGGCCCCCACCGGTTTGCCACTACCGATCGAAAAAACTGATTCCGAAACCAAGCTTCGCCACTGAACATGTCGCAAATGGATTGGCAGAATGTAAACAAGTTGCATAACGGGTTGACATGTCGACTTGTCTATTTACAACCCAAGTATTAAACAGTTTAGGTGGGTCAACCGTTTATGACATGAACCCGTTTAGATCCAACCAAATAAGACCTGATTATTTTTGTGCCATGCCGGGAATTGTCACCTCCCCTTGCATTATCTTGAGGGCTAATATTGTTATACAGTATCAGACTGGTGGGTATGGGGCCGGCAAGGGACCGGCAACGCCATGCCGCCCCGGCTACACCGCCCCCCAGGGCCGGCAACGGCATGCCCGGCAATCCCTTGCCGTTGATGCCGTGCCTTGTGATTGGTGGGTTGAGGATGAAGCCGGAGAGAAGGAGATCAGCCACCACACCCTTGGCCCGGCATGAGGAGCTCCGGCAATGTCGCCGGTGACGTGGATGCAGAGGTGGCGGCCCGTCTTCTTTGCTGGAGCGGCACCACACCCACTGGTCTCATGCAAGATGGATATGACTGCAGGTTATTCATTGTGAATTTATGAGACTTCTCCAATTTCCAATGCTTTTCTATTTATTGTGGTGTAGGTGTATGAAAATAATATTATCATATGAAGATATTCCATGAATATTATTTAAACACATCATAGTGAGACCTCAATGCATTTGATGTTACCTAAGTTCAAAGAAACAAAGATATTCCTGATCTTGAGGAAGACATATCATGTGCAGCAATGCAGTATCAAAAAGAAAATAAAAGATTTATGTTGTATAAACTTTATTTAAAAACATTTGTAATGCCCTTACTTAAAAAAGAAAGATAATTATTAAAAAAAATAAAATAAACAGACATCAGTGTGGCAAAGTATTGATGAGAGAAGAACATGTTCAGCATGTGACAGGCTACAGAGAACACAGATTCAACTAACAGGTTTACATTCATAAAATTATTGTTTCTTTTTTTTTTTTTTTTTTTTTTTTTTGTAAAATTATTGTAATGAAACATCAATAAAGGTAATATTGTAATGAAACATTAATAAAACTTATGAGTAAAGAGTGGTGAATTTAGTTATTTAAAGACTTAACTCCATCTAATGTATTGTTAAGCAAAGCTCAACCATGAGAATTGTCTAAGTTAAAATAATTAAAGGCCCAATTAAGATATAAGAGGTTACTAAGCCCAAAACCCCTGCGGTTTTTCCCTACGCATTAAAGAATAAACCATAAATCAAACCGTTCGGTATGGTTTCGAGTATATAAAGGTGACTTGTTTGAGAGGTTTCATTGTTTCAAACAGCCTGTTACAGCCATCATGATTCGAAACCCAATGATATCCGAGTTGAAATAAAAAAATATATATATTAACAAGATAATCAAACAAATTGTGAAAATGCTATGGAATTTAGACAACAAAAAAAAAGAAAAAAAAGTCATTTATCAAACGTAATGCAATGTTTGCGCTCAAAGGATTATTTAACTCATGCCAAACTTGAGTTAAGTAGTGGAAGGTGGTCCACAGTACCTTGCAGAGTTAAAAATCAAGAGTTTGTATTTAGCAGAATAGGCAATGCAATTCGAAAGAGTTGGTGACGTAGCTTGTTACCCCCTTACCCAATATCCAAATAAAAACTGTCTTATTTGTCAAAGTAGTTTAATCTCATAATCGTGTTTGGTTCATTCAAAAACTATTATTGTGAAGTATGATATACTTTTGTTGTATAGTCTGACCTTATTAGTATTGGTTTTAGGGTAATTATAATTTAAATAAGTTGAGATTGAATTTGAATTCGAAAACAATAAAAGGTATAGCACTCATGTTTGAAATCAGTTGTCAGAAAACCCAAAGAATGAAAAACATAAAACCTAACAGAGAGATTCACAAGTATATAAACGGTTCCATCGTACCTGAGAAGGAACACCAGTGTTGGTCCGATCACCATTTTGTGACACTGATTTCGTATTCCGATAACATCGACAACTACTGATAAATTTGATTGTTTCCGTAGTCATTTGCCGCTATTTGGTTGGGCCAGTTGTCATGGTCCTCATTGGCCCGTTATCAATTATTCTAAGGACAGGGCCTTAAACGTACTGAACGTTCAGCGAACAGTTTGGGAAGAAATTCATTTACGTTTGTTCGTTTATTAAATGAACGAACTATAAGAGAATGATCAACCACATTTTATTCATAATTCATACATGATATATATATACAATGAAGAAAGACATAACCTACAAAATATTAAATACTAATAACAACTTTGACCTTGACCATGACCAAGACTTTAACTATGACTTTGATATGGCTAATGGACAAAATTTTATGTGACAGGGAAGCTATATAAAGACAATTCGACAACTTTATCGTTGGTGACACTTCAACCGTCCCCCCCCCCCCCTTTAATTTCAATAATTTCTCCATTAGCGATTTGGATATGATTCTTCATTGGTTTTGTCCTTGCTTTTATATTTTAAGGGTAAAATATCATACTATATGTGGCGCCACAATCGAATATCCAAGAGCCATTACGACCGTCACCATGTTTTGCGACATTTGCCTTTCCCATTATTTCATCCCTTTTAAAAAGCACGACTTTCTGTTGTAGGAATGGCTTTTTAATATTTTCTTTTGACAATTCTAAATTTAGAAGGGTGCTTTCAAGTAATTAATGAAATTCAATGGGAAAGTATTCAGGTTTAAATAAACTAGAGGGACTTGAATGATAATTAGAAAAAAGATAAGGCTACTAATAGAAGGGCTTGAGTGATACATCTCAAACCCTTTACCTGCATTGCTTTCTTCATCACATGGAACGGTTGACTTTTCTCTGAAACGGTTGACCCGATTCAAAACTTCTCTAAGAACCTGTGTATAATTCTTCACTTCCTGCATTGCTTCATCTACCGTTTTCAAGATTTTTGATAATTTAACTTCTTGCATTGCTTCCTCTACCATACGGTTCCACTGTTGTATGGTGGCAGCAAGGGTTTTGTGGGTTGGCCGCTGGATCGGGTTTAGGGTTGTGGTTGAGCAGTTTGTTTGGGCGGCGGCTACTAGGTTTTGTGGGGATGGTTGTAGGCGCGGCATAATCGGTTTGGGTTGTAGCTGGTGTGTGCTGAACGGTTGGTTTTTCACAGTTGTAGTGAAGCGGGCGGTGGTGGTTTATTTGTTTTCGTCAGTAAGGGAGCGGTATTTTTGGTTAGCGAAGGGGATTCTGAATCGATAACAGGTTTGAGAATTTGATTTTGGTATTTTGGTTTGGGAAGCAATGAGATTTTGATTTTGATTTGGGTTGATTGTAGATGATGAGCAGATTGTTTCAGGAATCAGAAACACTGCTCTGATACCATGATGGAAATTGATAATCAAACATGATTGTAATTGAGAACTTTGATAGAAATTGATAATTAGACAGGATTGAAATTGAGAACTTAATTGTTCTTCACATTTTTTTTTGTAGTCATACAAGTAACAAGACAAGACAATTTATAGGAGTTCTACAATGACAAAGAATGGAAATAATGTAATATTTGGGTTGTTGAATAACTATCAGTTAGTCTTGATTGTAGAGCTTCTAGCTGTCAATTAGGACATGATAGTCAAATCTGGTCCTTAAAATCCTCTGTCTTTGACTTTCCTTTATGACAATTAGAACCTGTTCAACAATTTCAATTGCATTAGTAGGGTGTTCGATTTGTTCGAAGAACTCCCGAATCAAGAGGGTTTTGGGGCTGTCCATTTTTTGTACAATCAAAAGGATTGTAAAACTAATCTTGGTTCGATTCATCAGAAGATACATTGACAAAATATCAATTCGGTGTTATCTAGGCTATCGAACGCAAAAGAAGAAGATAAACACGAATTATTCTAATTTTGTCTTTTTTAACGAACTATAAATTGAAGCGTAGTGTAAATTTGTATGATTACGTGTAGGAAAATTGAGTTTTAGCATGTCTAAGATGGTTTGTACATATGTGTAATTTATTTGGTCCTACGGTTGTCTCAATTGGTTTGTACTTATTTGATTGTGAGTTAGACATATATAATTTCTTAGGGCATGTTTGGTGCCTCTTAATGAGAGGCTCTGAACCATTCAGCTCTGAATGGTTCAACATTCAGACTGTTTGTTTCAACCTAAAAAAGGCTTTGAATGGAATGGTTAAGAGCTAAACCATTCAGACTTTGTGCATAGCTGAATCATTCAACACTTAATCATTCAGAGCCACTTAACCATTTAGACATCTTAATGATTCAGCACTTAATCAACCAAGTAGCACCTAATGTTATGGTTAATCATGATTTCCATGTGTGTTAATAAAACAAATATCCTTCAGAAGTAATATTTGGGTATGGTGTATTGATATAAAAAAAAATACATATTGTGTGTAGAGTGGGAGTTGAATACTTGTATTATAGGCAAGAAGTTAACACCGCCAACCAGAATATGGAATCATTGAATGCAACAAATGAGGACCCTTTGACACCAGGGCACACACCCATTTTGGAAGGCAACATTATTAAGTTTCTTAGGTGAAAGTAGCTTTAAAGCTCATCTTTCTAGCCAAGAATGGAACCACTCCATATTACTTTGCACATCATCTATTGCAGTAGAATAGTAGTCTCTATCTGCCCTACTAACATGTCATTATTATTTTATATACTAAAGTTTAAATATAAGGACAAAATGAAAATGTATTGTATTATTTTTCTCACTTTGTGTATATAGACAAAACAGGGAGTTCCATCTTTATCATTAATTATAAAATTTAGCTGATTATTAATTTCCTTATTAATATATACATATATTATACATCACACAACTATTTATATGACTTTTAGTTCGAAATAGAAAGAAACCAAAAGACATAAATACCCTTGAAAATTCTAAAACTACAAAAGTACCCTTAATGTATTTTCAGATAAATTAGATAAATTAATGTATTTAAGGATCTTGTTTGGTTGGATTGGTGTAAAAACCCCTTGTATATAATGTAACGGTTTGAGTATCGGTCCTCGCTTTGAGGACCGTTTACATTTTTTTTTTTGAACGGTCGACGGTAACACCTATAACGAAGCCTCCCATCCTTCGACCGTTTACATTTGTTTAATGAAGTTGATCGTAAAAAAAAAAGGATAAATTAAGAGTGTTTTTTGGATTTATTATACTTGATTAAATTCTAAATCTATGTTATCTTATTAAGGAGGAGAGATGGCTAGGATAGTAATTTCACAACCATTTTAAGATGGCATATCAAGAGGCACAAGCATAAATCCCTAACTTTTACCATTTTCTTCCTATTGTGCCCCTATGTACAATATTTGATGGCACATTATAAGTCACTAATACAACTTGTATAATCCTCCCTATCCAAATAAGTAGTAATGTTGAAAAGCAATTGTCTTTTTCAATTAGTTGCAAATCTTTAACAAGTAGGGGTTAAAAGTCCTAAAAAAATAGAGGATACACACACATACATGCATACATACATATAACTTCTACATTATTTTTTTATTCATATTAAGGTTTGAATTATATTCCCGCCTTATATTATTGACTCCGCGGCAACGCGCGGGTTCCCTACTAGTTACTTTAGTAAGTGAGTGTCTTTAGTGAAAAAGACAACAACCCTAGAGCTTGACTAGATCTATAATATAATATAATATATACAAATGTAATTAATAAACTTTATTTAATACAATATATGTATAGATATACATATATTTCATAATAAAATATTACATGTATAGTTATATGAAAGTGACTAAATAATGCAAGATATATAAAATTATTCACTAACCAAGCTTGAAATTAAGATATACAACAACAACAACCTTACCCAGTAAGTCCCACAAAATAGCACAGCTAAGAGTAGGGTCTGGGGAGGGTGGGATGTAGGCACACCTTACCCCTATCCTTGCGGGTAGAGAGGCTGCTTCCAGAGAGACCCCCGGCTCGACAAACCAAAACTACCAGTAAACAACACTAAACACTAATGAAGAGATATTGAATTTAAATAAACATTGAAAGTGTCTTGTATTATAAACAGAGGTATATATGTCATAAAAACAATATAACTCATATATAAACATAGAAAGTGTCATGTATTAAAACAAGGTATACATGCAGTAACAACAACATACCCAAAAGAAATATATGAAACAGTCCCTAAGGATCCTTAACCTCAATTCTACGTCTCCACGAACTCCTATCTTGGACCATGTCCTCAGAGAGGTGCAACTCTAACAAATCTTGTTCAATACGCTTATCCCAGGTCAACTTGGGTCTACCTCTACTCCTCCTACCGTCAACAGTCAGCTCCTCCACTACTCTAACTGTCGCTGACATCTGCCTCCTCCTCACATGCCCAAACCATCTCAATCTCCACTCCTTTATCTTCTCTGAAATTTTAGCCAAACCTAACCTTCCCCTAACAATCTCATTTCTTATTCGGTCTAGCCTTGTGTACCCACACATCCACCTAAGCATCCTCATTTCTGCTACATCCATCTTGCGGGCTTGAGTCTTCTTGATGGCCCAACACTCCGACCCATACAGCATAGCCGGTCTGACTGCAACTCTATAGAATTTACCCTTTAGTTTAGTTGGGAACCTCCTGTCGCACAAAACCCCAGAGGCCGCTTTCCATCTACACCAGCCGGCCTGGATACGAAATTAAGATATAAAAAACGAATTCTAATCTAACTTAAACTCTAGCTCTCTTAACATAAACAAAATCAAATCAAATCAAGCTTCACTCAACTCATTTACATTCCTACCAACTTCCTATCACATATTTTTCATAGCAATAAAATTCTAGTCATAATTTAAATAATTTCAATGAAAAATCTAAATATATGAATAACAAAAGCACACCCTCCATTAATAATTTATAAATGGGAAATGAGTGATGACCCGGCCATTGGCTTGGGTTCGAGTCCTGATCCCGACCGGTTTTACCGACTATTTCACCGTCGTGCCTTCGGGCGGGTTTTCCCGGAATTGGTGGCAATTGGTGGCCCGGGTATTCTCGAGTACCTGATTTGCCAAAAAGGATGCCCGAGAGTGCTCGGAATTGATTCGTTAACCGTTCAAAAAAAATTAATAATTTATAAAAACATTAAATGATGAAAGAAAACAAAAAGGCAAGTGAAATAAAAGGCAATAATGTTTATTTTGGTAGGGATATCACAAAGATATTTATATAGAGACCAATCCGATCACTCTCTCACACGCACAAAACACGTCAAAAACACACACACACTCACTCATCTTCATACAAACTTGGAGCACATAAACCGTTGCCGACACTCTTCTAATCCGTTAGGTAATCCTCCCAATATCCACATCTCTTCATCTCCGTTTCAACTCATATACAATACAAACTGTATATTTACACACACACACACACACATATATATATATAATATAATGTATGTAATTCAGTTCAATTTCCTTATTAATTGCTGAATTTGATGCGATAATCACAGCCAAATCGTTGTTTGTTTGTTTGTTCTTACAATTTTGCCTCTCAGATTCTTCTTCAGTAACCTATTACACGATTCACAGCTCATATAATGTGTTTAATTTAGTTTACTTTCTTAATTTACGTAGCGGCACAGCTTGTTACGCGTTTATCTGTAATTGCTTTATGTTCCCTAAGAAAAAAAATTAAATCTAATTAATAAAAAAATTATATATTATATTTTTGTATTTGATGAGATCATCGCAACCAAATCGACTTGTATTTTCTTTTCTTTTTTTTTCATTAAAATTTTAAATATGACTAGTATTCGAAATTTCAAACCTAAAAGGAAACAAGCTGTGCCGTTACTCTCGGAGTCATAACATAACGCATGTTTGGCCATTTTGTGTAATTATTATTATTATTATTATTATTATTATTATTATTATTATTATTATTATTATTATTATTATTATTATTATTACAGATTGTGATAGGATAATGAAATTGTGAATGAGAATCGGGTTAGGGAGGCTAGTGAGGCAGACAAGGGAGTGAGGATGGGGATAGTGAGTGCGATTGCAGGGACGTTTGGGTTTGGAGTTGGAGTGTCGATTGGGCTTGTCATGGGTTACTATTTCTTCATCTACTTCCAACCCTCTACTGTTGAGGTTAGTTTGTCTATTTTTTTTTTTTTTTGTGTGATTTGGTTGTGTTGATGGAAGATTGTTTGACACTTGACGGAGTCAACGCGTACGTTTCGATTTTAGTTTTTTTAAGGATTAATTTTTTGTTACCTATGAGATTTCAACCTGACGTCGCTTGAAAAGGCAAATCCAAAGTACTGCTTGATATAACTAAGAGGGTGTTTGGGATTGAGTTTCAAAACAACAACTTATTGACTTATTGACTTTTTCAATGAACCAATAAGCCAATAAGCTGTTTGTGTAACCTAAAAGCACTTTCTATTTTGGCTTTTGGCTTTTAAGTAGACCTGGCAATTTCAACCCATCTACTTGAGTTTGGGTTGTTTTGGGTTTAAAATTTGACCTTGTGGGTTAAAATGGGTTTAGTATAATTTTCAAGGGGGTTAGGATGGGTAATTTTAATTTTAGAAAATAAGTAAGTGGGTCAGGATGGGTATGTCAAAAAAAACAAATGGGTCAGGATGGGTATTTTTAGATAACCATATACAAATCTAAATTAAAACTCACCCAAGTTGATGCGTCATAGAAATCAATGTCAATAAAAACAAAAAATTATATCTTTTGCATTTGTTGATCACCCCAGTCGGTTCGAAACCGTTCGGGTCGTTAACGGACGACAATGTCGAAACAACACAGGTCGTTAACGAGACCGATCTCATCGAAACGGTTCGAGTCGTTAGCGGGTTTGATCGAGTGCAAACGGTCTGGGTTGTTGACTGGCTCGTTCGGGTCGAAAGGGTCTGGTCGTTGACGGGCCCGGTCGGGTCGAAACGGTCCGTGTTGCTAACGGGATCGGTCATGTCAAAACGGTCCGAGTCGCTAACGGGCCGAGTCGGGTCGAAACAGTACGGATCGCTACGGGACGCGTCAGGTTGAAACGGTCTGGGTCGTTACCGGGCCTGGTCGGTTCAAAACGGTCCGGGTCACTACGGGACGGGTCAGGTTGAAACGGTCAAGGTCGTTACCCGGCCCGGTCGGGTCGAAACGGTCCGGGTCGAAACGGTCCAGGTCGCTACCGGGCCCGGCCGGGTCGAAACAGTCCGGGTCGCTACGGGATGGGTCAGGTTGAAACGGTCTGGGTCGATACCGGGCCCGGTCGGGTCGAAACCGTCCGGGTCGCTACCGGGCCCGGTCGGGTCGAAACGGTTCCGGTCGCTACCGGGCCCGGCCGGGTCAAAATAGTCCGGGTCGCTACGGGACGGGTCAGGTTGAAACGGTCTGGGTCGTTACCGGGCGCGGTCGGTTCGATACGGTCCGGGTCGCTACCGGGCCCGGTCGGTTCGAAACGGTCCGGGTCGCTACCGGGCCCGGTCGGGTCGAAACGGTCCGGGTCACTACCGGGTCCGGCCGGGTAGAAAGGGTTATGGTCGCTAACGTCCTCGGCCGGGTAGAAACGGTTCCGGTCGCTAACGGTCCTGGTCGCTACCGGGCCTGGCCGGGTAGAAACGGTTCCGGTCGCTAACGGTCCTGGTCGCTACCGGGCCCGGCCGGGTAGAAACGGTTCCGGTCGCTAACGGGCCCGGCCAGGTCGAAACGGTCAGGGTCGCTACCGGGCTCGGCCGGGTAGAAACGGTTCCGGTGGCTAACGGTCTCGATCGGGTCGAAACGGTCTTGGTCGCTTCCGGGCCGACCGGTAAAAACGGTTCCGGTCGCTAACGGGCCCGGTCAGGTCGAAACGGTCCAGGTTGCTACCGGGCCCGGCCGGGTAGAAACGGTTCCGGTCGCTAACGGGCCCGACCGGGTCGAAACGGTCCTGGTCGCTATTTTGGTTTTTTAACTTTTTATTTTTTATTGTTATTTAATTTTAATCTATTTTAATTTTAATCTATTTTAATTTTAGTTTTTTAAGTTTTTTATTTTTTATTTTTAGCCCATCATAACCCAAACCCATCCTGACCCAAACCCATCCTGACCTATACCCATCCTAACCTTTTTTCTTTATATACCCATCCTAACCCATACCCATCCTAACCTAAACCCATCTTGACCTATGACCCAAACCTACCCAACCCACCCACTTTGCCAGGTCTACTTTTAAGGGTGGAAAAACTGGTTTTAAGAAGTTAGAAATCCTGGCTTTTGGATTTTGACTTTTCGAAAAAAATTACAAATCTACCACCCATACAACCAATATTTACAATAAGTTAAGCGAAACACTTAAAAAAACAATCTATTAACTTTTTAACGTTTATCATCCTAAAAGCTAATCTAAACACTTTTTTTAAAACTCCTTTTTAAAAAACCATAAGACAATAAACACTTCTGACCAAAAACACTTTTGCGTTTCCAAACTCAATCCCAAACACCCTCTGAGGTAAAGGCGCTTTGGTGTCTAATATTCTGCTTCAAATATTCCATTATTTTAACACAATATTTTCTAATTTTTTTTTTATGAAAATTCATGTTTCTTTCTTTTCTTTAAAGGCTATAATTATAGATATAGTTTTTTTTTACATATAGTTAAAAAGAGTGAACGTAAGTTAAAATTTGAACTACCATCTTAATAATTTTTTATCGAATATGTTTATTATATTTGAGTTGTTTTTAATAATAATCTTTTATGCTAAGTACCATTTAACTTTTCATGTGTATGGATTTGAACGAATACCATTTTCATGGGTTCAAATAGTCTAACATTATATATACTATTAGACCACTAAGTCACGAGTCCATTACCTAGTGGTCTCTATATGATGTTTGCCTCTATAGATGGTGTTCGTTCTTCTAAATTCAAGGTTGTGTGATATTTTTTATATAAAATAATATTTATAATACACCTAAAAAGTTTTTTTTTTTTTAAAATAAAATCACAACACATTATAAGTGGATGACTGGTAAGCGGGTAACAAGCTGCACTGCAACCTATTTTTTATATTTAGGTGTAAAAAAATGTTATTAAAAATATGAAAAATGGAAATCCGTTCCAACCCTCGGTTAAGTTTTGTCGGTTTCAATCTGATCAATGATCAAACGGTTTATAGAGGCGGTTCGACTCAACCAGACTGATTACTAGGCATTCCAGACTTTTAGTCCGATCGGTTGTAGTAGTTTGGAAATAATGCTTTGTAAGATATATCTTTGTCCTATGTATATAGTAGGGATGAGCACATAGCGCCGAATACCGATCCCGTACCGAACTGATACCGAATCGAGGGTGTTCGGTATCGGTATCGGTATCCACATTTAGAGGTTTTTGGTTTCGGTATTATCGGTATCGGTACGGGATCAATATGGTATCAGTATTTTAAGGTAAAATACCGATACCATACCAGTACCGTACCGTATGCTTTCGGTATCGGTATTGGGTTTTAGGACTTTTCAGGATCGGTATCGGTTGGTACTGATACCCTCCCGAGCTCATCCCCAATATATCTTTTCATGTTATTGGTCTATTATAGTATTTATGTAAACTCAACTTATTTCACCTTAGAATAAACACATTCTCGGTTTAAGTAAACAATCCTAAATGCCCCTAACCGTTCTTGTCAAATGATACATATTTTAATTTAATGAGAATGAGTAACCTTTTTTTTTATATGAAATTAAATAATTTTTCTGTGTTTTTGTTACGTTAATATCATTCAAGGATCCCAAAGTACGACCTTTGATTGAACGAGATTCAAAGTCACTGCAACAGATGCTTCCTGAAATACCAATGTGGGTGAAAAATCCGGATCATGATCGGGTATGTATGTTCTTGACATAGTCAACTATCTATAATAAATTTTGAAAATATAGTAATAATTATAAAAATAATTTTGCAACGTCAAAATATTTCATTTCACTACCCTTATAATAGTACAAGTTATTGATTACATGGCTCTTTAACAAATGTTAACATTCGAAACATAATTATATTCGAATTTATCCTGTGCAGGTTGACTGGCTTAACAAGTTTATTGAGTTAATGTGGCCATATCTTGACAAGGTAATAAGTTCGTATAACTTTTAATAATTTTAGTTATGTTTTATTTTGGTCCAACGGGTCAAACAAATTAAATAAAAAAACAACTTAAAAAGAGAATAAGTAAAAAGTCTATGTAGATTATTTTTCTACAATATTAAATAATATAAATTCCCTTTGTTAGTGTAAAAATGTAAATTTAAACATATTAGCAATTAATTATTAATTACATATTCAAATTATGGTTTTATAATAGTAGTGCATATGAGATATGCCAACATTACATTAGTCATTTAAAACTGTTACATGTGAGAAAACCTTACATGCTTTAATTGGAAATTAGTGGCTAAACTATTTTTGTGATTAATCAAGTTTTTAATATTTGAATAAACCTTCTCAACTTCTTCGATAAATTAAAAATAGAGATTGAAAACTTAACCACTCAAAAATAAAAATAAACAGTTTTATACATCTATGAATAGCAAAAAAACTTTGAGGACTTAATGAATCACAAAAATAGTTCAGGAACTAAATCACATTTTCAGTGGAAGTGTATTGGAAAATAATTAAATAACCCTGGCTTTAAAAATTTAGGACCTGAAGGGTGTGGGGCTTCGTTATAGGTGTGTACTGTTGACCGTTCAAAAAAAAAAAAAAACAGTTTTAACGGCATAAAAAAATCACACGTTTTGACCAAACCAGTGTGACCCGTTACACGCCCTATAACATGACCTGATCCTAGAGAAGTGAGAGTTTAAATGTTTTGTAGGCTATTTGCAAGACTGTAAAGACGATTGCAGAACCAATCATAAAAGAACAGATTCCAAAGTACAAAATTGATGCAGTCGAATTTGATGCACTTTCCTTAGGCAGCCTACCACCTACATTTCAAGGTTTTTATGATATCTAAAGTGACTGCTAATTAAAATTTAAAATTCAATATTGTAAAAGTTGATTAGTTACAAGTTATAACTTTTATGTTTTATGGTCATTCAGGAATGAAAGTTTACGCGACAGACGACAAGGAGTTGATAATGGAACCATCTTTGAAATGGGCAGGCAATCCTAACATACATGTAGCTGTTAAGGCATTTGGGATGAGACCCACGGTTCAGGTATGTGTGTATATAATGATAATGATACACACATGACACATCTATGCTTGCAATGGCATGTATATATATAATAAAAATGTAGGCAGAGGTGGCCTAAGTATTCAACCTTTTCCATTAAGGCCATCCATATATTGAAACTATTCTACATATCACTCAAGTTTGCAGGGACGGACCTAGTGTATAACTAGGTGACGCGTCCGCTGCAGCTCAACTTCGCGCGCGTAGTGGAAAATTTGTTTTTTTTTTTTACGAAATTTGGAAAACGTTGCTACTAAAATGAAAAAACTGAAAAACGTTACTACTGAAATTCATTTCTAGATCCGCCACTGCAAGTATGTGTCAAGTTTCTATTATGCCAAATCTTGTTGAAAACATGCCTAGTGACGAAAATGTCCCTAATTTTTTCCCTCAATATTTGTATGAATTTTGGTTTGATGACATATTGTCAAAAACTTCTTAAATGTTGATTAAGAAGAATTAGATTATTATTTGATGATAAAGTTTTTTAATATTAGTTAACACAGGAACAAATCTATAAAATTGTATAAATTTAACAAAATAGTGTTGATGAGTCCGCTCAACCTGACCCGTCCCATTTGGCCATTTGGTCCCATAAAGAAGCTAACTATCCATAACCATTTTTGAAACTTTACTCAACTTGCCCGACCCGTCTATTTTGCAAACTCTTAACTGATATCATTGGACTAATGGCCGCTAATTGGTTATATGCTCATATCACACTTGTATTTTTTTTCTTTTCAGGTAATTGACTTGCAAGTATTTGCTGCGCCTCGTATAACCTTAAAGCCATTGGTTCCTAGCTTCCCATGCTTCTGTCAAATCCTTGTCTCTCTCATGGAGAAGGTAATAATCTTTATTAAAATATAATTTAGAATCAAATTTGATGAAGATTTTGTAGCTATTCAATACCCATAAGGTTTCTACTTGATTCTCAAAGACCCTTTATGTAGTTAAATATGACTGTCATTTGTTACAAGTTGTCTGACTTTGTAACTTACGACACAAAAACAGTAATTCTATTCAGTTGTCGTTGTAACTTAAGCACTTTCCTTTATCCAAGTACTTAAAAGAGATTATCTGAGTTATAAATAAGACATCTCAAACACCCCCTTAGTGATTTTAGCCTAAACTTGTTAAATATTTTCAGCCTCACGTTGATTTTGGGCTAAAAGTGCTCGGGGTGACCTCATGTCCATCCCTGGCTTGTACAGATTTGTCCAGGTATGTAACATATCAAAGTAAATGTATTCAAGAATCAGACTCAAGATTCAACTTTTATTATTTTACACGCATTTTTGTTCAGGAAACTATTAAAGATCAGGTTGCAAATATGTATTTGTGGCCTAAAACACTCGTCGTCCCTGTCCTCGACCCTTCAAAGTAAGTATTTGATTATTAGTCAATTAATATTTGTCTAATTACCGCGTAAAAATAACAGTGGTCACTTTTTTAATTGTTTTTGATAAGTTGATATGCTTCTGAACATTGGAATGATCAGTTTCATACTAGCTGCAACAAAACTGATTATCAAAGCGTAAAATAACATAAACTAAATACTCTTTCTGACTAGTCGACGTTTTAATATGGCAGAGCAATGAAGAGGCCTGTTGGAATGCTACATGTGAAGGTTGTAAGGGCAATGAAACTTAAAAAGAAGGATCTTTTGGGTGCTTCTGACCCGTATGTAAAATTGAAACTTACTGAGGACAAACTTCCATCTAAGAAAACCGCTATAAAATACAAAAACTTGAATCCAGAATGGAATCAGGAGTTTAATTTGGTTGTCAAGGACCCGGAATCACAAGCTCTGGAGGTCATAGTTTATGATTGGGAACAGGTACATTTCTTTTATCTTTTAACGGTTCAATATCAAAAAAGGTCTAACGGGTCAAAAGCTTGGTTTTAAAAAGCGCTAGGCGCACAAAAGCGACGAGGTCTAAGCGCAAAGCGCAAAAAGCGTGAGATTTTCGTACCCGAAGCGCACACTAATTATATAATTTTTTTATATATCCCATATATATTCCATGAGTTTTTAGCTTCATTTACCCAAAATATAGCTATAAATAAGGTTTTTATGCGATTTTACCTATATATACAAGCCAAAAACACCAAGGTACAACATTTTTATGCATAAAAAACACCCCGTGTACGTGAGGCGCGCGCCTCAGGTGAAAAGCGACTGATTTTTTGACAAAAAAGCGCCTGAGGCGCGCACCTTTGGAAAATGGATAGGCGCAAAGCCCTGAGGCGCCCTAGGCTGCACCTTGATGCGTCTTGCGCTTTTTAAAACCTAGGTCAAAAGTTACCTACATGTATTTAACCAGTTACAACTAGAGGTGGCAATTTCGAACCATAAGTATGGATTGTTTTGGACTTTTGGGTTGTAGTTTATGCCAAATGGTACATTATCATGATGCGTTTTATTCAAAGATTTAGATTATTATAGCATCTCCTATGCAAAGTTTAAAAATAGTTTAGAAAACTTTAAGAGGCCCTCTTTATAAATAACTTTGAGCTTGTGTTTCATCATTCATGCTTATGTAGCATGAAGTTATCCGTTTTGACCCATTACTCAACCCGCGCCCATTTACCATTCACCAGTTTGGGATCAATCTTATATTTTGACTTTCATGGTCAACTCGTGTGGCGGTGTAGGTAGGGAAGCATGATAAGATGGGAATGAATGTTGTACCACTAAAAGAGGTTACACCAGAAGAACCAAAAGTTATGACACTTGAACTCCTAAAGAACATGGACCCAAACGACCCGCAAAACGAGAAATCCAGGGGCCAGATCATGATTGAGTTAGAATACAAGCCTTTTAAAGATGATCAAGTTCCAGCTGATGGGGAAGACACTGTGATTGAAAAGGCACCTGATGGTACCCCTGAAGGTGGTGGTTTGCTTGTTGTTATTATCCATCAAGCTGAAGATCTTGAAGGAAAACATCATACAAATCCATCTGTTCGTGTGATTTTTAGGGGGGAAGAGAAAAAAACTAAGGTAAGTTTCATAATAATCATTTTTTAATGGATAATTAACTTTTAAAATAAGAGTAAAAGGATTATGTTATTTCAAGAATAATAATAACTAGCAATTTTACCCGCCGCGCGTTGCGGCGGTGCGTAACGGATTGAACCGTGAAACAAACATTTGGCCGGTGAAACTGATAATAAAACAAAACAAATGTAGGGGGACTGAAGTTGCAATCAACTGAAACATGAGTGGGTGGCAGTGGAAAGTAGAGGGACTAAACTTGCAATTAACTGAAACATAAAGTAAGGGGACTGAAGTTGCAATTAGATTAAAGTTGAGGGGGTAGCAGAAGAAGTGTCAGCCGACACTTCATAATTGTATATATATAATTCTTTTTGGGTAACCTTTTGTATGGATAAAATGGGTTGTGTTAGGTTGGCTTAACCTAGAACATATTTTAAATTTTTTTTTAATGATTATTAGTAATGGTTTTTGGAACAAAATTATTAGCAGATTTTATGTGTTAAAATACACACTTAAAAGTCAATACTAAAGCTGTGAGGTGTTACAAGGCTTTATTGTGTCACGTAGGGTTTGGAACAACAATGACACCTCCTTTAACATGAGTGGGGTGATGTTTAGCGCCCCATTTGGAACAACAATGACACCTCTTATAAACCTTTGTTTGGATGATTGTCAACAATATATTATGAGGTCACTATTGATAGTTTATATAACTCATGCTTGATTTTATATTTTATGAAGATGGTGAAGAAAAACCGTGATCCAAGATGGGATGAAGAGTTTTCGTATACTTTAGAAGAGCCACCAACAAATGACAGGATTCATTTTGAAGTCGTTAGTTCGTCTTCAAGATTGGGTCTACTTCATCCCAAGGTACAACAGTTTAATCCTTATTTGACCCGTTTAATATAAAGCAACAACTAAATGATGGCAAAATTATGGGTGTGTTACGGGGTCTGATTGTGTCAACCTGCTAAAATTTTCAAATATCATATTTTTTTTAGTAAATAATTACGGTTAATAATCTAATGCTTCGAACAAAAATGATTTAGTAGCTTATAGACTCAAAAATAAATGGTGTGTTACACAATCCAAATTTTTATAGGTAAATGATTTTTTCAAAGGCGTGTGTAACAATCATGATTGTGTCTGTACAATAATATCGCTTCATATCATTAACGGTTTTTGTGGTAGGAAACACTGGGTTACGTGGATATACAACTTGCGGATGTCGTGAGCAACAAGAGAATCAATGGAAAGTACAATCTAATCGACTCTAGAAATGGTAAACTTCAAGTGGAGATGCAATGGCGAACCTCATCGTAGTGGGCGGGCATAAGAAGCTATTTGGTAAAATGATGTTCAAGATTTTACTATCTTAAGGATAGAATCAAACACTGTCAATTTAAATGTTTGATACCGTATGATATTGTCTTTTGATTTCATGTTTCTTATGTGTAAGTTTGTCAAATAAATAAATGATTTTGATGTAACATACTAACATCAGACGTCATTTGATTTCAGGTTATTAGTCACACACTAAAGCTCATATTATCAATGTAATTTGTGTTCAAGGTTTAAATTATTATTGTATACACGTGGTTCGGTTGCTATGTAAGCACAACTAGATGGTATATGAGTGGTGTGGATTGTTTACATTGTGTAAATTAAATAATTCTATGATGTAACCTAGTTAACAACGTCAGACTATATGTTAAGTAAATAACTACATCTAACAATTTTAAATAAGGAGAAATATTAGTCTCATTGTTAGCATGTTATTAATATGCAATGCACAATTTATACACCGTAAAATCACTGAATATTCATAAAAGTATTTTATCCTGAGGAGTGAGGATATACCTCAAAAGCATCTTTGGAAAAGAAGAAGAGCTCAAATCGATTTGCTCCATGTGGACTCGAGTTATGGAAGCAGATAGCACAAATCATCGGAAGTTACCGATACAATATTAAAGAGCCGGAGTAGATGCAAAAAAAGCGGAATGGGGTGCGGAAACATCAACCCCTTCCCTAAGGCCACCTAGAGCACAACCATGATTTCATCCTGGACCCACTACTTGTATAGGGGTGCACCTGCACCCAGCCCTGTTCAGGTACCTTAAATTGGGTAGTGGGTTGGCGTTGTAGTATCCGTGCATGGAAGGAGAGAGATAGAGAGAGAATATTGTAAAAGTTGAGGTCCGTAGTTGATGTTAATGTTGCCTTCAAATAGACGTTTTAGAGTAGTGAATCTGGATAATGATTAAGCGGGTAATACACGATTGAAAAGGATCAGGGTAAGAGTGATGCCCCGCCTGGCCTAAGGTAGTCCCCTGCATCCACTCATTCCCTCTAAAATGTGTCACGTTTTAGTAATCTAAGTTATATTAGGGGGACGGAGCGTCACCAGAATTGGTCACGGATACCCACTATCAGTACGGTAACACCGCCGTCAATAATGCTTGTAGTGGATCTGTGGACCAAATTCTGATTCTAGTTACCGCACGTAACACTGATTTTCCTGTGTCCCTCTCTCTCTGGTTGATATTCTCTCTTTCATCTCCTTGATATATTCTCTGATTAACAATAATAAATCCACAATCTCTATTCATCTACGATGAGTGTAAAAATTTTCTGCAGGTAGCAATCCAATCTCTTTATTATTGTGGGATTTTGCTAGCTTTTGTTTTTTTTTTTTTAAATAAAAAGATTGTCAGATATGTGTTCCTCCAATTTCCGGCAGGAAAACGGTGGTTCGAGACGGTGGTTGCTGTACAACGACAGCGGAACCAACTGTATGGCTTTTGAGTACTAATGGGCCTAATAATACTTGTTTAGCATTTTAGTGCTTATTATTATAATTATTTATAAAAATAATTGATTATTGAGTAAATAATCAGTGAAGTGTTTCTCTAAAAAACGGTTTTAATAAAGTAAATAAATGAACTGATGTGGCAATGTAAGATTCGTGTAAACCAGTGAAGTTGAAAATGTTTCGATACAATAACCCGCCCCTTACAATTTACGATACCCCATTGCCATCCAAGATTCCAAAAGGATACTGAATTACATCAACCGTCGGATCACACTACATCCAACGGTGCATACACAACCGGATCCCCTCAGCCTCACCATACAAAAAACCAAGTGCCCCCACCCACCTAATTCTTTTTTCTCATCTCCACAACACTAATGGCCCATACCTCACCACCACCACAACCACCACCACCGCCACCACCACCTATATCCAATAATAATAATAATAATAATAATAATAATAATAATAATAATAATAATAATAATAATAATAATAATAATAATAATCCAGATCCTATACAGTACTGGTGCTACCAGTGCAACAAACGAGTACCTATTGAAACCATACCTAACAACCCTAACGCCATCTCTTGTTTCGAGTGCAACAACGGTTTCGTTGAGTCCATCACTGTTGCTTCTACTAACGAAGAGACTCCTGCCTTTGGTAACGAGTTTGTTCAGGTTTTAAGGCTAATCGCTCAGGCGGCGCGTGAAGACGACGCGCCTCCTCCTCCTCCGCCTCTCTCCGGTCTTAACGATAACGATTATCTACGGATTGAGCTTGACGGTTGGGACGGCGGTAACTATACAGTTACTGATGATGAAGATCACGAGTCTCGTGATCACGTTAGGTCTCGCTGGTACTTCGATGAAGAAGAGGAAGACGAACACGTGGAAGAACAGATCGATGAACATGACGAACTCGATGACGTTGACGTCAGCAGAGAACGGCGTGACGTACTCCGTAATCTAAACGATGAACAGATCGAGAATCGGATCGATGAGAACAATGAACATAGCGAACACGGTGATGATGACGTCAGCAGAGAACGGCGTGACGTACTCCGTATAAGGCTACGTAATCGAAACGACGTACAGATCGATGAACACGATGAAAATAACGAACAGGATGATGACGATGACGTCAGAAGGGAACGGCGTGACGTACTACGTGTACGGCTCCGACAGGTGGCGAGCCGAGCCGCGAGCCGACACAATCGGATATTGGATTGGGCGGAGATGCTAATGGGACTAGAAGATCAGTCAATTGAGTTTAGGTTACGAGTTAACGATAATGATAACGATAACGATGATGATGATGATGACGATGATGCTTACGTAGGCAATCCTGGAGATTATGTTGATGCAGCTGGATACGAAGCGTTGTTAGAAACCCTAGCGGAGAGCGATATGAGCGGGAGGAGAGGCGCGCCGCCTGCTGCGAAATCGGCTGTTGAGAGTTTGAATTCAGTTGAGGTGGATTTGAATTGTAGTGAAATATGTGCTGTGTGTAAGGATAGAGTGTGGAACAATGAGGGGAAGGTGGTTAAGCAGTTGGAGTGTGGGCATATGTATCATGGTGAGTGTATTGTGCCATGGTTGGGGTCGAGGAATACGTGTCCGGTTTGTAGGTATGAGTTGCCTACAGATGATCCTGAGTATGAAGAGGATAGGAAGAGGAGGTTGGTAATAATGGCTGCAACTGCTGCAGCTGCTGCTGCAGGTAACGATGGTGGCTGTTCGTCGAGTTCAGGTTCTGGTGAGTAAGAACTGGTATGGATTTGTTTGGCATTGGTGTTGATTGTTGTTGTAAGGTGATTATGTTAAGTTATTGTGTTGGTTATGTTGTAAATACATGTTTGTTTAATTTGAAACATGATTTGTTATCTTTTTTGTTTTTGCTGTATAGTTATTTGGTCTTGTTATTGTCTTTGTAATTATGTTATAATAAAGCTGGAATGGATGATCTTCATGGTTATTTAGTTATGGCTTACTTGATAAAATGACTGACATGTAAAAGAGATGATGATACATTAGGGATGCAACTTCTGGTTGTACATGATACTTGTTAAGTTGTGCATAGAGCAACTCCTCGCGTATTTGAAGGACTAGCTCTTGAGACCTAAACGTTATCATTGTTAAGTTGTGCATAGAGCAACTCCTCGCGTATTTGAAGGACTAGCTTTTGAGACCTAAACGCTTCATGGTTTTTAAAATCAAGATGAACACCGATTGTTGAAATCAAGGGTGTCAACTACTGAAACCCGAAACAGACAAGGTACCCGACATAAAAATAGTTACGTTTTAAGTTAGGCGTTGACGTTGTGCTTTGGTCGATATGTGCAACAGTTCAAGTCTTGGTCGTGTTTGGGTTGTATTGAAATTACTAAGGCCAACTGTTTCTAACTTGGGATAAGATCAAGGAACATATAACATGTTTAGATAACAGGCTAAATAATTGTTTAGCTTGAGTTAGGGACATGCTTTAGACACAACTAATATCTTTCTCATTTAAATACTGGTTTGAAAGGAGTTAGGTAATATGACCAGGTTAGACCCGCTTAGATAAACAAGTTATGAGCTACTCTAGGTTAGTGTTAGACCAATTGGTATGGTTTCGGGGAATAGAGTCGATGTGCTGATTTGGCTGCTTCCCCGATTGGGGTATCCCCCACGTTTTTAATTCGGTGAATTTGGTGGCAAAGCACCGATGGTGCCGAGTGTTTTTATTGGTCCATTTTTCTTTTTTTCTTTTTTTTTTTAAGTCAAACTTTATATAATAAAAAAAGGAAGGAATGTGGGAAACCATTTCCAAACTTTGGAGGAGTAAATGGGGAAAATGAGGTGACGCTGACGTGACAATTGAGGAAGTTGAGGGAGGTTGCTCTCACACTATATAGCCTTATGTCTTTGACATGAAATCCTTTTGTATTTGAACACATATGATCTGCGTAGATAAAGAAGTTGCATGGTTTTTAAGTGAGTTCATATTAGGGTTATGTTTTTTCACACGAAAAATGTACCTGTCGTATTTAAATACATGGTTAAATGTGTCCCGAGTTTGGGAACAAATGTGACCCGTTTAGATAGCAAGTTACAAGATTTATCAACAAGCCTAGGTTAGAATGGTGTCTTTAACGCGAATAACACAACACGTATTTCACACCGTCACTCAGAGACTCGGAGTTAGGTTTGTACTTCGATTATTCAATTCAAATTCATTCAAATATATTTAAACACGAATAAAATGAATAGTCAGTATCCGCTAACGTGCGCCGTGCCACGTGGCACCACCTCATTGGACTGCAACAAAATCGAATCTCAGTTCTAAAGTATCTTCTAAACTACCATATACACCCTTCGAACTTATATCAAATATACAAGATACGCAGAATAAACACATCATATTATGTTCTACTATTGCCCTTACAAAACTGTGCAAAGTGCTTAGATGCAAATTTGTGTTCACCTTATAAAGAGAACACACAGGAGATAGAGAGAAACAGGGGGATAGGTCTTAGATAATTAGCGCTTATCAACCTTAAAACAAAAACCTAAATACACGACTTTACTTATTTTGTTTCTGACGATCTGGCATAAGTTTTGTTGAGAGAAGAGTTGGATTCAAAATAACATGTCTTTTTGGTATCCCAATTAAACAGTTATTTTTCGATTGATGTAAATAACATGTTCCTATTCTTTTAGTCATATCCGGTTTTATTTATTTATCTTTCCTCTTTTGGTTGCTATAACAAGTGCTAATATCATGGCGTGAACATACACCAACCAAATTCTAGCTCCATAGCGTAAGGAATCCATGGCGCAACGCGCAGAGTTTTATAACACTAGTTAATGTTAACCATACAAAATACTTGAATAAAGCATTCACAATAGAGACCCTATTTTTTGGGTGATAAAACCCTATAATTTTTTGAGGGGTTGGAAATGGTTGTGAGTGAAGAAAATGGGGAATCTACAGTGTGTCGGTATATATTGGGTTCTTTGGGAATTTTTTAGGGAAAACAGGAAAACTGTATTTATTTTTTAATATTTGTTGACAGTGGTTGTGAGTGGAGGAGAGAGAAAATTTAATGGGGTTTAGTGTAATATGCGGTTGTGATTGGTTGTGAGTGGATGGGGGATGAGGATTCTATTGTGAATGCTAAGGTTTTGTATGTTGGGTCTAGGCCCTTGATGTGCCGAAAAATTGATATGTTTTCACCCACAATTACCACCTGTTTTATGGTCTTAATCGTGCTTTTATCTTTGTTTTATCACGGTTTATCTTTCTTTATTGATAAATGCAGATTTAAAGGCCCGGTGATGAAAAGAAGCGAAAACCCGCACAAAACAGCACAAAAAGACGAAGATTTGAAGACTTTGAAGATCTGCCAGACATGGCACGACCGTGCTCACGGTTGTGCAGCCTTCCCGGGTCAACAAGTCAACATTTCCAAGTCAAAGGAGGTCAATTTCAGAGTTTTAGGAAGTGCACGGGCGTGCACAATGATGAAGCATGGCCGTGCTTTACTCCAGTGTGTTCTCCAAGGCAAAAAACCGACCAAGACTGACAAGACGGTTAGCCTCCAGGACAAGCACGGGCATGCCACATGTGGTGGCACGGGCGTGCTCAGTAACTAACCAACATCTTCTGCACAAAGGACTCTGCAACAATACCCGTTGTCGAGCATGGGCGTGGCAGAACGTTGTCAAGGGCGTGCAAGAGCTGAAATGTCTATAAATAGAGGCCTCCACCCCACATTTTGAAGCATCCCTTTCCACTCGCAATCTAACACTTCTCCACGAAGTTTCTGCCCCCTGAGAGGTTTAGAGGTGTCCTTTGGAGCCTGGGATCACTCCACAAACACCTTGAGAGAGAGAGAGAGAAAGAGAAACACCCCAAAATCATCCAAAACCCTTAGAAATCTCTACAACACCCTCCAACATGTCTTGTACACAAACCCAATCTTATGAGCTTGTTGTGACAACCATGCTAGGCTAGATTTCTGTTGGCGTTGTTAGGGTGAGGATGGATACTTGGTATGAGTTAATATAGTTTATCTTTTATTTTAAAGTGGTATTTTGTGTTCTTAACAATTCTTACTATTCTAACTTTGTTTAATGGTCTAATTAACAAATCACTTAGTCTTTGGTCTTGTGAGTGTCTTGATAAGTAATCGGAAAGATTCATGAGTGTACCCATGATGTGTAAAAACCCATGCACTTGTGAACTTAAAACCCAAAAGTGGGAAGGACTCATGAGTGTACCCATGGTGTGTAACAACCCATGCACTTGTGAGCTTAAAACCCATGAGTTTATCAAGATCTCATTTAGGGTCGGTACGATCTATATACTTGGTCCTAATGATAAGTTAATCCTTAGTCTTACATCTTGGTTTCATGGTCTATGTGAAGTCTTGATATGGGTTATGGAGTAATGAACTCGTGTTGGAATAAAACGGTCTTTATTTTGTTCCATCATTATACTGCCGCACAGTTAATGATAGACCAGACACTTTTTGATAAGTTAATTAAACCAAGTAGGGGATGCACGTGTGCGGGAAAAGTCACGACTCCTCTATGATATTAAGCGGTAACTTTTTCGGTCATGCTCCGGCCACCGAAAAGTTATTCATAAAAGTCTAGAGTAGTTTGATGTCTATATCGCAACACCGGGAGGCGGGTAATTCGGGGTTGAGTCGACACAGTCTCGAGTCACTTTATTTTCAGTGTTGAGAAGTGAGCTCACCAGACCAGGGAGACCCTCATAATAACATTAAGAACACATTTGTTTGTACAGCTTTGCGATAACAGTCACCCCTAGAAAATACAGTTGCAATTCTAAGTTAAGCATAAGTGCGTGCTCGAACACACTACTATAAAACAGAGATAGCTATTTCATACCTAGGTTCCATCCGATCCCGAAGCAACACCATTGTTTTGATACACTACGCCAAAATGTGGCTTTAGCCACACATTTCCTAAAATCGTCATGCCACACTTTTGATTAAATGTGTGGCTACATGTTATTTCTAACATTTGAAAAACCTCCAACCCACTTTTTGCCACACATATTACATATTCATGTGACCATTGTATAACAACTCAAAACCTTTAGTCACACTTTAAGAAAAAACTGTGACATTTACTAGTCACACTAAAAAAAGTGTGGCCAATTGTGATCTAAGGCAACATTATTTATTTCATGTGACGAAAATCTACAACTTCTCGAATCCTTTAGCCACACTTTAAGAAAAAAACTGTGACATTTAGTAGCCACACTAGAAAAGTGTGGCCAAATGTGGTTTACAGCCACAGTATTTGTTTGGTGTATGGCTAAAAGTTAATACACATGGCCACATATATTGTTGTGTGACCAGAGACCAATCAATAGCCACACTTAAAATAAAAAAAATCATGTGGCTTTAAATAAATATTCATCACACCATCGACACTTTATATATTTTTGTATGACGGAATGATAGGAAATGTCATGGAAAAATATATGTGACCAACGTTAGACAATAGTTACAATTAAAGTTACAAAAAAATCATGTGTCTTTAACCATTAGCCACACTAATGTCATTATTTATTTTCATGTGATGAAATGATAGCAAATGTCATAGAAAAAATATGTGTAACCAAAGGTTAGACAATAACCATAGTTAATATTGTAAAATTTCATGTGGCTTTATATAACTATTAGCCACACCATCGTCACTTAGTTTTTTTTTATGACGTAATAATAACAAATGTCATGGAAAAATATGTCTGGTCAAAGGTAAAACAATAGTCACACTTATAATCACAAAATCTTATGTGGCTATAAATACTACAACTTCCCTCTCAAAATATTTCTCTCTTAAAATTTAAAAATTCAATTTTTTTCCAAAAACTATGCCTAAAATATTTCATCCCCTTAAAATTATAAAAATTTCAATTTCCCTCCAAAAACTCCCTCAAAATATTTCATCCTCTTAAAATCACAAAATTTCAATTTCCCTCCAAAACTCCCCTAAAATATGTCATCTTCCTAAAATTACAAAATTTAAATTTCCCTTCAAAAACTCCCCCAAAATATTTCATTCTAAAATTTCCCTCTCAAATTCAACTCTCATTAAAAATATTACGTTATTCACCATAAACATATAAAATTATAAAATTTCATTTTATTATTTTAGTAATTTATTTTCAAACTTTCATATATTTGTCTTTATATAATTTAGGTAAGAATATACATAACAAATGCATTAATTTTGAAGTTTATGCGTTTATTATGTCATAAAGGTACTAAAGACTTACGTTGCATTGTAATGAGTAAATATGACCTCGGAACCAAACCGATACCGGTAATGGAAGTACCGGTCCTGAAAATAGAAGAAATGGGTACCGGTACAAGTAGAAAATGAGTGATATTAGATTTTGAAGGTAAATCAACCCAAATATCAGACTGTACTGAACTGGTACCGCTAGGGCTGCTAACGAACCGAACGAACACGAACAAGGCCTTGTTTGTGTTCGTTTGTTAAGAAAATTATGTGTTCACGAACAGTTCATGAACACTTACCGAACGAGATTTTCTGTTCGTGTTCGTTTGTTAAGAAAACACTCATGTTCGTGTTCGTTTGTGTCCGTTTGTTAATTTTGTTCATGAACGCACACGAACACAAACGGGCATTAATGAACAAAAATTAGTGTTTATGAACACAAACGAACACAAAGAAGTGTTCATGAACGGAAACAAACACAAACGAACATATATTATCTTTTGAATAACATCGAATTCACATACATTACGACATTAGCTAGATCACTCCAAAATATAATCTAATTGTCCAAACATACATAGTACTGGAGAATGGCGTTGAGTAAAATAAATAAAAATAAAAATAAAAGAATATAAAAAAGTATAAAAATTAAAAACCTTAATAAACTATCGAACACGTTACCGAACGTTCACGAACATAAACGAACGAACATGACCTCTGTTCATGTTCGTTTGTTTAACTAAACGAACGGATTTTTTTGTTCGTGTTCGTTCATTTATTAAACGAACGAACACAAACGAACTTCCCGCCAAACGGTTCATGAACTGTTCGCTGAAAGTTCAGTTCGTTTGCAGCCCTAGGTACCGCTACCAAAAGTATCACTGTCAAAAAACACAAAACACCTGTACCAGTACTGAAAATGGTCGTACATGTCTTAATGGGTAATATTGGTCCTTAATGGATGACAATGGACATTAGTAGATCATATATGTCTTATTGGATCATAGTGGGCCTTTAAGGATCACAATGAACATTAGTATATCATATATGTCTTAATGGACCATAGTGAGCCTTTAAGGATCACAATGGACATTAGTATATCATATATGTCATTATGGGTCATATTGGGCATTCATGGATCATAATGTACAATAGTATAGCATATATGTCTTAATGGGTCATATTGGGTCTTAGTGGATCAAAATGGACAATCGTAGATAAGACATGTATTAATTGACTAGATTAGGCCTTAATGGATCATAATGGACAAAAGTAGATAACACATGCCTTAATGGACCATATTGGGCCTTAATGGATCATATTGAAAACAAAAGTAGATCATATATGTTTTATTGGGCCATATTGGAACTCAATGGATCACAATGGACAATAGTAGATCATGTATGTCTTGATGTACCACGTATTAGGCCTTAAAGAACCAAAATGGACAATAGTAGATAATACATGTCTTAATGGATCATATTGGTCCTTAATGTATCACAATCGAAAATAGTAAAGCATACATGTCTTAATAGACCATATTAGGCCTTAATGTATCAAAATGGACAATAGTAGATCATACATGTCTTAATGGACCATATTGGACCTTAGTGGATTATAACGGACAATAATACATCATATATGTATTAACGGATCATATTAGGCCTTAATAGATCACAATAGACAATAGTAGATCATATATGTCTCAACGGACCATATTGGGCCTTAATGGATCACTACGTATAATATTAGATCATATATATCTTGATGGAACATATTAGGCATTAGTGGATCACAACGGACAATAGTAGATCAAACATGTATTAATAGGCCATATTCGGCCCTAATGGATTACAACGGACAATAATAGATCATATATGTATTAATGGACCACATTGGGCCTAAGTAGATCACAACGGACAATAGTAGATCATATATCTATTAATGAACCATATTGGTTTTCCATGGATCCCAACGGGTAATAGTAGATCATATATTTCTCAATGAGCCATATCAGGCCTTAATGGATCACTAAAGACATTAGTCGATCATATATGTCCTAGTAGACCATATCAAGCCTTAACAAATCACAATGGACAATCGTATATTTATATATGTTAGTTGTTTCAATATTTTTTTAATGTCCAACAAAGTCCGATCACATGGATACACATATATTCAAAAGATCTCCTATTGGCGTGATCACAAACACCGCTTGTAAACTGTCCCACGACCAATTCAATAGGAAATTAAAATTAAAAATTTATTTGTTTCAAATTGATTTTCTTTTAATTAGAAGTTTTAATTTACTTTTTTATATAATATGTAATTTATATATCTTTTAAAAAAATTATATAAATTTAGTTTCCTTAGTTTGAATTTGTATTTATTAATTTATATAGGGGGAATTGGATATTAATAACCTAAACTATTTGAAATTTGTCGTTGGCACCCCAAACTAAAAAATTGGCTGTATATAACCTATATTATTAACCTATTGGATTCTGGCATCCGATTTGGGTTAAGTCACTAACTCAGTTAGTGTTTTGGCTAACGTGGCACCCCCAATCTGATATGGCATACTGATGTGGCACCCACAATCTAACGTGGCATGCTAACGTGGCACCCCTAATCTAATAGGGTTAGTGACTTAACCCAAATTGAGTGCTAGAATCCAATAGGTTAACAGTACAGGTTATATAAGGCCAATTTTTTAGTTTGGGGTACCAACGGCCAATTTTGAATAGTTTAAGTTATTAAAATCCAATTCCCCTTTATATAAACCATGATATTCTAAAAAAAAAAAACATGTAAAAGTTCCCAAAAATTAAAATTCCCTCCCCTAAAATTTCATATCCCGCTCCCTTCCTTCCTTCCTGTATCTCTCTTTTAACATACATTTGGGTTCACTATCTTCCCTTTCCTAAACCTAAATCTCCTTCAAAGCAAGAATCGCGCCTAACACATGCACAAAATCCACAATCTCACCATTTCCCTTCCTTCTTATTCAAGATACACACACATAATACCAACAAAGAGAGATCGAAGAATGGAGACAGTGGTGGTTTTCTGGTATAAATTAACCTTCCGGGTAAGTTTTTCCATCAGCAGTGGTACTTAAATGATATAGTCGTATCTTTATTTGCATTTATCTTTATCTAATCTCAATACAGATTTATGCATCATTATTTTTTTTAAATTAAAATTAATCCAAACAGAAAAGAAAGTGAAATGAATTCTATGATTTTGAAAAAGGCCCAATGACTTACGAGGATCAATTTATGGTCTTTATATTCTTGAGTATTGAATAAATTTATATAATATTGGAAAATCTTGTGAATGATAATTAGTCTCATGATGCATTATGGGTAAATACCTAAATTTGTATTGAAAATTTTCCCATTAAGATAGAAGACTATGTGGTGGATTGTTTTTGCAGCGTTGAACAAATATTGTAAATTAAATTTCAAAATTATTATTGTTTCTTGTTCTTGCAGAGTTGCAATTTTGTGGCATACAATTAGTAAAATGGCAGTTGCTAATTTGAGCGCATATGTTGCTCTAGCAAAGCCCCGTATAACCTAGCTACCTTTCTAACAACAACATTGTAATCATCAGAGTTGCAGTTTTCGAGGTATGCTTTTGGAGAGACCTTTGTTGACCCAACTTTTAAACATCAGGAAGGGTAGGCAGGTCGAATTTAGAATAAAACTCATTACAAATAGTACTTGCTACTTTTTTAATTTATAAACCTTCATTTTGAAGACTGAGGCTCAAAGCTACATCAAACAATGGTGGAAATGCTTCCTATTAGAACAGGCGATGCATCATATAGCAAGATAAGAGGGATGCTTTCTACTCTTGGAGACCCGTTCACACGTATTATCAGTCCAAAGGTACATTGATCAGATTTCAAGTTTTTCCTGATTAAGTTCCATTATTTTTAGTTTTTCTAGTTTTATATATGTAGAGGTATGACTTAAACAAGCTGGAGTCTCAAAGTTTCAGAATTGGAGATGGAAACGTGCACAGAGTCGGTCTCTTTGTCAATACTGAACCAAAAACCGTTCATCTAGTTTGTGTGAGATCCATTTTTTTTAACATACTTTCATGATTGACTATAATTTTCTTCAACGCTGATTGCTTAAAGTTTGAGTATCTTGTTTTAGGTTGTATTGTCTTGTATTGAGTGTAGCCCAGCTGATCGAGCAGGAATACATGTAAGAGATGAGTTGGTTGAGGTCAAGGGTATGATAATCGTTGGTATCCCTAAATTTTATTCAGGATTGATTGGTTTACCTATTTAACAATATACTTTTCTTTTGTTGTTAGACAAGTATGGAAAGATCTGTTGCTAGTCTTGCTTCTTCTACTACTGGTCTTGTGTGTCTATGGTGGAGTATTGAAATGAAAATTATATAAGACATGAAGGTAATATACCTTGAGATAAGCAGCTCCAACAGGTGGACTTAACACCAATACTGGATCTAACTTCAATATCTTTGAAAAGTAATGAAAGAGCTGAAAGACAAAAAGAGGTACAATATGTATACCAATTGCAAGAAGAAGTGAAGTTATTTTAAAATTAAAGGTAGGATTGGGTTCCAATTTATTTATTTTTATAGATCATGTTTCACTTGAATAATCCATGTGACCTGGGCACAGGAAGTAAAAGACGCTGAAATGAACAACGTGAGGCAGGAACAAACCGAATGCCGAAGGCGCAGGGGTATTGAAAAGCACTTGAGATAAGGTAATGTGTTATATATTGAAAAGTATCACCAAATAAATAAATATAAGTTAAGGGTTATTTAGGTCGATGTGTTTGAGCTAAATTGTTTGGTAGTCTCCATTGATGTTAAAAAGTTGCCTTATCATTAACAACATAGTTTAAGCTTGTGATTTCAGACCCTTGGTCTTTCCATGCCTCTAACATCAGACAAGTTCAGCACATAGAAAATTAAGTTTAAAGTTTAAACATTTCAAAGCAGCTTCAAGTGAGTTAAAGGCTGTTGCAAGCCACATCTAGCGTCCATAAAGGGAGTGGTATTATTGAATAACATGATGTTGGCTCGATTAAAATTGAGTTTGAGGATATCATTCCAACTTGGTGATATCTTCTTTGAACCTAGACCGAGACGAGAATAATTTGTATTTCTTCTTGCCTTTTAAGTGATTTTGTCTTTTTGTAAATGGCTACTTTGAAGTTATTGATGGTCTTGGTTCCATTGAAGTTAGACAGATAATACTTGGTTAGCATTCATTTCATTTGAGTCTAAATAATCTAACTTTATGAATTTAGACACTATTTTTCCTCTTCAGTTGGTAAAACAAAAAAAGGCTGATAAGAAAAGGCAATTGTTTCAGTAAGACTACTCCTTACCGGTGTGTTTGGGTACTTAAGAGGAAAAGGCTAATAGAAAGGGTTGACATTTAAATGAATCTTTAATCTTTTTAAAAATTTTAAATCTCTTTATCACACTCTAGATTACTAAATTATGATATTTGGTTAGAGGTTAAAGAATGTACTTCTGTGAGCACCGCCTCGAGGGATGCACATAATAATGCTGAGCTTATCATTTACCGTAAAGAGTACAATGCGGATAGAACAAGTTCCTTCTATAGCAATTCTTTATACTTTTTACCCTATCGACATGTTCACATCTAAAATGAAATAATTCTATATATTGTTCTTACAGTTTGTTATGATGTTTTTTCAGGATACCCTCATTATAGCAATTCTTCCCAACAACCCATGGATACAAATTTGTAGAACTTTCAAGCTCAAAAGGAGTGTATATGGACTTGAAGGAAACAACCTAAAAATAGTTCATAGTTCAGGTGTACAGTATTTTCCTTTGCAACTTGTGTAGATAGGTTTTGATTAGAAGTCTATGTATTTAGTATGTATATTGAAAATTTATGTATGGATTTTGAGTTATTATTGTTAATATCAACTGCTTTTTAGGTTTTCTCATTCTTATTACAGTTTTTATTTTTCCAAAAATTAAAAAAATAAATTAGTAATTACATGAATGGCCACATAAAACCACAATAAATATGAGTGACCGAAGGTTACATAATAGCCACACATGAAAATTACAAAATTTCATGTGGCTTTAATCACACCATCGTCACTTATTTTTTTGTTTGTGTGGCAGAATGATAACAAACGTCATGTGTAACGAAAATTATATGTGACAAAAGGTTAAACAATAGCTACACTTAAAAATTACAATTGTTCATGTGGCTTTACATACCTATTAGCCACACCATTGACACTTTATTTCTTTTTGTGTGACGAAATGATAGCATACGTCATGGGAAAATAAAATTACATGTGACTAAAGGATAGACAATAGCCACACTTAAAATTCAAAAAATTATGTGTGTCTAGAAATAGTTGTTAGCCACAATTACACTTAATTGATGTGGCTATATCCTAGGACCGGCCACACTTACAAGAATTATGTGTGGCCGTTACTATCCTTTAGCCATGCTAAATGGCCAAGATGCTTGATTAAAAAGCCCTTTTCATCATGCTTTTCTTTAATTGATGTGGCTATAATAAATTTTTTATTATATTAATGTAACTATATAACGAAAACAGCCACACTTAAAGTAAATTCATGTGACCTTTGCTACCATTTAGCCACACTTATCGAGGGAATGATTGATTCCAACAAGAAATATTGGTACCCTTTAGCCACACTTTTTAGTATCTACGGCCACTAATCATGAGTGTGGTTGTATGATACCTACGATGACTCGACCTTTGGTCACACTTGAGCTGGAAAAAAATTGTGTGGCGAAAGGCATATAGTCACACTTTTTTGGTGTGGCTGTAGGCATATTTTGACGTAGTGATATTGATTTTCCTTAAAAGTTTTCATCTCTCATTTTACTTTTCTTCTTATTTTAAAGAAAAATCTTTTTAAGTAATTTTAGGAAGCTGAGTAGTAAAAATCGTGTCTACGGATTCGATACTCGGTACTTGCATATTTTTATACTATATACGATAGTTGCGCTTTCCTATTGTGTTGTGTTTAGAACATTAAGCAACTATCGTTTTAAATTATAAATTTAAAACTTGTAAGTGTGTCTTTTGTTTTTCTAACTAACTCGTCTTTTCATCAAAAAACTTTTGGCATCTCCCCCGCGACTTTGCCCTTTTTGAAAAGAAGTCTAGTTTTTTTAAAACATTCACACGACACGAGCCCTAGAGGTGTACGAAGCTAGTTTCCTGTAGGAGGTGTTATGATGATTGAAAACAAGCTTTGTGAATGGGCCCTGTTTCCCTTTATTCTTTGACTTTTAGGCTTATGACCGTGATGATGTTTGATTGTTTAGAAGTGCACACAAAAACCAGTTCCGGAACCAGAACCAAGAAAAAGCCAGCCAGGAACCGGTTATCAAGAAATCGGGTTCATACCCGAGTCTACCCACCGGTTCATCTCATCGATTCCAAGTTTTTTTTTTGTGTTCTAGTTCTACCTTGTTTTAGTGATGTTTTGCAATTTAAATGTCCTACTTTCCTTTTTTGTTTGTCCCAAATTAAATGTCCCTTTCCAAAAATAGAAATGTAATTTCCAGTTTTGCCCATAAAAGACAAAACACAATCACCACTTTTAAGGATATTATTGTCATTTTACTACATATAAACAAAATATTTCTTAAAATGTGTGTTTTTTTTGAACTAGGACATTTAAATTGGGACGGAGAGAGTATTTGTTAAGATAAAAAAAAAAGTGGAGTTAACAATATATTTTTTTGTTTCCATTTTTTTATACTTGGTTCCTATCGGCTAGGGGTTTTCACTCTAAAAACCGGTTTGGAATCGGTGTCGAATATAAAAAAAAAAACATTGTCAAATTTTAGATGTTTTTGTCCTTGTTATCAAGGCAAGTGAATGAAGTGAAACCATGGAATCAAAGGCGCGCAAAACTAGGAAATTATGCAACTCAATATGTCGCTGTCACAGGTTACGGTTCGGGAGGTAGCAGATGTTTGGTCGTGGAACGGGAAAGGGTCGGACTCTTTTATAGTATGTTCGGTGAAACTGATGATACAACAATACAGAAGTGATATTAACTGGTTTAAACTTAAATAGGTCTCGTGGGTGCCTCTTAAATGTAATATTCTCGCATGGAAGGCCGAGATGGACAGGATTTCTATGGACTCGGCTTTGGCTAGAAGGAATATCTATGTTCAAAATGCGCTTTGTGGACTATGAAGTAGCGAAGTACGAACCACAATCCATGTTTTTACGACATGCGGTTATTCGTTTGGGGTGTGGTCCAAAGTGGGAAGTGGCGTGGCTTGGATCCGATATTCGCTTTTGACTTTCAGGACCTTTTGGTTTTATAGAAACATGCTACATGGGGTAAGATAGGAAAGAAGGTGACGCACGGAATTGTTGTTACTTGCTGGCTATATGGAGAGCAAGAATTGAAAAGATTTTCAGAAATAAGGAAGCCAAAGTTAATGAAGTGGTAGATTTAAATACCTTATTTGGAAGGATTGGTGTAGCTCTCCATTGTATATGTTGTAGTTGTGTTGTGGTACGGAGGTCTTCGTTTTGAAGACGTACTTTTCTATTTTTTTTTTAATGAAAGTTAATATTAAAAAAAAAACCTCCGAGTATTGAAACAAAAAATTAGACCCGCGTTGTTGCAAACATCGAATATATTAGTCCAAACATTATGTGATGCGTTAATCTTATGAAAAGATGTGTTTTGACATATGCGATTTGACTGATTAACACTGGAGTTGGGTCAATCAATTATTCGTCTATAAAAAAATGAGTGAATTTGGTCAATTTCTCACCCCAACAGTGGTGAAGAATGTTCCATAAAAGGCATCTATGTAAAGTAATCCACTTTACATTGTACAGTCATAACGTGTATATATATATATATATATATATATATATATGACCCAACTCATATATAGGAAACGTACAAAAAAACCATGAAACGTGTATAAAGTGAAACTTATACGTCTAATCAAAATAGATATTCACGTCACAGATTAAAATTTTACACATAACGCGTGCAAGGTCAAAATGCAGAGTAAAATGAAGTAAGAGCATTCACATTTGGTCCATCAAATGTATGTGAGTGTTTCCCTCAAATTATATGGGGTGGGTGTAAGTGGTTATGAGTGAAGGAGAGAGAAAATATTTGGTGAAACTGTTCACCCTTATATTTGCAGGGACACTGTTCACCCCTATAAATATTTTAATATTTTTATAAGTGGTTGTGAGTGAGGAGAGAGAATATATAATGATAAAAGTATGAAAAAATATTATTATTTTAATTAGGAGAGAGAAGATTTAAAGGTGGAGTAGTGATTTTTAGTGTAATTTTTTTTTTTAAAAGCTTAATTAAGTGGAAATCCTTATACAACCCTAACCTAACGGTCTCAAGTTCGAATCCATAACCACACACCGGTGTCCTCCTTGCCTAAGCTCAAACCGTTACGGAGAATTTTTTTATGATGTGCCTGGATTGAACCTGTGACATACCCCCTAGGATGAGAACCCCTAAGGGAAAACTCACCCTACCTCAAACCAGCTGGGCTAGACATCATTGACGATTTTTAGTGTAATTTGATGGAGGGAATTTGGTGGACCAAATGTGAATGCTTTAGTAGACTAATAGTGCATGAGTTAAAATATGCAAATAAAAAAAAGTCGTTATAAAAGTTGTAAAATGGAGTAGTAATAGTAGTATGGGGGTTGAATTTGCAATTTCAAAAATTGAGGGTGTAAAAATAAAGTTATAATACATGGGTTACAACTAAAAATAGTAGTATGGAAGGTGGTAAATGCCACCAACTTTGTGTTTTAAGATCATTGCAATTTAATTGAATAACCTTGCGGTTGGACCAAAACATAGAATAGTTGAATTTATATTGTAAAATCATTACGTATTTACATCTGATACGACTCATATATAGAAAATGTACAAAAAATCATACGTGTATAAAGGGGAAACTGACACGTGTAATCAAAAGACACATTCACATCAATGGTTGAAATTTTACCGATAACGTGTTACGACGGGGTTAAAAAGTAGAGTAAATCGAAGTAATGTGCATAGGTTAAAAATACAAAATTTAAAAGTTGTAAAAAATGTAAAATGAAATATTAGCCTGTGGGTTAAAATTGCAATTTCAAAAGTTCAGAAGTTGTAAAAACAAAGTACTAATAATCAGTTAAAATTGAAATTATTCAAAATTGAGAGGGTTGATGGTAAGTACCACCGAAGTTATGTAAGATTATATAAAAAATAAATTTGAGAGACTATACTGGTAAACAATAGTAGTAGGTATTGAATTCAAAGTTGCCGATGAAATAGTCAAAAGGTTGATATTTTTTAAGATAATCACTTAATATATACATGTTTTTTGTATTTAGCACGCCATTGCTTTTAAAGTCAATAGTCAAAACTCGGCCTTCTAGTGCCTTTGACTTCAAAACGTTTACCTATACCTTTTTTCACAAAAGACTTTAGGCTTTTGATCAACACCACATGTATATATGTGTGTGTTTGTATTTCACAAAGTAATCATGCAACACTATATTAGCAATGCAAAGTCATAGTATTCTTACTTTTTCCTTCCGGATGCTAGGCATACTAGCTTGTTTTGCTACAAGCAATGCCCTTCAGTCCGACATTGATTGCCTAAGATCAATTAAGGAATCGCTGGAAGACCCTGGACATAAGTTATCTTCATGGACTTTTAGCAACTACACCGAAGGTTTTGTGTGTGATTATATTGGCATTATGTGTTGGCATGACCAAGAGAGCAGGGTCGAGGCGATTACTTTAAGGGGCATGGGACTCATAGGACCATTTCCAATGGGCCTGAGAAACTGTACCTTCATGCAGCGTTTAGATCTTTCTGGAAACAAACTCTCAGGATCCATTCCTTCTAATTTAGCAAATGATTTACCATACATAGTGTCTTTAGATCTCTCAAACAACAATCTATCAGGTTCAATTCCACCTAACCTAGCCAACTTTAACTACATTAATGTTTTGAGGCTTGATAACAACCACCTAACCGGCCAAATCCCTACCCAATTGTCTAAACTTCCACGCTTACGTATATTTAGTGTAGCTAACAATAGACTCCTAGGATCCATACCCATATTACCATATTGTAACTCCTCTGCAATAAGCTATGCAAACAACATAGGGCTTTGTGGAGGTCCCTTAAGTCGTTGCAAGAAGGAAGACGATAAAAATCAGTTTTTCTCAGGGTTGGTTATTGGATTATCTGTTTCGACTACCTTAACTATGTTGCTTATGTTGTTTTGTATGCCTAGATCTTCTGTGATCAACATGAGATCTTATCTTTCCACAATCAAGAGAATTAAGGGAATGAGGCATCACTTGATTCCGCTAAGATCCCAAATCCTATCTATAGAGGAAGACATAACTGAAGAAAGGAAGGTAAAATCCTCCACCCCTTTATCTCTTTACACACACACACACACACACATATATATATAGGGAAAGTATAAACTGAAAACCCCATTGAGTTAAGAAAACTAAGAAAACCTTTGTAAAAACCATCTAAAATTTTTTATTTTTTTTTTTTGAAAAAATACACAAGGTAACATACATGTATTAAAGCATTTTGGGCCAAAAAAATAAACAAAGTTTGTGCTGTTACATTGTAACAGCTCTGTTACATATGTAACAACGCAAATTTTTGTTTATTTTTTTAAAATATCCAATCGGCGCTTTTTTATTTTTTGACCCAAAACGCTTTAATACATGTATGTTACGTTCTATATTTCTTTTCAAAAAAAAAAAGATGGTTTTTACAAGTGTTTTCTTAGTTTTCTTAACTTAAGGGGTTTTAAAATTTATCCTCCCCATATATATATATATATATTGAGAACTGACGAGAAACAATTTAAGTCATGCATTTGTTATGAATTTGTCTAAGACCCAATATCATTATTAAAATATAGGATTATCATATGAATTGATATGTTTACATTTTACGTTTATTGTATAAGCATCTATACATATAATAAACCAAAGCCATTTTAATGACATGGCATTCAAAGAGAGTATTCTTTTTATTGAGTGTGACATGTGTCATCCATGTGGCAAGACCTTTATTTTAGGAAAATAATAATTTAAAATTTAAAAACAAAATTAGATTTTTATCTCTAATGTTTCATCCCATAACTTTTAAACGTTAATATCTTTTATACACGAGATTTTTTAAAGAAAAAAAATTACACCAAATTAACGAGCATTTTATTATCTTTCCAACGAATACCATAGTGCTATATAAAAAACGGAGAAAAAAAACGACTATTTTTTGCAACCCGACAGGTATTGTGTCAGGTTTGGAATTAGTTTAAAAAAATTGTGGGTTTGGGTCGGGCCTGGGATTAGGTGATACCCGACCCAATTACCTTTTTTTTATATTAGAATATGATAACTTATGACAGAGATTTGTTTAAAATAATAATAATAATAATATTAATATTAATAATAATAATAATAATATTCATTAATCATATATTGGCAAGTCATTAATTATGTTGTCATATTAGATATTTTATTATGTCATATTAGATATTTCAACCCGGGACGCTCTACAACAGGTAATTGCTATATTTTCTTTCTCTACCATATTCTGAAATAGCTCAAATCTTATTGTATGCAGTTAAAGACCTTTGACTGAATGTATTGGTGCTAAACAATCTATGTGCCCTTGAAGTGCTTGGGATCTTAATATTCTGTTTTAGGTGTTGATGTTGTAAGGTGAAATGGATCTTTTGGTATTTTTTTTTAAAGTATCTAATGTAAGTTGATACATAGATGCCATTTTTATAGTTTAGACACTTCTAATTTTATTCACTTTACTTAGATATCTCAACCCGGGACGCTCCCGGGGTATAAACTAGTATAGTATATACATATGTGTAGGTTCACTATAGTTCTCTAATCCACACAAAATAGAAAATTTGTTATGAGTAACCGAGAGATGATCAGAGGGAATGAAAATTAAATAATGAAGATAGAGAACTCATCTAATATTTTACATTGTCAAAATTTTCATTATAGATATATGATTTATATTAGTTCTCGCGAGTTCTTCAAATATATATATACACGAGCAAATGCATACATTAAATGCAAAGATCAATATGCAATTAACTCTATCTTTTTAATTAAGCAGATAAGTTCCATGGAAAAGTATGTATGTCGACTGAGTTTAATGGAACTTGAGGCTGCAACCAATAATTTTGACTACAAAAAGGTAATTGGCTATGGAAACATGGGACTCATGTACAAAGCCACGTTTCTAAACGGTCTAACGCTTGCGGTTAAGAGGCTCCATAAGTTTGAGAGCTTTGAGAAAGAGTTCTTATTAGAAATAGAGATTTTAGGAAGACTACGGCACCCAAATTTAGTACCACTTTTAGGTTTTTGCTTTGAAATGGAGAAAAAGTTTCTGATATACAAATACATGTCTAATGGAACCCTCCATCAATGGCTACACGCGAGGCCACAAGTGGAAGGTAAGAAGATGGGATGGACTATGAGGTTGAGGATCGCGGTAGGGATAGCAAGAGGACTTGCATGGTTGCATCATAACAACGTCCTTCGGGTAGTACATCACAGAATGAGCTCAAATTGTATTTTACTTGACGATAATTTTGAACCCAAGATATCAAATTTTGGCGATTCAAAGATATTAATGAATACAAGTGGCACCCGTCGAGTGCTTGCAATTTTGTGGTACCACATTCTAGTCCTGGCCCTTACAAAGAGGATGTTTATAGCTTTGGGCTTTTGTTGCTTGAGTTGGTTTCTGGAAGAGAAAGGCGATCCGAAGGTTTCAACTTCTCGTGTGATTGGGAATTATTCAATTCGATTGATGAATGCTTAATGGGGCAAGGATTCAGTGAGGAAATATGTGACACACTTAGAATAGCGGAAAATTGCATTCAAACACACAAGGATGGGGCAACAAACATGCTTCAAGTGTATCAAGCAATTCGTGTTGTTGGAAAATCACGGAATGAAAATTATGTAAATTCATGTATGAATGTAGAAGATAACGAAGGCAACCTATAGCATCAATCTTGTGAGTGTTTGGGATTGCTTATTATTAAAATGTTTATATGCTTATAGCTTATTGATCTATTTTGTAACATCAAATACTTCCAATACCCTAACCTATTCATACCATAAAAAAAATTATACGTAACAATATTAAGATATATAAAGGGGTAAGTTTTAGTACATAATGTCCTTAACCTAAATACATAATATTAGGTTATAGATAACAATATCATGATGTTAAGAAAAGTACTCTCGACAAAAATCAAAGCTGGTAACCTAAATTTTTAGTCATTTCTCATGCAATATAGCCTTGTGTTTATTTTGATACTAGTGGGTGCCCGCACGTTGCGGCAGAGAACACAACATTTAGGTTAGTGATTTCAGAGGGGTGCACAAGACGGTTCTGTTTTGAGGCATAACCATAACTAAAACCGAGCTAATTTAGAGCCGAACATTTTTCAATCAAGATATGAACGCATGTTAACATAGTTTATTATGAGAGCCATGCCATTAACTTCGTCAAAAAGGCTAAAAGTATAACTTTACTTAGTCAAAGAGTTTCGTATATAAGTTACACAAGAATTAATGGATTCTTGGGAAACTAAGGGGTCATTTCATAGCAAATTATTTCATCAAATGTTTCTTTCTCAGAATGTGGGATGAGCAAAATTGCAAAAGATTTGGGAATTTAGAGGTTTTGAAGGTTTAATAGATTGCTCTTTGTGTTTTAATACTTGTAATTATTTAAAATCTTAATTTTCTGTAAAATGATTTTTTCGTCCTCCATTTATGCATTATAATATAGTATAGATATATACACAAGTATTAGTATTATAACCTAGTATTATACTTTTGATACATTTGATACCACCAAATAGAGTATTAGAACATCAAAGACGTGTGGCCCACGCATTGCTGCGGTAATCTGTTGTTCGACATAATTTTACAAATTTGTGATTTCTATCAAAATAATAACATTGAACATGAAGAAGAACAGATCGATTAACATAACGAACACGGTAATGATAATGATGACATCAGCAGAGTATGGCGTCAACAGAGAATGGCGTGACGTAATCCGATTACGGCTTCATAATCGAAACGAGAATCGGATCGATGAGAACCATGATGAGAACCGTGTAAAGCTCTGTCAAGTGTCGAGCCGAGCCATGAGCTGACATAATTGGATAATGGATTGGGCGGAGATGTTAATGGGAATAGAAGATCAATCAAGTAAGTTTAGGTTACGAGTTAACGATAACGATAATGATAACGATGATGCTTACGTAGGCAATCCTGGAGATTATGTTGATGCAGGTGGATACAAAGCATTGTTAGAAACACTAGTGGAGAGTGATATGAGTGGAAGGAGAGGCGCACCGCCTGCAGCGAAATCGGTTGTTGAGGGTTTACATACAGTTGAGGTGGATTTTTTTTATGGAATTTAGATGAACAACAGATGATCTAAGAGGCATGTAATCACTTTCGGATCGAATTATTTCGGTTGTTCTTCCGTAAATCCCATCGGATACAACTCAGATTGAGAATGAAGAACTTAGTATGTGATTGAGAGTGAATTCATGAACTAAAGATGCCTTGAGAAAACGATCTTTTGAACCGTACTTCTAGTTAGACCAAACTCTCCTATTTATAGGAATCAAAACTACCCTTGGTAGTTAATTAACCACCATTGGATTTTAATTAATCTCCACCCAATATCCACCCATGGAAGTTAATTAACCTTCACACAATAACCACCTGTGAAGTTAATTAATCTCTACATAATAACCACTCATGGAAGTTTCTACACAATAACTACTATTGTTAGTTATTTAATCACCGGTGGGACTATGTCGGTTGCTTAGTGATAGTCGCCCATTTAATATGTCGGAGCTTTTAAGTAACAACATTAAAATAGTCCTGATCAAGTGCGCACTCCGCACCTCCTAACTTGTATCAGTGTATATTTTCATTTCTCATTTGGTCTTAAGTGAATCCCGATTACCAAAACGGCCCGATGACACTAAAATCACCAACAGGTTTGAATTGTGGTGAAATTTGTGGTGTTTGTAAGGATAGAGTGTGGAATAATGAGGGGAAAGTTGTTATGCAGTTGGAGTGTGGGCATATGTATCATGGTGAGTTTATTGTTCCATAGTGGGGTCGAGGAATACGTGTCCGACTTGTAGGTTTAAATTGCCTACTGATGATCCTGAGTATGAGGAAAATAGGATGAGGAGGTTGGTAATAGTGGTTGCGGCTTCTGCAGTAGGTTGTGATGGTGGTTGTTCGTTGAGTTCGGGTGCTGGTAAGAACTAGAATGGATTCATTTGGCATTGGTGTTGGTTGTTGTTATAAGCTGATTATGTTAAGTTATTGTGTTGGTTATGTTGTAAATACATGTTTATTTAATTTGAAACATGATTTGTTATCTTTTTAGTTTTTGTTGTATAGTCATTTGGTCTTGTTCTTGTCTTTGTACTGATGTTATATAATAAAGTTGGGATGGGTGATCTTCATGGTTATTTAGTTATGGCTTACTTGATAAAATGACTGACGTGTAAGAAACCTAACAAAATAGTTATGTTTTAAGTTAGGCGTTGTGCTCGGGTTAATATGTGCAGTGCAGCTTTTGGTCTTGTTTGGGTTGTATTGAAATTAATAAATATGTTTTAAGTTAGGTGCTGTGCTCTGGTTAATATGTGCAACTTTTAGTCGTGTTTGGGTTGTATTAAAATTTATCAGGCCAACCGTTTTTAACTTAGGATGAATATATAATTATAACACATTTAGATAAGGAGGTTATATAATTTTTAAGCTCGAGTTAGGGATATGCTTTCAACACAAATAATATCTTTCATATTTAAATATTGGTTTGAAAGGAGTTAGGTAACACATATGATCCGTTTCGACTATCAAGAAGTTATAAGGTAAAGCTTTTGACATAGATAATATACTAGATTATACCCCGGGAGCGTCCCGGGTTGAGAAATTTAATATAATACATCAATTTTACATATGAAATAGACTGATGTATAACTCTAATATTAACATCTAACCTAAAACAAATTAACAATGTACAACTCCAATGCTAACACCTAACCTAAAAGAATGTAGAACTTTAATGTAACTCTAATATTAACACTTATCCTAAAGACTAAACAAATGTACAACTCTAACATACTAATATTGATACCTAACTTAAAACAACGTATAACTCTATTAACCTATTCAGCTCTGGTTGAAAAAAAATCATATTTACTGATTTGAATATAATTAGTGACTTGCCTATACATGATTAATGATTTACCTGAACACTTTGTGTGTTTTTTTCCTGTATGAACAAAACCCCACAAAAATTTTCTCCGTTTTTTATATAGCACTATGGTACTCATTGGAAAGATAATAAAACGCTCGTTAATTTGGTGTAATTTTTTTCTTTAAAAAATCTCGTATATTAAAGATATTAACGTTTAAAAATTATGGGAGGAAACATGAGGGTGAAAAATCCAATTTTGTTTTTAAATTAGTTTTTTCCTAAAATATCTCAATGCCACATGGGATGACACATGACACACTCAAAGAAGATAATGCCTCTATGAATGCCATGTCATTAAAATGGCTTTGGTTTATTATATGTATAGATGTTTCATATATAAAGATCGGTTGGAAATGTGTTACCAAAAGGGGGATAACGGCGCAGCTTGTTGCTCGCTTACTCACTATCCAGATGTAAGTTGTTATTGTTTTAATCCTATTAAAGAAAATATTTCTTTTAAAAAAAGTTATAAGCTAGTCTGGGTGTTTGGGATTTTGCTTATTTAACTTCAAAAGTGTTTTATTTTTAAAATTGTTTATTGACATATATGAATTTTTGTAAATGAGTTTTTTTTAAAAAGTGTTTCGATTAACTTTTGTGATGGAAAAAAACTAATAAATCAATAAGTTATTTTTTTAAATGTTTGGCTTGACTTAGCTTATTGTAAAGATTGGTTGTATGAGTGGGTGAATTTGTAATTTGTATTCCAAAAACCAAAAACAAAAAACTTTGATTTATGACGTTTTAAAAATAACTTTTTTTAAACTCATATAAAACAGCCAAAACAGAAAGTTCTTCCGCAATAGCTAAACAACTTATTGACTTATTAGCTTCCTTAAGAAGCTAATAAGCCATTAAGTTGTTTTTCAACTCAATCCCAAACACCCAACCTTGGGGTTACGTCTTTGATACAAACTCTTTTGTATTTGAACACATAGGATCTCTGTAGATTAAAAATTTATCCGTCGTATTTAAACACATGGTTTGAAATGTGTCCCAAGTTTGGGAACAAATATGGCTCGTTAAGATAAGCAAGTTACAAGACTTGTCAACAAGTCTAGTTTAGAATGTGCCTTTAGTGCCAATAACACATATCTCACTCGGAGTTAGGGTTGGTATTTTGGTTATCATTTTTAACCCTACGAAATACTTGAAAGAGGTTTTGTTTGTTGGGCCTAGGCCCTAGAGGTGTACGAAGATAGTTTTCTATGGGAGCCTGGGAAGTGTTATGATAGATTGAAAAACGGGCTTTGTGAATGGGCCTTGTTTCCCTTTATACTATAACTTCTGAGTGTGATACTGGTGATGTTTGATTGTATGGTATTTAGGTTTTCTGGTTTGTTTGGTTGGACTTTAAAAGAAAATTTGATTCGTTGGAATATTTGAAACCCAAGCCCCTTCCCTATCTTTTGGGGGTTTTAGTTGTAGAGTGCGCCTACTATTGCCACATCATAACTCATGCCCCCAATTCAAGCCCCCCACTCCTATAGTCTAACGGGATATTAAGAGACTGAATTAGTTTGTTTCCCCTTTTAAAGCAAAAACCATTCAAAGGAATGCTTATGTGAAGTTAAACTATTTCTTATAGGGTGAAGTGGAGTGAAATGGAGAAAAGAGGATGATATGGCATCTAGGAGTTAATGATGGTTAAAGTATGCCCAATGGTCTTGCTTTTTTTTTTTTAACGGCCAATTGGAATCACTCACGGACCACTGGAGTATCATCGTGCCACCAGTCTTACCATGCGATCATTTTCCACCACCAAGTCACTAATTCAGGAGGAAACTCATAATTATAAGAAAAACCCTCTTGTAAGATTCGAACCAGGGACATATTAATCCCTGAGTCTTATCCCACCACCAAGATGTCGCTGGGCTATAATGCCTTTGGCATACCCAATGGTCTTGTGAGCAAGAGATTGAAAGCTTGTGTAATGATTATGACTCATAATTTCCTTAACAAACGAACACAAGTATTTTCTTAACAAACGAACACGAACTTGTTCGTGTTCGTTCGGTTCGTTTGTAGCCCTAATTATGAGTACACCTACTTGTCTTATTGTGCTTTGCAAACAAACTTTTTTTCTCCCGTATTATACACCGGACTCAGTGGCGCAGGTTTAAAGGGGCAGGGGGTTTCACTCAGAAGTTCTGATTATATAGCATTCGTATATAATTTTTTTGGTATATACGGTTTCGACCCCCCCCCCCCCTTAAAAAATAGGTATAAACAAAAACTAACGATATATCGGACGATACAATGTTCCCAAATATCGGTTGTTTTACCGAGTATTTTCACCGACCCGAACATATCACCCGAAACATAGCTATAGTAAAAAGATTTAGGTCCCGTCCCATGACCGGTGACTTTCGACCCCCAGTACTACAAGCAAGTTAAATTAAGTATAAGTAAAAGCAGTTAAGATGCAGTCAGTGTTGAAGTATTCAGCACGGAGGTGTTTAGCGTGCTTTGGAAGTATGAACAAGTCAAAACTAGGGTTGGTATATGCATGGGGTCGTCATCATCAATTTTCTAACCTTTCATGCACGTCATTGCCTTCGCATTTATTGGGATTGTGACCCACAAAATACTTGGCACACTTTTATTCAACACCACATGTTTCATTTATATATACACACACACATTATGCATGCATGACTAGATTAACAATGGAAAGAAATAACTTTCCTTTTTTGTGCTTGCAAATCATATTAGCTTGTTTTGGTATATGTAATGCCCTAGAGTCTAATATTTATTGCCTAAGATCCATTAAGGAATCATTGGAAGACCCTAGGCATGTATTTTCTACATGGGATTTTACCAACAATACTCAAGGTTTCATATGTCATTTTGTTGGCGTCCGATGCGCGTCAGACACGCAAGGTAACCACCTTGTTATCGGGGTTTCTCTACAAGACGCAGGACTCAAAGGACCATTTCCAATGGGCATAAGAAATTGTACCTCCATGCAACATTTAGATCTTTCTGGAAACAATCTCTCAGGATCCGTTCCTTCTAATCTAGCATATGATTTACCATACCTTGTGTCTCTCATTCTCTCTAATAACAATCTATCAGGTCCAATTCCATCTAGCATTGCCTATTTTGTCTTTCTTAGTGTTTTGAGGCTTGATAACAACCGCTTAACAGGCCGAATTCCTTTAGAACTATCTCTACTTGAAAACATTGTCGAATTTAGTGTTGCTAACAATAAACTCTTAGGTCCCATACCGCAATTTCTCAATAGTAACCTCTCAACAGAATGCTATGCAAACAACCTAGGGCTTTGTGGATATCCTATGAGTCGTTGCGAAAAATGAATACGATTAAGAAGATCTGTTTCTACCCGAGTTTGTTGATGGATTTTGTTTAATAACAGATTAGCCAAAATTATCTACAAGTTGGATAGTTACATTGTTAGTTACTTTAGTATTAATGTATTATCTATTATAAATAGGTGACATGTGATTCCTTTACAATTTCTAATTGTTTTTGCATATTGATTTAATTAGAACATTATGAAACCCTGCTATTGTTTAATACAAGGGCGAAGGATAATGGGGGCCAAAGGTTCCCCCATACCAATTGTTTTTTTTCTCAATGATGAAAGTTTGTGATTTCCGTAGGTAGTTTTTATATGCATTGAGTCTGGCCCCCAGTGATTTGATCTTCGGCCCCCATCGATATGAAAAAATTTGGTTATCGTGATTTTCGGCCACCATCACTATTTTTCTCAAGCTTCGACACTAGTTTAATTATGTTTCTTTTTTTTCTATGTTTTTTTTTTCTTCAGAGTTACCTACTACTTCATGTTTAACCTGAAAAAACAAATTACTGTATTGGAATTTTGAACCTTGTGCTTTGATTCAACCCTTGAATTGGTTTCTAAATCTTTTGGTCAAACACCATACTATTGTAGGATCCATGGATGATTGAAACAATCCATCAATCTAAGAAATACAAAAGAAGAAAAAAAGAATAGAGGAATTCGAATATGGGGTGATGCCCCTTTTGTGTTTTACATCGATATGTTGGAATAAATATACGTAACGTGTGTATATTTATCGATAGCCATTATAATCATTTATATTATGATGATCAATTATTAATATTATCATAAACCCAATAACAGATATGTCTTTGATGGGCGGACTATCATTAGATATGCCTTATTAGGGTGTCCCTTGGGTAGAGGTGCACAAAATACCCGAACCCGAACCCGAAAAAAATACCCGAACCCGGGTATTTTAAAACCCGCGTATTTAATACCCGAACCCAACCCTACCCGTAGGGTATTTTAAAACTCGGGTATTTATTATCAAACGAAGGCGTTAAATAAAGACGATGAATTACTCCATTATCAACGAAGACTTAACTATCTATGTTTTTTTATCACTTGTATTTAGGGGTGCTTAACGGGTCGGGTTCGCAGGTTGGTGGGTCCAACCCGACCCGAACCTGAAATTTTTACATGAACCCGAACCCGAAAATTGTGACATACATATGAACCCGAAACCGACCTGAATATTCTTGGGTTGACCCGACCTGCTCAACCTGATTTTTTTTTTATTTTTTCGCAAACTAATGTATTAAAATTATAATTTTACTACAAAAAACAAAAATATATATAAAACATTTATGTTTTATTTATAAAATCTCATACCAATTTCTATTTTAAGTTATAAATGTAGCATAAAATTGTCACACCCTCAAAATCCACTTGCGGAGTTTTACCGCGAGGCGCATGACAAACCAGGATCCAAACCAACGATCACAATAAACAAGTCTAAATGTAATTAATGCAATACCAAAACATAGTTTTAAAATCCCGTTTACAGCGGAAGCTTATTCAAAATAAAGTTCAACATAAATAACCAAAGTTCAATGTTTATGAAATCATGCAACTCTATCTAGACGCCGTGCAGACGCGTGCGCCCTAGTTCCATTGTGCTACCTTAGCGACCTGAGAAAACATGTAAAAGTTTACGTCAGCACAAAAATGCTGGTGAGTTTACAGGTTTGCAGTTCAAGTACCAAGTTCACTTGTCCATACTATAACAAATAGAAAACCAGTATACGCTAGCTAGGCGTACGTTTTGTTACTACCACGATTGGAAAACCATTACTAACTCGAATACCAGTTGTTATGCCCGAATAGTTCCAATTGTTCCTGTTGTTCCTGTTTGAGACAATATGCACTCGCCCGGCCCTCCAAGCCGACGAGCGGGGTTGGTCACTCCCAATAGCGCTATTCACATTTCCCCGTTGTGCAAACCCGCACATTCATGGTTCCCCCCGGGACTTCCAAAGATCGTGTAGTACACAATAGAAACCCATAGTATGACAGTAGTTACCAAATAATCGTTTTAACACATGTTTTCTCCCCCGAAAATATAAAACCAGTTTAAAAGAGGGGCCGTAAACTCACCTTAAGTTGCTTTACTCCTAATCCCGAGTAAACTCAGCTACTATGTTAGTCCCGTACAGTGGCGACCTAACATACGACAGTTACAAGTACTTAGACTAATAACCCGCAGGTTAATTAGTCCCTAGATGTCCAGACCATAACCAAGTTTGTTTGAAAACACCGTGACTGTTTAACCGACCCAAAGTACAAGACTCGACATCCCATTGGTGACCCGAGACTCCCGTGTTATGTTTACGCTCCAAAACATACAATAACGCAAGTATACTTAACATACGTTAACACACAACAAGTTATAGCACATAGTTCACGTATCACCGAAATACATCCAAATATATGTTACCAAGTTATTAGACATGTTACGGGGTTCCTAGCATGTTACTACATGTTAAATCGGGTCTCGGAATGCTAATTTACACTTACAGCAGCAGTACACGCGATTAGGAAAAGTCAACTAGTGATTAGGAAAGTCAACTAGTGATTAGACATCCTATTCGCCCCTGTTATAGGCGAATAGGGGCTATTCCCCTTTACTTCATGCGATTAGAGGCTATTCGCATGAACTTACTAGTGATTAGGGCTACTCGCATGAACTTACTAGTGAATAGGCTTCTACTCGCATGAACTTACTAGTGAATAGGCTTCTACTCGCCTATATATAGGCGATTAGCCTTGTACTCGCATGAGTTATAGGCGATTAGCATTGCTACTCGCCTGTAACCATGCTGTTCCAGTTTTTCGCGCGTTTAACGCTCCAAATCAGATCCAGAACGTGTGTAACTACCCAATATCATCCCAAACACTATCCTAAACATGTTTAACCCAAAACCCTTCGTTCAACCTCGTATAATCAGTCCTGCATGCAACCCAAAACAATCCAAACACTATTCACATAGCATGCAACATCAATTAACGCATGTAATCATAACCCTATTATCCGATTACTGAGTTCTCCATCATCATACTAACAATATTAATTCTGACCTAGCATGATAATACATCAAAACATCATCAAGATCCATAAAAATCCTATCTTTCTAATCATACATACCCATAACGCATGTTAATTAGTTATAATCTGTTTAACAACCCTCATTGACGATTTTTAGAAAGCTTTTTCGTTTATGAACAGGTCTGGACCATTAGGGATTGATTAAAAACATTTACAAAGTGTTATGGATGAGAATCAAACCTTAGAATTGTAAAAGAATGATGATTAGACCTTGAAACCTTGTGTTTTTGATCAAAATCGCCTTCCAGAGGTTGTTTAAGTGTTTGGGGCGGTTATGGGACGACTAGGGTTGATATTAGGGAGTTTAGGAGGTTAAGTATTGTATTTATAGGTGTTTCTAGTCGTTCCAGCACGTTACATGCGATTGTGCAGCAGTTCAGGCGATTAGGGCTTGTAATCGCCTGATGTTCATGTGATTAGGGGCCTATTCGCCCTTAACATCACACGAGTAGGGCTAATCGCCCTTAAGGGCTCCCTACTCGCCTCCCCTATAGGGGAGTAGACCTCCTACTCGCCTATAGGGTTTTGCCTTGTGTGTTTTGCGCGTTAAACCCCGTTTTAACATATGTTAATGCATATTCATGTACCGACAAGTCATATAATGATTGTAAACACATAACACAAGTAAATACACATATTTACACTCGTTCACCAATTCCCGGGACTCGAGACTCGTACGTTCCGTATGCCCTGACAATCCTACAAATCGTCATCGTTTGTACACTTGGTTAAGGACCGACATCTAACGAACCTCTAGACCAACATCCAATGATCTTCTAGACTAACCAATAGTTCCCGAACCATATCCCGACTTAACTAACCCAGTTACGTACAATATACGCGTGACTCGCTAAGGTAGACTTTCATCTAGACAACGTTGTTAACCCGAATTTGCCAGGTGTCACATCATCCCCACGTTAAAAGAATTTTCGTCCCGAAAATTGCGTAAGTAACAAAAGAAACAACGAAGGGAATAAACAAACAGATAGGAATCAATAGAGAGTAGAAATCAAGAGAGAGATTTACCCGAGGTGTCACATCATCCCCACGTTTAAAAGGAATCTCGACCCGAGATTCATTCAGCTGCCGAAGAGACATGTCTCGACTCGAATGCTTCCTTAGGAAAGAGGTGAGGATACTTAGACTTCATCTGATCCTCCCGTTCCCATGTATATTCCGGTCCCCGGTTCGAGTTCCACCGAACCTTAACGATACGAATCTTGCTGTGACGTAGGCTACGAATCTTGTAATCGAGGATCTCCACAGGTTCTTCCACAATCCGAAGACGATCATCAACCTTGATCTCTTCTAGTGGAACGATGAGAGACTCGTCAGCCAGACACTTCTTCAAGTTTGACACGTGAAAGACGTTATGTACGTTACCGAGCTCCGTCGGCAGATCAAGTCGATATGCCACCGGCCCAATCCGTTCCAGGATCGTAAATGGGCCGACATATCGCGGATTGAGTTTGCCACGCTTTCCAAAGCGTATGACGCCCTTCCACGGTGAGACTTTTAGAAGTACCTTGTCATTGACTTGGAACTCCAGTGGTTTGCGACGCTGATCAGCATAACTCTTTTGCCGGTCCCGTGCCGCCGCCAACCGATTTCGAATCTGTACGATCTTTTCCGAAGTTTCGTACACTAGTTCAGGCCCAGTGAGTTGACTCTCACCCACCTCAGCCCAACAAAGAGGAGAACGGCATTTCCGTCCGTACAGTGCTTCGAACGGAGCAGCCTTGATGCTCGTGTGATAACTGTTGTTGTACGAGAATTCTACCAACGGCAGATGAGCTTCCCAACCTTTGCCAAAATCGATCACACATGCCCGCAGCATGTCTTCTAATGTTTGAATCGTACGCTCACTCTGACCGTCAGTCTGTGGATGGTAAGCCGTACTCATGTCTAGTTGGGTACCCAAAGCCTTGTGCAAAGACTTCCAGAAGTGAGAAGTAAAATGGGAGTCACGATCCGAGATAATAGAAACAGGTACCCGTGCTTAGAAACAACTTCTTTCAAGTAGAGACGAGCCAAACGATCCATGGTGTCGGTCTCCTTAATAGCAAGAAAATGAGCTGATTTCGTTAGCCGATCGACAATCACCCATATCTTGTCGTTCCCGCTTGGCGACTTAGGAAGTTGTGTGACAAAATCCATAGTAATCCGTTCCCATTTCCATTCCGGAATTTCAGGTTGTTGCAGGAGACCCGACGGTTTCTGGTATTCCACTTTGACCTTAGCACAGGTCAAGCATTTGCTCACATATGAGGCTATGTCCGACCTCATGTTTGGCCACCAGTAAAGCACCTTTAGATCTTGGTACATCTTATCCGAACCAGGATGAATAGAATACCGGGACTTATGAGCCTCATCAAGAACAAGCTCCCGTAATCCCCCGAATAAAGGAACCCATATGCGTTCTGCGAAGTAGTGCAGGCCATCAGGCCTTCGCTCTAGGTGCTTGTCGGCACCGTGCATGGTTTCAGCTTTAAGGTTTTCCTCCTTCAAAGCTTCCAATTGGGCAGAACGGAGTTGATCAGGTAACGACGAATGGATAGTGAGCTGCAACGCCCGAACGCGACGAGGTTTAGAAGATTCCTTCCTGCTCAAGGCGTCTGCTACAACATTCGCCTTGCCAGGATGGTACTTAATAGCACAATCATAATCGTTCAAAAGTTCAATCCAGCGACGCTGCCGTATGTTCAAGTGTTGTTGGTCGAAAATGTGTTGGAGACTCTTGTGATCGGTGTAGATGGTGCATTTGGTACCGTACAAGTAATGTCTCCAAATTTTCAACGCGAATACCACGGCACCCAACTCCAAGTCATGAGTTGTGTAGTTCTTCTCGTGCACTTTGAGTTGACGAGAAGCATACGCAATCACTTTCTCGCGTTGCATCAACACGCAACCGAGTCCATGAATGGAAGCATCACAGTAGACGACAAAATCATCAGGACCCTCAGGTAAAGACAGAATAGGAGCAGAACACAGTTTAGACTTTAGTTCCTCAAACGCGGACTCTTGTGATTCACACCCAGTCGAACTTCTTATCCTTCTGAGTGAGAGTGGTGAGGGGTTGAGCAATCTTCGAGAACCCCTGAATGAAACGACGATAATAGCCCGCAAGGCCTAGGAATTGCCGCACCTCAGTTGGCGTCTTAGGTGCTCCCCAGTCCTTGATCGCTTCGATTTTAGCGGGATCGACATGAATTCCTAGTTCATTAACCACATGTCCTAGGAATTGAACTTCGCGTAACCAAAAGTCACACTTTGAGAATTTGGCGTAAAGTTGCTCCCGTCGCAAGAGTTCCAAAACTAACCGCAGATGTTCCCCGTGTTCGATCTCGTTCTTGGAGTAGATCAGAATGTCATCAATAAACACAATGACAAACTTGTCCAGATACGGTTTACAGACGCGGTTCATCAAGTCCATGAAAACCGCCGGTGCGTTCGTGAGACCGAAAGGCATGACCAAGAATTCGAAATGGCCATAACGTGTTCGAAAAGCAGTCTTTGCAACGTCAGCCTCCCTGACGCGCAGCTGGTGATAACCGGACCTCAAATCGATCTTGGAATAATAACTAGAACCCTGGAGCTGGTCGAATAGATCATCGATACGTGGAAGAGGATAACGGTTCTTGACGGTCAACTTGTTCAGTTCTCTGTAGTCTACACACAATCGGAAACTCCCATCCTTCTTCTTGACAAATAAAATCGGGGCTCCCCAAGGGGAAGAACTTGGTCGGATGAAACCCTTGTCCAAGAGTTCCTGTAACTGGCTGGACAGTTCCTGCATCTCGGGAGGTGCAAGACGGTAGGGGGCCCGAGCAATAGGAGCAGCCCCTGGTACAAGATCAATACCGAACTCGACTTGACGATGAGGAGGAAGACCAGATAAATCATCGGGAAAAACATCAAGAAATTCGCGTACCACCGGAATGTCGTCAATCTTCTTCTCATCACTGGAGGAAACAGATAAAAGCGCCAATACGGCTGGATAACCCTTTCGAAGGCACTTAAGGGCTTTCATGCTAGAGATGATGTTTAGCGAAACACCACCCTTGATACCGTACACAGAAAGAAATTCTCCATCAGGGAGAGGAATCCGAATAACCTTATCGTAACAGACAATCTCCGCGCGATACAAAGATAACCAATCCATTCCTACCACAACGTCAAAACTACCCAATGGTACCGGCATAAGGTCGATGGGGAACGACAAACCCGATAACTCTAACTGACACTCCCGAAGAACACTAGTAGCTTCAATCGTTTTACCGTCAGCCAACTCAATAATATACTTGGTCTCTAATGGTACAGATACTACATCTAGCAGTCGACTAACGTCCATGGATACAAAACTCTTGTCGGCACCAGAATCAAATAACACGCTAACAGAATGATTATTGAGAAGAAACGTACCGGTGACTGTATCAGGGTCCTGCCTAGCCTCAGCAGCTCCAATGACGAAGGCACGTGCATTTCTGCCGCCGCCCCCGTTGTTACCATTCCCGTTGTTTCCACCCTGTTTCAGTTTTGGGCAATCCTTCTTGTAATGCCCAGTGTCACCACAGTTGTAGCATCCCTGTTTCCCTGTAGTCCCCTGAGTAGTCGGAGCTGAACTGTTGGTCGGAGCCTGAGTCGATGGAAGTGTAACCCGACAGTCTTTAGCATAGTGGCCTGTTCGCTGGCAGCGGTGACAACGGTTACTGTCGCAGTTCCCTAGGTGATGGCGTCCACACTTGTTGCATTTGGGCAGTTTTCCTGCATAACCACCCTGCTTATTACCCGAAGACGATGACCCCCCATTATCAATCTTTTTACCCTGCTGCGTAGACCCAGATCCCTTCCCGTCGTTTTCCCACTTGCGCTTATTGTTCTCTGGAGCCTTAGCAGTCGAACCTTTCGCCGGCAAAATCCCCTCGTTCACCTTTAAATTAGTCATCCTATGTGCAGATCGAACTACCTCCGCATAAGTAGGATGATTCCCAGCAGCCACTAACCCTGCAATTTCCGGCACTAACCCTGAGACATAATGTTCAATCTTACGATACTCCGGCACGTGCAAATCGGGACACAGCACCGCCAACTCATTCCTCCTAACCGTATACTTCTCGATTTCCGACCCATTCATCTTGAGGTTCCACACCTCATGTTCCAGCTTCTGTACCTCTTCTCTCGGGCAATACTCCCGCTTCAGCAACTGCACAAAGTTCTCCCACGGCATAGCATATGCCTCCCCAATACCCATATTCTGGGTAATACCATTCCACCAAGTCAATGCCACGTCTTGAAATAACGCAGCCGAATACTTCACCCGATCTTCTGGGAGACAGTTACACATCAAGAATACCGACTCCACTTTCTCCAACCACCTAAGCAAACTGACCGCACCCTCGGTGCCAGAGAATTCCTGGGGCTTGCAGTCCCGGAACATCTTATAGGTGCACATGGGTGGGGGTGGGTCAACAGGACCACCTGAAATGAAACGTATGAGAAACCACGAATAACGTACACAAGACTCACCAATGAGGCAAAGAAAATGGATAAAACAACTTACCACCACCGTTGTGCCCTAACTGAAAGGCAGCCTGGAGCAAGTTGTTCAGATCAGCCTGTGACAGGTTAATACCTCCACCACGACCACCAGCACCACCACGACCACCACCACGTCCACCATTGTGACCGCCTCCTCGTCCTCCACGCACTCCAGACATGATACTGGCAGAAAGAACGAGAAAATTTAGTTTCGCAGTTAAAGATAACTACTAATGTTCACAAGATTAAAGCCAGATTCAGTCCAGGACTATCCCCTCAAACCCAGAGCTCACTAGGGCTTCCATGCATTTCGTTTTATGATTTTGTGTGCACCCAAAATGATAAAACGCTCTACATGGTCCTCCAAGTGTTCTCCTAGTTCAAAGTTCAAATCACCGAACATAGACTCGTAGCTACACATCGTAATACTACGGTAGTTCATGACAAGTGTTTCTATTGGAGTGCGAAAGGGAGATGTCCGAGCCTTGGACAAATCTCAAGAACACACGAGTTACTCCAACAGACCATACTGCCTAGAAAAACAGGTAACCCAACCTAAGATAGAACGGATGATGTAACGTAGAAATACTAACGATTTAGAGACACCCCGACAAGACCATACGTAAACCACTATAACGTTTAGTACCATGTGATCGTCTAGTGTGTGCGACTCGGCTATAGACTAGACTCTACATGCAGTCCTAGTTCACTATAACCTGGCTCTGATACCAATCTGTCACACCCTCAAAATCCACTTGCGGAGTTTTACCGCGAGGCGCATGACAAACCAGGATCCAAACCAACGATCACAATAAACAAGTCTAAATGTAATTAATGCAATACCAAAACATAGTTTTAAAATCCCGTTTACAGCGGAAGCTTATTCAAAATAAAGTTCAACATAAATAACCAAAGTTCAATGTTTATGAAATCATGCAACTCTATCTAGACGCCGTGCAGACGCGTGCGCCCTAGTTCCATTGTGCTACCTTAGCGACCTGAGAAAACATGTAAAAGTTTACGTCAGCACAAAAATGCTGGTGAGTTTACAGGTTTGCAGTTCAAGTACCAAGTTCACCTGTCCATACTATAACAAATAGAAAACCAGTATACGCTAGCTAGGCGTACGTTTTGTTACTACCACGATTGGAAAACCATTACTAACTCGAATACCAGTTGTTATGCCCGAATAGTTCCAATTGTTCCTGTTGTTCCTGTTTGAGACAATATGCACTCGCCCGGCCCTCCAAGCCGACGAGCGGGGTTGGTCACTCCCAATAGCGCTATTCACATTTCCCCGTTGTGCAAACCCGCACATTCATGGTTCCCCCCGGGACTTCCAAAGATCGTGTAGTACACAATAGAAACCCATAGTATGACAGTAGTTACCAAATAATCGTTTTAAACATGTTTTCTCCCCCGAAAATATAAAACCAGTTTAAAAGAGGGGCCGTAACTCACCTTAAGTTGCTTTACTCCTAATCCCGAGTAAACTCAGCTGCTATGTTAGTCCCGTACAGTGGCGACCTAACATACGACAGTTACAAGTACTTAGACTAATAACCCGCAGGTTAATTAGTCCCTAGATGTCCAGACCATAACCAAGTTTGTTTGAAAACACCGTGACTGTTTAACCGACCCAAAGTACAAGACTCGACATCCCATTGGTGACCCGAGACTCCCCGTGTTATGTTTACGCTCCAAAACATACAATAACGCAAGTATACTTAACATACGTTAACACACAACAAGTTATAGCACATAGTTCACGTATCACCGAAATACATCCAAATATATGTTACCAAGTTATTAGACATGTTACGGGGTTCCTAGCATGTTACTACATGTTAAATCGGGTCTCGGAATGCTAATTTACACTTACAGCAGCAGTACACGCGATTAGGAAAAGTCAACTAGTGATTAGGAAAGTCAACTAGTGATTAGACATCCTATTCGCCCCTGTTATAGGCGAATAGGGGCTATTCCCCTTTACTTCATGCGATTAGAGGCTATTCGCATGAACTTACTAGTGATTAGGGCTACTCGCATGAACTTACTAGTGAATAGGCTTCTACTCGCATGAACTTACTAGTGAATAGGCTTCTACTCGCCTATATATAGGCGATTAGCCTTGTACTCGCATGAGTTATAGGCGATTAGCATTGCTACTCGCCTGTAACCATGCTGTTCCAGTTTTTTCGCGCGTTTAACGCTCCAAATCAGATCCAGAACGTGTGTAACTACCCAATATCATCCCAAACACTATCCTAAACATGTTTAACCCAAAACCCTTCGTTCAACCTCGTATAATCAGTCCTGCATGCAACCCAAAACAATCCAAACACTATTCACATAGCATGCAACATCAATTAACGCATGTAATCATAACCCTATTATCCGATTACTGAGTTCTCCATCATCATACTAACAATATTAATTCTGACCTAGCATGATAATACATCAAAACATCATCAAGATCCATAAAAATCCTATCTTTCTAATCATACATACCCATAACGCATGTTAATTAGTTATAATCTGTTTAACAACCCTCATTGACGATTTTTAGAAAGCTTTTTCGTTTATGAACAGGTCTGGACCATTAGGGATTGATTAAAAACATTACAAAGTGTTATGGATGAGAATCAAACCTTAGAATTGTAAAAGAATGATGATTAGACCTTGAAACCTTGTGTTTTTGATCAAAATCGCCTTCCAGAGGCTGTTTAAGTGTTTGGGGCGGTTATGGGACGACTAGGGTTGATATTAGGGAGTTTAGGAGGTTAAGTATTGTATTTATAGGTGTTTCTAGTCGTTCCAGCACGTTACATGCGATTGTGCAGCAGTTCAGGCGATTAGGGCTTGTAATCGCCTGATGTTCATGTGATTAGGGGCCTATTCGCCCTTAACATCACACGAGTAGGGGCTAATCGCCCTTAAGGGCTCCCTACTCGCCTCCCCTATAGGGGAGTAGACCTCCTACTCGCCTATAGGGTTTTGCCTTGTGTGTTTTGCGCGTTAAACCCCGTTTTAACATATGTTAATGCATATTCATGTACCGACAAGTCATATAATGATTGTAAACACATAACACAAGTAAATACACATATTTACACTCGTTCACCAATTCCCGGGACTCGAGACTCGTACGTTCCGTATGCCCTGACAATCCTACAAATCGTCATCGTTTGTACACTTGGTTAAGGACCGACATCTAACGAACCTCTAGACCAACATCCAATGATCTTCTAGACTAACCAATAGTTCCCGAACCATATCCCGACTTAACTAACCCAGTTACGTACAATATACGCGTGACTCGCTAAGGTAGACTTTCATCTAGACAACGTTGTTAACCCGAATTTGCCAGGTGTCACAAAAATACCTAACCAATTTAATTTATAACATAAAACATATTGTAAAAAACAATATATATTATAAATAGGTTAAACGGGTCAACCCGACCCGTTTAGCTAAACGGGTTCGCGGGTTCATAGGGTATGGCTTTTCACGAAAATACCCTACTCGAACCGACCCGGTTATTTCGGGTGGGTATACCCAAAACCGGGTATTGAAAACCCGAACCCGAACCTAACCTGAACCTGGTATATAGGGTATGGCTTTTCACGAAAATACCCTACCCGAACCCGACCCGTTTATTTCGTAATACCCGGTTATACCCTACCCGGGTATTCAAAAAACCGGTTTTTGTGCAACTCTACCCCTGGGTATGTATAAATATGGAGGTTATTATGAGATTAGGGTTGACACAACATAACACCAATATACCCTAAAGTAGTCGTCCCCTATATCTCTCTCTCAACCGTGTTCATAACTCAAGAACACATAATCCCATCAGAACGATACACCCTAAAGGGAACCCGATCAAGATGATGGTGTCTTCCATTACTGAGGTTCCTGAACGGTTTAGCATATCAGGTACACATGATTGAATCCACCTGTTTTAACTTATGTTTATTCATGTTCTCATTAATATAATCAACACGGTACATATACACACATGAAAGAAAATGGAAGAAAAGTTGTGTTTCTTTACCAACTAACGTAAATAACCAATTACTAAAATATTAATTGTAGGTCCCTGGGCGAAGCTTGACCCGAAACTTCGGGGGGTCGGAAGTCACAAGTTTCGGGGGGGGGGGGGGGGGTTGAATCCAAAATATAGAACTTCTGAGTGAAAATTCGGGGGAAGGGGGGCGCCCCTTAAAAGCTATGCCCCTGGGTCCCTGAAATAGATTGATCAACTATGTAGAGTGCGGGATCCTTTAGAGAATCTGTAAGTGGACGAACAAGCAATCCGAATAGGTAAAACGACACGATAATACTTTAAATTGATCTTCTATTGATTATAATCAGAAATCAATCCAAGATCCCCACGAACTTGCCAACAGTACCAAGAACTCACGAACTTGGTGGCTGAAACAACTATCTATATTGTCTAACATAAACCCTACGCGAAACATTTATTTATACATAACATTTTTGCATGGGTTGGGCCATTAACGAACTTAACCAAGTTTGCTCAGACCCATGGTCGCCTACCACTATGTTCATTGAATATAATAAAAACGATTACACGTGATACAAAATGACCTATTTACTAAGTTATTATATCTAGAAAGTTATTATGTCACACAAAATGCACCAACACAAACTTAATTACATACTCAGCCTTTTAACTTGACATAATTACATAAATATAACTATTCACTAAAAGTAATTGTTTATATAAGTTTTAGGGCCAAATATTCATTTACACAAGTAGTGAAGAAGTTGATTTGCTTGGCCTTTATGAAGTAGTAAACGCCGAAGGTGGTTTTGATTGGGTCGGTCAAGAATCCCAATGGGAACTGTATCCTTGGTTTTGCATGGAATGATGCACAAGATATGAAGCATGTGTATATAAGATATCTTGATTTGATTGAGTGGTACTACAATGTTATGAAAGAGCGATTTAGGTTAGGCAAAGAAGTCAATATGTAATGGGAATAGGGCTACGCCCTTAGTAGTATGACTACGTCCATGCTCATCCTTGTCTGGTTTCTATCCTCGTGAACATGTAAAGCTCTCACAACTCGTGATATCTTTGCTGCAAACCTGCATTAACAAAATATACACAAAGTAACCACATTCCTAACATAATTCCTAGTAAAATTATAAGTACTAATGACAAAACCATGACTCATCAACACCCCATTCCGTAAGGGCTGACATGACACTATTTCATTGATCAGAAATAGAAGACATGCTTTCATTTATTTAAAAGTCGGAAATGCATAACAGAAAATAGTACGAAGCACTAAGGCAAAAATACATAACAACGAGTCAAAAGCATTGTCGCTAACGGTAAATCTAAACAGTATCATAACGATAAGTCAAAACAATATCAATAACGTTGATTCAAAAAAAATTTGTAACTGTAAGTCAAAACAGTTACGATAAACAATACTAAAACAGTAACGATAACAGTAGACGGTAGTAAAATAGTTATAGTAAATGGTAGTAAAACAGTTACAACATGCAATAATAAAACTGTTACAGGAAACGACAAGTCAAAGCGGTACGGTAAACAGTAGTAAAACGACTCGTTAAACGGCAACGCTAAGTGATGACAAAACGGTATTGGTTACGGTTACCCGAATGAATATTAATATTGGTAACATTAACAAGTCACATACTATTATCATTAGCGCGTAGTATCGTAAACAATATTAGGTGACACTATCTGTAAAAGTCGAAAAAAATATTGATTTAAACTTTCATTATTTTTTTAATTCGAATAAGTCAAATAAACCCGAATTAAAATAAGTTTAGTCACGAAGCTTGCTTTCGGCTACTGGACTTTCGCCATCTAGGGTAAGTCGGTTTACTCGAATTTCAAGGGAATTCGAGTTGAATCCAAATACAGGTTTTACAACCTCAAATTTGAATAACCCAAAATTCAACTTAATAAAGACACCTTATGTGTTACATGTATTATGTTATGTTTAAGAAACTGACAAGTAAAATATGTCATGTAACACTATTAATATGAAACATGTCATATCAAAAAAGCTATTCAACACAACATAATTTCTCTTATGAAAATCAATTTTGTATAGAACAAGTCTCGCATACAATACATATATATACATTACATATAAACTCTTCAGTAATTACTAATTACAGTCAAAAAAACAAAATAAGAAAAAATTTACAAAGAAAAGACAGAAGAACTATACAACACTCTGTTTTTTTTTTTTTTTTTGCTTTTTACATTATTTTTTTTACTGTTAATTAATTTAATCTTATCCTTGCCGGTTCATAAGATGACGTTGCGGGAGCCTGAACCGGATCTCTGAAGCCGGCGACTTAACAGCAACACCATGCCAACATATGCCACCTCGACACATCTCATGCGCCACGTCATCATCCCCTCGATTAACATTCGCACACGTCACCACCTTCCTAGACACATCCCACGTCAGCGCCACCACCAACAAAACCCCAACCACCGTCGTCGACAGAACCAGCACCGCCACGCCGCCGTAGCACCGCCCAATCAGATGCCCGTAGCCCTTGATCGCTGCTATCACTGTTAAGTAGACGATCGTTAGATTACCTGCTAGTATATCTGAGATTGCCATGAGGAAGTTATTAAACTGATTGATGATGATGAAGTGATGAAGGATTAGAAGAAAAATCTGGAAGAGCCGAAGAGGATTGGAATGATATTAATAATAATAATAATATTAATATTAATAGTAAAGGAGGAATGTTTGGTTGGTGGGGTTGGGGTTTTGGAAGAAGGTGAAGTGATATTTACGAAAAGATGGATTATGCTTTTCCTAGGCTCATCATTCTTTTCATGATATTGGCTTATTTGGGTAAAGCTTATCCATTAATCTATTTTATTTTATTTATTTTTTTGATTTATTAAATCAATCGATATATATTATCTTAAATGATATTTGAGATACACTAGATAGTTGCCGTAGGCCGCGCGTTGCGGCGGCGACACGTCATGTGATGCGTTAATCATACGAAAATGTACAATGACTCAATTTTACACCATCGAATTAAAACAAATTATATTTGAGCCGACTCATGTGTTTTTGAACACAGTTTAAGTCAGAATAGTTTTCCAACCGATATTATACGTTAAAATAAATAAAACGTTTTATATATAACCAGACTCGTTTCAGAAGGGAAAAAACCCTATGTCGAAAAGTGAATTTATATCGTTTATAGAAAAGTTTGGTGATATAATGAGTTACACGTAAAAAGTTTGAGGGTTAAAAAGAAGTTAGAAAGTAAGAGTGTCTTTTTTTTTCAAGTTAGAAAGTAAAGGGGTCAATTCTTTAAAACCAGAAAGTTAATTTTGTCAAATATAAACTTAAAGGGTGATATTGTCATTTTAATAAAGTTGAGGGGTTGTGTCTTAAAGAGCATGGTCACCACCTTCATGGGTGTGTTTTTTTTATTGTCACATCTAAAGTGTTTTGTCATAGTGACTCAGAAGTTTTATTCTCTATGGTTACCACCTTCTTTCTAGTCAAAAATGTTTCTCACTGCCTTTAAAACTCAGAGGGGTCCCACCCTTTTCTCCTTCTCACACCATTAGTCCATTAGACCATCCGTGGTTAATGATTTGGACGCTAAAGGAGCATTTTCATCCCCCTTTCACCCAACACCGCCCTCCTTGGTTAAAGGGGAGTTTTTAGGTGCCAGGCGAAAATTTTCGCGAGGTGAAATTTTGGTTGGGCCAATCATTGTTTGACATTTCAATTTTTTTTTTCATTTAAATTTAATATCATTATATATTCACCCCTTTCACCTATCAAATTTCACCCACCATTACACCCCTTCCAATTTCACCCACCAAGTGGTCCCACATTATCACGTGTTGAAAAACGACCATTTCACCTACCAAATTTCACCCTCAATTCACCAACCATTACACATGGTTTTACTACACCAATGCCCCCAAGGCCCCAACACCTTCACGCCCCGGTGTATCACGCCGCTTTACGCCGGCAAAATGCCACCTCACTGGGCATGAGACCGTAACAAATGGTTTGAGGGATAAGCAGGTTGTGGTAGAATGTGAGAAATGGAATTCAATCCAGTCAGTTCTTATTGTTAAAACATAGTGGGTGTTTTCTTGTGACTAGACTATTATGTAACCGTTAAAAAGTTGAATATAAAAATATTTGATTTAGGTGTATTAAATGTGCCCAAAAAATAAGGGTCTAAGTATGGTCTTGAACTTTAAGTATGAAAATCTATTTTTTACGGCATATAAGTTTATAGATTCATCTACTATAAAAGGTGTGATTTGTATAAAGTATTTACCAATTATTTGTGGAATAAGCTTGTTCCAACTTGTATTTGGTTATGACATCATTCTTGAATATCATGATGATTCTTTGAATCATGTAATCCAATTTTTAATCTCAGCATTGAAAAATTTATTCTTTGTTTCAGGTATATTTAAAGAAAAAAACATTGTCTCTAAGGCCTCAATTATATTTATAAATTCATTATGTAAGTTTTTTTTTTTCTTTATACAACCGACTATCATTCAGAATTTCAATCTTGGACAAAAAACAAGCAAGGGTAAAATACAACAAAGAGAAAGTGTACCTAATAAAAAGAATACTTAGTAATTGGTATATGTTTTGTTAAACCTTCTATAAGTATCATATTTTGACTTTTTTTTTTTTGACAAAATATCCGACAAGAGTTTTCATTGAGTGAATAACGTATCCGGATCCTAACAAGAAAAAATATCCTTAATGCGACTGCAGGAAGACTGTTCTGCTACATTTCATTGTGATTTTTTAATGGCAAATCCCCATTATGATTATGATTGATGTGAAGACCATATATGATTCTTAAGACTATGAGGTGTGGTGATGGCAAATTTTGGGAGGACTTGTCGCCTCGTCAGCAAATTGTGGGCCCTCCTCTTATGATGACAACCTGAGGACTACCCAAGGTGTGGGGGTAGTCTTCATTGGGTAGTCATTCACTTCTATTGGTCCAACAAATTTTTAATTCCAAATTCAAAGTTAACACACGTGCGTTTGTTTTATCTGTTTTGTTTTTAGGTGGGTAGTGCATTATGCAGTGATGATGAGTTTAAAAGGAGAATTTGTGTAATTGTATGGACAGATTCAATCAGTCTAGAGACGTTTGATTTCGAGTGGGGTGTAGTTATGGTCGATTACAAACTAACAGAGAACAATGGGTTGACCGACATGTTCAACATGAGATCAATGTGGATCCCTGCTTTTTACCGGGATGAACCCATGTCTGGCCTAATAAGGACAGCATCAAGATCTGAAAGTGAAAATCATTTTTTGCTAGGTTGCAAATTCTCAGTTGACCTTTGTTGAGTTTTTTAACCATTTTGATACATCACTTGAAGCATAGAGATTCAACCATATGAAGAATGACCATGATTCAAGGCATAATGTTCTTGATTTTTAGACTAGAAATCCTATTGAGGAAGAGGCATCCAAAATATTTACAAAGACTATCTTCTTTGATATTCAGGAAGAAATATGTGCCATATATGAAGATTTAATAGGTGTTCATATTCAAAGGGCTGAAGAAGGTTTTTTAAAGATTTATGTTGAAGATCCACAAGCACATGGTCAAGGTTTTATTGAGGTATGTAGAAAAGTCAATATTTTATTAATATGTGCGTTTAAATCTTATATAATGTGCGTCCAAAATAAACAAAAGTGTTTTTATCATTTTTACAAGTGCTTTTCAAGAAGGAAGTTCATGAGGGTGAAGAAGATGTTACTTCATTATGTACATGTAGGAGGTTTGAGTAGTACGGGCTGCTTTGTAGGCATATATTTTTTATATTAAGGATGTTCAAATTTAATAGATTCCCGAAAAGATACATTCTGAAGAGGTGGACAAAAGATGTTGTTCCAAATGAAATCAAGTATTCATTTGAAACATGAGAGTTTGGTGATGACAAGACGAAAGAAGCTAGACATATTGCAAAGGAGATACTCTTGGCTGGTGAATATCTTGCAAACACTTTAATTGCAGATTTATCCGAGTTAACTTTGGTTAATGATCAAATGAAAGAGATGGTTAAGAAGGTTGATGATGGCAGGTTTAAGAGACCTAGCCATCATAAGAAGTATGACAGGTATGCTTCTCTTCTTGGTTATGAGAAACCATCAGAGGTCGAACCCACTATTCGACTGCCTAATGGGATCAAGAAAAAAAGTCATGGTAAACAGAAGCGTATAAAGTCCAGCAAGGAAATACAAGTTAGTCGAATGGGTAAAAGGAAGAGAACATGTGCGATATGCGGAGAGAAATGCCACGATCGACGTAAACATTCGAATGAGGTTGGTTCAACCCAGCCACAGGTTGAACAAGATGATCAGAATTTTGAAAATGCCCTTGAAGATAATGAAGAGGTTGAATTAGAAGATTCTGATGATCAGGAGTTGTCTTAGATACATTGTTACTCTGTAAATTTTAGTGTTTCTTAATAAGTGTGTCTGAATGTAAACAACATGCGTTTTAAGTTTGTTTCTTTTAGTCAGTTATTTTTTTAAAGTTTTATTGCGTGCATCTGATTGTAAACAAAGTGCATTTAAATAAAAACAATAAGTAGATTCAAAATAGCTAATAGGTGCGTTTATATCATTTTACAAAACCCATCAAGCACAAGCATCACCACTACCAACCATCATCATCCATCACAAACACAACAAAAAACCACCATTCACAACCACCTACATAACCACCACCACAATAAAAAAAAATATATATTTACAAACTTAAACCACCACCATAAACTAAACAACCCCAATCCAACCATCATTTGCCACCCAAGATCTTGTCCCTTTCCTTCTGTTTCCCTGCCATGTTTCTCATGATGCAGTCTTCTGTGTTGCTTAGTGTCTGAGAGATGAGATTATCAAAAGCTACTTGGGTATGGAGTTGCTCAATTGTTGCATCCCTGAATGGTGTTTTTTCTTCGATCAGTAGCTTATCAATGAGGTCAAAGTTCTTCATACACTGTATTTGGACCTCATTTTGCACTCCTAGAACTACACATGAAGAGTTCAGGTCATATCTGACCTTAGAGATTGAATCCACCATTATCACAGTTTTCACTTGCATATTGTTGATTGCATCACTGTAGTTATCTGCCATTTTATTATTATTATTTTTTTTGAGTTTTTTGGTTGGTATATGAGTCTGTATTTTATAGTGTATTTATAGACCAAAAAAGTTAAAAGTTAATTACATATGATATGTGGTTGTTGAATATTGAATTTCAAAAATTAACTATAGTTATTACCAATCAAAACATATTTAGTTCTCAGTAAGATATTTTGAGTTTTTTTTTACCATTTAAATATTCATGCAACTTGATAGGTTGACGTTTTACCATTAATAAGCTATACCACTTGCATTTTTCATCATTACATATGCGAACACAATTACAAAACAAATTATGTGTAGTTGTATTTCATGTGCTTTTAGATAGTATAGTATGAGCGTTTAACTTTTTGAAACGTGCGTTTAAATTTATAGACGTGCGTTTGTTTGTTTTTTTGTTCCACAAGTTGAACTTTAAACGCACGTTATCTAGTAACATAGATATAACGTGCGTTTAAATATCCCTGTTATCAGTTACCTTTTCTTCTTCGTTTGAAACTTTTTTAACCCATTTTTTATCTTTAATTCTTCTTCTATTATTAAAATCGATAGCTTCTGACAAATAATACGTGCGTTTTTAATCATAATTCATATGATTTTGACTGATTTATTGTATAATTATAATACTTTTTTTTTATTTTTAATTTCAATTACTGATAATACGTTATGATTGAATGTATTCGCTTTTGTTTTTTGTATTTTGATTGTGTAATCATTCAAATTGGTTTAATCGATCTCAACCAATGAAAAATTATGTTTTGATTTTTATTATTTTGAATCTGTTGTTACGATTTGAAAAAAACTATAGACGTTTTTTCTTTATTTACCCTTGATTAGTTTAACCCGAATACGATTAGGGTTTTTAATTAACATCGTACCACCTTATTAATCTAACGGCTGAGATTGCTTCCTGCCCCTCCCACTCAAAATACCCTTTTAAATAATCTCATGTATAACAACAATTAACAGACTATTAACAAACACACAAAAGAATAGACAACGTACTTCATCACGTAGAGAACAAGAAACACATCACATTACTCCGTTCAACGGTGGCCGGAGACATGGACGGTGCAGCGTACGGTCAACTTAATGTTGAAGAGTCACCGTCGTCGTCATGGGGCTCTCGAACCATAGACTGCTTTGAAAAACTTGAACAAATCGGTGAAGGAACATACGGGTCGGTCAACTTTCTCGTTCTTGCCTTAATAATAATATCACCATTATATATCACTTTCTTTTCAAACTCATCATTACTCATTAGTATTGATGATACTGGAGATTGTTATTTATTTACACTATATATATACATATATATGATGTACAAATATTAGAGGAATTATTACAAAGAACACAAGGAAGATTTAGACTATATCATACTTCTTTTCCTCCCAATATTATTGTTACGGTTTAAAAACACGGGTGACGTGGCGCCTCATTGGTTTATGTTGTACGTGCGCCTCGTATGTTCCTTAGGTGCGCCTCATGGTGTTTTTGACTAGTGTTTTTGATGTTTTAGACTTTCTTTGTCAATTATTTTATTTTTACGTGTGTTTTTGATGTTTTTGATCTTCTCTGTCAATTATTTTGTTTTTTTATAAGATATATGTGCATATGTGTGGGCCCTTGGGGGCAAAAGTAAAATTGCGGTAATTTCAACGTTATTTTACCAATTTCATGAAATAACGTTAAAAATGGCATACTGTTAATCATGCATCATGAGGTGGCGTAGATAACCAGAAGACATGCGGTACATGCACCAATCGGGCTTGTCCTGATTGTTACGTGTTATGTGTCTTATGTCCAAGGCTTGATGCAAAACCAGTATCGAGCCGAGGGTCTCACTGGAAGCGGTCTCTCTATTCCCATGGGGTTGAGGTAAGGCTGTCTACATCTTACCCTCCTCAGATCCTACCTTAGCTTGCTATTGGCGAGATAAACTGAGTATGATGAAGATATGATTTTTGTGTTTATATTGGAATTCCGCCTCGGGCTTACGCCTCGAGGCTTGATTCCGTTCTTTTAAACTTTGACGCCCAGTTACACGTGGGACAGGGTGATGTGGGTGGCGTGGAGAGCTTGCATTACTTAACCTACGCCGAAAAGAAAGAAACAAACAAGGAACTAAGTGAATAGATGAAAGAGACATACTTAACCTACCATTAACCATGCATTACTTATACCCATTACCCCACTACTGTTGTTGCTGACTTAGAAGGCTTCCTCACCCTATAGTATACAACCTCCTGCAGGCAATGTGGATGAGGAATACCGTGTGGTTGCATCATGCATGGGTCGGTAAAATGTGCGCGTATCATATTAGTATGTTTGTATCTGTTTGTTGTGTTGCTAGTTGGACCGTATCAAACAGAAGTTGTTGAGGCGTTGAGCATATTTTTGTATTTGTTTGTTGTGCACATACTGGTTATTTAGGGGGCCTATTTATAATGTTATCGCAAACGCTATTCCAGACTTGTAGCTCCTAAGATATAGATGTTGCGCTAAACATTTTCTCGAATTATGCACTGTAGGTTTTGATCTTTCTTTGCAGTTAAAAAAGCACGTAGAATTTTTGCGCCGTTATTTATTGACCTAAGCACTTGTTCGTACTTATGGCTTATTATCATTTGCATTTATGTTTTCTCAGTCAAGTATACATGGCTAGAGAAATAGAAACAGGGGAAATTGTCGCTTTAAAGAAGATACGGATGGACAACGAAAAAGAAGGGGTGATTTTTTTTCCCTTGTTCCAATTTAATGTCGAAAATGTTTCGTAGACGAGGTTTCTTGTACATATATCTTATCATCATTACCTTTTCTTCTTTCTGTAGTTTCCGATAACTGCCACCCGTGAAATTAAAATTTTAAGGAAGCTGCAGCATCCAAATGTTATCAAGCTAAAAGAGATTGTGACCTCACCAGGTAACAAGGTTTTTGCTTATGTAGTTATGTTACCATTGTATTGCAAACTTGCAATTTGGCAACAAGTATTCTTCAGTAAATCGTACGTTTTCCAATGTTTTAATTCTGTTTACAGGTCCAGAGGTGGATGAGCATGGGAAGTCAGGTGATTAATTTTACATGACTATTTTTTGCACTTGCCAAAATTCATTCTTTTTAAGCGTAAATATCCGAAATCATTAAGTTATTAGAATTAGATTATTGTTGAAAAGCCATTTTTGTAGCTACATCAACACATTGATTGTTTATAAATATAATCATATACTTTTGAGCAACTGTGTCTGGTCAACACAACTCGATCCGTTTTAACTATTTCAGAAAATGATATGTTTTTGAGTTTTTGACAATTGACCCATTAGCCAACGCGCCAATTTCGCCATCTCTATATATGTGGTTTCTATTCAGTTTTTGGATATTGTTGTTTAGCTCTTAGTTTTATACTGCGCCAATAATATCTCACGTGGATTATACATTTCTTCTGAGACAGTTGGTCACAAATACAAGGGCAGTGTATACATGGTTTTTGAGTACATGGACCATGACTTAGCAGGCCTTTTTGATCGTCCTGGACTGAGATTTACAGTTCCCCAAATCAAGGTAATAAATCTAAAATTCATGAAATGAATGTATGTGGGTTGGTTGGCTAACGGGTCAAAATTGGACGAGTTCAGTTGGGTGACGTCATGATGAGTAAAAATTGTTAATTATTCGATGCGGCCTGCGGATCATAAAGGGAAGTGATTTGTACACTTATCTTTGTGATGTGCACAACACAATATTGACCAATATGAAGAGTTAAACTAGTTTAAGGATTAAATACAGTTTGAGTGACTTTCATCTGTTGGCGGTTGGCCACTTTGCGCTTTTCTTTAGATGACATGAATTGACCCATACATAAGTAAATGGGTCATCAACATACTCAACCCTTGACAATGTTTACTTGCAGTGTTATATGAAACAACTATTGACAGGGCTTCACTTCTGTCATGCCAATCAAGTACTTCATAGGGATATAAAAGGTTTTTTTTTTTTTTTTTTTTTTTTTTTTAAAGGTTATTTCCATATAAATTTTTTCAATTTCTGGTTATGTAAGTCCTCTAATTTGTTGCTTATATAGTATATACATTGAAACTCTTCTGATTTAGGTTCTAATCTTCTTATCGACAACGAGGGGAATTTAAAACTTGCTGATTTTGGGTTGGCACGGTCATACTCTTCTGATCATAAGGGAAATCTCACAAATTGTGTTATAACTTTGTGGTATAGGTAAGTGCTTAATTGCATATACAGTACAAGTATTAGGGGTCGCAACTTGTGTCGGATTCTGGCTCATATGACACAACCCGCCTAATTTTGTAACCAGGACATACGCAACCCGTGTAACCTGAGCACAACACATGAAGCCCATGTAATCGATTACATGTATGGGCTGGTAGGTAGTGTTGCAGAAGGCGGCCAGGCGCTAGGCTGAACAAAAACTAGGAATTATGCCCTAGTCGGATTCCTGGGCGATTTGTCCTTTAGGCGGCAGTTAGGCGGAGCCTAGGCGGTGTTATTTTTTATTTTTTATTTATTTATTTTTTATTTTTTTATTAAATTTCTAAGTATTTCTAGGTATTTCTAAGTATTATGTGTATATATCTAAGTATTATGTGTATATATTTAACATATTTACAAAAAACACCTAAATTTGTGTGTATATATATATATATAAAATACATATAAAATACCAAAACGCCTAATTACGCCTAATTTTCGCCTAGTCCCGACTAGTCCCTAGGCTGGACCTCACCGCCTACCTAGCGCCTAGCGACTTCTGCAACCTTGCTGGTAGGTTAAATGGGTAATAAATGTGTTGGTCAGGTTAACGGGTTGTAAATGTTACGGTCAGGTCAACAGGTTGTAAATGTGTTGGTAGACTGGTTTGACTTTGGAAGTTGTAATTTTAAACAGGTTGGAGGTTGGAACTTGGTACAAGTCATCCCTCATTCAGCCGGTTTTTTAAAATGGTTAAGCAATGTCAACGCGTTTACGACCCGAACCTGTTTAGCCTCAACCCTAACCTATTATCCATATTCTTGAGTATTGTGACTGTTTCTTGAGCAGGCCACCAGAATTATTGCTTGGAGCTACAAAATATGGTCCGTCTGTTGACATGTGGTCAGTTGGTTGCGTCTTTGCTAAACTTCTGAATGGGAAACAAATCTTAACTGGTAACAATGAGGTTAGTTATGCAACTGATTATTATTTATTTTCTGTCTCCGTTTTAGTGACGCGTATAAGTAAATACCTATCTCAAGTTACAGTGACAGGTCTGAGTTTATTTTTATTTATTGCAGTCTGAGCAATTGAACAAGATATTTGAACTTTGTGGATCTCCTGATGAGAATAACTGGCCTGGAGTTTCTAGAACTCCTTGGTACAACAACTTTAAACCAAGTAGGCAGATGAAGCGGCGAGTCAGAGAGGTTTTCAAACAGTTGAGCACATTCCATGTTCTTTTAAAGTTTTTTTTTTTTTTTTTTTTTTTTTTTTTTTTAAGTTGAATATAATTGTCTAATTGTATTGGAATTTTTTAAATTTATTCTGCTTAATATTTCCTATGCAGCTTTGATCGTAATGCCCTTGAGTTATTGGATAAAATGTTGACTCTTGATCCGTCACAGGTATAAGCTTCGTTTCGCCAATTTGGATTTTCGACACCTCCTTGCATTTTTTTTTTCTAGATATTGACCCGACTTTCTTTCGTTATCTCAAAGAGGATATCTGCTAAAGATGCACTGGATGCTGAATATTTCTGGGCTGACCCGTTACCTTCTGACCCGAAAAGGTATGCATCTATTTCCGTAATTTGAAGTTTTATTTGAGAAGACACTAATTTAGTATCGTTTTAATATCATCAGTTTGCCTAAGTATGAGTCCTCACATGAATTTCAAACAAAAAAGAGAAGACAACAATGTCGAAACGAAGAAATGGCTAAACGACAAAAGGTACAACGCCTGCAGCAGCATGCTCGGTTGCCACCTGCGCAACAAACGGGTCAAACCCAAGCGCATTCTCTGCACTGGGCCGGTGGTCATAAACATCCCATGGCAAATTCTGGTCAAGCTCACTTAGCCACAGGTGCACCTAGCCATCATCAATATGGCAATCCTCGTGGGCCCAACCGTTACCCTCCAGGTGTGAGTGAGTATTATCCAGACTGGTCAACAGGTCAAGGTAGTGTCGGGTTTAGCAGTGGACCGTATCCACCACTAGCTCGGGCCTCATCTGCTCGTGGGCCTAGAGGATCTTTCGCTGGTTATGGTGCCAGCCTGCCAAATTATTCGCAAAATGTTCAGTATGGTGGTAGTTCTGGAGCAGCAGGGGGTAGAGGTCCGAATGTGGCGGGTAGCCGAAACCTGCCATACAGCTGGCAGCAGCAATAGTATTTGGCTCAGCTGGTGAATAGAAATGTACAAAATTTACTATAATGTTACACAATATAAAAGTATAGTAAGCAAAATATAGAGCATGAGGTAGTAGTGACTAGTGACTCGGACGGTATCTACTTCATCGGTATATGAATTTTTTAGAAGGAATAAGAAATAAATATGAAATTTGAAAGCCACACTAACCAACCGGTACGGTATGCTGGTCTAACCGATGGCAGGTGGTTCAAATGAACTTAACCGAACGGGTGTCCGGGTCAGATCTGATTGTGAGAACACTGCATACAAAACATTGACTTCATCTTATATTGTGAGTTGGCCTTGGTTTATTGTATGGAGGAGTTGGTGCAAACTTCTATTGGGTTTATGGAGGCTCCAAACCATTGGTTATTGGGCCAATTTTAGAAGACAACTAAAGTGGCAGGCTAAGTTAAATTGAATACTTAGGCCTCTTTTATTTTATTTAGCCCATTTAGTTTTCTTGAGCATTAAGTTTGGATCCAAGTAGCTAAACATTCACATAACTAAAACTTTATTCATCACAACCTTAAAAAACAAAACACATTTAAGGATTCTAATCTTAAAATTTACTTTTTACCATAAACTAAATAGGGGCGAGATAATGTAGAAAGGGCTCATACCGTACGAAGGAACCATTTCAAATTACGCAAGCACAAAATTGAAATTATGCACCAGTAAGATCGGTAGTTACACATCCATATGGAAATTCAACGTCACGCCATGCATGCATCCAAAATCAACACTACGCATTAATATAAATAAAAAATACGCAATAATATAAATCACACAATATTATTCAAGTTATAAAACAAAATTACGCAACCACTTTGTACATTCACACGTTAAGAGTCCTTTGTATCTAATCTTTTCTTAAACTAAATATATATTTATCATAGTAAAAATCATAATAATTATTTTGAAGGCATAGCTATTTATGTACTAATACCAACATTGGACGATTCAATACAAAACTAGTTTTACCTAGAATTGTGAGAATTGTATAAACACTTTTATGTAGTGTATGACAGTTAATCACATATAGTATGAAAGAGCGAGAGACAACTAAAAAACCTTCTTTTGTACAAGTGTTTATATTATTTCTCGCTAAAATAAAAAAATAAAAAAATAAAAATGATTTTAGACTATTAAAACGGCAAATATATTCAAAAAACCGCTACTGATACTCAAAAAAATCCTAAAATATTCTAGGTGCTCTAAAAACTTAATTAAGAAAAGACCACCTAAAGATTGACATCTTAGGTTAACTAAAAAAGTGATTAACAAAGATAAAAATGATTAAAATGATAATTAAAAATAGTTCTTTATTAAAATCCTTCTACAAGCATTAATCATTGAAGAGATATGGTCCTAGACCTCCACAGGCCCAGGCAAGAACCTTAATCACAACCCAAAAGCTTAACAATTGGCTAAGCAGCTGATCCGCGGGGCCACGAACCACGTCGGACATACTAGTACAAAGAAGACAAAAAGGACAACGAGAAAGGGAAATGTGACCAATCAAACGTCCGAAAACCTTGCATTCATGATCTCCACTAGCGGTTATCGTAGAAGGGGCAAAAAGGACAAGCGACAGGCCAATCACAGGTTGTAGGCATGCACTCTCAAAAACAATACTTATTTTCACGCCAGAGGGTGATTACGTGAAGAACCACCACCTCTCCTCCTCGTGGCTAGTCTCACAGTGTTGTTTAATGCGTGCAAGATAATTCATAAGTGAAACTCTATTGAGATTGATGTTTCTTCAATATTTGTTTACGGTATAACTTAAATTGTAGATAGTTATAACCATGATTAAAAAACTAGACTATTATTATATAATACTACAAATAGTAACTTAACTTTCTATAACCACTTTCACTTAACACCGTTAACTCTTTCCCTAAGCTAAGCCATGTCATATCAAAGGAACTTAACAAAGTTTGATAACCATCAATTAATGATCATTTCCTTTCAAAATAACTACCATGTGAGTGAATAATCATCAATCAACACAACAGTCAATCCTACCAATCCATATTCACACAAACCATTATACACACTCCCGATTTCCAAAATTTGCTTCCGAACAAAAACAAGACATAAAAGTACAGTTCATAAATTTGGAACATTGAAAAGACATTAATTTTTAATCATCAACGACTATATTTGTGAAAACATCCACAACCGGTAGATATTATTTTGGAATTTAGTGTTTGTGATTTCCGTAAAAGAATCTCACCAGACCACCAAAGTTTGATTTGGTTTCTCGTAATAAAAAGGTATCGGAAGCAAGAAAAATGTTTGTCCCCCACCGACACACATGAATTATATAATGTTTTGGTATTAGTGTTACTTTATTTTTATTTATATACGGAGAGGTAGTTCTGGCATTAAACAGTTATCTATACTACTATATAATGAGTGTTGGATAATGAAAAATTGTCCTTTTTGTAATTTTATTAAATTGGCAAGACAAATTTAATACAACGATTAAATAACTATTGTATTGATTAAATGCACAAAAAGACAAAAAAAATGAGAATTTATATGATATTTTACACATCCAAATGAATAAACAAATAATAATAATAATAATAATAATAATAATAATAATAATAATCATCATACTCAGTTAATCCCACCAATAGCAAAAGCTAAGGTATGGTTTAAGGAGGGTAAGATGTAGACAGCCTTACCTCTACCCCGTGGGAATAGAGAGGCTGCTTCCAGTGAGACCTCCGGCTCGATAGTGGTTTTGTATCAAGCCTTGGACATAAGTCACAACACTTAGCAATTAGGACAAACCCGATTGGTGCATGTACCCCGTTGTCTTTTGGCTATCAACGCCACCACATGATGCATGATTAATCGTCCGTCATTTTTAACGTTATTTTCACGAAATTAGTAAAATAACGTTAAAATTAATGCAACTTTACTTTTGCCCCCCTCGATGGCCAAACATATATACATTATATGCGCACAGCCGTATAATAATAATAATAATAATAATAATAATAATAATAATAAGGGATGACCTGGTAATTACATAGTTTTAGAACAATAAATGAAACTTACGTGACATTAGAGAGACAAAAAAAAATTGAAGTGACTTAATTAGAACACCAAGCAAACTTGTTACATTTGTGTGACATTTCTCATCATAACAATAACAATAACAATAACAATAACAATAACAATAACAACAATAATAATAATAATAGAAATGTAAAATGGGAATAAGATAAGAAAAGAAACATATTATTCATCTTCTCCCCATATATCTCTGCGCATCGTCATTGAAAAGGGAACCGGTGTAGAAAAGATAAATGGTCGACCAATTTTTAACTTGTAACTAACCACTCAATTCAACTCAGTCTATGTGATTCCATCATCATTAAAGCAATTAAATTGAAACCTATTGGAAAACATCTGTTTAAAGACCCAAAAAGCCACAACCCAAACTTGTTTCCCTCCACCCTCTTTGTTTCTGACCACGTTCGTGCAGACCTAACTCCTAAGTCCAGCAACAAAACAACAACCACCTCTGTTCCGACCCGTATTACCACTACCGAAAAAAGTTGTGATAAGGATTAAGATTCCCAACTAACCCTATCCTTGCCTGCAAAATTTTAGAATTTGGTACTACGATGTTTCTACTGAAGAGGTTAGAATAGAAAGGATTTATCTTTCAGAAATCCGAGTGTTAGATCCAATCTTTCATGTTTAATATTGGTGACTAGAGGTTTTCACAGATTAACAATATCAAATGTATAGCAGAAAATGACTTCCACGATGAAGCTTAGCTATTCATAGAGTTGTTAAAAGGGCTTTCAAATTAAAGGGTGGTGCACAAAAGCTCATAAGAGAATTGATACCCGATATGATAAAAAGGCTTTAATAACAAACAAGTAGAGGATCATTCATAGCCTAACTTTTGGGGAATGAATTTGGTTGTTTAACTTTTGTTGACTTCATTAACAATTAGTTAATGATTTTGGTTTTTAACACGTAGGGAATGCCTTTTTGTTTACATAATTGATGTTTTTTATTCTTACAACTTTCGTAATACACAAATATATTAGGTGTTTAAGGCTTGTCAGGTTATATTACCCTCACCAAAGAGCATCAATGATTCCCACCGCTGTAAATTGTCGATTCCGCTGTAACGTACGGATTCACACTATAATATCTTGCTCGCATAAACGAATTTTGTACCAGACACATACGTAGGGGCTCACACGTAACATATTATTACTTAGGTACTCCAACCAACATAGATTGTCACTTTACTTTCCTCACCATTTTGACGGCGCTTCAAATCAAACAGAAAACAATAGCGAGACGATTAACCAAATGCAATAGCAAAATAACGTACAGCTCCGCTGCAGCGCACGGGTTCCTGATAGTTATCTTAAAAAGCATATGAAGCCAAAAGCCGCTAATGGAATCGTCATTTTAGTTTTGTCAGGATGGTAGAGGTTCTTGCTTCTTAGAAAGAATACCGTAACTCAATTCCTAATAGGGAAAAAATTAAAAATATATTAGTGTAGTGTATGAGTAAAAATAGAGTAACATTCGGCATTCAACAATTAAAAAAGAAAACAAACCAAAAAAAGTTATCATCGAGAGTGTTGCAGTAGTTATGTTGTCTGCACATTACACAAGTATACCGTTTAAGTTCTCTATCGGTCAAATTTAGGGGTGCAAACGAGTTGAGCCTAGCCCGAGCCTTGCATTACTCGAGCTCGGCTCATAAAAATTTTCAAAAGCTCGAGCTCGATTCGAGCCTTGTATCTTGGGCTCGAGCTTGGCTCGCTGGTAGATTTAAGAACTCGAGCTCGGCTCGAAAGCTCGATCAAGGCATTTGTAGTAAGAGTTGAAACGAGCCCATGCTCGGTTTGAGCTCGTTTTGAACCATTAATGAGCTCGTGTTGGACCATTAATGTTGAAAATATAACATATTTTCCAGTTTTATTATTGGTTTTATAGATAATTTATCATTTTGCATAAGTGTTTTCGTGTTGGACCATTAATGTATACTTTCTATTCTTTGTATGGAAACTATCTGGAAAAGATAACCATACAATTAAGAATGTAGATAACTTGGACAGGTGGTATAAAATTGAGGCCTTTAACTAAGAGATGCCATTTTGGAATTAATTATGCTACCGGTTAGTGCCATTTTCTTTAAAGCTACGTGGTGTTAGTTGATAACAATTTGGTATGCATAGAATTGGTTAATAATCATTCACTTGCGTGTCATTGTTATCGGTATTTGGAGTTGTATTTGAACCAATATCATCATTTTTGGAGGCTTTTCTTTTGAACAAGTTGCTAATAAGAGCTTGTTTTTTTTACTAGAGCTTGGTTTCATATTCACAATCACACAAAGCCACAAACCTAATCATAATAATAACATATTAGGGTCTGTATGGTATGAGGCAATGGAATGGAGAGGGAATGGAATGGACGGGGTAATGGAATGGACAAGATAATGGAATGGATCATTACCATTCCATGTCTTGTTTGGTTGTCATGTGGGAATGAAACAAAACATTACTTTATGTTGTTGGATAGGCAGGAAAAGATGAATGAATAAAATCAGTGGTGGGTGGTGGTCGGTAGTGATATGTGGCGGTAGCGGCGGTGGTGGGTGGTGTTCGGTGGCGGTGATGATAGGTGGTGATATGTGGCGGTAGCGGCGTTGGTAGGTTCCGACGGCGGTGGAAGATGGAGGTGGGATGGTCATGATGGTGGGTGGGGCGACGATGGTGAGTAGAGGTAGGGGTGTTCTTTTTAACCGATTACCAATAACCGAACCGAACCCGAAGTGACCCGACCCGAGAAACTACCTTACCCGATTAACCCGAACCCGATTAAGTGCATACTCGAACCCGACTAGAGTCTTTAGGGTCGGTCTTCGGATTAGTTTTGTATAATTCGGGTTGAACCGAATAACCCGAATAATTCGAAAACAAATAAATGATCCAGTTTCGATATTTTTATGTATATCGGAGTAGTGTTTTTGTAGCCAAATTTGCAACTAAATATTATAGCCTATGTTGTGGTTTTATTTTACACATATTGTAGTCCAAATGGATTGAATACACAACGCAAATGGTTGGAAATATGTAACTCAAACACCCGAACCATTAAACCAATAACCATTTAACCCGACCCGAAAAATCTGAACTCGATTAACCCCATAACCACTAACCATTTAACTAGATTGGATCGGTTATCGGGTAATATTTTCACAACCGAAAATCCGAATAACCCGACCCGAATAACCCGATAACCGAAAACCAAACCTGATGAACACCCCTAAGTAGAGGTGGTGGTCGGGGTGGGTGGTGGTTGGTGGCGGTAGCATGGTGGTGGGTGGCGACGGCGATGGTGGGTGGTGGCAACGATGGCAATGGGTGGTGGTGGATGGAGGTGTTGGTGGGTGGGTGACGATGGTGAGTAGTGGCGGTGATGGGTGGTGGTGGTGGGTGGCGGCAGTAGTGGTGGGTAAAGGAAATTGTGGTGAGTGACGGTGTCAGGTGGTGGAGGCGGCGGTGGGTTGGTGTTGGATGCTAGCATTGACGGGTGGGTGACGGTGGTGGGTGGGTAGCGTGTGGTGGCGGCAACGATGATGACAGTGGTGAGTGGTGACGGCGGTGGTGGGTGGTGGCGACGGTGGTGGGTGGTGGGGGAGGGAGTGGTGGTAGGTGGTGATGGTGGTGGTGGGTGGTGGGTTATTGTGTGGTTAGTAAAGGGTGAATGGGGGATGGAATGAAAAAAAAACATGGGGTGGATGGAATGGTTTTGATGGAATGGAATGCCTTGTGAAATGGGTGATTCCAATCCTTTAACCAACCAAACACGCTCTTTTTCATTACCCCGTAATGGTCCATTCCATTCCCCCTTCCATTACATCATACCAAACGCTACCTTATAGATTTATAGTTATTAATACTAATTCGTCTATCAAATTTTCAATTAACATGATAACACAATTACACAAGTACACAACAAAAACCCTCTTCAAAGAATCAAAGTATAATACCAAGAAAACTAATTTAGTAACTAACTAAAAAAAACTTACAGTCACTTGGAGAAGGCGACAACACTGCGGTGGCGCACCGCGGCAGGGGGCAGGGGGCAGGGGTAGGGTAATTTGGTCACTTGGAGTTGATAAGGGTAAATGGTTTCTAGGTTTGCCTTTTTTTTTACTCAGACGTATGCAGGGAAGGGAAGGAAGGATTGGGAATAATTGTTAGGCTTTGGCTTTTTATTTTGATAATTAGTTGGGTAATGGGTTGGGCTTATTAAAAATACAAAGAATAATAATTATTTAGTTATAAGGGTTTCGGTTTAGAGAGCGTTTATTAAATTTTTCTTTGGATATAAGTTTACGTATAATTTATTTAAGGTGTAACAAAAAAAAATTATCTTGGGGGTAACATTTTATAAAAAACGTAAAAAAAAATTTCTACTACGCCAAGAAAATCGAGGGGTAATGGATGCACCTCTTGCCCCTAAGCTCCATCCGCCCCTGGACTTCCAACCGGCAATACCAGAGTCCTGATGGCTTTCTGTTTAGCTTGTAGTCCATTTTTCATCATCTTCTTACGACCACCAACTACTGTTTCACATGATGAGGTTTGAATATTAACCTCAGTCGCGTACTTCTTGACCGGCCTTCGTGTGAACAGCTCGTCTTCATCGTCACTGGAAGAATCGGTGGCATCAGGATCAGTCATTGATATCCGTACAGTTTTAGGCATTTGCCGACTGTTAGGCTTCTTAGACTTGGGGTTGCATTACTGTATTAACAACTACCATTGTTGTAACGTTTTTGTGTTGGGTGTACTTGATCGGACGTAACATGTCGTAGCTATTCATCCTAGTTAACCAGAATATCACATCCAACATAAAGATTTAATTAGGGGCACTGGATATTAGGGTTTATAATTAGTTCCTAATCTGATTAAAAGGGGATGTGTGGGAGGGAATTTAAGTCATAAAAATGATGAGAAATGATCAAAATGCCCTTGATTTAATGTTGGTATTAAACAGATGTTGCAAATTGGATGGATTTAGCACTATATTTCTAACCTAACACTATGTTCCCGAGTTTCATTAAAGGATGGAAGAGAAAGGATTTCCATCCTCTTCCTTTCTCTCCAATTCCTTCCAAATTGGAAAGATTGAAAATCACACTAAAATCCTCCTTATTATCCCTCTCATTCCCTCCCTTTCCCTCCTACACAAAACTCTGGAACACATTTTTCCCCACTCCCTTCCTAATCTTTTCTCTTCCATCCTTTAATGAAACTCTGGAACAGAGTGTTAGTGTTTCAGGTGTCAAAAATTCTTGTTTTGAATGGATCTAGCAATATTAAACAAATCTAGGACGAACTTGGCCATTTACTCTTAAATTTTTTTTGATCGGCAAACAACACTTTCATTCCACCAAGAAATACTTACAAACCGTAACTAGCAAGACACTAGTAACGGACCAAACAGTTCACCCAAGTACATCTCCAAATTACATATTACACAAAAAAAAAAAAAAAAAAAACTCAGCCTCAAGTAATTGGGCTTTCAAATCTTACCCAACTCTCCCATGTCCATCCTTCTCCTTTCAAACGGTGTTTGACCCACATGAATGTCAAGGCTTGAACTTCCCAAAGATAGCATTCGGTTGGATTCTTTTACCTATGTATATGCGCTCGTTTCTTGCTCGCCAAAGCTGCCAGCAAGCAGCAAGGATGCCCATTCTTACCAGCCTTTCTAAATAATAATAAAATAATAATAAAATAATAAAAAATAATAATAATAATAATAATAATAATGTAAAAATGATTGATAAAAGGGTTGTTGGAGCCTGGAGGTTGAAATGAGCGCCGTACAAATACAAATACATGTGTGTGAGTAAGAAACAGTGCTACTGTCACCCCACGAGACGGTTACTCTCTTTCTCTCTCACATCATCTTCATGACACTCATCTCTACCATCTTATACTATAAACTCTACTCTACTCTACACCACACTACACTACCTTCTCTCTCTCTACTCCAATGGCACTCAACTCTACACAACAACAGGTTAACTCATATTCATTCATATTCATTCACTGTTTCTAATTTCTTCTAACTTTTTAATTTATTATAAACTTTCCTGCATGTTATTGAAAAATGCGCTCTTATTATTACAATTATTATTATAGCTTTAAACTTTTAACGTATTTTATTTGATTTTTACGTTTATTTTTATTTAGTATTGTAACGGTTTTCATTTTTCTGTAGCATGACTGGTTTCGAACTTTAGTGGATAATTGTGATTACGAGTTCGAATTAGCGTGTTTTAAGGCAATTAAACGTTTCTTAAGAGACTTTGGGTCGTAGAAGTAGCAGGGTGTTCAAAACCAGATATCCGAAATTAATTTTAGGATATATCCAAATATAAATTTTCAGACATTGTTTTTAAAATCAGTGTCCGAATATGAATCTGAAAATTCGGATATTTTATTAACTAATTCAAATTGTAAAGTCTTAGACTGTTCGGTATGGAGGGCAGGCAAGCCCTGGCTTGCCTATGCCGCCCTGGGCAACACCTCCCCCAGGGTCGGCAACGGCATGACCGGCTTGGCGATGCCTCCTACGTTAGGCCATTTATTATTATTTTTAATAGATTTTTTATTATTTTTAATGATTCTGGCTAATGAGGAGGCCCGTCATCATAGTGCACACCACCTCCTTGGAGGCCCATCATGAAGATGCCTCTCCCCCACTCCTATGTGGCGCCTACGTGGAGACCCATCATGAACTCCCCTCCACACCCAATAGTCTTATGTTCAAAATTTGTTGCGGACTGAAACCATTAACAAATATGGAGTTTTAGTCAAACTCGACACTGTCACCCACCAAACTAATCTTTCGGGTTGAAATCTTTTGTTTGGGCTCTAGCAATGGTATTAGAGCTTAACTCGGAGTGATTGTAGCCTTGACCAACGAGAACATTGACCCTTAAGTTAGAGACTAGTTCTCTTGTTTGGGTTGTAACATACAAATTCCTAAAATGCATGTTAATAAAAAAACGCGAGATGATATAATTCGAGTTTTTTCTTTTCAGTTTAGTCTTCATTTTTTTTTTTTTTGGTTGATTTTTTTTGGATCGGCTAAAGACATCACCTCGGTACCTTGTTTCGAATCCCCTTTCCACATCGTCCCTGAGGGCATAAGCCCTTTCAACGTCAATGTGTGTATTTTTGCTGGCCCTAGGATTCGAACCGTGCATAATTATAGTTGAAAATTGTGCATAATTATAGCCCAAACCTTCAACAGATTTTGTTAAGAGTAGAGGTTCTGTAGTAGATTTAGTAATAATAATTAATTAGTATTATTATTTATTGGGGGATGATATATTGTGATAATAATTTTAGGGGTTGGATTCATTCAACGTATAGTTTTAGGGCTAAAAGGGTGTGTGGGTCCTGTTGCGGAGGGTACGGGGATAGATGATAATAATAATAATAATAATAATAATAATAATAATAATAATAATAATAATAATAATAATAATAATAATAATAATAATAATAATAATAATAATAATAATAATAATAATAATAATAATAATAATAATAATAATAATAATAATAATAAGGATTGTGACTGAGAGGGTGGTTCCATATAAGGTCAGCTGGAGCCCTTCTGTATTTGAATGTGACATTATGTCTCTGTCTGTGTCTTCATCAAATTATTATCACTAGAATATACTTTTAACAACATTTATTCACAAACATGTTCATTATACACTCATGATAATTCCCAACAACTATCTGGTAAACACTTTATTTTCACATTATTTTCCTCAAATTTATGCGTTACTAATTTTTAATGAAAATTTTGTAAGTAGGAAGTGAGTCATGTTTGTTCCACATTATGAAGGTACACAAATATAAACTGAAAACATGTAATTTTTTCCTATATTTTTTCGTGTATTTTATGACCATAGAGGTTAGAGGTGTACAAAAAAAACCGGTTTGGGAACTAAAACTGGTAAAACCGACCCGACCCGAACCGAAACCGGTACTAAAAAAAATCAAACCGAACCGAACAAAAAACCGGGCTGAAACCAACAATAAAACCGGTCAAAAGAAACCGAACCGAAACCGATTTAAGAAAAATACATTTTTGGCCATAAACACAAATAAAACTTTGCTTTTTTTTTTATTTATTAAAATTCAATTTTCTTCTTTAAAAACCTTAAAAATTTATTAAAAGTTAAATTTAATGTAATTTATACGATTTTAAAAAGTGCGTAAGTGAACCGGAATAGAACCGAAACAGAACCGGAATAAAAACCGAACCGGTTCGGGAAGGAACCGATACTATAGTGAACCGGTTTGGTCAAAAAACCGATTTGTACACCTCTAATAGAGGTAATTTTTTATCTAGCATGGACATTGTCATATTAATATAAAAAAAAAACTGGAAAATATTAGTGGTTTTTCACTTGTAATTTATAAGTGATAGGAGTAACCATCAGTGTACAGATTTTTTTCATGGCATTCCAAATAGCCGGTTTTGTGCAAGAATCATAACGTTAAATACATCTAGGTGCGGATATATGGTAAATAGTAGTAGTAACGTTAAACATAAACGTTGCAGGGTTGTGATTCTTTTAGTGCTGTTGATTTGGTCGACGAAGACAAGACAGTACCTCAATGTGCGCTGCCTGTAGCTCTTTCTAATTCAGCGGAAGTTTATGTCGCCCTTGAAACTCAAGTTTCAATGGATGACCAAATGAAGAGTCAAACGTGCATCAACAAAATGGCGGAAAGCGCAGGTGCTTATTCTAAATGCAGTCAAAAAGATGTGGATATCGAAAAGGGGAAGTCGGGAACACCTGGAATCAATCAAGAACCTATTGGTAGCCAGAAGAAATCAATGCAGAAACAGGTTAGCTTTGAAATGGGAGGCGAATATATGCAGTTTTTGATGAATCACAGCCTGATCTTACCCAAGTTCTCTACTCGAGGTACTTGACCAGATTCTATGCTCTATATGTATGTGTACGTGCACGTGTTTGTGTATGCACATCAAAAACATGAACCCGAACACGACATGAGTTTTTGTTGGTTAACACTAACACAACCTGTTTATAAAGTAATTACGTTTAAACTATAAAACTTGATGTTTTTTTTTTCTTATTGTATTTTAAATTTTGGCATAAAATACCAAATCAGTTTGTGTTACAACATAAAATAAATTAAAATGGAAGTATGCATAGTATTAAATTGGTTAAACGGGTCAACATCGAACGTGCAGATAAGCCGAGCACAACCCGTTTAGCTAAATGTGTTTAGGGGTGTGACCCGAAACTGACACGAACCCCTAAACCCAAACCTTGGTTTAAAAAAGTGTGCCTCGCACAAAAGCGACGAGGTCTAAGCGCATCGCGCAAAGCGCAAAAAGCGTGGGATTTTACCTTCGTTTACCGAAGTGCACACTAATTATATAATTTTTTTATATATCCCATGAGTTTTTAGCTTCATTTACCTAAAATATAGCTATAAATAAGGTTTTATGCGATTTTACCTATATGTACAAGCCAAAAACACTAAGGTACAACATTTTTATGCATAAAAATACATGGTGTACGTGAGGCACGCGCCTCAGGGTCAAAAACGACTGAAATTTTGCCAAAAAAGCGCCTGAGGCGCGCACCTATGGGAAATTGGGTAGGCGCAAAGCCCTGAGGCGCCCTAGGCTGCGCCTAGGCGCGCTTTTTAAAACCTAGACCCAAACCCATGAATTAGGTTAGTGTTGTGTTTTCATATCGTGTCAACAATTCACACACATATATGTATGTGTATATGTGAGTGGGTGTGTACATGGTTGATGAATCACTCTCTGTTATTGGACAAATAAAACTGCAGGTGAAAAGGTTGAGGCTCCAAGAATGAGAAAATACAAGCGTACTACCTCATTTAATTCAAGAAAAGTTGCTCTTATGTTTTCGGTATTGTAAGTTCACACTTCACAACATATTATAGGTATTTAGGAATCATACACCCCTTAATTAGGATTCATACACTCTGTCCCACATCACACACCAGGGGCGCAACATTGTTGGGGCGGGAGGGGGCGACCGACCCCCCCGAATTTTCGCGCAAAAGTTCCGATTATATAGTATTCGTATAGAAAATTTTGGAAATATAGGGTTTCGACCCCCCCGAACATTCGGGTCAAGCTTCACCACTGTCACACACCAATAGGAGGCTACCACATACCCAGAATGTGATATCACGGACTCACGGGGTGTATGAAACCCAGAACCCTTATCTACTTTTCCTGAACATTAAATTTACTACCACTTTTTTCATTACTTCGCCGTTCGATTTAACCAAAACTAGAAGTCAAATAGATTTTTTTTACTAGAAGTCAAATAGTTGATTCAATTTGTTTTGCTATAAGATGGGCGGGTTGGGTAATGGGTCAAAACAGCCGAAGTTGGTTAGGTCAACCGGCAAACACTTTTTTCCTCCATTAATGGAAGTTTATATATTGTATGTTAATTATGATTACAGAAATGATATTGTTATAAAAATGATATTGTTATAACAATCATCTAAATCTTTGAGCATGTAAATCTACTTTTGGGCAACTTTTAAGTTTTAACTTTTAACCTATATGTGACCCATTTGAGTAAGACATAACTCATATCTACCTTGTCCCTTTAAACATTTCTTTAGATGTCTTGTCCAACAATCAATGCATTCATGTTTCTGTTTACTTGTTTCCAGGTCGAGTTTGGGAACGATCATCCTCATATATCTGACACTGAGAGTTAAACAGACGGGCGATTTATCTATCCGTTCTGAATAAGCAATACTCATCATTATACTTTGTATTCATTCACTTTAGGTGCTTCATATTTTGGGAGGATACTACTGTTGAGGGTTATTTTTGCATCCCCTAGGATTATGTTTGAATGCTTTGAAACATACTTTAGTGTCGGCTGTACATAACTTGAGATTAGTCTCGCTTAACACAAGTTGATCTTCGCATTTTTTATACATCGTCTAGAAGATTATAATGAATAATGAACCGTTGTAGTTAAACTCTTGCGCCGCGAGAGATAAAAAGTAAACGTTATGAAACATTATAGAGATTCATTAGTCAGTGTCCGATTTGACTCTTGATTCTCGATACAGAGCAAATCTAGAGTTGGTGGTTTTATACTTTTGATCACCTAGACAGATGCAAGTGTGTAGAGCAGTGTGCGTGCTCGCAAATCCCACATTAGATTTTTTTTAAATAGATGTGTATATGTAAGTCGTAGGCGACTCAAGGTGTGTATATCGACCTATAAAGTATAAAGTGGTATCATAGATGTTGACGGTGCCATGAGTGCAACCCGAATCCAGTTCAATGACGAACTGGACAGAAGTTTGACCCATCAAGTCTTACTGATTTGGTAGTCGGTGGTCGCAACAGATCTGACAGCTAGCCGTGCTTACGGAAGACGGTGGGTTCAAAATGAATTCTCATTGGAGGGGAGGCCCAGTGGACATATGGCTTGAGGGGACAATGTTGGGTGCAAACATCCAATCCCACATCATAAATGCCTAAGTCCCTCTTTTCCTATTGGTTTTAGAGTGGAACCCATATGAACTAAGTAACTATTTTATTGATAATATAAATTAACATAATCTAAAACATCTAACAAATTACGGTACATAAATATACAAACACCGCTCGAAAACTTTTGAGGTCTTCCGACAGTTAATATCTAGACTGCATAAAAAAGCCGAACCTGAAGTTATTTGACGAAGCTTCCTTCTAATTGTGCCTGAATCTACAGCATGCAAATATAAGCATACCGTTAAACTACTATTCGTTTTCTTATAATCAGAGATGGCAATTTGGAGGGTGTTTGAGATTGCGTTTTGAAACTGATTTTTAGATTATTGCGTTTTGAAAACACAGATAATCAGTTTTTAGTGTTTGGGATTGCGTTTTGAAAACGCAGATAATCAGTTTTTTTGTCTACCAAAATGCAATAATCTATAAGCAGCTCCACCCCTGCTTTTCCAAAACGCATAATCTGTTTTGAATAATCAATTCGAAACACCCCCTTGATTAGGATCGTATGGATCAAACAGGTTGAAAGTCGCCTAAAGTCTAATTTTAATACGTATTATTTGTAATAAGATTGTTTTCGCAATCATTACCACCTCTAATTTTAATGAACTTACTAAAGCTGGAATAAGAATTCATACCGAGTTGGCTTTCTTTTGAGTCAGAAGCCTCAACAAACCGTCACGTCATGTATACTCGTCTTATATGTTTGGGAATATGAATTATGAAGACTATAGTATGTAGTTTTCTTCAGTTGGTAGCTGCTTAGCAAGGGAGACGAGGAATCGGGTTAACAGCTTTTTGGCTTTTAATAGTTTTTTATCTGTTTCTTCTTCGTTGTCTGCTGATGTGGTATTACGGACTTGCAGCGAGCAAAAAGTTCTGACAAGTTTACGTAACTCCTGAAACGAAATGTGGCGTGAGCTAAGAAACGTCGAAGTGAGTAACACGTACAGTTCAAAATGGGTGATTATCAAGTAAGATCAAAGCAGCAATTAAAAACAGTTTTGTTTCATTAACGATTCATCGTTACAAATAATTAAATAAACGTTTGTTTAGACTCGAGCCATCTCATTTTTAGCTAACTTCTGATATTTTACCCGTTTGACAAGTTAGCAAATACAAAACTAAATGACTTAAAACTGCAACTTCCAAACAGTATAACTTTATAAATTAAGTGTATTTTATCATAGTGATAAGTAGGGGTACAAACGAGCTAACCGGCTCGCGAGCTACTCGAGCTCGGCTCGGTAAAAGGCTCGAACGGGCCGAGCCTTATCGAGCTCGAGTCTGAAATAAAGCTCATTTAGTTATCGAGCCCACCAAGCTCGAGCCTCAAATGTAAAGCTCGGTTGGGCTCGTCGAGCCTTATCAAGCTTTGCTTACTTTATGTCAATTAATACCAATTGTATTGCAGCCCATGCATTAACTAAATTATTTTGGGCCTTGGGCTTCTTAATGGTCCAAAATGAGCTCGAGCAGAGCTTGGGCTCGTTTTAAACTCTTGCCACAAATACTTTGATCGAGCTTTTGAGCTGAGCTCGAGCCCAAACTACAAGGCTCGAATCGAGCTCGAGCTTCTGAAAATTGTCACGAGCCGAGCTCGAGTAATGCAAGGCTCGGCTCGTGTGCACTTTGCACCCCTAGTGATAAATGATTATTTCTTTTATTACTTAAGAAATAGCATGAACAATTGTTAAGTGTAGGTCCTAGAATGCACGTTAGTAAACTGTAAAGATCACTCAAAACAAAATATTAACTTTTTCCATTAAACAAACAAAACCCATTACATTAATTACAAACCCTATTTAGCAAAACACAAACTCTTGGTTCTCGGAGATCTGCGAATTACTATGCACCACCTTTTGCCTTAAGAGCAAGAGATCGAAATGTATCGAAAGCAAAAAGCAAGAACACGTGTTGGTTCTTGTTACAAACTGAATAAAACACTCAACAAAGGAGAATACTTGCATTTCTCAAATTGAAAGCTTACAATATACACACTATTTATAGGAAGAGAAAGAGAATCTAGAAGGCAAGTTGTAAGTTAATTTACGATTTCCAACAAAAAAAACTTCTAGCTTACGATTTCCAGCAAACATAAACAGGCATGTTCAATCGTTCATATTTCTTTTTTTCAATTCGTTTTTTTCTTCAAACTCGTAATTCTGTAGTTGCTGTATGTTTTGGTTTCATATTAGTGTCTTGCTACGAGGAAGCACTAGGCTTAAGGCGCTACCCCAAGAGCTTCGTGTATGCCAGCGCTTTTTGGCAAAAAAAAAAAAAAAGCGATTATTCTGACACCTCAAACGCCTTAAGCGCGCCCCAAGCGCTATTTTTTAAACCAAGGGGCAAGGAGACAAGATAAGTTCCTCAAACCCGACACCATCCTTCCAAACCGCCAAAGCTCTCATAATACTACTACATTACAACGACCTCCTGTTCCCAGACCTGCTTTCTTGTCTACAAGTCGGTCTAACCACCCCCCAATGTACATTGAGGCAAAAGCTTAACCGGGGCTTCAATCGACCTCAAAGCAGCCACCACTCTACGCAGCCCTCAGGCGACGCCTATGTAAAGTCATAACTCGAGCCAAGTTAGATAAAAAGAGTGAGGTACAAAGATGCATACCATGCAAGATTGAAGACAAGCTCCCCGTTGGGATGAGTAAAAAACAAGTTTTTCTTGTTTCCCACAATAGGGGCAACAAATTCTCATGCTCCAACTTTCCAATTTCCCCAATCATGTTTGTGAACTCCCTTTTAAAAACACACATTCTTAAGCCTAGTAACAATCACTTCACCACCATGATCCAAATATGTCTTATAAGTTGTGTGTGCCCAAAATCCCCTTACTTAAAACCACAGCTTATGCCCTTAAAAAATCAACCAACAAGAACCCATGTTCCCAAAAGAATGTCAGCTCATCATTACCATCTGGGTGACCCGAATACTCGGTATCCTCACTAGCCGTAATACCGAGTATTCGGGTCACCCGGATGGTAATGATGAGTTGACATTCTTTTGGGAAGGTGGGTTCTTGTTGGTTGATTTGTTAAGGGCATAAGCTGAGGTTTTGAGTAAGGGGATTGTGGGTACACACAACTTATAAGGCATATTTGGATCATGGTGGTGAAGTGATTGTTAAGAATGTGTGTTTTTATAAGGGAGTTCACAAACATGATTGGGGAAATTGCAGCCACCACTCTACGCAGCCCTCAGGCAACGCCTAGAGCCAAGTTAGATAAAAAGAGTGAGGTGCAAAGATGCATATCATGCAAGATTGAAGACAAGCTCCCATTGGGATGAGTCAAAAACAAGTTTTTCTTGTTTCCCACAATAGGCAACAAATTCTCATGCTCCAACTCTCCAATTTCCCCAATCATCTTTGTAAACTCCCTTTTAGAAACACATACATTCCTACGCCTATTAACAATCACTTCACCACCATGGTCCAAATATGCCGTATAAGTTATACCCACAACCCCTTTACCTATAACCTCATCTGGTGCCCTTAAGAAATTATCCAACAAGAACCCAACTTCCCAAAGAATGTCAATTCATCACTACCATCCGGGTGACCCGAATACCCAGTATTCTCACTAGCCATAATATGATCAGGTCTTCTAAAATTAATTTTCGGTGGCTTCACCGCCGAATCTGACATTGAATTCCTAAAATTGATATGCGTTCCACACATAACAAAAATCATTCCAACTATCAAAACTGACCAAATTGCAATTCCGGCAATAACCCCGGCAGACAGCTTATTGTTTTTCCTTTTGCTTTCACCTTCATTTAAGCAAGAATTTAAAGTGGACCCACATAAACTGTTGTCGGTGAAGGAACTAACCGAAAATGTGGATAACCTTCCCGAGATTGTGTTGTTTAATCGGTTAACAGAGACACTGAATTGAATAAAAAGCATTGTTTAGATTAGGAAGTTGTCCCGTGAATTGATTGTCTCAAGCAAAAGATGTGTCAAACTCCTTAAGGTGTTGAAATATGGTGAGATTTCACTGGAAAAATTATGCTAGAGATGGCTAATATGTTTAAATTAGACAACCGAAACAGATTTGTCGGTAACACGCCGGAAAATTATTGATAGAGATGGCTAATATGTTTTCCGGCGAGTTACCGACAATTATGTTTCGCTTCTCTAATTTAAACATGTTAGACATCACTAGAAATATTTTTACTGGCGATATCTCATCAGATTTCAACACTTTAACGGTTTGACACGTCTTTTGCTTGAAAACAATCAATTCACCGGACAACTTCCTGATCTAAACAATTATTTTATTTAATTCAATGTCTCGGTTAACCGACTAAACGACACAATCCCGGGAAGGTTATCCAATTTTCCGGTTAGTTTCTTTACCGGCAACAGTTTATGTGGGTCCTCGTTAAATTTCTGCTCAAAGAAAGCAAAAGGAAAAACTATAAGTTGTCTACCAAAGTTTTTGTCGGAATTGCAATCTAGTTGGTTTTCGGGTCGGTTTTGATAGTTGGAATAATTTTTGTTATGCGTAGAACGTATATCAACTCTAGGAATTCACTGTAGGTGGTTCGGCATTCAGCTAAACCGACGATGCCAGATTCGACGGTGAAGCCACCGGAAATTGATTTTAGAAGACCTGATCATATTATGGCTAGTGATAATACTGGGTATTCGGGTCACCCGGATGGTAGTGATGAATTGACATTCTTTGGGAAGTTGGGTTCTTGTTGGATGATTTCTTAAGGGCACCAAATGAGGTTATAGGTAAAGGGGTTGTGGGTATAACTTATAAGGCATATTTGGACCATGGTAGTGAAGTGATTGTTAATAGGCTTAGGAATGTGTGTGTTTCTAAAAAGGAGTTTACAAAGAGGATTGGGGAAATTAGAGAGTTGGAGCATGAGAATTTGTAGTTTATTAAGGGATATTATTACAGAAACAAGAAAACATTGTTGTTTTTTACTTCATTTCAATGGGGAGCTTGTCTTCAATCTTGCATGGTATGCATCTTTGCACCTTAAAGGGGCATGACCATCTCCCACTAACGGAGCTGGTACCTACCCCACCAGCAGAGCTATTATGAAATCCTTTGGCCTTACCCATGACAACAAACCAAAGAAGTGCCAAAAATAAAACCGAGTCCTAACTCGAGTTGAGTTAGATCAAAGGATCAAAAAAACTCGCACCACCCGCAAAAGGGGGCAACCCATATTGCTCACCCCTAGAACCACACTAGGGAAGAATCACGTCATGGGGGTCATTGGGGGTAGAGGTTCGGCTGTGGTGGGGTTCGAGTGTGTGTGCGTGGGGGCTGGTGAGGTCCCGGCGTGTGCCAGTAAGATGAATGGTTTAGTCGGTTGGGAATTTGAAAAGTAACCGTTAGGGTTACAATCAGATGAAACCCAGCGGCCGGTTGGGAGGCGGAGAATGTGTTTTCTACTACTTTGCATAACCTTAGGAAAAATGTCGAAAAACCACTAAGAACTTTCACTGAATTCACATATAAATCCGCTGAATTTATTTTTGCATGGTCAAGTCCCTATACTTTTAAAGACTCAATAAAACTATATAGTCTAGGGAATTTATCATGAAAAAAAAAAATCTATCTGTCTTAATCATGCAAAACATAAGGATATGTTTGTTAAATAAGACATGCAAAACATAAGGATATGTTTGTTAAAAGAAAGTCTGAGGGCTTTTCCTTAGAGGTTTTGTAAGTTAAGGAGTTTACTCATGTAAAAATAAAGTTAAGGTACTTATGTGTGAATTCAGTGAAAGTCCATTGGGTTGTCTGACATTTTTCCAAGTGGTAATATGAGCATGTTGGTTATGTGTACAAACAGATTTGGTTCAAATCAGGTAACTTATTAATACAGGTTAGAATGGATAGATTTGGATAGCCCACGGACGCTTTTAAAATCTATAAACAAATTTATGGGTTATATGTAAAAAAACCTATATTAGGGCAATAGTAATCTACTTTATAATAATATGAATATGAAGGTCTCGAGCACTTCAAATACAGTTTGGGTGCCTTTCGACTCGTTTGACCCGTTTCCACTTCAGTTTTTTTTAAATTTACCCGTATGATCCGTTGGAGAAAATTTTTAACCCAAATTGACCCACTTAACTATAAACGGGTCAAATTAGTCAACAAAAGGGCCAATTTAAAGAGTAATTATATATATCCTTCTAAACAATATTTGACAAACAATCTGAATACAATAACACATAATATGCAAATTAGAAAAATGGAGAGAACTTACTTGGCGGTCAAAGTCAACAGTACTAAGAGAGTAAATCTCATTAGTGATATCTACATCTTTGTTAACCAAACCATCAAACCATTTGGTTACTATATCATGGTGATCACCAAAACCCTGATACAAAATGTAAAGTTGTAAATGGAGTTTTAAAGATAAAAAATAAACATTTAACAAACACAAAAATTCATTGCTCTTAAGACCTACAATCAATACAATTCCCATACGAAGTTACAAACACATGGTAATAAAAAGTTTTTTTACAAATCACGCATTTATTTTTTTTCCTTTGTCCTAAAAGAATGGTCAAGGATGGCATAAGCGAGAGTGGCAAAGGTGGGGTGGGCTGCGGGCAGGTAATGTGTCAAAACGAGCTCAAGATTAAACATGTTGTTTCTAGTACGGGTTGGGTAGGTTGACTCACAACATTTTGTGCATTTCGGCCATTTTCCATAACTATTTAACAACTTAATTAATTAAATATGAATAGAAAAAGAAAAAGCTAATTGTGGGACTTACTGGGTAAGGTGGTTGTTGTTGTTGTTGAATAGAAAAAGAAAAAGTTATCGCACTAATAATCTTCTTTTTTTTTAAGTAAACCAATTCAGGAGGACGTAAGCATTCAAAGTACACTCCGGTATAACCAAATAAGACCTGCTGCCAAAGAAGGATTTACTAAGCATACCTCATCTTCATCCTCGTAATCAATTTCTTCTTCCTCTTCACTGGTGTCTCCAAGATCCGGATTAACTGAAGCAGATAATTGCTGAAACATCTGCTGATCCCCATCTTTTGTTGCTTTTATCAATCCATCAATTAATTCAGGTTCCACTTCACGTAATAATCTTCCTATAAAGAAATTGAATGATTAAAATAGAAATTAAATTCAGAAATTGAATCTTTGTCAAATTTACTGAACTACGAATAAATACTACAGTTCTGAATGAAAATTCATGGAAAACGATTTAGTCCCAACATTTCTTTAACTATCCCTGACAGAAATACTAAGATGATGTTTGGTTTATGGGTTCAGCAACGAAGGAATGACTTTCATTTCTAATATAAGTCTTATGGTTAACTTGGTTTTAAAAAGCGCAAAGCGCACAAAAGCGACGAGGTCTAAAACCGAGGCGCAAAGCGCAAAAGCGGTGGACTTTTCGTATGCGAGGCGCAAGACAATTATATAATTTTTTATGTATGCTATAGGTTTTTAGCATTATTTACTCAAAATACAGACACAAATAAGGTATATATATGATTTAACTAAAATATACAACCTTTTTAGCTACATGTATAACAATTTTAAGCACAAAAACATCATGTGTACAAAAAGCGCGCTTTTCTTGCGCTTTTTTCAAACCAAACAGCCCCTAAGCATCTAGATTACCCTGAGAATGGAAGAAAAATATACACGCAGTCATCCATATGCATGTATTTAACAGGTTTGTAAATCTGTTAACTTATTGCAAACCATTTATACCGCCTAGAAAAATTAAAAGGAAATTATTATCAACTAAAATTCCTATACCTATATAACTGAACTGCCTTCGCTTTCCCTCCCGGACATCCCGGCCTAATCTCTGCAGCGAAACCAGAACACGGTTTTATAATTATAACAAACCATAAATAAAGGAACAATTATATCAGTGACGCTCACCTTCACTAACATGAGAGCATCAAACACCTCTTTTTCAAGCGAAACCACTCTAAACATGAAAAAATAAATTTCAGTATATATTACCAGATTCCAAGCAATATACATACTAACTGCATCTCATATTCTCATCTTAATCATTTAATCACAGATTCACATTTGAAACAATTCACAACAAATTCAGCAGCAGCGCTGTTCATTTTTATCCGAAGCCCGAATTGGAAGACACCGAACCCAACCAACCCGAACCTTGAATGTGTCGGTTATTTGGTAACTTTTTCCCAGCCAACCCTGAAATCCGGAAAAAAAAAAAAAAAAAAACTGAACAAAAATGTATTTTTTTTTTTATTATTGTGTTTAGTTTAGAGTCTTCGGTTTCTAAAACATTGGCTTCCATTTCGGGTTTTGGATAAAAATGAACAGCCCTACTGCTGAATGTGTCGGTTATTTGGTAACTTTTTCCCAGCCAACCCTGAAATCCGGAAAAAAAAAAAAAAAAAACTGAACAAAAATGTATTTTTTTTTATTATTGTGTTTTAGTTTAGAGTCTTCGGTTTCTGAAACATTCAGTTCTAGGCAGTGGCGAAGCTTGACCCGAAGATTCGGGGGGTCGGAAGTCACCAGTTTCAGGGTCAAAAACCAGTTTCGGGGGGTCGAAACCCTATATTTCCAAAATTTTCTATACAAATACTATATAATCGAAACTTCTGCGCGAAAATTCAGGGGGTCAGCCGCCCCCGCCCTCCCTAACTAAGTTGGGCCCTGGTTCTAGGACTTTTGAATTTTATCATATCATATTGTCAATTAATGTTAGGATTTCGATAATATTTTTTAAGTAGCATGATGAATTTTACGGGAAAAAAAATCATATTACATCTAAACCCGAGAACAGAACAACCCGACCCAAATAATCCAATCCAGACCAACGCAAATTTTAAATGGTCCGATTGTCGGGTCACTTTTTCATGCTAAAAAAGTAAAACCCCAAACAACCCGACCCAACAACCCGAAACAACCAATTACAATAAACCAATCATACATTTAATAATAATAATAATAATAATAATAATAATAATAATAATAATAATAATAATAAGACCTGAGGATACGTTTAATCTGAACATCATTAAACTCCGCAAGCTCCATCCCCCAACGAACAGACCGACGAGCTTCTCGCTTCTTCTCGTTCCTGCTCTTCCGTTCTTCTTCGCTATCACTATAACTACTGAGATCTGACGTCACCGGTGCGTCAGCTGGACGGAGACCACGAGCTCGTGATACTACATCAACATTCCTACGCTTAATAACACCTGTTGCTGTTGTTGTTGTAAATATTCGACGGTGTGTGAAACCTTCGGTGAGAGTATGTGTCGGTGATGAATGGAAAACGTAGGTTATGTATCGACGGAGAGGATGTTTGGTCGACGGTGATAGGATTAATAATGGCCGTAGTAATTGAGACATTTTATTTGTGCTACTCTTGCTAACCCTGTCTTGAGGATTATTATATAGAAGAACAATGATATCATAAAGCCCATAACTAGGCCCATTTTATAGCATTTTTTGTGTAGGTATATTCTTTTCGTATTTACTCTATAATTACTCTAAAAACGTTACTTTTTTTTTTTCTTCTTTCAATTAAATAATATTTGTTATACTTCTATAATTATCTTTTTTTCTCCTCTACTTACAACCACTTTTAAAAATATTAAAAAATTATGGATGGTGAACAGTACATCCTTCAAATTTACTGTTGAACAGTGTCTCCTCTAATATAATTTCTCTTTCCTTCTACTCACAACCACTTATACCCACTCTATATAATATAGAGGCCCTCTCACACTAATATGAAGGCTCTACTGTGAATGCTCTAAGCCTGGTTATTTTCTCTAACCGGTGGTTATTTTCTCGTTTTTGATTTAACTGGTTATGGCTTTAACTAGTTCGGTTATTCACTTTAGCCAGTTTGGTTAGTAACTGTTTATTTTTTGTTATCGGTTATTTTCATGTTTTAGGTTTTTTTCCGGTACATTGGTTAAAAATAACCGGTTTATAACCAACTATTTCTAAAAAAATCCCTAACCGGTTACTAAACTACGATTACAAGTAACCATTAATTAGTTACTCCTCAATTGGTTATTAGCCGGTTACGGTTATTTAACCGGTAATTTGTGCATGTATAGGTACAAATGTACAATGTGTGATGTTGGCTTCTACTAACTACACCATGTGGGCTAGAGGTGTACGCAGTCCAGTTACAGGTATAAACATACTCAAAAAAAAAATTATTATTGAAGGTCTAGATGGTTTGAAAAAAAATTGATTCGGGCTCTGAATCGATTTTTTTTATTATAAACCCAATACTATACAATCATACTCATTGGAACTAATAGCACTACCAGTTGGTCCCCTATAATTATGTGAGAATAAACTCTATATTTTTTTATGGGGTTGAAAGTGGTTGTGAGTGAAAAATATGGGGGAATCTACTGTTTATCAGTATATTTAGAGTTATTTGGGAATCTTTTAGGGAAAACTGAAAACTGTATTTATTTTTTAATATTTGTTGAAAGTAGTTATGAGTGGAGGAGAGAGAAACTGTAATGATTTTTAATATAATATGTGGTTGTGATTGGTTGTGAGTGAATGGGGGATTGAGAAGCTACCGTGAATGCACTAAAGCCCACTGAAGACCACAAAGCCCATAACTAAGCTTTTTTACGTCATTTTTTGCCACTTGACTCGTAGACTGGTTTGGGGTTGAAGAATTTATTTTGTATTCAGTTCTTGATTATTTATTGTAAGTTCTATAAATATAACCCAATATCAAGTAACTACTAAGATTGGCGGAATCAATCTTAATAGTGAATCAAGAAACAAGATGAAAGAATGAAAAGCTTTTATTGCGTACAGTTTCTAAGGAACCGTCTAATACAAAGAATTCTGAAACTTGCACAATGAACCAATAATCCACTTTGTGAACATAAAGATTGTATATACATGGGATGATTCTCGGTTGGGCCTACATGGCCTATTATCACTAAGAAGCTCCCAAGGCCCATTATAAAAGCCCATTCGAGAACACACATGTTCTCGAATCACACACACTCTAACCGATAATCACTTATGATGGCATAAACCTATAATCACAAATCTACAATCTCATCCTTAGTTTATGCTATCATGTGTTGTTTTTAACCAGCTTCGGTTTGTTAGAACCTGCCCACAATTTTTATGCCAATAATGGAGTTGCCATTCTTGTAAACTCTTTAGCAGCTTCTTCAAATATATGCTTTGAATATATTTATTCGCGAGCCAATAGCTTGATGTCTTCTCCAAATCTGAGCAGATATTAGGATCAACCATTCTAAACTCAACATTGTCTTCACAGGAAATCACAGCTTCTGCAGTCTGAGAATCATAGAACTAGAATCTGAACTTTTTGAGTGACCCATCAAAATGCCTGGAAGGATTTGGGATGGTCTTGGCTTTATTTGTTGGAGGCTAATACAGTTGTTGTTGAGCCTTTCCAGTTTTTGTATCAATGAATGATCGATGTCGTTTGGTCGGTCAAAAAAGTGATTTTATAGTATAGTGAAGTAAAGTCATCTTCACAAGGAATCGGTGGAAAGTTGTAGTTTTAAGACTAAATTAACTAAATACTAAAATACGTTGATTTGTGGATTGAATGGAATTTATAAAGAAAAAGATTTTTAATATGATTTGTAAACAATTATGAAAAAAGTACCCCCCCCCCCCCTTCCAGATTTCCTGTTCAATGATTCACCCAGACTTGTTTTACCTAGTTAGATACCACATAGACATGGCCTTGTTTTAGGTTTAATTAAGTGATAAGCATAAACAGGTTGTTAATAAGAACCTGTGCATTCTACTTACCAAACCATATGTGCCAAAGACCCGCTCAATGATCAAACTGATCACGATGCAAAAAAAAAATCAAATATGAATGATAATAAACAAGTAATTGCAACACAAATGACTTATTTAACTAAATCAAATCACAAGTATCATTCAAGTACTGAAAATTAATCCAAAGACACTAAAGTAGATCTTCAATGGGTGAGTTAGATGATGCTTACAAAGAAGGATTGATTGGATTTGAGGTTTGGGATGATAAAATTTGTCCTTCGGAGCTCCAAGATGGCTAGGGTTGAAGAGATAAAAGTTTGGGGCTAAGGTTATCTTTAAATAAGGTAAAAATCCTTGAAATTCGCAACTTAAACCAAGTAACCAACCCTGGTGCAGCCTTTCGCCCCTCCCAGCGCACATCTGCACTAGGGGCCAAAATCTTCTTATCCACGCTGATTTCAACGCATACCAGCGCTTACCAACGTTGATTTTTGGAGTCTGGCGCAGCCATGCGCTGATTACTGGTGCGTGTTCGTTTTTGACATAAAATCTTTGTTATAAACCCGTTTTCTTTGATTCTTGTGACATGGTCTTTGTATTTCAGAGCTCTATCACATCATAATTTAATATATTCTATTAAAATCCATTTTGTTTCTCCAAAAATACATCCAAGCTGCTCCAACTACCTGCGATCCAAATGAAACTCGAAGTAACCATGTTTATGATATAAATCACTTAAAAAACACATAATTAACTACATCTTAACATGGCAATCTACCCTCTTATCAATGACACTCTTTATCTTCTTCAATCTTGATTTAGTTGTTTTCATGTTTGGAAACTTCGACATAACTTCATGATCAAGTCGTTCATAAAACTTCTTTCCTCTTGGATCACTATTCTCAACCTCTAATACTTTTCCTCTGAAATCAAGATATTATTGTTGCAATTCATGAAACTTGTTTAACTTTTCCAGATCAACAACTGCACTACTCCAACTCACTGGTTCTGTATGAACAAAAGATGAGAATTGGATTTCAGGCAGTTATGTTGTTTTAGTTACCTAAAGTTCAGTTGTAATAATCTCTCCGGTAGCAATTGAGGATGATGTGGATACAACTTCAGTAGATTATGACACAAAACTGGATGTCGATTCAGTTGAATTGGGCAACTCAACTTTAGTGGTTTTCTCTATGGGGATTTCAATACGAGTTTCTAACAAAACTCCTAGCCTTGGATATCTTCTTCTTCTTTTGGTCGATATTAACAGTCACTATAATACCTATCAGCTACATATGACTGCAGTATGGCTGAAACTTATGTGGTAGGTCTTCCTTCTTCTCGTTTGAATCTCTAAATTGATCGTGGAAAGTTGGATAAAAATGTTGAAATTTGATGTCATGAAGTGGTTAGGGTTAGTGATGGTAATAGAGTTGGGAAAGGAATTAGAGGTGCCAGGCCTCTGATTCTCTCTACCATGTTTTTTCGGTTTAAAAACCCTTGTCACATCCTGCTAGGTGGAGAAAGGTGTTAGGGTAATGTGGTGGTGATGGTGGTATGGAGGTGCAGTGGTGGTGGTATAGTGGTTTGGTGGGGTGATGTAGTGGGTGTTGTCATGGTATAGAGGTGCGGTGGGGTGGGGTGCAGTGGATGTGGTGGTGTGATGGTTTAAATAAGAGAAAGATAGAGAGTCAATGATGAAGAAAAAGAGAGAGAGAGAGAGAGAGAGAGAGAGAGAGAGAGAGAGAGGGAGAGAGAGAGAGAGAGAGAGGGGAAGATAGGGAGCATGAGATATTAGATTTGTATTGTTGCTTAATATAATATTGTCTTCAACGCATCTGAACTTCCCTCGCCCGTGCCATGCTGGAGCAGCCCTTTGCGTTGGAGATCAACGCTCGACGATGTCTGAAGATGCAGAGCCGTGTAGATGGGCGTGGTTTACCTCGGTCCAAACGACGAAGGTGGGCCCAATAAATCGGTGAAGGTTTGCATCTTCTCAGTTGATTACCTCATAACGCTAATTTCGGTCGGTCGCGGTCCTTTAACAATAGAAACTTAAAGAGATGAGAAGGTTTTTTTACCGGTTGGAGTTGAACGACGGAATTGAACGACTACTGGGCTTGCATGGCGGCAGTTCATTTGAAAGGAATTGAGCGGCTGCTGGTTGTTGAAGATGACAGATGACTTCATCGGCCAAGGCTTAATTAACCACAACAGGGCCCTTTACTCATAACTTAGGTGCTTATATCATTTCAGCACAGGTCCACTAGTACTCGTAAGTTCATGGCATAAAAAAAGTTGTTATTTTTTATAATTTAAATAGTTATATAACAATAAAGTTTTAGAAGGGTATGTGATGATGTGGAAAATGTAAGGATGTTTGTAGGGTTGGAGGTGAGACGAGGTTTTTTAAGGATTTATAAGGATATGATGTGACAGCTGACTCGATAGCTAAGGGCGCTAGGGCTGGCAATGGGTAACCTGTTAAGACACGATAAGACCTGTTTGACTGAAAAGTACACTATTTGATTTTTTGACTTTTTTTAATACTTAGAATTAAGAGGCAAAAATCTTTCATTTCCCTTTTTTGGTACATAAAATATAAAACTGTGTTATAAACATGAGATATAAATGAGTTAAACGAGTCGTGTTCATGTTTAGAACTTGATTTGTTCGCGCGCGTCAGAGACTTGTTAACCTGTTAGGGACACGATTTGCCAGCCCTGAAGGGCGCCTATTCCTAAGGGGTGGCCTTAGCATTAGAGATAGTCTAATAATAAAATGGGTAAATTGTACTTTGTGCATCAAAGACTTATACCTTATGTGTAAATGACAAAAATACCTTTATAGTTAACAGACTTGGTAGACGGTATTACTAAATGGGACTCAAATAATTATAACTAGAAAAACCAGATGCTCAAATAATTAAAAAACTTTGATTTGGACTCAAATAGTTAAAACCACTAAAACACAAGAACGCAAATAGTAATTACTCTAAATTAAAGTGCTCACTATTTTTTTCTTTTTATTTAAACATGATCTCTTGTTTTGAGTATGAAAACGTCTTTGTGTTTGATACATAACTTAGCAATTTTTAGCTTTCTTATATATTTTGGGTAACTTTAGATAATAGTAACTAAGTTTGTCGTCACTAGAGTCATTCGACATGTCTTTGACTCTTTAAAGTCATTTAACTTTCAATTATTATCCTAATCTTATACAATTATGTTAAATACATAATTATAACTTATTGAAATAAATTACAAAAAATCATAATATGAGGTTTAAAAGAGTTAAATCGTTATTCTATGTACATCTAAAGTCCCCAGTGGGCAGTGACGGATCCACTAATGCAAGAGGGGGGGGGGGGGTCGATGCCCACTGTTCATTTTCCGGTGACTCTCCGACAATCCAAAGCTTCCTGCTAATATGAGTATTTCATGAAGAATTTTTTTAGTTATACCTATAAATTATCTTCTTGTTAGATTAAAAAAATGAGAAAATAGAGAGGAACGAAAGGAACAACGTATTTTCCAACTACTGAACCAAAAAATAGTGGGGGCCAGGCACCCCGACCTCACTAACCTTCTCCACTATTCCCCTCCAAAATGTTACATGGTTCAAATAAAAAAATAGAAAGTGTTGTTAAAAAAATGTACATCCTAAAAAAAACATAGACCAACCACCAAAAATGGAAATCCAACAGTTACAAAAACTATAAACAAAACCTTAACCATCAACTTCCTATACAAACGCAGGACCTTAAACTTCCTCCTGCTATTACCACCCCTTCACCCCCCTTCAAATAATAGAGTATTAGTTTCAATTTATATGTTATTCATCACCATAATCACAACTTTAAAAAAATGAGAGAAATATTAAACATTCAGGGAGGCCAATGCGGCAACCAAATAGGTGCAAAGTTCTGGGAAGTGATCTGCGACGAGCATGGTATCGATCCAAGCGGCCAATACAAAGGATCAACAGCTGATCTACAGCTTGAACGTATTAATGTGTACTACAATGAAGCATCTGGTGGCCGTTATGTTCCACGTGCTGTGCTTATGGACCTGGAGCCAGGTACTATGGACAGTATAAGGTCTGGTCCGTATGGGCAGATATTTAGACCGGATAACTTTGTTTTTGGGCAGTCGGGTGCTGGGAATAATTGGGCCAAGGGGCATTATACTGAAGGCGCTGAGTTGATTGATTCGGTTCTTGATGTTGTTCGTAAAGAGGCTGAGAATTGTGATGCTTTGCAAGGTATGTTATGTTATTACATTGTTGTACATGTATGTATGTATGTATGTATGTATGTATGTATGTATGTATGTATGTATGTATGTATGCAGATGCATGTGTGTGTAGTTGTAAGACCATAATTTGGTCTATTCTGGCATGGTTAATTGATCGGTAAACCAACCTGGTGTTGAAACGTGACAGGTTTTCAAGTATGCCACTCGCTTGGAGGTGGCACGGGGTCAGGTATGGGGACGCTACTAATTTCAAAGATACGAGAAGAGTTCCCTGACAGGATGATGCTCACATTCTCGGTTTTCCCATCACCGAAGGTTTCTGATACAGTCGTTGAACCTTATAATGCAACGCTCTCAGTGCACCAACTGGTCGAGAATGCAGATGAATGCATGGTCCTTGATAATGAGGCGCTTTACGACATTTGTTTCAGGACTTTGAAGCTCACAACTCCAAGTTGTAAGTATTCACTACAATGTCACCTATTGTTTTTTTGGTTAAGCATGGTCCATTGAATGAAAAGCTGGAAACTAATCGATTATTCTATCGGTTTACATTGCAGTTGGTGATTTGAATCATTTGATCTCTGCAACCATGAGCGGTGTCACATGTTGTTTGAGGTTTCCTGGTCAACTGAATTCTGACCTACGTAAGCTAGCGGTTAACCTAATCCCATTCCCACGTCTCCATTTCTTTATGGTGGGATTTGCACCCTTGACCTCTCGTGGATCCCAACAGTACATCGCTCTTAGCGTCCCGGAGCTGACTCAACAAATGTGGGATGCAAAGAACATGATGTGTGCAGCTGATCCTAGACATGGTCGATACCTTACAGCATCAGCCATGTTCAGAGGTAAAATGAGTACTAAAGAGGTTGATGAACAAATGATCAACGTTCAAAACAAGAACTCGTCATATTTCGTTGAGTGGATTCCCAACAACGTGAAATCAAGCGTTTGTGACATCCCACCAACCGGGCTTAAAATGTCTTCAACATTTATTGGAAACTCGACTTCTATTCAAGAAATGTTCAAACGAGTGAGTGAGCAGTTTACAGCCATGTTTAGGAGAAAGGCGTTTTTGCATTGGTATACGGGAGAAGGGATGGATGAGATGGAGTTCACAGAGGCGGAAAGTAACATGAATGATTTGGTTTTGGAGTACCAACAATACCAAGATGCTACCGCGGAGGATGATCAGGATTACGAAGAGGAGGGTGAAGAAGAGGACGAGTAACTTACCACTATTAATCAAGAATTCGGTTTTATTGCACCCTAAGTTTCTAAACGTGAAATATTTATGTTTTTATTTGGAATTAAATGTACTATGATGCTTACTATAATGCAACCATTTGAAATAGGTTTTACTACAACTGGTTTAGAACTGACTCTAACCTGCGGCGGGTTATAATTCGGTTGGGGACCTATACTTCGAAATAGGTATAAACCGCTCGAAACCCAGTTTCAGTACCAAACCGTTCTGATCCTGCCCCTCAGAATCAGTTTAAAAAAAATGCTTTTTACCAAGTCTGACTCAAACCGAAACCAAAACCAAAACCGATTCCAACCAGAACTGGTTTGTATGGTGGATCTTAGTGTAAACAGTGCTTTCCAAAGATTATAGGGATTTGTTGGGTTTTTTGGCTTAATTGGATCATAGTCTAAACATGGTTTACAACACCACTGTTTTTGGTTTTCACCATTTCTGTCTGGTTTGCTAAAACCCATTGGATCGTTTGCGCCATGTCCATTAGTTTTAACCAAACCCGTGACACAAGACAGCTTCAGTTTTAACCAAACAGTCATGTTTTCAAAATATGGCTCATTAAGTAATGAGATAAACTATTTCAAATACTAGCAAAACAATTTAATGTCATAATAAAATCAAACCATTATTTTTTTTTGAACGACAAACAAACATTTCTGTCCGACTACCCAGGGGAGTCCCCACACTATGGACAGATCCCCACGACCAACTCAATGGAGGGCCCATACGTACCTCGGGTGGCTAGCGTAGTCAGGCCCGCCCATGCAGTTCCTGAAACCGGGGAAAACCCAACCCCTCACACGCCCGTAGGCACGACGGTGAAGGATTGGTAAAACCCGTGCGAGATCAGGACTCGAACTCATGACCATAGGCCAGGAGTCATCCATCATTTCTCATTATGTCCCTCGTGGGAATCGAACCCGGGACACCCAAGAGGGATCCCAGATCCATTCACCAACTGAGCTACCCTTGAAGGACTCAAACCATTAGTTTTAACCAAACATAATCCCATATGCCCCTTGGATTTAGACAAAGTTGAGATGTAAATACGCTGTTGAATCCGATTGAAGCGTCTAAACCCAATTTGTTCAGCCGATTTGGGAATTTTGAGATTCAAAACCGAACCATTAAATTGTCAAACCGTCAAAAACCAAACCATCAAACCATTAAACCAGTAAGACCGTCCGGAATGATCACATATAGAAGTCAAGGAACAAACTGGAAACGAAACGATAAAAAGGCAAAATGCATTACAATTCTTGCATAAAATTGCATTAATAAGATAATTACATATGATTCTAACCTCAAATTAAGCAGCTGCTAATCTGCTATAGTGACCAGTTGACCGTATAAAGTCAACCAGTCCGTGTTCTAGAACACACACTATACAAAAGGGCAATTAAGATTACCTTTTTTCTAACACTAAACAAATCACCACACCAATATCAGTCAGTCTATGAGCCTTGAACTAGTATCTCAGGGTTTTAATCTTGGGACTTTGAATTTGGATGTAAATAGTCTTCGTTCCGAATCATTTGCTTTTCTCTTGGAACTTCTTCCTCCCTGCAAATATTGAAGTTGACCCATTTGACATAAAACATAATCTTACCAAGCTCATTTATTAGGTTTTACTTGTTTGACCCGTTTGACATAAAACATAATCCGACCAAGCTCATTTATTAGGTTTTACTTGTTTGACCCGTTTGACATAAAACATGATCTGACCAAACCACTCATAAGTGAATGGACAAAAATATAATGCGTCTAATATGAAGACAAAAAAGTTTATAAAATTTGAATAATAATAAAAAAAATATTTTAATAAAATGATTTAGGAGGTTTTATGTCAAATTGAAATACACTTCAGGTCTGCAACCCATTTGACCCGTTTCCGTATACAAAAACTTTTTTTTTACTAAATTGACCAGTCAAAAATAAAACATAACCTGAATCAACCCAATACATGGGCCATTTTTATTACCTTCTCGGCGATAGCCATATCACTCGAATGACTGTTTTTTGATGATTCTGTCATACAACGACGTAATACAGGTGTGATAGAGCGATCCGAGCCTCCTCTTAACAACTCCAATTCTTTAGTAAGTCGGCAAATTTCTTCACTTTTTTTTCTCGAATCGAGTTCTAGCACAACTATATCATCTTTTAAAGATGAAATCTTTCTGTCTTTCTCTATATTTAGAGATTCTGATTGCTCCAAATCAGATATCAGTTTCTGCAACTTTTCATTAGCACCCACAGCTTCAGATTCGGTCCTCTTAATGAGTTCTTGCAGCTTCTTATCAGTTTGCTTATATCGGTTCCATGCAAAATCCCTCTCGGCTTTCATTGATGACTCAGAAACATCTTTGCTATTACTTCGAGTTACACGCTGCTAATCAAATATCAAACATCAGTAAACTTTTCAAAAACTGTAGGTGTTAGTTACTTATTATTGGGTCAATTCGGGTTATGAATATGCTTACTTTTGGCTCAGCCAAATACTGAGAGAGCTCATCAAATAGAAGTTTCAGATCAGCTCGTTCATCGTCTACTTCTTCTGCAATACATGTAAAATTTAGCTATATTAGACGAGTCACCCTCACAAAAAAAAAAAAAAAAAAAAAAAAAAAAAAATCAAAATTGTATATTTCAATTCAACTAGGGATGAGCTTGGTACCATACCAGTATCGAAAGTACCGATCCTGAAAATCGTAAAAAATGGTACTGGTATCGAAAGTGCTCGGTACTGTATGGTATTCAAAGGTAAAAGGTGGGTAAAATACCATACCGTACTGAACCAAAAGTCCCAAACCCCTAAAATGCCAAAAATGGTACCGAAATTCGATCGGTACAATACGGTTTGGTACCGATCGCTCATCTGTTTTCATAGACTAAGATGTACTATGTCAATTACCAGCTTACTGCAGGCAGTGTTGTTTTAATACATTTTACGGTCATACTTTTTTTTTCTGAAGCCTAAACAAATATTGATAACCAAACACATGTTGGAGCTAGATTAGGGCTGGAAATTTATTACATGACAATATGACATGTTAACACGACCTGACTCGACACGAAGTTAAACGGGTTAGTATTTATAGTAACTGGACGAAACTGATTCAGCCTGCTTAACCCGTTTATGACAAGTTTAACTTCTCGTGTTAGATTGGTTAGCAGACCGACACAACAATTTATAACACGTTTTATCAAAACGGCATCATTTTATAAACAGTTAATGTGTCGTATTGTGTGACCCAATTATTAAACATATGTTTGTTACTGTTTAAGAAACTGACATGTTTATTAGTTTAGTTAAACGTTTCAAGGTTTAGTAGTCATGTTAAACGTGCCGCTCTGATCTGTTTAACAGAGCACGACACGCATTGCCGTCTCTACAAAGATACACAGATTAAATGCGTCGATAGTTAACTTGGGATACAAGTTTTCGAACTTTTGTAAAGTGAAGAACAACAACTGACCAAATTTAAGTCTGTTCATAGTAGATGCCTTTTGCTTTATAGAGATGATTAGATTCGCCTTCGCATTCTCAGCGAATCGAAGCATGTCTTTGATCTTGGAGTCTCTTGTCATCTATAAGAACAAGAATAACTAATATTCATAAAGAATTAAAGATCATCACATAAATATTTAGAAAAAAACACCAATTCACATCAACAACAAAAAAAAACCCTAAAAACACAAAATCTAAATCTAACAAATAGAACGGGAAGGCCATAAGGTATTTGATCATGTTATAGACTCAAATAAAGGATACGAAGCTGACCGGACGGTACTCTGACTCATGATGCGACAATTACGTCGAGATTCGTACACCGGAAAAGACTACAGTCTAAAATTACATAAACATTTAGAAAGAACAACAATTCACGTCAACAAAAAAAAACCCTAAAAACACAAAATCTAAACCTAAACCTAACAAATAACTGATATTCCATTAAGATCATCACATAAACATTTAGAAAAGAACAACAATTCACATCAACAACAAAAAAAAAACCCTAAAAACACAAAATCTAAATCTATCAAATAGAACGGGAAGGCCATAAGGTATCTGATCATGTTACAGACTCAGATAAAGGATACGAAGCTAACTGTACTCTGACTTATGATGCGACAATTACGTAGAGATTCGTGTACACAGGAAAAAAAGACTCCAGTTTAAAATCACATAAACATTTAGAAAGAACAACTCACATCAAAAAAAAAAAAAAAAAAAAAAACCTAAAAACACAAAATCTAAACCTAAACCTAACAAATAACTGATATTCCATTAAAATCATCACATAAACATTTAGAAAGAACAACAATTCACATCAACAAAAAAAAAAAAAAAAAAAAAAAACTCTAAAAACACAAAATCTAAATCTAACAAATAGAACGGGAAGGCCATAAGGTATTTGATCATGTTACAGACTCAAATAAAGGATACGAAGCTGACCGGACGGTACTCTGGCTCATGATGCGACGATTACGTAGAGATTCGTGTACACAAGAAAAGACTCCAGTTAAAAATCACATAAACATTTAGAAAGAACAACAATTCACATCAACAAAAAAACCCTAAAAACACAAAATCTAAACCTATCATCACATAAATATGTAGAAAAGAACAACAATTCACATAAATAAATGAACAACTAAAAATCCCTAAAAAGCTACAAAATTTAAACCTAAAAAATAACTAAAATTCCATAAAGATCACAATATAAACATTAACAATTAACAAACCAAACAAATCAAAGACTGATGATATATTTTTAGAAAAATTCAGACTTGTGACCTGTGAAATATGATCTTCCAACAATTTAACATCAAAAGCCCATCGATCATGCTGCAACTGGAGTCTTTTATGAAGTGATTTTCGTTCTTCAGCGACCAATTGAAGCTGCTGCTGTTGATTTTCAATCATATCAAGAAGCCCTTTAAAGATCTTTTTCCATGCCTCATCTTTTTTATCTTTTATTATAGGATTATTATCAGAAACAGACGCTCTCCGTTTACCCATTACAAATAATAAATCTTTATACAGACAGATAAACAGAAGAAGAGATACGAAAGTGAAAGGGAAGAGGTTTGAAAAAAAAATGATCCAACGGTCGAATCGGTGGTATTTTATATTTTTATTTTTTATACCCCACAAGAGTGGATAGAAAATATAAACGTTGGGATCCGTTTTTTTATCCGATATGGATCCATGGGTGGGTCATGGGTCGGCGGTGGGTGTACGTACACCTTCGATTTTATTAAGAAACTAGTCTTTTACCCGCCGCGCATTGCGGCGGCGTACGACGTGGTCAAAGCATAGACTAATCGAATTAATACCTTAAAAAAAATATATTATATGTGACCCGAGTCATATATAGGATGCGTACAAATAAAGTACGGAACCGTTCACCAAATTTATGTCAAAACATAGACAAACTCGAAGCTATATAAAATGTATACCAAATTGACATCGACATGTAATATCGAATATATATCGTGATTATGTATAAATTGTTATCGACCATTTACATAAAAAAATATAATCAACGTATGTATTTAATAGGTTAATAATTTGAATCCCCTTTTGTATAGTTTGATTAGTTTCAAAGTTACTCAACTAATATAAATATTATGTAGAAATTAGAAAGGACATGGTTGTTGGCTCTATTATCAAATATGGGTTGTTCAGCGTTTAAATGTATTATAACTAGTGTTTGAACCCGCGCTTCGCGGCGGGAAAGTAGGGTATAGTTTCACTGTTAGTATTGTTGTGGCGTGTAAACCTCACCCTAAATCCAGTCAACACCACCCAACAACATCAGATGATAGTGAACGCAAAATAAGAGAGAATTTTGTCATTTTCTAACAACCAAACGGCTAACTACCGACCTCTGCGGCAACCACGTACAATAGTATCTGGTGGAAACAGACACAGTTCTAGGGTTTTTGCGCAAAATAATTAAGTCTGCGCAAGTAGATCGGTAACGTGGTGTTGACTGGTGGGTGCGTGGTGAGAACGTAAAAAAATCTCTCGTACTCGTCAATTGTACACCAAAGGTGTGGTGGTGGAGTTCTTTTTATGATTTGACCACATTGATTTTTATGTAATATATCATGGTTCGAAAGACTTTTAGAGGGTGTTTGGGATTGAGTTTGGAAATGTAAAAGTGCTTTTGGTCAAAAGTGTTTATTGGCTTATGACTTTTTGAAAAAGAGTTTTAAAAAAAGTGTCTGGATTAGCTTTTGGGATGAGAAACGTCAAAAAGTCAATAGATAGTCATTTTTTTACGTGTTCCCCAATTCTTAAATATCGTTTGGTGATCCCCATGTACCATGAAGATGAAGTTTGTCCGATTTGCCGTAAGACATGCTTGGACAAATATGGGGAACACGCGGTTCACTGTAAGGAGTTGCCTGGCTTCAAATATCGGCATGACTGGGTCCGGGACGTTCTTTGGGACATTTTAAGAAGGGCTGGGATCTCAGCCAAGAAAGAGGCTCCTGTGAATTTCCCCTCGGACCCCACAGAAGGGAGATCCACCCTACGTCCAGCAGACCTGCTTGTCTTTGGGTGGGCCGGGGGAAAACACGCTTGTGTCGACCTAACAGGTGTATCTCCCCTGGTTGGCTTGAGGGATACTAGTTTTGTAGCAGGGCAAGCGGTGCGGAAAGCAGAGTCGAAGAAAGTTGAGAAGCATGCTAAAGCTTGTGAGGAGAACCAACACGTTTTCATACCCCTGTCATTTGATACCTTTGGCTCCTTGGCACCGGAAGCTATTCGTTTCTTGACCAGAGTCCAACGGGTTATCCATAGCAGTGTCTCAACTCCGGGGGGGGGGGGGGGGGGCAGGGGTTCGTTTTTAGCAGGCTAGGCTTTGCCGTCCAGAAAGGGGTGGCGGCGCAGCTTGTTGCCCGCATACCCGCTATCTTGATGTAATTTTTCGCGATTGACATATGAATATGAATTTAGAGTAAAGATCCGGTACAAATAACTTTTTTGGTAAGAACTGTGAGAATCAAAGGAGGGTATTTTTTTTTTATTTTTTTTTTCAAATTTTTTTTTCCCATATTGTTAAACATGTATTATAGTATTGAAAACTAAAAAAAAAATAAAAATAAAAAATTTGGTGTAGAGTAATTACGTGTAGAGTAATTACATAATTACTCTAGTGTAAACTAATGTATTTACCTTAATGACGTAATTACACTAAAAAAAATTTTTTTTTTTAATTTTTTTTTTGTATTATTCATCTAGAAAGAATGTTTAAGCACATGGGAAAAAAAATTCTAAAAAAAAAAAAAAAAATTTTTTTTTACCCCATTTGATTCTCACAGTTCTTACAAAAAAACTATATGTATTTGATCTTTACTCTATGAATTTATTTATCAAATTTCAAAAAAAAAAAAAAAAAAAGAAGCCAAAAGCCAAAAGCCATGATTTCTAACTTTTCAAAAACAGTTTTTCCACCCTTAAAAGCCAAAAGTCAAAACAGAATGTGCTTTTGGGTTACAAAAACAACTTATTGACTTATTGGCATTTTGGGAAAGCCAATAAGTCAATAAGTTGTTTTAAAACTCAATCCCAAACACCCTCTTAATTTTTAAAGTGATGATGTTAAAAACAAAAATAAAAACCCATGAGGTGAAATATAAAAAAGACTATGAGAAAACAAATAAAAAATGCTATTAATTTTTGTTTATTTAAAAAGCCTCTTTTACAAAATAATGATACATAGATGGGGTAAATGAAAAAGTTAAGTGAATGATACGGCCAATGATCTTCAGCCCAGCTGGTTTGAGGTAGGGTGGGTTTTCCCTTAGGGGTTCCCATCCTGGGGGTAGGTCACAAGTTCGATTCATGCACACCACAAAAAAATTCCCCGTGATGGTTTGAGCTTAGGCAAGGAGGACACCAGTGTGTGGGTAGGGATTTGAACTTGAGATCGCTAGGTTAGGGTTGTACAAGGATTTCCACTGAACTTAGCCTTTCAAAAAAAAAAAAAAAGTGAATAATACGTGTCTCTCTCTCTAGAGACTTTGTGTATCCCATATCATCATCTTGAACAAAAAAAAAACACCCATCTACCTTCCTAGTTCTTTCTCTTTGAAATAGTTCTTCATCAGCAAATTTGTTTTGTATTCTACCCATTTGTTCATCACAACCATACCAAGAACACCACCACCTTTGGCGGGCTTTTAACTTTTGACGAAGAACCCTCTGGTTTTGACGGTAGTGAAGGGGTTTTAATGGATGTGGGCCAAAGGAGGGGGTTCAGATCTGGTTATTGTTTTTCGGCAACGATATTTTCCTAGCTGAAGCACCTAGATACGGAAACGCGGTCCAATAATGTGTTACCAGGTGGCGGCGGGTGAAACCATAGGCTTAAAAAAAAAAAGATAAATTGGTAACCACTAAGATTGCGCCAGGGGGACGGAGTACTGTTCACGTTGTATTTTGTTAGTTTATAGAATAACAAAGTTTAAAATTTAATAACAAAGTTTAAAATACTGTGAAAGCTAGAAAGCACTTTGCACATAGCTCACAGTGCAGAGTATCTTTTCTCTATCTCTCAGCATAACAACCACCACAACCATCAACTCGTGGCCGCTCGATTCCTAAAAATCCGACCTCCTTTCCGCCACAACGTCACAGTGGTAGGGAAAATGTTGACCGTTGGTTCCGACCAGTTAACGCCGGTTACAGTCGAACCCAGATCTACCCGTTTCAGCGGCGTTAAGCGTTTTCGCAGCCACGTACGACGACCTGTCGTTCCGGCAACTAAGAAATACATAGATAGGAGAAAATAACGATTTAAAAGGAAGATGATGTCTCATAAGTGGAAATGACGAAGTTACCCCTGCAGAGTCATAAATCTACAATGAAGCCACCACTCTGGGAGGCAGAGAGAACCAATAGGAGAAGCACCGTGGTCGGCACAGGGAGATTGCCGGACAGTGATTACGACGATATTGCGTCAGCGCCGACGTCAGCTGTTTTGTCGAGCGCCGACATTGTTCTTTCATATAGTAAGATAACTAGTGAAACTAGGTTTTAGGTCCGCGTGCGTGTTGCGACGCGTTAAATCGGTTAAAATAGGGGTGAGCAAACAATGAGAACCGACCCGACCTGATGTATACCCGAAATTCTATAAAACTAGAACCGACTGATGCACCATAAACATGAGTCGGGTTTCGGTCCTGAAACATATGGTTCCAGTCGGTCCAACATTCAATGACCGAACCGAAATTTGGAATGCAGTTTCATCGATTTTTATCAGATTAGGGGACATTTAAGACTCCAATTTGTTGATTCACAAGGCAACATATGTCCTTGTGTTCGGGTGGGCACAAGGTAAACATGCGTGCGTTGATCTCACAACGGTGTCTCCGTTGGTGGGACTTCGAGATTCAGGGTTTGTGGCAGGGCAAGCAGCCTTGCGAGTAGAATCTCAGAAAGTTGTCAAACATGAAGCTGCCTGTCTGAAGAACCAACACGTCTTTGTACCATTTGCTTTTGACGCATTTGGAGGTTTAGCCCCCGAAGCAATCAAGTTCTTAAAAAGAGTTCAAAAGATGGTGCAGAGTAACTCCCCAGCGACGAAGGACCTAAGTTTTATTTTTAATAGAGTAGGTTTTTTCTATTCAAAAGGGGGTAACGGCGCAACTTGTGGTCCGTTTACCCGCCTCCCACTTGTAAGAGTTGTTAGTTTTTAAAAAGTATGAATTTTATTCAACATCCAATTTGTTAAAGGTAACTTGTTTCTACAGCCTTATCACTTGCCTTGTTGTTTGTTTGGTGTTATTTTGGGTTTCATGTCCTAATTTATTCACAGGTTGTAACAGGTTTTATCAATAACCCAAAACAAGGAAAACAAGGTTGTAGCAGCCGAGAGATAAACATATTTAAAAGTAGCAAGCAATCACAACAAGAAACACAAGTAGCAGCCAATCATATATAAGAAATTTACATGGATGGGTTAGTTTGTGATACCATATTTTTTACATGGAGAGCATTTGTGTCTAGATCTAGGAAATAGGAATTAACTGAAGATCTTTTGATTCAAAAGTGTACGCATATGAATTAGTTTGTAATACCATGTTGTTTATTTAAGTTAATTATAACATAATAACATGTGGCCAGGACCTTTTTTTGTTTAAGGTTCGGTCCAGATTTTGAAAATCGGTTTTAGTGTTGTCTTGGACCGGAACCGACCCGACCCGTAATAGTTGTATAAATAAAGACCGATTCCTACATACAGGGTCGGTTTCGGTTTTCTTTCGGTCCGGATCTCGGTTTTTTTCGGCCCGACCCTATTTATGCTCACCCCTAGGTTAAAACACCTTACCGTCTGTTGCGCAATGACCAGTGGCGAAACTTGAAATTTTGGATGGCGGGGGCCGAAAGTCACGGGACCGTTTTTTTTTTCCAAATTATGGATCGACAAAAAAACCTTACGTAAATAAACGTAAAACATAAAGATAACATGAGGCCTCGAAACAAAAAAAAAACAAAAAAAAAAACAAATAGCTAAACTAAGAAAGAAAAACATTAAGAATTTATACCCGGTTGTTTATATTATATTAAATATACATAACCACAAAATACAAATGTTAGGGAAAAAAAAAAGAACTCGAGCTAGTTCGTTTATATTATATTATATTAAATATATCATTCATTCACCATTACTCCATATTTGTTACAGGTTCAAATCTGAGGTCACTAGCTGAAACAGAGTAGCAAACCAACCTACTTGGTTTTCCGACAACTCGATAAAGTTGATTCTTTTCTGATTTATAATAGGAGTTCTTGGATAAAAAATCAGTGTATTACCATTGCTTATAAGCAAGTGTAAAATCATCATGACAGTGCTAATTAGCTAATTATTTTCTTGATAGTCAAGGTTGGAACTTCCAATGGCCATCTTCTTTAAGAGCTTGCTTGCTAAGCAGCGGTGTGTATTTTTTTTTTATATTATTTACTAATTTAGTGTTTGTTCCCTTTTGGATATTGAAGAATGAATGGTACGTAAATATAAGAGGTACATAGTTGACAGTTGTGCACTGCCTTTTATATTTAAATTTGGGGGTTTATGTTGTGCTTGATTCAGTTGTCAAGAGCTTGACTTTATGGTTACACTTTTCAGGTTACGCGAGGGTGGTGAGCTCTCGGACCGGATCTTAGGAAAGTAAGATTTCACATCCTATTGATAAATGTTGACTTTTATGATCAAACCAGTTAGTTCTTAGTTAAATTTATTATTTCATATTATACGAAATACTCGACACCTATATGTGCTTAACAATTGGTAAAGTATATCAATCTTAGGGCTTTTTATCAATCTTCAAGTCGAATGCGGGTCCACAAAAGTCTAACGCGCCTCAATACTGGTCATCATAGGATGGTTGACGGATGAACAAATTATCGGGTTGAATTGACTAACCCTTATTCACAGCAGGCTGCAAGCGAGGATGGCATTGAGAGGTCTACAGAACAGTCAACATCTTTATCAAGCATGGGAGATTCAAAAACCGTATGATCTTTTAGTATTGATCATATATTTATCACCTCTATTTTTTATACCAATGTTTTAATCTCAGCAACAATTATGCATTCACCAATTTCTAGGTTTTTGTTGCTGTTTCGGTTTTGTTTTATTATAATTGTTGTATAACTATGCTTTTATTAGTGTTTTCAGGGTTGGAAACTGGCCAACATACATGAATGTTGGAGCGGGAGGTAATTTGTAGATAGTGCTATGTTTTTTTGTCGAATGTGTGATTGGATGTAGTGTGTTTCTGGTCGTATAATTAAAGGCTAAGATATTCATTTAAGGGAATGCTGGTTATGGGATTTCGGGATTAGTTGGAACTACAAGATTTTTTAAGCATGGTAAAATATATGTGCATATTGATGTTGAGCAATGGTGATAGACACTTGATTATACTTGGGCAATTTTTTACGTCTTCAACATGTTTCGTGTTTTAACAACTTTTGTTTCTAAATGGTTTTCCTACAAATAATCAAAACACTAACGTACACTTATCAAACCGAGAACAATTCAATTTAGCGCGCTGCAATGTACGTGTACGTAAAATAAGATTACTAGATTGCCCCCGCCGCAACGCACGGGAGTCTACACCTAGTTAATAGTTATTACATATTAAACTAAATAAATTTAAATAAAATTAATTATGCATTTCCTGATAAAGTTATTTTATCTGCTTAAAACATTTGGAATGAACGCAATGATCGTATATTCAAAGGAAAACGTCGAAGGGCCATTGAGGTGGTTGAAAGCATCAAGATGACGTCATACTTTTGGTTTAAATATAGAAGTAGTATGCAAGCTATAGATTAGAATGTTTGGTGTAATTATCCGTTGAACATGATGTAATTTCAGTTGTTGGCCCGAGGGTCCTTGCTTTGAGGACCGCTCGTGATGTTTTTTGAATGAAGTTTACCTTTCAAAAAAAATATTTAGGGGTGGCGGGTCTCCTTGCGAGTACCGGGCCTCTTTTAAGAATATTAGGTGGTTAGTATTTACATTTCACACATTGAAATTTCCATCACCTAAATCTAAAAAACCTACATGAAATATAACACACTTAAATATAGTTTTAAAAATTTTCAAGTTTTTAACAACTTTAGAAAATCCAAAATTTTATCTGTTAATGTTATATAATACATTGATGTGAGGGTAAACTCGTATGTTACTGATTTCATATAACAATTTTATCCGACATAACGCACTATATCATATACATATCCAAACCTATGAATATTTTTATAATTACCTTGTACCTAGTTTTAACCCCACATAATCATCCTGATACATAACCCGAATGTTTTGGTTTTCAGATGCATACATTTATTTGTGTGTGTGTGTGTTTTAAAGGCAAACTTTATAAAAACGACACACCCCGTACAAACCATTAACGCGGGGAAAAACTTTTCAGACGTATAGTATTGATCAAATATATCTAAAAGTAAATCTACTTGTTGATGTTCCTTTTTTTTATCGTTATCTATCGCTACATTACATCAAGTGGATGTCTATAAAATCACTGAATCACATTATCGAATACTAACACACATGATATTAATTAATTAAGTTAGGAGAAAAGTAATATTGGATGAATGGATTCCATAAACGGATAAAAAAAATGGAGGGGCGGCTATTGGCTCTTAACAAATCCATTTTCTCAAAAGGCTAGGCCGTTCTCACTTAATTTTAATAATATTATTTTACACTTTGTCGTCCAAAAACACAATATTGTCATAAAGTTATTTTTTTTATATATATTAGTTAATCAGATAAAGTGTAACTTATGTCAGGTCAAATATATGGATAAACATTTATTTGGTATTAAGTATTGGTATTGTATTTGTACCATACTGAACTGAACCAGTATTATATTGATAATTCGATACGGTATTTGTTACCTAATTTTCTAAATTTCGGTATCGTTACTGGTTCAGTATCAATATCATTGAGAGAGGTTCAGTATCAATATCATTGAGAGAGTATTTTGTTACGAATATTGATACCGTACTGATAGATTTGGATTTGGTACGGTATTTGACGCCAACTTTCTCAAAATTTCGGTATCGGAACAGATTTGATGCGATACCGTTATCATCCCTAGAAAAATGACCCACAAAAGTGGATTTGTAATTTTTTTTTAATTTCCTTGTTAAGAAATGTTTTGTGTATACAATTACAAAATTAACTATTTTAACTACAGAGGCCGGCTAACGTACAAAGGCGTTTTAACGTACAAAGTGTGAGAAGCCATCCTGGCCGTCCATCTTCCTCATCTGCGTTTGACCTCGTACATTTATTAACCACGTTCCTCATTAATTGCAGTTATTAAGTCGAGGGCAAAACAGGCAAATTACAAACTAAAACATTTTGAAATTTTTTAATTCAGCGCCCAAAAAAATACCCCATTAATTGACGGTTACATAGTACCCAAATCATTCTCCATCAAAAATTGAAACCGCTGAAAGCAGACGAAAAATCATCGAAGAAAAAAACAGAGCATCGACGAAGAACAAAGAAATATGACTCCAAAACGCAAATCAGGTAAGCAATTGTTGATGATTTCACTTAATTTTTGATCGTCTTTTGTTAATTGATGTTAATCATTGATTTTAAAACCCTAAAAACAGGTGACGGCCGAGAAAGAAGAAGCAAGAACTATCATGATAGGCCTTCAAAACCAAGGATTACAGGTATCTATTAAAGGCGTTTTGGTCGTTTTAGAAGGTTGATTGAATTATTACAGGCGTTTTTAGTAGTTTTTATATGGTTGATTAGAATTTTTCAAAGGCGTTTTAGATCTTATGATAAAGGCGTTTTATCTGATCATTGATACATGAAATGATTTGAGGATGTATGTGTCTTAAGGTAGAACAAATAAGATTACAAAGGTATTTTATAGGATTATGAAGGCGTTTTTAGGAATAATAGAGATAGATATGATGTTGTAGGGTTCTGATTGTTTGAAAATTTGGGTGAGTATGATTATAAAGGCGTTTTAAGTTTTCATGTATGCGTTTTATTAATTTTAGTTGATATACAAGTTATGGAAGTGTCATACTGCTGAGAAAATAGGGGATTCTCAAAACGCATGTATATAATAATACTATATGCGTTTTACTGATAAGTAATATGTTTTGGGTTGTCTATATTTTAATGAAGGCGTTTTAAAGTTTTAGTCAAAGGCGTTTTATGACTTATGCATTGTTGTTGTTTGTTTTCTGTAAAACGCCTTCATGAAAATAATAAAACGCCTTCAATAAATTTAATTGTGATGTAAAATTATGCAGAACAACCAAGGGATCCAGGGGCTGATGATGATTTCCAAACTCCTTTAAAGGATTTGGGAAAGTCAAAGAAAGGTGTAGATAACACAAATAAGGGTGTTCAAGAGAAAACTGCCCATAAAGAGAAAGACAAAAAGAGAAAGAAACAAAATAAGGAAGTTTCAGAGAGTGAATCAGATGATGATTTCGTTAAACCAGCAAAAAAACTAAAATTAAAAGTAGGGAAAGAAAAAGCAGCAAGAACTTTTGTTGAATACCGGGATACAAAGTTGAAACTAAGGTGTTCTCCCGGGGAATTTGTAAGAGGGATGAAAGATTTCACAAATGAACAAAAGGAGGCAGTAAGGAGTATGGGATTTGGATCGGTGTTAGAAATAGATATAGACTCAATTCAGACTGGTCTGGGTTTCTGGTTGCTTTCGAATTATGACGAAACAACCAGAACAGTTAATGTTGGGAACTGGAAGATAAAGATAACAAGTTCCTTGGTGCACGAGTGTTTCGGGATTCCGGTAGGGACAATTCCTGTGTTGGAGCACGGGAGGCCAAAAAAAGGATCGGGTTCAACGATAGATGAATTCAAATCCCAATTCAACACATCTACCCCCACTGTTGGGCAAGTTTTAAATGTGGTTAAAACTCTGTTAAATGGTGGGAGAATGTTTAAGATAAATTTCTTGGTACTGTGGAACACAGTCTTTGGCGAGATAACGAAGTCAACAAAAGTTAACCAGAAATTTTTGATTAGTGTTGATAAAGAAGATGATATACCGAACATGAAGTGGTGTTCATACCTACTAGCACTTCTAAACAGCACAAAAGCAGGCTGGAAGCAAGATCAGTACAATGGGCCGATAGCAATGTTAACTGTAAGTTTTCTGTCCATACATATATTAAAACGCATGTGTTATTTAACAAAACGCTTGCAGTTGTTTATACCTGTATGTAGTCTATGTTCACACAAATATTAAAACGCATGTGTTAATTAACGCATGCATTGTTCATACCTATATTAAAACGCATGTTTAATTTAATAAACGCATGCATTGTTTATACAATTTTTTAATAATTAAACACTTAAGTTGTTACTATATGCAGGTTATTTACACCCATGAATACAACAAAAGGCATAATCCAACACTTGTGAAGAATCCTGCAATTAGTTACATTACATCTTCGTCGTTGCACGATATGGAAAGTTATATATACGATAACGGGCCTTTGACAGATATCGAAGAAGATGGTGATGATAATGTTGTAGGGAATGAAGAGAGTGAAAAAATAAGTTCTGAAAAAGGTGTAAGCGAAACGGTGAAGGACGCTGTGGATGTTTTGGTGGGTATGCATGAAAAAGAACCCGCTGTTGATGAGGAGGAGCTAGATTATGACAACCTAGACTGGAGAGATTTTGACATGGGAACACAAACCCAGCAAATGTTTGAGTATTGTGCAACGCCTATTCAGTTGAGTGGGGTTGAGTGTGATAAAGAAGAATTCGACGCAGCTATGAAAGCTAAAAAGGTAAGTATGTCATGACAGTTGATTTTTGTAGTAAAGGTGTATAGTTATTTGTAAAACGCACTTGGAAAATACTAAAACGCCTCTTATGTTTTTCATGGCAGGTTTGGATGAAAAAAATGGACAGAAACATGAAGAAGTATCTAGACATCCAAGAGGAAATGGATGATATGGTTTCACAAGCAAGAGAGAAGTATTTCTGGTCTAGGGAATTGATCGATAGATGCCAGAGATGGGACGGCATTAGAGGTAAGTCGTCAAAAGAAGACGACGTTGTTAAACAAAAAGAAGCCGATGAACATGTGGTCGGCCTAGGGGAGGATCAAGGTTTTGAAAACTCGGGTGCGCAATTGGGTGGTGATTATGATAGGGTTGTTGAAGAAGCACAGGCGGCGGGGACGGTCCCATCCGTAACCAAAAAAATATTGGTGGGATACAAACGATTTGGGCATGGTAGGAAGAAGACGGCTGGAGATCAAGGTGGAGACAAAGAAAAAGTGACTGAACAGGTAAAACGCCTTTGATTAGGTCTAAAACGCATGTGTTTTATTTTTATTAATTTTTTTTTTCTTACAGATTGTAAATATTGAAGACAACACATTAGTGGGGCCTGATGAAACAGTGGCTGAACAGGTAACACGCATATGTCATCTAACAAAACGCTTGGATTGTTAAAACTGAATATTTTATTAATTTTTTATATCACAGATTGTGAATATTGAAGACAACACAGTAGTGGGGCATGATGAAAATGTTGTGGAGGGGTCAACGAAGGTGGTGGAAGATAACGTTGATAAGGGTATTGTCATTGAAGAAGTATTTGACGACGATGGTATAAGTGATACAGAACTTGCTATGCTACAAACAATAGAGCCAGGCGTATATGGTATAAAGGATGCAAGCATTGGGGATGAACAACAAAAACAAGTCGAAGAACAAGTGAATTTGGCTGAAGTTATACCCAATGTGCCTTTTGTACAGGTAGAGCAGGAAAAGGATCCAGAAACACCAAAGGATCAAATGATTCGTGAAAAAAAGGGGAAAACAAAGGTTGGTGATGTTGATGGTGGTAGGCCAGTCAGAAAGAAGAATCCGTCTTGGGCTTTACGATCGCCTTACATCGGGAGAAAGGTTTCACTGTTTGAGCCTCTAACAGAAGATGAACAGATGATGGCAGAGTACATGATGGCGCCAACAAAGAAAAAAATGTAAGTGATATGTATTAGCTTAGATTATAGTTTGTAAACAACTAAAATTTCATTTTTATCTTTCAGGAAAGTGGTCTACAAATCGGATGCGGGTACATCAATATATAAGGCTGTTCTTGAAAGTTTCTACCCCGGTATTTGGTTGCACACTAACGCAGTGGATGCATATATAGAGCTGCTCAATTATGAGGAGAAAAAAACGCATGAAGATGGAGTGTACAAGCTTTATTGCAGCACTACAATGATGGTAAGAGAAATAGTAAAACGCATGAAGGAAACAGTAAAACGCATTTGGTTTTTTTATATATTTTTTTTTCTTGTTTTTTAAAACACAGCCAGCAGATTACTACGAAGCAGGAATTTCTGAGCATGATAGGGTGAAGGTTTTCAAAAGCAATTTGGAACATATTATGAAGACGTTCGATATCAAAAGTCTGGATGATTTTAACATCATTATAGTTCCATTGCTAATAAAGGGTCATTTTTATCTAATGTGCTTCGATATAAAGGATGGTTACATTGAGTTAATTGACAACTCAAAGAATGAACCAGATTTCCAGGCAAGATATGAAGGAGTGCCCGAAGTCCTGGTATGTAAAATTACTAGTTTAAAAATAAGAAATAATATGTTATTGGGAATCACTTGACTTTGTCTTTTGCTTTATTGCCTACAGAGACACACTTTTTATTTAACTTTGAGAACACTGTGTGAACGGAGCATAGGGATCGAGCGGATTGAAGGGGGGACAATACATAGGAGAGAAATGCCATGGAGAACTGAGAAAAACATAAATGACTGCGGCATATTCGCAATACGGCACATGGAAACGTATAAGGGGAATAAAGTGTGGAAAGCCGGATTTGTTGACGAGTCGGAACTACAAAACAAGCAGCTAAATTCGTTAAGAATCAAGTATGTTGCAAAGTTGATACTTAGCGAGCACAACAGGGCAAGGGATGACGCTATCGAAGAAGCTCATAAATTTAGCAAACGACCTTACAAGGATAATATGATTCGAAATGCTTTCGACAAAATGCTGAGACGAGTAAATAGTGTTAGTTAAAAGTTTGTTATGATAGACATCAACATATGTTTGTTTCTTTCTTGTTTCTTTTTGTCAAATGCATGGATCTGATCATCTTTGTTTTCAGTTTAATCTTTGGTTTATTTTTAACAGTTTTTGTTAAAACGCCTTCAATATTATATAAAACGCATTCATAAAATGTTATTCAATACGATCATACTACCAGTTACAGTAAAACGCCTTCATTATTACAGTAAAACGCCTACATTGTTATTCAAACATACAAAAAGCATATAAGCAAAGTTTAAAGTGATTTGAGAAATTTGATCTTCATTTCCATTGAACACCTCAAAAGTGCAATGGATTTAGTAAGCTCTTCGACAAGATTCGTGTCTCTTTGTTTTGCATCAATCATGAACATCAATGCCAATTCATGAAGACTAGAATCTGGCATCGCCTTGAGAATGTTGCAAACTTCGTCTTTTCTGGACATGCGTTCATGGATATTATTCAAATCATCCATCAAAACACTCTCAGAAGAATGATCATTGATGATTTGTTCTTCAATCCTTTTAATAAAGAGGGATCTTGTATTGGATGATGATGAAGATGACATGGTTATTGTATGTAATCTTTTGTGGTGTGAAATGAAAGTGAACATGTAGAGGATAATATAGAAAAAAAAATATATAAAATGACAAAATATAGTCACATGTAATACTGTGTGCAACAGGTTATGATTAAAAGAAATAAACCTAAAACGCCTTCATAAGTTGGTAAAACGCATGCATGAAAAAAAGTTCTGAAAAAGACAATTCAGACTCACATGTTTTAAACTGTTTTGGGAAATTCTTTGAATATTTCATTTTTTTTTTTTTTTTTTGCATAGTAATAACAAGTTGTTTGGATGTATTTGAATTTTTTTTTAATAAAAATAATTTAATAGGGGTAATTATTATAAAACTCTGTTATTGTAATAAATAAAAGAACATTATTATACTTTGCAAGTTGATCTGATGTGATGGTCATTTACTATAAATTAAGTACTCAACTACCAAATCTAGTTATAATTGGACTCTATGTTAACTACAGACATAAAAAACAGAGTATCTCTCATCTAATAAAAACACAATTAATCATTCTTTTGTTTAAAAAATAAAACGCAAGTTGTAAATGATTTGATTGATATCTAACTAAAATTAAATGAATGGTTAATATGTTCAACTACCATATGTCATAACAAGAGATTGTCTGATTGTCTATATAAATTAACGATGAGAAAAACAGAGTAACAAAAAAAAAATGGCGAACAACATTGAGGAAGCAATAAACAACATCCAAGTAAAGACAATAATCATGGTTGATTCTTCAACTGAGGTAAGGAGTGATATCAAAGCATCTTCTTCTGTTATGTGTGTTCAACAGGATGTGCTGAGGCAGGCGAAAAAAAACCTTGATGTCCATGAAATGCTACTTGGTGAACCAAAATCAAAATTCAGGGATGAAGCTTTAGAGCTGATCAAACAACAAGAAGCTTTTGATGATTTAATCTATCACAGCTTGAAGAACACAGAAGAAACCATATGGTCTAACATGGCAGGTAAAAGGATGGGGAGGGATGAGATTTTAAAAAAAAAAGACTGAATGGGGTTGGTGGTTTTGATCATATGGTAGTTTTTGGGTGGTTTGTGAATGTGGTGTTTGGTAGTTTTTTGGGTTTTAAGTTAGTATGTTTTCTTTTGATGTTTAAAAATGGGGCATGGATGGTGATGTATGCCATATGTAAGGAAGTACAAAGTATTTGACTGTGTGTACTGAATGATTATATATATATATATAAGTGTTTGTTAGTAAAACGCATCTAATAAACAATAAAACGCCTTCAATAAATCTGATATAAAATATGAATAATATCTAAAATTCACTAAAACGCATTCACAAAAATCACAAAACGCCTTCATTAAAAACAGAATAAATCTCAAAATGTTTACAGTATACTAAAACGCATTCATTAGTGCTAAAACGCATGCATTAAAAAATAATAACATTCATTGCTCATCCACTTGATCTTCAACTCCTTGATCATCAACTCGTTGATCTTCTACATTTTCATCTTCATCATTCTCATCTTGTAACATTGTGGTTTTTATCTTGTGTTTCCGACGATCATGTCCAACCTCCCCGCAAATGTTACATGTCCTCTTCCTTTTACCCATACGACTTATAGCTTTCTCTTTGCTTGACTTAATTCGCTTGTGTGAACCACGGCCTTTATTTTTGATACCATTTGGCAAACGGACAATGGTCTCCGCCGGCTTGTCATACCCGAGCAAACTAGAGTACCGATCGTACTTGTTTTGAGTTGGTCTACTAAACCGACGTTCGTCCACCTTGTTGATCATTTCTTTCATTTTATCATTGACAATCTTTAATTCTTCCAAGTCTGTTATTAAACTATTTGCAAGGTATTCACCAGCAAAAACAACTTCCCTGGCAATCTTTCTAGCTTCTTTGCTTTTGTCATCACCAAACTCGTGTAACTCAAATGAATGGTTTATCTCGTTCGGGACAACATCTTTTGTCCACCTCTTCAAAATGTACTTGTTCGGGAATCTTTGAATTCTAAATGACCGAAGAACGAGAAATATATGCCTGCATAGTAAACCATATTGTTCAAACCTTTTACACGTGCATAATGTAGTGACATCATCATCATCCTTCTTGAAAAGCACCTGTAAAAAAGAAATGTATACTAAGGTATTAAAACGCATCTAGAAATCTACTAAAACGCATGTATAAAAACAGAGGAGTTAACTACTGATAATGAAAGTACTGCACAACCACTGATGATAGAAACCACTGATAGTTAGTTACTCGTCAGTGGTTATCATTCATCAGTAGTTATAAGCCCATCAGTGGTTTGATCAGCAGTACTTATTAACTTAGCACTTCATCAGCAGTACTTATTAACTTCATCAGCAGTTTCATCAGCAATACTTAATAACTTCATTTGACTTCATCAGATTTTAATAAAATCAATAAAACGCATGTATAAAAATTGGTAAAACGCACTTACTTCTAGAAAACCTTGCCCATATGCTTTCGGGTCATCCACAAAGAGTTTCAAAAATTCACCACACCTTTGTGTGTGAACAAGTACCGAACTATCAAATGCAGCATAAATCTCTTCTTGTATATCAAGGAATATAGACCTCGTGAAAATTTGAGATGCTTCCTTCTCGATGGGAAAAGTAGTCCAAAAATCTGGAATAGTGTGCCTTGAATCATGGTCGTTTTTCCTATGATTAAACCTCTGAGCTTCCATTGAAGTCTCGAAATGGTTCAAAAACTCGACAAGCGTCAGTTGGGAATTCGCCGCTTGACAAAAAAAATGATTCTCACTCTCTGATCTAGATGTTGTCCGCATTAGACCAGACATCGGTTCATCACGGTAATAAGCGGGGATCCACATTGTTCTCAAGTTAAACATATCCGTCAACCAAGTATTATCAGTAAGCTTGAAATCAGTCATCACAAGATCCCATTCAAAATCAAATTTATCGGGACCAATTGAGTCGGTCCAAACGATGTTACAAATTCGGCGCTTGAACTCATCATCACTGCATAATGTGCCACCAACCTAGAAATAAAAAACATTCATGAAGAATATAAGACTTTATACAGAAAAAATTTAAAAAGGTAAATAAACAATAACACATGACAGTAAAACGCATGCATGTATGTAGTAAAACGCATGCATGTATGTAGTAAAACGCATGCATGTATGTAGTAAAACGCATTAAGAATTTTTAGAATACTTGCCTTATCAGACACCTTTTTCATAATGTGCCACATGCACAACCTATGCCTGCTGGTATCAAATACCTTCTGAATTGCATTCTTCATTGCTGGATCTTGATCAGTGACTACAACTTTTGGTTTCTTACCAAATGATTTTACAAAAGCTCCCAATAACCAAGTGTAAGATTCTGTTGTCTCCGAAGACAACAAACCAGCCCCGAGAGTTACATTTCTACAATGATTGTCAATTCCTGTAAAAGGAACAAAAACCATTTTGTACCTATAAACAGAAACATATGACAGTTTAGCGTGCTAAAAATGATGATGAATTTATTAAAAGAAAGATTAAAAAGTGGACATACTTGTTTGTGTTAAAAGTTGCATCAAAAGATATGACGTCGCCAAACTCCATGTAGTTCCTTTTACACAAAGCATCAGCCCAAAACAGACCAGTGAGGGCATTCTTTTCATCAACCGAGTACTCAAATGAATAATCAGGAAGATACTTTTTCTTATCCTTCAACCTCGAAACTATCATGTCGGCGTCGTGCACACCAATAAAGGAGTTCAACCCGCCCTTAAAGTTCTTACAATCAACTGCAGTTGCGCCAACGTTCTCAAAACCGCCATATTTTGTCCTCATCACATTAAAAGCTTTAACAGGTCCCATGTTTAATGAAGACAACTCACATATCATTTCCTCCTGAATGTGGGAAAGCTTTCTATTGCCTGCTAACAAATGAATATCCTCGGACGAAACCAACGGATGATTATGTCCTTCAACAAATTCACACACCTTAAACTCTTTTCCATTTTCTGATCCAAATCTAATAAAAGCCTTACATCCTGTACGGATTGAAGGTCTTTTCCTTTGTTTAACTTTTTTATTGTCGTTCACCGACCCTAATTTTTGTGGTTTCCCACCCTCTTTGTAGCAAACAACATATTTGATACGAAGAACATTCATATGAACATATGATGTGCTCTTCCTAGCTGTAAATCCAGAAGCCTTGGCATACTTGTGGTAAAACTCAAATGCATGATCTATACTTGGGAAAACCATACCAACTTCTGGTTTCAATGAAGATGCAACAGCAGGTATGTATATTTGAGTTTGATCATCAATTGGAATATCTTTGTTAGACAGCTCTGGCACAAAAAAACATGATAAAAAACACCATTGACAACTTTTTATTTAATGTAATCATACAACAACAAAAAAGATTTTAAAACGCATGCTAACACCTAATAAAACGCATTTGAATGTTGTGTGTAACATAATATCACAAGATACAGCAAAACGCATGTTGAACATCTATTAAAACGCATTGGAATATTAATCTAACATAATATCACCAGACACATAAAACGCATGCACTGATTATACTAAAACGCATTCAGAAGATGTTATCAATACGATCATACAACAAGTTACAGTAAAACGCATTTTACTAATCCTAAAACGCAAATGAATATCTTCAAAATCACAAAAACATAAAAAAATACCTTGAATCCTTCTGTGTTCAGCCAACAAGTCAAATTTCTCACCATTATGTTCATCAGTGTTGATTACATCTTCATGTATAATATCTATAAAAAAAAAATTAATGAAGTACTCAACCTCTGTTTCATCACAGATCTAAAAAACTACAAAAAACAGTAGAAACTAACCTTCAAAATTGAGATTATGAGGATCAACAACTTCATGATCTTCATCAAATAAGAGTTCAGGTTCATTGTTTAGATCTAAAACCACAAATTAAGAGTAAGTTCACGATTACTTGAAAACAATAAAACAGAGTACATACCGAACATGGTGAAGAACTCGGAAAATTGAATATGATTTTGGGGAAAAAGTTGAACCAGTGATCGATTACGTTTTGTATATTTTTGAATATGGTAAGAATTGATAATCGTATATTATGGAATCAGTTATGAAATTTGAAAATACTGATGAACGATAAAACAGGGATTGATAATAAAACGCGATTAATTGATTTGTCAAATTGACTATACTACCCTTCTAATCTGTTATAGAGTTATAACAGACAATTTACACGTGTCATCATTCTGTGGCTTCCTACACTTTGTAGGATAAGGGACTTTGTACCCTACATTTTCTCTTAACTACATTATTTATAGAAACGTGGATATGTCTAATTAATATATTCTTTGGATAGCCGGGGAAAGTATATCATTAATTATCTTTTGTGATGGTCAAAAAGAATTTGTTGGTTGAATACAGCAATGGAGTATACTAAACATCACTATCATAAACTAACAAAATAGTGAGGGGAACCAACGTTTGCGCATGATCAAAGAGCATTTGATCTCATGATAGTATTCCTGTTTTTTTCTTCTAATAGGTGGGATACTTTATTTTTTTTTTAGAACGGCAATTACACACTCTTTGTATGCCATGAAGACTAAACTCTCACCACTTGAAAACACAAAGTCTTATCTAACAGTTTTGTACACTAGACGAAAGACCGTTTGATGCAATAGTTAAAGTCTCATTTAAAAGTTAAAACATGTGTAGAATCTAAAGTACATGCAAGTTGTTAAAAAAACTTGTTAAAATCTAAAAAAAAAAATCATCATCATCATACTCAGTTAATCTCACCTATAGCAAAGCTAAGGTAGGGTCTGAGAAGGGTAAGATGTAGACAGCCTTACCTCTATCCGCTGAGAATAGAGAGGCTGCTTTCAGTGAGACCCCGTCTCGATGTGGTTTTGTATCAAAGTAAAACAATACTAAAATAACTCAAAGCAATGGATGTTTTCATGCAAAAAAACTACATATGCATATTTGACACATATATAAAATTAGGTATAACTTCGATGCATGATCATCGCCACTTCATAACTTCATCATGTCAATTCCAAATAAAAGATAAAGATTAAAGGTAAATGTTGTGAAGGTTAAGCTACTAGTAAGGTGCGCGCTTAAGAAGTTGTTTGTCTTTTAAAACAAATAAGGAACGTTAGTCTCGTCATAAGGGGTTAAAAATCGTGATCTGAAGTGAGAGTTATTACTTGGATCTTTTATGTTTGAGAAAGAGATGTATCGAAAGAAAAGAGTAAGTGTGCTTTAGGTTTAGATGTATACATGTATGTTAATTAGAAGCAAGTTGATTGTTACTCACTTTTTAGCATTTATAAATTATACACTGTATATCGTGGTTAGGTGCTTTAGGTTTGGATGTATGCATGCATGTTGAAAGCAAGTTGATTGTTAATCCTTTTTTCGGCCTTTATAGATAGATGACCATAAGTCCATAACTAATATTCAATTTATTGTGGTTCTGCTATTCAAGACCTCCAAACATGGAATTGTGTAAACATTGGTTTGATCCGGACCATTAGGCTATGGAGTGTGGTTCACTCGTGAAGCATAAGACCATTAGGTGTGGGGGGCGGTATAGGGGCAACATCACCATGTCGGGCCTCGCTACACCGCCCCCTAGGGGCGGCATGGGCAAGAGAGGCATTGAGATGCCGTTGATGCCGGGGCTATTTATTGGTTTTTAATTGATTTTTTTTATTATTTTTAATAATTCTGACCAATGAGGAGGCCCGTCATCATGGTGCACACCACCCCTTGGAGGCTCATCATCAAGATGCCTCTCCTCCCACTCCTACGTGGCGGCCCATCATGAAAATGCCACCCCTCTCCACACCCAATGGTCTAATCACCATCCTTTAACTCGTCGCCACTTCAGCATCCCCTTTTATCATCCTTTTCTTCCGCACCATCATTAGACCATTGGGTGTGGTGAGGGGTGGCATTTTCATGATGGGCCGCCACGTAGGAGTGGGAGGAGAGGCATCTTGATGATGGCCCTCCAAGGGGGTGGTGTGCACCATGATGATGGGCCTCCTTATTGGTCAGAATTATTAAAAATAATAAAAAAATCAATTAAAAACCAATAAATAGCCCCGGCATCAACGACATCTCAATGCCTCTCTTGCCCATGCCGCCCCTAGGGGGCGGTGTAGCGAGGCCCGGCATGGTGATATTGCCCTTATGCCGCCCCTCACACCTAATGGTCTTAAAGGACAAAATCACAAATCAAAAACAAATCGTGGCCTTCATAAAGAAGACCATGATCTTCACAATTACTATTCCACTAGTGGCTATGAAGCCACCTCAACTCCACATTAGCCCGCGACTCACCTTCATTTCCACACCACATAGTCTTACGGTGGTTTTAGATTAAGGGGTTTACTGTTAGCTAGTTACATATTGGTGCACATAATGCAAATTTGTGGTATCATTTTCTCTGTCTTAACACAATTAATGGTCAAAAGAAAGGTCACCAAATGGAGAAGCGATAATCATATAATGAGGCTTATGTATATATTAAAATTTGTTATATATCAGTCATGAAATAACAATATTGGATATTATTATATCAACTAATAGACATTTTATTGGACAATTAAAAGGATACGTGTGTTTATATATATATATTTTTTTGAAATGCAAATTTCTTACGAGACTCGAATCTAACTCCTTTCAATTCCTATTTCCTAAACCTTATTATAATTCTTTTGGCCACTGGGCTATTCCCAAGTGGTTACGTGTGTTTATATATACTAGTGGGTTAGCCCGCGCGATGCGGCGGGTGTCACCAAATCTCTTTTAGAAAGTGTTTTCTAACTCGATCCGTCTTAAACACTGTTAATATTAGGTACCACCACCGCTAGTATTATTATTATTATTATTATTATTATTAGAAAGTATATCTAAGTAAGATAATTGTAAATTTAAATAGTATTATCTCGACAAACATTTAATATCACTAATGGATTAGGTGTGCATGGCAAATGTAAAGTCTTTGATATTATTATGGTTCATTAAGTATAATGTGGTATGATTAAAGACAAGTGTAAAAGACAAATTTGCCCCTAGAAAGTAGTTATGATGTGCATTATGTGTTGTATGACAAGCAACTATACTTGTACTTCTTAATTTTAAGAAGTTCTTGGGAAATGCTTTATAATATAGTATAGATATGGATGTTGATCAGGATATTTATACTGTAGCTCTTATTTATTAAAGTGACTTTGGAAATTAATTTAATGGAAAAAAATATATAATATTTTTTTTATTTAAATGGCAACTAATTGCTTAGATGATGTATATTCATTCAAGCGAGCTTATCAGAGCTTTAGCATCGACAATTTTTCGCCGCTAATGCTATTGTTTCTTGTAGCGCGAGTTATCTTCAACTACAACTAGACTTGAATGTTGTATGATCCAAGTATCGAACCAAATCAACTCAAAATGAATTACAAATTATTATTAGCCAAACTATTTAATACAAATGAAATACAAAATGAGTTGTGACCACGAGTTAAAATATTTTAGATAATTTAAACACAGATTTAATAAAATAAATGATCAAATTTCACCTTTCACTTGTATATAAATAAAAAAAAACAAGCAAGGAATATATAAAACTTAAGATGCAATTCCCAAACTTTTTATGTTATTCCCTTCGATTTTCTTTCTATGACAAAAAACAAAAACAAAAACTATAAAAAGTGTGTTAATTCAGTAAAAGCTAGCCAAGCTTCAGACTTGCCTAAGTGAACACATAGACACCAACTCAACGATTTATCCTGCGAAGCTCTCGAGAGGCGGCAATTCTCACGTTCCATACCAACCTACATAGCGAACCTGAAGATCTTGGTTGTTCGGCCACTATCTTCGCCTCTATTGACGCCATGATCAGCTTCCTTGCGGCTAAAGAAATCAAAGTCTATACAAAATAGAATGAAAGATATATTGGAATGAAGAAATGATAACTTGGTGGGTTGTATATAATGAGTTGGGTGTGGTAGTGGATTGATTTTTTGTTGGTTTTCATTTGGTACAATAGCGGATGCAACTAAGGAATTGAAAAGATAATAAATATATATAATAATAATAATAATAATAATAATAATAATAATAATAATAATAATAATAATAATAATAATAATACAATAAGACACACACTTTGTAAAGAGACGTGTATTGTAGCCTTGTAGGGTCCATTTTGAAGACATGTTTTAGGTTAATCATTCATAGGTTCACTCATGGATATATATGCTTCATCCAAGTGATATTAATTTAGTTTTATATATATTTAGTTGGTGCAACTTGAAACTAGCTTTTTAAAGTAGGGATCGACAAACAAAACTCGTACCTGTTGACTAAACAAAGAATTGGACAAGAAATGTTCGATTTGGTTTATTGGTTTTTTTTTTTTTAATAACATTAGAAAGGATGTTGAATCAAATTTTTCTATGAAAGTTTCAAATTTAAGAATGTAATTATAATGGAGTTTTGGTGAGATTTTGTGTTTGAATTTTTTTTAACATGCGTTAGGTCTGAGTGTTGTTTAGATTATGTGTAGTGGGGTATCACCAGTTCACCACCATACCACATCACCCATGTGGCGACCCAAACACCGCTCCACCATTGTTAAACATACATGGGCACCTAGGGAGTTTCGTTACCATGGTAATGTGCCCAAGAAAAAAGTATGATTTGTTAAACTTGAAAACGAGCAAAGAGACTCACGATTCTGATCAAAACTTTTGATTGACTCTTTTTACTAACTTGAATTAATAAAACATTACAACCAATGGGTTTATATAGACTAGCTATTCAAATCCTATTAGAACTCTAATACTAAACATAATTATCTAAACATTAGGAAACATAATTCAAACCTAATACTAAGTTACTAACACTAATAGATAATTCAAATAATAACTAAACAAACTTAATTATTATTTTACTCGTTTAGTCCTTCGACTTTAGTCTTCAAGTTGATATCGCCACAACTTTAACATGATTTGGGTGTGTTAAAAATACTACCCCATTGTGAACATGAAGTGCTTTGGTTAATTAACGTTTCGTGCCTGCGTTGCGTTAAGGGGACACTTTAACTAGCAACACACTATTCACTACACATAGTTTTATGTGATTAGTATTGTATGTATGTTTTGATCTGAAATTATACAATCTTGTCGTATTTTTTAATAGCTTTTGAGTATTGAAATGACGCTCGAAAGTCATCACGTGCTTACAAAAATGGATTAGTCATCATGGTACTTATGTGACACGAAAGTCACCTATATATGTCATATTATCATTAAAACCATATGCTTTCCTTCATCAAATAATCATTATTTTATCTACCCTACATGTTTTCCATTTCAACATGATGCATACGACATGCCCCTACCTTAAATTTTGATAGGTTTATCCGGAATTCGTTGAATTTTATATAATTATTTTAAAAACCTGAGGTTTTAAGCGATTAAATAACTTACAGGATAAAAATGCATAAAATAGAAATCCTTTTACAATTATTCTTGGTAATAATAATAAAATAAAAAAATAAAAAAAGAAGAAGAAGAAGCCTACTATGTTTACTCAAAAAATGGTTAACTCTCTAATCTCTACACTTTTGTTTATGGTAAAAAATGCACTTAATATTGTTCACTTCCTAACTATGGTTAAGTCTCAACTCTCAAATAGTTTTTAAAAGTTAATTATAAACAATATAGCTAAAAGAAGTATATGTTTGGGGCTTGTAAAGTTGCTAACAAGACTTTGGATGTTTTGTTGGAGATGAATTGATTTGGTTTTCCAAACCTCGTGGGCTCCTTTGGATTTACTTCTTTGGCTTGATTCTATCTCTTTGACGACATAGATCGTTGAAGGCTTGTAGGTATTATCATGATCACTTGGTGGGTCGTGTGGAGATTTAGAAACAATATGGCTTTCAAGAAGAACATGAATGCTAGAGACACGATATTTGATATTGTAAAGTTAAGTTTACTTTTGTAGAGTGGCTAAAGAAACCGATATGATTTTGTAATTTTTTCTTTTCACAGGCTAGCTTCTTGCTAGTTGATTTATTTATAACCAAATATATAAAAAATATAGTAAATACGTGAAAATTAAGGAGGTAGATATTTCTTCGAAGGGAACACATAAAATTATCCATAGAAATAGGGGAAAAATTGAGCTAGATACTTTTGACATCTTTCCTATGGAATTTCATAAATTAGGAAAAATTGGATACGATAGTAGATAAACATATTCTTTTGTGTATTTAATTACTATACAGGATAAAAAAAAGTTTCTAATACTAAGGTAGCGTTTGGTATAAAGGAATCAAAGGTGGAATTGAATAGATCATTCCTATGGAATGAAATTAAACATATAATCTATATCTATATCTATACTACATTATAAAAGATGAGACATGGGTAAATATGTTCAAATTGTTCAAAGTTAAGATGACATACCAAATGTTTATTTACAATTTTTTAAATTTTACCACTTTTCTTCCCTAAATGCCTCTAGAAAATAATCAACTTTTATATAAAAATGGAACTCACCCAAACTAAGGATAACAATATTTTTGAACAAATTTAATATAATGGCGATGAAAGATAATAATTTATGTTACCACAATGAATAATCTTATCTCAGCTAAACTTGTATGAGTTTTAAAACTTTGCCATAATAATACTTATATTATAAATCTTTTTCATATAGATGCGTCTACCCAACGGCAAAGTGGATAGGATTGTTCGGCTCAATGGCTACATTGGGCAATTTTTTAGCTGCTAGGTCAGGTTGGGCAATTCTATTACAAACTTACAAATCACAACTTTTAATTTCTAAATGGATAGTGTATACAATATCATATTATTACTGCATGTTTTTGTCATGTAAATGAACTTTATCATTTAGCAAGGTGTCTTCAATGACACGATTATGTAAATATGCAATGACTGGACAGCTTACACAAGAGTGATGTTTATGTTCATATTGGTCTGTTACAGTAACATACCTTTGGTTTATTAAGATTTGTTTAATAATGAGTACATGGTTTTTGTGGTGAATTGCAATCAGTTGTAAGTGGTGATGCACATTTCTTTTATTTTCTTTCTACGAATACTTTTTAAAACATAGGGTGCACATTTCTATTCTTTTTGCGTAACTTACAGCAAAAAACCTAACTATCATAATGTTATATTGCAACCCATTTGTAAATCCCGCTGCAATGCGCGGGTAAACCCGCTAGTAAACGATAATAGTGCTACTAAACGTAACTTCTCTCTCACAAATATAAGACGTGAGACCCACTGTATCTCTCTCATACTCTCTCATATAGGTGGAGTATGATTATGGTGCATTTAGACTCGCCCAAAGATAAAACATATTAATATCTTTAATGTAATTAATTGCTAAAAGAAGTTAGGAATCCAAGGTGAACAAAAAGGTTGTTAATGCGTTAAAAACTAAGATTGTTGGTCAACTATGCCATTATGCTCGGAAAGGATTTTTTTTTTTTTTTTTTTTTTTTTTTTTTATCAACTTCTATTAATAGATAGATACACTTTAAGAAATTTGAATCCTCTCTCTCTCAAATAGAGGTGAGAAGACCTTACAACAACGATATTTGATAGAGACATAATCAATAAAGCGAGGCACCTTACAACCTAATCTACTCTCTTTACCGTTTGTGTTCGTAAGTTTCATTTAAAGAAAGAAAGAAAAGAATGAAACATTGTGTTTTAGAGTTTTTTTATATAGAGAAAGGGTTTAAAAATAGGGATGGTAATGGGTCGGGTTTGGACGGGTTTAGGTAATCCCAACCCCATACCCGATTAGGTATGCTTGTCCCAAATCTGTTCCAAAGCCCGTCGGGTTTGTATCGGGTAATTACCCATCGGGTATCGGGTATACCCGTGGTTTTCGGGTAAACCTGTTAATTTTAAAAACTTATCCATTAGGTATATATGACTAAAAACCTATTGGGTGGGTATCTATTACGTGACTACTAACCAATACATTTAGCATTATCAAATATGTATGTAAATGATTACAATGTATAAATATAAAATAGTTAAATCATATAAAAACACTAAAAGAGATAAATAACACATATTATACACAAATAATTGGTGTTTTTTTTTTAAGAAGATGACAATCTAGATGGACAATTAGATATTTTATGAATACATATTTTAAAAGATATATAGGAAATTACATCGGGTATTTAATCGGGTAAATGAGTATACTTTATCGGGTACTCAGGTCGGGTAAATGGATATATCATCAAATCCTAAACCCGTCCCAAACCCGCAAAAAAATAAATAAAAACTAATCCCATACCCGGACCCATGCCCGATTACCCGACCCAAACTCGTCCCAAATGTGTCGGTTTCGGGTTTACCCATGAGATTCGGGTTTGATTGTCATCCCTAGTTAAAAAAGATGAGAAAAAAATAAGTTTGGAATTAGGAGGTTCGGACCATTCCGAAATGAAATCGTGGGTCCCGCTCCATTAATAATCATTTTTAATAAAAATATTAAAAACGAAAGTTTCATTTATTTTTTAAACCACATTTATAAATAAAAAAACATCACTTCAAACTAATTAAAAATTAAATACATAAATAAAAAATAACATAAAATTTAATATTAAAAACATTACGAAAAGTACATAATTAAACTAATCATCAACTGACCAAATAATCAGAGTTGGGATCCAGATGCACAACTATTATTCTTAGTAATTGCCTGGAATAGACGTGAGTAAATATGCTATTGTGCTACATTTGGTAAAGGCGAAGGGCCTCGGCCATTGCTTCAAACTCCGTTCCACGACACCGCGAGCCATCACAATGTTGAGTTCGTTAAAGCAAGTAACATTCCTTCTCAAAAGCCTAAACCTCAAAAGAGCTTGGACCAAAGAGTGATCGATTTCACATACACTTTGTTGGAATTCTTGAAATAGGGCTTTGGCAAACATTCCATTTCGTTGTAACTCGTTTTGGGAGAGGTGACTCCAAGAGTTAACCAAAGTTATATCTTGATTATCTTCATCTTCAGTTCAACATCTTCTTGCCATTGTTTTAGGGAGGACGAGGTGGTCCGTGATGGCCACCCCGTGATAAGTGTGATACCGTGAAACACCGGCCCACGGTAATAATCACGGCCACGATTTGTTTATATCGTGATGTATGTCACAGCTCCAATTCCTTGCTTTTGACCGTTGGCCAACGGTCAAATGACCGCTTGGTGTTAAAAAAAAGTAATTTCATAAACTATATATATATATATATATATATTTCATTTTCAACCAAAATCAAAACCACCAATAATTAAAACATGCATCCAACAATCAAACGACCAAACCAAAGTATATATATCAAATGGAAGGTCCCTCGTGTGGGGTTCTTCAATGGTTTTTTTTTTGCAATGGTTTGCGAGGCCGCGCAACGTGAAGACGCGGAACGCCCAAAGAAAAGAATTGTGTGGAATTAACAAACCCACTATCAGCTTCGATTTGATTTAACGGAACACGTGGGTGGTTTAGATATCGAGTTCGATGACCCTTACCCACCGTTCACTTAATTTTTTTTAATTCTTGTGTTTTTTAAGTTTTTTTTATTTAATGTAATTTTTTTATTTAAATGTAATGTTTTTATATTATTTTAAAAAAAATAGTGATGAAATGTGATGAAAAGTGAACACCACCACATGTGTTTAGTGATTGAATATGATAGAATGTGATTAAATGAGGTGGCAGAATCTGATTGTGTGTGATAGTGTGATGAGTGTTTGTGGTGAATTATGTGTTGGGAAGTGAAAATTTGGGTTCTATTTATAGGCACTAAAAGTAGCCGTTGAAAAAACAAATTTTAAAAAAGTAGTCATAGTAAAAATAAATGTTTGAGAAGTAGCCGTTTAAAAAGTAGCCATTTAAAATATTAAATATTATTTTTATTATTTAAATTTCATTTTTTATTTAATACACTTTTATATAATTAACTATTATAAAATTTTAATTTAAAAATAGAGTATATAAAATATAATGAAATATTAAATAAATTAAAAATAGAGTATATAAATTACAATCCAAGAGATTCATCTTCCCTCTATGTTTACGTTTGATCTAAAGGAACGTGATGGAGTTGATCACTTCTAATGTCATCTTTGGGGATTGAATTCTACCATCAAAAATTTCTCATGTGTCTTCCTTAAAAACCAAAAGGTTGCCGTAAATATCGTTTGTAATAACTTCGTTGCCACCCTTGAAGTTGTGATTGATTTGGGGATGCCGAGTAATGTTGATACCGAATCCAAATTTATCGTTGTGATTTTGCAATGTCATGACCGATGAGCATGTGGTCCATTGATTTCAAAACAAATCCGCATTGAGCACAATATTCTTTCACTAAAACACCTCTCGTTATTAATGACTCTTTAGAATAAACTTTATTTATGTCATTCCCGCCATACGAAGAAATTAATCTTTGATTTCACTCATTCCAACTTGAAATCTTCCTTTATTAACATTTTTTATGTTTCTTTTAATTTATTTTAATAAAAACAAACATATCTACGCAGAAGCAAGATCAAATACAAACATGTAACAACATGAATTTTTTTTCTTTCCTTTTGACTTCGAGCAATTTTTAGGACGAAAATTCTTTCAACAGGGGATGATGTGACACCCAACAAACTCAGGTTAATACTTTTTACAAACATATAAGTCTACCTTATGGAAACATTTTATATAACGTACTTAACTGGGTTAGTTGAGTCGGTTCGATGATTCGGGGAATCATCGGGAGTTGGTTTATACTTGCATAACGTCTATAATTGTCCATAGTTCAATGATTCGGAGAATCATTGGGGAAACACACACGTACACATGAGTCTCAAGTTCCATTGTTGGTGAAAACGTATAATTGGAGTAACTTGTCAAGTATTACACGTTCTACAATCAATTAACAACTTATAGATGCATGTTTATGTGATTTAATATGTTAACGTATGTTAAAATGCCATTTTGGGGTCGTAGGTGCAAATCGGTAGTTTAAGCTTCCCATTCGCATGGAAAAGGATGCGAATGAGGAGTTTGAAGTCTCATTCGCATGATAATCAACCCATTCGCACGCTTAAGTGTGCGAATGAGAATAGAATATAAATATATCTCTTTGCCTCATTATCATCATTTCATAATCCCAACTCGCCCCCAAGTGCTCTCTCTCAAACCCCAACCTATAAAAAAACGAGTTTTTGCCTTTATTTCTAGATTCCTAAAGCTAAAACAAGTTTTATATCAATATCAATGAAGATTCAAGGTGTGTTAATCATCTAAACCTTTTCAATACATGTTTATATATTTTTTACAAACCCTATGTGTCTAAATCTGATTTCTAAGTGTTTTCTTAAATAAAAACCTTTCTAAATCTTTTTAAACTAGATCTAGACCTAAACAACATATTTCTTCATAAAAACCTAAGTTTAAATGATGTTGGTGACCATATCTTTGGGTTTATGTGTTATATGATAATTGAATGATATTAGAATGTTATTGAGATGATTGTGGATTGTTTAGGAGCATGATTAGGGATTGTATTATTGGTTTATTGTTGTTTTGTGGACTTTTACCTATTTTGGGGATTTATGTTAAAGGTCTAGGGTTTGAAACATGAATTTGATAATGACGATATGATTAGGGATTCATTTAGGCAGGTTAATGTGTTCTTAATAATCTGGAAATGATGTTGTTTAGATACTTTCCATTTAGGGTAAATTTCTCACGCAATTGATGTGACATCTCCATAATTTCCTATTTTGGGTAATATGTGATTTGGTGTGTGAAACAGACATGTTAATGACTGAATCAAGTGTAGTAACATGTAGTTAGGATAGATAAGGGTGACTGCAGTGTTCGGTTTCATTTCGTGAAGTTTTCGATTGGGTTTGAAGGGTTTATGTCCGTCAAAATAGCTTAATAACTATGCAGGTACGAATGGGTTCCCATTCGCATGGTCGACCATGCGAATGAGTGGAAAGTTCTCCCATTCGCACAGTCAACTGTGTGAATGAGAGGAACTTAAATCCATTCGCACCACATTAACTCATTCTTACCAAAGGTCCATTCTGTTGATATGAATGACTAATTTGAAAACCCATTCGCATGGACAAAGTGTGCGAATGAGATTGGGAAAAGTCTCATTCACACCAACGTGGAAAAATTATGAATCTTTGATATAAACTAAGTGTTTTTACGTGCATTACTTGGGTGTGGACTGTATGTACTTGATGAACTGATATAACGGGTCACCAACGGGATGTCGAGTCTGGTATGGTCGAGTCAACATTTAAACAAGTTTTCAAACGTACACAGTTATGGTCTGGACAATAAGGGCTAGTTAACCTACGAGTTATTAGTCAACACATACTCATGAGCATTTTATGATAGGTCGCCGGTACTAGGGACCATCATCACACATTTGTTTAATCTGTTGTGAAGTACGCAACCTAAGGTGAGTTTCACGGCCCCACTTTTATACATATTCTCATTGGAGATAAACATGCTACACATTTTGGTTACTTAAAGATCATGTTTTACTAGTGTTATCGTTTGTTTACTATGCGACTCATCTAAATCCCAAGGAAGCCACTAATATGGGTATATAGCGGGGAAACGTGTATAGATCTATTGGGCCTGACAAACCCCACACGGGTTAAATGGAGGTTGGACCTGTGAACTAACTAGCATTGTTATGTTGACACATATTAGCATGTTTTCTCAGGTCGCTAAGGTAGCAGCGTTGGTCTAGGATGCACAGGAGTCCACAACATCCATCATTATCATTATGACTACTTTTGAATATTGAAATGTTTTGAACTACTATTACTTTACTCTGGTTCTGTAAACACTATTATGCTTCCGCTATATTGTTGAACTACATGGTTTGTTTTACGTATTTTCTCATATAGTTGTCGTTTGTGGTGACTGTTGACTTGGATCCTGGTGTGTCACGCGCCTCGCGGTAAAACTCCGCAAATGGAATTTAAGGGTATGACAAAACATATCTTAACCTAAGAAACGTAGAAAACCAAACACAATCCAATTGAACTAATTTTAGCGGCATTGAAACTGACTCATTAAACTAACCCTATGCATGCACACAATATATGTGCGTGCCCTTATTATTATTATTATTATTATGGTTTTTCTTTCTCCACTTCTGAATTAATTTGGAAGAAGAAAATATTAAGAAATGTGCTTAATGGATAGTGCTATTCCTTGCCTTATATTATCTAATTAATTAATTAATTAACTAATATTGCAAGTGTAGATCCAACTAATATCTAACCCATGCGCACCAAAATGTTATAGCCACTTTTCCAAGGGTCATCCGATACCATTTTCCACGTCCTCTTAACATTAAAAAGCTTAAATTATTATTCTTCATGTTAATGTTGCAAATTATAACATTTCAAGAGTTGAATGGAAGGTGATTCAAAAGTTTACGAACTTTTACTTTGATCAGTTTAGTAAGGATAAACGAGGCTGAATAGGCCCTAACTTCAAACAGTCATAAACCGGGTTACGGTTGGAATTACGTGCCCCGCGACTAGCGAACAAGAAGGCCGTGACGAGCTGGATCATATGACAAATGACCGTGGGTGGTTTGGTCCAATTGCCAGACCCTAATTATTTGATTAAGGGCTCTGATTTCGTCAGTAAAAATTTTCCACCAAGTTTTGCAATCTTCATTTTCCCTTCTTTTTAACCCAAAACACGCGAGTCATTGATTGAATCAATTTATGCGTCTACTTTTATATTTAATTTCAATATTTTCATATAAGTTTACAATTTCGAACTTAGTGATGGCCTAATAAGACCGGGCAAGTTCAAGCTTGAGACCTGTATACGAACTTACGAAGAAGCATTATTAAACTTCTAATCGGCGTTTGAATTCGCGATCAAACTCCCTAAGACTAATTGGTGTGGAGTCGGGGAGTGGATTGGGGGTGATGACATGGACAAGTCCCCCAAGGGAACCCCCCCCCCCCAAGAATTTTCGGTGACTTCGGTGGATATTCCCCTTCCTCCCCTTGTTATGTGATTGGCCCCTTTTTTTTCTTTTTAATCAAACTTTATCCAATAAAAAATGAAGGGGGATTGAGGGAATTAGGGGAATACCATTTCCAAACTTTGAGGGAAGAAAGGGGGAAAATAAGGTGACGCTGATGTGGTATTTTGGGGAGTTGGGAGAGTTGGTCTCCACACCATATAGTCTAATGGATACCTATGAGAATTTAATGAATCAAACCTTCTAGTCATGAGGCGTGTATGTAACAGGTTATTGCATGTAGACATGTAGTTGGGAGCTTATTAGTAGTCGACTACATGGATGTTTGTAGGTCATCATATGATTCAAGCTATTTAGAGAGATTTTTATAATAATATTTATATATTATATCCTAACAATACGTAGCCATCAATTGGACAATTACTTTGAAATAGATTTTATACAACCTTTCAATATTTCATATCATATACAAAAGAATAATATGATCCGATCTTACCTAAGATCACATATCTTGAATTTATATATGATGAAAGAATCCAACATAGACATAAAATACCGATTGCAAAATACTATATTTTGTAATTTTGTGCCATTTGAATGCTAACTTTTTATATATTACAGGGGAATTGGATTTTAATAACCTAAACTATTCGAAATTGGTCATTAGCACCCTCAACTAAAAAATTGGCTATATATGTAACAACCGGAAATTTATGACGTCATAATTAACGAAAATTAGACAAATTAATAGTAACTAATTAATATAGGGATTGGGCCATTTATGGGCCCAATAATTTACCCGAATCATAAGTCCGGCCCGATAAACCCTTTTATATGGGCCGAATGATATTAGAGCCCGATTAATTAATTGGGCCTAACCAATAACCCGATAGAAATGAAGTGGGCCGAGTATATATAAGAAATGGGCCTCTTATTGAACCCGATAGATATAAGCCAAATTTTAAGAATTAAAGCCCAAGATTCCTAAGTACTATATGGGCTTATATTAGGTGAGAACACAAGGTAAGTCCACTAATAATTATCAAAGGAATCGGCCCATATGGAGGGATGAGATGTGCCGCCATTTTTGGGAGAATATTCCATCATATCTTAGCAATTGATACACCTCAACACTCAATGTAATGTTAGCACAACACCTCACCACCTATAGGCTATTAGCATGATTACATGCATGAACTCCCAAGGCCTATAAGAAGCCTCAAAACCATCGGCCATTCCTTTTAGCTATCCACTTCAAACCTTGAAACCACTCTCATCTAAACATGCAAACCACCTTTCAAAACTCTCGCAACAACCGGCCATGGAGCCATTAACCGTAAACCTTCAAACTCATTACCCAAGCTCACTTGTTTAGCTTAAGATACAACCTACATCAAGGAAAAACCCACCTTCTAGCCTTAAAAAGTAATCGGCCCTTACTCTTAGCCGAAGATAAATTGTGTCAAGCAAGTATCCGAGTAAGTAATGTGTCTAGAGTCCCTTAAGGTCGTGTGCCAAGCTGTAATGGCCAGCTTTTAGTTAGATCTTTATGCCTAAGCTGTAATGGCCAGCTATACGTATAATTATATATGTGTACAATAACTTGATTTGTGTTGTAACAGGAACTCGTGGAACATAGAAATCTCGCTTCTAGTGAAAATATAGACTCGGAAATAACCAACGTGAGTGCATGTACCCCATATGTTTAAATGATTTCGGGGTGAATGCATGTTAGTTTTTACGTGTGATTTGATAAAATATTGGTTCATGATCATGAAAGAGTTAATAGAATCGGTCGAATAGAAATCACGTAGAATGGATCCATTCGGTATCAACGGGATGTATTTTTCTAAACCAAGTAGAGGTTTGGAACCACATTAAGCATTTGTATGGTGCTCCATCGTTAAATATGTTCCACCTTAGAATGACCGAACCATATGAGAATTGTTGTTATTATTTATAAACGAGTCTAAATCTGGCATCACTCACTAGCTTTGTGGCTAACGTATTTTTAACATGCATTTCAGGTTGATTAGATAATGGGGAACCCGAGCTCGATAATGTGCAAGTCCAAGTTAATAAGAGTAGTTAAGAAAACGGCCTTTGGGCCGGCTTATTAAATAAATGGGCTTCGGCCCAAGTGTGTAATAAATGATGATGTCTAAAGTTTGTGTTTTAGTCTTAATGGGCTTCGGCCCAAGTGGTTAAAAACTCGGAACAATGCAAGGAAGTGTAACGGGCTTGGCCCGATTAAGAAACCATGTAATGGGCTTAGCCCAATTGTCGTTATTTTGGGCTCGGCCCAATGTGAAATAAATAAGAAAGTGTTTTCTTAAGTATAAAGAATTGTTAGAATAAATAAATTGGTAATTAATAATAAGTGTCACGATTACCAATCCGTAATGACTCGTTAATTTTCGGGTCGTTACAATATATAACCTGAACTATTGACTTATTGCAATCTAGCACCCAACTAACTGACGCTGTTAGTTGGGTTGCTGACGTGGCACGCTGATGTGGCACAAGTTGCTGACATGGTGTGTGCACACGTGGGTTGACATGTCAGCATGCCACGTCAGCAAATCTTGCCACGCAGCTAACCCACTAACGGTGTTAGTGATTTAACCGTTAGTAGGTGTTATATTCCAATAAGTCAATAGTTTAGGTTATATATGACCAATTTTTTCAGTTGGGGGTGTCAGTGGCCAATTTCAAATACTTCAGTTTATTAAAATTCAATTCCTTGTATTATATTAACTTAAAATATGGAATAAGAAAGAGATGATTATGTTTTAATGGGTTGGGCTTAGGGCCTTTGCCTAGGGGAAGTATCAAATTTATTAAGGTTATTAACTGGGATAAGCCACATAGTTATCGAGTCCCATTGAGATCGAATTACCGGTTTGCTTGTTGGGCCATATTTAAAATCAAGATTACGTAATAAATAAATAAATAAAATAATTTAAACCTAAACATATAAATAAATAAATCAATATATAATAAACATGATACAAAATATAAGAACACTTTATTTAATTGTGGATTTGTAATATATAATAATAAACATGATACAAAATATAAGAACACTTTATTTATTTATGGATTTGTAATATTAATAAAGTATGAATCTTTAAATAAACAAATTATATAGATTTAAATAGTATATAGATTATTATATAGTATTGAAGGGATAGGGAGCCCAATCCGGGCGGACACGACACCCCTATCCCCACTCCGTGAAGATCCGCGGAAATACTTGCGCGGAGCGACTTCCGCGGAAAGGACTTGAGTCACAAAACCTTACCTACCTGTGGAAAACACGCGCGCGTTTGCTAACGCGCGGGCTACTTCACATCATAACATTCCTAAGTACGAGGTACGGAAGATCAAGACTCAGGAAGATCTTCCTGCAGAAGATCACTGACACCACCAATAGGATAATGACGCGTGTCCGCGGTTGCCCAACAACCACTGAGGTTCAACAGTGACGTGACTAGTTCCATGCTTCCTCCATGCTGCCCCTACTGTTCTGACCAGGCATGCTTACCTGCTGTCAGGGGTCACGTCAGACGCCGGCAGGTAAGTCAACCATGCTGGTTTAGAACAACATACCGCCAGGGCCAGCCACACACTGCCACGTGTCCGCCTGTAAGCTCACCGCTGACGTCATCTACAGTGAATGTCCTTTTCCCGCCTTTTTCAGGACCAAAAGCAGTTGGACCGAGCCAAGGCCCAAAGATTACAAGACTCGTCATGGGCTTCTCATCAAACCCACGACCTCCACTATAAATAGAAGGCATCAACTCCCTTCAAAAGGATCCGAAATTATTCACTTGTAACGTAGAGCTAGGTTTACTTGTATGCTTTGTACTCTCTCAACTAATAATATTCCCGGCTCTTCACAATGGACGTAGGTCACACTCGACCGAACCACTTACATCTTTGTGTTCACTTTAACCATCACACACTCTCACTCTCATTCATTCTATCGGGTTAAATCCAAGGTTTGGGTAAAGGAACGCATTCGTAGTAACATAAGTGTACACCACCTGGAGATTAGTTATAATCCCCAGGATACTTATTGTTTCTTCAAGTATTGTGAAAAAAAGAAGGAAAAATATAATCTGAAATCCAATCCTACTAGTAGCCGGCCGGTTCACATGAAAGCGGGTTCAAATAAACAAACTATACTTGTTATTTGTCTGGTTCTCTGTGTAACATGCATGTCCGATCAGGTTTTGAAAACACCACTTATAACATTACAAACTTGTTAACAAGGTGTTTGGTTACGGGGATAGGGATGGAGTTTTGTACTACTAAGATCATTTACAATCGATGCTATTCATGAGTAATATCTCTCTTCGTTCTCATCCTAACCGTTGGCACCCAAAATGTTTTCAGGCCGGTTAGATCTTGTTATCTAACCGCCATCGTACCAACTTTCATTAAACAAGGTTTAAACAAGTTAACCCTAGTTCTTATTCCCCATATGTTTTAAACAAAAATCAAAGAAATGATATTATTAGTTAATTAGATAACTTATTCCTAAAAAAAATATATAATTAGAACTTATAAGTAAACACTTAGATGTTTTTATATATTGTTTTAAACAACGGTATTTATGCACCAACTAGCAAGATACTAGAGAGGCGAAAACATAAAAAACCACATGTGTACATACAAAACAAATCGGTCCACAATCAACCATATATACCATTCATCAACTACATGTTTTCGTGTCTATTTTACAACAATAATATCATTCATCCATCAACAACTATAGTTGCAAGTTGCAACACATTACAATACAACATAACCTCCACATGACTAGCAGTGGAGCGCCTCTTGTGCCCTTACGACCATCATGAACATATAAACATTTAACATCTTTCATCCCCATACCAATTATCCTTCTCTTTCGGCCCCGTCGGCCCTTCCTCTCCGTAAAGCTCCACCGGAAAAAGATCGATGAGCGTCTCCACCGTCAGCCGGATGAAAAACGGCAGGTGGCTAATGATCTTCTCCAGCTCTGACCGTCCATCGTACAGCACCGTCGGCCCCCACTCCCGCATATACTGCAACCATTCAGGCTCCTGCACAACGCCGTTAAGATACTCCGCCGCGATAATCTGGTACCTTTTGCTAGCGTCAATAAACCGATCGCTTTTATCCACATCGTTCTTCACTCCAATCCCAAACTTCGTCGACCCTTGAATATACGTCCCAGCGTTTGGAAAACTAGCGTGACCGCATTTCGATGAGTAAACGATTGGTTTGTTGCCTTCGATAAACTCTATATTACTAGCGTCCACCCACTCGCCACCACTATGCTCCGAAAAATACACGCTCCAAAGCTCGCCGTTAAAGTTGCTTATCCGGAGCGTAAAATGCTCCCAGTCGCCGACGTGTTCACCAACTCTATCCATCTGAATATTCAGGTTTAAAAGCTCGACAGTGAACGTAATCGGCCCGTTAAACGGGCAAAAGATCCACATAGCAATATCGGTAAAAGTACCGCCTAACGCTGGTTTAACGTGCACGTAAAGCTCTGCACTGTCGAGATTCCCGTGTTTGACGAAAGTATCATCATTGTCTTCCTCCGGTAAATCCATCCAAAACTCGCCGTCGTTTTTCCCGCCTTGTGGTAATATCGACCCCTTGGAATCAATCGGTTTCCCGTCGGAGTTTCCTTTTCTAAAAAGAAGCGCGCCTTTCTCAAAAAACCACGGTACTGACGATGGCAGGTAAACCTCGTCGGATGAAAGTAAACCGTGGGGCCATAGTGGTCGATCAACGCCTTTATCTGCTCCAAATTCGGCATAGCTTCCAAACCAGGATTCATATTTCTCAAGCAACAAATATCCAGCTCGTCAGCGGAATCTGAATCCGTACTACAGAAAAACGTCCCGACAGTAACACCTTTACAAAACATCCCCGTTTTACAAGCCTTCGTGTTCCAAACTCGAAAACTCGAAGTCGACAGTATCACATCATCAACTTGGCAGTTTTCAGTTAGATCCTCCCGCACGCATCTAACTTCTTCAACATCGGCTCAGTTCCATCAACGCTGACTACGAATCCCAAACCTCGGTAACCATCTGGTGGAACCGGTTGCCACACATAAGCATTGCTGGAACTCCAGATAAGTTTGTAACCGAGGGGTAACTTCATAGGAGGAGATTCGGTTTCTGTGTTTTGGGCATCTTGGGCAACAAGTACATAGCCTCGAAGCTGTTGGTTGGTTAGCTGACCGTAGTGACCAAAGGTAACGAACCCATCGGGTATCAACACTGGTTTGTAAAATGTAACGCCTGTTTTTGATTTTTTCGGGGTGTAACTCGATATAACCTCGAAGTCTTTAACCATGGCAACCTCTATTTCTCCGAGGTTTATTCTTCCGGTAGCGAAACCTTGACCTGCAAACATTGCAAATTAACAAGATTAAACAGAGTCTGACTTTGACTTTAAAAAGTCAAATTGCTGAACTACTCAAAGAAAAGTAAAGAGATTTTGACTATTGATGTCAAAGAACTCGTTACGTATGAATTCATAAATTCTAACGATCATTCCATAAAATACGATAATCATACACAAGAAATGTCAAGAGAAATTGCATACCGAATGATATCTTATCTGAGGTTAAATTAAAATCCATAACGAAAACGTGCATAAAAAGTCAAAGTCAAATCTAAAACATCCACCGTATCATCATCATATTATCGAAAACAATAAGAAAACTAAAAACATCTGGATGAATTATGCATTTTGTTTGTTAATTTACGGTAACAGATAAAAGTCAACACAAATTCAGGCAGCCTAAAAAAGTCAAACATATAGAAACAGAGTCAAATCATCAAAATTGGCAACAAAACACAAACAGATTCGATCAATAACAAAAACCCATCAACAAATTCACTTAAAATCAACCACGAATACTTGAATTACGGTAACAGATAAAAGTCAACACAAATTCAGGGAGCCTAAAAAAGTCAAAGCACATAGAAACAGAGTCAAATCATCAAAATTGGCAACAAAACACAAACAGATTCGATCAATAACAAAAACCCATCAACAAATTCACTTAAAATCAACCACGAATACTTGAATTACGGTAACGGATAAAAGTCAACACAAATTCAAAAAAAGTCAAACGACATAGAAAGAAAGTCAATCTAACAAAATTGGTCACAGTGAAAGAAACAGATTCAATTAATAACCAAAACCCATAAACAATTGCACTCAAAATCAACCAAGAACACTAATAATAATAATAATAATAATAATAATAATAATAATAATAATAATAATAATAATAATAATAAAACCTTGGGGCCATTGTGGAAGAGGTGAAGGAAGAAAAAAGGGTTTTGGTTGTTCCAACAACAGATTATACAATTCAGCATCTCCGTCACTGCAACAACACTCAAATCCAAGCATTCTTCGTTTGAGTTGACTTTTGTGTAAGAAAGAGAGAGAGAGAGAGAGAGAGAGAGGGGTCAACGCAAAGTCAAAATTGGAAACAACCCTCTGTTTCGATGAATGATCAGAGAGAGTCTTCTTCAATGGAAGATTGAGTGAGACGACGGCAACTTTAAGAGAGAGAGAATGACTAAACGACGTCGTATGAAATAAGTTTGATCGGTTTGTTGGGTTTCATAACAGTGACGTGTTTTTTTTTTTTTTTTTTTAAAATACTAACCCCTTTTGATACGTTTAATGTGGAAATAATCAAATATTCCTGTCTGTCTCCTTAACAATTTTTATAATCTTTCATGAGTTTAATTTTTCATAACTAAACTAATTATATTTGTGAAAAAATAAACAATTTCCCATATAAGAATTTGCGTACGAAAATCATGTTATTCGACTTTTATAGACTAATATTTTAAGTAAACAATTGTAAAAATATTAAAATCTTTTTTGTTTAAATTTTCGTAGAAAAGCCTAAGACCACCGGTAGCGAGGGCATGAATTGGGCATGAATCACTCTCAAAATGCCTCACACGCTGCCCGTCATCTCCCCTAGAGACGTTATGAACCAAAAATAGTTTTTGGCGTGAAAAAACTAATGTCGAAATAAAACGTGAACCTGTTTTTTTTTTTTTTTTTTTTTTTTTTTTTTTTTTTTTTTGAGCCAATCACATAAGCCCAATTAAATGGGGCGTTTTTTTTTTTTCTTTACCACTACATGTGGTATAATTGTTTTTGTGCTAATATAAAATTGTTATGGCTTGTTTTTATATTTAAAAAAATATTAAACCTACCTACCTATTGTGGTTTAAAGGCGTCAAGTTTGACCTTGAATATGCTTTTGTGATTCCATTTATTCCGATTGGATATAATTTTATTAATAAATATGTGGAAAATAAAATATGTGGATTGTAAGCTTGATATTCTACATTTTGTCACCTTCTCCTTCGTAATCGTAATTCCCGATACTTTCTTATTCATGTTACGAATAATATTGTTAAAAATATTCCTTAATATTATTCAGTTTTATATTTTTTTTTTGTTATATATTCGGTTTATGGTTGTTATTGTTCTTGTCACATGTAATGGAATAGTGGACTCTATATGGACTTGCCGAGATAAATGAATGGAACTAAAAGGGCCGATAGAAGATGGACTTGTAGCTGGTAGCAGATAATCATAGCTGGGCCTAGGATGTGCTGGACTCATTATACAATTCATGGGTTACATCCATATATCAGCCCATTTGCCTTTATTTCATTTATAGAACATTCCAAATACCCAGTGTTGTAAAACTCGGCCGAGTACTCGGCGAGGAATCGCTCCTCGGAGGTGAGGCGCCCCAAGTTTTCCCTACTCGGCCATCCCAAGTCCCAACTCGGAATCGGTCCAACTCGGCTTGGAATCGGTCAGAATCAGTCAACTCGGGATGGAATCGGTCAGAATCGGTCAACTCGGGATGGAATCGGTCAAGTAGGAATCGGTCAACTCGGGATGGAATCGGTAAAATTCGGCCTTGGAATCGGCCAACTCGGCCTGAATCAATCAAATTAGGCCTCTAGTTGCTGTTTTTGAGATAGTTTTAGTATTTGGCATACTGTTATGAATTTATGACATATATATAATCATTAAATTATTAAATTTATATATAAATCACCATGTCCGAGTTGAGAGCGCCTAGCGACTTTTGCAACCTTGCAAATACCATATATAAACGTTTGATATCTGCATTTGGAATTATTCAGATACAAACACCTAATCACTTTCTCTCTCTTTCTGAAAATATCTCTCATCTCCCTTGTTTAGATGATTAGGGTTATGTCTCAGATTATTAGTGTATTTGTGATTCTTGGTGTTTTGATCATTGTCTTGTATTTTTGATCATGCAAGTTGATCTTGTGTGGGAGAGGTGTTTTGTAGTGAGGCTTTGTTCTGTAATCATTGTTTAGGATTTGTACAACTTTAAGGTCAGGTGTTTTTGAATAAAAGTTTATGAATTTGTTTGTTGAAACATGAAAATTTACAAAAATGTTATTGTTAGTTTGTTAATTTCCTTTTATTTAATTATGAGGTTAGGAACACATATGAGAAAGGCAATATATTGACTATTAATATATTTTGAGATATTTGTACGTAACTGTGTAATAGAAAACGGGCCTTGAGTTTTTCATTTAGATCTTTGTAATGCCAAACATTCTCTGTGTCTGAAATTTTATCTTTTGTTGAAACAACATAGTCTAACTACAAATTGACAAAGTCGGACTCAACATCATCTATACCAGTCTTAGAATCTTTAACATACATATCTATAGATCTTCCATCTCGTAAGAAGAAGCTTGTTCAAAGTCAAGCATATTAATCTCTACATTAAAAACTTATTTCTTTCACAAAGTTTCGTAAACTTGAATAGTTATAATCACCATCACCCTAGAAAGACTCGTACGAAAAATAATTATGATATGAAAAGTAAAATTAAAAAAAAAAATGGTTTGTAGATATTTTATAAACATGAATTAAACTAAATTAATAAAAAAAATCCATAATCATGTAGGTTTCCCTCTAAAACCATGTGTATACATTGGGCGTGTCCATCTTCCAGGGGCGATTCTTTTAAGGGGTGGGGACGGACGGCCACCCCCCTCGAATTTTCGCTCAGAAGTTTCGATTATATAGTATTCGTATAGAAATTTTTTGATATATAAAGTTTCGACCCCTCGAAACTGGTTTTCGACCCACCAAAATTTCGGGTCAAAATTCGCCACTGCCATCGTCCAACTCGTCAACAATGTGGCACCACTTTTGTAGGTTTTGGGCGTAAACATTGGCCGGATGGAGCATGCATGGGAAGACATAGTTATAACCACAACTGAAGGGTTTTCTACCCGTGTCACGGCGTGGATCAACATGACAGTTTCTTCTAACCTAGCATGATGACCACGCCCACATCCACAATAATTGTTACCAAAAATATCTCATCTTAAAAAAAAAAAAAAAAAAAAAAAAAAAAAAAAAAAAAACTCTTGGAAAATGAATAGTTTGAGAAGATGACATAATAAATAAACATAGAAAAAAAAAAACTGTGGTACTACATATATTTTCAGTGGCCAAGAACTAAGTTAACTTCCACACCCTCCAAAAATGGCTTCTTCTCTTCTACTTGGTCTCCGACCACTATCACTGCAACAACCACCACAGTCTTCCTCTTCCATTGTTATTATTCGTAATCTTCATCGAGTACCCTCTACTTATTATAACAACCCAATCAAACAACATATCCTCACACTCAAACCCTTTTTATCCGTCACAACTAACGCCCTTACCGAATCATCATCCACATCCCTCGACCCCCATTTCCTTCTTCTAGAACTCGCCGTAATCTTCAAACTACTTTATATCTATGTTAAATATAATCTTGAATGTGGTTTTTATATGTGATGGGGTATTGTATGTGGTAGAGTGTCCTTGCTGCCACGATCCACTGAGATTCAACCCTTTGTCGTTCAGATTCGTTTTTTTAATGTGGGTTTTGTTTGTTGTTTTAGTTTAAATATTATTTTCTTATGAGAATTGGGCGGTATTTATTAGACGATAGTTATTGGAAATTCCAAGTCATAAAACCGACCTAAGCGTGCTAAGGTTTAGGGAACGGATAATTATGAATGATTCAATGTGTTAGGGAGGGAGGGGCACTTTACTAAACTAACATGATTTCTACCCATGTCACGGCGGTGGTGTTGCCGTGGGGGTAGTTGGGTACCCGTGAGGTTTATGGGTAGTGCCCCGCCCTCCCTTAGTTGTAATAACTAGGAGTAGTTATCATGTCCAGTGGCGAAGCTTGACCCGAAGGTTCGGGGGGTCGAAACCCTATATTTCCAAATTTTTCTATACGAATACTATATAATCAGAACTTCTGCGCGAAAATTCGGGGGGGGGGGGGGGGGGGGGGCGGCCACCCCCGCCCGCCCCAACTAAGCTGCGCCACTGATCATGTCCTATATAATTATGTTTAAACAATCCTAGTTACAGACTAATAGGTTAGATTAGCTATATACACCAAGTATTGGGTAGGGATTTGTAATCAAGTTTTTTAATAGTTTTCTTGATCTAATAATATTGTGGGAGTTAGCCATAATATTACGTTCGTTTGAGTATCGATTGGGACTTGAATAGTTACAAATACATTGACAGAAAGCCTTGTTTTATGTGGGATGTTTTGATTTGCTTGTTTTGTGATAACTTAATTGGAAGGTGGTTTTGCAGGATAGTTTTAATCTTCCATCGGATTACCTTTCACAGCTCCCTCGCGATCTTCGTCTAGACGTTAGTGAGATTCTGGATCGGATCAGTTATTATGAATTAAGATTGTTTTGGGAATGTCTAGGTTATGTTTTCTTACTAGTTTGAGGTAAACTTGTGTAGTTAAATGATGCGGCTTTCGATCTCTCAAATGGGCCAGTGATGGAGCAGGTTAGTAGTTTATTTTTTATTCATTTACTTCATGACTTGTCTATTGTTCGTTTTGGATTTTTGCAATTGTCACGGGCTTGGTTTAAAAAAGCGCGCCTAAGGCCGAGGCGCTAGGAAAAAGCGCTTTTTTTTGGCTTGAGGCGCTCAACTACATGAAGCGCTGCGAGGCGCGCCTCAGTCAAAATTAGTGTTTTTTTGCCAAAAGTCAAAATCAGGGTTTTTTTTTAAGATTTTAAAGTGTGTTTCGGCTTCAATGTATGTTTAATGAAGTGTTTAAGTGTGTTTTATAATTATGTTATTGTGTTTAGGTTTGATTAACAAGTAGAACATGTAGAATATGCTTGTATCTGTGTTGTCAAAAGCCCCTCGGGCGCAGGGAGGCGCACCTATAGCGCCTAGTGGTGGCTTAGGCGCAAATCTAGGCTTTTTTGTGAAAACGGTGCCTAGGCGCGTGCCTGTAACCAGGCGCAGGCGATAAAAAGCGAGAGCTTAAACTCATCAGGCTGATTTTCCGGCCAAATTCAAGCTAAAAGTTGCCTAAACCTCTAAAACATCCTAATGAGCTATGAACAAGTCCTAAACAACCCTAAAACATCCTAAAGTAGCCCTAAAAAAGCCTAAAACATCTCTAAAAATGTATTTTATACCATGCGCCTAATTATAAAAAGCACTCGTTTTTTATGTGCCTTGCGCCTAGGCTCCGGGCTCAGCAGCCTATGTGCCTTGAGTGCGCCTAGGCGCTTTGACAACTATGGCTTGTATAAATATTTTTTACTCTTTTTTTTACCCTGGGCGCCTCACATACGTGAAGCTCTCGCCTCACGCTTTAAGCCCCGTGCCTCGGATTTTGGAACCAAAACGCCTCGGAGCGCCTCGCACTTTTTTAAACCAAGGTCACAGACTATTTAGCAATGATATTTCTTGATGACTAATGCAATGATTACGTTGTTTGAGATATTTGTGTATAACACGGGTAAGCAGAAAAACCGATCACTTATGATTTTTTGATATCCAGTTTTTATTGTTTACGTATGCTTAGATGTGCATAAATGACTGAATTAATCGAACCCACATCAGAACCAATCTTTGTAATTTTTTTACCGAACTATCTTTTTCCAATAACTAAATAGACCAAACCGATCGGTTAAGAAAATCTAAAAACTAAAACATGGGTTACATGTTTGATTTTATTCCATAACCTAACTGAAAAATTTCATCAGTGTGGACAAGAGTTGGGAATGACGTTGCTAAACATATCTCGAGCTTGGGAGTCAGCCGATACATTGACTTCAACAGCTTTGGTCAGCAATCTCCCTACGTTAGTCAAATCATTGACCAACAACAACAAATCAGGCAAGAGTAAAAGCAAAAGCTTTTCATACAAGTCCATTAGCACAAGGACTTCTCTCTAAGCTGATTTATATATTATTGCTAATCAGCACTCGGCAAGCGTTTGACTTCTGCTGGAAGGAGGTTTCAGTCAATGGGTCAGTATGGTCAAGGTGAACTACAAAGGGTAACCTGTTAAAACTTTGGCTAGCTATATGCTCATTACAACCATAGAGGTGGCTATTTCAACCCATTTTACTAATGTTTTTTTTTCTAATGTATCAATTGGTTAAATGGGTTGAAAGACGTCCAAAGTGCATTCAACCTGTTAAATCCCTTTATTAAAATAAAGTAGACTTTTTTTTGCGATCTTATAAATTTATCAATAATGTATAACACGCTAGTTAAAATTGAACGAAAAATTGTTTTGTGGATCAACTCAACCCAGCCGGTTCACTTCAACCCGGACTAAAAAGTAACGTGTTTTGACCCGTTACCCAACATTCCTAACCCACAGTTTTCCACTCAAATGTAAAAAGATAAAAACAGAAAGTTTTTATTGTAGTTAATCCTTCAATTATTCTTTTGCTATAAAAGTGCATAACTCTAACCTCTAGTCTAATTCTCTGTGTAGATTTCGAAAGCTATGATTTCAGCCGGGAAGCTTCTGTCTTCAATTCCTGAATCCGAGGAAACAAAGGACGAGTCGAAAGGCGAAACCCGCATGTTCAAGGTATTATATCGTTTTGCAAATTGAATGTAAAATTGACAAATTAAAGTCCCGTGGCCATTAAAGTGAGGCGGCGAAATAAACAGGGCAAGGGAGTTGGTTCCATAAAACTGAGCTGGCAAGATAACGAAGTCAATGGAGTTGGTTAACGGGCCAGAATGGGCATTTTTGGGTACAAGTTGAAGTGGTCTGTCTGCTTGTCAAGTCTGGTTGATACAAGGCACTTTTGTCAAGTTTTTAACTTTTTTTTAAATAAAAAATAGTTTGTCATTTGTAATTATAACTATTATGTTGTCTCTATAATAATTTACCATTTTGAAAAAAATAGTTGAGATTTTGTGCAATAAAAGTAAACATTTGGTGACTTTTGACCCATTTCCCTATCAGATTACATAACAAAATGGGACTTGTGATACAGGTTGAAACGGGTCAGGTTACGTAAAGTTGACGCGAGACACTTTTTGTTCAAACTTTATAATTTTTTTTTTATTTTTTTTTGTGCAAAATGAGTACTTTTTGTACAGGTCAGGTCAGTCTGGGTTGGCCTGAGCAAATTTTGTCTAAATGGTAGTTTTCAAAAATAGTAGTTACTGCACCAAGTATGCCTACAAAAATATGCATTAAAAATGCACTTTAGGTGACTTTTGACTCGTTTCCTTTTAGATTACATTTTGACCTGGACAATAGTTTATTTATTTATTTATTTATTTATTTTTGTTTCGGTTGAAAGGGTGTGACGGCTTGAGGTTAACTGCACACTGTCTGTTCGAAATTATTACTTTTTTATTTTGTCAAAGTGGGTAACTTTATGCACGGGTAAAAATAGGTCAGGTCGAGTTTGGTTTGTGCCCCTACAGTTTGAGACTTAAGGTCACCTCTTAACCATTAAGAGGCTATGAACCATTAAGAGGTAGCCTTTTAATGGACCAAACAGCCCCTAAATGTGTCGAAATTACCACCACTAATATTAAGAGTTGTGAATTTAAAATATATTGTATTTTATTTTGCAGTTTGGAGAGCTTCAAGTTGAACTAACTCGAGAGAAAGCTTATATCGGTGCTGCGATTGGCTTTGTTTACGGGTAATTATTTATCATTAAATCAGTATTTTTATTACAAGAAACAGTGGTAGCTGTCAAAAAGATATTATAACTGTAAAAAACCATGAAAATGTAGGATTATTTCCTGGGAATTAAGTCAAGGCATTCAGAATATACCAGAAGGCACATTCCAGTATGCAAATGAGAATGCTGCATTGATTGCCCAGGTGCTTTAGTATTTTTCTTTGTTAAATTCATTACATCATCATCATCATCATCATACTCAGTTAATCCCACCTATAGCAAAGCTAACGTAGGGTCTGAGGAGGGTAAGATAGAACATAGAAGTGTCCAAAACAAGTAGGTTGGGTAATGGGGCAAAAGGAAACGGGCGTGGTAGGTTCGAGCCATATTTTCTAAACGAACCAATGCCAATCCAAATTGCTCTTGTAAAAGATCTGCTACAGAACGAATACGTGTATTTTGCAAGTGATTCATATCGTCAAGTGTACCCATTCCAAATTTTATTCGAATCAAACGATCCGCAGCTGCCAATATATCTCGCGGTCGACCCAAAACACTTTTTGGCCAAAACTTTTTTTTTTACAAATATTTAGTGTCTATATGGTTATGAAATTTAGCTTCTTTTTATATTCTTTTAATTAGACCTGGCAATTTCAACCCATTTAGTTGAGTTTGGGTTGTTTTGGGTTTAAAATTTGACCTTGTGGGTTAAAATGGGTTTAGTATAATTTTCAAGTGGGTTAGGATGGGTAATTTTAATTGTAGGAAATAAGTAAGTGGGTCAGGATGGGTATGTCAAAAAAAATAAATGGGTCAGGATGGGTATTTTTAGATAATCATATACAAATCTGAATTAAAACTCACCCAACACCAAAAGTGTTGATGCCTCAAAGAAATCAATGTCACTAAAAACAAAAAATTATATCTTTTGCATTTGTTGATAACCCAGTCGGTTTAACCGTTCGGGTCGTTAACGGACGACCATGTCGAAACAACACGAATCGTTAACGAGACCAACCTCATCGAAACGGTTCGAGTCGTTAGCAGGCTTAATCGAGTCCAAACGGTCTGGGTTGTTGACCGGCCCATTCGGTTCGACAATGGTCTGGTCGTTAACAGGCCCGGTTGGGTCGAAACGGTCCAGGTTGCAAACGGGATCGGTCAGGCCAAAACGGTTCGGGTCGCTAACGGGCCCAGTCGGGTCGAAACAATACGGGTCAGGTTGAAACGGTCTGGGCCGTTACCGGGCCCGGTCGGGTCAAAACGGTCCGGGTCGCTACCAGGCCCGACCGGGTCAAAACTGTCCGGGTCGATACGGGACGGGTCAGGTTGAAACGATCTGGGCCGCTACCAGGTCGCTACGGGACGGGACAGGTTGAAACGGTCTGGGCTGTTACCGGCCCCGGTCGGGTCGAAACGGTCCGGGTCGTTACCGGGCCCGGTCGGGTTGAAACGGTCCGGGCCGCTACCGGTCCTGTCGGGTCAAAACGGCCCGGGTCGTTACAGGGCCCGACCAGGTCGAAACGGTCCACCGGGCCCGGCCGGGTAGAAACAATCCAAGTCGCTACGGGACGGGTCAGGTTGAAACGGTCAGGGTCGTCACCGGGCCTGGTCGGGGCGAAACGGTCCGGGTCGTTACCGGCCCCGGTCGATTCAAAACGGTCCGGGTCGATACCGGTCCCGTCGGGTCGAAACGGTCTGGGTCGCTACCGGGCCCAGCCGGGTCGAAACGGTCCGAGTCGCTATCGGGCCCGACCGGGTTGAAACGGTCCGGGTCCCTACCGGGCCCGGCCGGGTCGAAACGGTCCGGGTCATTACCGGGCCCGGTCGGGTTGAAACAGTCTGGGCCGCTACCGGTCCCGTCGGGTCAAAACGGCCCGGGTCATTACAGGGCCCGGCTAGGTCGAAACGGTCCGGGTCGCTACCGGGCCCGGGCGGGTTGAAACAATCCGGGTCGCTACGGGACGGGTCAGGTTGAAACGGTCAGGGTCGTTACCGTGCCCGGTCGGGTCGAAACGGTCGGGTCGCTACGGGTCCCTACGGGTCCCGTCGGGTCGAAACGGTCCGGGTTGCTACCGGGCCCGGCCGGGTCGAAACGGTCCGGGTCGCTACCGGGCCCGGCCGGGTCGAAACGGTCCGGGTCGCTACCGGGCCCGGCCGGGTCGAAACGGTCCGGGTCGCTACCGGGCCCGACCGGGTCGAAACGGTCCGGGTCGCTACCGGGCCCGGCCAGGTCGAAACGGTCCGGGTCGCTACCGGGGCCGACCGGGTCGAAACGGTCCGGGTCACTACCGGGCACGCCCGGGTCGAAACGGGACGGGTCAGGTTGAAACGGTCTGGGTTGTTACCGGCCCCGGTCGGGTCGAAACGGTCCGGGTCGCTACCGGTCCCGTCGGGTCGAAACGGTCCGGGTCGCTACCGGGCCCGGCCGGGTCGAAACGGTTCGGGTCGCTACCGGGCCCGGGCGGGTCTAAACGGTCCGGGTCGCTACCGGGCCCGGTCGGGTCGAAACGGTCTGGGTCGCTACCGGGCCCGGCCGGGTCGAAACGGTTCGGGTCGCTACCGGGCCCCGGCGGGTCTAAACGGTCCGGGTCGCTACCGGGCCCGGGCGGGTCTAAACGGTCCGGGTCGTTACCGGGCCCGGCCGGGTCGAAACAATCCGGGTCGCTACGGGACGGGTCAGGTCGAAACGGTCTGGGTTGTTACCGGGCCCGGTCGGGTCGAAACGGTCTGGGTCGCTACCGGTCTTGTCGGGTCGAAACGATCCGGGTCGTTACCGGGCCCGACCGGGTTGAAACGGTCCGGGTCACTACCGGGCCCGGCCGGGTCGAAACGGGACGGGTCAGGTTGAAACGGCCGGGTCGCTACGGGACAGGTCAGGTCGAAACAGTTCTGGTCGCTACCCGGCCTGGCCGGGTCGTAACGGTCCGGGTTGTTATCCAGCCTGATAGGGTCGAACCGGTCCGGTTCAAAATGAAATATTTCAGATCCCCTAAAATTTTATATTTAAGTTTATGGTTTTTTTTTTAATTTTTATTTACTTTTTAAATTTTTTATTGTTATTTTTATTCTTTTAAAAATTTTTATTCTATTTTAATGTGAACCTATCTTAATCCAAACCATCCAGACCCAAACCCATCCTTGGTTTAAAAAAGCGCGCCTCAGGCGCGCTTTAAGCGATTGAGGCGCGAGGCTCCAAGAAAAACGCTTTTTTTGCCAAAAAGCGCTGAACTACATGAAGCGCCGCCTCGGGCGCTTGAGGCGCGCGCTACAGTAGCGCTACAGTAGCGCCTCAGCCAAAAAAAACCTTTTAAAGTGCTTTATTTGGCCCGCTACAGTAGTGCCTCGTCGTTTTTATGTTTTGAATATGCTTTTTAAGTGTTCAAGTGTGTTTTATAATCATGTTTTTGTGCTCATGATTGATTAACATGTAGAAAATGTCATATTGACATATATAAATATTTTTTTATAATTTTTTTAATGCTATACGTGAAGCTCTCGCCTCGCGCTTTAAGCCCCGCGCTTCGGATTTTGGACCCAAAACGCCTCGGAGCGCCTCGCGCGTTTTTAAACCAAGAACCCATCCTGACCCAACCCATCCTAACCCATTTTTTTAATCTACCCATCTTGACCCATACCCATCCTAACCCAAACCCATCCTGACCCAACAACCAAACCCACCCAACCTACCCATTTTGCCACCTATACTTTTAATAATAAAATGGTTTAGAAGATTTTTGCGCTAAAATTACATATTAGACGACTTTTGATCCATGTGATCCATTTATCCCGTTTCCTTTCAAGTTGTTTTATTTAACCTCTTTGCACCGTTAGAAATCAAGCATATCTGTATCAACCAATTCATACGCATGTTGCAGTCTTTGCGTGGAACCTTAATCGTTCTCTTTTATGGATCAACGGTTTTGTCTGCTTTTGCTACCCTTGGGCTAGTCTTACTTTCAAGAGATCTTAAATCAGGAAAGAAGTGAGATTGTACCTCATTTGTCATCTTCAACTTGTAATGTGTTTTATGCACTTTTAATGTAGCTATCATGCGTTTTGAATCGGCAAATTTGCTGTTTATGACAGAAAATAGGGTGGTATATGTGAATATGTGATGTGATATTTGAGCAGTGTATATTATAGTGTGATAATATGTTCACTTTTGTTAGCATAGTTTTTTTTTTTTACTTTTCTTTGTATAGTTTTCTGTTATTGTTCTGTAAATTTTGATTTGCGACTCAAAAAACCCGAACCAGAGGGTTCGGGTTCAAGGGGTTCAACAAACAACTCTGTCCACAATCGCTGGTGTGACACAAAAGGTGCAAACAGTAGCATGAATCCAACCAGACGAGGAAATAATCACTAAAATGACCATTTTGCTAGCAAAGTCGTTTACGCCTTCTATTTTGCTTAGAACAAGCGAACAATTTACGCGATAGACTGTCAGGTGGGAGTTACGTGTAAAAAACTTAAAACTGCGTAAATCTCGTGTTGCGTGCAGATTAAAAAGGTTTTGGTTATTCATAATCCCCCCCCCCCCCCACACACACACACACACACTAGATCCACACACCCTTCTGCACCTAAATACCACGCACAGCCCTAAACGTGGCGTATAGGTGCAATCATTGTGTAAGGTAATGTTTTGTGTTAGTGGTCTATTATAGCTACACTATACGCCACATATAGGTGGGATGTGTATTTTCAGGTTGGACTGCAATTTTTTTTTTTTTTTGTGAAATCCTACTCCTATATATAATATTATTTTTTCAAACAAATATTAGATATTTCATATTTATCTTTTTATTAAAGTTTTAAACGTTGTATAACACTATACGACACATATACGCATTTCCATTTTTCAAGTTTATTCCAACTTATATTTGATATTTATCCGTTTTATCAAAGTTTTAAAAGTTGCAATGGTTAACGTTATAAGTATTAGGTTTTTTATATTAAGAACTAAGTTAAATGTTTGTTCAATATTTATCGTTTTTAACAAGTTCTATAAAATGGGGAATGGTCAGAAGGAAACATAGAGAATACAGCTAGGCTTCTGCGGATTTTTCACATGTGTACCGGCCTGAAAATAAATCTGAAAAAGTCGCTTCTTTTTGGAGTTGGGGTCGATAGGGACGAGATTAGTGATATGTCCAATATCATTGGATGTAAGGTTGGTGATTTTCCGTTTGATTACTTGGGAATTAAAGTCGGCGCCAACATGAACCGGGTGTGTCATTGGAGTTCAGTCGTTGAAACGGTTAGTTCTCGGTTATCTAAATGGAAAGCGGATAGTCTCTCCATGGGTGGTCGTCTTACTCTCATCAAATCCGTTTTATCCAACATCCCGATTTATTATTTATCGCTATACAAAGCCCCGGTTGAAATTGTGGAACAAATAGAGAGGTTGATGAGAAGTTTTCTTTGGGGCGGCTCTAATGGTGTGAATAAAATGCATTGGGTGTCTTGGGAGATTGTTACATCCCCGAAATCGAATGGTGGATTGGGCATCTCTAGGTTAACTGATGTGAATATTGCCTTAATCACTAAGTGGATTTGGAGGTTTAAGAGAGATCCGCATAGTTCTTGGAGGCGCACAATAGAGGCGATTCATTGTGGCAAAGGTAAATGGCGTTTTCTTCCAAAAACAATAGTCTTCCTGGCTGCTGGAAATCTATGATTACTTTAGTGGGCAGAATGAAGTTTGACGGTAAAGAGATTCACAACATCATTAGGGGATCAGTGGGTTCAGGGAAAGATATAAGTTTTTGGTATGACAACTGGTACGGTACGTCTACTCTATGTCAGCGCTGGCCTCGTCTCTTCGCCCTGGAGAAAAACAAGAGATGCACCATTCAGGACAGATTACAGTTTCGTAATGGGGCGCTTTCTTTTGTGGACAATTGGCGGTCTGGTCTCTCTACTGTAGAGGAGATATCGGAGTATGGAGATTTGCAAGAAATGATTCCTAAATGTTCCTTATCAGATGAAAAAGATAGGTGGGTTTGGGAACCCGATGCGAGTAATGGTTTTACTGTGCAGAATGTTAAAAAGATTCTAATCAGTGATCGCAATGAAAGGAGAGTACATAGTATGGTTTGGACCGGGTGGGTTCCGCTAAAGGTGAATTTGCATGTTTGGAGACTTGAAATGGATCGCCTTCCAACCAAGACAAATCTGCGCAGAAGAAATATTGACGTGGGAGATGGTTTGTGTGTGTTGTGTCAGTCGGCTGAGGAGTCGGCCTTACATCTATTCACCGGGTGTATTGTGTCGAGTGGTGTGTGGCAAGGGATAGAAAAATGGTGCCGATTGGATCCGATCTTCTTTTTTGATATCAAAGACATATTTTCCTTGCCCTCAGCGATCCCAGGTAACAATTCGAAGAAGAAAATTATTAGAGGGATTGTGATGACGACGTGTTGGGTTATTTGGAAGTCTCGTAACAAGGTGATCTTCGAAGATGCCAAACTTCGGGTTTTCGATATGATTGCTTGCATTAAGTCTTGGTCTTATTTGTGGTTTCGTAGTAGATATAAAGTTGATAACATTAGATGGAAGGATTGGTGTAGATACCCGATGTATATGATGTAATTGTTTGTGTTTGGCGGTCCTCGTTTTTGAGGGGCTTAGCCGTTTTCTAATGAAAATAACGTTCAAAAAAAAAAAAAAAAAAAAAAAAACAAGTTCTATAAAAATGGAAGTAACAAACCAAACTTACTAAAATTAATAAACATTACAAATAGACAACCAAACTGTAAAACATATAATAAATTAGTTTGTGCATAATAAATAAACAAAAAAAGTACTAACTGTCAATACAAAAAAAAAAAAAAAAAAAAACACCCAGAACTGTCATGATCCTGACCCTCCACACCCTCTCTACGCATCTTGTCCATCTCGCGGTCAACCAGCCACCCAACCAATTGCTCGACCCGGACCCAGGCAACCCAACGAGACGTCAACTGGATCACAGCCCGGTAAATGTGTTGAGAGTGCTATAACAAATTATGGTGCCAATGTACTTTATAAATATGTGATCACGACTCACGTGAGAGGGCATAGTAGACTTGAGGGGACGACAAAGTCTAAGGGGGTGTTTGTTTTTTCATGAGAAGAGCTTCTAGCCACTTATGTCTGCGCCGCGCAGGCGCGGGCAGACATTTGAGGCTGGCAGACTGTTTGGTTTTTAGAAGAGATCTCACTTAAAAACCTCTTCCCCACCTCTTCCCCAAACAGACTTCACCCCTTCACTTCTTACCTCTTCTCACAAACAAAACACCCTTTTCCCTCATTCTCCTCCTCAAAACCCTAGACCCAACCCGCCTCCCTCCCTCCTCCGCCTCTCTCCGGCCACCTCCGCCCTCCTCCTCTCTCCTCCGGCCTCCGGCCTCCTCCTCCCAACTTCGCTGCAGGTATGTATTTTTTTTTTCTTTTTTTTAACCAACGTTACAATATCTTCATATTTGTTATTAATATTAATTATATATATTCAGATTTGTTTATCTTCTGACGCTTTAATGCGTATGACAATCTAACGATCTGAAAGCCAACAGCATATGGCAATCTGAAAGCCAACAACATATTGAAGAAAAATGAGAGAAAGGGGAAGAACTTGGTGTGTGTATGTTTAGAAGGAGAGAGAGAGGAAGAACAGTCAACATACAGAGGATGTTGGTGATTGTGTTTGATTTCAATTTTCAAATAATACAATTTAATTTTACATAAAGAATTTCATTATTATGTGGAAACTTGAAACAATACATAAAGAATTCATTGCACAGTTACGTTGGTTGTATTTGATTTCAAATAATACGTTTTTTTTAATATTATTATTTGTTAATGTTAATTTGTTTATGATTATGTGGATATTTGTGGTGGATTATGGTTATGGTTTTGAGTTACGTTGCAGACGTTGAAAAACAAACAGTCTTCCTCTAACAGACTGCAGACATTTGGTCCACCTCTTCTCCTGCAGATGTCTGCAGATGTGGTCCGCAGACTGCAGACCTTTTGCCTCAGAAAAAACAAACAGCACCTAATTCAGTTAAAATCAATATACATCAAAGATTAGATTTGTAACAAATATTATACAATGTTGAAGTGTTTACATCTAATTTATCTTATATTAATGACTTCAAAACTATATTATAAACCTAAACTAATTCATAGTTTTTTTTTTTTCAATTTAATTCTAGAATCCAAGAGACACATTCTTTGAGTAATTCAAACTTTTGATGCACAGCTATATTTAACAACACTTCCATTTTGTCCCTAAATACAGTAGCGCTTTCCGTGAGACCAAAAGATCCGGCACACCCGCAATGCTCTGCTAAGTGTGCAGCTTTGGTCTGCTTGCATTTCAAGCAAACCAAGTCTTGAAGATGATAAAACCGTTCTCTTTGGCGCGCTATCTGAAGAAGACCATTTTCCATCATCTCACGGTCATAAGGTTGACCACATTGTGGAACGGCACATCTCCATTCTTGAGTCAATAAAGTAACATCCTCACGCAAGTCTATGTCTCTACAGTCATTGCAGTAGCTGGCCAAAATGATCCAAAAAAAACATGTTACATAAAAACAGTATGGATAGTAAAGGGGGTGGGTTGGTTACGCTAAAGGTAACTCTTTAGGATCAAGACAGTTGGGTAACCCACAACTTTTGTCCTAAAAAGCCTCAAAAGGTTTGTATATATTGAGTTAGCATAATAACGCTAAAATGAAACATATGGATAGAATACAATATTACACGTAGATACTCTTTATTAGTGGCAATAAGATACGTCTAATCCAACACGCCCTCTCAAGCTAAGACCGAAAAGAGAAACCAAGGAGTGGTAATGAAAAATGACTTCTAACCCAAACCCTATCCAACCCAACTCCACTCTTTGAGGCTAAAACATACCTCAAATCAACCCACTCGACACCTAAGCACAAAACGCTGAATAACTCCACAAATGCATATTATGTTTAGTTCTTGATCGTAAAGTATATTCATGAGATTTAAAATGATTTTGTTAGCATGATAGTGTGATCACATACTACTAAGTAAGCTAACATGCAACAAAAATGCTTCTATTATATTACCTGCAAATCACGTGCGGTAGAGTAAAAGAAACCGAACACTTTTGAAACTGTGCCTCTGGAGCAAACTCCCTTACACGCACTAATGTCAATAGATTCCTCTTCATGATCTGCAGTTCGTTTCAAGCATTTAAATATTAATAACATAATAATAATAATAATAATAATAATAATAATAATAATAATAATAATAATAATAATAATGTAGTCTATATATAAAAACTTGAACAAACCCAAACCTGAATCTCATTCTGCACATTCTGGTCGAGTTCAAGAACGGCACACACATGTTTAATGAGCTCAAGTGCATGAGAATTTCCTTTAGCAATGGCAGAAATTATTTTCAACAGTTTATTTGTGAAGTAAGACTCAATCTGTAAAAAAAAAACAAAAAAAAAAACATGTTCACGATTCAAGTAATCCAGAATATGCGTAATTTCCACCAATGATAAGCTTGTTATTTAAATTTTGACCTGCTTCCTAAGGTAGTCAGTGATGCATGACTGGAATGTTTCAGCTGCTGCTGCAGTAATTGATGGAGTGCATGAGTCGTCATCCCTTACATTTGCTCTTTTATTGGCTTGATCTTGCCCAAATTTCCACGGGAGGTACAAAAACTCAGAGACTATCAAAATAAAGTGATCCTGAAAAAAAAAAAGGATCAAGTTGTATCAACTGACCATCATATATTTGCATGTTAATAAAAAAATGTCAGTTACCTGAGTCTCCTTAGGTAGGTTTTCTGCAATATTCCACCGTGGCACTATATCCACCGGCAGATTGTCGTTTGTTTGATCTGATTTAGGTTGAATTCCACCATAGTTGTACTGTGTAGTATTAGGGTAAAATGGTAATTTCTCGTTCCACTCAAATAGGGAGTATCAGAAGTTGATATAAAGATGTAAATTAACTAACCTGATCCATGAATAGCAGTGAATGCCAGAATTGTGTGGGCTCAAGCTCAATCCACTTAAATAAGTCTCTTAAGAAAACAAAAAAAAATATAAATAAACTTAATGACCGTTAAAATATTGCAGTGACGTTTAACACTATTTAAACGAAAAGTAGCAACCTTTTTTGAAGAGCTTCCAGTAAAATATCACAGTAAGCTTGGGCAGCCGATAAGTCTTGCTTTCCGGTGTCGAATATCACTTTCGAATAATTGGCGAATATGATTGTGGCGCCTAATTTTCTAAATTCAGCTAGCAGGAGTCTAAGCAACTTTTGCATAACCTTGTGAAGCATTCGAACAAGAGCTGGATCATGAAGTTTTGACCGTGGACTGTAACACAAGAAAAAAAAAAGTTAAAACAGAAATACAAGTGATTAGTAAAGTCCGCAACCAGAAGTAGCAGTACCTGCAGAGCCATCTGTATACATGCTGCAACAATTCATCAGCAAATATATTTCCTGATGAAACTGCATCAGCAAGGCACCTTTGAATCAATGCTCGGAGGGCACGAAATGCATGTACACATGGTGTGGCCTCATCCAGTTCTGACAGTTCATATGACCCAGAATCATGGTCCAACTCTAATACTAGGGCATTAACAGCCAGATTGTGAATCTGCATGCATTAGAAAATTACTTACAAATCTTGGATTTTTTTATGTAGATTAAAGTTTCCAGCAACAAAATTACAGACCTTTAGTTCAACTGTGACTTTTCGATAAGCACCATCACAAATAATAACAGGTTGATTGACCTGTTTCCAAACAATTTGAATTATCAAAGAGCAACAAATATTTACTTAATGGTTTATGTAATTCTGACACAGACCTCATCAAAGTAACAAGTCTCTTCTTCGTTATCCCCTCCAAGGTCTGGAATTCCATTATCTGATACCCAGAGCATCTGCAAAACGTTATAAGAAACTCAAAGGTAAGTTGCTGTATCTAAATCTTATTAACATCAACGGTTAAAAAGGGTTCAAGAATATGAGCAAGTCCGAAACACAAGTCATACAACACCAGTTACGTTTTTGTGTAATAGACCCACAATGCATAACATGAGCACAGGAACATATGCTAATTATTAAACAGTGACAAATTCAACCCAGTTGCATGATACAGGTCATATGTGAAAAAAAATATCTAAAAATGTCAATAGCCCCGCACAATAACATACGCTAATTACTAAAGAGTGACAATTCAACCCATTTATATGATACGGGTCATATGTGAAAAAAATATCTAAAAATGTCAATAGCCCCTAACCATCTTAAATTGTTGTATTTAAAAGAAATCGTCTCATTAGTTTTTAATAGTATTTATAATCATCTTTAATACATTTGTTATTTACAAAATACCAAAATATGGACAAACAAGTGTTGGCAAGCCATCCCAAACCAATTCTTTAACCAGAATATATTAAGCTACTTGTTTTGACCAATCACCCAACTCGCCCGTTTTGCTACCTCTACTTAATAAGTATGAGAATATATATTAGTAAACCACATACAACCTGCTTATGGTCACGTAATACTCTTGCAAAGAAGATATCTGCGGTGTGTATACGCCAATCGAGATCAATATTGCCTAATGGAACCTGTTTAAATTGAATAAACATAAACTCATGAACATAAAAAACGAAATGCAAATTACATACTCATGAATCAAAAATTACATGGGAATATCTGGAAAGAGAAATTTTTTCATTTAACCAACGAGATGATGTGGCACAACGACGCATCCCAATTTTTGCAGCAACAATCTGCCAACCAAGCGCCTACAAAAAAAAATGAAAGACAAAACAAGAGTGTAAGTAACTGACATGAATAAAAAAAGGTCAGCTCATCACTGAAAGCAGCTGGTACCACTGGTCAGTTACCTGATATTGACTATCACGTGCATTTGAAGGGATGTTCACACACGGAAAATCATCAAGAGCCCGTATACCAAACTTCATTGAGTCAACATCCGGGCACTCAATTACAGAAATCGCAGGGCCATGAAGTTGAGATCTGTGAATCAGTTAAAAGTGATAAAACAACATGGTTTTGCATAGTTCTTTTTTTTCCTTTGTATTACTTTTAAAACCTCATGATGGTACTTTTGACCCACTTACTTAATTTGGGTTGTGTTTAATCCATAGTTATAGATAGCGAATAGCGGTAAATAGCGATGGGCTACCGATATGCTACGTAGCAATAGCGACGCTCGTAGTGCCCGCTATTTCGTAAATAGCAGTAAGGTATTAAAATATTTATAAATATTTTATGTACAAATTTACAAGTATAAGGACCAAATGTTCATATAGACAAACTAATTTTATACTTTATATGTAAAATTTAGAAGTTTTAGGCATATATGTAAACAAATGAAAGATAGAGGGGTTAAATGTGAAAATAGTTAAAGTTTTAACCCTAAAAAGGTTTAAAACAATACACAGCCGCCATTCATCTCCCTCCTTGTTTCTGGAGGCCGGAAGTCACTATATTCACACTATTGGGCCGCTAAACATCACATAGCGACGGCTAGCCGATACGCGCCGCTATTCGCGATCGCGGGCGCTACCGTCGCTATTAATAACTATGGTTTAGTCTCATGTAGGCCAAAAAAAATAATAATATATGCTAAAAGGAGAACCGATCAAACGGGCTAAAAGGATCTTCAAGTTTATTTTAAAGGCATTAAACCTCCTAAATCGTTTTTAGAACTTTGAATTATTAATGTAATAACTTCGTTTTTGTAATCAAAATTAACGCAATATATTTTATTAAAAATAGAAAGAAAAAAATTTTCGTTTGCAAGTAAGCCTACCCAACCCGAGTCTTACCTGAATCCGACTTCGCCTGTTACCCAGCCCACCTATATTGCCAGCTCTAGTGATAACATATAAAAGATGGAATACCTGAATTCACTAATTTCTCTTTGTAAAATTTTCTCCGCATCCTTAGGGTTTCCAACATAGTCCACCTGATTATTTCCACACATGAAAACTTGAAATAAGACTTGTTACAAAAAGAAAGAAGTATTTAACTTAACAATGTCAGACCAAGACCTTAAAAGTGAAAGCATCTCTAGGCAAGGGAGGTTCGATCGATAAAGCTTGGCAAGCTTCACGAAATTGTTTCTCTAAGATATGTGGTGACAACTCTTTATTCTGGACAGGAGTGACCATTAGCGCATGGATGGTTGACCGTGAAGGAAAATACACAAGATATATACCCCGTGTTTCAGATATGCTGAAAACAGAAACATAAATTATAAAATAATATTTTTTTTCTGTTATGTATGCCAATTGACAAACAAAAAAGATGATAAAAAACAGCAACTTACCTATGATATAAGTAAAAGAAAGAAATAGATGATTCTAAATAAGAGCATTCCGTAGTGGTTTTCATATGCAATTCACTTAAATTCCATCCGTCTTTTGCATTTCGTTTCTTAGATGATTTATCCACTTTACAAACACATCCAATCTGAAGGATGGAGTTGAATTCCAGCCCTACTTTTGTTTCATAGATACCCTGAAATGTAATTGGACAAGCAGCATATAACAGACAAGTTTTTGTGGAGTTTCTGAATCATTAGAAAAAAGACTGACATCAATCCCATCTGTCTATTTAACTTATACTGACCTCAACTTCAGGATCTGCAAGGTGAGCAGCAAGTTTCCTGCTTTCTGTCCTAAATTGGTCTTCATCGGTTATGACCTATAAAGTGTACCAATCATTAAACATCTTGAATTACTAAATTAACCAGATTTCGACATTAAATTACAAACAAAATACCTCAATCAAGTTATATGGACAGTGGCCATGAGGAAGAATCTTGTTCACTAATCTTCCAGGAAAGTCTTCAGTCACTGGAGCTTTAGAGTTTAAGTAAAATACTCTGGGAACGTTAATAGGAACCTTATGCATGGTTCCACCCACAACAACCCACGCGAAAAATTGTCCATTTTGTGAACTTGGAACAAGTTGAATTATCTGGTGAAAAAGAGAGACTTAACGGGCATGTTAAATCCAAAATGCAAAAAAAAAAAAAATAAAAAAAAAAAAAAGTGTTGAAAACTCCATTACCTGCCAGTGGCTGTCAATAAGGGCTCGTTCTTGCTTCTTAAATAATGAACCGACCCCAGTTCCCTGAGCTTGTCTCTTATTTCCCACACCACTAGGGATACCAGTAGCTCCATTTCTTTTATTAGATTCGTCCAACATGTCCAACCTGCCAATGGGTCAATGTGGGTTGTGATTTATCTATATTGGGTCAAACGAGTCTACATTAAAAGAAAGTTGATTAAATTCTCCCATAGGGCCCAACCTCCAAAAGTGTTTACGTTCAAAGATTTAGATTATTACTGTAATAAAATTGTTATATTATCATAATTAATGACTTAATATTTTAAACTCGTTCTATAAAAAAAGACAACAAAATGTGTGTGGGTCAACAAACCCAACTTGACTCAACCAGTTTCTACCCATTTAGACACATTACCAATCTGTCTGTGCTATAATACCTTTGTCTCTTCCTTCTTTCACGAACTTGTTTCCACTTTCTTTTTTTCGAATCAAGCCATCCTTGGTAATCCAGGTGTCTGTCAATATCTTCGTTATCAGCATCAATAGTTTGTGATGACGCCGGCAGATTCCCACTTTGACAATTATCAGGATTTTTATTATAAGAAGCTCCTTGACCACTCGTCTTATCATCAGTTTCATAAGAACGGACAATAGGTCTAGGTACAACACCAGAAGATTTCCCATTGTTCCCAAAATCCTCCAAATCCACAACATTCGGTTCATTCAGATCATAATTTTCTCCATTTGCATCATTTTTAGGGTCATCTTTATCCAACTTGTTCACTGAGAAAAAACCATCTAGTTTTCTTTGCCTCATTTTGTCCTCTTTTTCACGAACCTTCTTGTATAACCAATCAGGATGAACTACTCTTGGAACAGGATTTGAAACCTTAAAAGGAAAAAAACAGAAAATAATGTTGATAAAAAACCAATGGTTACATGCTAAAGAGATGCAAGCTATACTTCATCAAATGTTTATAAAAAACACTGTACCTTCTGCATTGCTGCAGGAATGGTAATGATTTTCTGTATGGCAGAGCTAAGCCGTTGTTTGTAATATGACCAGTCAATAATAGATCGAATACCAAACTCTGATGAGATTTTGCACCACTTTTTCAAATAGAACTTCATAATTTCTGCAAATAAAACATGTAAGCTAAGCAGTTAATGCGGTAAAATATCGGATATCGGTGAAAGACCGATATTTGAGATATCGGTTATCGTGGTGAGATATCGGCAATTTTTATATCATGCAAAGTCCATACGTATAGCAATTCAATATCGGGAATATCGGTGATATATGGTCAAATATCGGTAAAACATTGGTCAAAGATATTGGGATTTGGGAATATCGGTGATATATGGGTCAAATATCGGTAAAACATTGGTCAAAGATATCGGCCAATATCGCTTATAATATCGGTACCGATATATCGGTTGATGACCGATAACCAAGACATCGGTGATATATCACCGATATATCGACCGCGTTAACTACTTAGCATGTAAGACAAGTGTACTTTTCAATTTATAGATTTCAAGTGTAATGATCTAGAGTTTTACCTGCATCAGTTTCAAATATAGCAACAGGAACAGCACGTTCGCTCACCGGGTTACCCTGTTCTCATCAAAATTGACATTTGAGCAATGGTAAGCAAAAAAAGAAATTAAGTTTTTTAAGAGTCAAAAGTATTTATGAATGAAACAAAGTCAAGCAAGAATGCTGACTCTATAAACTGTGTAATAACAAAGCGAGCCAGCCAACCTCATGCCTCAACAATTATTCAGCTTAGCTTAGCTTATCTCATCAATTAAACTTGCAATGATCACATGTTTTTTTTCCTCGCATTATTTATAAAATCAACTTTACAAATGAAAACCTAAAGTTATTCCAGTTCCAACATGTTGCAAGTAGAACAAACACATCCTGAAGTCAGCAATTTTAGCCAAATAAGATGCTTACCCGTGGTTCACACGCAACAACATATTGGCAACGTAGGCCTTTATCTTTAACCATAGCATCACCAAGAAAATCAGCAAGACGTCTCGCTGTGGTTACCGCACATGATTTCTGTTCACCGTAATCTGCTAAAGACTTGCTCATAGTGCTCGATTCTGATATGTAATCAAGCAATTCACTGTCTGCAATATCCTTTCCTTGATTCTAAAATATTTACTAATCAGTGATAAATATAAATATATATACACACATTGACACACGCATATATATTTCATTTTCTCTTTCCAATTAAAAAAGCAAAAAAGAAATGAACATAACAAAAACATAGTAGAAATATGATTTACATACATCAAGAAGATCAAGCCAACGGTTTGCAACAGAAGCAACTACAGAATAGCATTCCTCTAAGGTAGACCCGTGAAGAAATTTTTCAAACAGCTCAGCCTGAAAACACAAGTATTTTAAAAGTTAGGTGACAAGGTGTCAATGCATAAAAAATAATTATAAAAACATTAAATCAAACAAATTTATTAGATAAAATTATTACTTGAAAAACTTTAATGAGCTTTAGTTCACCCCTCCTCTTTATCTCAAAACCTTTAAGCTCAGCAAGGGTACCATCTTCATTAAACACAGCATACCGCTTCTTTAATAATATTCCTTCTTCTTTAGAAGCAGGAAGAATCATAGCCTGCATTCATACACCGTACAAGAAAGTTAAAAGGTGATATCATGACAAATCCAAATAACTAATAAATCATCATCATCATCATCATCATACTCAGTTAATCCCACCTATAGCGAAGCTAAGGTAGGGTCTGAGGAGGGTAAGATGTAGACAACCTTACCTCTACCCCTAAGAATAGAGAGGCTGCTTCCAGTGAGACCCCCGGCTCGATGTGGTTTGGTATCAAGCTTTGGACATAAGGCACAGAACACTTAGCAATCGGGACAAACCCGATCGGTGCATGTACCCTTTGTCTTTTGGCTATCAACGCCACCACATGATGCATGATTAACCGTCCGTCGTTTTTAACGTTATTTTCACGAAATTAGTAAAATAACGTTAAAACTAGTGCAATTTTACTTTTGCCCCCCCGAGGGCCACACATATATACATTATATGCGCACACCGTAAGTGGGGCGTAAAATCCAAATAACTAATAAATAAGGTGTCAATTTTGGTAGAGGTAGCAAAAGGGACAAGTCGGGTAGGGTAATCAGTTAAAACAGGATAGCATTTTAAACAGGTTGGACTGTTCCGAGTAACCTTTTGTTCAGAAAACTAAATCTTTTGCGAATAGCTAGTGTCACTTGATTAAGTATAAATTATTTAAATAATAATCAATTTCTATAATAGAATATTTTAGAAGGCTATATGCATTTCAAGTACATTTGACTTTCGACCTTTTGACAGGTTTCCCATTTAGCAAAAATAATTTTTAGAAACAAAACATAACCCAAATCAACCCAGTGATAAGTATATGCATGGTTGCAAAAGTCGCTAGGCAGTGGCAACTCGGTTAATTGTGGAGTTGCGAGTACTCGGCCATAGTCGGGGAGTACTTGCCACTCGGAGATGACTAACCAAGTACTCGGGGATTACTTGTTGAGTAATCGTAGCCTAGACGGGATTTTTCCAACCTTGAGTATATGGGTTAAATTGCCAACTCCACTTTCAAGATTTCACCTATTTACCTTGTATGGCCCATCCACTTCAAATTCAATTGAGCATTCATCACGTGTTGTGTATGTTCTGTTGATAGGATCGTTGAGAGTCTGTTGAAAATAAAAATATGAGAACTATACGCAATATAACAAAAGCATAACTGATGGTTGTATTATAACAAGACTTGTCACGGGAAGTAGAGTTATAGACGGAAAGAAAAAGAAATAAATATAGATTAGAGGATCCATCTAACCTGATATTGTTTATTTGTGTTGTTTACTGCCACATCAACATTGAGCATAACACATGGATATGAGATTGTTAGCTTCTTCACTCTGTAATGAAATTCTTATAAACAGTCAAGATACATCCCAAAAAGTTATGCCACATCAATAAATCACAATAATGAACATGCTAAAAAAAACTCTACCTTGTTTTAAAGGTGAAATTCTCAGGGAATGACCCTGGCAAAGCACACCATATACCATCTGTGTCTAATTCCAAAGGTCTTCCAATCTTTTTAACAAGTAAATGAGCGTTCTGGATTATTTTAGCTCCAGTATATGTAACAACTCCAGCCATTTCCATTGAATACCACCTTGCACCCCTGCAACAAAATCATCTTATTTGTTAATTAACCATAAAATAGAAACAAAAGATGAGATTAAGTGAAGAGAACATACTTCCGCATGACATATCCGTAGAAAGAATTCAGAATACATTTGTGAGCGAGTTGTAGTGAATCATACAGAACCACCATGTCCTACAATATTGAATTTACATAAAACCACTTATTACGGTATTATTTTGGAATATTAAAAAGAAACACATGCAGTAGAGATGAAGTTACTTGTGCTTCTTGGATCTTTATAGGATTTCCACTAGCTTTTGCTTCTGACAACTTCCCTTTCCATACTTTATTGAGCCCTTTGTATTCATATCTTCTATCACGAAAGCTTCGAACAACAAAATAACATCTTATAATTTCATAATATATACACATAAAATGAAAAATTTAACATAGGAATACAATAATGTTAAAGTTTATAAAGCAGACACAATTTAACTAAACGCTTACCTTCGAACAGTATCAACATAAAATGGGTTTTCACGCATGCATATCCCTGCTTCTCGAACTTCAGTGGTGGGCTTTTCAAGCACTCGCTTGAATGCCTATAGTGGGAGCAGAAAATGTTTTGAGTAACGGAAAATAAGCAAGTCAACTTGTTTTAGAAAACGCAAGGCACCCCCACAGCGTTTAGTTCTCAAAAGTCAAAGCAAGAATTTCTCAAACGCGAGGCGTTGCTCTATGTACAACCAAATAAGTTTTATGTACAACCAAAAGCCGCATCTCTCTCATCTTTTTACTATTTACATATCAAACCATTCATAATCTCTTCATCCTAGTTTGACCAACTTTGACCCACATGTACAACAAGTGCAAGCGCTGCCTCCAGTGTTTGAAACCTTTTTCTGCCTCATGCACGCGCGCTTTATAAAACCAAGCAGGTCAGGGGAGTTGGGTAACAGGTCAAACAGGTTTAAGTAAAAAAAGATTATTTTAATGCATGTCAAAGCAGGATTGACCGAAAAAACTGACTAGAAATTTTAGATTTATTTGAGAATAGCTTGTATGTCAAATATGATTATAAAAGCATATTTTTTTCAAAAAAAAATTCAATATAGGAGATTTCATGCATAAAAAATCATCTTAAGTAAATGAGTCAAAACTGGCACCTCTAGTTGTAAATTGCAATAGATGCTATCATCTCACATCTCACACATAATATGGTAAGGTTTCTGATGTACCTTTTGACAGTATTTCTTTAGACGTTCTTTCAGCTTCAACTGTTGGTCCACTTTAGGCAGATCAAGGAATGGCTTTGGTTGGAGCCCATCAACAAACTCAGATTCAATTTGCCTTTTAATATGATAGTAATCACTGATATCCGAAATTGAAATTAGTAAATTTCCATTATAGGCAAGTAGCATGTAAGGGTAGAGTAAATCAAGGTACCTTCTCTTTGCTGTGTATGTTTCTCCACGCCAAACCCATTCAAGATTCCTAAGACAATTTTTACCAGGACGGTTGAAATCACATGCGGTGCAAACCTCATCTGTAACTATTGATGGTGGCTAGCATTGCGCAACAGTACAGGATTTTTCAGTAAATAGTAAGTCATATCATAACATACAATTTAATTTCTTAAAAATGATTCATGTGCAAACCTGAAGTCTGTTTGTTAAAATAATGTTAGGATACATTGCAGCAACATCCAGATGATAAATAAGGGGACTTTCTTCTCGTATAGGTTCATCTCGTAATGCTACAAGCTGCACAAGGTAAAAAAATAAACCACAGCAGGGATAAAGTGGTGATATCTTTCAAAATGATTACAATGAATGCAAGTGTGCACTGTATATTTGAGACTTCAACTGACTAATATAATAAAAGTTTGGGCAATTAACTATTATTTTCTAGCCTCATCATAACAGAGAAGCAAAAGGAAAGAAAAGAAAGTTTCTGACTATACCTTCTCCATGATAGCATTTTTCACTTCATTGTAGTTTGAAACGTCTTCAAAATCCATCTTTCCCTCCACTGTAATAGCATAATGAAGGTCACGATCAAGATTTTCAATAAGTTGCTGGAAACAGAGACATAAAACAAACTTTAATTAGTTAATATTTCATGCAAAAGTATCACATTCAAGTCTTTCACAGTTGCAGAACCTTGTATATTTTACTAAAAAGACAATATCTTCAACTTGTTTATTTGATGGATAAAGTAACAAGAATAATAATAACCACTGCAATGCAACCCCATTTGATAAGCTTCATATATTCCAATTTCCAAATGATTCTACTACTTGAGAGCATCAAGAAAGTGAAGAAAATATAGTGCAGCAGTGAAACAAGAAGTACCAAGTACTGTTGTAACTGAATCATAACTTGAAATAGAAATCCAAACAAACAAAAATTCCCCAATGGTACTGATGATGAGAACATGTTATACACAAAATAAAGATGGCAAGAGGGGTCACAGGTCAAAAATGTTCACGTTGAAACAGGGTCAAATTTTACCCATTCTTAAGTAAATCGGTCAAAATTGACATCTCTACTCCAGAAACAATTTAAACGGTGTGACTAGCAGATCGAAAGCATACCTCGAAGGCAGATGGATCAAGTTTAAAACTAGTTGGAAGGTCAGATCTGAAAACACCAGTTTCCAGGCACTCCACATGGCCACCAATGTATGTCTCACTCTCAAGAAGATGATTCTTATAAAACTTTTCCGGTTCAGCTTGGTGCTTATTAGGACATATAACATTTGCCTTGTATGCCTACATGCATATTGAAGAGCAAAACATTAGGTTATAATTTATAAAATACATGTAATAAAAAAGTAAAAATCCAAACCACACACCTGGACCATGAGAAGCATTTCACAAAGGGTCCCACTTCCTTTACGCAAGACTTCATCAGGAGTCATTGGTATTATAGTTGCAAGGGAGAATATAAAGGGATGAACATAAGTCATATACAAGTAGTATGTTGACACAGCATCAGATACTGAATAGGATGCCATCATCTGAAATAATAGAGTTTTCCAAATATGAACATATAAGAACCGTTTTAATTAACTTAAAAGTTCTTCACAAAAAAAAATTTGATATAAGGAATCATATTGATGATAACATGATCATTTCTACAATTTGTGTACCTGAGGCTTTTCCATTGCGAAACGAACCATATCTTCAGGATTTACCTCCAATGGATCATAACCCAGTTTGGCTTTTGTGACAGCCTGATATCATCATAAAGAAAGGTCTTTTACCGCCTAAAAACATACATCTATATCCACATGTAAATAATACATGAGTGAGTGAGTGTGTGTGCGTGTATGCAAGCAAACATACATACACAAATATACAGTGTATATATGTATGAAACCCATACAAGTCTTGTGATGTTCTAATAAATAAATAAATTGGTGATTTGACATTGAAATACTTCGCCTTTTGTTTAACATATATGATGATTGATCTTTTTGAGTTTAAAGTTTCCCAAAGTATTATTGATTTAGTAAGTTTTGTTAGTGTTAATCTTACTTAAGGTTTTCCAATGTTATAAGTCAGGTATTTGTGACCTTTCGTTGCTTGAATAATTTCGAAAGCCAATGTGTAACATATTTGGGTATTGAATTTAAATATCTACAAATGAAGAGAAAACATATGATAATAAAACAAAACAGTAAATCTGAATATGAACCTTCAAACCATGGCTCCCTTGAGGTAGATAACTATCACGCTTGACCCATGCAAAACAATCCAAATGACATGCAAATTTAGCACGACATTCACCTTGAATTTTGTCACACTGAAACCCTAGCTCCTGTAGGCGAAAAAGATTAAATAACTGCTAATGATGATAAGTACATAAAACATTATCTTCAACTATAATAACAAAAGTGTGAGGCATACATCATTCATTCTCAGCCCATGATGAGCTGCCCTGCTTTCCAAGAACGGCCAATCAAAAAAATCTCCATTGTATGTGACATAAATACCAGGCTTCACCTCTCTCATATGAGAAAACCACAATTTAATCAGTTCTTCCTGCATGAAAACAGGATTGAATTGTTAAAACTAAAGAATAAAATTTATATGTGAAGGAATATTGAGAAACCACACCTCGTTCTTCACATTTGTCACTTTAAAGTGTCCTTCAAATTCAGGTTTTGGAGTATATTCCAGATCCTCTATATCTTCACCAACACACTGAAAGCAATTGCAAATTATCATACATATCTCCCTCAGAAAACAATAACAAGATAAAAAAAAATGAACCTAAAGTATCACAAGGAATCAAAAGACAGTGATGTATTCACCTCTCTATTAATAATCAGGTATCCTCGACCATCAATCATGTATGAGATCATCATAACTAAATCATACTCTGCATCCGGAAATTTCAAAGGAAGCTTTGTGGTCTCTATATCAAACGCACAAACATGAACTTCAGCACGTTGGAGAAGATCATGCCTCCTTTCTAAAGTAACTCCATCAGTTGACACATGAACATCATACCATAGGCCGGATCTTATATCTGACAAGCATGATTTGGAAGTGAAAGAAAATGAGATACACAATATTCACAAGTCAATTATATGAAATACAAGCACTTAGTATGGAATAAAAAGCATGCATTTATGTATGTGTATATGTAGGTAATAGGTATGCATATATATCACCATTGTCAATAGCAAAGCGGACATGGTAAGGCACATCATACTCCCTTAGATCAGTAATGCAATCCATAAAATCTTGAATTTGCTCTTTCCTGCAAACTCGAAAACAAAATCATGTCATAACTGGAGCAGTGGCTTGTTTTAATCAGAAAACCAAAGATACAGCAACAGACACAAAAGTTCATATTGAAGTTCAAACCTTTTTCCTGCTGCATATATGGACTCGTATGCCTCTGCAGCATCAGACTTTTCTTTATTTCTTTCAACCACATGCATCAGGTCCCTCTTTACTTGCATCAGTTGTTGTACCGTGTCAAACGATATCTTTAAGTATGTTTTTTGTAGTCCAGAAAGATGGTTTTTCTGTCATTATAATAAAAAAAAAATTAACTACACAGTTAAGTGTCGTAAGGATCACTAGGCACTAGGCACTAGTCGGCCGGTAGTGATTAATCAGATTGGGATTTTTACATCTAATACCCAGTTTTATATATATATATACACACACACACACATACACGCACACATTTTTATGTGTAATTTTTTAGCAAGACAAGTTATAACCCCTCATCGACTCAGTTTATTAAGTAGAAAAGATTAATCACTGAAATTTACAAGGTTTGACTGGAAAATGGCCGGAAGTTGGCCTCTGACTGGTCGGTATTTGTCTGGAGCCGCCAACTTTTAGCTGATTAGGACTACCTAACGCAGCAGTTGACCGTCTAACGATTAATTGGCAGATTAGAGGAAAATTACTCGGTGAACCTCCGACAAGCGATTAATCAGCAACTAATCGTATGCTAGTAGGGATTTTTACAACCATGAGACAGTTTGAGACAATATAATTCGGCAATTTGAACCCTAACATAATGACTTACAAGATCAAGGTCCTCTTTGTCCACTATTTCAATATCTGCAATTTGCCCTTGGTATCGTCTCCTTAAATATGCATCAACATCCATTTCCATCTTATCCTACAAGTTTCAATAGCAAAACCTTCAATACAGTCATAAAAAAACAGCATATAAACCTATAAACACAAATTAATCCAATCTCCATATACACATACCTTTGTAGCAGCATAGAAATACGGTCTAAACTTGTACTTCACTTTAAACGTAGAACCATCCTTACATAAACAAATAACAAAACAAATCAATTCCAAATTCTAAACCTAATTATACAAAATAATAATAATAATAATAATAATAATAACAACAACAACAATAATAATAACAATAATAATAATAATAATAAGTTTACCTGACAAACAAAATACAGATCGACACAGCTATAGACGTTATGAGTATCCTGGTCCTCCCAAGACGACTACACAAAACCGAAATCAATAAACAAATTCTAACAAAACATCAATTAAATTAGGTTTTAAGGCAATAGAACTGTAATACAACTGAAACACACTTACAGAGGTGAATGAAAGTAGCCAACCGAGACGTTTATCGCCTTCAGTGAAGACATCGAAACCGAACTTAGACTCGAGCTTTTCGTCGGCAGAGAGGATGAGCTTCTGCTTCTTGGAGATCTTTGTGTCTCTTCGATCGCCTCTTCTTCGATTATCGTCCTTCATTGGTTGCTGCAGAACTGTTGGATTATTATTGTGGATGGATCTGTGACTGACTGACTGAATGGATTGAAATGGAAACCCTTGGAAAATAATAATTTGGGAGGCGGGCAGAATGTTTTCCCGCTCTTTTGGTTTTGGGGGGCGTTTTGGTCATTTCATGTTAGAGCATTCTCATCCCATCCATCAAATCTCATCCATCAAATTACACTAAAAAACACTACTTTACCCCTAAATCTTCTCTCTCCTAATTAAAATAACAATACTTTTATCATTATATTTTCTCTATCCTCACTCACAACTACTTACAAAAATATTAAAATATATATGGGTGAACAGTAACTTTTCATATTTAGGGTGGAACAGTGCTTCCACCAAATATTTTATCTCTCCTTCACTCACAACCACTTACACTCACCTATATAATTTGGTGGACACACTCACATACATTTGATGGACCGAATGTGAATGCTCTTAGTGGTAGAGGGAGAAAACGGTAAAGTTGCTTATCAACCGGACCAGCCACGTAGTGGTACTGGACTACTGGCACCAGACCCGATTGACAATGTGTGTCATTGTGTTTTTTTAACTCGTCCATTGTGTTTTTTTTTTTATTTCTGAATTTTGATTATTACTTTTTGTTGGGGATTGTTTTTTTCCTGAAGATGGTGGATTTTTTGTCCATTGCGTTTTTTTTTTCTATTTGTTGTGTTTTTTTTTTTTCTACATGACAAAAAATCCACTAAAAATATATTTTTTCGTCTTTTGTATAGCATAATGCTATTCGTTGGAAACATAATGAAATGATCGTTATTTATTTTTTTGAAAGAACTTTATGGATATTTTTTTCTTTGTAAGAGGACTTTATGGATATTTAAAAAAAATAACGTGTAAAAAAATTATGGATATTTAAAAAACGGAGGAACATACACATGCATACGCAAGGCAGATGATACGGATCCGGATACACTTGAAGAACCTCCCGGCCGTAGTCATACAAGTGTTGGGCCGGTTATAATTCGTGGCTAACATTGGACCATCAAGTTATTATCAAGACCCATTCCAACCATCTTTTATTTTAAGTATTATTTAAATTTTAGAACTTTATCTTTTCCTTAAATTGTTGGAATCTTCTCTATGTTTATCTCTTTAGTTTTTCTATTTAAGTTTGTAATCAAAGGTTGGAATGTTATGCAAGTTATTTCAAAGAAAGATTGTTTTTCTCTTATTTTTGAACAAGTTCTTGTTCGGGTTCTCCTTTCGGTTGACTGAAGGAGGTTTATCCATCCAAGCAAGGGTTTCTAGCTTCCACTAATACGAATCCGTATCAAGTGGTATCAGTAGCTTCAGGTTCGTCAGGATGTCCAATTTTAGAAAAGATCGTCAACCGCCCCACATATTCGCCGCCAGTGGCAGTGGTCCGAAACAGCATGATCCTCGTGACATTGAGATTGAGCGATTGCAACAACGGATTCGTGAACTCGAATTCAACCAACAACCAGGATTTGATAGGTACGATCCCTATGATCATTTAGCAACCGAATCCGTCCTCTGGGACGACGAGGAGGAGGAACGGTTCCACAATGTTTTTGCTCGCCCACCCCGTCGACAATAAACACCACCACCACCCCCTGTTGACCCTATCCGAGCCCTCGGCATTCGCACCAAAATTCCAGAATTTGAGGGGCGGATGCAGCCGGATGATTTTATTGATTGGCTAGTACGAGGATGATTTTATTGATTGGCTCCATACCGTCGAACACATATTTGATCTCCGCCAAGTCCCCGACAACCTAAAGGTAAAACTCGTAGCTATTCGTTTACGTGAATATGCTTCTTTATGGTAGGAACATGTCCAAAACTAACGTTACCGGGAGGGAAAACACAAGGTTGAAACATGGGAAAAGATGAAACGCTTGATGCGTTCGAAGTTTGTCCCCGTAAACCATAAACAAGAATCGTTTATAGACTACCACAACTTTAAGCAAGCTACTCTTCCTGTTGAGGAATTTATCATCAAGTTTGATCAATTACGCATGCGGTGCGGTATTGAAGAAGATAAGGAACAAATTATCGCCCGTTTCTTGGGGGGGCCTACGTCCGGACATAGCGGATGTCGTTATGTTGCAACAATATTGGTTTTTTTTTTCTGATGTGCGCACGTTAGCTCAGAGAGTGGAACGTCAGTTCGCGGCCAAACCCAAAGCCACCACTCGGTTCTCTTCATACAAGCCGACAACTTCAACATCTCAAATACGAGTCGACAACCCGAAACAGGACTCCACCTTACCCCCACAGCAGCCGGCAACACCTGGGAACATCACAACCTGCTGCTACAAATGTCACGGAATTGGTCACGTAAAGCGAGAATGCCCTAACAAGCAAGTGGTCGTACTCATTGAAGACACCGTCCCGAACTATGATACCGAACCATAAAATGATTCGGATAAACCATCAGAGGTCCTTTATCCTGATCGTGGCGAGGCACTTATTATTCGCCGGATTCTAAGCACTAATGTTCCTGATACAAGCGACGGCACGACATGGCTTCGTAACAATATTTTTTTCACACAAAGTGCACGTCCAAAGGGAAAGTTTGTACCGTTATTATCGATGGGAGGGGATTGTGAAAACACTGTTAGTCAGTCAATGGTTGATAAGCTCAATTTACGAACACAAGATCACCCAGAATCATATCAACTTACGTGGCTGAATAAGGGTTACTTGATTAAAGTCACTCACCGTTGCCTTATGCAGTTCTCGCTTGGTAATAAGTATTCGGAAGAAATTTGGTGTGAAGTCCTACCTATGGATGCATGTCATATCCTTTTGGGCCGCCCATGGCAGTACGATTGTCGCAGGAGACATGATGGCTTCAGGAACACACACACATTCAAAAAAGATGGTGTCAACATTACCCTTGCTCCTTATGATCCGAGGCAGGACGGGCCTCAGTCCATGTTAATCACTAAGTCTGAATTTTCGGTTTTGGCACGGTCCCTACAACCACAACTTATCTTTAGGTTATTGATTGCTCAAGAAAACCCAGAGGCACCGCAAGTTCCATCGGAAGTGATACCCTTATTGTCCGAGTTTAGCGATGTGTTTCTAGACGAAATACCTGCGGGTCTTCCTCTTGTTCATGACATCCAACACTTCGTTGACTTCTTACCATGCGCAAGAATCCCAAACAAGCCCGCTTATCGTATGAACTCGAAAGAATTCACCGAGTTACAACGCCAGGTCACCAAACTTCTTGAAAAGGGTCTTATTCGGGAAAGCATCAGCCCATGCGCGGTACCCGCACTCTTAGATCCTAAACCAAATGGGACTTTTCGCACGTGTGTTGATAGCAGGGTTGTTAACAAAATTACAATCAAATATCGATTTCCAATCCCCAAGTTTGATGATTTACTAGATCATTTGCATGGCGCACAAGTCTTTTCTAAAATCGACCTGCGTAGTGGGTACCATCAGATACGTATGCGGCCCGGGGACAAGTGGAAGACGGCTTTTAAAACTAGAGACGGTTTGTACAAGTGGATGGTTATGCCGTTTGGATTGTCGAATGCACTGAGCACTTTCATGCGATTAATGAATCACATCTTTAAGCCGTTTATAGGTAAGTGCGTCGTCGTTTATTTTGATGACATCTTGGTTTATAGTTCGGATGTGGCACACCATTTATCACACTTGCGATATATTTTCATGGTACTTCGTGATCAGAAGCTTTATGCCAATGGAAAGAAATGTCATTTTTAACTTCGGAGGTGCTTTTCTTGGGCTACTTGATTTCGGGCTCTGACATTCGCATGGACGACTCAAAGATCTCAGCCATAACAACTTGGCCGACCCCAACGTCCCTCCACGATGTTCGTAGTTTTCATGGGCTAGCATTTTTTTACCGTAGGTTCATCAAGAATTTTAGTTATATTGCCGTCCCCATTACCGAATGTTTAAAAAGTAGTAAATTTGTGTGGTCTCCTACGGCACAATCATCGTCTGGCGCCTTAAAGTTGGCGGTTACACAGGTCCCGGTTTAAGGACTCCCCAATTTTCTACACGTTTTTCAGGTTGAATGCGATGCGTCTGGCTTGGGCATCAGAGGTGTACTCAGCCAACAACACCGTCCGATTGCATTTTTAGTGAAAAATTGAGTGACACGAGGCGCCACTATAGTACGTACGATAAAGAATTCAATGCCATCGTTCGTAGTCTTGAATATTGGCGACATTACTTGCTCCCCAATGAATTCATCCTTTATTCGGATCATCAGGCCCTCAAGTTCATTCAAGGGCAAGCAAAGCTGAACCCAAGACATGCTAAGTGGGTTGAGACCTTACAAGACTTTTCTTTTGTTATTCGTCACAAGGCTGGTTCGGCAAATTCTGTAGCCGACGTGTTGAGCCGTCGCCCAGCTCTGACTACGGTTATGTCCTTTGACGTCGTGGGTTTTCACTTCTTTTCGAACCTTTATCAAGACAATCTGGACTTTAGTAGCGTTTGGAAGAAGACTAAAGATGGGCGTACAAGTGTTTCTTTCGAAAGGAGGGCTTGCTGTATCAGGGAGCTCGGTTATGCGTTCCTCTTTCGTCTTTTCGGTAAGCTATCGTATTGGAATGCCACCAAGGCGCGTTAGCAGGACATTTTGGACGGGATAAAACTGTTGCACTTGTTCGAGATCGTTTTTATTGGACGAAGTTGTCCAAAGAGGTTTTGAAAATTCTGGCTTGTTGTCGCATTTGTTAGTCTTGATTTTGTGTTAGGTTTGCCGCTAACTCAGCGCAAAAAGGATTCCATCATGGTTGTGGTGGATCGCTTCTCCAAGATGGTACATTTTGTTCCGTGTGTTAAAACGTACGATGCTTCCCAAGTAGCGCCTCTTTATTTCGCGGAGATTGTTCGGTTGCATGGGGTTCCGAAAATGATTACCTCCAATCGGGATGTCAAGTTTGTTAGCCATTTTTTGGCGCACGTTGTGGAAACGTTTAGGCGCAAAACTGCAGTTTAGTAGTTCACACCATCCTCAAATGGATGGTCAAATAGAAGTTACTAATAAAAGCTTGGGTAATTTAGTTAGAAGCCTTGTTGGAGATAATCCGAAACAGTGGGATCTAGCCTTACCACAGGCCGAGTTCGCTTATAATCGGTCAAATCATAGTTCTACGGGTCGTTGTCCTTTTTTCGTTGTCTATGGTCGAAACCCTTTTACCCCACTTGACCTGGCACCGTTTCCCGAGCTTGAGTACTTTAGCGCAGAGGGAAATGAGCAGGCAAACCAAATAAAGTTACTACTCGAGTAGGTACATGAGAAGATTGTTAAGTACAACTTGTGATATCAGGCACGCGCCAACCAACATCAGAAGAAGGTGGTTTTTAATGAAGGTGATTTTTTTGGCTTGTTCTAACATTTTAAGTTTTTTCTGACATTTAAAAATTTCGAATCCTTCAAACTTTTTTCTTTAACACTATATATTGATAAAAAAAAAAGTTCTTAAGCAATCCTCGATTTCTTAGTATTTTGTTTGAATATCACTTTTTTGTCCATACAAATTTAAGAGGCTAAAAAGGAGGTTCAAGAGGCTAAAAAGGAGATTCAATATTTGAAAAAAAAAATGGATTTTTGTCTGGATTTACATAAATAAGTTAATGATTAATTGACTAGTTACTTATAATATTTCTTTGTGCGTTTGATATATAAAATTGATGGTTGAAACAATTTTTTTTTTTTTTAATTTCTGTTGTGCCTATCGATAATGATCTATGTTCGGATAGATAATCATTGTCACTAAGCTGATGCATTCGTTTCTGGACTGCCTTAACTCCGCCACTCTGTTCATTGGTAGCTCGGTTAGCTGCATTCACGAATATGGTCACCCTCTCATGTAATTTTAAGACTGTCCCCTATCATGATAGTGACAATCAAATTTATCTTATTATTGTTTCCCGAAGGACCAAACTGAACCGAATCGAGAAAGTTTTGCATATAGCGACAGTCAACTTACCCTAGAAAATTCCGTCCCATGAAAAAAAAAAATCCTGGGTCCGTCTCTGGCTACGCACATTAAAAAATAAGATTAGTAGACTACCCTTCCACCAATTATAGTATACTACATTTATCAACAAACTAATGCATGAATTTCTGCCTCATGGTTTCCACTTTCATTTGTATAACCTCATGCAACTTCCATCACTAAACTCTAAGCATCTGTTTGTATCACTTTTTTCAGGCGGATTGACATTATTTCTGGACTGAATTACAAGTTTTGTCCTTTAGTTTTATGCCCGATTGCAAAGAATGTCCTTTAAGTTTAAAATTGATTGGTCTTGTACTTTATCTTTAAAAATCTTGCACGTTATGTCCTTTATGCCTAACTAGGTTAGTTTTCTTCGTTAAGTTTGGTCACATGACTTGCACACGAGGGTATATCAGTAAATTAACCTACCCCCTTCAATTCTCCCCTAAAATCACTAATTATAAACCCTAATTCACACTAAAAACACCATTCACCACTTTACAATTCTGATGTGAAATTAACTATTGGTATGAAATATTAAAACAGGCGTGAATGAAAACATAACTTCGAACTAGCTTCTGGTGTCATTGTTTGATTAGTATAAAAAAAAAGTACCCAAATACTATAGTATATAATCAAGTGGACTTTTATATCACTAGACTAGGAAAGCAATCACATACAGAATGCCTTCAAGATTCCTAATCTAAGATTCCTTTGTTCCCCATAACTTACACGAACCAAACAAGAATTTAGTATTAATTTTCTGGTTAATAAAATCACTAATTAGAAACCCGCGGCGGCTGTTACGGATGTCTCTAAGAGGTTATGTGATAATGAGAGAATGAAGGGACCGAGCAGGAGAAAACGAAGAGGAAAATGGTGAGATTAAAGAGAAGGAGGATGGGATTGAGAAGATGAACGAGACTGAAAACGGGGGTGAAGAGGCGCACGAAATGGATGAGAAAGAAGGGGAGGATGATGGGAAGGAAGTGGAGAAGGCTGTTGAAGAGAGTGAAAATGAAGGATGAAATCGAATGGGGAAGATAGCCATGATGAAGAAGATCATATTAAGGAGGTGGAAGATAGCCAGGAGATTGAATTAGGGTTTATAATTAGTGATTTTAGGGGAGAATTGAAGGGGGTAGGTTAATTTACTGATATACCCTCGTGTGCAAGTCATGTGACCAAACTTAACGAAGAAAACTAACCTAGTTAGGCATAAAGGACATAACGTGCAAGATTTTTAAAGATAAAGTACAAGACCAATCAATTTTAAACTTAAAGGACATTCTTTGCAATCGGGTATAAAACTAAAGGACAAAACTTGTAATTCAGTCTTATTTCTGCTAAAAACTTTACTATTTAAATACAAGGATATCTGTAAAGGCAAAAATGGAAAATCAAAATTTTGTAGAAATAAGGCGCAACAGATTTTATAATGTAGTTTTCTAATCATCCTAATTCCTAAGCCAAACGAATTGGAAAACTTATTGAATCACGTGAGTCGCTTATGAAGTAATAGTGATGAAACCACCTTTGTTGCATTTAAGTGTCTGGATGAAGAGTTGATGGTATCAATCATCTTTGTATCAAGCTAAAAAAAACAGACCCTTCAAGTTCTTCATAAACCGCAACATTTATAGAAAAACAAAACTGTGAAATCTAACATGCTGAGATTACAACTCACGACCCCAAACGGGTACTGTAGCTTTTCCTATGAATACAAAAATGTAGATGGTAAATGCTCGTAGCTCAGCCTCGAGAAAAACCTTGTATGGTATAGATGAACACCAAAAACATGGAATCTACATATATATATGTTGATGACTTATCAACCACTTGCTGAGTCATCTTCACTGTCATCACTGGCATCACTGCACCCATTCAAAGACAATCCGTCAGAACAAATAACGCAAGGAATACAACTAAATTAACGCAAGTCGTATTGTCTTTTTAACAGGGCAAATGTCAGATGTTAACGATTGCAATTAGAGTACAAGCATTTATTATGATCCAAATTTAAATAAATACACTGTACCTGAATTCAGAAAGCTTTGATATTCGCCTTGCATCTAAGCCAGTAATATATTTTTGTGCTGCTTGAACATTTTCTGTGCCTGAATGATATAACAAGATATATCAGAATAGAACACTAGGAACCACAAGGTCAAATAAAAGAGGATTTAGGTTGTCTTTTATCTAAAAATTTTATGGAGCTCGAATAGGTCAAACGGGTTAAATTTATCCGAGGTCCATTTAGTTGCATACGTCACCACGTCATTATTCTTTAATTCAGAGATATAGATTAATACTGCAAACAATATACATTTCGTTTTATTATAATTTTTTTTTGAAAGGCGTAATTCAATGGTGAAATCCTAGTCCTAACAACCTCCGGGTCACAAGTTCGAGTCCCCCGACACGCCGGGCACTTTCAACCTTAATAGGTATGATTTTTCGATGGACGAGAATCGAACCTGTAACCAACCCCGGGCGGGAACCCTCTAAATAGGTAAACCCTCCCACCTCAAACCAACTGGGCTGGAGATCATCGGCGTTTTGTTATAATTATTAATAGCACATTCATCATATAAAACCCACTAAAAGTAAACAAAAAAGTTGGCACATTCCGATTTGTTTTAAAATTGGCACATTTCAACCAGCACCTGTTTTGTCCCGTTGAAACTTTACCTGACCAACCAACAAAGTAACATAATATTCACCTTTTGTTAACTGAAGGGCATGCAGAGCACATCTTTCAGCTGCAAGCCTTACGGGTGTGCTTCCATCTTTTAAACATTCAGCAAGCACAGGACCGTACACTGTAACATGGACCATTATTGCTGTAGGATTTTCCTGCAATGAAACCTTTTAGTGTTAAACTCATTCTTTAAATAACAAATTATTATTCGAAAAAAAGTATGAAATTAAAAAAAATATATATATACTTTGGCAGCTGCTTTAAGTGCAAACAATGCCCTCCTCCTGACTTCACTGGACTCGTCCTGCATGGCAGACGCAATGGACACAATAGTGCCCTTGTGTGCATTTGCATTGGAAGGGTCATTCTGAACTTGATGAATTAGAAGCCTTCCTAACGCTTTAGTTGACGTTTCACGAACAGGGAACTACATTAAAAGGTTCAGAAATTGTGGTAAATTTACATCTCATAAAAATGATTAGAGGTGGAAGTTTTCACCCATTTTCTAATAACCAAAAAAAATATCTCGAACGGGTCAACACTTGAAACAAAAAAAAGAGTAATATTTATTACACAAATGTTAAAATCCCCTGAACTAATCAGACTGCTAAAATAAAATAGCATTATAATCACGCTTCACACCATCAACATTTTCATGTAGACCAACCTAGCCCGAACAAAAAAAGAACCATTTATGACCCAAACCCGTTATGAGTGACAGCTCCGTTAGACCCGTTACCCAACCCTACTATTTAACCACCTATAATAAGTACGGAAACGTGACAAAACCTTTTCATCCTTCAAGTTAGTTTTGAGGCAGTCAGCAACCACTGTAACTGATGAAGATGCTGATATCATCGTAGGAATATGCCTTAGCATTGATGAGATAGTAAGGAGTGCACCATGCCTAGCAAACCAGCTAGCAGATGAAGCATTGTCTGTAAGTTCCTCAAGTAATTCAAATATTTGATCATCTTCCAAATGCTGCAATTAATTTAAAAGAAAACGTTAAAAGGGACTGCAGAAACCAATGAAAATGAAAGACTTTGGAACATATAGAAAATATATTTACTCATTTAACCTACATAAACTTCAAAACACAAAATCACAAGAGCTAGAGATGACAATTCCAACCAATTTACTTAATCATGGGTGAACTTGGGTTACACTATTTCTAAAACCACCCAAAAAGTAGACTGTGAACGAGATGATAAAACCTTCTAAATCATTTTACGTGAAAAAGTAAACTATGAACGAGATGATAAAACCTTTGTAATAATCTCTGACACACAACATAAACTCATAAACATTTAAAAAAAATAATCTGAGTCGACCCGTACATTTTGCCATATATATCCAGAGCTTAATAAACATGAATAGGTGATTTTGGTAAGCAATTAAGAAAGAACCTAACCTCAGATAGAATGCCCAAAATTCTTGCTGAAGAACCTCGTATCTGGTCATCATCATTGTATATCAACTCCTTCAAATAATCAAAGACACGGGTCTTGACGGGAGCACTAACACTCTTCCCGGCATGCTTGATAACACCTTTTAAGGCTGCCAATATTGCCTCACGGACCCCACCTTCAGATGCCTATTAACATGTAAAATTAACAACGTTAGACCATCCAAAAGTTATCAGCAACACAAGATTAAAAAAACATAAACATACACACACATAACCTGCAAGTTAGATAGAAGATCGCCAACCAGAGGATCAACCCTGGTACTTAGTGCACTAAGCTTCCCAAGTGCTGAGGCAGCACTTGAACGGACAGTCCTGCAATGGTGTTAATATAGTAAACCTAACGAGAATGGCAATTAAAATGACAAAATCAACAAAAGAGATCATACCTTGTGCTGTCTTGCAAGCATTTGACAAAGGTGGTTTGTAGCTGTGGAAGAAAAGGTTTCAGAGCAATCCCACCCTTCCCTATTATGATTGTCAAAGTTGACAAAATAGCACTTTTCACTTGCCATGGGAACCGATCACCTATAATTCGAATCAATGGCCTGGAATGATCACAGTAAAACACACGAATCAAGAAAAGGAAAAGCGCATACACAGGAAAAAAAAATTAAGACGACATGCCTCGTAAATAAATAAATTATTAACTAAAAAGGAAACAAATTATAAGACACAAGACATGCTATTTATTTTTAATAAGAAAAAGAAAACAACAAAGAGAGTTTCAATTCGTGTTGTATTTTTACAAGACACAGATAAAGTTTGTAAAAAAAAACAACAAAGAGAGTTTCAATTCGTGTTGTATTTTTATAAGACACAAATAGTCTGTTTAAATGCTATAAACTATACATCATTTTATTTAGAAATATATTAATAATAATAATACTTAAAAAGTACAATAATACATTAACTTTGAAACAAGGTGTATTACTTACCCTGTAATAGGGATAACAAACTCCTTCAGTGCTTTTTCACTTGTTACTTCAATTAATTCTCCAAGACCTTGGGCAGCCTGTTCTCTTAGTTCTGCCGACCCACTTATCAGACCCTGAAGGATAACAATCAAGCAAGGATGTATAATTCCAGATTTATTTAAATGATAGATTCATTGGGCTAAGCATTCAGTCAAACAACAGCCGTACCCACTAAATCCCACAAATAGCAAAGCTATTGGTAGGGTTTAGGGAGGGTGGGATGTAGACAGACCTTACCTCTAGCCGTATGGATAGAGAGGTTGCTTCCAAAGAGACCCCCGGCTCAAAACAAAAGAGATATAGCAATAGAATCAACCAGTAACAAAACAAGAGGGGACAACATAGTAAAATAGAAACAGATATAATATTACAAAAGAAAGAAATATGCGTGTGTGTGAGTATATGATAGATACACACACAAGCCGGTAATCACATGCATAGTCCACCTAAAAAGTAGAAAATATGAACCAATAAGAGGAAAACTCAGACACATCAGTATCCTAATCAAATGTCCTTAATCTTAATCCTACGTCACCACGAACTCCTATCTTGGACCATGTCCTCAGAAAGGTGAAACTCTAGCAAATCTTGGGCCTTCCTCTATACAAAGAGTTACCACTACTCTTAAGCATTCACTCAAACAAAGACCAAATAAGCAAAACTAAACTGAAGTTGGGCCAAATATAGAACACACAAATAGTTAAGGTTGTCATTGTCAAATGTTTCACATGTGCTTGTGCTAACAATAGTTAACTCACCTTAATAAATCACAAGTAATTCAAAGTCATGACGGTCTTTCCTTACATAGATCATAAGCAATACAATGTATATTTTGTGAAGATTATGGAAGATACTTTTGTTGATCTTGAAAAATGTACCTCATAGTTTATGCATTTTACTTCTCTTACATTTATAAGAAATTTGATGTCTATTGTGCATCAAAAACTGTTATAGTAAAAGCGACTAATAAATGTTTGCTTCCAACTAAGCTAACAGAGAGATAAAAGGAGTACCTGAAGAAAGATGGGAAGCAATGGCTGAAGAGCTTTTGGCAGACAAAAACCAGGGATAACAATGGGTCCACCCTGCATATTCATCAACAGACAATTAGTGTTAAAAGTAAAAGTATAGCAAAGCAGAAACGTGTTAATAAAATGTTAAAAGGGTTGTAAAGAAGAAAAGGGGAGGTGATTATGTTTTATCCCATAAGTATCTTTTAAGAAAAAACTCCTACTAAAAAACTATTGCTTTTGCAATCATATTTGACTAAAAAAGGATTATTACTAAAAAACTATTACTTTTGAAATCATATTTGACACACCAATCACTTGATAAAAGAGCAATATGCCAAGAAAAGTTCATAAAGATCCCAAATTTGACAATGTTGGGTGGAGGAATTTCGCTATTGTCAAAAGGAGTTAAATTTCATTTTTCTGGCAAACATAAAAGACTTCTAATTTAATTCATGACAAATATAGAAGTGAGTTCAATATTTGACAAATTTGCGACAAAAACTTCCCCTACAACATCTAAAAAAGATTGCTTAGAAATAGCAAAAATGTTGTAATCATATTTGTAACACAAATCATTTAGAAAAAAACTAGGACAAAAAGCTCGTAAGGGCCCAACCCGACCCAACAATCTCTGCTAAATTAAACGTTTCAGCCAAATCAGCTTTGACTTGTTACCCAATCCGCGGAAATAAAAAAAGAACATGCACATGCTAGCAACAAGACAAACATATTTTCACCTTCTTCTTTCTACGTTCCTTGTCTCTACATGTAGAAACAGCGTCACGGACTAATTTTATATATGATGGGAGATTTTCTTTAGGGACTGAACCAACAACTCTTGAAAGTGCTTCCCAGGCCGCCTGTGATATATAGTATATTATAAGATACATAAATAACATTATGACAAGAAATGATAAGTTTAAAAAAAATTACCGATACAGTAGCAGAATCTGAGTCACTCAGTAAGATGATGAGTGTGGACATCATATTTGGTGCTTCATCCACCAGATACAGTTTACTATTTTTGAAGAAATAACCAATTAAATATGCAGAACTACGCCTAGTTGAAGCCTGCAAGTTGTAACAGCATTGTGAGAAAGAAAATAGACATAACATAGCCCGGTCAATGGGTCAGGCTTTGACTAAAAATTGATCAAATCCATTTACAAGATCCAACAGATGATCCCTAAACCCAAAAATTGAGATCCAAAATTTAAAAAAGACCATTTAGGCAAATGAAAAAGTGGTACTTCCATGATCCATTCAGTCATTATCTTTCTCATTTTATAAACGTCTCCACGCACTCAATATTAATGCTTTTATATTGACCCATTTTCTAAATCATTAGTTATATGATGACAGATTTTTATACAGTTTAAGGTCAAAAAGGTATAATTCAATATATATCAGGATTAGTTTAACAGCCAGCCAATACCTCATTATCCCCAACTCCTTTAAGAAGCTCTGATATCAAGTATTCAATCCCTTCATCATCAATGACCAACACCACAGTTTCTGCAGCCTTCTTTGCAAGATTTTGGACATCCTATAATGTGTATAAAACACGAATTAGGAAAGCGCTATTATTAAAATCACCAGTGGGGTTGTAGTATAATAAGTTAATATAAAATTGAAAGATAATATACAAAACAGCAACTGCCTTGGCATCATACCACATGATCATCATCTCCCATTGCAGAGAGCAAAGCAGGAAGAACTGTTGACAGATGAGCATTCAAACCAGCACCTGCCACCTCAGCAACAGCTCCCAGAGCATGTGCATTAAATGCACTGGAAAGCATGTTTCCACTAACAATTAGCATCATAAACCGAAGTGCCTAAAAAAATAAATGGATTCAAGGGTGCATACGAGAGTGGGAGATGCACAAGCTTTGGCAGTATATGAGGCAACACAGCTACAGTCCTGACACTGTATAATGTGTTAATTTTAGTATTTGATAAGAAGTGTTTATACAAATGATCAAGATACTATATATATATAGTGGCACTGTGTCGTTTCTTAATACCTCAGAATTTGTTTTAGACCATCAAGGGCAGTATCCGCCATGTCATCATCTTCCAAAGCATGAAGAAGAGTTGGGACAATTTCATCAATTGCTTGCATTCCAGCACTCTACAGACATATAAAGGATATAACAAGTAAGCACAAGGGAATGTGTTATAACTAAAAAGGTAAGGGTAAAGGAACTACGAAAAGGTCAATTTGAGTTATGTTTTATTAATTGGTCACACAAGCTAAATATAGAAAAGCTAACTTATTTTCATAATAATATTTGGAACACTATTTATATGTTAAAAAAAAACATGGACAAAAAACCAGTCTACCAGTTTGACCTGTAACCTAACCCGCCTGACCCGCCTTTTTTGGCAGATATATAAAGTAGAGTACCTTATACAGAGTACTAAATGCAGCCCCAGCAGCTTCACGGACCTCAACCATGCTGTAGAAGAAATTAATATAACACATAAATAATCAATCAAAATCATACAAAAACCATAACTAACAAAAAGACTTCAAAAAACTAAACGTACCTATCACAAAGAGCTGTACGGATGGTGGGGATGAGCTCATCCATGAAACTTAGTAATTGGTTTCTACCAGCACTAGCCATCACTTCACTTAAACCAGTGCAGACACCCTGTAAATACAAGCAATACACTAGTTAATAAAAATTAACTTTCAAGAAATAGATCACAGGGATAAAAGAGTAAAATACTTGTCTTCTGCTAGAATCAGGGTCCTTCAAGCCTTGAGACAAAATAGGAATAACCATAGGAAGAACTCTCTCCCCAAGCTTCCTAACAAGCTCACCCAATGCCCGTCCAGCAGCCTTTAATAAATAGCAAACAATTCAGCTTCCAAAACGTGTGTATAAATAATCTAAAGCTCAAACCTTAATACACATATAACAAAAACAAAAGACCTGTCGCCTTTCAGAAGATGGTGATGCAAGAGAAATGATGAGTGTATTCATTAAAACTGGCATTATCTCCTTCAATGTTTTAGGTGTATTTACAACTATAGTCTTCCATACATGTAAGGCAGCCTGCAAAAGACCACATAGGCACAAACAGCTACATATTAGACACCCTAAATTTCATATTGGGCCCATTTCCTTATGAGTGGTTGATTTGTTTTTTGTCCGCATCCCGTCAAACGGGAAAATTTAGATAAGATGCTTCCTCCATCCCATAATAACAAAAAGAAAAAAAAGATATAATCTTACGTGCAATTTTAGTTAATACGAAAAATTTACCCTTAACGCATTTAGAATACCAATAATATTTTTAATAAAGGTAACTATAAGTAAAATAGAGAATTAGTATATAATAAGAAACTCATTTAAAGTTGAAATTATATTAAGAGAAACTAAGATAGTAATGTGTGTAGCAAGAAGTCAAACTTTTGATGACGTGGACTGCATATGTGGCAAATATGTCAAAGTATTGAATATTGATGACATGGACCGCTTATGTGGCAGAATTTTTATGAACTGCTTATGTGGCAGTCCACGTCAACAAAAGATATATGGGTTAACTTTCAGTTAGTATAGGATCGCTGAAGGAAAATATGTTCAAAGTTGGGATTATTAAAATCCAATTTTCATTAAAAAAACAGTAAATTTTAAACAGAACTTATGGGTAGATACAACCTGCAAAAGTGTAAAACTTACTAATAGTATGATTCTTTGTGATCATATTTGAAAAACCATATGTATTTTAAATCATATTTCGACCTTTCAGGTAAATACAACCTAACTTGTTTGGACCCCTTAATGGAACAGCAAACATGTATTAATGACTGAAATAATTTGAACTTAACTATTTATTTAAAAAACAAGTAAAAATAATTAAACAAAAAGTTTTCGGCTTTTTTGGTCAAACTGACCTGCCAATTTAGACATGTTACCCAACCCAACCGAACAGCGGATTCGGCCAACGCTATCCGTACATAATTGCATACCTGGCGAACTGAAAGGCTGACATCTGTCCGGACCATATAAAGTGCAGCCAGCACTTCATTACGTTTATCTTTGCCAAGTACTTCAATAATTGCACGTCCTTGTGCTTCGGTACTTGCACCTTCATCATCACTTCCACCCTCAAGTAGTGCTTTTCCAGAAGTACCAGCAACCTTAACAAAACAAACTTTAATTAAACAAAATTATAGGTTATAAAAATGATACACAATCAATCCCATACCCAGTGAAATCCCACGAATAGAGAACTATTGGTAGGGTCTGGGGAGGGTGAGATGTAGACGGACCTTACCTCTATCCCTGAGAATAGAGAGGCTGCTTCCAAAGAGACCCTCGGCTCACAAATAATAAAAATGATACAAAAATACGAGGATAATGTACCTTGAATAAGAGATCACCCAAAAGTTCCACAGAACTTTGACGGATTCGCCAATTATCATTAAATATTCCGTCTTCTACAGCTGGAAGAAGTAAAGGCAAAGACCTGGCCAAAGAACGAGAAAAAATAATAAATAAATAAGCAAAGACTTAGAATTGTGTTAAAAGCCACCAACTTCATGTGAATCAACAAACTTACGTAATAGCATAATGCTCCACAAGTATGTGACCTGCACCAAGTGCAGCCTCACGTACAGATTCATTTTCATCCGCAAGACCTGATTGCAAATGTTAAATGTATTATGAAAAGAACATTAAAACGAAAAAAAACCTAAATAAGAAATATTTAAAGAAGCACTCTCACACAGAGAAAGACCGAACAAAAGATTAAAGGTGGAAAGTTTGACTAACCTATGAATGGGTCAATTATGATGTGCTTTATCTCAAAATGTCAAAATAAGGGGGGAAATAGCTGAAGGGGAACACGACCAAATGGCTCTATTTGTTACACATACAACCTCATCAATCATATTATTCACTCATTAACATTGTTCTAAAAAAATATTGTTTTCGTCATCATATTTTACAAAAGTATTAAACATGTCATCAAGTGTTTGCGGGACAACCAAATCCTACCTGTTTTGACCAGAACGAAAGAATGACCCATTTCAACCAAAACACATTTTGTCCCATCACTCAATCCACCCAAACCGTTCAAAGATGATAAGTTGTCTCCCTCAATTAAAAATACACTGAAGTGAGTTGTCTCTTAAATTGATACTTACCATCTAAGATGGATGGTAGCACTTGCTGCAAGTAGTTTTGGAACTGTACACCTAATGATCTTGGCAGATACTACAAGAAAAATAACTACATGAGTTCCCAGCTAGCAAACATACAGCTAACGTACAAAACTGAATGAAACTGGCAATTTAAAGAAACTGACTCACCTTGAAAAGTGTCAAATAACCATCACGTACAGGTGCCTTTGGATGAGAGCAATTACGTATGATGTCAGGAAGAAGGTTCTCAAAATACTCTGTTCCAAGAGCAGCCACAACCTAGAAAAAAAATAGTATTGGTCCAGATAGTCAGATCCATATTACTGGACTAAAATCTGAAAGCGAAATCAAAACTTGTACTTGTAGCAATAATTCTTAACTTTCATCTTAGTAGTTACCCATGTAAGGTGAGAATACTACACAGACATATATACACCACATAGAGAGTTACGCATTTGATGTATAGTTGGTGTAAAGTGGCCCGTTTATAACATAAATGGGGCAAAACCACCACCACTATTAATCTATTACGTACTAACTTCAACAGACTTATTTAATAATTATAACACTAATAACAACAATACTAATAAATAGCTACTGACCTCACTCAACCCTTGAGCAGCACCAGAGCGTTCAACATTACTACCGTCAGACTTGAGTGTATCTAGCAACCATGGAACAAGATCTGGGAAATTCTCTTCACCCATTCCTCTTATCAGAGATCCAACAGCTCTGGCTGCTACAGACCGAACTTCAGGAATTGGATCCACTAATACCTGTTATAAGTTATGTGTTGAACAACAATAACAATTGCACGTTACTAATTTATCCTAGCATAGCACTGTATAATGATAACAGTGTGTTGCACAGAGGTGCACAAGATCCAAGCAAAAGAATCCCAGTCCTGAACGAGTTGCTTAAGCACGGTCCCTTACTTCGGATAAGAGCATTACTTAAATAGTTAATTATTCATTATTAAAAACTATGTTTCAGAAATATGGTTACAAAAAAGGTTTTAGATTAAAACAACGTACTTAAAACTTGAATATAGAACTTTCTAACAATTTGACTTTCAGACGATTTTCCCTAAAGAGACTCAGGTTGGTTTTTATAAATATACAAATTAACTCGCAAAAAACAAATAAATAAAACTGGAGTGTACAAAAAATCCTAGACTGCGTCTATACTTAATGAATGAAGGCCCAGAAAATCGGACCTTTAGCACTTGGCTTTCAAGACTAACTGGGTTTTGCAAGAAAAGCGCTTCGGACCACACCTAACAGGGCTGTTTTTAGGCCCAGTATGTAAAACAGAATGCACTACAGTATACTTGAAAAACAATTTTTGGTAATGGGCATAAAAGACCAGGCCTTTAGGTCTGACTTCTAGAGCCTAAGCAGGTTTAGCTCAAAGAAGGATACTGGACATGTATGCAAAGTTTACAGGTTTAGCTCAAAGAAGGATAACGGACATGTATGCAAAGTTTAGACTAAATCAACCCTAATTAACTAGGTCCAGAATCAAGACTCGTTGACTCAATCCCAGGAATGGTTGAGAATATAGTGAAACACGAAAAAAATCATTTTTCTGCATCTGTGTGTGCGTATAAAGTATACCTTTTTAATTTCAGGTAGAAGCAATCCAATATAAGGAAGCATATCATTTGGGTCAGTGACTAACGAACACATATTCCCAGCTATTTGTGCAGCCTTCTTTTTTGTTTCTGCACTTCTTTCTCTTAATCCACGATGAACAATTGGTACCAAAAGAGCAAGTGAAGGAGCATCAATTGAATTAATGAAAGTTGTCTACAAAACATCAATAAACACCAAACGATATCAGAAAAAAATAGTTTAAAACAGAAAAGGAAAAAATAGAGGAGTTTACCTGCAGAAGAATATCAAGGGAATACTTTGTATGGTCATTAGGGTCTGTAAGACCCAGTAAAAGAGTTGGGACAAGGGAGGCGATTTCAGGATTCTTTATCACACTGCCAACCTATATATATATCATAAAAAACAAGTTACATACACTAACAAGAATTTAAAAAAACAAACAGTAGATTGTAATAATATAGTGAGAGACCTGCTGGAGTGCTGTCTGCCCAGCAGCTTGTACTTTTGGATGAGTATCAGTTAGCACCTGGAATCAAACAGATATTTATTTAGACATCTGATCATATATAATGAATACTAAAGGTGGCATGCTTGACCTATTTACATATGAATAGCTTCAATCAGGTAACATTTTATAATAACTATAAGTTTAAATAACAGGGTTGGAACTTGGAAGGCATAAAAAGATTAAAAACTATGAGCAGTGCTAATTGTTGGAAATTTCAAATTCCAGATTCCTTTGCGTGCAAGGCAAGGAAGCTAACTTAAGGGGTGGATAATTATCAAATAATTACATGTGATAAGGTTTAATTGTTAAGAGATAATTATTGTGTCATAGAATAATAGAATTATTAACAATCCTAGTTATAGTCTAATAGGTGTGTTTAGCTATAAATATCATGGTGTGGGTAGAGGATTGTATGTTCAAGTTTTGAGTTAGTTTCTTGATCAATAAATCGTTTTTTGGGTGCTTAGCCAATTACGAGTGTTTTTCCGATTGTGTTAGTGTCCAACCTGCCCATTATCCAACCTACACTATTGATGCAAGTCAAAATTCAGATTATGTTTCTGTCCAAAATACCTCAGTCAATTTTGGCACAATCCTAGGTAGACATTGAGAAAGTTGTTGTGGAGCACAATATGCCATTGATCCAAGAAGTTGAACACTACTCTGCTTTGTCCTCCAAGCTTTATCTTCAAGACCCTGAAAAATCATGCATAATAAGAAACTCAAATGGTCAGACAGAGTAATGACGTCGCAAAAATGATGCATCATTATTCCTTAATTGAAGAAAAAAGGAGAAGCTTCATCTTCAACATCACAAAAATATCATGCAGACATAAAGCAAAATGAAAAGGAAAATAAGGACCTTTAGAAGTGATGGAAGAACAAGTTTAACTCCCTGAGCAGTGAGTTGAGACATCATGGCACGAGCAGCACCTTCAGCAGCTTCTCGAACAGCAATTACCGGATCAGAGAATGAAACCAAAAGCAACGGTAGCAAATATATTACATACCTGTAAGATGAAGAGAAAAAACAATTACACAAAGAATGATTTATCTCACTGGCCTTAAAAAAAAAAAATTAAAATCTTCGGCACACTTACGGTTCGAACAATTTCCCAAGCTTCTCACAAAGGCATTCAAAAGCCAACAAAGATCCTTCACGACATTTAGCAGAATTCCTAAAAATTCAGGATTAAAGCACTCATCAAACTATGTGCTACTGCATGTGTTGTAAAACTAGAAAAGGTGAGAGATAGATGCTATAAAAAATCAGCCAACAAGTTTAAAGTATGTACATCGTATATCCATAATAATGTAAGTGGAGGCTACCCGAGTATTCGGCCCTTCTCATTAGAGCCGCCCGCCCGCCCATATATTGGAACTACTTTTGATTAAAAAAAGGAACACTTTTTCAGATGAGGTTGGAATTTAGAACAAGTCAAAAAGATACACTCTTGGTTTTAAAAAGCATGAGACGCTTTAAAACATTTAGGTTCCAACAGCCGAAACGCGAGGCACGATTCGAGATGTTTGGTGTTAATAAAAAACACTGATAGATTATTTATAGATGCATGCAAAAAAAAAAAAAAAAAAAAAAAAAAAAAAAAAACCTAACCAGGTACAAGTAAAAAAATATATTATAACTAAATGAAGAAAAAAAGCTCTAGGTACAAGTATTGAAGTTTTACAACTATAAAATCCTACTCTAGAATTAGCTAGGCAGGGGCGCAGCTTCTTTAGGGCCGGCCTACGATTTTTGGCGCAGTGATGGAACTTTGCGATTTTAGTAGATAAATTGAGTCCGGCCCCCACCGATTCGAGAACCAAGCTTCACCACTGTAGCTAGGCGCAACTGTGCAAGTTGTCTATTCAGGGACTTAGGAAACTTTTAAAATCCTAACTAGAAAAAAAAAATAGAAAAATAAACAAGTTAAAAAAGTGATTAAAAAACTTAAAAACCGGCTATCTCGTTTGAATTTAGTTAGGTTTTTATAAAAGGTTACTTGGGCTGAGTTTTTATGCAAGGGCCCAAAAGGCTTGTGCTTTTACAAGAAAAAACCGGTCATTCAAACAAAATTAGGTGGGACTGCTTTCTTCCTCATTTACACTGCTGCTGCTTCTTCCTCCCGCAGAGTTTACGCCATTTTCCCCCATGGTTATATTAGTTTTGTACGATATAAGGACAGATATACCTGAAGCCCCACCTCCTTTAATTGTACCGCTTCGGGCATGGTGAAGCGCTAGGGCCACTGCCTCGAATGCTTCAGGCACGCTTTTTAATGAAAAGGGTTGAATACTTTGGTCGTCTACTCGTCTCCACATAATAGACTATTATTTTATGACAGTTACTTGTATTATTTTCATTACTTTTTTTAGCAGTAAGAACAAACCTATTTGCAAGTCCTTCCCGAAGCACTGTGGCGACCCCATATTTTTTCAAACTAGAAATTCCAAACCCTTTAAGAACACCAGCAAGTCCAAAAGCTGCTCCACGACGTTCCCCATATTTCTCGCTCTTCATCAGCTGATCTAATAGCCTGGTAATAAGTGACATCGCATCTTCCTAATGGTAAATAATAACCAGTAAGTAAAGATACAAGTGAAATAATATATGTTCCTATTTCAACAATTATTGGTATGGTACATAAATTGTTAATACAAAAATAAACGACATACTTGTTTTGATTTCATTAAAGGAGAGAGGCAGCTTGAAACTGCCCTCTGAACAGCTTCTGATGGAGTGTTTAGCACCTCCAGCAACTTTTCAACAACAGCATGGACTTTAGGATCATCCTGTTTTCCAAGAAATGTTATAATAGAGAAACAAAAGAGAAAGCAGAAAAAAACTTTATAATTTTCTTTTAAGAGATGGCTGATGAAAAGATATTTAACCTGGGATAGATGTTTTGCTAAAGCTCCAGTAAATATGACCACGCCTTCACGTACCAGATCATATTTTTCTTCATCCGATGCCTAAAATGATAAGGCAATAATCTATATCTGTGAATACATCTAACTAGCAGTCTGGTACTTTTTAAAAGATGCATTTGGAAGTAAATATAACTACTTTAATTAAACTGATGAGAAATATAAAATTTAAAATGAACGCCGACCTTTCTGTTTAAGTAGTTTTCAAATATAGGAAACAACAATGAGACATTATCCTTTCCATGTTTGTCAATAATCATGATTCCGGCATTGATCATTCTTCCTCTAACATCAGCGTTGGTATCAGCCTGTAGTTGACATCATAAAAATAAATTCAAATCAGTGAATGCACTAAATTAAGTAATTCTAGTTTTTGCGTTTTATACTGCCAAATGTTACCAAAAGAATTTCAAGGTATGTACATTCATACCCAACATGCCCCATAGGTTCAGTGGCAACTTCAAATGTACGAGGTTTGTCCACAAAATTTCTTTTTTGAATAAGTTTTTTTTTTTTTTTTTTGTATTTTACCATTTACAAGGTAAGCAAATATATTCACTTTGAGAATGGTAACATTTACGTCCAATAAACCTTAAATAAAAAGTAGAGCCTTTAATTAATTATAAAAGAAGTAATATAAACCACAAGAGTAAAATCATGTCACTTGAATATAAATAAGTATCTAGTCAAGACTAGTTAATGAAATTGAAAAGGATAGATGAAAACTAGGACCTACAAGCGGCCATAAATTTGCTTGATTTTACAATAAAAATGGCAAAATGGGTGGATCTGGCGGATGGGGTGGCGATGAAAACTAATAAATTGGTACAAGTCTACTTGGCTTTCTGGCTAAAAACTTGAGTACTTTAAAAGAACTAGTGTCATATATGATTGGAAAACCTGTATTGTTTCAATAATCAATACTAATCTAAATAAGGGTGTTCAGGACATGCATGTAATTGTCAAGCTATTAAAAAGACAAGAAATTGTGCCTTCTCTATTTGACATCCACTTATATTTGATAATTTGAACTTGAGAATAAATACGGGAGTGGGTTTGATAAATTATGGAGTAGGAACAAGAACATAAATGGATTTCTAATCCTGACCCTTTAGGTGGGTATGGAGCAACCAATTATATAGGTGTCAATCCCGTTCCTTCAAACCCTTAACCATATAAATCAAACATACTAAAACACAATCAAACCAATACCCACAAACCAAACAATCCCTAAGCCTTCAAAAAACAAATATTTTACCAGCGCACGGGAGATCAAGAATGTCATAACAGCTGGAAGGTCTTTGGTTCTAAGTACATCAGCAGCAGCATGTAAAGCCAATGCAGTCCCTTGTCTGCCTATCCAACCAGAATCAATGTTTCCCTCACCAATACCACCATCACGATAAAGAGAGAATAAAGCTGCTAACGATTCCTGAAATATACATTAATCTGTAAGATAGCAATTCTAAGATGTTTAAAAGGATTCAAATCCTCCAATATGAATATTTAAGGTAGCAAAACGGGTCGATTGAGTAATAAACCAAAACAGGTTCAAGTGAAACCAGGAAAATGTGGTATGGGTTAGAATATTAAAGCATACCAGGTTGATTTGTCTAGAAACAGCTTTTGTCCTATAGTAAGGTCTACAATTTCAATAATAATACAACCTTCTGAACAAAATGATTTGCAATTTAAGTAAATAGCATTTTAATATGTTTTAAATGTCCAAGGACTTGACAATTAAAACTCCAAGAACTTGATCACTAAAAAATAAACTCAAGCACTAACTGGCAAATTCAGTAAAAGTTTGTATGTTTTTTTCAACGACTGCCCTAAAATAATTTCAATAACAAAACTTTCTGAAATAAAAAGATTTGCAATTTTAGGAAATATCCTTTTAATATGTTTCAAAAGTCGAAGGATTTGTCCATTGAAATTCCAAGGATTTGATCACAAGAAAATAAACTCAGGTACAAACGAGCAAATTCAGTAAAAATCCATATGGTTTTCTCAACGATTGCCCTATAATGATTTTTAAAAAAAAATCTATACATTAAAAATATACTTCAAGAGCTTTCACCCATTAAACTCATACCTGTTTCCAAGTGAGCAAGTGTTCTTATTTAGCCCATAACCGATAAAACCCTAATCAAGCCATTTATAAGTGCCAACTCTAAAAGATTGAAATCACCTGTAATGTATCTGGGTACTCATCTAATGCAGCAGCTAGTGCATCAGCAGCAGCTATTCGAATATTATAATTAATATGTGAAAGTGCTCTGAAGAGTCCAGAATAATCGGTCCCAAATTCGTGATCATAACGGTCCCACACATCCTCTGCCACCTCAGCCACTGACTGGAATATCCAATAAGCATTACAGTGCAACAATAGTCAGTAGGTCTTAATATAGTGAAGTAGAACAATGATTATGGCATCATTTGGCCAAACTGTACTGGAGTCTATCAAAGACAAGAATTAGTAGACAAAAATAGATATCACCCTCCAGTTATTAAGTTACTAATCAAAAAATACACACTTTGTATGAATCAATTACCAAAAACCGACCAACTACCACCCGTTATATCTATCGTTAGTTAACATTTCCCATTTTGTGATAAATATTAAAGTATACATATAAATAAATACATTTACAAAAAGACCAAAAAAATATTTCATCAAACAAATTACAACATTCAAATATCATCTTCAATATTTCATTAAACAAATTTCAAAATTTGTATCTATAACTTAACAAGAAAATGAACATTTAATTGTATGATACCTTTTCAGGATCATGTAGGGCTATCCAAATGCTGGTGGCAATATCTACATCCTCAGGAACAGAACGGGTGGATATAGCTGGAATGCATTTTACCGCATTTAAGCAAGCTAACCTCACATGAACCTCTTTGGCATAAACACCAGATAAAGCCTGAATGCAGAATTTCAAGGAAAGTTAACTATGATACATTTTTATAATTAATATTAAAGCTAATATTATAATTCAACATACAGGCGCCACTTCTTCTGGTGACAAACCAAGGCACAACTCATTTAATGCTGGAGTAACAGATCCGTGATAAGAAGGAATGGCACCAAGCACATGATATAAAACCTGTCAAAAAGCACAGAATATACATGTCAAACACAAAATAAATAAATAAATAAATAAAACAATTACTATGTAGATAAATGTGATGCATTAGAAACTTAACTGAAAGCATTTGAAGTCTAGGCAGGGGTAATACTGGATCCATATGTAGGAAAAGTACACGAAGTACATCATCATGAAGCTGCGTCTTCTTAGGAGATGATAGTATTCTCTCCAGTATCTATTGAAAATAATGCAACAAGTAAAAAAGAGTATTCAAAAAACATGAAGATGGCAGGTTGGATGGGGTGGGTAACAGGTCAAAACAAGCTAGGCTGGGTTGGTTGACCCACAAACAAAGTTTTGTACATTTTTCAAAAGTTATAAAAAATAAATGATGTGTTAGTTATGAATAAACGCCGCTATAGTAACAACAATAAGCTAAATCTTCAAATAAAATAATTTAGGAGGTATACACATAAAACAAAAAAAAAACTTTTGGCAACTTTCGATCTAATTGACGTGTTCTCATTTTCACATCTAGAAATTACCAAACTAGCCTTAGATCTTAATATTGTATATTCTATGCTCTATTTTCTGTATTTATCATGTAGCAATTAGTGAAAATTCCCATGAACATTATATATGCATGTTTTAGGCTTTTTAGCCAAACTTTTGCATTAGAAAGACAAACTAGAAATCAATAAACGATAGTTTGGCCATGGAAGTATGTTTTGTCTAAAAGATATTTTATACAACTTCTACACATAATTAACACAAAAGTAAAAATAAGGATTCCGGATATAACTTTTATTAAAAAAGTTGACAAAACCAACCCAAATCGATGCATTCATAGTAATAGGTCAAAACTGCCATCTCTACAGAGTGTCAGAGACACATGACATAGTAAGAACAATTAGTAAAATTTACCGGAAAAACAAAACTAAAAGAATCCACCGGAAGCGGGCCAGATTTGCATGACACAGATAACGCATGCATTACTCTTTCAAAAAGACTTAATGATGGACGGCCATGATCGCCCTCACTAAGAGAGGAAAGTTGGTCCCACGAAACGTGAGCTTCAGTAGTTGCAATTAGCCTTAAAGCAGTAGCAATGTCGAACCCCCAATTACACAATGGAGATGCAGTACATTTTGATAGCTTCACCATTGTTTCATATGCCACCTCACTAACAATTGCTGATTTCAGCAACGGGTTGACAAATTTGACCTGAGAACAAAATTAAAAGGTATAAATGGAAAAGCAGCCATAAAACAAGTGAGGAGACTTAAAGCATCTTTTATAGACTTTGGATGAACTTTGCTTGTTTGACATCTTCTATGGTTTGCATTTTAGCTAATTTTATTCATCTGACTAGTTAAAGCAGCTCTAATGTATGCACCAAACATGTATACCGTTTTTGTATTAAAAGAGCATATTTTTGGAAAATGCTTACTCCAAATTTTTAACTCCAATTCCCCCAAATGTATGCAAAAAGATTTTACACCAAACTTTAGATCATTTTCTTACACTATATAAATTGAAGTTACACATTGACGTGTTTCAACTATATTAATTTTACACAAATCATCTTACTCCAATCTTGTACTGCTTAATTCTTTCAAAATAACTGTTTAACCAATTTATTAGTAACATATATATAAATAAATATATAAAGTTAAAAATTAAAATCAACATGGTACTCTAGTAAAGGTCTCAATGAAAACGCTTTAATAATATTACTTTTATACTTCTATTGTTGCATATTTAATGGATGTGAATTATGAAAATTTGGTCAGCTAATAGTGTTGCCAAAAATGTGTGGATTAGTAATATTGCTTCAAAATATACACCATTTTGGTGTTTTGGTGCATACAATTGAATTCTATAACCAAATCAACCCGTTTACCCATACATGGGTACACATTACCACCTGTCTATATTATGAAATATAAAAACTAACCAAGGAGGGTAATTCACTATGCGTGAAAACAGGATTAGTTATAGCCATCTCCCCTAAAGCTTTCAGCAACAAAGAAAGATTCTTCTGTATATTCATGACCTTCTCCCGTACATTAGCTTCTTCTCGAAGCTGAATCTCACGGGCCTCCTCCTTTGATGTCTTTTGTTTATCTAAAATTATCAGGAACAAAAAAGCAAATATTACACATGTCTCATGTCATCTTTGAATATGGGCTGAAACAAGCAGTGTACGAGTTGAAATAGAATTAGTTGAAAATGCTAGGTTGCTGTGATAATAAACAATCCATTTTTAAATCTTTTAATAATGAATTATCGTGATAGTATTACAACAAAATATGTTATTAATACACTAACAATCTATATCTTTGTATATGCTAAAAGATAAAGTTGCCAGTAATAAATTATTGTGATAGTATTACAACATATTATTAATACACAAATAATCTATATCTTTGTATACCCTTGCTTGCTACCTTTATTTTTATGACCCCTTTGAGATAAAACACAACTGAAATCAAAATGTTACCTCGATTTGTGAATGAAAGGCTTAAATAAATAAATAAACCTTACCAGGCTTTTTTGTTAATTTCCCTGTATCCTTCTTTCCTAAACTTGCACGGTCTTTACCACCAGTGTCTCGTTTTCCAGAAGAAACCGAATTGCCATTTTCCTGTAAAAAAAATGTTTATGTTATTAAAAAAAATTATCCGAAAAAACTGATAGATATTAAATATGTGATCATATACCATGCTGTCGTTGTCATAAGCCTTGAAACGGCCTTTGGCCTGTTTCATGTTATTAGAAGCTACAGACTCCGCTATATAAACTCCTAGCTCTGTGGATAGCATCCCTTCAGGGTATGGAAAATCTGCCAGAAATCATAAGAATGCTCGAATTGTGTAGGTAAAAAAATAAGAATTTGATCACAGTACACGAATACAAAAAAATAAAAAAGTGGTATGTTTACACAAGTATTAAGCGTATTATGTATATACATCATGCTTACCTGAATATCATTGCCTGATAGCAAATCGTGTGCACCCCAATCAGGAGAACTTTTCAAATGCTGCAGAAGTTCAAATGTCAAAAGACGTAACCCAGATGTTAATTAATACTTTTTTATAAATAAAAATTTGTAGTTAACCTTATCAAATTCCAAGTAGGTTTCTGCTGGTGTTATAGTCATTAAAGAAGACAAAGCATTTATAGCAGCCTCTTGTTCCAGATGACTAGTGCTCATCAACCCCATTGGTCCAAGCAAACTCTATAATAAAAATAAAAACATATATAAAATGTAAGTGAAGTGATCTTAATCTCTATGACTCTATGTATAATCAATCACACATGTAGAGTAAACATGACACACACATAGTTATCGATAGCGAATAGCGGTAAATAGCGACAGGCTACCGATATGCTACGTAGCGATAGCGATGAAATAGCGCCCGCTATTTCGTAAATAGCGGTAAGGTATTAAAAAAATTTAAAATATTTTTATGTACAAATTTACAAGTATAAAGACCAGATGTGTATTTACACAAACTAATTTTATACTTTCTATGTAAAAATTTAGAAGTTTTGGCACTGAATGTAAACAAAAGAAAGATAGAGGGGTTAAACATGAAAATGTATAAAGTTATATAACCCTAAAAAGTCTAAAACACACAAACCCAAATCTTTCAGCCGCCATTCATCTTCTCTTCGTCTTCTCTTCATCTTCTCCGGCAAGAATTGGCAAAAATTACAAGACGTCGCCGGAATCGTCGCCGGACTTCGCTAATTGCTTGATAGCGGGCCGATATGTACTGTGCAGCGGTAAATGGCCGATACGCGACGCTATTCGCTATCGCGCCCACTACAGACGCGATTGACAACTATGGACACACACACACACACTGTAATATAGACATATATCACTTAAATAGGTGCTAATTCGTTTTCGGTTTCCGTCGATTATAATTGACGATGCATCAATTGATAATTTGATATAAGGGATATAAATACCCTCGTTGTTATCAAGTAAAGATATAACCCCCCCCCCCCCCCCCTATTTATTACAATTACCAAGTACCCACTCTACTACTCTTAGTTAACATTACACTTTTTAATTTCGTATTTATCTATGTATTATGGGTATTTTGACCAAAAAGTTAATATAAAAGAAAACATTTTAATAAACAGAGGACAAAACAAATCATTACTAACATATACAATTATCATATGCATACATTTATATTTTCAACTGCTACAAGCCTACAATGATATATACCTAAAATTAAAATAACATGCGACTTTATAGTTAGGCTGCCAGTGTGACTCAGGTCAATAAACTAGTAATATCACAAGAGTAATGTGAACCTTTAAATTGTATAAATCAGACGTCATAATGTATTCTTTTGACTTTGTACAACAAAATTTAAGTTGACTATATATATTAGTGTATTAGACTAACGATAAATCTATAACAAAGAGATATAATAACACCATAAGAAGTTTCCACGATCAAAGAAGCTACAATTACCTGACACATGTTACTGACATCAGTCATTACATGTCCAATGACATCAAAACCAAGAGCTCGCAAACACTTTCGCAGTCTCTGAGAAAACATAATAGTAAATGGTTAGTTAATAATCTAGAGTAAACATATCATTTCTGCCGCCAAAACAAATATAAAAGTGCACCAAATAGAAAAACATAAGATGTGTATTATTATTAAATAAATAATAAACAACTAGTTGACTCACCTTCCAAACAGCATCTTTCTTTGCGGTGCCAACTAAACATGGATGATGTGAGCAGAATATAAGACGTATGCAGGAATTAGGTCCAGCAGCCAAAACACCAGATGAAATTACCAACAAAGCCTTCACTAAAACCTCCACAGATGGAACAAAAGCTCCTGGGGTGTCCAGTGAATTTTCCGTCTCACTACAAATTATATATAGTAAATAAATCAATGAGTAATTAAAATACGGCCTATTTGATCTCAAATAAAAACGCGTCAAAAAAGGTAATGAAATTGTACCTTGACTTTGCTAAAACTTTTTCTCCAACAGCCGTGAGGTACTCTGAATATTCAATTAGAAGAATTTCAAATAATCTTGGAGCAGCAGATAAAATTTTCTTGGTACAACTGTAAGCTGCTTTGCGTATATCCCAACTTGAATGGCACAGAAATACAAGGATAAGCTGCAGTAAATAAATTTAATAAATATATATATGCATGCATATCAGCAGATGAAATTGATATATAGAAAAAAAACGAGACTTATGATGAAGTTTCATAGCACTTCACCTGCATGAGTGATTTCACATGAAGAGACTCAAAAACCCTGTAGAATAGGTAACAAAGTTACGAACTTGCAATGAAACGGCGATCATGTGAATCAACAAAAAGGATAAATATTATTATTATTATTATTATTATAATAATAATAATAATAATAATAAAATAAAACGTCAATTATCGTCAACAGGATCAAAGGTTTAAAAGAGATAAAAACCTGTGAGGATGATCCACAAACAGTGACTCAAGTAATTCAATACATGTTTCACAGTCCACCACTGATAATTTAGAAGCCTGCAAGCATTCACATTAAAAAAATATAACATATCATATAATGATTCCGGACGCAGATTGTAGTCATAAACGTGTCGACAGAACTAACCCTTTTAATAAATGAGTTGGCACGGGCTGACCCGACCAACCCATTTCCAAAACAGGACTATGGGAGCCCGCTTAAGATTAGAATTAGAAACACTATAGATTATAAAATCAACCGTCAGCCTGTTAAAAAGGTTAAAAACACGATGACTTGAAAAACGGTTTACACCCCATTGGACTCACTTAGATCATCAGGTTACATGGGTCATGTTTGGTTCTACACAGGTTACACATGTTGGGTTAGGGTTCAACTTTAGGACACAGTTATGTAATCAGGTTGGGCTATAAGAATCCACCAACCAGGAATACCCACATGAACTACAAATATAGATAACTAAAAAAATGGAACAGAAGAACTAAATAAATAAAGCTACCGTAGCTACAGGAACAACTGAAGGTTCATTCTGCGAAATCAGTGACCAGATCTTTTCCTTTGACACATTTTCATCTTCAGCATAAAATAATAAAAATTAATACTTCAAACAGAAAAAGGTCACAACAAATACTAACATAAAAAAGGAAATTAAAAAGTAAAGATCGGATCACCTGCTCTAATATCTGCAGCTGCAATTTTAACCACAATAAGTAATGAATAAATGCCATCCAACCGTTGTGCAGCTTTCGTAAAACCAGTTTTTACTAACTGGATAAGAGGCATGAGCAATGAAGACATCTGAAGACAACACATATCACAAAAAAGTCACTTGAAGATAGTTGTGTAAAAATCAAATTAAGGCATGACACTTGGAGCCAACCCATGTTTTCAACTTTTTTTCTTTAAAGTTATATTGTCTCATTTATACCAAATTTGGCCAAACACATGTCTAATGTAAAAACATGCCTTCAAAATATTTAAGAACTAAAGATGCCTCTCTATAAATCCACCAAAAACCGCAATTTGTTGTTAACTATGATTTTTTGTCATTTACAACATTTAGCATAACTTGGTATAAATTAGACATGATACGTAGTTGGGTGACCTATAATTCTATAAAGTAGTTTCAATATATGGGTGCCCTTGATGCAAAAAGTTAGATGCTTATTATCCCTAATTTAAAAAACAAAACTTGGTATTAAGTTAGTTCTCTCACTGGTAAAACTGCATCAGCATTTTTGCATATGTTTCTAAGAGATCGAAGATGGCCTCTTCTTAGCGATTCCTTCTCCTTGAGTCCTGAAGAATAAAATGATACAAGTTCTGGCCCAATGGCATCTGTAGATCTTGCTACCCATGAAGCTAGAGCACTTAAACATGCAAGTTTTACTTCTTCATTACCTGAAAGTCAAAAGTTCATCCACGCACCAATCATGCATATGTTGGAAAGGTGCCCATTTTGACCTATGTACTTGTGAATGGGTCAATTTCAGCTGTGTTTTTTTTTTTTTTTTTATTACTAACTTAGATGTAAAATTACGAAATAAACCAAGTTACATCTGGATAATGGGTAAGCGAGCAACAAGCTGCGCCGCTATCCCCTTTTGAATCGCAAAGCCTATTCTACTAAATACAAACCCTTGGTTCCTCGGGCTTTGCGAATTACTGTGAACCACCTTCTGCACCCGCTCCAAAAAGCGAATTGCCTCAGGGGCTAAGGATCCAAAAGTATCGAGGCAGACCAAAATATGTAAGTGAGAGGGTAACAGATCAAACGTGTTGAAAGTCACCTCAAGTCTATTTTAATGCATACAAACTCCTAATAAATTTAATCAGGAATTATAATATTTTGTATATATACAGACACACACACACACACACACATATATATATAGATATAGGTTCAAGTACAAAGGACATTTTTCGTACAAATTGTGAGAAGTCTATGTAGTCATTGTATTTGTGTTTTAGATTGCATGTCGATAATACATTAATTAGTGTTCTAAATTGTTAAGTATCGTGTTTTTCTATATAATACTATATGCCAAAAGAATATAAAACATCATGCCTAAAATTTAAAACATAGGGTATGTTTGGCAAAACTAGCTGGAGGCTGGTAGCTGGAAGCTTTTTAAATATATTTTGGTGTTTGGCAGAATAGCTGTAGCTTTTAATAAAATGTATAAAATGACCAAAATGGGCATAATTAAAAGCTTGTAAGGAAAGTTTTTATTTTATTTTTAAAATAGAATGGGTATTTGTGTCATTTACTCATTAAAAGCTTGTAGCTAGTAGGAGCTTTTTCTTAAACGCTAGTACTAGTAGCTTTTCACTATAGAGCTTTTTCTCTATCCTAAAGGCTTCCAGCTCCTTCAACCAAACAAGGCTTTTTATTGAGTAGAAGCTTTTTCTTAAAAGCTTGAAGCTTGAAGCTCCTAAAAGCTCTTAAAAGCTCCTTGCCAAACATACCCATAATGTGTCTATATAGACTTTGTCCGAAAAATGCCCTTTGTTCAGGAACCTCACCCGGTATGTATATATATATCCCGTTTTTACACGCAACTTGTCCTATAGAAAAAAGGGTATACCGATATACACCCCTAAAACCATGTTATTCAAAGATTTAGATATATACTGCAATAAATACGCTTTACAACCATAATTAACGCATTAATTATTTTAAAACAAAAGGCTAGAAATAAACATAGCTTCCAGGGCAGTGTTGATGCATAAGAAAAATGACCTATTTAAACTCAAAATAAAAAACAGGTTGGAAAAGGTTTTTGAAAAACAAAACGGGCCTGAAGACAAAAATAAAATTGTGAATAAAATCTTATTTTCCCTATTTAAAGCAACAACAGTAGACAAAAAAATTGTTTGTGGGTCAACCCTTTGCCCAGCCTGTTTTGACCAGTAATAGTTAGGGCCTGTTTTGACCTGTAATAGTTAGGGCATGGTTTGACCCACTGTAGTTATGCCGCCTGCTTTGATCCATGATAGTTATGACCTGTTCCAACCCGTAACGAAATGACCCACTACTGATCCTAAAAAACTAATAACTGAAGTCAAAGTTTACACTCACCGTCATCTTTGTAGATGGTCAAAAGAAGACCACATACTGTAACAGAAAGGCTACTAATATATTTCCCTTCAGGACATAGAGACAAATCCTGCAATGCATTTATCATGCCAACTCTTTGGTATGGAAAAGCTAGTCTTCCTTCAGAACCACCAATTACAGCTTTAACCACGTTGACCATTGACTCGAGAGCATCGGGATTACTTGACTTTGAACTTAAACATTTGACAATATCCAGTGCAGCGATTCTTCTTGATTCGTCAGCATGGCGGGCCTGTGATAATACAACCGATAAAATCTCGCCACCATACTTACTCAGATCCAAGTTAACATGTCTCAGAAGGACCCCAATGGATTCCAAAACAAGCTCAGGATTCCTCTTAAGCATTTTTACAGATGAAGAAATAATGATATTCTTGAAATCTTCATGTGACAAGTGAAGATATAATGAACGAAAAGCTTCACTTAGGGTTATGGTTGGTTTATCCTTCGCGTTGAGAACCGATTGAACATACATATCGAGGTAGACAGGCTGTATGATGCAGTAAAAAGAAAAGTGAAAGTTGCAGTTAGATATGCATATGAACATGGGATTGTGGAAAGATAAATGAAAAAACTTTAGTTAGGGGTGTCAATTATGTAAAGCATCAAGCAAGATTTTTTTTTTTAAATACCTTGTGCGCTTTCGAGTTTTGACTACTATGATTTAAGTAATAACATGGTTTTATATAATAATTGGCACACATAAAACAAAAATTAACAAAAAATGTGTTCAAGCAGCCTGTAACAAATAGTACCTATTTTTACCCATTATCCACCCGGCCGACCCTCCTGTTTTCTCACCTTTACAGCCATCTTTTGGACAAAAGTGTTTCGGGTCAACCCAAATCACTTCAACAATACCAAGAAAAATGTCGATTTATAACCCAATCCACCCGACCCGTCAAGTTTGCCACCCCTACTCTTTTGATATCAGCAGCAACAACCTTACCTTCCATTGTTCAAACAGTGATGCCTTTGAACTTGAAAAATCCAACATTACGCATAGCATTTCTGGACAACTTTTATACGAGATTTTTCCATCTTTTAATTCCTCCATGTACAACCCAAAAATGCTGGGTGACTAAAACATTGAAGAAAATGAAATAATAAGAAAGTCATAATTATGTAAGTACTCAATGATAACTCTATATTTGCAATTTTGGACCGTTTACTTACCAATGAGTCGATTTGGATTGTTTAACTAAAATGGAACATACCATGTAATTTAGATATCAGGCAAACAGGCCAAACTGGTTAAAAGTCACTTAAAGTCTATTATTAATGCATAGAACCTCCTAAAAGACTAAATCATTTCATTGAAAAATGTAGTACTATCACAAAAATATATTTTTTTATAATAGTGATCAACGCATTTTTATTTACTGCCTACAATGGACAAAAAAGCGTTAGTGGGGTACCCTGATATGGATTGTTCAACTCAAAACGGGTCAAACAATTTAAATATAAGACGACCAGGTCAAACGGGTTAAAAGTCACTGAAAATCTATTTTGATGCATAGAATCTCCTAAATCATTTCACTGGAAGATTTATTATAATAGAAATGTTTATAATCGTGATTAAAGCAATTTTAATTTACTAGTTATTAATGTACAAAAAAAGAGTGTTAAGTGAGCACCTTGCCTGGCCCAGGCCTCATTTATTTACCATTATTAAAAAAGGACCTATTTCGACCTGACAGTTTGACGTGTTACCCAACCCCCCTCCCCTTCTATATTGCCGCAATTTATAATAAAACTTCATGCCAATACTAAACCTCTAAAAGTGAATGAATAAAAGCTTTTCTGCAAGCCTTGCGTTCTAGAGAAGATGCTTGAATGCTAATTTGAAGACATGAAGCTTGTGCTGCTGCAACTCTGCTAAATGCAACTTTTGATACGGAAATAAACTGACTTTTACAAAGAAGCAGTGTCGACCATTTCATAAGTCTAGAACAGCCGACATGAGACTGAAGCTTTAACTGTTTTTCCATGGTCGGAACAAGATTTGCTGCAAATGTTTTCATAAATATAACCTGGTTTAAATATTTTATAATTAAATCATCCACGGCTTTCCTTGAACCTCGATCGTCATAAATATATAATGTCATGAATATTAAATCCACCAACTGTGATGCAGATTCAGATGACATCTCTGCAAATTCAATATAAATAACTGTTAAATTAAGTATGTACCATGTCAGTAATGATTGGTGTTAAAAGATTCTTCACTAAGTAAGGATGAACTCAATTAAAAATCAAAGAAGGAAAAAAAAAACAAAACTACCAGCCAAATTATTCAGCCAAAGTACCAAATCAATCAACTTCAATGTGATTCCAGAATGTAAATAAAGGGTCTGTCATTCAAGTAAATATTTTCAAATTCTTTTATGACACTATAAAAAAATGGTGCCTATAAATACAAAACAGCATCTTTACCAAGTAAGATCCATGATGAGTCGAACGTCGAAGGAACAAATAGGATTCAGGGTTTTATGTTATTCAATAAAGAAGAAAACATGAAGTACAAACACAACTTATAAATAAGAAATCCTTAAGGTTACTAACTTTTTATAAGGATTCAATATGGGTTAATAAAACATGCATATGTCATATGTGTGCACATATATAATGTATTAGACTATTAATTATAACTGTTATAAGATAACCTTGTTCACTAGTCTGCTTTAAGACTCTTATGCGGCATCATTCAAGTTTGTAAGTGACCAACTGTTTTTCTCAGTATTCAATACAGATACTGATATGTACCTTGCCAGCCTTACCATGCCATCCATTACATACTCATGCAAGCATGCACTTTCAGAAGTTTTATTAATGTTCTATTATTATTTTTTATGTATACCATAAAGTTCATGTTCTTCCAAGATGACAAAACTACCTTACTAGATACTTCAATTTTCACATATTAATGTATAAATAAACCTGCTATTTTTTTAATCAAAATAGTCTATAATTTGAAACTCCAATACTTGAAGCTCCTGTTAGATTGCCATGACGGCCATATCGAATTCGCATCATAAACTTTAAGCTACATAGATCGGAACAGGAACAGGAACACGATAAGAACACGTCAATAAGTAAAGCAGATTTACACAAGTTACAGGTCAAATTAGCATTCAATAACCTGAATTAAGCATAAACGAGCTCTAGTGACAACTGACAACGGATATAAAACCATTAAACATCAAATTGTAGCATTAACATAAAAAACTAAACAATCAATCATTTACCTGTAGTAAGTTGAATAATATCAAACAAATTGATTACATTCATAGATCAGAACATAATAAGAACACATGATAACAGATAAAATAGACAAGTTAGGGTGAAATTAATAAATAAACATTGAATAATAATAATAATAATAACCTGAATCGAGAATAATGGAAGGAATCTGTGAAGAGAAGATCTGAATCTGCTTCTTCGAAGACGAAGTTGGGACTGTGGATGCAAGTGACGCTAGCGGCTCCATTCGAATACTGATTTCTTCAAATGAATAGGATTTGAAAGATTATTATTATTATTATTAATAATAATAATAATAATAATAAGGGTGAAGAAATGTTTTATAGATAGAGCTGCTGCTAGTTGAGGTGGTGTGAGAAAAAGTAGGGGCGGATGGATGGATGGATGATTTGTTGTTTTAGGGTTTTAGAAAGTTGTTTACGAGAGTGTGTGTGAGCAACACCATACGTAATCAGCTTCTTCTTCTTTTTTTTTCTTTTTTTTTTAATTTGATATGTTAAAATTAAACTTTTAAACAAATCTATATTATTTTATTTTTTTAATTTCGTAACTGGAAAAATTATATCAAGATAGAAAGTAGGGAGACAATAAGTTGTGTCGTCACCAAGGTTTTCAGAATCGGACTGGACGTCGAACCGGACCCCCGGGCGGTTCACCGGTTCGACCGGTCCGACCGGCCTGACCGGTCCAACGAACCGGGTCAAACATGTATCGAAACCCAAAAAATAATAAAAAAAATAAAAAAAGAACGGTCCGACCGGCCGGTCCGGTCCGGTTTTCAAAAAGTGGTCGTCACCCTTTTTCTGGATTGCAAACACTAATCTATTAAATACAAACATCTGCCCCTTTGGAGTCGAGACATTGTTATGAATAACTCGTTTGACCATGCTCAGGTTCGTAGGGTTACTAGTGCATGTAGTTACATTAGGTGTCACGTAAACGTTTTCACATCATTGAACGTCTTGGACACACGAGTTTTGTTGTGTGTCGTGTATGCACATGTACTCACGTAGTGACACATATAATAGGGAGTTGGTAGCACGTTCCTATTACTTTCGGATTTGGATTAGCTTTTCCAACCTAAGGTGAGTTTCACTACTTTTTCTCAAAAGCACGCGTCTCAGGTTTGAGACAACTTGATAGACTTTTCTAGTCCGGTTTGGGGACTGCTTTTCCATCTCGGGTTTTGGGATGATTTGACTCCTTGTGTGGGTTGGGTTTTTGATTCCTTGTATGAATTGGGGTTTTATCAGTTTTGTAACTTTTTGTCCTTTTTGAACTAAACACTTCTATCACTTGAAGAGTCCGTACACATTATTGGGTTAATCGCTGGAGGCGAACGGGGTATTAGTTAGTAGCGCTATTAGGTTGTGGAGCAACCTCATGCTTGATGTGCTTGGGTAACGGGCATGAACTATTGACCACTTTTTCTACTAGTGTTGATAGACACTAGTACTAAGGCAAATTAATAACTTCTGCTTGTTCCCAATAATATTACTGTTTAGTTACAATGAGTGGGTTGGCTACCCCTGACACGCACAGAAACTGATGGTATTTTACAACATTAAAAATTTTACTTTTACTACATAAATTGTGAACTCACCAACTTTATGGTGACACACGCTGGCATGTTTTTGCAGGTCGCTAGGTTTGGAGCACGATAGGTCATGCATCATGGTTGTCATAGGATAATAAACATTTTTTAACTATTTTATTATTTGCATAACTTTTACTTTGGTTTGGGCACGTTTGTTTTGCACATGACTATTTAACTTAACTGTTTTGATTTTGCTTCCGCATTTCTTAAAACTTTTGATTGGTTATTAAACTTGGTTTTTGAAAACGAACTAAATGGTTTGGGCATTTAGAGTCGTTCATATGACTTATGGCTATGGGATCCTGGTATGTCACGCGCCTCGCGGTATAAACCCCAAAGTGGAAATTTGAGGGTGTGCCAGTCGGGGTGTTACACAACTTTTGGTGGTTTAAGAATTATGAACATGTGATTTCAAAACAATACAATTTGATGATGGTTGTAAACTTTTAACAATTTTGGTATCCTAAACTTATGTTATTTTGAATGTTTCTTGTATCTTGTGCCACCAGACAACTATAAGTTTATAACCATTAACTTAGCAATAAGCTGTGGATCATATGAATAGTACTATTTGGGTTGACACCCCCTTTCATAGTTAGGCACGCTAACCACGACCGTCGTGTCAAATGATCGCATATTATCCATGTTTTTCAATTTTTTTGTGATAAGGCATTGGTTGGGGCGTACAAGGAAGTCGGGGTTTGGTTACGGGGCTCATGGTAACTATATTCTGCATGGACACAACAACAAACTTTGTTGAAAACAAACTATTTTATCGAGTCATTGAAACCTACGGACTCACCAACTTTTAGTTAACGCATTTTAAGCATGTATTTTAGGAATCAAGTAAGGATATTAAGAAGGCAAGCATAGGAATTCGTGAAGAAGACTTTTGCTATTTTGTGTAGCCATTGGATACATTTGTTAAGGCTTGTAATTCGTAATTGACATTGTGACCTTATGTGTTTGTGAAATGAATGACATTTAGTATTCTCGCATAAACAATGTTCGTGATCACCATACCCGTCTCACCTCGCGTTTTTGCCTTAGGCAAAGTGTGACAGATTGGTATCAGAGCCATTGGTTATAGAGATTTAGGTTTCATGAAGAGATACCTAGATTATAACCTAAGACCCACTCATTTATGTTTTAAGAGCCTTTATGCATTGCTTAACTTCTTTACATGATTTTTTTATGGATATATGGTATTATTTATTTTTATCGTGTGAATTTGAAAGAATGGTGCCAACAACGAGGTCTACTCATAACAACTCTCAAGGAGAAAACCCGATGAGCCCTGAAGACATTGCACAGTATGAAGCAATCCGAAATTGCACTAGTAGAGGATTTGGCGGCGGCACTCGAGGTAGCGGTACAAATGGAGATAGTGCTAGAACTGGAAGTGGCACAGAGACTGAGGATGTACCGGAAGACTCCTTGTACAAGGCATTTTTGGCATGCAATCCACGTGATTTCAATGGTACTGAAGAAGAAGTAGGAATTGTTCGGTGGATCGAGAAGATGGAATCCGTGCTAGACATTAGCAACTGTGCTGAAAACTGCAAGGTCAAGTATGCTACTTGCACATTTTAGGATGAAGCCTTAACGTGGTGGAATCTACAAGTCCAAACACTGGGAAAATAAGCTTCATATCAACTTTTATGGAATGATATGAAATCCATGCTTTTGGCAGAGTACTGTCCCCACAACGAACTACAAAAAAATGAGGCCGAGTTCTGGAACTTGGCCATGGATGAGACGGAAATATATGCATATACCACTCGATTTCACGAACTCTCTCGACTTGTCCCACATATGGTTACACCCTAGTTTAAGAGAACTGAGACGTACATTTGGGGTCTTATACCTCAAATTCAAAGCATGGTGACGTTGTCACGACCTGCCACTGTCACACCCCGCAAAGGCGGAAACACAGGATGCGACACGAAAGGTTTACAAGCACAAGATTCAAGCAAATATTCATAGTAACATAATATTAAAATACCAAATTTGTTCAAAGATGCAACCATCACAAAATATTGTTTAAAACCAACCACATGTTAATAAGTTTTGAAAACACAAAAGATGATAGTTGTGAATGAATGCCCAAATGTGCCCCAAGTTCCATCTATAGCTTTAGTTACCTGAAAAACATGCATAAAAACTTTGTTTACATAAAGTCGGTGAGTTCACAGGTTTGAAATAGTTGAAGAATGTAAAGTTTAATGAAATCCATGAATGACCCATCAATGTCTAGCTAAGACAATGACGATAATGAACGATAATGAGTCCATAACCAAACCTTGGCGTGTTGTGTCTCGCACATTGCACAATAAAGGCAACGTATCATCATATAAGAAATACAAGCACTATTTTCTCGTATGTATCCGAGTTAGAGCGACTAACCAAAAGTGGGGGTGCTAACCAAATAGATTTATTCAAGTGTTTCATGGCTAAGTCCGTAGCTAATGGTTACGGTAAATTATTTAAACGAGGGCTTAGTGTGTACTCTAAACATATTGTCTCATGTATACCGGTCTGCTAGGAATTCATTCTAAAACTAGTAAACACTGCATGTGTTTCCCCAAAATATAAAACAGTAAAAAGGGGCCGTGAAACTCGCCTCAAGTCTATACAAAGGTGTTTCTGTACCACCATCCATAAGTCCATAGCTGATGCAGAGTGTCTAGTCTCGAAAGCCCTAAATTCAATTTAAAGGCCACTTAGGTCTATGTTTGGTTCTATCTACCATACATTTGTTCACCCGACTAGAACACCAATAGACTAGGTGTTTTTGTACCACCATCCATACGTGTCACACACTGTATGTGTTGGAAAATGTTCGTTTTTGTCATTAAGGTGGCTATGTTTAGTCTATTTATGGTAAAACAAGTGTCTTGACTTACTTATTGTTACCAAGTGACACCTATGTCTCGGTTATGTAAGTTTAGAGTAGGGTACGGACATACATTTCGGCAATTTTGTATAAAAACAACATATTTATGTATTTTGCCCTTGTACATACACACACATTGGTGTTTAACATAGATTTCCAAGAAAACTCTTGTGTTAAGCTTGTTAACACATGTTTTTAATGTCTTTAACACATGTTTATGAATCTAGCCATGGAATTTGTTATAAAACTAAGTGAGATTTACTAGTCTTGGGCCGGGTCTTGACCCCATACACTCACGCATACATTCACATGTATGTGTGGGTGCACGTATAAGTCCATGTAAGATAATAGAATACTGAATTGGTTCCTTGTATTTCATTCAATAGGGTTACAATATATAGAGATAAACCGGGCCCGTGGGCTCTATACTAAAACCCTAACTAATATATTCTAATACTCCCCTGCAGTCAGAGCGGTAGAGCATCGGACACTCAGACTGGAAAACAATAAGAACAAAAAAAACATAAATGACATAACAATAAAAATAAAAAGACTTGTCTCGATCTCGGTTCTTGACTCGTTGGTCCAAAATTTTGCAATATTCTCGACTTTGCCAATAAATTATCCGTACTCTTTAATACTTGACTTTAGTTCGGTCCACGACTTCCCCATGTTTAGTTTTGTTTCTTTAGTTCCCATAATGATAAACATGATCCGCTAGATCCCACTCCCAATATAGTGGCAGTTCCATGCTTGTCGACCATGACAATACAAAAGATAAGAAAAAAAGTTGGTGGAAAGAAAGAGATAAGAAACAATCAAGAAACAAAAAGATATAAGAAGCAAATAGACACCCATCGACCCTAGTCGTGTGGCAGTGTGCCAACACTGAGGAGATGGCGAAAACCGATGACCGTGGTTAGACGGCAATCGTCGAAGAGAATTGAGATCCATAGATCGAAGATAGATATCCGATCAAATCGTGGTTTGCTCGGCTAAGATGATTGGAATAAGACCATGGTCTGACGTGAAGAGACGACAAAAAAAAAAAAAACCAATTGCTAGAGAGAGAGAGAGAGAGAGAGAGAGAGAGAGAAAGAGATCCTCAATGAGAATAGACGGACAAAACCAATTTATTTATCATCATGAGAATCGAAAGGGACAAAACCAGCTTATTCAACAAAAAAAAAAAAAAAGAATTGAATTGTGGAATTAATTCAAGAATTGATCTATCTTGCTATATCAAATCAGTATGTTCTTCCAAATTAAATGAATGTTGTTGGTAGAAAGATAAAGAATTTATAGAACGATGATGTCAGCAACTAAATCCCACAAACCAAGATTGACAAACAATGATGAAATCGATCAGAAGTATTGAGGTTTGCCGCAACGTGATTAGTAAATCGAGACCGAGTCTTTATTAGAACATGGAATAAAAATAATCAATAAACGAAAACAATGAACGGGAATGGACAGGAAACAATGGCCGGACAGGACGGCGGCGGCAACGACGGCTCGCCGCCCTGTCTAGGGTTTTTCTCAGGTAGTGACGGCTAGGGTTTGGTTATTTGTGTATAGCGCAGTGGAGACGGTAGAGAGCCTAGGTTGGCTCTGATACCATGTAAGATAATAGAATGCTGAATTGGTTCCTTGTATTTCATTCAATAGGGTTACAATATATAGAGATAAACCGGGCCTGTGGGCTCTATACTAAAACCCTAACTAATATATTCTAATAGTCCATATATATATATATATATATATATATATATATGTTTTAGGGTGTATGTATTCGCATACATATGTGTGTGTATCTTTAAGCGAAAACATTGAACTTATAACATAAAACTTGGGTATTTAGGTTAGTTTTACTTGACAAACTTGTGGCCTAGTGATGGGTTCGAGTGTGTGTATTCGGGTGGACATTACATGTAATTGATATAGTGTGAAAAAGAAAGGAAATGGTTCGGTTCTAGTACCTTATGTGTGTAGCCGAAAGAAACAAAAGAAAATAAGCTAGATCTCCACAATGTGACTCCTAAACGTTGTTGGTAACTCGTGGCTTGCAATGAACGATGGTTAGTGATCGGCTAAGGGGTTATCGACTAGTCTTGTACTCATCCGAAGGTTTAAGAAAGAGGGTAAGAGGTTTCCAAGTGTAAGTTGTGATACCCCACAATTTCAGGTTCTTACTATAACCAAACTCTAGCTACTTGCACTTAGATTCCTTGCATTCTACTTAGCTAAGGTTAGCTAGGTAGGTCACACGTACACACACGAGATGCATATGTACCTAGGGATTTTCATTATGAACGTATGATGCCTATGAAATAAAATACATGTTAATGTCGTCATCAATAGGCATAGAACTTAACTAACTCTTACCATTGTGAAACCGAATGAGATTCCTATATCGAAGGGTACTAGAAACTACTTAATAGACACAAGTGTACAATCACAATACTATTAAACACGAATAGGCCAATTAATTAACATAATTTGTTAAGTCTTGGATCATAGCCGAGCTATTTGTCTTAGAACTACACAAGTTATACTTATATGTATATGCACACACATACACACGACACCTCACTCGACCAAACACCTAAACAAATATAAGATAAGACAAGACAATAACCTATCATACACATTACCATGAATGGTGTTAACTTGATCTAGACACTCCCTTGGTTACACTAGCCGATTTCCACAACCATGACAAGTCTCATCATCCTAAACCTTCCAAACCTTTACTCTAAATTGGCAATACATTATCCTACTTCAACTTCCCATGACTACCACCCTTTCCTTAACTAGAAACCAACAAACATCCCTATTCTACTAAAGCTTGCGGCCCTAAGTGGCACATGGAAGTAAGTTCTTGGATCAATGAAATGTCACCATCCAAGCATGCTTTATACTAGATTAGTTCTAACCTATGGAGCTCACAATGTCTAAGCTAGATTAGTTACCTAAAACAACCCTCCCTTTTCCTTAAGAATTGCGGCCGATTACCCCACCCCTACCCCAAGAAACTTCCAAGCTAACTACTAGGAGGCTAGGAGCTATCAAATGAGTACAAAGGCATGCCATGGAAAGGTCACTATCAATCTTCTATCCTCCACATGTTGCGGCCGAAACAAGAAAGAAGGAAACACATGCTTGGTTGTCAACATTCACCAAAAGAGCTATAATCCAATCATGGACATTCCTTCCTACACAAAGTCAACCTTCCTCAATTGTCATCTCCAATAGAAATCGGCCAAGGGCTCAAGAAGCATGCATGACTCAAAGCCTAAACATAACCTACACCATTCTTGCATCAAAATGTGATAAGTTTCTTAAACAAGAACTTCAATCAAGAATGTTGAGCTTGCCTCATTTGTTTTTGTCCACACCTCTTCAATCCACTATAAATAGGAGCACCTTGGAACACTTGAAACCACACCTCACACCTCTCATTCTCTCTCGGCTCTCGTGAGGCCAAACCACATCTATCCACAACCTCCCCTAGCTTCGGCTACTACCCTCCCCACCCAAGTCCAAACCGTCGAGTCCAAGGAAGGCCACCAAGAAGTCCTAAGGGTCGCACTTTATCACTAAGTATCGAGATAAGTACTAACCACCTTTACACATTAATACACGACCCTATTGTGAACCCATGATCCGAGTTTTCAACCATAATCATTGCTCCTTGTAAGGTGTTAGTAATCGGCCTAGTTCGAGATTCATAAAGCAAGATAAAACACATTGATCTACTTATATGAGATAGAAACATGTTTAAGTCATGAAAACTATTAATCAAAGTGTAGCCGGCTTCTAAACACGAAACCATGCTCCAGCATTGTCTTGTGATGAGTCGTAAACGCCATAACAAAGCTAGCTTAGTCCATAGCAAGATGTGCACGCCAATCCACTATGTCATGTTATCGGCTACACATCCCTAACACATGTTAAGTCCAGATTAAACTCACGTTGGTCATTTTCAAACATACTAAAGGCTTAACTCATGGGAAAACACTTGTTTTACAATAAAACAATCATACACAAGGAAGTAGGGACAATGTGCGGCCCATTACCCTACATGGGGCCCACATGGGTCCACTTCATGATATACAATACGACCCCCACGCCTAAAACACCAACCACGTTATATAACATGGTTCACAATAATGGGAGTCTCACTTGTATGATAAACAAAAGCCCACAACTTACAATGTCCTCAATAATCATAGGGCAAGTACTATCCAGCCAATAGTAGCTACGAAATTCGGCTTCACTAGAACACAAGCATCCTTATCAGGTGAGTTTCACTACTCTTTTCTTAAAAGCATGCGTCTCGGAATGAGACACTTTCTAAACTTTTTCATAGTCCGGTTTGGGACTACTCATACACATCCCGGGTTTGGGGTGCTATGATTCACTAGGTGAATATGCTTTCACTAATTCATGCTTTACGTCCTTGATGAACTAAACCAACTCTATCATTGAAGTCCTTCTAAATACCGAATGAATTGTCGGGTGGGCAAGCGGGTTACTAGTTGATAGCGCTATTAGGTCTCACAAACCTCACATCGTGCTGGGAGCATGGGTGTGAACTATAACTTAACATATTATCATTGTTGATAGACAATGATGCAAGGCACTTTGCTCACTATTGTGGGATCTCGTTGTTTAGCAGTTCGGTATTAACGGTTTTAGTTATCATGAGTGGGTTAGCTACCCCTGGCATGTGAATTAGCTATTACTCAAAACTTGGTCTGGATGACCTACGCATTTACTTTACTTTGTGAACTCACCAACTTTATGTTGACCCACGAAATACATGCTTTTGCAGGTCACTAGTTTCGGAGCATGTGTAGGGCATGCATCATACAGCGTCATTGGGATATAAACACTTAACTACTTTCGAATGCTTAATTATCTATTATGATTTTGAGCGTGTTGTTTTGCGCAGACTGTTTGGTTAACTATTATCTTTAAATTCGCTTCCGCAACTATTTGAATAATTGGTTATCTATAAAACTTGTTTTCAATAACGAACTAAATGGTTTGGGCATTTAGAGTCATTCATGTGACTTATGGCTATGGGATCCTGGTATGTCACACGCCTCACGGTATAAACCCCGCAGTGAAAATTGAGGGTGTGGTTTATGTTATTGCCATGTTAGTGTAAGGTGTTGGCCAAGATCCTTGTTTTCTTGTGTGAGCTCCTTGGGGGCCGAAATTCATGGGGAAGGGGAAGGGATTTTGTGGCAAGTCAAAGTGTCTTGGAGTATCATGTATTTTATGTTGTTTCCTTGTTGGTATAAAGTCTAGAGGTGTGTGAGGTTTGGATAGGAATGGTGAGTGTATTGTGGATGTATGTATGCATATGCATGTATGCGTGTGGTGTATATGTGCAAGGTAGGGTGATGGTAAGTTAAAAACAATACAATTGGGTTCTTGGGAATGTAAGGGCCGTAATCTAGGCCTAGGGAATGGACATGTATAGTTTTTGGAAGTCAAACAACATGGTTCTTAGTGATTTTAAAGTGGCTTGCCAAATTAGGAAGTGGTCTTGGGAACAGAGTGTCATGGTGTGGAGTTGGAGAGGTGTGGGACATGTGTGTGTGTACTCGTGTATATACATATATATATAGGCCTTTGTGTGTGCCTTGTGTGAATATATATGTTTGATGTTATTAATCACACAAGTCTGCTATGGATCGAATTTTAGAGACACTTGTGGACACGTTGTTTGTGGTTTTACTAGTTTTCCATAGCTAACACGTCGGGTGATCTATTGTTTCTGAACATTGTTTGTTTTTGTTTTTGTCCGGGTAACAAATTTGGAATCTTGTGTTCAACTGCATGGATTCTCAAAACTAGGGTTTTGCATGGATTTCCTATAATCTATCATGAATTATTCGACTAATTAGGACTTTGTGTTAACTAGCGTGTCTACTGTTAGACTGTATGCCTAGGGATTGACCTGTATGGCCCAATTATGACGCAATAGATGAAATGTAATGCCATGCACCATGGATATGTGTAAGTGAGTGTAATGACATGACCTGTGATTTCGACGGGTGTCACAGAAGCACTAGGAACACCGATCTACACGTCCTATATATAAATGGACATCTTAGATCTATGTTTTATTTTTTCTCATACACATTGTTCACCCATCTCGTAGTATACATATTATGTTGTTATTATTGGTGACGTTTACACATTCCAAAATATTGTGAAAAACCAAGGTTTATTATGTCAAATGTACACTTTTAAAACATAATTTATCACATGTTATTCTAAAAAAAAATACATTTAGGTTTGTATCAAATACACGTATTTGCATATGTATCCACGTAGCACGTGAGACGCCCATATGTTTATGTATATTCAAGTACTTGATATCTTTATACATAACTATCCATGTTTATAAAGTTTCCACATGTACACACCCATATATGTTCATGCTTTAACTCTTTCCACATGAACATTCATGTCTAAGGTACCACTACTTCTTTTATACATAACCATTTGTTTGTCACACATTTATGTACATACATACACTCGTTCGCATATAAATACCTATCTATGTATATCCATGTATTTGACACATACGCAAATGTTCATGTTTATTAAATGTCACACATACATACCCATATAAGTATATGTTTCGCTACATACTCATCAGCATTTATGTTTGTGACATTTACACGTCTACAAATAGATATTTATGCTACAATCTTTCTCTATGTACACACATATCTCACGCACACATACATACTTCACATATACTCACGCGAACATACATACATACATACATACATACATACATACATACATACATACATACATACATACATACATACATACATGCATAGTACTCATGTATATAAAACATTTCATTCACATGAACCTTTATTCAATACTTTTTGTAGTATCAAAACATTAGATCTCTGGTTTTTAAAAGAAAGCTTATGTTTATTAACATGGGTGAACCATCTAGTTTAATCATGTGAAAATAATAAGTGAGGTTGAGTGTCATACCTCTAGATCTTAGAAACAAAGCTTGAGACTAGAATATGTGTGTTAAGAGTGTGTGTTTAATTGTGAGTTAGTGAGATGAATCAACAATCAAAATGAGCACCCATGGTCTTCTATTTATAGAGGAAAAATGAGAGAGACATATGGAGAGGGATAGAGGATCGAATGAGGTGGGAAGGAAGAAGGAAATAGGTGGCTTCTATTAGTGGTAAGTCAACTTATATAAATCCAAGAATTTAAGGAATATTTCCTTGTTAGTGATAAGTCATACACACACTTGTTTCCATAATGTGACTAATGGGTAGTGATTAGATTAGTCTTATGATTAAAAAAAAATTGTATAGGACAAGGGGGGACTGTTTGGGTTCAAGGGACAATGAAGGAGGGTGTTGATTAGGGAAGGAGATCCTCCATGGTTATTGGTCATTTAGGGAATCATTCCATATTAGTTCACATAATCATGATGTTTACTTGGATTTGATGGTGATTTAATAAAATATTAGAGAATGAGACACAAGTTTTGGCAAGTCAACTTCCATGGGACTTTGTGAGTTTGAGGAATCTTACCAAAATTGTGATTAGTCTTAGACTTTATTCCATTCTAATCCATGTATTATCACACTAATTCTTGTCAAATTAAGTGACTAAACACAAGATTATGGTGGGATTTGGAAGCAAATGAGAAGGTGTCATGGTGGTGTGGAGGTCGATGGCTCACAAGCTTCAAGGAGGGATCCTAAGTGTTATTTTGGGAAGGAAATCTAACATGGATTAGGATTTTTTAAGGAATCTATCCATAATTATCTCAAATCATATCATCTTACAAAGGCATTATTAGATTAATACATGATTAGGCACGGAAACAAAGTAGGAGTATTTTGGTGATATGATTACACAAGTGATAGTGTTCTTGTGTTGTGTGAAGGGGGAACAAAATGGAATGATGGTGGTGGTGATGTGCTTTGGGCCGAAAAAAAGAAAGGAAAAGGAAGGTGGGGGTGGCGACTCTAGGTGGTGGTGGTGGGAGTGTTATTTTGGGCAAGCATCTTCCTTAGATCCTTGTGTTGATTAATTGTTTCTCCATTTATAGTTAATCATAAAAATGAGATGAGATGGTTCATTAAAGATGGGACAAAATGTATGTAAATAAATGTGTTTTTCTTATGTCATTTGTCACCTCATACTTGCATGAATATATATACACACACACACATGTATCGAATACATGCATGTGTATATGTATATGAATCCTTGTATTAAAATTGGAAAAGGAAATGCATTTGAATCCCATGTATATATCCATATGTACATCCATATGTATGAAATAAATAAGCACATATACATGATTTTAGAAAAAAAATATAATAATTGTTTAAACTCGCGTCACCAACGCTCATTGGAAATGGGTGAAATTGTACTCGTTCAGGTCTTGCTAAACTTTCTCGGGGGACTTATGCATATATAAATTGATATCTAATATGTGCACCAAATGTAATATTGACTAGAAAGTGTACGAATTTTGACCTGGTAAATTGGCGGGTATCACAACCACTATCCAACGTGCTGTGACTTTGGCACATAGTATGATGGACGAGGCTGTTCGATTTGGAGTTTTGGTCAAGAAGGGTACAAGTGATGTGAAAAACGGAAGTGTGGCGACAAGGAATCAGATAACCATTTGAGTAAGAAGCAGGAAATTGTGAATGCGTATGTGGCAGTAGCAAAGAAACCGTACAAAGGGGCGCTTCCTAAGTGTAACAGATGCAGTTTTCACCACAATGGAAAATGCGAAAGTTTCATTTGTGCCAAGTGTAGAAAACCAGGCCACATGTCTAAGAATTGCACAACTATGGGAGCTCGATGGGAATGCTATGAGTGTGGCAGTACCGAGCACTTCAGGTTTGACCCGCTAACCAGACCCGTTTAGCACCCCTATACTAGAATATATGATATAAAAAGTATGTATTTTTATTAGAAAATGACAAAACTAGTAATTTGTTGAATGTGAGGATGTGACTTGTCCTTATAGTCAATTTACCATTTCAAGGATTTATAACTGATATGATGAAGAGTCACGTTACATCATGATAGTGTGACCATTTTAAGTCGCGTATCTCACTCCATGCCATAAACTTCATATAAAATTAAGTCACATATCACAATTTAATACAATAACAACATAATTCAAAGTACCAGCTAGGAACAAAGCTGGACGATTTAAGGCACAATTATAAAACTACCTCCAACAACATGTGAGCTATCGATACATAAACAAATTCTAACATGCATGACTCGTTTAAAAGAGTAAAGGCTTTCAACGAAGTGTTTGAATTGACAAACACTATTATTGGTTTATTGATTTATTTCAACTTCAATGTTGAAGACTGGATACAACTTAGAACTTTGATTCAAGACAATCTTGTCTAATTACGTTGACAACATAGTAATTAAAACAAACTTAATTAATGACATGAAAAGATAAACGCACTAACACCTTTACCACATGTAGACACGACCCACATATATGGCTTGAAATGGATCAAACTATATGCTGGAATCCATAACCATGAGGGTGCTAAGATTCATCGGGTTCATGTACTTTGTACCAGCGAATATCTCTTTTGCGATAAGTCGGTTTGCCCTCTCAGACGGGTGATAAGCATCCCAAAACACGTAAGCATTTCTATCTTCACATATGTTTGAAAACGGGGTGCAAAGTCCTATTCCGTTATATGGTCCTTGTCCACAACACGCTTCTTGTGATGTCTTAAATCCTGCATGACAAGCAAGTTAAGATGTGATAGTTGATAGCTCAATAGGGGTGTTAAATGAGTCAGGTTTGCGGTTGGTGGGTCGAAGTTCGAACTTGACACAAACCTGAAAAAACTGACATAAATCCAAACAAAACATAGACATGAAAACCATGTCATGCACACTAACCCGAACATGTTATGAGTGGTTGCATGTTAACACAAACATGACTCGTTTAACTCAAACATTTAATTATATATATATATTTTTTGCATCCTAATACTCTAAAATAACAAATTAATATAAATAAATATGTTTAAACTATATGGTATGATTCTCGTTTCCCTTTTATGTCTAACTTTCGCATAACGTTTAAGTTATAATAAAAAAACATATATTATTTTTTAATTTTAATTATAATCAAAAGGGACCAAGTCTTGAACCCGCCAAGACGGCCAACTGGCCAAGGCGTCACATGTTTAACTATATATGTCTGTGGGTTTCGCCCTAAATTGACTTGAACCTGTTTATATCAAGTCCAAACCCGGGAATTTCATGTTAGATTTATTTTGTGTCCTAAATTTACACCATAACAAGTAACAATAAAGAAGATGGAAAGCATATATAGAAGTATGGATTACCGAAAGCTTTCGGGTTACTAATAAAATTCAAGTTCACAAGATTCGTTTCAACGGTTGTGAAGATGTTGGTTCCAATCTTTTTGTTGAGTGAGCTAACCATCTTTACGAGTTGTGGGTTAAATAATCCTGAAGCTTCTTGGAGATCGGGTGCACATTCGCCTTGCTTACTGTGTCGCGCTAGGCTCGCTGGCACACAACCTAGTGGCCCGGTGCCTGTCACCAATACTTTACGAGCTCCTAGTTTATAAAGCCTCTGCACAATTATAGTTAACTGTATTAATAACTCGTGCATTTTAAGTAGGGGTGTAAATGGCACGTAGCAGCTCGGGATCGGCTCGGTAAAAAGCTCGAACGAGCCGAGCCTTAACGAGCCCGAGCCCGAGCCCGAGCCTGAAATATGGCTCGTTTAGTTATCGAGCCCGAGCTCGAGCCCTAGATACAAAGCTCGATTGGGCTCGCGAGCCTAATCGAGCCTTAACGAGCTAGAGCCCGATCCCGAGCTCGAGCCTAAGTTATAGCAGAGCCTAAGTTATAGCCTTCACGATTGGGCTCGCGAGCCTAAGTTATAGCCGAGCTTTTGCGAGCTCGAGCCGAGCTTTGAGCTCGTTTGAGATTCTCAAATCACCTCGAGCCGAGCCGAGCCGAGCTCGAGCTTTGGATTTTGCTAGCGAGCCGAGCTCGAGCTCAAGATTGTAGGCTCGAACCGAGCCGAGCTCGAGCTTCACAAAACCTTAACGAGCCCGAGCCGAGCCCAGTCAGGCTCGGGCTCGGCTCGGCTCGTTTACACCCCTAATTTTAAGAAAGGTCAATTTTATATATCCTCTCTAGACTTGTAAAATTAAATATTTCTTCAAATCATATTTGAAGAGCCTTATACATTATGCATTGAAAACTTGTGTTTTAGAAATGTAAATCAACAAGTTTAGAGGACAATTCAATACCATTAATATCTTCTCATACTCGGAGATGATGAAAGGGACATAGTCGGGAATTTTATATTGAATTGACCTAATCGAGTTTGGGATCAAAAAATAGTTGTTTACAAAATCGTTCCCTCCACACGTAATTAGAAACAATGCATCCTTGATGAGTTTTTTGGTTTTCTCGGTGCCGATTAAATCAGTCAAACGACGTTGGTAAGTCTCAAAGTCATCCAACTGATTAGGCATTCGAATGATATTTACCTACAAAAATGAAGGGTAAAACTATTATATAATAAGCTAAAATATGTATCTATTCAACATGTAACGATATAATTGACAAAATAGTTTGTTTAATTTTCATATATAAGTTACCAAAAGATTTAAATTTTCTTGGTAAGTTGAGAATAATTGACTTACAAATTGGATTCCAGTGTCATTTAGGATCCCGATTCCAGCAGAAGCAAAGTTCGCTCCATTTAACAAATTTTGACCCGTTAGAGTCGGATCTAAAAATGGCAATATTGGACCCACTCCGATGAGTTCACCTACATCATATTGTTCACAAATAAGAATATATACTATATCCTAATAAAAATATAATATGTGACGAAAAAAGTTATATTTTTTCGAGTTGTAATAGTTGTCGTAACCATGTTTTATTGTTTTTTTTAATAAATATTACTAGTTTTTTTTTTTTTTTAACAAATTAGTACCAAAGCAAACTAAATACAAATAAAATAAGCTCGGAGGCTAACCGATAGCGTCCGGTAGGTTGAGGCCGTTAGAGAAACGACCAGTGGGGCGATGAGTCGGATAATCAATTCCATAAGGAGGTGAATCTGCTCGTGCTGAGGTAGCCAGATAGTTATTATTACCATTGTCTACTAACGAGTCCCCAAACACGAAAAATGCACGACGAGTTATTCCAACATTCGGGTTAGGAGGCGGGTTGTTTTCGGCACCTACCCCTAAAGTATGATTGAAAGTAAGAAATATGAAGATGAAAACAAGTGGAAACCTAGACATTATTATGTTGCACTTAGAAAATGAGCCAAACGTGTTTATATATATATATTGAAGATGCCAAAGTGTCAACGTCCATAGAGTTGACTTTTATGTAATAAAAAGTATTCAACAGGGTGTGGTCACTTACTATACATAGAAACAACACCTCAATATGAACAATACCATATTTCTACCTTGATAAGATCAAATTTAAGACTGATATATCCTAGTGTACAAATAGGACTCACAAGTCACAATGGTGTTGGTTTACTGGTTGTAATTGTAGTACACTTGAACCCAAATAATATTCATGCATTTATTCTTGTAAGAACATATGTAATAAAGCGTGATTTGGAGCGTGAAGATGAAGATAGCGCCCCTAACACCATTACATGGGGGCGCCATCTTCCAAATCCTTCTCCCAGCTTTATGAACATAGCGCTCTGCAACCAAACCAATAACCAATCATCGATGGCCACGTGTAACAAACAACAAACAAACGTTTGAAAATGGGGCGCCATCTTCCAAATGCTTCCCCCACCCCCACTACACCCCATTTTAAATTCAAGCCCCGTGCTGACTTAGCTGCCACGTGGACTAATCAGAAGAAGGGACCTTATGTTTTTCAAGCTCCACTACACATGGTCTAAAACAAATAATGGTTTTCCAGACGTGTTTTTTTTCCTTTTAACTTGTTTTCCACCCATATACCACACAATTTTGCATTTTAAGAATTTAGCTCACACCACTTTTATAAAGGCAAACACAATACCACTAGACCACTAGGTTATCGATAGGGATGAGCAAATGGCAGCGAGTACCGAAACCGAACAGGTACCGAATGTATCATACTGAACAATTTTCAGTACTCACCTTTTGCGTTTTTTGGGATCGGTACTTTCGGTTTGATACCCGCATTTTGGATTGATTTACTTTCAAATACCGTACCGTACCGCTACCATTTTTTACGATTTTCGGGATCGATGCTTTCGGTACCAACAAATTTGGAAATCGGTATTGATATTGGTACTGGTACTGTGCTCATCCCTGTCATGGGTATTTTGATTAAACATGTTAACGTGTTTAATTAAATAGTCTGACACATCAACATGTTAATGAGTTAAACATATCAATTCAAACACGACCCATTTCTAGTGTTATTAAATTAGGTGTTAAGAGTTCAAATTCAAACATCATCCCTTTATCAAAGAGTTAGAAATAACAATGTTATGGACAAGTTGTAATATAACCTCGAAGAGTCCAACAAATTTAATTTTGACATTGGTGGTGGTCTCAACTCTCAACTAGGACACATATTTTCACATTTAACGCTTGTAATAAATCCCACCGACTAAGTAATTAATTATGCTTGGTTCAGTTCCATCTACTTTTTTTTGGTTGTACTTTATTTGTAAAGTTAGCTAACATGGCAAATGATACTCTCATCAAATGGTTTGTAAGAAGGCAGTCTAATGAACTTGTATGGAGTTTATGGGTTCGAGTCTCACTTGGTGAGTTTTATCCCAATAAGCCTTTACGCGGTGAGTTTCCTCTGAAATGGTAGACGAGCGAAGTCACCAGTGTTGTCTGCATTCGCATGATGCGAGTAGCCTTTCGCTACTGGGTTTACACGGGTAGTCAGGCTTTGCGTATTATTTGTTGGTCGTAAAAAAAAAAAAAAGCTAATATGGCTACATCAAATGGTAGAAACTTTTGTTTTCTAGTGAGTGGTATTAGCTATTAGGTTTCATCTCATACTAGAGATGCATATAAAAGTTTTGAGGGCTTTATCTTAGTGGTTTCTTAAGTGTTGCATGTATTGTTTCTAAAAAAACTAGTTGTCTCTTGTGGACATATTGTTAAAAATATATTGTGTTATGTAATTCATATGTTTGTGGTTTAATATTATTGGGCCTGCTATTATTCCTTGTTGGGCTTAATTGTTACACTGGTCTAATAGCTTTGGGTTTATATCAGGGGTGTCAATCGTGTCGGGTTGATGGGTTGGCGGGTTGAAATCTGCAACCCGAACCCGACCCATATTATTATTTGTGTCAAACTTTCCAATCCTAACCCGCACACATATAAATTCGGGTCAACCCGAACACGACCCATATAACCCGTATTTTTAAATGAGTCACACATTTTGATGAGTTATAAGCGGGTTATTGGGTTGTAAGCGGGTTATCGATAACGTATGTAGTGGTGAGCATGAGTGTGACAAATATATACAATATCGTGCAAAAAATTAACACTATTATAACTAACCATGTAAAAGGGAAACGAAAAACACAAAACAAAGATATGAAAGATTTTTTTTTTTATAATTACTTAAACGGGTTAACGGGTCAACCCGTTTTTATACATGTCAACCCGAACCCAACCTGTTTTTAATACGGGTCGACCCAAACCCGACCCGTTTTTTTAAACGGGCCGTGTTAGTCAATCCAAACATGTATTTTTTCGTGTCGGGTCAACAATTGCCGCCCCTAGTTTATATGTTGATAGTATGTTGGTGGGCTCAACTTGATTGGAATGTTAAAGTTGTTGCAAGATTGTTTCAGGGTTAAATCCTGACCCTTGATATCAGATGAGATGAATAGCTGAGATCAGATCATGTGGTTTGTTGCTGAAAGTTTTGAGGCCAGCTATATAAGGGTTATTGTTGATATTTTTACTATTCATTATGTATTTTCTCTTTGTTTTCAGTCTCTCTCTATTCCAGAGATGATTGAGGTTTGTTCTAGGGTTTCATCCCTGAGTCTTGGTGTATTTTGGCCTTGATCATCTGTGTGATCATCGTCTGTATTGTGGTCTGTAAGTTTGGTTGTAATTTTATTTTTATGATTCTCAACTGATCTAAACAAGCAGTTGAGTCTAAGAGCTTGTATTGTTACATATGGATTCATCTATTGTTGAATCCAGTCTTGGGTATTTGGGGGGGCAAATCTTTTGGGTTGGTTAATAATAGAGTTTGTTATCGTTTTGTCGCCTTCTGTTGTTTCTTTATTCTTGACTTTGAGTTTGTGTTGGCTTAGATTTATTTGTATTGTTGGTTAAACTGTGACATCCGTCACTTTTCATTGTATTTATAATTATTTGTACGTTTTACCGCAATTAATAAACGTGGCATTTCTATTATTCTTGAACGTTTATTCGGGTTCGTTTAAATCATATAAGATAATAATAATAATAATAATAATTATTATGTTGAGGCCCACCTGATGAAGCCCAACAGCCTTCAGGCCGGCCCAAACACCCCATTATTACGTTTAAAAAAAAATAATAGTCCTGGCCGGGGTTCGAACCCGCGCCAAGACCGGGTTAAGCCACACACTCACACAAACATAACCAACTGGGCTGGACCATCATCTTGTTTTAAACCCGGACGCGAGTTAATCTTATACACACATTAAACCTTCACAGTTGACAAGGAAAGTCAACTGTGGGTTACCTTCTTGATCAAATCCAGTAATTAACGTATAATTGATTCATTTTTGGTAAATTAGTGTAATAACCGGCCTTGTACAACACGAATACACGTTTACTACACGTCAATTGTTGACTAATCATTCAATCATACGCGTATACATTCAATTGTAGGTCAACTTACCAATTAACCCAACCCATTGATCCCCACTATAAATTGAGCCTTGGAACAGCTTAACAACTCGCTCACAAACTCCCTCTCAACCTCTCATTCTCTCTAATACACTCAGATTTTGATATTCAAGTTCGTGGTTTGACTTTTTCCTTGACCCGTCAATTATCATCAAATCTACACTGTGAGTCTAATTTTTTGTGTGGGTTTCATTCATCGGCGATCAACCAACAAAAGCCCCAACATTAATCGGGCTAATGTTGGCTGATTTGCCCAATTGAAAATTCTAGGGTTCGTAATCTTATTTTGGGGATAATCTTGATTTCGCGTCGTGTATAATATTATTTTGAAACCAGAAACATCACAACCACCGGCCTAGGCCAAGTGGTTGTGACCATGGTCCACAACAAAGGTCACCCGGGTTCGAGTCCCGGCTCTGACCGGTTTTTATTCCTTTCTTTTCTATTTTTTTGAAACAAACAATTATACATTTATATATATATTAAAATCCTTTTAATCTTTTAAATTCATTTTAAAATATTAAAACTATTTTATAAATTCTAAAAAAATTACATTTGTTTAATCTGATATAAAAGTTTCATTTATAATTTTTATTTTTCAGAAATTCATTTATTTAATATTTATAATAATTAAATCATTTTTATACTATTAGAATTATAAAAATCCATTTATACATCAAAACAATTTTATAAATTTCTCCAAAATTTATCCTGACTTTATTTAAAGTTAAACTTTACTGAAATAATTTTTAATTCAGTAAAATCATTTATTTTATATTTTTAATCAATTTTTGTTAGATTTAATCATAATTAAATCATAATAAATCCAATTTTCATCATTTTTGCACCAAAATTTTATACAAATTATTTTTAATTATTTGAAGCAGAAATATGATTTTTAAAATAAGAAATCTTTAATTTTAGTATTTTTGAATATTAAAGTTAAATGTTGGATATTTATAAATAAATAGATTTAAAAATCTATTTTAAATAAAATAATTTTATAAAAATTATTTCTATACTTCAAACACTTTATTGTGTACATTCTAAATTCAAATGTTATTAAGAGACTTTTTATTTAATTATTTATTAAATTTCTCATAATTATTAGACAATTTGTTTATTAAACAAATAAACGTTATTCCCAATTCGAAGCCCTAGATATACATGTATCCTAGAGTTATTTCACTCACACATTATCAATTACTTTAGGTTAATCATTTGGGAGAAATCTCAAATTCATATTTCGTTGTCCAGTCCAATTCCAAGTTACTACGTGAACAGTGAGTATTCCTACCCCTTTTTGCTTTTATACATTTTTGGGGTGTTACATGTACACTATTACAATTTCAAATACAAGTTTACAATTTTACAATACAATTCTAGTACTATGTGCATTGCTTACAACGTGCTTTATGCTTAGACATTACATGTGGATTACATTTGTACTTAGTGAAATCATTAACATGGTACAAGCCGACCTTAACATTGGATAGCGCTATTTGGATTGACAACCCGCCTAGATTGATTCTCCCCCTTTTTCATCGGAGAATCCGTGGCCAGTGTTAAGCTTTTTATCCATTTATTGGATAAGTACACTACAGTTCATACAGTACATTATACAGTCACAGGGTTGATTTCGCTCATTTGTTTGATACATGGTTTACATATTTGCACTGTAGCTTGCACTTGAATTGTATAACTTTTAATCTACTATATATATCAAAACTAGGAATGCTCACCAACATTTATTATGTTGACCAAACCTATTTTTGTACATGTTTCAGGTGCAGTTTGATCAAGAAACTTTTAGCGCTTTATTATGCAGTTATTTCATTATTTATATTTCATTTAAGACTTTGTATTTCCATTTCCTTGTAAGACAATTTTCGGGTTTTATTTAATAATATTTACATTTAAGTACCATGTGCTTTTGAACAATCGTCACTACGTGACACCTCGATGATTCCGCCATCGGTTGGGGTGTTACAGATTGGTATCAGAGCCATGGTTATAGGGAATTAGGTTATTAGAATGCCTCTTAGCCTAGACTATAACCGAATTTCAACTTTCAGGTACAACACTTCCTAATTTTCATTACCCTTCACTTTCCTTCCTCAATCTTTCCCTTTCTTCTCCTTTTCTCCTCATCTTTCATCATGACGTATAGAGATGGTGTCCTACAAGGAGTGGAAAGACTACATCATCATGGAGCGGGAGCAGTACCTTTTATGAAGACACTCTTAGGCATAATGCCTACTCTTATTTTGCTCCTTCAAAGTTGTTGAACTTTAATGAGTGTGAAAAAGGACACGTGCAATCTGGAAGGGTGGACGCCTGTACACTGGGTTTTCTGGCATAGGCAAGCATAGCGCATAAATCCATTTACGGACCTGTTATGCTTACCTGGGGATTCCTGGAGTGAGTGTCCACTTATAGGCTAAAGCATGTCTTCTTTGATCACCATTGGGCTCAATTTCTTTGAAAAGTCAACGTTCTTGTTGGGCTTTATAGCTAGACAAGGGCAATCCAAACATGTTATACAAATATTTCAAATGATATACCTTTATTTCACATACGATATCTTGTGATCATAACTCTTATGCAATATTACACTTACATATATTAATCTCATAACTTTTCATTGACTGCCTTGTAGATGTCTGCTCGCCGTATGCTCCGTGATGCTAGCCAACGCACTGTTCGTGCCTCTGGACAACGTTCTGATCGTCGCCTTGCTTCTCTTGTCGCTGAGCAAATTGCTGCAGTGATTCCAAATCTTGTTAGTGAGTTAACCCAGAACAGCAACAGTACCAATACTGAGGGTGCAACTCAATCCCGGTGTACATTCAAACACTTCAACTCATGCAATCCCACGAAGTTTACTGGAGAGGAGGGTGCTACTGGCCTCCTCCAATGGTTTGAAAGTATGGAAAGTACCTTCGTGAACAGCGAGTGTCCTGATAACCTCCGCGTTCGCTATGCTACCAGTGTCCTTCAAAAGGGGGCATTGACCTGGTGGAATGGTGAGAAGCGTAATCGGGGCGCTGATGTTGCTCTATCCTTGTCTTGGACTGAGGTCAAGGAACTTATGATCGCCAAGTTCTGCCCTAGGAATGAAATGAGGAAGCTAGAGGAAGAGTTCCATGGGTTGAAACAGGACAGTGGTGAAAATCTTGCATACAACACTCGTTATCATGAGCTCAGTATTTTGGTTCCACACATGGTTACCCCGGTCTCTCGAGCAATCGAGAAGTATATTGAGGGACTGCCTGACCTAATTCAAGATGTAGTCACTGGAAGCAGACCCACTACGGTGGAAGAAGCCATTCAGCTTGCAGCCTCCTTGACTGACAAGCACGTCAAAAAGGGAAATTTGGTTAGGAAAGGAACCAAGAAATCAACTGAGAAGACCCCCACCCCTACTACTGAATCATCAAGAGTTGCTGTAGACAATACCGGTTCCAACACTAGGAAGCGGAAGTCCAGGGGTAGAAACTATGCTGTTGTGGCCCCCGTAACTCAGGCTCCAATAGCCCAGGCTCCAATGGCTCAGGCTCCTCCTGTTAAGAAGGTTTATAGTGGAAACTTACCCAAGTGTGCCACCTGTCAGTACCATCACCCCGCAAATTTTCCTTGCCGCCACTGTACCACCTGTGGTAGGTATGGTCATGTAGCTGCCACATGTCGATCTACGTTTCGACCTCAACCTATTAATGCTCAACCTGTTAATCCTCAACCGGCTCGCCAAAACCCACAACCTATAGCATATGGTCGAGCTTGCTTCAATTGTGGTGATCCGAACCACTTCAGAAACCAATGTCCAGCACTTGTCCCAGCAAACCATGCGGCAAACCCAGTGGCTCGTGGTCGAGCTTTCAACATCAATGCAACAGAAGCTCAGGAAACAAATGACGTAGTGAATGGTACGTTTTTACTTGATGGTCGTTATGCTTCAATTTTATTTGATACTGGTGCGGATAAAAGTTTTGTGTCATTAGCATTCGAACCTCTATTATCTCACACTCGCTCTAGATTAGGAGCGCCTTTCACGGTCGAGGTCGCAGATGGTAAACCCATCTCAATCGATTCTATCATTCTGGGTTGTACTCTTAGCCTCAACGAACATGACTTCACCATTGATCTTATACCCATGAAATTGGGAAGTTTTGATGTTATCGTGGGTATGGATTGGCTTTCTAAACATCATGCCGAAGTTGTCTGCTTTGAGAAATTTATTCGGTTTCCTCTCGCATCGGGTGACTTTTTACGGGTTTATGGTGAGAAACCATCCAGCGGTCTTAAACTCATGTCTTGCACCCAAGCACAGAAATATCTACGCAAGAAATACGTAGCTTTCTTGGCCCATATTGTGGAAAAGAAAGGTAAAGACAAGAGTATTCAAGATGTTCCTGTTGTTCGTGAGTTTCCCGAAGTTTTTCCTGATGATTTACCGGGACTTCCACCAGTACGTCCTGTCGAATTTCGTATTGATCTTGTACCTGGTGCTACGCCCGTTGCTAAATCTCCATACCGCCTTGCACCTTCCGAGATGCAAGAACTTGCGAGTCAACTTCAAGAGTTGGCGGACAAGGGTTTCATTCGTCCCAGTTCATCACCTTGGGGAGCTCCAGTCTTATTTGTAAAGAAGAAGGATGGATCTTTCCGTATGTGTATTGATTACCGGGAGTTGAATAAACTCACTATTAAAAACCGGTACCCTTTACCTCGCATTGATGACCTCTTTGATCAACTTCAAGGTTCAACTTGTTTCTCAAAGATCGATCTTCGTTCGGGATATCATCAGCTACGAGTCCATGAAAACGACATTCCAAAAACAGCTTTCCGTACACGTTATGGGCATTACGAGTTTATGGTTATGCCTTTTGGGCTAACGAATGCACCCGCTGTCTTCATGGATCTCATGAATCGCGTGTGCAAACCCTTCTTGGATAAGTTCGTAATTGTTTTCATCGATGACATTCTCATTTACTCTAAGACCAAATCAGCCCACGAGCAACACCTTAGACAAATTTTGAGTCTTTTGAAGAATGAACAACTGTATGCCAAATTCTCCAAGTGTGAATTCTGGCTTAAAGAGGTTCAATTTTTGGGACACATTATCAGTGATAAGGGTATACACGTGGACCCAGCTAAGATTGAGGCTGTTAAGAATTGGATTACACCCAAGTCCCCCACGGAAGTTCGATCCTTTCTTGGCTTAGCAGGCTATTATCGTCGATTTATTCTCAACTTTTCCAAGATTGCCTTACCTCTCACTTCCTTGACCCATAAGGATAAACCATATGTATGGGGGCCCAGTCAGGAAGAAGCATTCCAGACTTTGAAGCAGAAACTGTGTGATGCCCCAATCCTCACCTTACCAGACGGCAATGAGGATTTCGTGGTTTACTGTGATGCCTCTAATCAAGGCCTTGGTTGTGTTCTCATGCAACGAGGCAAGGTTATAGCATATGCATCACGACAGCTGAAAAACCATGAGAAAAATTACACTACCCATGATCTTGAGCTTGGAGCGGTCGTTTTCGCACTTAAGATTTGGCGTCACTATTTATATGGTACAAAATGTGTGATCTTCACTGACCACAAGAGCCTTCAACACATTTTCAACCAGAAAGATCTGAACATACGACAACGACGATGGGTCGAGTTGTTAAACGACTACGACTGCGAGATTCGCTACCATCCTGGCAAGGCGAATGTTGTAGCCGATGCCCTTAGTCGCAAAGGCCATGCCCAGCTTTATTGTGCTCAGGTCCAGTCTGATATCAAACTCCGCATCATTGAAGCCCAACATATCTCTGTTACTGAGGGCAACATGTACGAAGAAATGTCGTGTGGAGCTGAAAATCAGTTGGAAACCAAAAATGGCTTACTTTATTTCATGAACCGTCTTTGGATCCCTGATCGTGACAACCTGCGTACCTTCCTCATGGACGAGTCCCATAAGTCTCGTTATTCCATTCACCCTGGTGCAGATAAGATGTATCAGGATCTGCGTACTTTGTATTGGTGGCCCGGTATGAAAAAGGACATAGCCCTTTATGTGGCTAAATGCCTTACTTGTTCTAAAGTCAAAGCTGAGCACCAACGTCCATCTGGTTTACTTGTGCAACCAGAAATACCAGTGTGGAAGTGGGAGAACATTGCTATGGATTTCATCACGAAGCTTCCACGCACCACTCGCGGGCATGACAGTATCTGGGTGATTGTCGATCGTTTGACCAAATCTGCTCACTTCCTACCCATTCGTGAGACCTACACAGCTGAGAAACTGGCTAAGATCTACATCAGTGAGATTGTCAGCCGTCATGGTATTCCTCTAGACATTATTTCCGATCGTGATAGCTGGTTTACTTCTCGCTTTTGGCAGACATTTCAGTCCGCACTTGGTACACAACTGAATCTTAGCACGGCTTATCACCCACAGACGGATGGCCAAACTGAACGAACCATCCAAACATTGGAGGATATGCTTCGAGCGTGCATCATCGACTTTGGTGGTAATTGTGACATCCGTCACTTTTTCATTATATATATATACATATATATATATATATATATTTATATATAATAATAATAATAAATAATAATAATAATAATAATAAAATTCAGATTTTAACTTATGTAAAAAAAAAAAAAATTTTAAACAAAACTTGTTTTACATAACCCATTAACCCATAACCAAACCATAGCCCAAACCCAATCACCCTTTCCTTCCTTATTTTCGTAATCTGGGCCTGCTGAGCCCAAGGGGGTCGGCCCAGTACACAGCCCATAGGCCCATACCAGTGGCCCACTACCCCTCCTTCCCATTTCAGTTTTTAAAAAAATGTGTGTTGGGGACGGGAATCGAACCCGGGTCCCCAACCGGTTCAACGTTTACACCCAACAACACCACCACTAGGCCACCATGTCATGTTGAATTATTTCAGGATTCAATTATATTTAACCCCGTTTTTGCGCGTCCCTTTTCCTTCTTCCCTGTCAACGTAACAGCAGCAGCAGACTTTATTTTTTTATTTTTTTTTATTTTTTTTTCTTTCTTCTCTTTTGACCAATCTAATTGGTTTAAATCACGCATGTTTGAATTAGATTAGGTAGGGTATCATAATCCACGGTCCATTACGCGTAGAACCTTCGTCAAATAACAATCAATTAGCACTAATTGATTGACTAACGCGTCCCACATTCAATTGTGGTCAATACTTGCCAAATCGAACACCTAGGCTTAAACACTATAAATTGAACCTCTGTGAACCTTCTCAACTCGCCAATCCTCTCTTCTACCTCTTTAATTTCCCTCAAAAACCTCTGTTCTTGGATTGACGCTCGAAGCTTTGACTTCCACGTTGACTTTACCATTCGTATACGATTAAGCATTGTAAGCACGATTTTTTGTATGGGTTCTAGTCTTCGGCATTAACACATCAATAACCCTAAGTTTAATCGGGTTATTGATGTGTGAATCGTCCAATTTCAAATCCTAGGGCTCGTATGATAGATATTGGGGAAGAACACTAACCACGACTAATGTTTTTATTTTAAACGCACTGGATCCAAACACAACCACAGGTCTAGACCAAGTGGTTGTGTTGTTGGGTTGATATACAACAGACGCGGGTTCGAGTCCCCGGTCAGACTAATCTTTTTGTTTGTTTTGTTTCTTTTTCAACAATATATATAAATTACATTTAAACTTATAAATTCATTTTTAAATATCAAAACTATTTTATAAATTCCAAGAAAATTATAATTGTTTAATCTGATGTAAAAGTTCAACTTACAATTTTTAGTTTTCAAAAATTTATTTATTTAATATATTTAATAAATAAATCAGTTTTATTCTATTATATTTATAAAATTCCATTAAAATATCAAAACGATCTTATTAATTTCCACAAAAATTATTTTAAGTTTTTATAAGATTAAACTTTTCAGAAATGATTTTTATTTCTGAAAAATCATTTATTTAATATTTTTAATCAATTTTTGTTAGATTTAATCATAATTAAATCATAATAAATTCAATTTTCATCATTTTTGCACCAAAATTTTATACAAATTATTTTTAATCATCTAGAACAGAAATATGATTTTTAAAATAGAAATTCTTTAATTTTAGTATTTTTAAATATTAAAGTTAGAGTTTGACAATTTGTAATAAATAGATTTTAAAAATCTATTTTAAGGAAAATAATTTTGTAAAAATTATTTTTATACTTTAAACACATTATTGTGACCATCCTAGATTTAACATTTATGAAAAGATTTTTGGTTATTTATTTACTAAATTTTTCTCAATTGGCGAATATTTTTAATATTAATCAAACGAGCAATCATCCCCAATTCGAAGCCCTAGGAATACATGTAGCCTAGAGTTATTTCACTCACACATTATCAATTACTTTAGGTTAATCATTTGGGAGAAATCTCAAGCTCATATTTCGTTGTCCAGTCCAAATTCAAGTTACTACGTGAACAGTGAGTATTACTTATCCCCTTTTTCGCTTTTACAATTTTTGGGGTGATTCATGCACAACTATACAAAGCTTCCATATTCATTTACACATACATTTTTATTCATTTACAATTCATATACGTGTCTTGTTTATCTTTGTGCTTATGCTTGAACATGAACGTAGCTTACATACAAAATCATACATTTAGACATAACTTATGTTATGGTGCTCTTTACACTCAGACGTAACTTATGTTACGGTGCTCATTTAGACATAACTTTGTGTTATGGTGCTCTTTTAGACTCACACGTGTTGAGGTGCTCATTATCAATTACATTGTACAACTTTACATGTGATCTTTGTCTTGTTTGGTTACTTGCGTGTTTACATAATGCCTTGGTGATGCTAGACACATGAATTGTACTACTTTTCAAAACTTATACTATATGTACAAAACTAAGTAGTACTCACCAACATCATATGTTGACAAAATTATTTTCGTGCATGTTTCAGGATGAGCTGCTTGACGCTTCACATAGGACTTTGGACTTAGATTAAATCAATCAATTATCTTTATTTGTTGTCTTGTATTTAATTTCACATGTTGTAAAATAATATTCAATGATAATATATTTACATTTTAGTACCATGAGCTTTTGAACAATCGTCACTACGTGACACCTCGATGATTCCGCCATCGGTTGGGGTGTTACAGATTGGTATCAGAGCCATGGTTATAGGGAATTAGGTTATTAGATAAAATGGCCTAGACTATAACCGAACTTCAATTTTCATGCATAATATTTCCTGAATTACCCTACCCCTCATTTTCCTCTACTTTCCTCCTTCTATCTTTCCCTTCTTCTCTTCTTCTTATCTTTCATCATGGTGCATAGAGATGGAGTCCTACAGAGAGGGGAAAGTTTACACCATCATGGAACGGGAACAGTACCTTTTATGAAGACACTCTTAGATACAATATCTACTCTTATTGTTACTCCTTCGAAGTTGATGAACCTTAATGAGTGTGATAAGGACACGTGCAATCTGGAAGGGTGGACGCCTGTACACTGGGTTTTCTGGCATAGGCAAGCATAGCGCATAAATCCATTTACGGACCTGTTATGCTTACCTGGGGATTCCTGGAGTGAGTGTCCACTTATAGGCTAAAGCATGTCTCCTTTGATCACCATTGGGTTCAATTCCTTTGAAAAGTCAACGTTCTTGTTGAGCTTTACAGCTAGACAAGGGCACTCCAAGCATTTTGTACAAGTTTTTCCAATAATACCCTCTCATTTCATATACAATACTTTGCATATCATGATTGCTTACAAGATCACATCTTCATAATCATCTGTACGATTATACACTTACATTTTCTAATCTCATGATTATTAATTGACTGCCTCATAGATGTCTGCTCGCCGCATGCTCCGTGATGCCAGCCAACGCCCTGTTCGTGCTTCTGGACGACGTTCTGATCGTCGCCTCGCATCTTTAGTCGCCGAGCAAATTGCTGCAGTGATCCCAAACCTTGTCGGTGAGATAACCCAGAATAGTAACAGTGCCAACACAGGGAGTACGACTCAATTTCGGTGCACTTTCAAACACTTTAACTCCTGCAACCCCACAAAATTCACTGGCGAGGAGGGTGCTACTGGCCTCCTCCAATGGTTTGAAAGCATGGAGAGTACTTTTGTGAACAGTGAATGTCCTGATGAACTCCGCGTTCGCTATGCTACCAGTGTCCTTCAAAAGGGAGCGTTAACCTGGTGGAATGGCGAAAAGCGCAATCGAGGAGCTGATGTTGCTTTATCTTTATCTTGGGCTGAGGTTAAGGAACTCATGATCGCCAAATTCTGCCCTAGGAACGAAATCAGGAAACTAGAGGAAGAATTCCATGGGTTGAAACAAGACAGTGGTGAGAATCTTGCGTATAATACTCGATATCATGAACTTAGCATACTGGTTCCACACATGGTCACCCCGGTCTCTCGAGCAATCGAAAAATATATTGAGGGATTACCTGACCTGATTCAAGACGTTGTCACTGGAGGCAAAGCCACTACGGTAGAAGAAGCCATCCAACTTGCAGCCACATTAACAGACAAACACGTAAGGAAAGGAAACTTGGTTAGGAAGGGCACCAAGACACCTACTGAGAAAACCACCAATGTTGTTGAACAATCTAAGACTATTTTAGCAAAGGCCGCCACTACTGCTTCGAACTCTAAGAAACGAATGGGCGATAATCTGAACCATACTGTTGTGGATCATGTGGCTCAACCCCCTGTCAAGAAAGCCTACACGGGAATCCATCCTCAATGCAACACTTGCAAGTATCATCACCCTACAAATCTTCCATGCCGTCAATGCACTAGATGTGGAAGGTTTGGACACTTTGTCACCACTTGTCGAGTAATGGTTGGAACACAGGGTAATCATCAAACAGCTGCTCAGGAACCACTACAGATTACTAACGGTCGGGCGTGTTATCATTGTAGAGACCCTAACCACATGCGACCTCAATGCCCTAAGTTGAATAATGTAAACCTGGTGGCACATGGACGAGCTTTCAATATCAATACCAACGAAACAACTGATCAGGATGACGTTAATCCCACTAGTTAAGCCATGGATGAAATCTTCCCAAGACTCGAGAAATCCAATACTTGTGTTTTCATTTTCATAATTCTATTTTCATTTTGTATCCAATTTTGTCGCACTCATTAGCATACAACATCTAGAAACTTCCTTGCATACTATTGTGTACGAACACAAATTTGGAAATTTATTATATTACGTTTATCATACGAAGACTCTACCTTACATTTATTTGAAACGTTTGGACTAGATACTTGATCTTACAAATGTTTTTCTAAGAAAACATCACTGCTTGATTGAAACTAGATTTTTCCCTTAATTTGACTACGCATTGAACATCTAATTATTCATGAATACTCGTAAACATTTAATTATTCATGATAACACTTACACTTAATGGTTGTAGTACTTACAAACTTGCTTGCATAAACATGCTATCAATTTGCAATCTATGTGAACAATAATTGCTGCACTTAATAGAAGTCATCATGCCTTTTTCAACAGTCGGGAGAGGCCCTACAACCTGCTCCACGACTGGTAGAGGCTATCGAACATACTCAACGATTGGTAGGGGTCACTATGCCTTTTCAAACAGTCGGGAGAGGCCCTACAACCTACTCCACGGCTGGCGGAGGCTATCGAACCTGCTCAACAATCGATGGGGACATAGAAGGACACAAAACTTTAATGTAAGGTAAATTGATGATTCCGGTCCGGAACGTAATCATGAATTTACAGGTACATTAGGGTAGTGTGAAATTCTATTAGAGTTTTTGGTAGGCATCTAGTACGTTTTCGAGGTATCAAAGGTGTGGTGGGTTAGCTGCGGTACACCCTGTATACAAACACTAATGATGCGTTGAAAGTGAGACTGGAAGTCGAACCAGGAACAAACTCTGTTTGCTTGTTAGTCCATTTAGTCTTTCTGTGGTCAATCAACTCATGCATTTATTTTAGGAGTCCTGAAACTTGAAGTAGTGATTTACTAGATTCTTACTCTCTTTACCCTTTCGAGACGAACCTAATCCAATCCTTAACTCACACCTATCAAACCTCTTACCCAAATCATTCGAATTTCCCCAAAACCACAGTTATCTTAATTTTTACCCAAGCATCCATAACCCTATGTTTCCAATAACTTCGGGACGAAGTTTCTAAAAGTAGGGGATGCTGTGACATCCGTCACTTTTTCATTATATATATATACATATATATATATATTTATATATAATAATAATAATAAATAATAATAATAATAATAATAAAATTCAGATTTTAACTTATGTAAAAAAAAAAAATTTTTAAACAAAACTTGTTTTACATAACCCATTAACCCATAACCAAACCATAGCCCAAACCCAATCACCCTTTCCTTCCTTATTTTCGTAATCTGGGCCTGCTGAGCCCAAGGGGGTCGGCCCAGTACACAGCCCATAGGCCCATACCAGTGGCCCACTACCCCTCCTTCCCATTTCAGTTTTTAAAAAAATGTGTGTTGGGGACGGGAATCGAACCCGGGTCCCCAACCGGTTCAACGTTTACACCCAACAACACCACCACTAGGCCACCATGTCATGTTGAATTATTTCAGGATTCAATTATATTTAACCCCGTTTTTGCGCGTCCCTTTTCCTTCTTCCCTGTCAACGTAACAGCAGCAGCAGACTTTATTTTTTTTATTTTATTATTTTTTTTTCTTTCTTCTCTTTTGACCAATCTAATTGGTTTAAATCACGCATGTTTGAATTAGATTAGGTAGGGTATCATAATCCACGGTCCATTACGCGTAGAACCTTCGTCAAATAACAATCAATTAGCACTAATTGATTGACTAACGCGTCCCACATTCAATTGTGGTCAATACTTGCCAAATCGAACACCTAGGCTTAAACACTATAAATTGAACCTCTGTGAACCTTCTCAACTCGCCAATCCTCTCTTCTACCTCTTTAATTTCCCTCAAAAACCTCTGTTCTTGGATTGACGCTCGAAGCTTTGACTTCCACGTTGACTTTACCATTCGTATACGATTAAGCATTGTAAGCACGATTTTTTGTATGGGTTCTAGTCTTCAGCATTAACACATCAATAACCCTAAGTTTAATCGGGTTATTGATGTGTGAATCGTCCAATTTCAAATCCTAGGGCTCGTATGATAGATATTGGGGAAGAACACTAACCACGACTAATGTTTTTATTTTAAACGCACTGGATCCAAACACAACCACAGGTCTAGACCAAGTGGTTGTGTTGTTGGGTTGATATACAACAGACGCGGGTTCGAGTCCCGGGTCAGACTAATCTTTTTGTTTGTTTTGTTTCTTTTTCAACAATATATATAAATTACATTTAAACTTATAAATTCATTTTTAAATATCAAAACTATTTTATAAATTCCAAGAAAATTATAATTGTTTAATCTGATGTAAAAGTTCAACTTACAATTTTTAGTTTTCAAAAATTTATTTATTTAATATATTTAATAAATAAATCAGTTTTATTCTATTATATTTATAAAATTCCATTAAAATATCAAAACGATCTTATTAATTTCCACAAAAATTATTTTAAGTTTTTATAAGATTAAACTTTTCAGAAATGATTTTTATTTCTGAAAAATCATTTATTTAATATTTTTAATCAATTTTTGTTAGATTTAATCATAATTAAATCATAATAAATTCAATTTTCATCATTTTTGCACCAAAATTTTATACAAATTATTTTTAATCATCTAGAACAGAAATATGATTTTTAAAATAGAAATTCTTTAATTTTAGTATTTTTAAATATTAAAGTTAGAGTTTGACAATTTGTAATAAATAGATTTTAAAAATCTATTTTAAGGAAAATAATTTTGTAAAAATTATTTTTATACTTTAAACACATTATTGTGACCATCCTAGATTTAACATTTATGAAAAGATTTTTGGTTATTTATTTACTAAATTTTTCTCAATTGGCGAATATTTTTAATATTAATCAAACGAGCAATCATCCCCAATTCGAAGCCCTAGGAATACATGTAGCCTAGAGTTATTTCACTCACACATTATCAATTACTTTAGGTTAATCATTTGGGAGAAATCTCAAGTTCATATTTCGTTGTCCAGTCCAAATTCAAGTTACTACGTGAACAGTGAGTATTACTTATCCCCTTTTTCGCTTTTACAATTTTTGGGGTGATTCATGCACAACTATACAAAGCTTCCATATTCATTTACACATACATTTTTATTCATTTACAATTCATATACGTGTCTTGTTTATCTTTGTGCTTATGCTTGAACATGAACGTAGCTTACATACAAAATCATACATTTAGACATAACTTATGTTATGGTGCTCTTTACACTCAGACGTAACTTATGTTACGGTGCTCATTTAGACATAACTTTGTGTTATGGTGCTCTTTTAGACTCACACGTGTTGAGGTGCTCATTATCAATTACATTGTACAACTTTACATGTGATCTTTGTCTTGTTTGGTTACTTGCGTGTTTACATAATGCCTTGGTGATGCTAGACACATGAATTGTACTACTTTTCAAAACTTATACTATATGTACAAAACTAAGTAGTACTCACCAACATCATATGTTGACAAAATTATTTTCGTGCATGTTTCAGGATGAGCTGCTTGACGCTTCACATAGGACTTTGGACTTAGATTAAATCAATCAATTATCTTTATTTGTTGTCTTGTATTTAATTTCACATGTTGTAAAACAATATTCAATGATAATATATTTACATTTTAGTACCATGAGCTTTTGAACAATCGTCACTACGTGACACCTCGATGATTCCGCCATCGGTTGGGGTGTTACAGTAATTGGGACACGCACCTACCCTTGGTTGAGTTCTCGTATAATAACAGCTACCATTCCAGTATTAACATGGCACCATTTGAGGCACTCTACGGTCGCAAATGTCGTTCCCCTGTGTGTTGGAGCGAGGTTGGTGAAACACAAATCACCGGTCCCGAACTGATACAAGAAACGACAGACAAAATTCATCGCATTCGTGAGAACTTACAAGTTGCTCGGAGCAGACAAAAGAGCTATGCCGATCAAAGGCGCAAGCCTCTAGAATTCCAAGTCGGAGACATGGTACTTCTCAAGGTTTCACCTTGGAAGGGTGTATTTCGGTTTGGAAAGAAAGGGAAACTTGCACCACGATTCGTAGGCCCTTTTAAGATCCTTGAACGAGTTGGGAAGGTGGCTTACAAGCTCGATTTACCACCGGAGCTCAATAATGTTCATCCAACGTTTCATGTTTCTAACCTCAAGAAGTGTCTGGCTGAAGATAACCTCCATGTTCCTTTAGAGGATATCCAGATTGACGAATCGATGCGCTTCATAGAGAAACCTGTGGAGATTATGGATCGAGATGTCAAGACGCTTAAGCGAAGCCGAATTCCTATTGTCAAGGTCCGTTGGGAATCCAAACGAGGCCCAGAGTTTACTTGGGAGCGTGAGGACCAAATGATGTCTAAGTATCCTCACCTCTTTCCAGAGACTACCACTTGAAGGAATTTCGGGACGAAATTTCTAAAAGTAGGGGATGCTGTGACATCCGTCACTTTTCATTGTATTTATAATTATTTGTACGTTTTACCGCAATTAATAAACGTGGCATTTCTATTATTCTTGAACGTTTATTCGGGTTCGTTTAAATCATATAAGATAATAATAATAATAATAATAATTATTATGTTGAGGCCCACCTGATGAAGCCCAACAGCCTTCAGGCCGGCCCAAACACCCCATTATTACGTTTAAAAAAAAAATAATAGTCCTGGCCGGGGTTCGAACCCGCGCCAAGACCGGGTTAAGCCACACACTCACACAAACATAACCAACTGGCTGGACCATCATCTTGTTTTAAACCCGGACGCGAGTTAATCTTATACACACATTAAACCTTCACAGTTGACAAGGAAAGTCAACTGTGGGTTACCTTCTTGATCAAATCCAGTAATTAACGTATAATTGATTCATTTTTGGTAAATTAGTGTAATAACCGGCCTTGTACAACACGAATACACGTTTACTACACGTCAATTGTTGACTAATCATTCAATCATACGCGTATACATTCAATTGTAGGTCAACTTACCAATTAACCCAACCCATTGATCCCCACTATAAATTGAGCCTTGGAACAGCTTAACAACTCGCTCACAACTCCCTCTCAACCTCTCATTCTCTCTAATACACTCAGATTTTGATATTCAAGTTCGTGGTTTGACTTTTTCCTTGACCCGTCAATTATCATCAAATCTACACTGTGAGTCTAATTTTTTGTGTGGGTTTCATTCATCGGCGATCAACCAACAAAAGCCCCAACATTAATCGGGCTAATGTTGGCTGATTTGCCCAATTGAAAATTCTAGGGTTCGTAATCTTATTTTGGGGATAATCTTGATTTCGCGTCGTGTATAATATTATTTTGAAACCAGAAACATCACAACCACCGGCCTAGGCCAAGTGGTTGTGACCATGGTCCACAACAAAGGTCACCCGGGTTCGAGTCCCGGCTCTGACCGGTTTTTATTCCTTTCTTTTCTATTTTTTTGAAACAAACAATTATACATTTATATATATATTAAAATCCTTTTAATCTTTTAAATTCATTTTAAAATATTAAAACTATTTTATAAATTCTAAAAAAATTACATTTGTTTAATCTGATATAAAAGTTTCATTTATAATTTTTATTTTTCAGAAATTCATTTATTTAATATTTATAATAATTAAATCATTTTTATACTATTAGAATTATAAAAATCCATTTATACATCAAAACAATTTTATAAATTTCTCCAAAATTTATCCTGACTTTATTTAAAGTTAAACTTTACTGAAATAATTTTTAATTCAGTAAAATCATTTATTTTATATTTTTAATCAATTTTTGTTAGATTTAATCATAATTAAATCATAATAAATCCAATTTTCATCATTTTTGCACCAAAATTTTATACAAATTATTTTTAATTATTTGAAGCAGAAATATGATTTTTAAAATAAGAAATCTTTAATTTTAGTATTTTTGAATATTAAAGTTAAATGTTGGATATTTATAAATAAATAGATTTAAAAATCTATTTTAAATAAAATAATTTTATAAAAATTATTTCTATACTTCAAACACTTTATTGTGTACATTCTAAATTCAAATGTTATTAAGAGACTTTTTATTTAATTATTTATTAAATTTCTCATAATTATTAGACAATTTGTTTATTAAACAAATAAACGTTATTCCCAATTCGAAGCCCTAGATATACATGTATCCTAGAGTTATTTCACTCACACATTATCAATTACTTTAGGTTAATCATTTGGGAGAAATCTCAAATTCATATTTCGTTGTCCAGTCCAATTCCAAGTTACTACGTGAACAGTGAGTATTCCTACCCCTTTTTGCTTTTATACATTTTTGGGGTGTTACATGTACACTATTACAATTTCAAATACAAGTTTACAATTTTACAATACAATTCTAGTACTATGTGCATTGCTTACAACGTGCTTTATGCTTAGACATTACATGTGGATTACATTTGTACTTAGTGAAATCATTAACATGGTACAAGCCGACCTTAACATTGGATAGCGCTATTTGGATTGACAACCCGCCTAGATTGATTCTCCCCCTTTTTCATCGGAGAATCCGTGGCCAGTGTTAAGCTTTTTATCCATTTATTGGATAAGTACACTACAGTTCATACAGTACATTATACAGTCACAGGGTTGATTTCGCTCATTTGTTTGATACATGGTTTACATATTTGCACTGTAGCTTGCACTTGAATTGTATAACTTTTAATCTACTATATATATCAAAACTAGGAATGCTCACCAACATTTCTTATGTTGACCAAACCTATTTTTGTACATGTTTCAGGTGCAGTTTGATCAAGAAACTTTTAGCGCTTTATTATGCAGTTATTTCATTATTTATATTTCATTTAAGACTTTGTATTTCCATTTCCTTGTAAGACAATTTTCGGGTTTTATTTAATAATATTTACATTTAAGTACCATGTGCTTTTGAACAATCGTCACTACGTGACACCTCGATGATTCCGCCATCGGTTGGGGTGTTACATAAACCATAAATTTCTACACATATATAGTATGGTGATAAGATGTCTCTTTTTTATCCTATATGTGGAGATATAAATCTTGTAAGACGAGTGTATAAGAGTATTTAAGAGTGGGTTAATACAAAATAGTAAGTTAGCTTGCCATAAAAAATGTAAAGTACACGAATGGTCTATGTGATTTGCCAACATTTTGAATTTGGTCTATAGATTTTAAATGTATACGGATCGTTCCTATGGTTACTTTGCACTTTGTAACGCATTGTGTCCCCGAAGTTTACAAAAAGTACATGGATTGTGCTTGTGGTTTGCAATTTAGATGATCTATTTCTCATTTAAAATGTAGGGCAGTGAACAAATATTCGAACATAATGAATCAACAATAACATCCCGTACATAAAAGAGTTTGGAATCAAAACATGTTCCTCATTTTTGGTGCACTTGATACAAGCTTACATGTTGGAATCGACAGCCATGATGACACTAAGGTTCACTGGTTTCATATACTCCGGTGTACCGTTCATTATTTGTTGTACAATTATTCGGCATGCTCGTTCGGTCGGATGGAACGCGTCCCAAAATACATACTCGTCTCTATTTCGGCACAAGTTCGAAGTCAACGAGCATAGACCCGGCATCCCATTGAATGGTCCTTGTCCACAACAAGCCGTCTTTGATGTTACAAAACCTACATATATGTTGTTAACATTAGATCAATGTTGTAACACTAACATTTATTTTCCAATAAAACTAAAGGTATCACACTATTAAACAAATGAGTATCACCAACAGAAATCTACCCAACCCGCCTACCACCTCTAGAAGTTGCAGGGGCGGACCCAATGAAGAAGCAGGTGCCGCGTCCGTTGCGGCTCAACTTCGCGCGCATAGTGGAAAATTAGTGGAAAATTTGTTTTTTTTACGAAATTTGGAAAACGTTGCTACTAAAATGAAAAAAATGAAAAACGTTACTACTGAAAAAACATTTCTATATCCGCCACTGAGAAGTTGTTAAGGTTAATTCTTACCAAACGCCTTAGGATCAGTGATCATATCATGATGCATGAGTTTGGTGTTGGCAGCAACAAAAACTTCGGCATGAAACTTGGCATTAAGGTCTTGAACCATTTTGGTGAGTTGTGGCTCAAACAAAGAGGCTGCGGCTTGTAGATCAGTCGCACAATCACCGTTCGCACTGTGTTGCATTCGTTCCGCTGGAGCGCACCCCAATGGCCCCGTACCCATCACGATCACCCTCCTTGCTCCCAATTCGTAAAGTTTCTACATTGTAATTTAATGAACCTTTACTATATTTCAATTGATTAAAACGCTCATATTCAAAACTAAGTCTGGGTGGCTCCATTCCGCCACCTCAACGCTCCCTCAAAAGGGGGCTTTATTCGCTTATTCCAATAATTACCAGGATATAAAATACGTCACTTTATTAAAAAATAAGTAAAAAGAAAAACAACAAAATGTGATTGTTGAATAAATGGGGCCACCAGACCAACATATTAATTCACAATTGATAAATGACACCCCATGACAACTGAGAAACAGGGGAGGGACACAATTTTTGAAGAAAACGCTGAGGTGGCAGAGGATAGCGCCTCTGCACCACGCAACCTAATTGTAACCGGAGAGATACAAGTGTAGTTGATGAAATGATTTACTAATATCATATATTAATGATTATGTATTTCGTAGATAACATTTGTTTAGTAATCACACTAAAAACATATAATAATTTTTTTAAGAAATTAGGAAAAGAAATAAAAATTACTCATTTTATAGGTGACATAACATAACCCATGCTTTGACTATCACATGGACATTGTGGTATTTTAAGACCGAAGCGAGTGGGAGCATGAGTTGTCATATGGCAAGAGTGGGATTTAATAAAGAAAAAACTTACCTCCAAGATCTTGCGATATTCAGCTATGAGATAGGTAACGTAATTAGAAAGAGAAGTTAGTTGAGATCTAGCTGAGCCCGGATATAAAAAATAGTTGTTCACAAAATCGTTGCCGCCCAACGAAATAAGGACTAATGCTCGGTTAACAAGTTGTTTAGCTTGTTCATCACCGATTGCTTGGCTTAATCTTTGTTGGTACTCTTTGAAGTACTCGAGTTGTAACGGCATTCTTAAAACATTTATCTGTAAAATGAAACATGTTTTAGTTATTATTTTAACTTTTTGTCACACAGATAACAAAAATAAATGTAGAAATATATTTGAAATTAAATTCTGTAATTATTCATTTTCGTCAAATTTGGAATTTACGTCAACTCTATGCTTTTTCTTGTTGTATATAGCAACACTAGATTATACACCGGGAGCATCCCAGGTTGAGAAATTAAATATAATACATTAATTTTACATATGAAGTAGATTGATATATAACTCTAATATTAATATCTAACCTAAAACAATGTACAACTCCAATGCTAACACCTAACCTAAAAGAATGTAGAACTTCAATGTAACTCTAATATTAACATCTATCCTAAAGCCTAAACAAATGTACAACTCTAACATATTAATATTGATACCTAACTTAAAACAACGTATAACTCTATTAACATATTCGGCTCTGGTTGAAAAAAAATTCATATTTACTGATTTGAACATAATTAATGACTTGCCTATATATAATTAATGATTTACCTGAACACTTTGTGTTTTTTTCCTGTATGAACAAAACCCCACAAAAAAATAGTCATTTTTTTTCTCCGTTATCCCAATGCCACATTGAATGACACATGACACACTCAAAGAAAAGAATGCCTCTTTGAGTGTCATGTCATTAAAATGGCTTTGGTTTATTATATGTATAGATATAGATAGATTTTGTTTCTAATATCTTTTTTAATTGAATTTAAAGATGTATGGTGAACATTGTACATGTAACTCCAAATTTTAAGATTAAAAATTTCTGTGTATAATTATATCAAACAAACATATGTTTCACTGTATGTTTATAATAATAAAATATATAAAATAAATATTAATTAACTTGTATATTTAGAAAAAATATTGATGCGCAATGATTTTGACTTACAAACTGAAACCCAGTGTCATTTAGTATTCCAACACCAGCCGAAGCAAAATTTGCACCAACGAGAAGTTTTTGTCCCTTGAGTTGAGGACTCAAAAATGGTAATGTGGGTTCGGACCCAATATACTCACCTAAGAAGAAAAACATAAAACAACAATAAACATGAAGATTAAATTATGTATGTAGTTATTTAATGCTACAAACTTCGATCAACTAAAGTATTGCCGGGTACTCTGTACGCGGCCCCCAATGGTCGAAAGGGGCCCAGACGGCCTCTAGTCCGTACGGACAGAGCCCTTCGGCCCACCCGTCTCCTGTTCCAGGGAAAACCCGGCCCACAAACCCGCCCGAAGGCACGACGGTAGTGAACCGGTAAAACCTGGAAGGATCAGGAGTCGAACCCATGACCACAAGGGTCAAGGGTCTCTCCATCACTTCCCAACCACCTACCCCACCACAAGGGTGGGGGTATCCATCACATGCCTCCCGTGGAAATCGAACCCGGCTCCCCCAAAGAGAGAACCGGCCCTTTTACCACTAGGCCACATGATCAGGATTAATGCTACAAACTAAAAGGTATAAAAAGATAAAGAATGAAAACCAAACTGATAACATCTGGAATATTGAGGCCATTGGAAAAGCGACCGGTAGGATTATGATTCGGAGAATCGATGCCATAAGGTGGCATGTCAGCACGAGCACCCGTGATCAAGAAATTATTGTTACCATTATCAACTAAAGAGTCCCCAAACACAAAAAATGGTCGAGCTTGCTTTCCTTTAGGGTTAACACGCGGCCCCCTTGGTGTAGAACCAGGGCTTTTGGGCGCAACATGAGTCGCATTGGGTGCTCCATGATTTCCTTTGGGTGAACCATGACCTCCCTTGGGTGAACCATGACTCTTTTTGGGACCATGATGATTCCCTTTGGGTTTAAAGATAATCTTATCACCGCCATGACCCCCCGTAGGGTCAAAGATAATCTTTTCGAGTGTGGCACTAACACTAACCCATGTGGTTAAACACAACACTAACATGAACCAAAGGCTAGCCATCTCAGGAGAGTGGTTTCAAATTGGGGAGAGATGATTGGAGTGAAGAATGGTTTATGGGTTTATATAGATGATTAGAATCATAATACTATAATCTTGAGTATTTGGAGTCATAAAAATATGGAATTTAATGTCATATAATTAATTGTGAAATTAAGAGTACCAAATCTTAATCTTTTTATAAAGGGTAAAGTTATCAATTTGGTCAACCATTATATAATTTTAAGACTATATTATTATTATTATTTTTATTAATCGTCTAGTGTCTCGTCCAACACTTGTAGCCCAGTTGGTTGAGGGCTTAAGTTTCCTATGGGAGGTTTGGGTTCAATTCCCACTAGCTATATTCGGAGGACATTAAGAGAAATGAGGGATGACTCCCAACCTATGGTTAGGAGTTCGAGTCCTGATCTCGCCCGGGTTTCACCGTTCTCCACAGCGGGTCTTCGGACGGGTGGGGGATCAGGTTTTCCCCGGTTCGGAAACCTCGTGGGCCAGCCCCTTGCATAGTCCTGGGGGGTTTTTGGGTTCGCCAGTTTAAGGGTCCCATGGATAGTCGGGCAGAAACGTTTCGTTGGCCGTTCAAAAAAAAATCATCTAGTGTCTCAATTCCATAAGTAATACATACAACAACAACAACCTTACCCAGCGAATCCCACGATTAGCAAAGCTAAAAGTAGGGTCTGGGGAGGGTGAGATGTAGGCAAACCTTACCCCTACCCTTACGGATAGAGAGGCTGCTTCCAGAGAGACCCTCGGCTCCACGACACACAGTCGATAATCAAACAACACTTAAAAGTTTAAGAAAAAAAAAAAAAACTACTAGCATTTAGAGACACATTGCAAGTTATGATGATAGTATTATCTTTTACAATACGAATTCACACGTTATTTATTTGAAAAAACACCAAAAAAAAAAAAAAACACCCGACAAGTATATACAGGTCAACGGCCCCACATATACTGAAATTTTTTGTATATACCATATTGTTGGTTTCACACCTTGGTCAACCTATGATTTTTAACATGACGAGGTGATTAATAAATTTCAAATTTAATAAACTTAATGCGGTCTAACAGTCACCTTGACTTTCAAGTGATGTCAACAGATTATCAACATTTCAACATTTGGGGCGAGTATAAAACCAAATGGCGGAGTGACACCCTCTTAGCTTTCCTTATGAAAGGTGGGGAGTTCGAATTCTACCGGCATCAAAATGCTGCTGGTGGACCGGGTTTTACCGTAGTGGGCCTTCGGACGGCGGGTTTTCTCTAGGAACTGGTTTGAACTTATTGGTGGACCCGAGTTATTCTCGGAGTACTCCTTTGTCCAGTTGGTACTTAGAGAGTGTTCGGGATTGATTTATTGGTCGTCAAAAAAAGTATAAAACCAAATGTCCAAATCAACCAAGCCATCAACGAAATAATTGATAAAATCGAACCATTAAAATGAAACTGATTATCAAATCACCCTGGCGTCATATGATAGGTTTCAAGGGTTGCCTACAAAACTCCTTGCTCGTTCGAAGAAAATTCACTTAATCGGATCGTTTGTAATATGTAAATGTGCTGAGTTGACTCGATTTGTAAATGAGTTGTGTTGAAGCCAACGTAAGCTCACTCGTTGGCTCGTATAAATTAAGCCAAAATTTGAATACTTGTTAAGTTAAGACTCAATTCCAATTATAAATAAGCGCACATAATACGATCCATAAGCTTGATAAAGATTATACCACCATAAAATTATATTTTATTAAGGTTTAAATATTAGTTTTAACTAGCTTGAAACCTCGTCTATTACAAGGGTTGAATATGTGTAATTTTATGTATTAAGTAATAAAGAAGTTTTATATATAGGAATTGGTTTAAATGAGAACATTTTGTCAAATTGAAAACTAAGAGAACCATTATGGACCACACATTTCTCTAAGACATTTTTTTTTGCTTTAATCGCTGCTTTTTATGCAAGAATTTTTTTTTTGTTTTTTTTTTTCAATATACACATATGTATAGCTAGAAATGTAATATACACATATGTATATATATGTATAATTGCTATATACACATATGTATAAATGAAAAAAAAAATCCACTTGCATAAAAACGTGTGATTAAAGCAAAAATAATAATAATAATAATAATAATTTGCCTTTGTAAGAAATGTGTGGTCCAGAATGGTTCTCTCAGTTCTCAGATAAGGATTGGTTCTCTTAGGATCCATACTATATATATATATATATATATATATATATATATATATATGGGGAAGGTTCAATTGAGAACTCATAGTTAGGGAGAGAACTCGAGAACTCCTACTTAAATTAAAAAAAAATCATAACTCAAAATTTAAGTCAAAAACCAAAAATCTGGTTCGGAGCTTCTCTTTCCCACGTCATCCCGGTTTAGAAAAAAAATAAAAAAAAATAAAAATAAATAAATAAAATAAAAAATAGGCGACTTCTAATGCACATGTGTAGTAAATGTCCGGTTAGCTTTAGGGTTTAGTTTAGCTTTTAGGGTTAGTTTTTTTTAGTTTAGTTTGTAAGGTTTAGGTTTTTGGGGGTGGGGTGGGGGTGGGTAGGGTGGGTTTAGGTTTTTGGGTAGAGGGTTAGGTTTTTTGGTGGGGTTAGGTTTTTGGTTGTGACGGGTGGGGCTTAGGTTTTTGGTAGGCGATGGGTGGGGTGGGTTTAGGTTTTTGGGTGGGGGTGGATGGGTGGTTTAGGTTTTTGGGTAAGCGATTTAGGTTTTTTAGTGAGGGTGGGGGTGGGTGGGGTGGAATTAGGTTTTTGGGTGGGGGTAAGTTGGGGGTAGGTGGTTTAGGCTTTTGGGTTATACTACACATGTGCAATAGAATTTTTTAGGTGTGTTTTTTTTTATTTATTTTTATTTTTTAAATTTTTTTTTCCGAACGGGTATAACGTGGGAAAGAGAAGCTCCAAACTAGTTTTCTATTTTTTTACTTAAATTTTGAGTTATGATTTTTTATTATATTTTTTTGTATTTAATTATGAGTTCTCGAGTTTTCTCAATAAAATGAGTTCTCTATTGAACCATCCCATATATATATATATATATATATATATATATATATATATATATATATATATATATATATATAGGAAAAAGATCAAATAGAAACCAAGAGCCTAGTTAGGAACTTAGGAACCAATCTGAGCCATTCATCTTTGATCTTGATCTAGGGGGTAGTTATGTAATTAGACAATTAAATATTATATTTTAATTTAATTAAAAGTTTTATATATGGCAGCTAATTATCTTCCTGCAATTAATATGCAGGTTTTTTTTTTGACTTTCCTTAAATCTCTCAACCTATTATCATCTTTAATCCCAAATAAAAAAAAACACGTTCGATTGAATTCGATTGAATCGAAATAACTTCCAGTCGAATTCAGAAGATTTAAATTGATTGGAATGAAAAAACTTTCTAAAATCGGCCAACGATTCAGATTTCGATTTAAAAGAATTGAAAAATAATATACATCAATGTATAACAGATGTACACCGTTGTATATATGTGTTTGATGATAATGATGAATGAACAAAAAAAAACTGATATACACCAATGTACACTTCAAAAACGAATATACACCAATGTATATCTGTGTACATCAATGTATATCTGTGTTGATGATGATAAATGAAAAAACCAATATACACCAATGTATATCTGTGTTGATGATGTTGAATGATGATGAATGAAAAAACGAATATACAATAATGTATATCTTGTGTTGGTGATGATGATGAATGAAAAAAACGAATATACACCAATGTACACTGTTGTATATATAGTTATATACCGAGATATAATTTTAATAGTATATACAATAAATACGTTTGGGTATACCATAAACACTAATTTGCTATTTCCAAATATACATGAGTTTCTTATTAATTACCTAATAAATGATATTGAACAAAAGACATTAATACCCCTTTATTAAAATAACAATTAATTAAAGTTTTACTTATTCACAATCATGTCATTGAAGATGGATGGCTCAGATTGGTTCCTATAGTTCATACTTAAGGGTTGGTTCCTATTTGAACCCTACAACAACAACAACAACAACCGTGCCCAGGGAAATCCCACGAAATAGCGACGCTATTAGTAGGGTCTGGGGAGGGTAAGATGTAGGCAAACCTTACCCCTATCTGTAGAGATAGAGAGGCTGCTTCCAGAGAGACCCCCGGCTCGAAAATACCAAAAGCGCACTGTATATTTTTGTATAGTGAACGTATAGCATAATATAACATACAAAATATATTTATATATATATATATATATATATATATATATACATGCATAGAGACCATCCCTACTTCCTAAGAAAGTCTTAACTCCTAAAAATCTTTAACTTTAATCCTAAGCCTCCACGAATTCCTATCTTGGACCATATCCTCAGAGAGGTGCAATTCTAACAAATCTTGCCTAATCCGATCAGCCCAAGTCAATTTGGGTCTGCCTCTACTCCTCCTCCCCTCCACCGAGAGGTGTTCCACTCTTCTGACTGGGGCTGTCGTATGTCTCCGCTTCACATGTCCAAACCATCTTAATCTCCCCTCCTTTATCTTATCTGCTATGTTAGCCACTTCTAACCTCTTCCTAAGAATCTCATTTCGAATCCGATCTAACCTAGTGTGACCACACATCCACCTCAACATTCTCATCTCCGCCACTTCCATCTTTCGTGACTGTGTCTTTTTGATGGCCCAACAGTCTGTCCCATAAATCATAGCAGGTCGAACTGCAACCCTATAAAATTTTCCCTTTAGATTTGTTGGGAACCTCTTATCGCACAGGACTCCAGATGCTGCTCTCCACTTACACCATCCGGCCTGAATACGATGTGTGACGTCACTATCAATCTCTCCGTCCCTTTGGACAAACGATCCTAAGTACTTAAACTTTGTTACTTGCGGGACCACATGGCCCTCAATGGTGATCTGGGTCTGATCTTCGTAGTTTGTCCCGCTGAAATCACAGTGCATGTACTCCGTCTTAGAGCGACTAATCCTTAAACCTTTTCCCTCCAAGGCTAATCGCCATCCTTCTAACCTCATATTCAAACTTTGCTTAGTTTCCGCGATTAATACAATGTCGTCAGCAAAAAGCATGCACCACGGTAGTGTCTCCTGGATGGACTTAGACACCTCGTCTAGGATAACCGCAAAAAGAAACGGGCTCAACGCGGACCCTTGGTGTAGCCCTACCTCGACGGGAAAGAGATCAGTATCTCCTACAGGCGCCCGAACACTAGTTTCAGTCCTATCATACATATCTCTAGTAATGTCAACATACTTACTCGGGATCCCTCTAGCCTCCAAACTATCCCAAATCAGTTTACGAGGTACACTATCATAGGCCTTCTCCAGGTCAATGAACACCATATGGAGGTCTCGTTTCTTCTCCCTATACTTTTCCATCAGACTCCTTAGTATGTATATCGCTTCTGTAGTTGACCTCCCTGGCATGAAGCCAAATTGATTTACAGTAACATGGGTTTCTCTTCTAATCCTAGTCTCGATTACTCTTTCCCATAATTTCATAGTATGACTCAGCAGCTTAATTCCTCTGTAATTCCCACAACATTGTGCGTCTCCTTTGTTCTTATATATAGGCACTACAACACTACTCCTCCACTGATCTGGCATTCTTCCAGATTTAAATATAAGGTTGAAGAAAATAGTTAGCCATTGCACTCCTTCCTCTCCTAAACACTTCCAAACCTCAATCGGGATGTTGTCCGGACCAACTGCCTTAGCCTTTCCCATCTTCCTAAGTGCTGACCTCACCTCTTCCTGTGTGATACGACGACAGTAACAGTGATTTCGTTGTGGCGTTCGGGTAGTGGGATTGTCGCTCTCCTGGTCGTGAGCCATCCCGTCATTGAAAAGACCGTAAAAGTACGCTTTCCATCTCAGCTTTATGTCATCCTCCTATTTGAACCCTACCCTATATATATATATATATATATATATATATATATATATATATATATATATATATATATATAGGCTAAGTATCCCCATAAAACCCAAAATTTTGAAAAACCCCCCACAAACTCAATGAGTGAACCACAATCATCCACATAGCCCATAAAGTTTATTATTTTTTTATTAACAAAAGGTTAATATAGTAATTTACCCCACCCCACCACATATTTAACCCTTTCTTTCTCCCTCCCATTTCAAATTTTCATCTCCCTCTAACTTATCCCTCTCCCCTCATCCTCTCTCTCTCTTTCTCTGTAATTTTTTTGTTGTAAGTTGTAACCAAATCATCCTCTCGAACCACCAACACCATCATTGTCATCTCGAACCACCAACACCAACACCATTATCGTCATCTCACAAGGATCATCGTACAACCAACACCACGATCGGTGGTGACCGGAGAAGACCACCGGAGAAGCCACCGGAGAAGACGACCAGGTTATGAATGATTAATCTTCCCCCTTTTTTTTTATGTGCATGTATTGTTTTAAAGTGTGAAATAAATGATTAATTTTTTTTAAAGTTTGTTTAGTGATTAGGACCTTTCGAATCTGTTATTTTTGTAAGTTATAGATTCATGGTGTTTTTTTTTTGTTTTTTTTTCATATTCATGTGGTGGTTGTGGGTTTCAAGTTATTATTAGTTTTTTTTTTTTTTTTTACATATTCATGTATTCATGGTGGTTCAAGTTAGAGGTTTTGCTATATATTCATAGTGTTTCAAGTTATTATTAGTTTTTTATGTTTTTATACCTATTCATGACTAAATTGCTCTCTGTTTTTTTTTGTTCTATGTGTTTAGTTATAGCAAATCTTTTTTTTTTCGGTCAAAATATGGTTTTTTTATGCAGTCTAAATGTATGATGTTTGCAGAGTACAAGTTTTTTGTCTGTTTTTGCAGTAATAACATCTGTTACACACGTAACAGAAAATGTCTGTTTTGTCATGGTGTTGCAAGTTATTAGTTTTTTTATATATTCATGGTGTTTCAAGTTATTATTTGTCTTTTTAGATTGTTATTTTTGTTTTCCAAAAGATTCACGTCATCATTTTTAGTAAGCTTAATAATTGATTTTATTTTTAATTTGTTTTTTTTAATTCATAAAAAAAACCATGAATATTCACTTTTTACAGGAAATGTCTTGTTTTGGTGGTTATGTGGTTTAATATTTTTATTTTTTTAAGTTGGAAATAATTGTTGTTTTTTTGTGTGTTACTAGCATCTCTTTTTTGGGTGATTTATTATGTTAAACATCGAGAATGATTTTTCGTTTTGTGTTTTATGTTCGTAGTATCTTTGTGTTTTAGTTAGGGTGTTTTTATCGTCTATATTTTCGTATAATCTTTGTGCTGAGTTAGGCTGTTACGTGTGTAGCATATCCGTTTTTTGCAGTCAAATTCTGTTTCTATGTTTTCTAGCATATCAAATTCTGCTCTATGTTTACTGCAGACCACAAAAGTTTTTGCTGTGTATTCCTGTTACACATGTAACACTCGTGTGTTTTTGCACCATGTCTGTCTATTTTTTTTGTTTTCGAATGTATGAGTTTTTTTTATGTTACCTATGTGTTTTTTTTTACAGAAAATGTCTGTTTTTGTATGGCCTATATTTTGTATTATGTATTTCTTTATAAAGAATCATTTTTTTATTAAAGAATCATTTGTTAAGGTGTTTTATCTGTGTTTAGTTATACCATATCTGTGTGTAAGTTAAGGTGTTACGTGTGTAGCATATCTTTTTTTTTTTGCAGTCAATGTGTGTTGTGTGTAGTCAGAATGTTTGATGTTTGCAGACTACAAGAATTTTGTATGTGTTTGCAGAAAAAACGCATGTTTACACACGTAACACTCGACTTTGCCATGGCTCCTTATTATATATTAAATAAGCTGTTTTCCGCATCTTACATTAGTTTTTTTTTTTTCATATTAAAAATGTCCACATTTACTCTGTGATAACATATGTTACAGGTCCTTTTTTAGTCAAATCATGAATTCCAAACCCAGCGCTCCCCCTTGGGAGGTTTTTGAGGCCCGTCACCATCTCAACCCAATCGCACACGAGCCACCTCAAAATGAACCGGACATGGCAATTGCACCTGAATTACCCCCACCTGTTGAACTAGATATCCTCCCTGTTGCGGATGATGGGTTTGTAAGCGACGAAGATTTCGATTGGAATGCGGCATTTGATTACGTTTTCCCTGAAGAATATCCGCCACCAGAAGACTATATGACACCGGAGGATGATGCGCATGATGTAAGTTACACACCTGAATGGGCTGTTGGTTACGAATCAGACGCAGGGGCTGGATACAAAGAACCACATGAGGAAGGAGGTGATTGATGATGGGGATGGGGATGGGATGTGCTGCTGCTGTGTGTGTGTGAGAGAGAGAGAGTGAGAGAGTGAGAGAGAGAGAGAGAGAGAGAGAGAGAGAGAAGGGGGGGGGGTGAGTTTGTTATATTAAATAAATAAATATATTATGTTTTATTATATAAAAAAGTAAATTATTGAAAAAAATAGAAAACAAAGATAAATAGGTAAAATGACTACAATACCCCTAAATTAACAGAAAAAAAAACCCAATTAGTGAAATAGACGAAAATAGCAAGAAAATCCAAACTCAGGGGTTCCACTGCAAAAACAAACTTTTTTTGGTCTGAAGCAGCAAATTGGACCAAACCTCAGGGATTAAATTGGCATTTAACTCGAAGAAGATTTAATATTATTATTTTATAGGAGAGAACGTGAAAATTATGATGTAATATTATTATAAATATTGGATTATTATATATATTTAATAAGAGAGAGACAAAAAAATTATGTGATTACATGTGAGTTGTGACATTCTTTATTGGAATCTTTTATTATAAAAGATATTTTATGAGTTGTCTTGAGATTTTTGCAAGGCGAACTCGAGCTCATATTATAGTTCGTTAAACATAATGAGTCGATCCCGATCTATGCTTGCTCGGCTCGCTCACTACATAGTCTTGATGTTTCTACACAATTCAACAATGTTCCCGACAGTATAATGTGATTATTTGTCAAAACCATAACCAACCCACACCTAGGTAGCAAACCCATTTGACCGAGCCCGAGCATAACTAAACTGATTTGTCATGGTTTCTAAATAAGTGATAGTTTCGGTTATTGTTCGTTTTACATTCCCTTTAACCCTACAAACATATTTTCAAATCCTAACATTTCCACTTTATAACCATTTTTAAATTTATTTTACAATAATCAAATTGTTTTTATGATAATAATAGACTATGATATCGTATGATGTTATTTGTGATCTTGTGATGTACTGCCATAGACACCTTCCGATTTTGCGATATGAGATCACAACTCATTTCACTTTCAAGAAAATGATCACACTATACTTGACAAGTGATTGTTTGGTGAAAGTTGTAATCGAATTACAAATAATCACTCAAGAAGGAAGTTAGTATTTTGTGTTTTTCAAGAGCAATGTCACGATCCATAGTAAGTCCTACTTGTCAATTCTCTCGTAGATTTTTACTTAGGGCGTGCTTGGTAGCCTTTTAATAAGGCTCTGAACCATTCAGATCTGAATGGTTCAGCATTCATATTATTTGTTTCAACATAAAAAATGCTTTGAATGGAATGATTAAAAGCTGAACTATTCAGACTTGGTGCATAGCTGAATCATTTAGCACTTAATCATTCAGAGTCTTTTAACCATTCAGACATCTTAATAATTCAGCACTTAATCAACCAAACAACCTCTTAGTATAATAATCCATAGTTTGTTTTAATCCAACATATTTATTAAAATCATTTGGAAAGAGTTGGATTTGTAATAAATGTGTATTGAAATTGAAACGTAATATAATTATGAAATTGTTTTCGTTAATGTTCAACTAGTTGTATAAAATAACGCGCGTTGCGCGTTTTACAATCGAGATTTAGATGAGGTGTTAATCAATCAATGAATTATACAATCGAGATTCCATTTTGGTTGTAAACGTTAAAAAATAAAGAAATATACACATAAGGTAACACATGAAATTTGTAACGAAATTACATAAGATTATGTTATTTATATTAATAGTATATAATATAATAAATTTTTTTAATAAAATAATATGAATAAAATAATAGTATATAGTGTTAATCAGTCAATGAATTATACAATCGAAATTCCATTTTGATTGTAAACGTTAAAAAAATAAAGAAATCTACACATAAGGTAACACATGAAATTTGTAACGAAATTACATAAGATTATGTTATTTATATTAATAGTATATAATATAATAATTTTTTTAATAAAATAATATGAATAAAATAATAGTATATAATAATATATTAATTAGGGATGAGCATACAAGACCGAATACCGATCCCGATACCGTACCGAACCGATACCGAACCGAGTGGTTTCGGGATCGGTATCGGTACCCATATTTATGGATTTTCGGTTTCGGTGTTATCGGTATCGGTATTGTCGGGATCGGTATAAAAAGTTTTTGAATAAAATAATAGTATATAATATATTAATTAGGGATAAGCATACAAGGCCGAATACCGATCCCGTCCCGATCCCGATACCGTACCAAACCGATACCGAACCTAGTGATTTCGGGATCGGTATCGGTACCCATATTTATGGATTTTCGGTTTCGGTATTATCGGTATTGGTACGGGATCGGTATGATATCGGTATTTTAAGGTAAAATACCGATACCATACCGGTAACGTACCGATACCGAACCGTTCGGTATCGGTATTGTCGGGATCGGTATAATATATTAATAGTATATAATATAATATATTATTAATAGTATATAATATTGTAAAGTTTTTAAATAAAATAATAATATAAATAAATATTAATATTTTTACTATTCATTTTAAATACTATTCATTTAAGTTTGATTATTAATATATTGTAATGTAATTCACCTATTTTGATGATTGGAATCACGTTATTTATGTATTTTAGGTGATCATGCCAAATAAATTAATATGTCCCAATCAAACAAACACCATCGACACGACACTGACATTATATAAGAATACATCTAGTAAAGTCGGTTGTGAGGGAGAGTTAATGTAGCGCTACAGGACGTTTTTTCTGAGCGGTTTCATTCTTTTGGCGGTTTACCCTTTTTTGGCTGCTTAGTTTTCTAAGTGGTTTTCGTTTTTTCCTACTTTTTTCGAGCGATTTTCTTTCTTGGGCGGTTTTTCCTTTTTCGGGCTATTTACTTTCTTGAGTGGTTTGCTTTTTTAGGCCGAAAGATAAACATGTTTCTTCTTAGCTTATTTTATTAATAAACATGTTTGTTGTAAGCTAATTGATATGGTGATCTTCAAATAGCTAAATGATATCTGGTGTGAATACCATTTATAATGCATTGTAATTCGCTTTGGGTATGTTAAAATTCCATATGCTTTAGTGTTATTCTTTGTACAATGATGGTATGTTCATATGTCACTCATATAACAAAGTCTTGCAAGCACTAGGTTGTCGCCGCATCGCGCGACACGCGTAAAATACTAGTTTTATACAAATTGTATGACCATACAGGCCGTATGACATGACAAAAATGGTCACACGAGGTTATATAACGTGTTAGACTGACACATTATACGGGCCATAATGGGTACATTGTCACAAAAGTGACTATTGTGACCACTGACAAAGTCATACAACCCGTATGACGCAGACAGAGAAGATCCGCCTATAGCCACTAGCAACGCGCCATGTGGACCATTGGCAGAGCGGTACACTTTTCTCTCTCTCCTGCATGGGTGGCTGCATTAGTCGTTTGGATCTTTTATTGGAAATTTTCTCGGTGGTCTTTTCGTTAATCGGTTATCACAACAAGCAATGTTCTTGTTCTTTGTTAGGGATGGCAATGGTCGGGTTTGGGACGGGTTTACGTAATCCCAACCCCATACCCGATTAGGTATGCTTGTCCCAAACCCGGCCCAAAACCCGTCGGGTTTGTTTCGGGTAATTACCCATCGGGTATCGGGTATACCCGCGGATTTCGGGTAAACCCATTAATGTTTAAAACTTACCCATTGAGCATATCCGACCAAAGTCCCGACGGGTATCTATTAGGTAACTATTAACCAATTACATTTAGCATTATTAAATATCTCTGTAAATGATTACAATGTATAAATATAAAATACTTAAATCATATAAATACACTCAAAGACATAGATAACAAATAGTATTCACTAATTTTTGATAATTTTTAGCACAAGATGACAATCTAGATGGACAATTTGATATATTATGCATACATATTTAAAAAGATATATTAGAAATTATATTGGGTATCTAATCGGATAAACGGGTATACATTATCGGGTAATTGGGTCGGGTAAACGGGTATATCATCAAATCCCAAACCCGTCCCAAACCCGCGACAAAAATAAAAACTAATCCCATACCCGGACCCATACCCGATTACCCGACCCTAAACCCGTCCCAAATGTATCGGGTTTCGGGTTTACCCATCGGGTTCGGGTTTGATTGCCATCCCTATTCTTTGTATTCCTGTTGATTCTTCAATTCTTTTATCACAATTTCCATTGGTGAGAAACCACTCAGCTTACTGAAGTATTAGAAGCCAGGTTTTATGTGATTGTTTGGAAATACATGATTCGCTATACGTGGCGTTTGTTTCTGGATACTAGCTAGACCTGGCAATTTCAACCCATCTAGTTGAGTTTGGGTTGTTTTGGGTTTAAAATTTGACCTTGTGGGTTAAAATGGGTTTAGTATAATTTTCAAGGGGGTTAGGATGGGTAATTTTAATTGTAGGAAATAAGTAAGTGGGTCAGGATGGGTATGTCAAAAAAAATAAATGGGTCAGGATGGGTATTTTTAGATAATCATATACAAATCTGAATTAAAACTCACCCAACACCAAAAGTGTTAGTGCCTCATAGAAATCAATGTCACTAAAAACAAAAAATTATATCTTTTGATAACCCAGTCGGTTTGAAACCGTTCGGGTCGTTAACGGACGACCATGTCGAAACAACACGAATCGTTAACGAGACCAACCTCATCGAAACGGTTCGAAACGGTCCGGGTCGCTACCGGTCCCGTCGGGTCGAAACAGTCCGGTCGCTACCGGGGCCGGTCCGGGCCGCTACCGGTCCCGTCGGGTCAAAACGGCCCGGGTCGTTACAGGGCCCGGCCAGGTCGAAACGGTCCGGGTCGCTACCGGGGCCCGGCCGGGTCGAAACAATCCGGGTCGCTACGGGACGGGTCAGGTTGAAACGGTCAGGGTCGTTACCAGGCCCGGTCGGGTCGAAACGGTCCGGGTCGCTACCGGTCCCGTCGGGTCGAAACAGTCCGGGTCGCTACCGGGCCCGGCCGGGTCGAAACGGTCCGGGTCGCTACCGGGCCCGGCGGGTCGAAATGGTCCGGGTCGCTACGGGACGGGTCAGGTTGAAATGGTCCGGGTCGTTACCGGGCCCGGTCGGGGTCGAAACGGTCCGGGTCGCTACCGGGCCCGGTCGGGTCGAAACGGTCCGGGTTGCTACCGGGCCCGGTCGGGTCGAAACGGTCGGGTCGAAACGGTCCGGGTCGCTACCGGGCCCGGTCGGGTCGAAACGGTCCGGGTCGCTACGGGACGGGTCGGGTCGAAACGGTCCGGGTCGCTACCGGGCCCGGTCGGGTCGAAACGGTCCGGGTCGCTACCTGGCCCGGTCGGGTCGAAACGGTCCGGGTCGCTACCGGTCCCGGCTGGGTCGAAACGGTCCGGGTCGCTACCGGTCCCGTCGGGTCGAAACGGTCCGGGTCGCTACCGGGCCCGGCCGGGTCGAAACGGTCCGGGTCGCTACCGGGCCCGGCCCGTTCGAAACAATCCGGGTCGCTACGGGACGGGTCAGGTCGAAACGGTCTGGGTCGTTACCGGGCCCGGTTGGGTCGAAATGGTCTGGGTCGCTACCGGTCTTGTCGGGTTGAAACGGTCCGGGTCGTTATCGGGCCCGGTCGTGTCGAAACGGTCTGGGTCGCTACCGGTCTTGTCGGGTTGAAACGGTCCGGGTCTTTACCGGGCCCGACCAGGTTGAAAATGTCCGGGTCGCTACCGGGCCCGGCCGGGTCGAAACGGATGGGTCAGGTTGAAACGGTCGGGTCGAAATGGTCCGGGTCGCTACGGGACGGGTCAGATCGAAACAGTTCTGGTCGCTACCCGGCCTGGCCGGGTCGTAACGGTCCGGGTTGTTATTCAGCTCGATAGGTTCGAACCGGTCTGGTTCAAAATGAAATACTTCAGATCCCCTAAAATTTTATATTTAAGTTTATTTTTGTTTTTTTTTAATTTATTTTTTTTATTTACTCTTTTAATTTTTTATTGCTATTTTAATTTTTTTTAAAATTTTAATTTATTTTAATGTGAACCTATCTTAATCCAAACCATTCATACCCAAACCCATCTATACCCAAACCCATCCTGACCCAACCCATCCTAACCCATTTTTTTAATCTACCCATCTTGACCCATACCCATCCTAACCCAAACCCATCCTGACCCAACAACCAAACCCACCCAACCTACCCATTTTGCCACCCATAATACTAGCGTCGCGTGTTGAAGTCACAGAAACTGATTTTTCATGTTTCAAAAAAAGAGACTCGTAATACAGACAATATGCACAAAATTTCCTCCTTTTTGGCGTCGTCTATCGCCAAGAGCCTGGACCATACCCAAAAAAAAAAAGGAAACCAAGTCAAAAGACTTGTAAAAATATCATCAAAAGAGTATGAAGTACGTGCGAATGAATGTAAAATTGATCTTTTCCCTTGCGTTTTATTCATTTCAATGAGCTTGCATCTTGTTCATCGCTAAACCAGTGCGTAAATATAAAACAAGTTGTGGTTTTATATTAGCTAATTTTCATCAGTCCAAATGCACAACCGATACCAGTTCCAGAAAGTTATGCAGAAAACAAGGATCAAACAAAAGCATTGATACTTAGCTTAAAACATAAGGAATAACCACAACATAGCATGAAAAACAACCCTAGACAGCTAGAGACTGTACAGGGCAACATACAGTGTATGTTGTTGACTTGTTTCAAAGGTCAAACACGAGCATCCCATAAGGAGTCAGCAGAAACCTCACTTGCAGCAGATGTCAAGAGATGGTAAACATCAACAGGCGGGCTCAACCCAAGTGAAGAAGCCCTGTTCCAGCGGTCAATTCTCTTCATCCCAACACATGGCCCATACATCGTGTTCATGTCAAATTGCCTCAATACCTCTTCATTTGCATCGCGATTCTCTGGTATGTCAATAATCGTCAAATTAAAAACACAAGTTATATTCAAATTTAAGATTTTAAATATGTATTAACTTATAAAACACAATAGATTTTGAAATTGCTGTAGATAAAACAATTCGATCACTGCAAATCAAACAAGTGCGCACACACACACATATAGAGACATTCGAGACAAACTGAATTTCAAGCAGAGAACTACGAAAAAAGTATAGCCTTATACTTTTGGTGTTAAAAAGCGCGAAACGCACAAAAGGAGGTCTAAAACCGAGGTGCAAAGCGCAAAAGCGGTGGGCTTTTCGTACGTGAGGCGCAAGACGATTATATAATTTTTTTCATAGACCCTATAAGTTTTTAACGTCCTTTACCCAAAATATAAATATAAATAAGGTTTATATATGATTCAACTTATTGTACAACCTTTTTAGCTACATGTACAACACTTTGAAGCACAAAACACCCCGTGTACGAAAAAGCGTGCGCCTCAGGGGCTTTTTTTTATTCCAAAAAAGCGCGCTTTTCTTGTGCTTTTTGTACACTGCACGCCTTGTGACACATAAGGCGTATCATGCGCAAGGCGTGCTTTCTAAAACCTAGCTTAACCTTTTGCTTAAAAGGTGACACACAAGACTTTATTTAAAAGTTTGCAACACCAGAACAGCAAGTTTATGAAACAATCAAAATAAAACAAACTTATTTTCAACTTGCAAAATTATCAAAATAAAAACGATACTAAAAATTTTGCAATCAAAAGTTCGAAGCCGAAAACAACATTTTAATCTATACAACTAATACTAGCAATCCAATAACAACACTTAACGTCTATATTTCAACTCTAGAGTAACAAATACAGTTAATGAACTAGCCGATGCATTTTGACCGTTATATTAATCGATTTTAAATGAATAAAACTGATAGATAGATACAGCAAACACTATAACAAAATCTAAAAAGGAAATTGAAACCCTAACTAGAGAAACATGATCGATTCATAAGTAACACACAATAATAATAATAATTTACTGACCTTGGAGATCAGTAAATTTTGCAATCAAAAGTTCAAAACCGAAAACAACATTTCAATCTATACAGCTAATACTAGCAATCCAATAACAACACTTAACATCTATATTTCAACTCTAGAGTAACAAATACAGTTAATGAACTAGCCGATGCATTTTGACCGTTATATTAATCAATTTTAAATGAATAAAACTGATAGATAGATACAGCAAACACTATAACAAAATCTAAAAAGGAAATTGAAACCCTAACTAGAGAAACATGATCGATTCATAAATAACACACAATAATAATAATAATTTACTGACCTTGGAGATCAAGGGAAGCATGGGCTACTACAAGAGCAGGAGGTTGTGCAACGTTTGTTCCAAAACTAGCAGCAGCGTTTTTGGAGTTGGATTTGGATTTAGAAGATGAAGGTTTAGTGATTGCAGCATTCTTCTTCTTCTGTTTGTAAAAGCCCTTCATGTCTGCAGATGAAGCCATCTCGATTTAGGAAATTTTGAAACCCTAGTTTTCTAATGTTTTGAATTTGAAATTTGAATTGACCAAATGGTGAGTCTGTTGGAGTATATATGGGGAATTGGAGATTCAAATATTATACTGCTCTCCCCTGTATTTACATAGAAGTACATATTTGACCTTGAACTTTGATCTTTTGAAAAAGTCTTTCTAAGTGGGTGTTTGAGATTGATTATTCAAAACAGATTATGCGTTTTGAAAAAGCAGGGATGGAGCTACTTATAGATTATTGCATCTTGGTAGCCTAAAAAACTGATTATCTGCGTTTTCAAAACGCAATCCCAAACACTAAAAACTGATTATTTACGTTTTCAAAACACAATAATCTAAAAATCAGATTCAAAACGCAATCCCAAACACACTCTAAGTGTTGATACTTTGACATATTCTTAACTAAACTCATAGGTTAAATAATCATTACTCATGAGGGTATGATGTAAGATTTGGTGTAGAGGGCTGTTTAAATCGCTTGCTGCTCGTGGCTCGGTCGTCGCTCGTTCGGAAAATGCTTGAAAAACGCTCGCTCGATCTTCCGCTCGGTTGTAAATGAGCAGATCGGCTCGGTACGGTTTGTAAACGAGCCAAGCACGAGCAAAGGCCCGCTCGGCTCGGTTCGGCTCGAATAAATTTTTATTTATTTATTATATATTAATTATAAATATAGACACAAATTACAGATATATTTATAGCTTTATACATAACATTCTATTGGATTTGGCTCAAATATATGCAAACAAAATATAACTAGCCCACTTAACACAATAAAAAATTTAACACTAAGTTTAATAGTAAAACCATAAGTCATGAGGTGACAGTCTTGACTCCTCTATGTTATTAGTCATCCATCACTAATTGTCGCTTGATATCACCCTACATCACAATGCAACAACTGTTCTCTTCAGTATGCTTATCGCCTCACCAGCCTCAACATAAGCTTCATCCTCGGACACTCAGATTTCAAAATTAGTGTTATCATCGGACAGTTCGGCCTTAGTTGTCACCCGAAAATGCAAACAGCAAATGAAACATCCTAATTTTATGGTTGTCCAAAATTACTCTGTGCTCGTCTCTCGCTCGACGCTCGCTCGGAAATATTCATGCTCGAAAAATGATCGCTCGATTTTTGGCTTGATTGTAAATGAGCCGCTCCGCTCGGTTCGATTTGTAAACGAGCCAAGCACGAGCAAAGCTCTGATCTGATCGGCCCGGCTCGTGACCAGCCCTAGGTGTAATGGTGTAGTGAACTAAATAAAAATTCATGTAAATATCAATAAAAATCAATAGTATTAGCTCTAAAGATTCATAGTTTATCTCGGCGAAGTATAAGAAATGTGATAGCTCTTATATAAATTTAAAATAGATACAAGTGATGATATGAATTATAGATTACCATATCTATATCTATATCTATATCTATATCTATATCTATATCTATATCTATATCTATATCTATATCTATATCTATATCTATCTATACTATATTATAAAGCATTTCCCAAGGACTTCTTAAATTTTAAGAGGTATAAGTTTGCATGCTTATGATACAACACACAATGCATAAAATAACTACTTTTGAGGGGCAAATATGTCTTTAGAACACCATATTTAATCAAAAGAAAGTCAAGAGTCAAGAGATGTTATGAAACCTCACTACATTCAATTTTATAATTACATTAAACATATTAAACAAAAAACATATAAAAAACAATTCATAATGCTACATCTTTTATTATAATATTTTATATGTAGATACTTTATAAAAGTTAAAGTTTTATAAACTGGATCATACTATATAGAAATCGATAAATCAATACTGGAAGTTGTGTTTTCAATCATGAGGTAACGGTTTGAATTCTGAAAGTATTACGTGTATGAATATTCATACACGTAAACAGCATAATCCGATCTAAACTATATGATCACCGGATTCAACGACCGAAGAAGAAAGCTTTTGTTTAATTTAGCCATATCTAATTATCTATATTCATACACGTAAACATGTCTAATCTGATCTAAACTATATGATCACCGGATTCAACGACCGAAGAAGAAAACTTCTGTTTAATTTAGCCATCTCTAATTATGTCTATGCGGGTTAGGGGATTAAGTTTCCTAGAAACCTATATTAGAATTTATATATTGATGTATTGTACTTGTAGCTCCTTATAGCACCCAAATAATAAGAATCGTTATACATTTTACACATTTTTTGTAGGTTACGATTTTAGTAAAGTCTGGCTCACAGTGCATCCTACTATCTTACTAATCGTTATCAAAAGATGAGAATCTACAGAGAAAATTAATGAATATATATAGTTTGATACAATCATTCTTTACTTGAGATGAGAATACTTATGTCATGTTGTTACAAGTATTTTTTAACTTAATATAGCATTTAAACAAAAAGTTTTGGATGTATTTTACATCACAATGAATTGATACATTTGATGCAATTTTTACTTCCGCCGCAACGCGCGGGTTACTCGCTATTAATAACAACGAAGTAAAACCCAAACTTCTTAATTTAAACAATAATATTAATACCAATAATATTATTTGTAACAATAAAATACGACTAACAAGAATAATAGCAATCGAAAATAATAACCGTAATGATAGAAGTACCTATAAAACTATCGATACAACTAACATATTAAAGCTACAAAGTGTTCAATACAACATGCTAGTCGACACGCAAATTACTATGCCCAACATCTTCAATCGCGACGATCCCTTAAACTTCATGCGTAGTTATGATAAAACCCTAATCCCATAAATCCGGATTTCGGAATTGCACTCGCCATAGGGGAAGCTGCCATAACCACACAAAAGCTAACATCATTTCATTATATATTTAATAGGGTGTTTGGGATTGCGTTTTGAATCTGATTATTAGATTATTGCGTTTTGAAAACGCAGATAATCAGTTTTTTAGTGTTTGGATTTCGTTTTTGAAAGCACAGATAATCAGTTTTTTAGGCTACCAACACGCAATAATCTATAAGCAGCTCCACCCCTGCTTTTCCAAAACGCATAAGTCTCATTTACAAAAACAAAATGGGCACAAAAAGAGTGTGCGAGTTTTTAAAAGTTACTTACAAGCAACAGTTGAATTGGTAGTTGATCCCAAAGAAACTTGTGGCGTAGGCGACATGGATAGCAAAGGCGCGTGTGGCATAGGCGACATGGATGGCAAAGGAGCGCCTTCGAGAAACCAAAAAAATATTAAGTCAACACATACAAGCATCAATTAGGAGTGCTCAAAAATAAGAAGAGACAAACCCAACCTGTACTACACGAGACAATGTCGAAATGGACACTACAAATAAGCGGAAGTTGTCTAGCAAGTGTCGCGTTGATGGGAAAAATAGAGCTCAAAGCCGAGTTATTGAGCAAGAGGCACAAGCACTGGGGCTGCTGATCATTCACATGCCTCAAACTATCACAACATGATTGAGACGGGTCAGTGGATACACCTTGGACGAAAGGTGCACACATGGCTAGCGGAAGGATACGGGGCCCACATTCCGAAAAGGTGGGGGTCACTGGCGGTTGGGTTGGGTCATGGTAGGAGAGGGAAGGGTTGTGATGATTAACAGAAGAAGCACAACTGTCATTGAGGTGGTGGCAGGAGAAGAAGGTGAGGAGGAAGACATGGTGATGCTCTTGTGTTATAGTGATGGAAGTCTGAACTTTGTAGTGACTATATAGATGCATTACTCATCGGTTATAAAAAAAGTGTGATCAACAACATGAGTTATGTGTGTTTGACTATAGAAATGCATAATATATGTATTTGTATGGTTTGTTTTCAAGTGCTAGCATCCATTATAGAAGTTTCCAAATTTATAATACTCCAGAATAATTGATAATTATGTATTTTATATCCCGGCATTGTAACTAGCATAAGATTGCATCATTCCATAAGGGATTACAATGGGCCGGGTTTGAGCAACTCCATACCCGATTAAGTATGCTTGTCTCAAACCTGTCGGGTTTGTGTCGGGTAATTACTCATCGGGTATACCCGCGGGTTTCGGGTAAACCCATTAATTTTAAAAACTTACCCATTGGGTATATCCGATCAAAAACCCGTCGGGTATCTATTGGATAACTACTAACTAATTACATTTAGCATTATTAAATATATATGTAAATATTACAATGTATAAATATAAAATACTTAAATCATATAAAAAACGTTCAAAACTATAGATAACAAATAGTATACTTTATCGGGTAATCGGGTCGGGTAAACGGGTATATCATCAAATCCAAACCCGTCCCAATCCCGCGAAAAAAATAAAAATTAATCCCATACCCGATTACCCGACCCCAAACCCGTCCCAAATATGTCGGGTTTTGGGTTTGATTGCCATCCCTTGAACACACAAGCATTGTTCATTTTGTTAACAAGATTTATGCAGTTAACTAATATTTTTTTTTTGAACGGCCAACAAATTGGAATAACTCACGGAACACTGGAGCATCATCGTGCCACCAATGTTGCCACGCGATCATATTCCACCACCAAGTCACCAATTCAAGAGGAAACTCATAATTATGAGAAAACCCCATTTGTGAGATTCGAACCCAGGACCTTATGGTCCCTAAGTCTTATCTTACCACCAAGATGCCGCTGGGCTATAATGCCTTTGGCACAGTTAACTAATATTAAAACTTGTTTAGAAACACAAGCTTCAAAGGGGTGGGTTGTATAACACTACTTGATAGCAGAAACTCTTAAGAGGAAAAAAAATAAAAAAAAACAAGATACCAACAAAGTGCTAACATGACATCAGAGCCGATCCAATATTTTTGGAGACCCTAAGCGAACTTAAAAGTCGGGGCTCTTTTAGATTATTTTTTTATAAACTCGCATCCTTTACCCATTTTACTCCCATACCGAACTATAAAAGTTGGGCCCTTTCACAATTTTATAATAGATATTTTTCCCCTAACATATTACGAAGATCCTACAACTGATGTATTAATCAAGATTCATCATTTTTTGAATGTGCTTAGTGTTTACTCCTAAACGATAACAATGCTACATAATAAAGAAATGGATATAATGCAAGACGAAGGAGTTCTAAATCAATATCTAATGTTTATTTATTTAACAAGTCCAAACCATCAAATATGGTGCGGATAAATACGGAGTTCGAACAACGTCCCGTGAGAATGCAAAGATGTAACCACGTCCCGCGTCAATGTCCAGGTAACTACGGCCTAAAAGAAGTTTTTTTAGATTACTTTCTAAATAACCTTTACCTAATGTTATCGCTAATGTTCACCAAATTTCAACGAAATATATGCACCCACAACAAAGCGTGAGAACCTACAACACTAGTTATTATTTGTACCATTATTATCTATACTACATTATAAAGAGCCAAAGATGGCTAGGATGGTAATTTTTATATGTTTTTTAAGATGACATATGAAAAGTTCCTTGCTTCACACTCAAAATGTTATGAAAATTCTTCCAATACTAACTTGTACATTTTTTGCAAAACTAACTTGTACATTTTTATCATAACCCCACTCCCCCCATTTATAATTTCATATTAATTAGTAAAAAGGTTTAAAGGGTGTTTGGGATTGAGTTTCAAAACAACTTATTGACTTATTGGCTTTTTCAAGAAGCTAAAAAGTCAATAAGCTGTTTGTGTAACCCAAAAACATTTTCTGTTTTGACTTTTGGCTTTTGGCTTTTAAAGGTGGAAAAACTGTTTTTGAGAAGTTAGAAATCTTGGCTTTTGGAATAAAATTACAAATCTACCACCCATATAACCAATATTCACAATAAGTTAAGTGAAACACTTAAAAAAACACAATCTATTGACTTTTTGACGTTTCCCATCCCAAAAGCTAATCCAAACACTTTTTTAAAACTCCTTTTTAAAAAGCCATAAGCCAATAAGCATTTCTGACCAAAAGCACTTTTGCATTTCCAAACTCCATCCCAAACACCCTCTTAGTATGTATAATATGAGTTTAAGCAAATTAAAAGGGTGTAAATACTTGTTAAAAATGCTCATATTATATGTTTTTCATTCTAAGGTGGATAAAACAATAGAATTAAGTACCGCATTGTAAATTGTTAACACGACGAAAATGAACGGTTTCTTACTAGTGTTTTTTTTTTTTTAAATTAAAACTCAAAACCACTCAAGTGTTAATGGTTTTCTAAAAACCATTTAACACCCTCCATATAAAAATCCAAACCAACTCGTCTTCCTCCTTTTGCCACACACTCGCACAGATTATAAGGAGATAGAGAGACATGATCCGAGAGAGAAAGGGAAGCCGGTAGGTTCAAAGCCCATTTTACGTTTATGTAAGAACTACTAAATTGTAGAAAAAATCGTGGAAAATGTTGGATATTTTAGTGTAATTGGATTGACTGTTTTGACCAATATGTTCATAATAATACATCATATAGGTATGGTGGTGCGGAGTGCACGCCTATTTGAATTTATTATGAAATTAGGGGCGAAGCCCCTAAGGAACGGGGGTCCGGGGGCAGCGCCCCTGGGAGCAGGGTCCAAGGGGCAGAGCCCCTTGCTGGGTCGATGTCGAAACCCTTTGAAAACTGCCTAAAAGGCAGTCACTGGCCCTATTTTTTCATTATGAAATTCTCTTCTTCTTGGTCAATCTCTCTGGTTCTCAAAATCTCAATCACAACATACAAAAAATTCTCAATCTCTGATTGTATCCGATTGAATATTCGATAGAACCGTCGAATTGATTCAATCTGAAAGCGATTACGTGCCTTCAGAGATTTCTGTTATCCGTTTTGTTCGTTTGTTACGGTTATTCCCCAGCAGAAAATGGTTACATAAACATACTCTTTTGGCTGGAAATAACATATGTCCTAACTTTTAAATAAATCATATGTAATGTGTTTACACTAAAATAAAAAATTCTTCAAATTTCCATATGCTTGTTGTTGTTTGTTGTTCCCAGGAAATCAAATGGAAACCCTAGCAGAAGAAGAACAAGATCAATCAAACCAGAAAGCAAACACTTATTCATACCCAACTGAAATAAAAATTCTCCACCGCTCATGACGGTGGCTCAGTCACTCACCTCATCACACTCAACAACGCTCCTGGTTCTTCTCACGATGGCACTCACGCCGAACATTTAAACGGGTTAATATGTTTTTACTTCTGGACATGGAACGTGTAATTTGGGTTCAAACTACGCTTATATTATTAACCCTAGCACACGTGTTATCTTTCAAGTACCTGATTTGGGTTCCTTGACGAAATACTCTCGTGAAGAGGTGCATACCTTTTACTTGTTTGGATTTGATGAAAGTAGAAACGAACATAGTTTATTTTGTTTGATATGTTTTGACGAACGTTGGTTTAACTTTGTTACGTTTATTTTATATATATATATATATGTAGATGTTGGTTTATTATTTTAGTTATTATTTAGTTTGGTTATGCGTGTGCAGAGTAAACGAATAGCAAAAAAAAAAAAAAGACCTTTAGCGTCGCCGCTAAAAGTCTTGCCTAGATTGCACAGGAATCTACCACGTGTCATGCCACGTGGCCAAAAAAAAAGGTAAAAGATAATGCCACGTAGATAATTACTTTTAGCGGCAACACCTTTAGCGGCAGCAGGCGTCGCCGCTAAAGGTGGACTTCCTTGTAGTGTCGAAGCATTTTAAACCTTCTGCGGTTGAGATTTCGATTTTCTCTCAGTCGGATTATTCATGGAGAATGATCCATGAGGAGCTTCCTGTTGATTTGAGCAAGGATCATTTGTATTTCTATATTAAGCGTAGTGTTTGTGTTGATAGTGTTATATATTTCACGCTTGGGTACTCGTTTTACAACATTTTAGCGTTCAACTTGAGAACCGACAAGTTTTCAAGAGCTAGTCCTCCGAGAGATGGTATGCCAGTGCCCCATGATTTGAGGACAACATACATAAGGAATAAGGCTTTGTATGGCAATTGTAACCATCCTCACCTCATGAAAATCAATGGTTGTGTAGCGGTTGTTTATGAAAGTTGTGTTGTGGAAAGCAAGGAAATGATTATCTGGATGTTACAAGACTATGAAAGTCGCGTGTGGGTCAAAGAAACCGTTACATTCACTGAGCCTTGGATCGATATGGGTTGCCCTTTACCGTTAGATTCAGTTAATACCGACGAGTTTATGTTTTCTTCTCGCAAGTTGTCAAGGAATGTGATTAGTGTACCTATCTACAACATGAAGAGTAGATGTTTTAGATCAGTACAGTTTACTCTCAATCATCCATTTTTATGTTTGGAAACTGTGGACTTTGATCAAATCAAGTGTTATGTTGAAAGCCTTGTGCCTTTGCGTGGGAACATAACAAGGACTTGATGATTCAATAGAAGCTATCTTTGAAGAAGTTTTTCATCTGTGCACGCGTTTGCCATGTTTGCGCTTACTTGGTATCTTGTTTCCGCATCGAACTTTTTATGTCATGTTTTTTGCACTTTGTTAGTATCTTGTTTTTGCATCGAACCTTTTATGTCATGTTTTTTTTTGCACTTTGTTAGTATCTTGTTTCCACATCGAACTTTTTATGTCATGTTTGCACTTTGTTAGTATCTTGTTTCCGCATCGAAATTTTTATGTCATGTTTTTTGCACTTTGTTAGTATCTTGTTTTTGCATCGAACCTTTTATGTCATGTTTTTTGCACTTTGTTAGTATCTTGTTTTCGCATCGAACTTTTTATATCATGTTTTTTGCACTTTGTTAGTATCTTGTTTTCGCATCGAACTTTTTATGTCATGTTTTTTGCACTTTGTTAGTATTTCTTTTGGATCATAGCACTTATGTGATAAGGTATTATCATATAAGAAATGTCATATAATTTGGTCTTTCTGAAAGGGTCTACGTACCCCAAAATGTAACTTACATTTATCTTTTTAGACAAAAGATCAAATACAAACAGATTTTTCGTACGAACTGTACGAATTGAAGGAAAAAAACACGCGTGGGCCGTTTATAACTAGAGTAATTATATATAATTACTCTAGTTATAAACGGCCCACGTGTTTTTTTCTTTCAATTCGTACAGTTCGTACGAAAAAACTGTTTATACGTGAACCTACCCCTGTCTTTTTATCATTGCATATTTTACTTAAAAAATTGTAAAAGTCTGGTTTTTTTTCGTTGTATGCAACATATTTTTAATTTTTTACTTCAAACTTCTCAATCTTATTACAATTTTTTACTCTCTTTGGGTTAAAATATTAATTCATTATTAGAAAAAAAAGAAAAAAGCATATGGTTATAAAACACTCTCGCGGGGCAACGCCCACGGACCAAATACTAGTATTAAAACAGTTATATAAGTATCCACATTCATTACACTTTTTAAGTAGTAATAAAAAAGGCTAATAAGAATAATAGCAACGGAAATAATATGTTAACAATAATGATAGCTATAAAACACGTTAAAAGTCTGGCGAACCGCTAACTCTACATAAGCATAAAAGAACTAACATATGTTAAAGCTATAAAGTATTCAAAACAACATGGTAGTCCATATGCAAGTCACTATGCCTAACATCCTCAATCGCGAAAATCCCTTAAACTTCATGGCGTAGTTATGATTAAATCCTAATCCCATAAACCCGGATTTTGGAATGACCCTTGTCATAGGGGAAGCTGCATACAAAACCACATAAGAGTAACATTATCTTATATTACCAACCATTAAGTTATAAATTTAAATCTCTTTACAAACATATATAGACCCTGAGTTTTTTTAATGTTACTTACAAGCAACTGTAGAATTGGTAGTTGACCCTAGGGAAACTTGTGGCGTGGGCGATATTGACGCTAAAGGCGCGCCTACATGAAACCAAACACTTTATTGAGAAAAACAAATATACAGTTCGTTTCAATTAGTATTGTCACAAAGATTGTTCATAAGTATAATATACATATATATATATATATATATACATATGTACTTTACCCTTTGTCCAGAAAGGGGTGGCGACGCAGCTTGTTGCCCGCCTACCTACTATCCTTATGTAATTTACCCTCTATGATATGTATGAACTAATGAAATTCTAGGCAAAAAAAAAAAAAAAAAAATATGTACATATCCAAAAGATGAGTTGGTCTATAATTTTAAACTACGTATCAGTTACAAACGGACTTTAAATAATAACTCAAACTTAAAATCTTATAATATTTATATTATTTTAGACTAACACTACCTCAAATTTTATTCGATTTAAACAGGAATCAAATGTATACCAACCAGTTTAGATAAGTTAAATATTAGATGCATAATAATTCATCTTAGGTCTCATGCCCTGTTCGATTTTGGACCAATGAACACACCTACAAATCAATATTATGATAAGAACACAAACCCAACCTGTACATGAAACAATTTCGAAATGGACACTACACATAAGCGGAAGTTGCATAGCAAGCGTCGTGTTAATGGGGAAAGCAGAGTTCAAAGCCGAGTTATTGAGCAAGAGGCACAAGCACCTTGGTTGCTGATCATTCACACGCCTCAGGTTATCACAACATGATTGAGATGGGTCAGTGGATACACCTTGAACGAATGGTGCACACATGGCTAGCGGAAGGATACGTGGCCTGCATTCTGCGATGGTGGGAGTCACTGGCAAGTTGGGTTGAGTCATGGTAGGGAAGGGAAGGTTTGTGATGATCAACAGAAGAAGCAAGGCCGACATTGAGGTGGTGGCAGGTGAAGGATGTGAGGAACAAGACATTGTGGTGCTACTGTGCGCGCTAGATGTGGAAGTCTGGAGTGAATATGTAGATGCACTACCTGCTGTTTAGTGTGATCTGCAACATGGTTTATGTGTGACTTGTGAGTAGAGGGAAACCACTATCCGGCGCAATATGCATTTGACTACAGAAATGCATAATGTATGTATTGGTGTAGTTTGGTTTCAAGTAACATTTTTGATATAATCACACATTTTTATAAGGTGATTATCATAGTCTTGTAACATCCAGATATGCCATTCGTTGGTCATCGTCATCATCCGATCATGACAAACAACTCCTAACAATCCATTAATTTTTATAAGGTGAGGACGGTTACATATAATTCAGGCACAGCTTCGGAACAAATCTTAACGACAGAAAACTTCTCCGTCCTCAAATCAAACGCCAAAACTTCCTTCTGATTAACAAGCATCAAATGTATCACACTATTCACACAAACACTCCGTTTAATCCAACGAAACTGACTAACAGCATAAGGAAACTCCACATCTATCTTCCTCCATGAGTAATTCGATAAAGAGAAAATCATAACATTAACTGCAGCCTAACAGATAAAACATCATAAGTCGTGATGTTTAAAACCTTGTGTTCATTTCTCGATTCGTCGAATCCAAAAAACTAAGATATATCACCTCCACATCAGCTTCTTCAGAAAATGACGCCCTCCCCTATTTCTTGGGCGTCATTAGGGAGGGCGCAATTTACCAACTGAGGGCAGAATAACGGGCTTGAATGTGGTGGTCTGGTGGGCCTCATCTCACCCAATCACTCAAATCTTCCCCCCCCCCTCCCTAGACGTGAGCAAATCGGTTTTTTTTTGCCGAACCGGTTTCGGTTCCAAACCAGTTCGCTACAGGTACCGGTTCCTGGCCGAACCGGTTTTGGTTCCAAACCGGTTCGGTTTTGGACCGGTTTTGTCGATTCGTAAGACCGGTTTCGGTTCTTTCGCACACAATTAAAAAAAATAGGGCGATAAGAAAAAAATATAAACATAAAAAAATCGACTTTTATTTTTTTTTTCGGTTTTCAACTAACAATGGTGGGTTGGTTTGAGGAACCGGTTTGGGATGGGTTTGATGAAGCCATGGAAGATGTAACAAAGCGGAAAAAACAGGAGAATACGGTTGTGTTTTTTGGTTTTTTCGGGTTCGTTTTTTACATTTTTGAGTGTTGTGATCAACCCAAAACATCTAAAAACCTATTTATACTAAGTTGGGATGGCAAATGGTGATTTAGAAGCAAAGTTAACGGTCAAAAACATCAAAAACGAGCCTAACGGCTAGTTTCTAAAGTTCAAAACGTTCAAACGGTTCGAACCGGTTTCAAACCGGTTTTTGGGTTCGATTCACGAACCGGTTCGGTTTCTCGTGGAAAAATGGGGAATCGATGCTCGAACCTACGATTTGTCCTAATATTGGGCTGCTGGGTGTGAAGACGGGAGAAGAGCCCACCACGTATGAAAACTTGTCAGTTGGGGGGGGGGGGGGGTTGTTTGGGACATGAGATGTGGAGACATGGACCTTCCATTGGTCCATTCATTAAATATTAAATGGGTTGGTTTGTCTCTCATGTTCTTTTGGAGACGGGAGGGACGAGGACATATGAGGGGGGCGGTGTAGGAGACGGGGACATAGCAAAAAAGTGGTGGGACGATCCCTTTTTCGTCTCCACACCCAACAGTCTTAGGGCAAAAACGCCAATGTACATTTTTCATATTGTCCAACACCTAGTAATAACTTGCACTAACATGTCGATTCTTGATAACTTTTGTCCAAATTTGGATAACTTGAATTTCATATCTTTTTGTGCGTAATTGTACTTTTGGTTACCCCAATGCTCACAAATAAATTTATCTTTCTTCATCAAACTTGAGCAAGGTGTGGATCATATTAAACCATATTTTGATAGACAAATTCACCCAAATATCCCTTTGTTGCCCAACCCAACATTACTGACCCAACAACCATTTTGGTCCGGTCCAATGTATCCTACCATACCAACTAAGATCAAGACCCACTGAGCCTCTTTTTTTAAAAGAAAAACACACAATTCTCACGGTTGCCCTTAATCTTCTGTTGAGCTTTTTCTAATCAGTTTCACGAGACAGAAGGCCTGCTTGTCATGACCAAAATCGTGTAACATTCACATATAAGCATACCTTTGTAAATTGGTTGCTAATTCATGCAATTTGCCCCCAATAATAATCTTAACTTTATCTAAAACCGAATTAGAAATTTGATTCAAGAAAATATACTTTTAGACGATGTTGACCGGTTTGACAAGCTCCATAAGATGCTTTGTTAAACCCAAAACCGGCCCGTTTACAATCAAAATTGCCACCTATTCTAAATGTATGAGACTATGAGAGCATCATACATGAGCTATTATATATGGCATTTGAGTTCGTTTATCAAACATGACACGACGTTCAGTGGCGAATCTTGACCCGAAATTTCAGGGGTCGGAAGTCACTAGTTTCGGGAGGTCGAAAACCAATTTCTGGGGATCGAAACCTTATATACTAAAAAATTTTCTATACATCATCATCATCATCATCATCATCATACTCGGTTAATCCCACCAATAGCAAAAGCTAAGGTAGGGTCTGAGGAGGGTAAGATGTAGACAGCCTTACCTTTACCCCGTGAGAATAGAGAGGCTGCTTCCAATGAGACCCTCGACTCGATAGTGGTTTTGTATCAAGCCTTGGACACAAGGCACATAATAATTAGCAATCGGGACAAACCCGATTGGTGCATGTACCCTCTAGTCTTTTGGCTATCAACGTCACCACATGATGCATGATTAACCGTCCGTCATTTTTAACATTATTTTCACGAAATTAGTAAAATAACGCTAAAATTAGTGTAACTTTACTTTTGCCCCCCGAGGGCCCACACATATACATTATATGTGCACAGCCATAAGCAGGGCTTAAAAAAAATTATATACGAATACTATATAATTTGAACGAAAATTCGGGAGGGGGGGGGGGGGCTCCCGGAAGGATCGCCCCTGACGACGTTAGCCAAGTGAACACAAACTTAATTACTATTGTCATCACAAGATAAATAAGCACATGATCTCTCGACTCAAATACAGGATGCATATAGGGAACAATGTACTTGTGTTGATCTTTTAAAACAGAATGTAAGCATTTAATTTCACACAGCAAAATGTGTTTAGGAATACAAGATTCAAAATACCAATTAACATCAACAGAAACTTTATAATAAAGACATGCAGTAACAAGAAAGATACTAACAAAATGCATACTTGAATTTCAGAAATGAATGCATGCTAGTTCGGTAAGGGAATGAGGCTTTCAACATAACACTTGATATCATCCAAATCCAGCGCTTCTCCGCGTACAAATTGATGATCAAGAGTGAGTTGAATTGATTTAAAACATCTACGCTTCATGTCATAGATGGGCACTTCGTTCAGACCCCTCAGACAACACGCTTGGGGAAAAGATAATCTCATCAGTATTGCCATAATCCATTAATGGGAAAGGACGACCCATACTCTTCCAAGAACTAGGGAGTGTAATGGTTTCTCTGACCCAAACTCGTTTTTCATAGTCTTGCAATATCCAGATATGCATTTCGTTGCTTTCCTCCACGCGATTGCGACAAACAATACCTAACAAGCCATTGATTTTTATGAAGCATGTCAATATTATATCTTCGTGCATCGCATCTTGAGGGATCTTAACATAGGAAACCTTTTCTGTTGCTAAATCAAATGCCAAGATTTCCAGCGGGCCGCCTACAAGCATCAGATGTACAATGCTGTTGACACAAACACTAACACAGAAAACCTAAGGGATGTTATAAAACTTATGGGTGGTAGGGTTAAGAACCAAAGTGGTAATGTTATCAATAAACCATCAAAAACGGACAAACTATCACCAAGACGGAGATAACAAGCCAAAAACTGAAACATACAATCCAGATACATTAAATCGAAATTACACTACCTCTCTCAATCAACGACAACTCCTTTAAACCTATGTTTATACCACAGAAAACCTAAGGTCTTGATATCCACGATCATGTCCGCGACATTCGACTCCTTACTTGAAAAAACCTTATCATTCCTTGCCTTCCATAACCGCAACACGCAATAATAATAACCCCATGAATTACCACTTTCTTGTTCCCCGAAGCGCCGCAAAGATCATGCAAGTTTACCAAATCATTGACATCAAAAGCATAAATATCTGGAATGCGACACCATCTAGATAACGCGTTCCACACTCCAGCCGAAACCGCACAACTTGTAAGAATGTGATCCACCGTTTCTTCCTTACTCTCGCACCAAACACAGAGATGATTATCCACATGTATATTACGTTTTAATAGAGCAATCTTCGTAGGTAGAACTTTTTAGTGAGAGAAACATCCGGAGTTTGGAACAGGAAACCCTCTGCTGTTAAGAAGGCGGTATTTTTTTTTTTTGAAATAAATATTCGGAAAAGTACCGAGTGAGACAGAGGTTCATTTGCCATGCCTTCAAGAAGATTTCTGAATTGGACAACGAGTTGTTAGTGCATCCCTTTTCTATCCTGGAGATCAAGGAAGCCGTGTTCGGATGTGGAGATGATAGGGCACCGGGTCCGGATGGGTTTAATATGCGGTTTATTAAGAGGTTTTGGGATATATTCGAGCATGATTTCTCTAATATAATGGCTGAGTTTTACAGGGATGGGTCATCAATGTGGGGAGCGACTTCTCTTTTATTACCCTCATTCCGAAAGTGAAAGACCCGGTGGACTTAAACGGCTATCGTCCGATTAATCTGGTGGGAGTAATCAGTAAAACAATCTCGAAGATCTTAGCTAATCGGTTTCGGAAAGTCGTGGTGTTAATACACGATGTCCCTAGCCTAGTATAGGTGATGTTTGGATTGTATTACGGGTGCTAAGAAAGATGTGGAGCGATCGTTCGATGCACAAAAGGGGAAATGGGGCATAGTCAAGCAACCATTGAGGGCGTCGACCGTTGATAGGTATAGGATCATTGTCTATGCGTGTATGATATCGCACAACATGATCTTGAAGGATGATGAATGTGCAATATCACCAGTCTACATAAGAGATCCCCCCAGTCGAACCAGTGTTCGATCTTGATGCCCTTGCAGAGTTGAGAGACTCCGATATGCATTTCCGACTTCGAAATAATCTCATGGAGCATCTAGATGTTTATTTAATTAAACAAAAAAGAAATAAAAAGATTTCAGTGTATAGTGGTTTAGCGAAATGTTCCTCCAAAATTGTGTTTCAATAAAATGAATCTATGAAGTGATATGATAGTGTAAGATTAGTAAAAATCATGGTAATGTAAAATTAGTGAAAATCATGATAGTTCAGTAAAGAAGACGCCCCCTCTACAAACTTTATTCCATCACACAATCACCTATCACTAAATCATCTTCGTCACTAAACATTGGTTTTTCTTTTTAAGAGTTACACCCACGTATTACTACTACATTTTTTTTTAATTGCAATCCAATAATCTATCTACATGAATTGTTCACTATTTACTGTTTCGGTTTCTAGGTTTTAACAGATTGTGTTCGTGTCAACTGCCAACCCACAAACTGTGTCGGGTTCGGGTATGTGTCTTAGACGATTTCCAGGTTCTTGTCGGGTTCAGATTTGTGGCAAATTTTGAAGTTTGTGTTGGATTTGAACCGACAACCCCATAACATCACCGATTTAACATCCAAATCTTTACATAACCAAAATCGCTCACAAGTCCAATAGAATTACAAGTCAAAAACCAAGTGATAACAAGCAAGGCACCTAGCAGTATATACACTCATTACATAAGTTGTATATGTCTGACGTGGATATTACTAACCCCTACACAACAAATTTCTCTCTCACAATATTAATATTAATTATAATACAAACAAGATGGTATAATCATGTGAAAGATGTAGCCACTGATGAGGTTGTAACCAAACCTGAAAGAAGGCCAACAATGGCTGCACTATTGTAAGTGCTTGGTTCCGTTTGCATTGAGTTGTTACGCGAGTCAACAAAAGACTCGTTTAAAAATGGTCCACCAACAAGTGCACCCATTGCAACATTAGGGTTAGGTTGGTCTGACTCAAGCCATTGCCAACCCTTGCACCCGGTTGTTGCGTCAGCGGGTATTGAGGCTCCTCTGTGGTGCACAAATTGAGAGTACTTTTCACCATATCCAACCAGATAACTCATTTTCATTGGATTGTCTCCCAACACATAGTTGGCCTAATGCAAAAATAGAAACACATCATTACCAGATGGAGATAGCAAAAACAGTATCACAATAGTACCGGACAGAGACGGCAAGTCAGTAAATCCAGCCTTAACTATTTCTACTCATGGAGTCATGGTTATAACGATTTGGTTCATCATTGATTTGTAACCGGTCAAATGGGTCAAGTAAATAGATTTTAGTTGAATGGAAACTTGTCAAATGGGTTGAAAATCACCCAGAATTTACTTTTAATGCTTAGATCCTCCTAATCATTACACTTTAGAAAAATTACATTAACATTGTAATATATAGTTTTGTGATTGTTTAATGCAATAACTATTAATTTAAAAAATGGACAAGAGTAACAAAAGTTATGTTTGTGGGTCACCCAACTTGGCCCAACAATTTCACTCAGTGGCGAGGCTTAGTTGGGGCGGGAGGGGGCGGCCGACCCCCCCCCCCCCCCAATTTTCATGCAGAAGTTCCGATTATATACTATTCGTATAGAAAATTTTGTAAATATAGGGTTTCGACCCCCCGAAACTAGTGACTTCCGACCCCCCGAACCTTCGGGTCAAGCTTCGCCACTGATTTCACTAAAACCAGCCCACATCAACACAAATCCCGCTTTGACCAGTTCATTTTGCCACCTCTACTAGTAACCGTCTCTCAGATAAATAATGTGAAGTATACCTGTGACAATGCAAATTTCCTAAGATCTTTAGCTGAAAAGGAGGCTGAATCGCATTGGATTTTTTTGGTCTGTGACGTAAGCATGTAATCACTGTAAACAACAGCTAAAAAGGCAGAAGCTACCGGATGCTGCAAAGCGTTCCAATCGCTGATCCATATAAGACCACCTGTGTTGTTTACGGTGAGATATATATAGACACAAAAAAAGGGATAATGTAGAGGTCACCCAAGCATTCAACCTTTTCATAAAGGCCACCCATAAAAATTATAATAGAAGCATAAAACTACTTTTAAGGCCACACAATGAGACAAGTAGGTGTCTGGTTTCATTTATACCAATTTTGACAAACGAAAAAAATTGCCACATGAAAAAAAGTCGAAAATGCCCCTAAAACTTTTGGAAAGACACACACTTTTGTTGAGGTGACGCGTTAACATGTTATAGGTTAAAACTGTTTTCTCAAAAAAAAACAAGGGCAATTTCATCATTTGGCACTATTCTAAGACTTCTGGCCAAAATTGGTATTAAATGAAACGGGATACATACTTGGGTGGCCTACTTTTAGTATATGTGTGGTCCTAATGAACAAACTGAATACATGGGTAGCATTTGAGAAAAAAATAAACATATACTTCTTGTTCTGCTTGATGTTGCTGTTGGGGATTTTGGCAGAAGGCCACACATTACGGCCTCAGCCGTTTTTTTGTACTTTTTGAGGCTTGCATCTGTAGCAGCTTTTGAATCGAAGAAGCTTACCCTTGACAAAAGAACCTGCACAGTTTATGTGTGTCATTATTACAATTTAGGGATGTGGCAATATGGACAGATTGGGTAAGTTGTCAAAAACAGATCATTTTTGGTATGGGGGGTTGACCCAAAACACTCTCCAAATTCTTTTTAACTTTTTATTAGTTTTATCAGTGTGTCAAACATAAAACGGAAATTACATAATGTCACAACAATTTAATTTTATACAAGGGGTTTGTGCATTAACATACACTTTGTGCAACTTCTGACTGGTTTCCTTAGGAAAAATTGGAATTTGGACAGAAAAGAAATGAGCTTTAAACTTTTTCCCGGTTTTAGTAACTTAGTAACTGACTTTTTTAGTAATTGACTTTAAATTAGGCGCAATATACAGAGTTACAGTTTAGTACCGTGATAGAAACCGATCTTATTTAGCTGATTTTACAATTAAACTTCTGATGTTGTGCTCATCCATGCAAGTGCCACATAAGCAAAAGATGCTTATGTGAAAAAAAGTTTACAAATAAACTTATTTACATGTTTAAGGAAATGATGTTTTTTTTAAATATTTTTAAAACAATAGTTTACTTTTAAATCAATTGCCATGTAGAATATACATATACACTATGATAAATATATGATGCCACAACAGCAATTTCAGAAGAAGATAACCAACTTTACCTGGGTCCCGGGTCGTTTATCATCCCAGCTAAACCATGTAGGACTTCCCCAATTAGCATAAGTTTCACCGTTACTTCCAATTACAAAGTCAAGATATGTTTGATCTTTGGTTGCATGATAAAGCCAGCTAGCAGCCCACAGAAGCTCATCACCATAACCAGTTGAATTGTAATATTTCTGAACTTGAGGGATATTTTCACTGTATGAACCTCTATGTTTATCAGCGAATGTAAATAATTCTTTAGCGTGTTTTAAAAGAGAGTTTGAATATGTTGAATCGGTTGATTTAAACACTAATGATGCAGATGCCATTGCTGCTGCGGTTTCTGCTGCAACTTCTGTTCCAGGGGTGGATGCATTTATTTGTATTAGAGGCCTTTTTTCAGTCATACCTTCAGGTCTATCCCAGCAACTGTGATCAATATCTGGATCACCCACCTGAAAGAAAAAAAAATTGGTTCAAAACATGTCGGGTCAAAACAGATAAAAGTTTAGGATAGAGACAGAAGTCTTATTTAGTTTGAGGTCGAAATTGGCTGGGGTCAGTTGGCCAGCCAACAACTTTTTCTCCAGTTTTCTAATTTTATGAAAAAAGATTCGTATGCCTAATTATGATATTGAAACACATGGGAAACTCAAGGGAGAAGATGATGAGAGAAAAGATGTCTAAGCCATGTGACATTCCATAAATGGATTAGGCATGTTCTATGCATATGTATATCATTACTGCCCTTTTATATTTAAAAGTAATTTGTTATTAATATTATCGCAAAACTATATTATTATTTATTAAATCACACTAATAATAAAAAAACAGTTTAAAAGGTTGTATGCATTAAAAATACACTGTGAGAGACTTTCAATCTGTTTCACAGGTTGCTTTCCATCCTACCATGAACACGTTTAATCCATTTAACCCGGATACAACCCTGCACATCCTGTTTATCTAAACGAGATGACTGATTGTAAATGGGTTGGTCAAGCAAACAGGTTGTGTGTGGGTTTGATCGGGGTGTGAAGGGGTTTTGATTGAATTGTAAACAGGTTAGTTGGTTGAACTTATAAATAACATTTTTGTTTAATTCTAGTTTTGAAAGGGTTAGCGGTCAAACATACCCAAATAGACCATTTATAAAGTAAACAAGTGAAGATTGTCACCTCTAGTAAACCGAAATGTGATATATGAGTCTGAAGATTTAGGTTACCTGAATGTAGAGCACATTAGGTTCAGGATGAGCATTAATTAAGTAATCAGTGATCCATTTAAGCGAGTCTTTAGCAGAATCCAATTGATTAGCTTTATTCATTTGATCACCATACTCAAGTATGGCCCATGAAAGGACGGTTGCTGTGTAAGCCATTGGGAATCCAAATTTCATATGATCTCCAGCATCATACATTCCCTTGGAAAGATCCAAATTTGCGTCTTTTCCATCTTCTAGGCCCGAATCCCCCCTCCATGATATTTCATTATTTACCAATTTACCAGCTACATAAAATAATAATAATGAATACAGATCCAAATACAGAGATGAAAAGTGATTTTACATAGTTGTCTAAAAATTCATCAGTGTGTTTGTCAAGAAATTTCTGGGAGCTTACACTTTTGTTATATCTTATAGCTCCTCATTAAACAAAAAATTCTTTCTGCTTGAATGACATGTGCTTTAGCTTTTACTTTGAATTAAGCTATACTCAAAGTAGCTTTCAGAAACAGCCTCGAGCTTTTGAAAGCAAAACTAACCAAATACTCTTCCACAATAATCACATATCTAATAAGTTTTTATGTGTGTGTCCTTTAATGTCATATTACACCATTCAACTACAACTAGAAACTACTCTTACCAAACACTTCCATGTACCTCAAGGCTCTAGCTCACATCTCTTGTCTCCAGCAATCAAATATACATTTTTTGAAAGGTTTTGCATACCATAGCCATTAGGACTATGATTACAAGCATGAACATTTACTAACCTTTATTTCACCACCGTTCATCTTTCAACCAAGGAAATAACCACAATTCAACCTTTTCTTTTTATCGTTTAACTATTATTAAAAACAAATAATATTCACCACTTGTATCGTGTGCATAAAAACATGTACTTTTTGACCCCATACAACCTTCACCGCAGCAGATGAACGCGGTGTTCCCACACGACCCCGCAAGGGTATACCGCATAGACTAAAAGACGGAGAGAAGCTAAACATGAGAGCAAGGGCGATTCTTTTAAGGGGCGGCCGCCGCCGCCCCCCCGAATTTTCACACAAAAGTTCTGATTATATAGTATTCGTATAGAAATTTTTTGGTATATAAGGTTTTGACCCCTCAAAACTAGTGACTTCCAACCCCCCGAAGTTTCGGGTCAAGATTCGCCACTGCATGAGAGAGAGAGGTTGACTCTTGTAACTGAAATAATTTTGTTTTGTTTTTTTATTATTTATCAAAAAGTTGATTTATAACATCCATGCTCTTAATAATCATAGCCCTTAGTTCAATAATTAGCATAACTCTTTGTCTTTTCCATAACCATGGTCCCTCTATGGCTCTATTCTAAGACATAACATAGAGTGTGTTCTCTCTTTTAGCAGTCAAATCCAAATCTATAAAAAAAAAAAAAAAACTAAACATTCTCACATCATTAATATCAAATCACACTACACATCCAGATCTGTCCTTAAAATCCTCTCAACCTCATATATATATTCCAAATCCAATGTAACATAATTAAATCACTATTAAAGTCAATTCAGTCAACCAACCAACCTAAATTCTAGATCTGCTAACTTTATTTAGCAATGTCAACAATGTAATAATAATAATAATAATAATAATAGAAAAAAAGGAAGTTACATTTTTGGATGTCAAAGAACTGGAGAGCAATCTTGAGAGCATCACCGTATTTCTGCTGAACCGGTCCAGGAGGACCGGGAACCGGAGCATTATCATCATCATCATCATTGTGATGGAATTTGTTCCTTAATGTAAACCCTAAGGCTAAGGCGATCGCTCCTACTACAATTAAGACGATAAACCAGCCCATACATCCTCCAGACTTCTTCTTGTCTCCCATTTTTAAAAAAATATTATTTCAGATCTAAATAATAATAATAATAATAATAATAATAATAATAATGTGAAATGTGAGAGATCTGAAGAAGAGTGAAGATATAATGTGGTGAATGGTGTTTGGTAGTTGAGTGATGATGAAATAGGAAATAGGTGCACCGACAAATGGCGCGAGAGTTGAGTTGGGTTGGGTTTGGATTTTACTGTGTCGGTTAGGGTTTGGTGGTTGATGATTCATGGTATCTTTTTGGTTGCACCATTGCTTTCGCTACAATTTTACTTAAACCCAACATGTTGGCCCATTACCATCTTTCCAAATTCCAAAACCTTTTGAGAACGACTCAAATATACAAAAAAATATATATATTATTAAAATAATTATGATTATAAAATATGGAAGGATTATTAGTTGCATCATTTTTATTTCAGAGCCGACAGTTTATTACATCAGGAGCTAAAAGCAGTGTTTTGAAAACCGACCGACCGGCCGGTCGGACCGGGCTTCGGGACCTGGACCGGTCCGGTTCGGGTGGATGGACCGTTTCTGCAGCGAACTGGCTTCGGACTGGAAAACCGGTAGTCGGACCGGTTTTTTTTATTATTTTTTTGATATTTTGGGTTTCGAAGCATTTTTTGGCCCGGTTCGTTGGACCGGTGAACCGCCCGAGGGTCCGGTTCGACGTCCGGTCCGGTTCTGAAAACCTTGGCTAAAAGAGTTGGTGTTTTGGGTTAATGGGTTTCGGTCGTAAACAGGTTAACACACTCCTGTCATTGGATAACAAAAGTGTTTAAATATCTTTAGCCTGTTTAACCTGTTTATGTTATCATGTTAAATATACTTTTATAAATAATTAAATATGAATTGTAAATTTTGGTAACTTGAATTATGTCTAGTTAATTGTGTTATTATTTCTGATGTGTTTAGTGAGTAGTGAGCCGTGTCAGTTATCATATTAAACATTTTGTGTCTTTCATGTCATCAACTATTTTATATTTAATCATGTTAAACACGTCATGTCGTATCGTTCGTCTTATTGGGCTGGCTACATGTAATCTTGAGTGGGTCAAAATTGTCTGAAGTGCATTTTTTGTATCATTATCATATTAATCCTATCGTATCATTTAACTGTTGACCCTCCTCAAGATTAAACTCCAAAACAGGCCCGTTTACAATCAAAATTGACACCCGAAGAAACACAAGCCTAACCCCCGATTAGGGATAGCTAAACCAATGAAACTACAAGAACGATCCTTCGCTGAACTTCTATAACCATTGGGTATAGTGACCTGAAAAATAAGAGAATAGGGCAATGATAGGAAGGTGACTGCTAAGACGCTTCGGGAAGCTTCTTGTTTACAGACACAAAAATGGTGGTAGACGCTATGTGTATTTTTTTAGGATATTTCTAAATGGCCTATTCAAGGAGGTGAAGGCCTCCTTAAATAGGTTCCACACAGCCTCCACATTAGCCTTTAACCTATTATTGGGCCAAGCCCGGTTAAGGGCTTACCGCCACTACCCTGCCCAAAGTTAGTAAGAGACAAATTAAATCATAAGTAAATACGGAGAGAGGAACGATACCGCCTCCGATGGTTATCCGCGTCACATCGTGATTGGTGGTTGCCTAGGGCTTAGACACGTGGCTCATGTCTATTGGTGTCAGGTGTGCCCATCCTTGATTGGTTGATCCCCTTTTGCAACTGTACTATTGTCTCCTCTGTTGTATGTTGTTAGTGGAGGCCTTTAGTGAGGTGGCCTCGTGTAAACTAATTGGTTGTGTCGCTTGAGCACTGTACTTGTTGTCCCTTGTGCGCACGTCACTGTCGAGTGTACCTTTGGTCCCCACAGTACGGAAAGAGACGTTGGGATCTTCCTTGCTGGCTTTCTCTGATTGGTGGGACGTGCACCATGTCGTATGCCACACGTCCCTTCATTCTTATTGGCTCGTACAAAGGTGTACCTTCGTACCTTTGTCTTCTTCATGCTTGCTTAACTTTGTTTGCAAGTCCCTCCGAAACAGGGGGCGCCCGCCGGTGCATTAGAGACGTCAACGTGCGCCTGCACATGGGCCGCCAACGTGCTCCTGCGCGACTGGGTCTTTTCATGTTAAACTTGTTTGGGTCATAATGGGTATGGGCTTATCCAATTATCATGTAGATTTAGACCCGTATCCCTTCAACACCCATATATGAGACAATCATACATGACTACATGAGTCTACAACATTTGAGCAAGTATTTTGTACTTGTGCTTTTGATTATCTGAGCTCACGACTTGGTTTTTCAAGCGTGGCATGACATGACATGACATGGCATAGGCCACGTGAAACAAGAACTTGCTATTATTGTCACCAGATAAATAAGCTTGTGATCTCTCAACTCAAATACACACACCTAGCGATGATAAAGATTCATAATTTCATATAGGGAATGAACAACTGTTATTAATTCAACAAGAATGGCAGAAACTCAAGAAATTTACAAATAAAGATTAAAAATTACAAGAATTGCAATATATTGTTTTCCTTTATGAAAATGGAAGAAACAAAGATGTTCATTCATCTTTACAGTAAATAAGGTTAATTACCCTCTTATGATGATCCAGGTGCTGCCTCAAAAACACTTCATCTAATCATCATCCTTGAATTCTCTGGGGATGCAAATCACAATTTCCATATGTTACAATTTGAGGCGGCAGATGTAACTAGTACTTATGAATGAGTAGGCTCAGGTTATATTTTATCTCTAACGGGTCAAACCAATAAAATAAAAAGCGGCCAAAAGGGGACATGTCGAAAGTCATCCACAGTGTAAGTTATATATGTGTAGCTCTTAAAAAAACACATGGTTTGACCCAAACCCGTTTTGACATGGTTACCAAAATATTCAACCGTTTTCGTTAAGGGCACTCAAATACTATAACAAATTTAGAGTACAGTTTCAGACTTGGTTTCTTATCTATCAGACAAAAAAGAACTTCCATAAAATTATAAAATGATCAAATGACCAAATTTTAGAGTTTTTTTTTCGACATCTAGAGTTCTAAAATGACCAAAACGCTCCTGAATCTACTTTAAATGTTCTGAGCCCATCTGTAGTTGATTATTTTAAGTAAATTAACATGCATTTTTTTCTCATTTTACAACTCTAGATGTAACAAAAGCTTTAAATTTATGGAAATTTTGTCATTTACAATTTTAAGGCAAGTCTTTTTGATGGTACCGGCATAAACGAAACATATCTGATGCATCGGTGGCCTTGAAAGTATTGTAAATACTTGAATATCATGTGTATATATTATCCTCTAAGAAATATTTATTGCAACAGTCAGATATAACATTCTGAGGAGTCGAGTCGTACCTGCGGTCAAGATACCGAGGTTGGATACCACTGCCTTGACATGTAGTGCAAGTCAAAGTACCAGCACCATCACAATTTATGCATCTAGAAACTTCTTTCTCTCCACCTCCAAGCTCAACCGTTACATTACCACTTCCAGTGCAAAATCTGCATGATTCTGGAAAAAAGAAAATTGACATCTATCCAATTAGGATAGCATACAGTTGCAACAATAAGTCAAATGATCATTTCAGATCTTATGTTTTTGCGTTTACTGTTTTTAATGATTATTTCATGAGAATGGCTGCATGGAAAATCAGCATGTCTTCGTACCCTTTGCTTTTGATACCTTTGGGGGCCTTGCCCCCGAAGCCATCCGGTTTTGGATAGGGTGCAAAAGGTGATGCATAGTAATTGCTCGACAGCCAGAGACCAAAGTTTCATTTTTAATAGAGTAGGTTTTGCTATCCAAAAGGGGGTGGCGGCGCAGCATGTTGCCCGCTTACCAGCCGTCCACTTGTAATGTGTTGATTTTAATTTAATGAAAATCACTATTTAAAAAAAAAATTAAAGTGTGATGAGAAGTGCATAAAGCTATACAATCAATCTTGCTTCACTATAGTAGTGTAGTACCACACATAAACATACATTATCATGTGTTTTGTGATATGCATCTTCAAATAATATCATTTGAAATTTATTAAAAAAACCTAACTTAAGTTGTCTCCAAACATAGGAGAGGTGAAAACCTATCCTAATTGCTATCTGGTTCCTATACTGTTGTAATCTAAGACTATATATTATTTAGTAACTAAACTCCAAAAAGGCGTATACACAAATTTATAAAATTTTTAAGGGAGGGGGAAGCCACTTACGTGCCCCGGTTCCATTGCAGGGGAAGCATGGTTGTGTGTTCTCTCGTTTTGCCTGCAACAAAATACATTTTTGAGTATATGCAATGCCAGTTAGTTCTGTAATATTACATCGAATTCAGATTTTGTTTCAATATCATCTAGCATGAGTTTCATATATTCAAACATTAAATGTTTCATAAGTGTCGAAAACACAATGTGCAAGACTCTAGGTCTAGGGAGTGTTTCGATGATAGTTATTGTACGATTAATGCAACTTGAAGAATCAAAATCAGATGATTGGAAAGCTAAGGATTATTTGGTAACTTTACGTTTATCTCAATAATCATTCTTCTTACACTTGTTCCTATCTTAACCATAGTTGTCAAAAGCGCGCCTAGGCGCAACCAGGCGCACCAAGTGCGCTGCTGTTACGAACAAAAATGGTAATCTAGAGAAGAGCTAGAGAATTAGGAAGAAACACAAGAGAGGAGAGGGATAACCTAAATCAATAGCTAATCTTATTCATCACTAATACATGTATTTATACACATATTCAACTATGCTTATTGACATTTCTACCCCTTATATTTGTTTGTAACAGCTGCGCCCTGTGAGGCGCGCGCCTAGGCACCTTAGCGCACTATCGGGGCAGTGTTCAGGCTGATTTCCGGCCAAATTCAAGCTAAAAGTTGCCTAAACCTCTAAAACATCCTAAATGAGCTATGAACAAGTCCTAAACAACCCTAAAACATCCTAAAGTAGCCCTAAACAAGCCTAAAACATCTCTAAAATCCCTAAAAATGTATTTTATACTATGCGCCTAATTATAAAAAGCCCTCGTTTTTTATGCGCCTTGCGCCTAGGCTCCGGGCTCGGCCTATGCGCCTTGAGTGCGCCTAGGCGCTTTGACAACTATGATCTTAACTATATAATAAGTAACCATCATCATGATCAGTTGACCCAAACAAATTTCAAGACACAATACAGTTTCAACACACATCCAAACACCCTCCATACATCACTTTAATAATCTAATCATCTGTAAAAGAATTATTTTGTAATTCTAATAATATTTATTTCACCCACAATTGTGACATTCCACATGCCTAATAACTTGACCACAAAAACATTCATACATTTGTATTAACTAAACAAAGCAAACACAATTAATAAACTAATTACATAAATAATAATAATAAATCATAACAACAACATACAGCACTATCAATCTGCGTTTCGTAGAAAATTGGTATGCCGAGTCCAACCGCAACGCTCACCACTCCAACCGCAACAGCCACCACCTGTCCCCATCAACAAATAATAAACTAATTACATAAATAGAGTAAAGTTCACGTACAAATAGCTTTATCGTACGAACAGTACGAACTGAAGTAAAAAACACGCGGTGGCATTTCTGTAAATATTGGAAACTTTATATAACTAAAGTAATTATATAATTACTCTAGTTATATAACTAGCGTAATTACTCTAGCGTAATTATATAACTAGAGTAATTATAAAATTACTCTAAAGTAATTATATAGCGTAGTTATATAACTAGAGTAATTATATAATATAATTACTCTAGAGTAATTATATACACTAGAGTAATTATACAACAAGAGTAGTGGTCATTATTTACGAAAATGCCACCGCCACTTTTTTACTCTAGAGTAATTATATACACCAGAGTAATTATACAAACAAAAAGTGGTGGTCATTATTTACGAAAATGCCACCGCCACTTTTTTTTTGTTCCCTTCCGTTCGTATGTTCGCACGATAATTTTGTTTGTATTTGATCTTTTGTCTACATAAATAATAATAAATCATAACATGTTTTGCTACAAAATAAAAAAAATTGGAGCACAAACCGTGTTCTGATCGAGCTCGGCTTTAATGCGATGAGAAAACCGTTGATTTCTGGGGTAAGTGAAGGAAAGCGAGTGATGAGGTTGAGAAGAAGATGAAGAAAGGTTCAATGGAGGATAGAGGAAAGGAGAACGAAGAGCAGTTGTGGATGACATTGTTTGTTTGGTGAGTTGTATGTGTGTGTGTGTGTGTGTGCTTTCTTTCTCTATCTCAAAAATCAAGCATCATAGTAGAATCTGTTAGGCATTGGAGGGAGTTTGGATCATGTGGGGTCCCTACCATTTTCGACCAGAAAGACACCCTGTTTGTAAAAATGGATTTACTTATTATTTTTTTTAACGGCTAACGAATCAATTTCCGAGCACTCTCGGGCACCCTTTTGACGAATCAGCTACTCGAGAGTACTCGGGCCACCAATTGCCACCAATTCCCGGGAAAACCCGACCACTCACCCGCCCGAGGGCATGAAAGTGAAATAATCGGTAAAACCGTCGGGATCAGGACTCGAACCCAAGCCAATGGTTGGGTCATCCCTCATTTCCCCTCCACCAATGTCCTCCAAATGTAGCTAGTGGGAATTGAACCCAAGCCTCCCATAGGAAACTTTAGGCCCTCAACCAACTAGGTTACAAGTGTTGGACGGATTTACTTATTATTACACGATATTAATTAGCAAACTTATTTGAACAATAAAATCATGGCAAGATTGTAATTTATGTTTGTTTGAAAGGCTATTTTGGTCTTTGCGATCTCTTCTTCTTTCACTTAGATGGGGTGGTGATATCTATCTGTCTTCTCTTTGCATATCTTCTCTCTGCAAGATGATGGAGAGGTGCCGACAAACCAATTAACATGATGGGTCGGTGACATTGGGGGCGGTGCCGACAAACCACAAACCAGTTAATGATTTTGTTAAAACCATCAGATCTTCCACACTAATTGTAGTGTGGAAGATCTAATGTAGAACTCATGTTAATTTACTTAAAATAATCAACCATCAGATCTTATCACCTTTCCATTTGTTTGCAGAGAGAAAGGGATTAGGGGAGGAATCGCCTCCCATCACCGCCACTGTCACGCTACAGTCGCCATTGCAGAGAGAAATGGGCCTTGCAATAGGGATGAGCTCGGGACGGTATCGGTACCGAACCGATACCAACAATACCGATACCGAAAAGTCCAAAAAACCAATACCGATTATACCGGTACGGTATCGGTATCGGTTCGGTACCGGTGTGGTATCGGTATTTTACCTTAAAATACCGATACCATACCGATCCCGTACCGATACCGATAATACCGAAACCGAAAACCTCTAAATGTGGGTACCGATACCGATACCGAACACCCTCGGTTCGGTATCGGTTCGGTACGGGATCGGTATTTTTTTCGGTTTGGGATCGGTTTTCGAGACCGTATGCTCATCCCTACCTTGCAACATCTTATTAATGGGTTAATTAAATGGGCTTCACATAATATTATCTTTAGACATAGGCCCAATGAGTAAAGGGTGGTTTGGGCCGAGAATATAGGATTCTGGTTCAATGGATTAGGTAATTAATTGGGCCGAAATAGGTTTCTAGGTTGCTGGGCTTTGAGCGGGTTGGGCTTTTATTTTTATCGGGTCTTTACATAGTGGCCTAATAATATAAGGTTTGGGCTTGGGTTATAAATCAATTATTTTTAATCAGATTGGGCCTAAATTGTTAAATTGGCCGTAGTATAGTGTTTTGGGCTTACATTAGTTAAACTGGGCCCAATTACTCCTATCGGGTCTTATTGGGCCGAGTTATTATCGGGTTGTTTTAATAATCGTATTGGGCCTAGTTTACTTACTATTGGGCCTTGGTCTATTATCCGTGTAAGGTTGTTGGGCAACACCCTCGGGTGACCCAATACTATTCTATTAATTACTCGTAATCATACTTAACGTTTTATAATTATAGTTATGTTTTGCAGGTTGTTTCCTGGGAAGTCTTCTCCTAGGTAACCAAAAAACAAATTCGCGAGCTCTAACGGGCAAAGCGGACAATATTTGATGATATTAGAGACAAGGTGTTACAGTGGCGGTGGTGGCGATGGAATGTGCGGGTGGTGGGTGTAGCAGAGGGTGGCGGCAACAGTGGTGTGGTGTGTGGGTGACGATGGAATGTGCGGGTGGTGGGTGTAGCTAGGGCAAGCTCGGGCTCGGATTTGAACTCGAGTTGAGAATTTAAGCTCAAGCTTAGCTTGGTTAGGCTCGGATTTAAAAAGAAAATGTAATAAGTGCTCTAAAAATCAATAGTGTAAAATATCAGTCAATAGTTAAACAAAACATTCAAAATAAATTTATCTTAATACATTACATGCCCAAAATCAAGTTCAACCAAATATAAAAGAAATTTCAAACTTCAACGAAAGATAATATATGTTCATTGGCATCCTAATCAACACCCAAATATGCCTTACATACCCAACTACAACGTCACACCCTGACAAGACGGAAACTCGAGATGTAACGAACATGGTTTCCATGGCCTTTGTTTATACAGAACAACCACAAATGATTTTAAACAAAGGGTTTCAAAAGTTTACATAAGTTTCACAAAAGACGAGTTTTACAACTATGGCTTAAGGACTGCTGTATTCGTTTCATGGTGAAAAACACCAAAGATTGATGGATTAGGATTTCGGGAAATCATAGATGAGTTTCTGCCGTGTTGATGGAATTTCACCATGGTTGCTTCTAATCTGTCGCACCGATTTCATATTTAGTTTTACTTATTTTCTCATTCAGGTTTTCAGTCTTTTATCAATAATATTTTTGTGTTTCTTTGCTGTTTCAGTTTCTAAATTTTCCTTTTGCCATCGAGATCTCTGAGTAACTAACCAGTGACCACTACTCTCATGATACCTGATCATGGGTTTACTATACAACATGTTAGAAATAATAATAATAAAAAAAAATAAAAATAGTAAACTTAGCTAAACATGGAGTAGGCACATTTTTAAAATATACACATAAAACATAAACCATTTAAAGAAACATTATTGCACATCCATTTGACAAGAGATCAAAGTCATCATTATTTGCTATAATTGCATAAATGCTAATCAATTACATCATTTCATAATAATTTAATCAAATACCTAGCAATACAAGAATGTGTTATATGTCCCAAAAAATGGCCATAATCCTCTCAAAATGTTCCAGGGTCTATCTTTCTCGTCGTAAACATATTCTTTATTGAATTTGTTTCACAGGCTTTGGACTATTCACAAATGTTGCACTCTTATCAAAACCTTGGAGTAAAAGAATTCGAATTGCTTCTATGCCTGTTTGAAATGTGAAATCCAGCTACAAAAGCAAAACACACAATGACATATTTATTCATTTGCTACGGGAATTGTTACTAACGAGGGAGAACATGAAGGGCCGGGTAAACGGTCAAAATGGGTACCTATCAAGTATGAATCAAAAGGATGTGGTTGGGTCGGCATGTCAGACGCACAACCACTTGTTCTTTGTTTATGTTTTGAGTTTTGTAAATAATTAACGTAAATATGATTACAAACTATAATGTTGAAAAAAAAACAATCTACATCTTAAAATTGAGGTTTTAGAAGGTTCTATGCATCTGGTTATAATTTGGACCAATTTCAATCTTTTAAGGTTAACCCATTTGACTTGCCATTTTAGTGGATTTTTGAGCTTAACCCATTTGACCCGTTAAAAACATCCAAAATTTAAATATTGGATGACTTGCAAGTCGTTTGATACACTACAAGTAAAACATAACCTAATCCAAAGTTCCAAACCATTCGTATACGTATACATTTAGTCTGACTTCAGCCCGTTTCACCCATTTGACCCATTGTTTGATACCCCAAATCAACCCGCTTGTATAATACATTTCAGATGACTAAAAACCCTTGGAACCCGTCAATCTATTTGACCAAATATAGATAAACATAGCCAAATGAACCCGTTAGTAATACGTTACACATAATTTCAGCCCGTTTGACCCGTTTTCTTTTTAGTTACATATTTTAACCTCACCAGTGTGGCTCGTTATACTTAAAACATTACCCGAACAAATTCTTATATTTACAGGTCAACATTGCCACCTGCAGTAAAGCTAGGTAACATACCTCCTCACTTTCTTGTTTGTTAAATCGTCGAAGAACATAGCTGGCAGCTTCCATCTTTCCTGGTGGCCTCCCAATGCCTACAGATGTCAGCGACACATTATTACACAATATATTAATAATCATAACACATCACTGGTAACAAGAATTAAAAGGAGATCAATAACCTATTCTTAAACGAGGAAAATCACGAGTCCCTTTAAGGTGATTGATCACACTCTTCATCCTTCAAGAACATAAACATGATTAGGAACAAGGATCATTAATGATGGGCAAATGGAGACAACAATCAGCTTTAACTAAAAAATGGAACATGTTAAATGTTTAAAAGTCATACATAGGTTTACAACCTCCCAAATTGCTTTTTTCAAGCAAATTGGATCATTGGTTCACTAATAGTTTCCATAATCATATATAATACGAAAGTATTTGTATTCGATGGTCAAACGGATACAACTATCAATTTTAACTAAACCAGGAACCTAAGCAGTTAATGCGGTAAAATATCGGATATCGGTGAAGGACCGATATTTGAGATATAGGTTCTCGCGGGGAGATATCGGTGGGATATCGGCAATTTTTATATCATGCAAAATCCATACATGTAGCAATTTAACACTAACAATTCAACATACTCTACTTACCATTAACAAATTAACCTTTTACAACTTGCAAAACACTAACAATTGTAGCAAGTGGGAACTTGTTAAGACTTAAAACACTAATATTTAACACTAACTATTAACAATTAAGACTTAAAACAGTAATAAAAAAGTAATAACAACTATAAGAAGTAAGAAAAATGGAAGAACTAAGAAGAAAAACACCAATATCGGGAATATCGGTGATATATCGGTCAAAATATCGGTTGATGACCGATAACCGAGATACCGGTGATATATCACCGATATATCGGCCCAGTTAACTACTTAAGCCAGGAACATGTTAAATTTTTTAAAATTTATTCATATGTTAACGACCTCCTAGATTGCTTATTTCAAGTAAATTGGATCATTATTTCACTAATAGTTTCTGTAATCATAATATGAAATTGATTGTATTTTCAATACAGTGTAAGGGGTTGTTTGTTTCAGCTCTTAATGGGACAAATGTCTGTTTGTTTTGCAAGCAAATGTTTGAATCAGTCAGACATTTGCCTCTGAATTGGTAAGCATTATACCGAGTTTGAATGGATTCTTACTGGTTCTGTTACACCCTCATATTCCACTGTGGGGTGTTTACTGCGAGGCGTATGACAAACTAGGATCCTCATAGCCGTTAGTTACATTGTACAACTATTAAATGCTAAAAATCATTTAGTTCGTTTTAAACAAAATATAGTCTTTCCAAAATTTATGGTTTTTTGGAGCGGTTGTTTACGTAAAGCATTTCACTTTACTTTTGATTATCGTTTCCACGACACTTTTGATAACTTTTGGAAAGACCATATTTTGTTTAAAACGAACTAAATGATTTTTAGCATTTAGAGTCGTTCAATGTAACTAACGGCTATGAGGATCCTAGTTTGTCATGCGCTTCGCGGTAAAACACCCCACAGTGGAATCTGAGGGTGTGACAGATTGGTATCAAAGCAACTGGTTATAGCGAACTAGGAGTACATACTAGACTATAACTGACATCGCATTGCCTTGGTTACACTCATAGCATTAGTGCACAATTACCTATTTACGTATACATATAATATGTTACAGGTACTATGTCATCCACTAACTTAACTCCAAACCTAGTCACGGCCACAAGAGGGAACCCAAGAGGACCCATGAACCCATTGAGTCGGAAGATGAGGATCCTAGTTTGTCATGCGTTTCGCGGTATAACAATTAACAACCCCGCAATGGAATCTGAGGGTGTGATGGGTTCACCACTTACCCATTCAGAAGTTGCCAAACAGCCCCCTAACTTGTGTTTTTGTATAATTACACCAGCTTTCAGAAAAAAAAAGGGCACGTTTTCAAATTATATGACTCTAATCATAGAATAGGTTCATCATATTAAGTAAGCAAGCATACTGATAGTAAACCCTTTGAGCGGATCTGACTTCAGGAACAATTAGAGATGAGAAGACCCTTTGAGCGGGTTAGACTCCAAAGAATATTCAAAGAGAAAAGTGAACTAGAATTGTTAATATCTCTTGTTAATTATCAAATAGAACATACAAAATATAAATATGCAGAAGGAAATTAAATACTAATTGCTACCTACAATGAAGAACATGAGCTTAAACTATAAAACATGCAAATCAAGAAGTAATAACAAATTAACTGCACATGTGGATGTGTGCTTGATGTTGAACGTCGACGTCTATAACGTATCACATACATTGAGTAATGAGGCTAAACTCATCAAACCAGTGGTTTATAAACTAATAGTAATTGTAAGGGTTTTAGTTCAATCATGGGGCTTTTTTTTTGTCTCGGGTGTGCTCTTTTTCTGAACCTTGTGCGTAGGAGGCAGGCAAGCCCTTTGCACCTAACTATGTAGGCCTTAAATACAATTTACATTACTAATTACTATACCTCCAAATATTTAGTTTCTAATCAATGTTATCGCTTATAATAAAGAAATGTTATTCTGTATTCTGAGTTAGATCATCATATTACTTATTACACTTGTGAACTCATCTCAACTACAAAACTATGAAACGGATTCAAGAAAAGACAATTATAAAAGCAAGAAATAGCAACATGACATTTACCCGTTGTGTCCCCCATGTCCACCTTTTGGCAATAGTCGTAACTTTCCAAATGGCAAATCTAAGTCATCATAAATCTGCAATCGATGCATCATGACTCATGAATTCAAAGTATACAAAGAGCCAACAAGGTAATATTAAAAGGCAAAAACATTTTAGAGACTTTACCATGAGTACTTGCTTTGGTGGGATCTTATAGAAAGAAACAATTGCTCCAACCTTTTTGAAAGAAATCAAATGGTCAATAAACTGTATAAAATAAAAAGAAAAGAAAAACGGTAACAGATGTAATGATGTATGATCAGATGAGCTTACTTACAGACTCACCGCTAGCATTCATGAAAGTTTGTGGCTTGGCAAGCATCAGGGGAGTATTTCCAATACATCCTAAAGAAAACAAAAGATATGCGTTATATGCACATAGTCTATGCCTTGGATTTAAAAACCGCAAGGCACTATGAGGTGTTTAGGTCCCGAAAGCTGAAGTGCATGAGCTGTGTTTAAAAAATCGTGCCTAGAGCGCGCTTAAGCGCGAGGCGCAGATCATGGCGCCTTATGTAACCCTAGGCGCACTTCGTACAAAAAGCGCAGGAAAAGCGCAAAAAGCGCCTTATGTAACCCTAATCGTCTTGCGCCTCGCGTACGAAAAGCCCACCGCTTTTGCGATTTGCGCTTTGCGCCTTGGTTTTAGACCTCGTCGCTTTTGTGCGCTTCACACTTTTTAAAACCAAGTGCATGAGGCGTTTTCCTAATCGTCTTGTGTTTAAAACCAAGGTCACCAGAAATCCTTAAGGCCTTAGTTTGAATTTAACTTATGACAAACGCGGAAAATGTTTACAGACCATACGCATTTTAAAAACAATAATGTGTTCAGTCGCAGACCTTTGCCGAAAAAAGCTTTGAAGGAAACACTGCTCATGGAGATACCCTCAGCTTCTGCTATTGCATCCACCATCTCAAAACCTACCTGCAAGTTTCAATCACTGATAATTAAAGTTAACTAATTTGATTAAAATTCATATCAAAAGCATCATTTCCATTAAATTAATTACCATAAACAGCCAATTCGCTAATAATAAAAAGGTCACTGATAATTAAAGTTAAATAATTTGATTAAAATTGCATTAATTTCATGGTACATACATAATTAGGGTTTAAAATTTCCTTTGTTCTATGGTTTACTATTTCTCTTTTAAATGATAATATCCAATCATTCAAAAATTAAAAATAAAAAATATATTTTTATTAAATTAATATACAAAAACCCAATATTCATAAAGTAAATAATTAAATAAATAGAAATAAAAAAAAAAGTACAAACATTGTGTCTTGTGCGGGTATACAATTTTCCAGGGTTTCCAAGGCCAACAATGAGCCACGGATGTTGTTTTGGCGGCGGCTTAATATTATTATTATTATTATCATTAACCGTTTCCGGTTCTCCGGCAACTGATGGTGAAACAGTAGGTTTGTTGGTTATAGATGAAGGAGATGAAGAAGAAGAGGGTGAGGATGAATACATTGAAATGATATTATTAATATTATTATTATTATTAAAGGGAGAATGGATGTGGGTTTTATAAGATGAGGAAAAGAAAAGGCGGCGACAGCGATTGAAGGTGAAAAGGGTTGACGACGGCGACGGTGGTGGAGATGATAATAATATTCCGGTAGCAATGTTCATGGTGTGCTTGCTACTGGGCTGTTTATTATGAGATTTTTTTAGTTGAAACTTTTTTAAAGTAGTGTTGTTGGGGTAATAAGTTATGTTAAGACTTTTTGTCCACTAACAAAAGCCCAATAGAAACTTTGTGTAGCCCAAATTAGAGGTGTACAAAATACCCGAACCTGAATCCGAAAAAATATCTGAATCCGGGTATTTTAAAACCCGAGTATTTTAAAACCCGGGTATTTAATACCCGAACCCGATCCTACCCGTAGGGTACGGTCAAGGTACACCCAGCTCACCTAAAACACGAACCTAGGGTTTTTTGTACCCGGTTATTTATAATACCCGTACCCGGTTTTTATATTATACCCGGTTTTATAAAATACCCGATTATAATAATATCTTGTTTTTTTTTTTCTGAAAAGTGGAACAACCCCCGAAGCATAATATCTTCTCTTTCATAGTGATGTATTTCTAAAAATGGCTTCAAGAGAGGTGCACAAAAAACCCGTGCCCGGAAGGTTGGGAACGGTTAAGGCAAGAAACCAGTGGGAGCTAGATTCGACCTTTGCTAGAGGGAATTTAGGAGCTTACCACTGTGCCGCTGCTTGAAGGTTGCCTTTTACTTTTGAAAGTTACATGACGTGCCTTTTGAGGCATAACCTCTTAAAGGCTACCTGCCAAGTGCAAGTTGTGACTATTTTCGTTGATTAGCAGGGTATTGACGGGTTCGTGAGTTTTCGGGTAACAAGCTCTCTGCCACTCATGATTACCAAGAAAAAAAGCTGACTTTTGAGGAATAAATAGCAGCTATATTGTAAAGATGGTTATCTTGAATTATTGACCAAGTCGATGTTAATATTTTGTATAAATGGATTATCATGAATTTTTTTTTTTAGAGAAATTAAAGTCTGTTACAATCTATAGTAACACAAAAACAGCCAATTACAAGTGATACGTAGGTAAACGGACTACAAGCTGCGCCTCTACCCCGTTTTGTATTCTTGAATTGGAACTCGGTAAAAACACAAATGCTTTTTTTCTTTTTTTGATATTCTTTTTCCTTGTTTAGGTGTACATTGTTCTTAATCTGATATCATATTTCATGTAAACTAGATGTGCCAAAAGGAGCTATAATCATACACTAACATATGTTACTAAACAACTTATTTAGTTGCCTGTGGTTTATGTTTCTTCACTACCCCTTAAAAGGTTAGTAGTGTGGCTTTCATTGTGTGTAAAAGTGTGATAGAGATAAATTTGTATATATTATAAGCTGAAATTCTAACATCTTACACTCATATATTATAAAGCTTAAGGCTAGTTGTAACACAAACAAATAGGCCTCCTAATGATCATAGAACAATGCCATCGATCACGCAATTAACGCCTGCAATGTCGCAGTGGTGTTGTTCAGGAGCTGCATTCCCTCTTCGCCCATCCGCCTAACTTCACATGGCGAAAGAATCCTGATGCATCGAACACAGCCCACAAATTCCCTGCATCAAGATTAGGAGTGTGAATCAGGGTTCGGTTTTTTATTCGATAAAAAACATAACCCACATCAACCCATTCATAAATAAGTTGGTGTATCCTATATGGACTAAATTTTAAAGTAACTTACTCCCATGGATCATCACCAACAAGAAGAACATCATTCTCAAAATCAACATACACCAACTTCCATCCGGACGCTATAGAATCATTAAGCAGCCCCTCAAGCCCAAACATCCTCTCGATTTCAGAGCACAGTTCGTCATAGTTTTTGAATCTCGATACGTCAATTGATCTTCCTACTGACCCTGCCTTTTGAATCTGCAAAAAAAAAGAAAGTATCAACAAAGTTTTCTCATATTTGTGTGTCATACAACGATGCCACCTGGGTTTTAAAAAGCGCGCCTGAGGCACGCCTAGGCGCAAGGCGCATCAAGGCGCAGCCTAGGGCGTCTCAGGGCTTTGCGCCTATCCTTTTTCCCAAAGGCGCGCGCCTTAGGCGCTTTTTTGCCAAAATTTCAGTCGCTTTTCACCCGAGGCGCGCGCCTCACGTACACAGGGTATTTTTTATGCATAAAAATGTTGTACCTTGGTGTTTTTGGCTTGTACATAGAGGTAAAATCACATAAAAAGCTTATTTATAGCTATATTTTGGGTAAATGAAGCTAAAAACTCATGGAATATATATGGGATATATAAAAAAATTATATAATTAGTGTGCGCTTCGGGTACGAAAATCCCACGCTTTTTGCGCTTTGCGCGATGCGCTTAGACCTCGTCGATTTTGTGCGCCTAGCGCTTTTTAAAACCAAGGATGCCACATTCGGCCCATTTGTTTTTTATTAGTTTTGTTGTACAATTTTAAGTGGCTAGGACATAAACTGAATTATAAACAAGCGCGCCTCCAGTGTGTGATACATGCGCACAGCGCACCTGTCGCTTTGGGACCTTATCATCTCCTCACACTATCATAATTTGTGTCTTGGTATAGAAGGGAACATTCTAACCTTTGTATAGGTTCTGACACAAGGTGGGCCCACTTGTGGCGTTGAGCCATTCTGCATGATTCCATTGTCATTGCTAGAAGAGGTCCCTCCTGAGATGTCAAGCATTTCATGACCCGAGCTAAAACTGTTGTTCATCAAATAACCCGAAGGATCTATACAGTCACCGTCGTTAAACACACCAAAATCATCTAACACGACACTTGAGACTGATGGATCAACAACTGAATTGCTTCCGTTACAACCATCATCATGTGAATCCCATGTTTCCGGCCCAAGCGCAGGAAACACGCCACAAAGATTATGATCAAGCTGCTCGATTGGCGACAAATGGTCAAGAATCGGCAGCTCATTTACAAGAGTTTGAGGATTTATAATGGGCTCATAAGGTGACGGTTCGAGTTTTACTGTGTTTGAGGCTGCAATGGCTTTTTTTGAGGTGTTGATCAACATTGATGGGCTTGACAAGTTTGCAATTATTATGGCTTCTGTGGCCCGAATAAAAGGACGGGCCAATGTATTATGCCATTCGGGTGGTTCTCCTATAAAGCTGGAGTTGAAGGGTCGTTTTAGTGTTGAAGCGAGTGGAGGGAAAATAAAGAGACTTTCAGGGGTCTCGATGTCCCATGGACTCACTCGGTTTTGCTTATCACCACACCTTGGTTCATCCCACTCCACCTGATATGTAAAATTATAAGAGAGAATGTGTATATATATTATCATAACTCTTAGAATGATATATAAAAGTTATGTAGCAACTATTTTACTAAAGGTTGGTGTAATATCGCGTTTTCCTAATTCGTTTATTCATTGAAATGGACTGTTATAAGTAACCGAATTCATTAACTTTACTTATTACTATGAAATGAGTTTTGAAATGGTAAATATGATATGGTGAAATTTGAAAGATATGTTTAGAGGGTAACTTCATAAATGATACAAAAACCTGAAGGTTACGCCATTTCGAGCTAGGCCACCTTAATGGATCTGCATCACTTATGCCTGCAATTGTCCCCATATGCCTACATAATCAACAAGATGATTAGTTCATATTTGAACAGTCTTTTATCTTAACCGAAAGGTTGACTATAGATGCAACAAAATGGACGGGTCGGATAACGGGCCAGAGGGGTATTTTGGTACCAGGGGCGGATGTAGCATAGAAGCAGGGGGACATCTGTTACCCCTCGATTTTCCTGGCGAAGTGGAAAAAATTTATTTTTTAAGGTATTTTTATAAAATGTTTAAACAAATTTTTAGTTACCCCTTAAAATAATTCTTATAAAATGTTACCCCTTGTTTTATTTTCTAGATCCGCCACTGTTTGGTACTCAAAAATGTTAATTCTTTAAAGTTCAAAACATCACGTTTATACATATACCTGCGTTTCCCGCATCCTCGGTTTCAAACATCATTCCAAACCTCATACAACAGATAGTTGATTCCCATAAACTGCCTTTTTGTATTTTACCAATGGGATGACGAATTCCGCAGGGCATGCCCTAGATTTAACATGATAATCAGCGAACAATGAAAAATGTCAGTTCTTATTGTGCAGTTATTGCTTAGTAGGCAGCCCGCTTGATGCCTACATGGCAAATCTAGACTCGAAGAAATCAAGCCATGACACTTGACGCCTCAAAGTTGCCCGTTTATGTGTAATAAGCGTACAACAAGCTACCTTGGATTATAGGATATTGTGAACTGGCTACGATTAGCAGCGGCATGAGCTGCAGCAGCAAGAACTCCTATGCGCATGCTATCAGCAGATAAAACTGAAGATGGTGAATCTGTTTGTTGACGATTTGCACGCCTCACTCCCAAAAATAATTGTGATTTTCCGCCCCTGCCACAATATTAGACGTGTCAACTCTGATCCATGTACCTAAGAATCGGTTGATCTGCTATAACGGAAATGTGGATCAAAAGTTGACTAAAAATGGACAAAAAAAGCGTTGTCATGTAGGCCGGCCTGCCCCAGCCCGTTTGGAAAAATAACACGAAACTACACATTTTGTCACCATCAAGTAGCTCTCACTTGATAAATAGAACCGCATCGCCTGCTTTAAGTCTTTTTGCACTGACAAGCATACTCCAACCCGTAGTCAAAAGGTGCCGTTTTGGCTGCCCTGCATTAAATTGTAGATATATTGTTCATATTAAGCCTTTGTTCTTTTGACCGTTAATTTGCATACACGGCACTATGGAAGTTGTAAAAACTAGGCGTGCTCACCTCGGTATATATGACGAAGTTTCCATGTATTATCATGCAAATCTCGAACAAAAAGCTCTTGAGTCGGAGGTTGCTTTGTAAAATCCTGAAACATAATATGATTTATTCAACGATTATAACTAAGATCTCATCAAGAAATTTAGAAAAATAGACTAAAAATATAGGTGACAATTCTGAACAACTTAATTATGAATAGGGTTGTGGTTTTTATCTCTAACGGGTCAAACAATTGAATAAAAAAACATAGCTTAGAAAGGAAACAGGTCAAACGGGTTGAAAGACGCAACATGTTTGATGCACAAAACCTCCCAATTCATTGTTGAAAATGTATTATTACTGAAATAGTATAAGTTTTGTGATCATATTTGGTAACTGTTTATTGAAAGAACACTTAAAGTGCTTCAGGTCCATCCGTCTTGACCCATTATCCAAAACGTCTAAACTGTTCATTTTATCATGTTTTGTTCAGTAATTGTATTAAAAATGTGAACATTTGGACAAAAGTGTTTATGATCCTACCTGACCCATTTCGACCCATACTATAACTAGTGTTTGAATAGTTATCCACCCAGTCTGACCTGTTTTGAGCCATACCAAAACTATCGTTTGACATGTTACACAAACCGTCTGACCAACCCATTTTGTTACATTTGTAACACTAGCCATATATTAAAAAGTGAACACTTTGGAGTTTGGACATCAGTGCGCAAGGTTCACCTAGCCCCAAATCGCTAACCTGTCCAACTTGTCATATATGACACGCCTTAACCATGCCAAAACTATTGTTTGACCTGTTACCCAACCTGCCGACCTCCCATTTTGCCATGTATAATAAAACCTCACCAATTGTGGAAAAATATTTTCTGCTGCTCTACGAGGCACCGAGAAGCCACCATGTGTGCTAGTATCACTAGGGGTCAACGTCTTGCAAAATAACTCACTTGGATGTTTAATCTGTCGCGTTCCAATATCCGGTATGGACAAAGCATCATTCTCCTGAATCATAAAGTTAATGCATCATGCATTAGTCACCAAAAAATTCTTGATATTACAAGATTTGATTTGATTTGTTTTATTTAATTTTTATTTGCAAAATTACAAAAACTCACAGAGTTCAAAGGTTGAAGGCTTATTTGGGCATAGATCTCATCAGTATCTTTGTCAGCCTATATCAGAAAAAGAAAACTATCAATAAGAAAATGATTGATGCCCATAAAGGTGGCAAAAGGGCAATTTCAACTCGTTTACTTACGAATAGAGGTTAATCTAACAGGTCAAACAGGTAAAATAACAAATGGGCTAAAAAAGGAAACGGGTCAAACGAGCAAAAACTGTACTTTTAATGCATAAAATCTTCTAGAACTTTATATTAACTATAATTATATTTTTGCTGAAATACTATAAGATATTTGATCATATCTGACATACTAATTATCCATACAACAATTAATATAAAACTTTGACAAAAAGTGTTTCTAGTCGACCCAAACCAAAATCACCAGTTTTGACCCATTACCCAACCCGCACATTTTGCCACCTCCAAGTTTCTTATACAAGTTAGATGAAATACATGTAGAGTAGAACTTAGAACTTGGCACAATAACTGAGAAGGAAGACTCGGGTAGTCAGGAACTTGAGTAGTCGCCATTCTATTTGATGTGGCCGCCACCTAATGAACCATATTTGAGCGTGTTATAGCAAATAAAAAACGTATAAAAATACCTTAAAAAACAATTTTTTTCCACTTTGACATGATAACCGAGGAATAACATATGTCCCTGCTCCTTCTATGCTACATCCGCCCCTGGTTACCGTTTAGAAAGTAAAATCTACTTCTACTTGCTAAAACTTAATAACATAGGAGTCAAATAATCAGGTTCAGAGTAAGTAGAACAAAAGTAGCTATTAATGGATATATATGACTGATTTTTTTAAAATATATCAAATACATTCATGCAAAATAGTTAAATGTCATATTTACCTAAATACAATTATATTAAGATCTACAAGATCTAATCTAATGTAAGTTTAAAGAAAAGGGCAAAAATGCCACAAATTTAATTATGATTTTTTTAAAGATAACTTTTCCTCGAACAAAGTCTTGGAATCCTACAAGATCCATTCTTTCTTAGACCAGCTATAGTGGTGGTATATATTAGCGTCCCTCCCCTTAATTTGATTGGTTGCACGAAACCCAAGACCACAACGCCCAAATCAAGCATGAAAAAAACGCCCCTGCTCATTTTTGACCCATTAACGCCCCTGAGGGCGTTGTTGGGGCGCTAAAGCCCAATTTCGCGCCTGGTTAGCGCTCGACTACGGATGGCCTTACTACATAAGAAATGGACCTAACTTCATTTTTTTGAACCTTAGAATTGTTGAAACAACATATTTGATTTAAGACCATCAAGGTACAAAGAAATAATTAATATACACAAAATAATTTAAAGAAAATGTAGAAACAGAACCTGCTCACTGTGTCCTTGTGGGAAATAATACACAAGGCTTCCAACCTGTGGTAATGTTACCAGTGGGCCAGCACATGCATGCCATAATTCTGTATTTATTGGCCTTTTTACCCCTACAATATGGATAAAAACACAACTGTTACAATACAACAAACTCAAACACAACTCTCCCTATCATTCCAAAAGAAACCAAAAACTGTTTTATAAATAATAAAAAATTATTTGTTTGTAGTTTGTATATCAGTTTCTCCACTTTATGTACACTTTGAATGTACAAACCATTTGTACTTTTGCAACAACTTTTGATTCAGATTTTTTTTTTTTTTTTGACAAATATACAATAAATGCCTGAACAAGATTAATTATATACATGAAAATAAAATAGATACATGAAAATATTATTCCTCAAAGGTTTCTTGCAAAAAAAAAAAATAAAATAAATAAATAAAAAATACTTTTTGAAGGGAAATATAGTGAAAACAAAGTAAATGCATGTATGATATTTTTAGCTTGCTTCAGGCTATATGGGTAAAAACTTTTACATTTACATGGACACTAGCTTATCATTTTTCTCTTGTAAAATTGTAACAAACTGTACACAAATATTAAAAAAAATCATGGTACTAAAACTAACTATTCACAATTGTGTTTAGTAAGTAGTATACATTGGTATTTCCTTGCACTTTGGCCTTTAGAATAAAAATAAGTAACTACTGCATAATTATACACGTGATGTAGTGATCATCGCCCCGTGTGTTTAGTGATAAAATGTGATAAATGTCGAAGGGGCCAATCTTCATCTTTAATAGAGTAGGTTTTACTATTTAAAAGGGTAGCGGCGCAACTTGTTGCCCGTTTGCCAGCAATCCACTTGTAATTTGTCATAGTTTTTATTAAAATTGATTAAAAACTAAAAAAAAAATAGCTAGATATAGATGCTTGTTTATCGTATATGATCACATTTTATCACACCCAATCAACATGTGCCACCCCAATCACCAACCCCACAACGGTTTTGTTTTGCTCTTTCACGATCGTGATATACATCGCGGGCGTGATGATTGCGTGATAATGTATCACTAAATATCACGGGATCACGGACCAACCCGACCACCCTTATAACTGTGAGGACCCGTTACTCTGTTAACCAATAGGATCAAGTAATAAACAGAGGATTAAAAGCAGAAAACCAATGAAAGCTGAAAGTTTAACTCAACAAGTTATAAAATATGCTAAAATTGTTAAACAAACTAACCACTTTGGCCTTGCATTTCATTCAACAATGTCATCTCTTCAACTAAACTTCTTGAACTAATATCACTCTTTGAAACAAGACTTCAATGATCATCCAATAAAAAGATAACATTAGTTCCTTCACAGAGAAACCCACTTGAGATTATTATGTTTAGAAGAAACCCATTTGAAAAAACCAAACCTTTGTCAGAAACAAACGAAAGAAAACAAGAAATTTGAAGACTTATTATTATTATTATGGGGCAAAAAGAACAGAGGAATATGAAGAAGAATGGGAATGATAAAGAAGGCATGCCCCAAAAATCCAAAACCAAAGAACAAAAACCTGCAAATTCAAAGTGGGCCTACCTTAACCAACTATAGCATAAAAGAGATTTCAAGAATATAAAGCTGTTATTTTCACGTTTATCAAAGCGAACGACTGCTCTAGAGTCTGTTTATTGAGTGCCAACTTTAATATACGTATACACATAGGTAGATGAATACAACAACCACCGAACCAGTACATCCCACAAATAGCGACCTATTAGTATGGTGTGAGGAGGGTATGATTTTGATTGATTTTTTTACTTGTTCTCACAATACTTAGCGTTCTCAAGATAACAGATGATACTTAGAGAACTCGTCTGAGTTGTGAGAACAATGGGAACTATTTTTGACCATTGATCTTGATGATCTAATGGTTGAGATTAGGTGATGTGACTTTTTTTGTCTTGATATGTTAACTAATTTTTATTAGTGTTTTTTTAACATGAGGGGTATTTTAGGTAAAAACCTAGAGAGAAGAAAGTATTATAATATTATATTTAAGTTTTTATTCAATTATAAAAGTATCATGGTTTTTTAACTTTATTTTGTTTTTTAATTTATTTATTTTTTTAGAACACATTGTCCAAAAAATTCATCTGTGCACCTAATGTTTAGAAAAACCATCTTTGAAATTTATTTACACTAGTGTAAAAATCCAAAATGATATTTATAAATTTGAGATTAATATTAAAAAAACAAAGGAAATAACCCACCAATGTGTATAAACGGTTAACTTATATAATGTAATACATGTAATATACTCTTACACCAACATAAACAACAAATTTGCATGAAAAATAACAGATACATCAATGTAATATAGTTACACCAACGAAATGAAAACCATAACCAAATTACTAATCCACTGAAAATAATAGGTAAACCAAAACCAAATGGTTGTCATGATATAAAAATTAAATGGTTTAAATCTATAAGATATTACAAAATCGAATGTAACAAAATTGAATGTTAAATCTAGAAGATATTACATTAGTGCAAAATCCAAAAACATATTGTAAATCCACAAATCTATAGTACATTAAAAGATTACAATAGTTTAAATCTAGAAGATATTACAACATTGAATGTTAAAAAAAAAAAAAAAAAAAAAAAAAAAAAAAAAAAAAAACCTTATGTTTGTATTTAAAACAAAAAAGTAACCATCAATCCTTTAGAAACCCAACATTTTCTATTAGTAAAAAAAATCCAAAAAAGAATATTCATAACAAAAGCAGTATATTTTTTTCATTACAAAATAAATTTCTTACATCTAAGTAATATATAATTACATATGTGTATTGCACACATAGTCACCTATAATCACTTCTATTGTGAAAAAAAATGCAATAACCAAATCTTTCTTCACTAATTACAATTACATCAGTGTAAAAACAATTTAGATCAGTGTAAAACAATTTACATCTTAAAATCTAATTTACACTTATAAAAATATTGTATAAAAATTACAGCTACATGAGTGTAAAACAATTTACATCAAGAACAACATCAAGTTTATCCAAAAACCTACTCCCTCAATGTCACTTATCAAACCTTAAATTATTAAAATAATATCAGTAAATAAATTGTGAAGAGTATAATTCAAATTAGAAGTACCTAATGGTTTCTGGTTCGGATAATTTGAGCACCGTTGAAGTTTGAGGTGAGTGTGATAAGATAGCAGCCTAGGGCTTCGTCGTAGTGGAAGGTGTTGTTATGTGTGTCGACACGTTTTAAATAAGGTGAAGTGGAAGCAGTGGAGAAAGGTAATCGAGATAGTGTAGGCCCTTTTATGTCGATATAGATCTGGCATTCGATCTTGCTATAAACATCACCTCCCCCATTATTAAGTAAATAACCACCATCATTGATACAGATCTGGCATTTGATCTTGAAATAATTTGAGGAGAGCTTCTTCATCTTCATCAGATGAGGGAATATATATATATAGAGAGAGAGAGAGTTGTGTGTTTGAATGAGTATGTGAGAGAGAAAGAGGGAGAGAGAAAGGAGGAGTGAATAAAGAAGAAGATACATAGTATGGGTGTTCTTTTTAACCGATAACCAATAACCGAACCAAACCCGAAGTGACCTGACCCGAGAAAGTATCTTACCCAATTAACTCGAACCCGATTAATGTAACACCCCAACTGAAGGCGGAAACATCGAGGTGTCACGTAGTGATGATTGTTCAATAGCTCATGGTACTAAATGGAAGTTGTATATTACTAAAAAAATTACAATTTGACATGCAATTTAATAAATACATAAACTTGATTTGCATAAAATAGGTCCAAAGCTCCTATGTGATCCAAGACTTGTACAACTTCCAATAGCAAGTAAAACCTGAAACATGTTGAGTTGGAAAGATGGGGGTCAACTATAAATAGTTGGTGAGAATACATAGGTTTTGCATATAATTGAAGACAATATGTTGTATAACAATCATAGTTGAAGTATAATAATGAGTAATGTAAGAATATGAGTCCGACATGTAACAATGTGTCTCTTGTACAATCAAACCTTGTGTCGACGGAGACCTAACTCGCAAGTTAGTAAAAGTGTAACTGTTATCGATCATCCCTGAATTTATGCGGAGGGGGGTTGTCAGACCTATAGCGCTATAATCTAAACAGGCGGCTTGATCAATGTTAATGATTGTACTGTGTCTTTTTGTTACAGTCAAATTGAATCAGCAAGTTTCAACAATGTAAGAATGAGTAAATGATAGTGTATAAAATGTTTAAACATGTTTCACCCAAAAAATGTAAACAGAAAAAGGGGCTATGTAAACTCACAGGTTGCGAAGATTAGCTCCAAATGTGTTTAGTAAGCTCAACAAAATTCCTCCTACGTGAAAGCTACATACGCATACGTATAAGGACTAAGATCATTGACTGATAAGCATTGTTGTGATGGTTAAACTATTAACATAATTAATGGTTTAAGTTATTTGTAGTATCTTATGATGTTTATTATAGTTTTTTGAACATTTAAACATCTTATAAGGTTGATATGAAGCAAGTTATAATGTTAACAAAACATTCAGCAACTTCACTTCGGATCTGAGTTTTAGACCAGTTTGTGAATTTTATTTAAAATATTAAACCTTTGAAATAAATTCTAAAAAAATATGAGACGTCCTATTATGACCAATAAACTTACTAAAATTTTATCTAGCCTTAACTGTACACAGAAAGTTGGAAACAAAATCTTGTATTACCGCAAAGGCAGGAGGTCGTTTTCTGATGACAGTTTACAAGAAAAATCATAAGAAAATCTAGGTTTATACAAATGATACAAGACCAGTGGGAAAATTTTAAGGGTTCAAAAATCTTTCTTCTGTAAAAATTTGAAAGCTTTTTGTGTAAAATTAGATTAGTTATGGATCTCGCATTACACCCTATTTTCTGCTATAAAAAAACACAGTTTGACCTCTATTGATAAAAAAAATCATAAAACCAATCTTAGAGTTCACGAAAAATTATGAAAAATTTTGTACAACAACTACACATCATAATGATTATTTTGGTTCAAGAATGAGCCCAATTGATGTTCGTATCATCAAGTTATACTCAAAACAATTTCGTACTTTTCTGCAGTAATTTTCTGATGTGCATGGTTTGCATGCTTTAACAAGTTTTTATGTTAAATCTTGCATGTTTCGATCTTAATCCGATTTATATTAACAAACACACTTATTAACATGTTCATAACATTAGATCATTAGTTTGTAAAGAGATAATTTGGATTAAAAGTATCTGATGCAAAGCAGAAATAAGAATAGGATTATATCGAAGACGAGTTTTGAGGCAGTTGATGTTGTCGCTTGTTTGATTCGATTCACACTATCAAGATTCCTTGCTGGATGTTTTTGGATGATCACAACAGCAGGTTATGTTAGTTTTTTTTTTATAAGTGAATGAGGGAGGAGTTGAAGGTTTTAAGGGATGGTGGCTAGGGTTATTGGTGTAAGAATGAGGATGAAGAAGGAGAAATAGAGATTAAATAGGTAGGGTTTGGTGTGGGTTAAGTTAAGTGGTTTGGGCTAAGGGTTAGTGGGCTCCAAAAAATAAAGAATTTAAGGTGGGTTTGGGTTGGATTGGTTTGGTTTGTTTATTTGTTTGTAAGGTTATAAAACAATGTTTATAATTTTTCTAACAAGATAAATTACTAACATTATTATTATTATTATTATTATTATTAAAATGTTTGGAAATAAATAATAAGAATTAGACAAGGTTATTAAAGAAGTATGATATAGGTAAAGTGGTGATTTTACTAATTCAAAGATTGGGGAAAAATTCGCGATGTTACAATTAAGTGCATACCCGTACCCGAATAAAGTTTTTATGTAACATCCCAAAAATCCGCTTCGCTTAATTATGCTATTAGCCGTGAATAAGAAATGACAAAACGAATTAAATAGTATAACGAGTCTTTATGGAAAATAAAATGGGATGATAAGAATGTGGGTTATGTTATATTATGAAAATAACCTTGTTAATGTTATTATCTATTTAAGTGAACAAATAACGATTCTCATGGTCTCATGTGTATCATATGCTTATTGCGTAAATGATGTTAAATTTGTATTATTGCTTGATTGTAAGTGATATTGATCATCTCTAATGGTTTAGAGATGGGCTAATTACTAAAAGTTGCTTTGTTGCAAAAGATGAATGCTCGCAGGTATGTAGTATTAATACATTAGTACCGGTGGGAGAAAATCCTTAGGGTTGGTAAAATTTAGATGGAAAACAACCATGTTGTTTAGGGAAGGAAATTTAAAGTGTAGCACGAAACTGAAACCCAATCCGTAGGCATAAGGTGATGATTACATGAAGACACGTGGACAATATGTGGACTGCGCTCCTGGCCAGTGCGCAATAAGCATATGATACACGTGAGACCATGAGAATCGTCACAGGTATGCCTGGTAAATTGAAAAGTAAGCGATCGTGTGGATAGGTGGGTGGAATAAACCTTCTTAAAAAGTAAAATGGAAAGGGGTTCCCTCAGAAGGTATTAAACCAAACGTATGTGAATAGTGCCAATAAACTAATCATGGCAATGAATGGATAAGTAACTAGATGACAGTTGTGGGTTAAGGTAGATGACTCTCAAGTGATAGATACCAGTATGTATAAGAATGAAAGATATGAATGAAAAGTTTGAGTTCATAAGTAAGTATGGATCAAACCAATACGAATGAAAAGTTTGAATCCATAAGTAAGAATGGATCAAACCAATATAAATGAAAGGTATAAATAAAAAGTTTGAGTCCATAAGTGAGTATGGATCAAACCTATATGAATGAAATGTTGGAATGAAAGGTTTGAATCCGTAGGTAAGCATGGATCAAACCTATATGAATGAAAAGTTTGAATCCGTAGGTAAGTACGGATCAAACCTATATGTATGAAAGGTAGGAATGAAAGGTTTGAATCCGCAGGTAAGCACAGATCAAACCTATATGAATGAAATGTTGGAATGAAAGGTTTGAATCTGTAGGTAAGCACATATCAAGCCTATATGAATGAAAGGTATGAATGACATATTTGAATCCGTAAGGTTAGTACGGATCAAGCCTATGTGGACGAAATGTATGAACAGAAGGATTGAATATGTAGGTAAGTATGGATCAAGCCTACATGGATGAAATGTATGAATGGAATGATTGAATATGTAGGCAAGTACGGATCAAGCATGAATGAGTGAGAAGTCAAAACCATAGGCAAATATTGGTCGGATAGGAATGAAGAAGAGAATACATTTCTCTCTAACCAAGGTATGTATGAACAATGTAAATGCGTAGTGCTAGTAACTTAGTTTAGATATGCATGTTGCGGACATATAAAATGCATATATATGTAATGGAAGTTTTGGAGTGCACTATTTCTGTAATGTGCCCACATGGAAGTTTTGGTGAGTAGTATATATAAAGGGCACACATGGAAGATTGCAAGCCATGGTATTAATGTGAGTTATTTTAGAAACCTATGGAAACGAATGAACAATTGATCTTTTGAAGGATTCATACCTTTATATGCAAGACATGAATGATGTTATGAATTGCAAGAATGCAATGTAGAAATTATTATAAAATAGTAAGATATGGCACTTTGACTTTGAAATGTAGAAAATTTGCAAAATAACGAATAACATGTAAGGATCTCACGTAAGAAATGCATATAATTAGACGTTACAAGTGAGAGAAACCTTGCATGTACCGTTGGAGGTCAATTGTCATGAATGTAAAGTATATGGCTAGCCAATGACTTTGTAGATACGAATGGTTGAATTTGGATATGACGAAATCTATGAGACAGGTGATATGATGCTAACGAGTTGGAACTCATCATGTGAATGAACTAAACCAAGCTAGGTATGACATGGACTTGTGAAGGAGCAAGTCAATCCGACATATGGATGCTTGGTTAACGTTGTGAAAGGGGGGTTAGTAAACTTGATTATTCTATGATTGTTAAGTGGGAAATTGGTAGATTGAATAGTACCGTTGTATGAATGAATGTTAGTTCATGTATGATATAGCTTAGAAGAGTTTGACTTTTGAGGGTTATTGGGGGAATAATTTCCAAATCGGAATTGTTGTAATTGAAAGCGCCCTAAAAACCTTGAATGGAAATCTTGGGTTATGACAGGATATTCATATGAGACACTTGATTTAAGTGCACATGTATGTAATACGAGTAAAGTGTGAAAAGAACTAACACATAACTAGCATGAATAGAATTTCTTGGAATTCATCACGATAGGTTCCACATGGATGTTGAAACATCTACCAATTGTAATTTTGATTTCGAACTTGTGGATACTTATGAACACATAGGAATGAAGTAGTAGTTAAGTTGTGATATCTATAACCATGATCGAATGTTCGTAGTATATGTAGGTTCATGGTCTAACATCTTATTCATTAATGGGAGAATTTAGAAGGAATGTTAATGATGGGTATTTACGAGATTACTGTAAGAATAAAAGATCAAATGTGGTTTGTAAGTTATGCTTGTTCAATAATAATGCTTGCGTGAGCCATGGGCGGTTTCATGTTATGTTATGCATCTTGAATAAACTGAATGAATATGTAAGAGTACATAATCTTGGCTAGGAATTTAGAATAAATGGAAGGGGTTGAGATTTAGTAGGTTGGAAGGGGTGCGCGTGGAATCATAATGTTCAGGGACTCGAAATGTGCAATGTGGATGTATGATAAACGGTTTCTCACCAAATACCTAGGCGTGTGTTCTAATTGCATCAATTGAATGAATAAACAAATAAAAGGTAAAATGTAGAATTGGTCTAGTACTAATGACAACGTTTCGATGACGAAACCTTCTTTAAGTGGGGTAGACTTGTAACATCCCGAAAATCCGTTTCGCTTAATTACGCTATTAGGCATGAATAAGAAATGACAAAACGAATTAAATAGCATAACGAGTCTCTATGGAAAATAAAATGGGATGATAAGAATGTGGGTTATGTTATATTATGAAAATAACCTTGTGAGTGTTATTATGTATTTAAGTGAACAAATACACTAGAAAACTAACTTGGCTAGTTAAGTTTTATAAAGAAATAATATTGGGACATAATTGGGGGACTATTAGTGTAAATTGGCCAAATAAAATGGCAAGAAAACACCCATTTTGGGTGAAAAACGTGATCAGCCCCTTTTGGGGCTCTCTTGAGCAAAATTCAAGCCCTAGTCACACCAAAATGGAAGAATTGAAGCAAGCGTTTAAGTATTGACATGATGGGGTTGCAAATTGAGGGTTATCTACAAAGTTTGGAGCTTATGGTAAGAACCCTAGCACAAAACTCATCCAAGTTTCAAAACCCATATGTGGGTTTTGGGCAAATGATGTTAAATTCGTATTATTGCTTGATTGTACGTGATATTGATCATCTCTAATGGTTTAGAGATGAGTTAATTACTAAAAGTTGCTTGGTTGCAAAAGATGATGATTTTAGGTTTTCATTAGTAGCTTTGAAGTTGCTAAATTAGTTGTAAATCAATTTAATGGTAGAAATAATGTGTAGTTGATGCTATTCATGTGGAAATTGATCATGATTGAAGGAAATTATGTGTTTTGGTGGAATGCGTGTAGTAGGAGCTTGTACAATGTGCTTAAAATATGGTACGCCCACCAAATGTTTGATGAAATGTGTAGATGAACTTGCATGCAAGTAATTGATGGATATTAATGGAATATGATGATTGTTAGTAAATTAACATAAATGATGTGTTTTGATGAAAATCATGTATAAATTAGAATGGATTGTGTGTGTGTATGTATGTATGTATGTACGCAAGTAATCTTATGGTTGTATGTGTCCTATAATATATGAATATGATGTTTATGGTGAATTTCATACGGTCTAGTATGTCAATATGGACATATGTTTGTAAGAAGAAAGTTTATATAGTTGAAAGTTGACTTTCTGGGTGTTTTCTTATCTATATAGTTTAAAACCATTCAAATTCAAAAAAAAATTTTACACTTATCTTTATTATTAAAATACAATCTCAAAAACACAATTTACGCGTAAAAATTCAAACGTATATGAAAATAAATTGTTTTACACATGTGTAAATTTATTGTTTATGCATGTGTAAAAAGTTAAATTGGAAGTGTTTTTGCAAGAAAAGATGAATTATTTGGAAAGAAAATTAATTTATTAATGTTGTATTTTGATTATAATGAGGTTTGTATTAAAAAAAATGATTTTGATTGATTTTTTACTTGTTCTCACGGTTCTCACAATATTTAGCGTTCTTAAGATAACCCTCCCATATATATATATATATATATATATATATATATATAGGGGAAAGTTAATTTGAGAACACCTATATTTCGTGCGAACCGCGAGAACGCTATCTAAAACCATTCAAATTCAAAATTTCTTTTTAAACTTGTCTTTATTACTAAAATACAATCTCAAAAACACAATTTACGCGTAAAAATTCAAACGTATACGGAAATAAATTGTTTTTACACATGTGTAAATTTGTTGTTTATATTTGTGTAAACTGTTTCATTTACACATGTGTAAAACGTTAATTTGAAACTGTTTTTGGAAGAAAAGATGAATTATTTGGAAAAAAAATTCATTTATTAATGTTGTATTTTAATTATAATGAGGTTTGTATTAAAAAAATTGATTTTGATTGATTTTTTTACTTGTTCTCATGATATTTAGCGTTCTCAAGATAACCCTCCCTTATATATATAGTTAACTTGATAACACGTATATTTCGTGCGAACCGCGAGAACGCTATCTAAACCATTCAAATTCAAAATTTCTTTTTACCCTTATCTTTGTTACTAAAATACAATCTTAAAAACACAATTTACGCGTAAAAATTCAAGTGTATACAAAAATAAATCGTTTTTACACATGTGTAAATTTACTGTTTATACATTTGTAAACTGTTTCATTTACACATGTGTAAAAAGTTAATTTAAAATGTTTTTGCAAGAAAAGATAAATTATTTGAAAAAAAATTCATTTATTAATGTTGTATTTTGATTATAATGAGGTTGTATTAAAAAAATTGATTTTGATTGATTTTTTACTTGTTCTCACAGTTCTCACGATATTTAGCGTTCTCAAGATAACCCTCCTTTATATATATTTGTGAAAAAAAAGTTATGTAATTTTTTATTTACAAATGTTTGTATATTAAACGGTAATCATATTTAAGGTCCCTCGAATTCTCCAAATAAAGGATAAAAGATGGTCAAAGACTCAACCACGAGTTTAGGTGCAAGACCATATTATGGGAATTTTAAGTTTTTAACCAACCTATCCAGGCACGTGGAGATTTGTGTAGATGTTTATTTATTTGTTTATTTGTTTTACTTTAACATAATAAAAGGATATAATAAGATATTGAGAAGCTTATCATAAATGACATATTGTATCGAGAATAATTGTGTTACCTATAAAGAACAAAGAAAAGTTTGCTTGCAAACATGAAATTTCTAAACGTTTTCATACAAATGTCTTTTGAAGTTAATGATGCGTAGATAGATATTTTGTATACTAGTTTTTAGAAGCATCCCGGGTTGAAATATCTAATATAGCATAATAAAATATATCATTATAATTATTATTATTATTTTAAACAAATCTCTGCCATAAGTTATCATATTCAAATATAAAAAAAAAACAAATCTCTGCGCCGGGGTATAATTAAATCTAGTGCCATTACAAATGAATTCGGAAGTTTGTAATCGATCATTCTAAAAAGAACTAACATGAAATAAGAAAAAAAAAAGTTAATTATTGAAATATCGAACGCATTAATCTAAGGGTTATGTGATGCGTTAAAAAATTCATGGGTATATGATCGGGTATGTAGTTCGGATATTTGGGTATGTTGTTTCGGGAATCGGGTCGGGTATCACCTAATCCCAGACCCGACCCAAACCCACAATTTTTTTAAACTAATCCCAAACCCGACACAATACCTGTCGGGTTACAAAAAATAGTCATTTTTTTCTCCGATTTTTATATAGCACTATGGTACTCGTTGGAAAGATAATAAAACACTCGTTAATCTGGTGTAATTTTTTTCTTTAAAAAATCCCGTATATAAAAGATATTAACGTTTAAAAGTTATGGGAGGAAACACGAGATATAAAATAATAAAGTTTTAATATTTAGATTTAGTAGATTATGTATTTAATAGATTAGGTTAAAGATTATAATAGATTAGGTTAAATCATATTTATTTCTTTTTTTTTAATTGGTTTAGAGTTGACACATCACATCCTATGTGGCATCTCTCAAAGAAGAGATTGTATAAGAGTATGATATGTAGGATTAATCCCTTTGCAATATATATATATATATATAATAGTTATACCCCTTTAGACTATTTGTTGTGGTCCGTGAGTGGACTATCGCGAGTCACTAACAAAGCCATTATCATTTTTACCTAAACCAGTCCTAAATGACAAACGAAAACTCAAATCCAAACTCAATCCCGCCTCCAGAAAACCGAATCCCACCACGACGTTGGACCGTGGAGGAAGAACTCGCGTTGGTCACAGTTATAATACCACATTTCAAGAAGGAGGACATGAGCGAACGAAAACTTTTTGGAGCACGGTTGTGACTAGATTCCATCAACAAATGGGTGATAATATTCGTTCAAGGGAGGCGATATATGAAAAAATTATGGCTTTATGGTCTAAGTGCACAATATTTGAGGGGTTATTCGTAAGTGCCTCGAACAACAATGAGGGTTTAAACGAAGACGGGGCGATTGAGGAGGCTCGTAATGAGTACCGTGCCATACATAATGATAACTACCCGAGCGTTGTGGTTTGAAGAGCTATGAGACCACACTTCGAATAATAGTCTACTTTTTAATATTTATTTATGGTCTTTAATATTTATGTGATGTTTTTTTTAATAGTTATTATGTAACGTTATTTTAATATTTAAGTAACGTTATTTTAATATTTATGCAATTTCTTATAAACAAAATATAAAAAAACATAAAAAATAAAAAAATAAAAAACTGGATAAAGCTATCGCTCAAGATGAGCTACAACAGGGTCAAGTGAGCAGGATTGACGCTTTAGCCAGTGCCATGCAGGGCCGACCCTAAGCATGGGCCGGGTGGTCACCGGCTCAGGGCCCGACCCTCAAATGGACCTGAACTTCTTTTATTTTTTAAATTTATTTTTTTTTTTTTTTTAAATACTAACATTATAATTCATTCCAGGACAAAGAAAATTACATTAAGATAGCGGGTAGGCGGGCAACAAGCTGCGCCGCCACCCCTTTCTGGATAGCAAATCCTAATCTACTAAAAACATAACCATGTCCACCCGGAGCCGAGACACTACTGTGAATAACCCGCTGGACCCTGGTCAGGAAACGGGTAGCCTCCGGTGCCAATGAGCCAAAGGTATCAAAAGCCAAAGGTACAAAAACGTGTTGGTTCTCCTCGCAGGCTTTAGCATGTTTTTCTACCTTCTTTGCCTCTGCTTTCCGGACCGCTTGCCCTGCAACAAAGCCACTATCCCTCAACCCAACTAAGGGAGATACACCCGTCAGGTCAACACAAGCATGCTTCCCCCCGGCCCACCCAAAGACAAGGAGATCTGCTGGTCGTAGGGTGGATCTCCCTTCTGCTGGATCCGAGAGGAAGTTTATAGGGGCCTCCTTCTTGGCTGAGATCCCAGCCCGTCTTAAAATGTCCCACAGAATGTCTCGAACCCAATCATGCCGATATTTAAAACCGGGCAACTCCTTACAATGAACCGCGTGTTCCCCGTATTCATCCAGGCAAGCCTTACGGCACATCGGACAGATGTCATCCTCCTGGTACATTGGGATCATCAGACGATATTTAAGAATGGCCCTGTATTCAATAGCGGACATGCTTTGGCCTAAACCTTCGATCGGGATAACAGTTAGGAAATCTTGGGCGTGGGGGGTTTGCAGGCATTCAATAACTGCCCTCTGACGGGGGGACAGACCAAAAACTTCACCCAGGTTCTGAGCGATTTTGCCATAAAGGGCATTCGCCAAAGTTTTCTGAGGCTTTGGGGGGGCGGTGTCCTTGTTAGAAAAACCGCCAATATCAAAACCTGGGAGATAATCATTTAGCTTTTCGAGGGCCTGCACGTAGTCCAAGTCTGCGCCGAAAACCCCGCTATTTCGTAGGATGTGGTCTTGAAGGTTCCAGGACTGAGCTCGTGACGCCACAAACGCATACATGTTAATTTCTATATTTAGGATATATATTTGTTATTTATAGATTAAGGTCTTGTTAGTGGAGTTGGAAAAACCATGTTAATTTAATGTAGATGTCTCAAGTTCAATCATTGGCTCTAGTAGCACCATATTCAAATTTTTTTAATTCATTCATTTACAGAATTTTGGGCCAAATTTTTTTTTCGCCCGAGGCCCAATTTTTTTTAGTGCTTTCGGAGACCGCCTTGGTGCCACGTCATCGTCTAGTTGTCCTTTTTTTTTTTATTGGATAAAGCATTGGCTCATTTTGAACCAACGCATAGTTTTAGTGTAACATAATAATACATTAATACAAATTCCTTTGGTACAAGGCTATGTTTATAAATTCACAGTTAAAGCTTGACACAAAACCAAAAAAAGTGCATACGAATTTAAACATGACATATTTTCGATTTTAAGTGTTAGCATTAAAAATCTAACTGGTTTACGTTTTAATCTATATCTATATCTATACTACTATATAGTGGGTGCTAGACAGGTAAAGTTGTCATTTCATGTTTATGCATAACGGTAAAATTGTAATTTCATTAGAATGACAAGATAAATTTAATACAACTATTAATTTCTATTAATTAAAGAGAAAAAACAAGAAATTAATGATTAATAGTTGAAGGTTAAAAAAAACGCAAAAACAAAAAACAAAAATTTAGTTTGTATAATATTACACCATTCACAATTAAAAACCCCTATATTTTGTGTCTTATCTACAATAAATTAACCGCAAACAAACTCACATGTTCGTTATATAATTTTTAGAATTTGCTTGTGGAGATTAACAAACAACTAGCAAGAATGCACTTTACCTATCATGCTTTCTGGTAACAGCGCAATGTTCTTTTTTAATCAATAATAGAGGATAAATTTTGATCCAGTTATAAGTTGGTTTGAATCTCTATAATATAACAAGTAAAAGTAATAGGAGGAATATGGCTGTTTAGCGCGACTGTTTTCGGGTTATTCAGGTTATTTAAATTACAATTTGATTTATGCTTGAATTCGAATCGAGCTAAATAAACAAAATTATATACATGTACTTTTTATAAAAGAAATTCAAGTTATATATTATTCAATTTGAATTTTCAGATCGAATCGGGTCGAAAATCATAAATTTGACCAAACGCAACATCCAAACATTATACAGCACCGCCGCAACGCGTGGGCTCCTGCTAGTACATTAATACATAGTCTTACTGAAACATAATAATACATTAATACAAATTCCTTTGGTACAAGGCTATGTTTATAAATTCACAGTTAAAGCTTGACACAAAACCTAAAAAAAAAGTACATACGAATTTAAACATGACATATTTTCGATTTTAAGAGTTAGCATTAAAAACCTAAACTAGTTTACGTTTTAATATTAAACCTCCCTTAGAAAATTATAAAGAGTAGAATAAAAAATATTGTGTCGAAAATTAACTTCTCTGCGTCTTACTTATCGTCACTTAGATATTGTTTCTAATTAAAGGTTCTTGTCATTTAGATATTGTTTTTAACTAAAGGCTCTTTGTTGCTTGTAAGAAAAAAGCACTTTCTATAAACTAGGAAATGGTAGAACATTTGGTATGAGAGAATTGCCTGTGGAGTATACAAGCACATAAGCAGGCTGAAATATTCTTTCAATAAAAATAAGCTAATCTAAGTTTTAAATTCTCTAAACCGTTTAATAAACAAGTTGTAATTATTTTAATAGGTTTAATTCATTTTATTAAACGAGTCATGTCTAAGTGTATAAAATTTAGTAGGTTGACCAGTCAACTAATCTAAAATATATCAAACTAGATTATACCCCGGGAGCGTCCCGGGTTGAGAAATTTAATATGATACATCAAATTTACATATGAAATAGACTGATGAATAACTCTAATATTAATATCTAACCTAAAACAAATTAACAATGTACAACTCCAATGCTAACACCTAACCTAAAAGAATGTAGAACTTTAATGTAACTCTAATATTAACACATATCCTAAAGACTAAACAAATGTACAACTCTAACATACTAATATTGATACATAACTTAAAACAACGTATAACTCTATTAACCTATTTGGCTTTGGTTGAAAAAAAAAATTCATATTTACTGATTTAAACATAATTAGTGACTTGTCTATACATGATTAATGATTTTCCTGAACACTTTGTGTTTTTTTTTCCTGTATGAACAAAACCCCACAAAAATTTATCCGTTTTTTATATAGCACTATGGTACTCGTTGGAAAGATAATAAAACGCTCGTTAATTTGGTGTAATTTTTTTCTTTAAAAAATCTCGTATATTAAAGATATTAACGTTTAAAAATTATGGGAGGAAACATAAGAGTGAAAAATCCAATTTTGTTTTTAAATTATTTTTTTCCTAAAATATCTCAATACCACATGGGATGACACATGGCACACTCAAAGAAGAGAATGCCTCTTTGAGTGTCATGTCATTAAAATGACTGTGGTTTATTATATGTATAGATAAACAAAATCGTATATATGTTCAAACAACCAACCGGTTAATCCGTTAACCAATTTGTGACCGGCCCTCAATTTAATTACAATCCAGTTATACCTGTAGGCCGTAGCTCATTTACAAATCCCCAACTTATTTTGACACGCCAACACGTTTGACCCATTTAGGTAAACAAGTTACATGAGTCAGTTCAGCTTACACATGTTTGAGTGTAATCAAGTTAAAGATTGATGTCTTTGACACAAATAATAATATGACTAGCGTTCAGGTTTATCGATTTCTATCCATGACACGACTATAACACACCATTTTTTACTAGAATCTTCATTATAGTGTTGATTGTCCAATCAGTACATTTTGATATCATTTCATACTAAAACCAACAAGAATTACAAGTGAGGCGCGGGTAGACGGGCAACAAGCTGCGCCGCAACCCCTTTTTGAATAGCAAAGCCTACTCTATTAAATATAAAGCTTGTGTCCTTGGCCGTAGGAGAGTTACTCTGCACCACCTTCTGCACTCGATCTAAAAACCGGATTGCATCGGGAGCAAGGCCCCCAAATGTGTCAAAAGCGAAGGGCACAAAGACGTGTTGGTTTTCAAGACAAGCAGCTTCATGTTTGTCAACTTTCTTGGATTCAGCCTTTAAGACTGCTTGCCCTGCACAAACCCCGAATCCCGAAGTCCCACCAAAGGAGACACCCCTGTGAGATCAACGCACGCGTTTTTTCCCTGCGCCCATCCGAACACAAGGACATCCGCTGGTCTTAGGGTGGACCGCTCCTCAAGTGGATCCGTCAAAAAATTAACCGGGGCTTCTTTCCTAGCTGAAATCCCTGCTCTTCGTAAGACGTCCCATAAGACATCCCTGACCAGGTCATGTCTGTATTTAAATCCTGGCAGCTCCTTACAGTGAAGGGCATGCTCCCCAAATTTTTCTAAACATGCCTTTTTGCAAACTGGACACGGCTCATCAACTGGGAACATGGGAATCATGAGTCTATACTTAAGGATAGCCCGATATTCAACAGCCGACATGTGTTGTCCAAGCCCATCGATGGGAAGGGCAGTCAAAAAATCTTGGGCATGCGCTCCTTTAAGACATCCAAGCACAGCTTTCTAGCGCGGAGACATGGAAAACTTTTCTCCCATGGTTTGAAGGGTTTTACCGGTAAAAGCACTCGCCAAAATATTGTATACGTTGACAATAGAATGATAGATAATCATAAACTCTTGGTGTATTATCTATTTTTGTTATATCTATACCTAGTTTATAATTTTATGTTCAAACATTTATATTATCTGTTTCCGTTAATCAAATTAAATCATTGTCATAAACATAATAATTAGAGGGAATTACATAAATTGTCATTTAGTTATTAGTGAAACTACATCCTATGTCATTTATATTAATTTTTCACTCCTTTCTTTAATAAAGTTGTACAATAACCAACTTCAAATCATAAAAGAAAGGACATAAGCAGGGAAAAATTAACATAAAGGACATACAATGAAATGTCACTAATAACTAAAGGACAAAGTTTGAGTGGTCCCCAAATCTACAAATCACATTTTTTTTGAACGACCAATGAAACTTTATTCAAAAAGCTAGTAAGGACTAACCCATTCGAACACTGTCGAACCTACCCCAAGAATCCCATGAAAATCTACAAATCACACAAAAGTCCGGGGGAAAGCCCGACAAACAACATTCCGACAAAAACCCAAAAAAACAAACCATGCCCAAACATACAAATAAAAAGCCACGACTAACCCATTCTAACACTGTCGAACCTACCCCAAGAATCCCATGAAAATCTACAAATCACATAAGTGAGAAGTGTAGGAGAGGTTTTAAGCCGTTGATCTTAAAATCCAATGGTTGAGATTGGGTGGCCCCAAAATCTACAAATCACATAAGAGAAAACAAGTGAAATAAGTGAGGAAGAGCAAAATAGAAACATCTATTATTGCACTTAAAATCTCACTTCTCTCAAGATTTTTAAATGGTTATACTTTTTATATGATAATATTTTTTAAATAAATTACACCATATTAACAAGAATTTTATTCTCTTTAATTTGAGTAATCTTGATATAATTTTCTTAATTTAAAAAAATATATTTAGCAAGCTACATGATTACGTGTTTCGGTATAGCGTTACGTGATTTTCTTGTATAATGTTATGGGATTATGTATCAGTATGTAATTATATAATATACATTTTATTTTTGAAACAAGTATAATGTTACGTGATTTTGTAACATTACGTAATTACGTAACACTAGTTGACTATGTATTATTACGTGATTTTGAATACCCATTACATGATTACGTACCAACTTTAATTGTGAGCAACAAAACATAATGTATAATGTTTCATGGAATGTCTAATATTTCAGATCTAATCATGTATTAAGTATAAGTGAAATAAGAAACATTAACCAATCAACCTCTAATAACCACGTAATACTGTATATTACATATTCAATCATGTAATAAAACATAAAACATAAAACGATTAAGTTCTCATTATTAATCACGCAATAAGCATAACTGTAATAACATTAGTTATAACAAATCATATTGAACGTGTAATCGCATATCATGTAACAACATTTAAAAAATAAGAAAATTACAGCAATAGCGTACTCAACTTAAAGAGAATGCAATGCTTGTCAATATAGTGCAACTTTTAAATCAATATTGACACATGAAAAAAATTATAGACATTTAAAAATCGCGAGAAAGTGGGTTTATAACCAAACATTATTGGATATTCCTATAATATCTTTGGCTTTGAATGACTCGTACACGTTGTATTTTAGTCTTTAGATGTGTTGTACAATAACCAACTTCAAATTATATAACGTCGTCACTATATATTCTTTTAGTCATCCTCTTGTTTAATATTAATCGTTAAGGTCGTTGATTTTGTTTTTTTTTTTTTAAGTAATTTTAGGTTTGAACTCATAAAATGAGCTTGAAGAAAGGCTCAGAGCTCAACTCGAACTTGTTTTTATCAATGTGATTTGAATTTCTGATGAGTTAAGTTTAACTCACAAAATTGACTCACTCAACCTGTATGAATAATTGACAATAACTTTTAATTTTGTTTTAAGAGTACAACCTTTTCTACCTCCAATGTTAGTTTCCGAATCTTTACTTCCTGTTTTTACACAAGTGGAGAAGAATTTTATGTTAACGGTAACGAGACTCGTTAGTCGTTACTTGGACCATTTGATTTTGAAAAGTCTATTGGGTTGATATTATTATCTGGGCCGGACTCTCTAAGGACTTTTGTATCCCTAAATTTAGAGGTGTACAAAATACCCGAACCTGAACCCGAACCCGAAAAAAAAAATACCCGAACCCGACCCTACCCGGTTATTTAATATCCGAACCCGACCCTACCCGGTTATTTAATACCCGAACCCGACCCTACCCGTAGGGTATTTTCGCAAACTAATGTATTAACATTAAAATTTTACTACAAAAAACACAAATATATATAAAACATTTATGTTTTATTTATAAAGTCTCATACCAATTTCTATTTTAAGTTATAAGTGAAGCATAAAATACCTAACCAATTTAATTTATAACATAAAACATACTGTAAAAAAATATATATAGTATAACCAACCCGCCCGAGTTGACCCGAACCCGACCCGAACCCATTTAGACTAAACCTAAACCCACTAATTTCGTGTTAGGTCCGGGTCGTGTTTTCGGGTCGTGTCGGAAATTCACACGCTTACTTGAAAATAGGTATTTAGTACCCGAAAATGGGTATACCCAAAACCGGGTATTGAAAACCCGAACCCGATCTGAACCTGGTATATAGGGTATGGCTTTTCACGAAAATACCCTACCAGAACCCGACTCGATTATTTCGTAATACCCGGTTATACCCTACCCGATCATACCCGAACCCAGGTACGTAACCGAACCCGGGTATTCAAAAAACCCGGTTTTGTACACCTCTACCTAAATTGATATAATTTTAAATAACTCAAAACTTTTTTTTTTGATCGGCGAATAACTGTGTGGCAACCACCCTTGCGGGGCGCCGTGCCCAAGAATCGACTACTCGACCTCCAGTAGCCCCCGCCTTCTCCATATGCGCGGAAACCCGAGCCCTACCCGCCCGAAGGCACGACAGTGTTATAGAACTCGGTAAAACCTCTCCGCCCGTCAGATTCGAACCGACGCCACCCGTATTCGATCTTCACCCAGATGCCAAACCATAAATGATGAAAGTGGGGATCGAACCTTTGATCACATAGGTGAAACAAAAGCCACTCTACCATTCCACCACTATGGATGGATAAATAACTCAAAACTTAAAAAACCGGATTTGTTTCTCCAAATTAATAATGGTTAACGGCAAATGATAAAGCGGTGGAGTAGTTGGGAGATTTGTTGTTCTTGTGATCCGGGTTTGATTTCCACTCTCCTCATTATTTTATGCGACATCCAGGTGAAGAGCGAATACGGGTGACGCTGATTCGACTTGGATGGAGGCGAGGTTTTATCGATTATTCCACTGTAGTGCCTTCGGGTAGGTGGAGGTCGGGTTTCTGCGCATATGGGAGACCCAAGGGGGTGGCGGCAATTGAGTAGTCGACCTTGGCCACATCGCCCGGTGTTACGGTGGTTGGCACGTCGTTCCTTGCCGTTAAAAAAATAATAATGGTTAACTGAATCAACTGTGTTGAATTTGAAATGGATTATAAGGCCTCACCGGTGTAGGGATGGCGTCCCCTCCACCTCAGTGTATTTTTAGCGCCCCCATCCCTTTCTCGGGCGTCATTGAAGGCCCTGCGACTACAGTAACGAATGATGGTAGGGAGAGAAGATGGGTCCGCTTATTTTTTTTAAGGATGAAGAAGAAAGGGTTGATGTTGGGTGACCGTGGTGAAGTAAAGTCAACTAAAATAAATAAAGCTAAACTATTTTTTTAATGTTATGTATTTTTATTTTGAATGTTATGTATTTTTATTTTAATGTGATGTATTTTTATTTGTTTTATGTATCTTTTGTTAATTTAAATAAAAAAAATGCAAACATAATAAATAAATGATTGAGTAATATGAGGGGGCTTTATTCTATTTTTTGAGTCTTATTAAAAGGTTGTAACGAAGCCCGTTTTGAAATGATGATGAGATGACAGAATCCTCACCATGAAGCCTAATTGTCGACAACATATTCAATCGATTAACTTTTTTTTTTTGAACGACAAATTTATACTCCTTGTGGGACTTGAACCCATGACCTCCCCTTAAGTGTTCTTTGAAGCTTTGCTTCTACCATTGGGCCACCAACCCCAAATAATAAATTAACTATATATAAAAGAAAGGCCTCTTGATGACATGACATTTAATGGGGCAACCCTGACCCCTTGAATGTGTCATGTGCCATCATGTGGAGCTTTATTTTAATTTTTTAATTTTGTTTTTTTAAATAAAATTAAATCACATAAATTAAAAATGTTAAAATAATAAAAGCCTACCTGATTAAGTATTCTTCTTTATTACGCCTCTCATATCTTTCAGTCTCTTTTACATCTTCATTGAAACCCATCTTCTCCTTCTCCCAAAAAAAAAAAAAAAAAAAAAAACAGAAAACTTTGTTCTCTTTACTATATCATAAATGTGGTGGCGATCAACTTCCTTCACAAGATCTTGCAATAGTGTTTTGGTTTTTGTATAAGCAAAAGTAAGATCTGGTATTTCTAGGGTTTTAGGAACTGCAAATCTACCTTTCATTAGTCTCAATTTTAGTTTTATGTACTTAGATTTTTAGTCAAAACGTTGGCTTTTTTGTTGTTGGTGGATTAACAAATATTGTTTATTTAGGGTTGGTGGGTTAGTGGGTAGGTGGATCTCTCTTGCTTGCTAATGAAACCCGTAATATTTTTTTTTAATATATAGTTTAAATCTCTCACCTACCCGATCAAAATCATTCATTGTGTCAACTGATCTTGAGTCTGAATCATGCTAGTCATCTTTTCCATAGAACACAAACTTACACCCTTTTTCTTGGTGCATTTTAACTCAAAATCTTGACCAGCAATAGTAAACTTCATTGTTAAATTCTTGAAATTCCAAATAATATCATTCAATGTTTCCATCCATTGAATACCCAATACCAAATCATAATTGTTCAAATCAATGACTAACATGTTTGTAGTAAGCCAATTCCCCTGCATAACCCATCGAAAATCTTTACACATTTTGTACTTGTTTAACCGTACATTTAAACTTTTAGGCCAGGGCTTTGCTCATGAAATTATGGGTTGAACAACTATCTAACAAGATATACAAATACTTAGTACCAATAGTATCAATTACTTGCATTGTTGAAAAAGATGGTAGGCCCATTATAGCATTCAGGGAAATATGGGGATCCACTTGAACATCAGCCACATCAATAACTAAACCCTCTATCTCTTCATCCTCTACATATTCATCAACCTCCACTAAAAACAATTGTTCCTTCCCCTTACAAACTCTACTATGCCAAGCAACATATTTCTTATTACAGAAAAAACATTCCCCTTTTGCCCTCTTATCATCCATATATTTATTAGTAACTTTTCTTGGAACCAAGGCATTTGAAGGAACAGAATTAACAGGTGTTGCCAACACAGGTTGTTTGGCAATACTAGTTAGATTATTAGTTCTTTTAATGTTCTGTTTGTAACTAGTGGAACTGTTACCAGAAGCATTATTCCAACCCAGAGTTTTAATTGTTTGTGTCTGTAATCTTGCCAAAGAATAGGTTTCCCTTAAAGTCTTTGGTTTGAACATCTTTACATGACACTTGATTTCTAGTTTTAAACCCTCAATGAATAGACTGATTGTATATTCATCAGGTAGAGTCACTTTATTCAACAACAAATCAAATTCATCACAATAATCTTCTAACTCACCCGTTTGTGTTAATGCCTTGAGTGCACCCATTGCATCCTCTATTAATGTTGCCGCAAATCTTGTGGATGCATTTCTTGTATACTCATCCCAAGTCACATCACATATCTGTTTTCTAGTGGATTTCATAAAACCTTGATGCCATTGCAAGGCTTTACCCTCTAAATGGACAGCCGCATATCTGACTTTGTATCTTTCAGGGGTGTCATCAATTGAGAAGAAGTGTTCACACTTGTACAACCATCCTTCTACATCGTCACCATTAAACTTTGGAAATTCCACCTTTGTTAAACGATTATTACTGATTCTATCACCCTCATTTCTTGGAATCATTGTACCTTGTTGTTCTAATTTCTAGAAAGTTTCTTGCATCTGATCAAAGGCTGCCTTTAAACTCAAAAAAATTTCTTGAGTTTGTGTTGTAAAATCATCTAAACGGCTAACATCTTTAGCAATTCGATCTACTTCTTGGTTTCTGGTAGTCATGATTGTATAGGAATTACAGGATTTAGAAAAAAAAATGAATTGAAGAAAAGAATCAAGAATCAGGCAACTGATTTGTTAGTACATGATGTCCCTAGGCTAGTATATATGTTGTTTGGACGCGTTTCGGGGTGTTTGGAAGTGTTTATAAGCGTTTTGGGAGTTCTTGGTGCTTATTGGCGATTGGGAAGTCTTTACATGCGATTAGCTTCTAACTCGCATGTTCTTACATGCGATTGGTAGTCAATTGTGTGTTGGTATAGGCGATTAGGCCCTAATCGCCTATACTGCATGGTAGATAGCATCCCCAATCGCCTGTACTGGTCTGTACGAGTACGAGAGGTATAAATAGGCCCAATCATTACCCTAATCATTAGTTCTTGCCACACACACTCTCCAAACGCCCTCCCCTGGCCTGAGAAGTCTGATTTGATCATTGTAACACTCGAGCTCTGTTTTAATGATAAATCTTTAATCTTTTGACCCGTTTGTGTGTGTTAATTACTCGCATATCATTGTTTCTTGGTTGTTTTTGTTATTAGAACATATTTAGAGGATTCTGCACTCTGAATATGAACCTCGTGATTGTCGGTTGACCCGTTCGTCAATCCCACAAGTGGTATCAGAGCCGAGGCTCTTATCACGAGCGGTTTGATAACAAAAACGAGTGAAAAAGGTTGGTTTTTGTGTGAAAGTTGTGATTTTTATCCAAAAAACCTGTTTGAACTTTGAAACTTTGAGTTTTTCATAAAAAACCCATATTTTCAAATTCTTAGTGTGTTTTTACGGATGAAAACGTGCGTTTTTGATTAGGTTTTGTTCTAAAACTGTTTTGGAAACTTTTCTAATCATTTGGGGATTAAACACATTGTTTTGGATAAGTTTGAAGCAAAAATGGTAGTTTTTGAGCAAAAGTGAACTTGCAGATCAAATCAGGCGAGTAGGAACCCTAATCACATGAACTTTTTGTGTGATTAGCCTAATCACCACTTGTTACTAGCAATTAGCCCCAATCGCCTGAAACTACATGCAATTGGCCACCAATCGCCTCTAAGTACTAGTGATTAGAAGCCAATCGCCTATAACTACATGTGGCATAGCTTCTAATCACGTGGTGTGTCCCAATCACCCTTAAACCTCTAATCGCTCAACTGTTCACTAGCAATTACACCAATCACGTGTAAAAACTAGCAATTAGGATCCCAATCACCTATAAGCTAGCAATTACAATCACCAATCACCTATAACTACATGTGGCATAGCTTCTAATCACGTGTTAATCACCCCTAAACTTGTAATCGCTCAACTGTTCACTAGCATTTACACCGATCACGTGTGAAAACTAGTGATTAGGATCCCAATCACCTATAAACTAGCATTTACAATTCCCAATCACATATAAACTAGCATTTACAATTCCTAATCACCTATAACGTGCTGAACCTAAAATTGACCTAAGTTTGACTCGTGTTGACCAAAGTTGACTTTCGTTGACCAAGTTTGACTTAAAAAAACGTTCTTGTTAACCATCTTTGACCGAAGTTTGACTTTTGCTGACCAAGAGTTTTTCACAAGGTTTTCATAATGGCAAATGCAACCAAACCATGGGCTTTCGCATCTTCAATGAACACCCAACCGGTTCAACAACGACAACAATAAGGGAGTTCCGGATGTAATCCGTGGGCCCATCTGGAGAGGAAATCAACGTTAGATGCTAGTCAAAGTTAACCGAATCAAACCAGACAACTTTACAATGTTCAAAACAATCAAGAAATAGTTGTGGTTTTGGTTACTCCTGCAATTCACTCTGTCCCAGCAAACACGGATGCTGCGAGTGTACTTACTATGCATGCTGAGAAAGGTTTTGACCAGAAGACACAACTCATGGGAGGTGATAATGGGGAAATTGCGTGTTTTGCTCAACGAGTAGAGACTGTAGAATCGGGAGAAGTGTTAGAGAGTGCTCAAACCTCAGAAGAGAGTACAAATGCAGATAGTGAAGTATTAGCAAGTGAACAAGACGTTGAACGAAACTCTGATGAAATCAACAGAACTGCTGCAAATTGTTCAACTTCTGAAAGGAGTGAATCAGAAGAGGAAGATGTTGATGATCAAAATCCAGAAGTTGGAGTTCAAATCAAGCACAGAATTGACTCTATTACATAAGGATCTTCCAGGTTTGTCTGTTCTAACTGTGCCAAACTCCAAAGTACGATTGAAAGGCTGTTTGAAAACCAACAGACCCTTACTTGCGATCTTGCTAATTGCATAACCATCAATGAAGTTTTGAGAGCAAATGAAATGGAAGTTAGAAACTTAAATGAAATTTTAATGAAAGAAAATTCTGAGCTTTCTAAAACTCTTGAGGAAATAAAGAAAGAATTGGCACAAACAAAATCTGATTATGAAAGAGCCCAACATAAGCTAGATGGTTTTCAGTTTGCAAAGTTTGTGCTAAGTAAAAATGATGTTGATCTTAAAAACCAGTCTCAGCAAAAATAAAATCAAGGATTTGGTTATAGTAAACGTTCTGTAAACAGACAGAAAGTGAAATTGAAACCAAAGGCCTTACCGGAGGCAGACCTTGAGGATTCTAATAAAGAATCCCAGGAAACTGAGAAGGCTCAATCAGGTTCACATAGCTCTATTAAAAATCACATTTTGTGTGAACCTGGTCTGGAAAAGAAGAACTTTCAGTTTGTTGAAGGCACGGAAGGGCTGTACATGTTGGTGGGATATAACAAATTGTTTTCTGATAAAGAGTTTCCAATTAAAAATGTGGATCAATCCTTAATTAAACATATTTTTAAGGAAATACCAGTCACTGAAGCTCAGATCAGAAAACTCGTTGATCAGAAGAAAGATGTTGAACATAGACCCACCAAACATGTGAATCAAAAGAATCGGTCTGGGAAAAATCAAAAGGGTCCCAAGATCAATGAACTTAAGCCCATCAAATTGAAAGGTGCTGATCAGATGAGACATTCTCTTCAAAAACATCAAAGAAATTTTTCACCAAGATCATCTGATTATGATTCATATCTGAGTACCTATCGGTTTAGAAGTTCACAAGGGAGTTGTAGCCCTAGATTTTCTCAGGTTAGCTCGAGACAGTCACGGTATGAACCTCAGTACTATGAAGAGTGGAGGTCATGCTATGAATGTAACGAGGTTAGACACTTGATTGCTAATTGTCCCTATCTAAGAAAATTAAAGGGAAAAGCACTTAAGCCCCCTAAATATAACAACCAAAGATACAAGTCACCTGAACAACAAGTTCAGGTGACACCAAAGAATGTGAAAAAGAAACAGTTGTTGTTGATGGTGCAAAGCCTAAAGCTGACCAGGCATCAAGCTCAAAGGCCCAACCCAAGGTTGCAAAACCCACGGGAGGCCCAAAAGCAGGTACAAAGACTAACCAAAGGGCAAAGCCTCCAGCTAACCCAAAGGTGAAGTCTCAGGTACCACCCAAATCTGTCAAGCAAAGACCTGTAAAGGTTAAGCATGACCAGATTTGGAAGCTAAAAGCAGCTAAAGCCCCGTCTGTGTGTTTATTTGCTTTGTTAGCACCATCTACATTAACTGCTGTTGATGAGAAAACACCCACCCCTCATGGCAGATGGATGGAGCTGCCTATGATTGATGAGAAAACACCTACCCCTCCAGAACTAATCTTTGAACGAGTGTGCAGGTTGTTCCAGGAGGAACTATCAGCAATCATTTGATTGTTGACAGTGGGGCATCTTAGCACAAAATAGGTGTCATATCGCTCTAGTATATTGATCAGGATATCTTTGGAGGATATGTAACCTTAGACAATCAGGGAGGGGATTTGTTATCGAAGAAGAAGAAAGAAAGAAGAGAAAATGCTCGATGAGAATAATTCAACACCCAGAGTTTCGACTTAACAACGGATGTCAGAAATGAATAAGAGTGGACTGGGTGATTGCTGCAGAACGGTTCCTTCATTATCTAAAGGGTTACCGACCAAGGTCTATGGTTCCCTAATGGCGATAAGCTGGATCTCGTTGAATTTAGTGAGTTTATCAATGGTGGTTACAATATTGAAGCTGGATTCACAACGGGTGGATATCAGTTATTAGGAGGTCGTCACATGTGTTTCCTGCAACCTGCGAAGCCGAATCAGTTTTTATTAATTTTCCTGCATGATCAAACACAACGACTGTGCATATCATGATTCAAATGACTAGGCTTGAAGCTGAACAAGGCCCGAATCTAAACAACAAAATCATCCTGAACAACAAGAACCCGATATTTAATCTTCAGAGAAACCAGATCGTGGTAGAGCTCCGGCAATCGAAGCTGAAGAAGATGAGAGTCAAGAAATGAAAGTGAAGATGATATTGATCTTCGTCCAAGTCACAGAATCGTCAATCATAAAAGAGGATATTTCTTGATTCCTCCCAAGTTATCGAAGCTAATCGACGACCAAGACGAGATCTTATGAAGCCACGACTAAAGCTCAAATCAGTTGATATATTCAAGTCTTCAGAGGTCATAAACTGCGGTGTCACCCTAAGTTCAAGAATGCTGAACATGAAGACATGAAGACATGAAGACTCGAAGACTATATATCACAACTAGGTTCAACGAGGAGTCTGTAAATACACATCGTGTGTGTCCTCTGCTAGGTGAAAGGTTGATTCTGTAAATCACTTGCTAGGTCCAAGGGGGAGTCTGTAAGTGCATCATTTATATGTCCCTAGCTAGTGATAGGTCCCTATAGGTCGTTGGCTAGGTTAATCAAGTAGTTTATGGCTCGTAATCATATACTAGCTAGGTCCAAGGGGGAGTCTGTTAGTACATGATGTCCCTAGGCTAGTATATATGTTGTTTGGACGCGTTTCGGGGTGTTTGGAAGTGTTTATAAGCGTTTTAGGAGTGCTTGGTGCTTATTGGCGATTGGGTAGTCTTTACATGCGATTAGCTTCTAACTCGCATGTTCTTACATGCGATTGGTAGTCAATTGTGTGTTGGTATAGGCGATTAGGCCCCAATCGCCTATACTGCATGGTGGATAGCATCCCCAATCGCCTGTAGTGGTCTGTAAGAGTACGAGAAGTATAAATAGGCCCAATCATTACCCTAATCATTTGTTCTCGCCACACATACTCTCCAAACACCCTCCCCTGGTCTGAGAAGTCTGATTTGATCATTGTAACACTTGAGCTCTATTTTAAAGATAAATCTTTAATCTTTTGACTCGTTTGTGTGTGTTAATTACTCGCATATCATTGTTTCTTGGTTGTTTTTGTTATTAGAACAAATTTAGAGGATTCCGCACTCTGAATATAAACCTCGTGATTGTCGGTTGACCCGTTCGTCGATCCCACATGATTAATGATAAAGAATAGAATGATCAACAATCGATCACTCCAAGAATCAATTGAAATGAACAGGAATTGAACTGAATGAACAGAGTATCAACAAACTGATTGTTTGAACGGAATGGTTTGATAACAAATTGATCATTCCATATGAACAGAAACAAAACGAATTAAAGAATTGACAGAAAAAATTGGATTGAATTCAAAGAATTGGATAGAAACGACGAAAAACTCACCGGAGAAAATGATCGGAATGGTGGTGGTGGTCGGAATCGATGAGCTCCGATGAGAATTGGTGGCTCTGATACCAATTGTTAGCCTGAATTGAGAGAAAACACAGAGAAGAAGAAGGGAAAACCCAAATCAAGCTTAACTGGATAGCTTGGGGTTGTTATGTTTTATAACCGTCATCAACTAACATATTTCACATATTACAATATAGTCCCTCAACTATCTATTATTACAATTATGACCCACAAACTATTACTAATTGACTTATTATGTAACAAAAGTAAGCTTTATGTATCTTTGCTCATCATTGTTTGTAGCGAAACTTCCGCTTCATATGATCTTTGTTCACGGGAGTAAATGATTGTTGATCTCAATGGTAGGAGTACTCTAGTTGCACTTGTGCTCTATATATTGATTTCATATCTGTTTGAATGATTTCCTGGTGACTTTTTTTTAATTACTTTGATGAATGTGATAGTAACATGATTTTACTTATTTATCAATTTTTATTAAGTTATATTAGATTTTTCAACACCGGGTCGCTCCCAGGTTATAAAGCTAGTATGCTATATGCAATAAACCCAATAAAATAATATGTTCGTACTTTTTTCTTTTAATTTTAAAACATTTATCTATACATGTATAAGTTATATATACGAAATTAATTTATATTTCTTTAGTTTCAAGATAGATGAATTTTCAAATATTTATTTTTTTAGGGTTAGTACTTGAACGGTATATTTTGTTATTCTGGTTTCTCATATAAAACAAAATTAGGGTATATTATATATATATATATATATATATATATATATATAAAGCTGATTTAAAATATAAAACAAAATAACATTTTTTTAAAGACGTAGTTTAATGGTGAAATCCTAATCCTAACAACCTTTGGGTCACAAGTTCGAGTCATCCCACACGCCGGATCCTTTCAACCTTAATGGGTATGATTTTTCGATGAACGAGAATAGAACATATGACCAACCCTGGACGGGAACACTCTTAAAAGGTAAATCCCCCCATCTCACACCAGCTGGACTGGGATTATTGGCAAACAAAATAGCAATTAAGAGATTAATCTGAACCCTAAAATCGAAATACTGAACAATTAAGATTCAATTAATGACAAATAAAAATCATTATAGCATTTTATAAAAATATTTTAGTGACAGACAGTGAAGGGGTTGTGGCAAAACATAAAACAAAAGGTCTCTAGTTTCTTGCAGATAGTCGTAGTATTAGACAAGAAAGGAATAGGAAAGGTCTTGTCACAAGACAATACACATTCATTCACAACCCCTCAGAATATTGTGCAAGTACACCGTACCACAAAATCCCAATTTTTTTTGTTTGATAGATCGCCTAAAATTTAAACAATTAAAATAATCCAAAAATAAAACTACAAGATTCAAGAAATTGGCACCGCTAGGGCTCTATTTCAATTCTCCCTAAAGCGTTTTATTTTGGTTAGAGCGAGGTGTTTCAGTCACATCATGGTTTGGGTCAGTACGAGGTTGCATGAGAGTCTGAAAAATAATGTGTTAAGCGCCTCGCTATGGCCATAGCGAGGTACTTTGGGACAGGGGGGATTAATCTGGACATCTTGGTGTTAGGAGGGTTTTAGTTTGGGTTTGTTTTGAAGTGTTTTTTTTTTTTTACTTTTTTATTTAATTATTGTAATTTTTTTAATTTAAAAAACAACGTAATAACCCTAATCAAACTATAATTAATCAAGTAATCCTAACTTTAACATATTAATAAAGTGTACGTTCAATTGTCACCGTGAGTGGATAAATTATTCACGGAGAAGACCTCGTCGAAGAAAGATTGAACGAAGTTGCTAAACTTGATACGAATATGGTGGTTGATGGTCAAGGTGACGTCGTTTTGGTTTAGAACATGCAAGTTTTATTTGGTTTGGAATTGAAAGGGTTGAGTAATTTTTTAATGTTTATAATCGGATATTTACTGTTTGGATCTCATTGGTTTTACTGGCTTGTCATTTATAATTTGGTGTTAGTTCATTTATTATTTATGGGTTTAATATTCATTAGACAATTAAACATTCAAACGGGTTATATACATTCAAAACAAGCATTATAAACAATCAAAACAGACAACATATAAACAAAAGATCATCTGCATATATAATAATCAGTTTGTACATACAAAAAAAATACAACTGCAAAAAAGTGTACTGCAAAGTAAGATATATAGATAATCATTATGGTGGTGGTGGGGCCCTGGTGCTGGTCCACGCCCTGGTGGATCGTGTACCTGTACCCCCATCTGCTGTGCCATTGCCTGTATCGCCTCGACCGTCCATAGTTGAACATCCTGTATCTGACCAATGCGGCGATCAATGTCATCAGCCACGAAACGCGCAACAGGAGTGAGGTCATCATATATATGCCGGGGGTACTGCTGCTGTGGTGGCGGCAGAGGTGGGGGGCCGACTCAAACGCGGTCCTGATGCCGAGATATCGAAACCGATCTACTCTCGGCTCAACCTCCAGCAGGATCCCCATGCTCCGGACGTTGGCCTCACCGATCATCAGCGATGGGATCTTGGCCGACATGTGAGGGTCAGTCTCTGGTTGGAGGCGCAGACGACGCGCGATAACGGTGACGAACGCCCCACCATAGAGATGTGAGCGAGCCTGGCGCTTTTGCGCAAACTGAAAGTACTCCACCAGGCCTGCGACTAGGTCGCACGACTGCCGCATAAGTAAATAGTAGAGAGAATTACACAGATTGTCCTTTAGTTATACATCAAATTGCATCCTATGTCCTTTATGGAAAATTTTCACTCCTTATGTCCTTTGTTTTATACACTTGTTACACCCTATGTCATTTAGACCAAACCCAGTTAAATAACTCAGTTAAGTTGGTCATGTGAGGGGCAAACCTGTCTTTTCACCTTAAAACATGATAAAACTTTTTTTTTTTTTTAAAAAAAACCCTTCAACAATCAGACAAACATCATCATCTTCATCTTGACCCCTTCAACAACTCAAACCCTAAACCACCATTAATTCATCACCAATATACCTATCTCCACCACCGCCGTCGTAACCACCACCACCTCCTCCATACCTATCTCCACCACCTCCCCACCGTCGAACCATCGCCTGACCACCACCACCTCCCCACCTTCGAACCATCAACCACCACCAAACCCCTCATTTAGATACACCCAACCACCATTCGAACCACCATTCGAACCCCTCATCAGATCCACCCTAAACCCCCACAACAACCACCAAACCCCTCTGCAAAACACCCACAACAACCACCCCAAACTCCTCTGCAAAACACCCACAACAACCACCCCAAACCACCTCTGAAACCCACCTTCGTCAACACCACAGCCCCCTCCTCTGCAAAACACCCTCAACGACTACCATCAACGACCCTCAAACACCCACCACCAAAAAAACCACCGCCGCCCCCTGCCACCATCACCGTCCTCCGCCGTCCCCTCCCCTGCCACCACCGCCATCACCATCGAACCTCCATCAGAACCACGTTTCTTCTTTTGTTTTTTAGAGAGAGAGAGGGGGAGAGTGTGTGTGTGTGTGTTTTAGAGAGAGAGAGAGAGTGATGAGAGATAAAGTGTTATTATTATTATTATTATTATTATTATTATTATTATTATTATTACTACACAGATTGTCCTTCATTGAGGGTGAAAAGACAGGATTGCCCCTCACGTGAGGGGCACGTGACACACTTAACAGTCTTTTTTTAACTTGGTTTGGTCTAAAGGACATAGGGTGTAACAAGTGTATAAAACAAAGGACACATAAGGAGTGAAAAATTCCCATAAAGGACATGGGATGCAATTTGATGTATAACTAAAGGACAATCTGTGTAATTCTCTCTAAATAGTATAAAAAGTAAAGATCACTTTGGTTAACCTTCTCCCGACTGTTCCCCCGTGCAAGTAAGCATACAGGGAGTCCCTAATCTTCGTCGCCTTCCCCATATTCTTCCCAAAGTGGGAAGTGGCGATGTACCTCCAAAAACTGACCAGGGTCGGCCTATCCACCCTCGTGACAATGTCCTGGTATAAAGGAGTATGAATCTCGGGGGCTAGGTACAACCCCGAAGTAACCCGAATTCCTGCAAAAAATAATTGTAAATATTAACAAGTTTTAGTAACATAATAATCAAATGATAGATAATTGAAATAACTTATCTCATAGGTCATCTCTTGCCACTGCCTCGCCAACTGAAATCGGATGGGGCGAAAAGGTCGATCTGGGTCCTCCCTCCGGGCCGCTCTAGTACCTCGAACGACGAGATAAACTTGATCGTCAGCTCCCGGTAAGAATCCTACTTGGCTATATCAAAGAGACGACGCCATGGGGTGTTATACCCCACAAAGTCGTTTGCCCTCCCGGTTTCGCCGACCTTCTCTAGAAGATCCCGGCTGATGAACATGTGAGGGTCGACAGGCATATGACGCAGCTTGGCGCACTTGTGTCAATGGTCCGTATACCCCTCCTCAAACTCCAGGTAAGGGTGGCCCATTAAAGGGTCCACTGGAGGCCGTCGACCCCTCTGCGGCGGTGCAACCACCGGCGCAGACGACCCAACGTCATCCCCACCACCATATGCCCCATCAAAAAAACCTGACTCCATATCTATGTAAACAATAATTTGTAATTAATAATAATAATTCCGTTTGCCTTCGACACTTTTGGATCCCTTGCCCCTGAGGCAGTTCGCTTTTTGGAGCGGGTGCAGAAGGTGGTCCACAGTGACTCGCAAAGCCCGAGGAACCAAGGGTTTGTATTTAGGAGAATAAGCTTTGTGATTCAAAAAGGGATAGCGGCGCAGCTTGTTGCTCGCTTACCGTAATAATAATAATAATAATACTAATAATAACAACAATAATAATAAAAAAAACAGCCAAAGCGCCTTGCTAAGGCCAAAGTGAGGCGCTTTGTTCTTCTTCCCCAAACTTAACCAAACCGGAAACCACCCAAAACATCGCCAAATCAAACACACAATCAATAATAATATGGTTTCGACATAATAAAGTTGAAATACTAACCTTTGTTCGAGAATTCTGAGCGTTCTACCGTTTGTGTGTGTGTGCATGCGTGTGTGTGAGAGAAGCCATGCGAGACGGCTGACTATCTCGCTTTGTCTTTTAAACACAAAACAAAACGCCTCGCTTTGGCCAAAGCGATGTGATTCGAATAATATCTGGTCCCATCAGGCGCCTCGCTTTAGCTAAAGCGAGGTGCTTTGGGGTTTTTAAAAAAAATGTTTTAATACATTTTAAATGGTTTTGGTCGATTAAATTTTTTTTAATTCATTTCTAAGAGTTTTATGTTGTTTCCAATTAAAAAAAAATTTCGTTTGACATGTTTCGGTTCGTTTCTTACTTATTTGTGGTTTTCGGTAGAAACATCCGAGTTTGAACAACATTCATAAATCATTGAACGTCATACACGGACTATACAGTCACTACTGTTTTTAAAAAAAAATACAAATTTTGCGTGTCTAGTCGATATCCTGGAGTTCCGGACTCTGTTTAACGTGTTTCGGTACGTTTAATTGCTCGTTTGTGGTTTTCGAACATCCGAGTTTAAACAACATTCATAAATCATTGTACGTCATACACGGACTATACAGTCGATATCGGTTTTTTAAAAAAATTCAAATTTTGCATGTCTAATCGATATCCTGGAGTTCCGGACTCTGTTTAACGCGTTTTGGTACGTTTAATTGCTCGTTTGTGATTTTCAGATGACACATTCGATCAATTAAACAAGCTGACCGGCCGTTATCGAACCAGATTGTTTCGAACCGATTGGCCTGTTATCCACCCAGATCGTATCGACCCGACGAGGCCCGCTAACGAACCGTAAAGGTTTTGAACTGACCGGCTGTTATGATAGGAGCAGATTGTGTAACAACATCGGCTAATCGGCTAAATTTGACTTTCTTCTTTGAAGTGGATGCAGTATGTTGAGACTTCCTTTTCAATCTACCCTTATTTGGCTGTGATTGTGTTGACGGAGGTGTTGCAAGTTCAGCATCTAAGTCTGCAATCTGTGAATCCTCATAAACTGTAAAGTGTGGATAAGCGTCCAAACGTCTCTTCTCTGCAAATTCTGCCTTAGCTTTAGCACGTTTTTGCTTTCTTGTCTCAGGAGTGTCAACTTCTGAATCAGTTTCATCCGAGGCATCATTGATCTCAACATCTTCTTTTTCTTCAGACACTTTGGACTTACCTCTGGCACTCGAGGAACTTGGTTCAGTTATCTCAGAGGTTTGGGGTTAAGCTATAGTTGTATCTTCTTGATTGGGCGACAACGAAGTGCCACCAGGTTCATTTGACCTAAATTCAACCATTTCTCGTCCAATAATATCACAATCGACAAATTTCCATCTCATCACTTCCAAATCTTCTTCAGAATCACTATTGTCATGTCTCCACTTGTTTCCCAGAGGAGCAACATAAGATGGATTGCTTAAATGACCAAACAATCTTTTGTACTTTGGCTGTTGGTCTTTTGGTTGTCCTCTGTACTGCTTCATCCTACCTATCATCCGTTCATCCATATGTTGCAGAATAAAACTCTCAAGAGGATTCTTCAGCAAATTTGGAAGTTATCTATCGATAATCATCTGCATGAATCATGGATACATAAGATAGGGCTTGCCGTCTTTTCCTTTGGTGACCATTTCCTTCAAGTGTTTCATCACCATCCCTGAGAAGTTGAAGTCTTTATTCAGAAAAAGTGCGACAACAACAGACGCTAGTGTATCTCTGATTTCATCAAAAACTGTTCTCCTTGGCCCTAAACACTGCAAGGCGACGTGTATAAGATACTTAAAGGCTGCCCACATGTACGCCTTGTGTAACATATCATCTGTCACCATCTTTTTGTATTTCATTCTTAGAAAACAACTGCGAATGAGAATAGAGTAAAAAACTATCGGATCATCTACAGAGTCATTGAATCGAAGCTCAGTGCGAATAATGTCTTCAGAAACAACTATATCTTGCTCATTGATCTTGCTGCAAATGACAGAGGGCACAGTTTCACAATCGATCCTTGCGTTGTGAAAGAACTGACGTAGGATATCACTGTATGACACATATTGCTGAGAAATGTCATACGTGATCCTCGATCTCTTTAGAAACTCCATAATTCCCTTGAAGCTTTTGTTCTTATAACTTGTGATCGGGCCAAGAAACGCGCACAGATTGTTCTTGTTTGAGCTATCATAATTCATAGTGCCTGTACATTCAAAGCAAACATTAAAAATATAAAAAACTACGCGAAATCGGATAAAAATGGCAAATTTTTGCCAAATTTGCCAAACTTTCTGCAACATGTGACTATGAATGATAGTTGTCTGTTTTAGACACGACTATCTCATAGTCGCCCTTGTTTTCACACGACTATGGAGCTAGTTGGCTGTTTTTCACACGATTATGAAGGCTAGGCACCTACTTTCCAGACGACTATGGTTCATACTCGGCTATGTTTCACACGATTACGGGTTCTTCCTTTAAAACCATACTCGTGTGTTTTTCCCACACGACTATGGATATTATGCACGATTATGATGATAGTCGTCCATATTTTGGATGATTACCATTCGTAGTCATGTCTCCACCCTGAATTTCCAAAAATGCCCCTGAACATTTCAAAATTACATTTTTAACCCTTGACTCGTTAAAACATGTATTTTTACTCAGTTTTAAAAAGATGTTTCCTTTTCCGACTCAGAATTTTTCATTTTCAAATTTGTTTCACCCTAAGACTTGACAAATTTCGGTTTTGACCCGAAAATTTTTAAGTTTAAATTTGCTGACTTTCCGGCTTCGATTTCTGAAAGATTAACATTACAATGGATTAGAATTCCAACATCGGTAATCAAACATATAACAAAGATAAAATCTTTTTGTGTTTCTCAAGATAATTAACAGAAATCAAACTACTGGAAATCAGATTACTATTCACAAGCACATTTTTGTGAGTTTCATCAGTTAGGGAATCATATCAGTGCATGGACTAAATAGGAACCCTTATTTTGTTCAGCTTATAGCTCATTTACCAATAAGCATCCTACAACAACTACCAATTTTGTTGTCCACCTAAACTCAAAATCAAGTTTTATCGCTAGGCATTTTAGATACGTTAAGGTAATGATTAATACTGATTTAAATGGCGTTCCCCACACACGCGACACATTCCCGTATCAAGGCATGGACGAAGCTTCATCATAACCGGTGAATAAGTTGTTATCATCCGTATTTACAAGGAATGGACTCAGTGGTGATCAGGTCTGCATGAACGATGCAACAAAGAGACCAGTGAGATCCAAACCAGTGGTGATTAGGGCAATGATTGGATGTATTTATACCTCAAACCAGTTGGCCCAGGCCCATGGGGGTGACCAGCAGTACGACAGGCGACTATGAATCATAGTCGACTCCTTTTAGCACGACTAAGTCCATAGTCGCCCTAAAAGACACACGACTAGCAAAGCTAGTCGTGTAAACCAATCATACTCGCCTAAACATTCCCAAACACCATAAAACCACACAAATTACATATAAACGTTCACAAAACAACATACGAACACCTATACTAGGCTAGGGACATCTCGATTACATGTACTAACAGTCACTACGTAACACCCCGATGATTCCGCCATTGGTTGGGGTGTTACACCGAGGAATCAAGGGTTTGTATCTATATCTATATCTACACTTTGAATAATTTGACATCATAAGAGTTTACCTACTAAACAACGTAAAGTTGCACTATTCATAGAATAACGTGCTTTCATACTTTTCTTTAAATCATTTTATATGACATATATCAAAATTATTGTTTTTTATAATATTATATTGTGTTTAGAAGAAAAAAAAAGTTCTTTGATTGGTTTTATTTTTATATACGTTTCAATTTAAGCTACGTTTAAAACAAAGTTGCGTGTAATAATGTACAAGTCATCTAAGCATAGGCGAACAAGTCATTACAGTTTTTTTTTAGTTTATTATTTCCTTTTTTATATGGATTTGTTATGTTTTCGACTTACTTAGCTTCTTCTATGAAGATTTTTAACTTTTTTTTTTTTTAATATGGCAAGTAAACTTGTCGTCATATGTGTGCGTGATTCAACGTTTTTTTATCTATTTTTTTTTCAGTTTAACAGCCCCACCGCAACGAGCAGGTTTTTGACTAGTTTGGTAGAATAGACTTTGCGATTCAAAAGGGGATAGCTGCGCAGCTTGTTGCTCGCTTACTCATTATCCAGATATTACTTGGTTTTTACTATTGAATGAAAAAGAATATGAACAATTGAATAAGTACTAAAAAAAACTTTTCATAAAATGATTATAAATTTTTAGTGAATTTAATCTTATTTCTGCTAGTTATCTATAACTTATAATAAAAGAATTGAAGATTGATGAGTTGTCATTCAATGAAGGCCTAAGAAAGCTATTTTAATGACATCGCATTTAAGGAGGCATTCTCCTCCTTGAGTGTGCCATGTGTCATGTCATGTGGCAAATAAAAAAATAAATAATAATATAAAACCTAATCTACTAAATTTAAATTGAGTTATTTTAGGAAAAAATATTTAAAAACAAATTTAAATTTTTCTCTCTTATGTTTCCTCTCATAATTTTTAAACGTTAATATATTTTATATACGAGATTTTTTAAAGAAAAAAAATTACACCAAATTAACGAGCGTTTTATTATCTTTCCAACGAGTACCATAGTACTATATAAAAAACGGAGAAAAACAACGACTATTTTTTATGGGGTTTCGTTTATACAGGAAAAAAAATACAAAGTGTTCAGGTTATTCATTAATAATATTTTTTCTTTTAAACCATGTTCTTATCTACGATGTTGAAATTCAGCCCAATCGCATGCTTTCATTGGAATTTTACTCTTTTATAGATGCATAGGTATACTTCATCAAGAGAAGCCAGGAGAAAGAATCGCGCAACACTACAACACATGGTGTCACCTTATAGCAAGGTTATTTATTTATTTATTTAATTACAAGAGTAATAATTATTACTATTAGTATTAGTATTATTAGAATTGTTATATTTTTCAACCCGAAACGCCTCCAGAATAAAAGCTAGTAAATTTATATGTCAATTTATTTCAAGAAAATAGCTAGTTATAAAGAGGGAAATTAGGGTAGGATCAAATAGAATAGAAGTCGTAGGCTTACTTTCTCCGCGTTTCCTTAGGCTCGGTTCAAGGGGGGCTTTCTCTGATGACACCATCTTTAGATGCTACTTCAAAACCTGTTTTTTACCCTTAAAATCAGATGACATGAAAACCGAAAGATTGCCTTTAAAAATTATTCAATTTCTCACCTTTTACATTTATTTATTTATACCTCATTTTTTCCAACCTATATTTTCAAGATTATCTTGAAAACATCACACACATTATTTTCCTTTCCTTTTTTTTTTTAAACATTTACGGTGTGGACAATCACCAATACTATCCGACGATGAAATAGGTCCTGTGTTACTTCAAATAAACTCGCATCTCCTTCTCTTGCCAACCCTTAAAAAGGGTCCCCAATTTTCTTAATTAATAGAAAAAAAAATTAATATCTTTTTTTTTTTTTTTTTTTTAAAGACCTAGAAAACCCATTAAATATGTTCTGTTATTCACCAATTAAGCTAGAAAATTTCTAAACTTTTCTTGAAAACCCCATTACTTATGTTAGTTTAAATTAAGATTTATTATCTTTTATTTCTTGCAAACCCTAAAGAGCCCTATTATAAATCAACAACTTTTTATTCACCAAGAAAGATTTAAACTTTCTATTTTGTTGAAAACCCTAAAACCCCATTAATTCATCCACCAAGAAAGAAGCACCAATAAACAACACATACACTTGAAAGCACACAAAGTAGGCTGACAGTACAGTGAACAGGCAGCTAGACATTTTGTAAGATTATTAAGTCTCTTCTGTTTCTTGAGTTTAGGGGAAAACAAGTAGGATTCATTGTGAGACTGAGCAGATCAGATCACTCATCAAAACCCTTTTGTTACTTTCCTTTTTGTCTTTTTGGTCAATAAGCTTAAGGATCTGAGGTCCTCCTTTCTTTACATTTCATCTCTTACTTCTCACTGTTTCACTTTAAAGGGGAAAAACTAGAGAGAGAGAGAGAGAGAGAGAGAGGTAAGAGAGAGAGAGAGAGAGAGAGAGTTTGACCGAAGACATCGAGGTCATCATCATATCTTTCTTTGCTCCTAACCCCAAGAAGAAGAGTATAGAATTCAGGTTGAAATCTACTTTTACCTTGTAAAATGTTGATTTACTTCAAGAACTTTAAAAAAATTAAAAACCTTTTTTTTATGTACATTTACATAATAAAGAATTCTGATTTCATTAGACATATAAAATGTTTCTGATTAGTTATACATACAACTTTATTACTTTGAATTGATGTTAACCAAGTTTATAGTTTTTGATCTCCTGTGTAGTCATATCTATTGTGTTATTATTTTAATTGCAAAAAAGTCATCAATGATTGTTATCCCAAGAAGCCTTACAAATCTAACCCCTCAAAACCCTCGCCTTGAAAGCACAACTTCTCTTCACTTTCACGAGATCCAATCTTCTTAATTAGTTTCCCTTCATTCTAGTCTAAATCACACTCTCCATTCTTTATACAAAGTTGTACACATGATCAGTCTTTTTCTCATTCTTTTGTTGCTCTAAATAAATTAAAAAAAAAAACACACACACACACAAAGAAACCACCAAGATCTACACATTATTCATTGGTGAAGCACAACAATTCAGAGAAAAAAATCAAGAAATCGTTGGTATTTTTTATAATAGACCAGATCTAGCTTATGTAATAAGCCATACAGATAGTATATATATTTTTAGAGTTACTATAGTGTTATATATGATAGTAAACTTTAGCTTTTAATCTCAATGTTTGTTCAATGTGTTGCAGGAAATATTATTGGTGAAAGAACAATTGAGAAACAAATGGCGTCATCTTCAAATTCACCATGTGCAGCCTGCAAATTTTTGAGGAGAAAATGCCAACCAGAATGTGTTTTTGCACCTTATTTTCCACCAGACCAGCCTCAAAAGTTTGCTAATGTTCACAAAGTTTTTGGAGCAAGCAATGTGACAAAACTATTGAACGAACTCCACCCTCACCAACGCGAAGACGCGGTTAACTCGCTTGCTTACGAGGCGGATATGCGTCTTCGTGATCCGGTTTACGGCTGCGTTGGTGTTATTTCCCTTCTCCAACACCAACTCCGACAGCTTCAGATGGATCTTACGTACGCAAAATCCGAACTTTCTAAGTATCAAAACCATAACTTGAGTGGTACTACCGCTCAAGGACTTATTGCTGCGGCAGCTGCTGCTGCCGCAGCAACCCACCACCAAACCCTAGGAAATAACTTAATTTCCTGCTGTGGTGGTGGTGTCTCCAGAGACCATCTGTACCACCACCAGCAACAGTTTTTCCCTTCTAGGGATCAACATACGTCCGTCATCAGGGCGTTTGATGTCAACAATAATTACGATACCTCCGCCGGTGTTCTTGCTATGAATATTTCCGCTGGAGGTATCGGCCAACACCCGCAGTTCCAATCTCCACGTGGCGCCGGAAATGATGATCTTCCAACGACAATCGATCCTTCTTAATTAGGGTTTCACAGGTAATAATTCATAATTATCATATATGAAGTGTTTCTAATTGGATTATTATTGTTCACTGTAATGATACTACATGTTGCTGAATGCTATCATAATTTTATTTATACTGGAAACTTTATAATCATACCATCAGTTTTGTTGTGCTTATTTGATCTTTGTTGATAATATTATTGTTTCAAAATGGTGAATGATGATGGTGATGATCAGGAGATGGGGCATGTACAGTAGCTTTTTTATAATTCTTTGTAGTTGTGTTTCAAATAACTTCAAAATTCTTTATAAAAATGCTGTATTTCTTTTTGTTTGGTTTCGCCAATACCAACAACCATTTTTGTGTGTGATGAAAACTAGGTGTAATGATTACCCCTACGGTCTATTTCTGGTTTTACAGGAATTGAATAGGATGGTGGTCAAAATTTAATACTCGTATAAACTTTGACTATCTATTAAATTATATATATTTTTAACGGCCAACCAAACATCATCTGAACTGTAGTAGGTTAGCATCGAATAAATGGCCATTGGGCAACCGTAGTCCACCAAGCCAACAATTAGGAGAAAACCCGCTTCCCGAAGGCCCAATGCGGTAACACCTCTCAGGATCATATTCGAACTTGAAACCAAATAGCCTCAAGCTCTTATCTTCATTTTCTTATATCACTCCACAAAATGGTGAGTGGTATTAAATTATATATTAAACTATGTTAGAGCCTCGCGTGTACATACGGTACATGTCCATGTCAAATGAAAAAAATTCTATAAAGATTGTAGCATGCAAATTTTATTTATTGAAAGTTATGTAATACAATTCGTATGAATTTTGGTTGATTATAAATTATCATAAAAGAGTTTAATGTTACCCAATAACAGATATATGAATCAACACTTGGTTTAATTTGACGTGATTTAATAACAAATAATGAAATGAATAAACATATATTTATTGTAACGGCATGCAAATGAAGATTAAATTCAAAGTAAATAAATGTAGTTTAACAAATCATACAACCAAAAAATTATAAAACAATAAATTAAATGATTTATACAAAATATGATCGCATAGTTATTCACAAACTTCAAAATAATTTTTTATAGACAACATTTGCTATTTATTATTAATGATGTCATCTTTATCCAATATTAGTATCTTCGGGTCATCTCTACCCTTGTCACTTGGCAGCGACATACAACTGCCAATGTGTAAAAACAAGATCTTTCAAATACAGACATACCCTAAATAGGGTTTGTCCTTGACTCTTATTTATTGTCATTGCGAAACATAAAGTAAGAGGGAATTGTTTTCTGTTAAATCTGAAAGGAGTCTTCTTATTAGATGGGGACAACCTAATTCTTTGGATAAAATATTCGCATTCCAATGTTACTCCCTGAAATTATTTTAGCAAGACGATTTGGAACTTGTGGCTTTGAAAAGAATTTATGTCCACTTATAGGATCTCTGAACCATTAGAATAACAAAACAGTAAAATTTGTCAAAAAAAAAAAACTCTAGTGATGAAAAGAAAGACATTTGGCATTGTAACTGTATTATCATCAAGAATTTAAGGTAAATATATGCAGAAGACCCTGAACTGTTTTGACGATTTAACTCATAACCAATGACCTAAAAATCAAGCTAAAACCACGGTGAAAAATCAATACTAAACCTATATGAGAAACTCGTTAGGAGTAAAGATTGCAACGTGGATGGGTTGAATAATATGTCAAAATGGGAGGTTTTTTATAGGGCAACCTTTTATCCATTTGACCTGTTTCAATGCTACCACAATCAGAATATTGTGTCTCGAACAATTCTGATCGAATAAGTCAGATTTATTTATATAGTTGAATTATAAAAATGGAAGGATTGATAATTTGCGTGATTTGGTCAACGACGCTTAAAATTAGCACAATTATTGCAATCATGATAATGGTTAGTGATGAGATTGGGTACCGAATACACTATGCCGCATACCCAAACCCGGAACAACATCACCGCGCGGAGAAAAGCCTATGCGCAGGAAGTGGTCAAAGCACATTAATGACGGTCAATGGTCAAGTCTCGGTCAAGGCGGATGTCATGCATGGTCAACTGCCATGCATAAATCACGTAGACTCAATATTAAAGGCGGTACAACGTTCCATCATTCCCATTAATTTAGCTTTCCTTATATCACTATACTAACACAATTAAGGGTGATGGAGACAACCTAACCACGGTTAGGACTTGGGTAATGGTGGCATACGAACTCTCCTATAAAAGGGATCATATCCCTAGTAGGAGAGGACACTTTCTACTGACCTGGAGAGCTATCACACTTGATAGTATCCCCATTCACCCTGTTTTTGTTATAAACAACTACCTTGTGTAGTCGTCTCCACACCCACATATTCACTCTTGTTTGCAGGTTCCTCTGTAACATTTGTACTTTTCATATTTTCTATTCTAGTCCTTGTATTCTTGTATCTTTCCATTTGGTACCCTTGTAATCCCGAGCTTATGATCAATGGAAAAGTATTTTATCAATTACATTTAATCTTAATCTATAAATTCTACGCGACGCAAACTTTATGTAGCGTCGCGTGATTCTTAATTTTCTTGTATTATGAATGCTATATTTAAACAAATTCCAAGCTTGCCGTTACTCGCTTCTCTTATGTTACTCTTACCAATTCGTGACGGGTCGTCATTATAATTTAACCTAATCAATTTATAAACTCATTTATTTATTTTTTTTCTTTTTTCTTTTAAATATATATTTACCACTAATTAACTTCTAACCACCCTAATTAATTCATTAAATACCCAACTCTCTCACTCCAACTATAAATACACCACTCCTACCCATCCTAACACTTGCTCATTTCTAAATCCTCTCTAATCTCTCAAGAATTCTCTCAAGAATAAGTGAGTTTCTCACTTCACCTTCAACCTCTCTTCTACTTTCTTCACTCTCCTCTTCTTCAAACCCTTTGAGGAAACCTCTAGGACCTCTCTCCTATTTGCCATGGCAAATAAACATGAGTAGGGCACCAATTTGAGGCCTCAAATGTGGTCATCTTCTATTATCTTTTATGCACTAGGTTGTTAATAATACCAACCAAGTTCACCAACAACTCAATGATGGAGGGACTTGTGTTATGGTTCATGGTCGACAAAAGGAAGGCCAAGGCTCATCCAAACTAAGTCACCATACCCTACTTTCTAAGTTATATTATATAAATACTAAATTATATAAACTCTACTAATTTAATAATTCGGAAAGGTTTGTGGATACATCCCTACCTTACCAATGCTTGACTCTCATAACCATCCGAATCACCTCTATGGTGGTTTGTGTTTTGGTTCGCCTAAAAGGCTTGCTTGACTCTTATGACCATCCGAATCACCTTCATGGTGGTTTGTGTTTTGGTTCGCCTAAAAGGCTTGCTTGAATCTCTTGAATCTATAACTTAAACTCGAATCTAAGACCCCTTTATTTATTTTATTCTTTAATTCTAGATAACCAAGGCTAAAGCTAAACCTACCAAGACTTACCTTTTTGGAACTCTATCAAACGCACCCAAAGGTGAGTTCATACTTGTCCCCCTTTTATTCTTTATTCTTTGGGGCTCAACATGTATCACTATCAAAATTTAAACGATTTCATACTCTTAAACTATTATGCTCAATCTAAATGCTATTATGCTATGCCATGCTAGAATTCAAAGTCTTACATACAAATGTACGATTAGTTAACAACCCACCTTACATGTATAGCGCTATAGGTTGACACGCCGCCCCCTTTATGGGTCATGATAAGATGAAGTCTTTTGTGTTATCGAGTGTTGTTGCCGTTTGTATGGTTCTACGTGCATATGCCTATAACATGATGATTCGAGTAGACTTTTCTATACTATGTACTTAGACTCAAACTAGTATGCTCACCAATGCTTTATGTGTTGACGGATATTTTATACATGTTGCAGGAAATGTTTGATGCAAGATATTCAAGAAATCTACTTAGGATTGGACTAGAAACTCACGCTAGTTTAACTTCTATATTTTGATGTCGTGTTTCTCTTTTCATGAAAACAATTTGTATTATGTTATCTTTTTAGACGATGATTATGCTATGAATGAAATTTTATCTTTAAATCATATTGTCACGAATTCTAGTGTCATGAAGTCTTTGAACAATCTACCGCTAAGTCTCACCTCGATGATTCCGCCATCGGTTGGGGTGTGACAGATTGGTATCAGAGCCGAAACTTTCGGTTAACGGTATTCACCCTTCCAGTTACTACATGTTCATCGTCATTAGTAAATTTGAGACTTTGGCGAGATTGAAAAAAAAAAAAAATTCTAGTAAAATTTTCGACCTTGTGCAAACCAAATATCTTTTACTAAAACTACTCATTCACACATCTAGTCACTTATTATGCTCACATATTTACTATTCTACCCAATTACCCAAAGATTTTTTTTTACAAGCCAAAATTTCCACTATTTCACATATGATATACTGTATAATTACTTATTTTCCCAAAATTTCTATATGTTATACAATATACTTACCTATCTTCAATTTTCACTATTTCATATCGTATAAATACTTATTTTCGTGAAATTTTTACTATTTCTTATACACAGTATACTTACATGCCTTCACAGGATTTTTGCTATTTCATACCGCACACTTACTTATCTTACCAAACTATTGCTACGATATAAATACTTATTTTCCCATGATCTTTACTATTTCATGCATGTAATGTTGTATACTTACTTACTTTTCCAAAACTTGTTGCGTCAACTACATATACAAACCTATTTATACATACCCCTTATTTCACTATTTACAAAATGCTTTAGTCGGTCAAACTTTCAAATTTCTACGTACGACCTTGGGTTAAAATTTTAAAAGTACTTCTCTTATGAGCATAATTATCGAACAAGCGACTAGATACCGTATTCGCTTTAAACATAATAAACTAACAAGTTTTGTTCTCATATCAAACCACTTACCTATTTTTCAAAAGGTTGACTCTTAATTAAATTTCGAGACGAAATTTCCTAAAGTAGGGGAGACTGTAACATTTGTACTTTTCATATTTTCTATTCTAGTCCTTGTATTCTTGTATCTTTCCATTTGGTACCCTTGTAATCCCGAGCTTATGATCAATGGAAAAGTATTTTATCAATTACATTTAATCTTAATCTATAAATTCTACGCGACGCAAACTTTATGTAGCGTCGCGTGATTCTTAATTTTCTTGTATTATGAATGCTATATTTAAACAAATTCCAAGCTTGCCGTTACTCGCTTCTCTTATGTTACTCTTACCAATTCGTGACGGGTCGTCATTATAATTTAACCTAATCAATTTATAAACTCATTTATTTATTTTTTTTCTTTTTTCTTTTAAATATATATTTACCACTAATTAACTTCTAACCACCCTAATTAATTCATTAAATACCCAACCCTCTCACTCCAACTATAAATACACCACTCCTACCCATCCTAACACTTGCTCATTTCTAAATCCTCTCTAATCTCTCAAGAATTCTCTCAAGAATAAGTGAGTTTCTCACTTCACCTTCAACCTCTCTTCTACTTTCTTCACTCTCCTCTTCTTCAAACCCTTTGAGGAAACCTCTAGGACCTCTCTCCTATTTGCCATGGCAAATAAACATGAGTAGGGCACCAATTTGAGGCCTCAAATGTGGTCATCTTCTATTATCTTTTATGCACTAGGTTGTTAATAATACCAACCAAGTTCACCAACAACTCAATGATGGAGGGACTTGTGTTATGGTTCATGGTCGACAAAAGGAAGGCCAAGGCTCATCCAAACTAAGTCACCATACCCTACTTTCTAAGTTATATTATATAAATACTAAATTATATAAACTCTACTAATTTAATAATTCGGAAAGGTTTGTGGATACATCCCTACCTTACCAATGCTTGACTCTCATAACCATCCGAATCACCTCTATGGTGGTTTGTGTTTTGGTTCGCCTAAAAGGCTTGCTTGACTCTTATGACCATCCGAATCACCTTCATGGTGGTTTGTGTTTTGGTTCGCCTAAAAGGCTTGCTTGACTCTCTTTAATCTATAACTTAAACTCGAATCTAAGACCCCTTTATTTATTTTATTCTTTAATTCTAGATAACCAAGGCTAAAGCTAAACCTACCAAGACTTACCTTTTTGGAACTCTATCAAACGCACCCAAAGGTGAGTTCATACTTGTCCCCCTTTTATTCTTTATTCTTTGGGGCTCAACATGTATCACTATCAAAATTTAAACGATTTCATACTCTTAAACTATTATGCTCAATCTAAATGCTATTATGCTATGCCATGCTAGAATTCAAAGTCTTACATACAAATGTACGATTAGTTAACAACCCACCTTACATGTATAGCGCTATAGGTTGACACGCCGCCCCCTTTATGGGTCATGATAAGATGAAGTCTTTTGTGTTATCGAGTGTTGTTGCCGTTTGTATGGTTCTACGTGCATATGCCTATAACATGATGATTCGAGTAGACTTTTCTATACTATGTACTTAGACTCAAACTAGTATGCTCACCAATGCTTTATGTGTTGACGGATATTTTATACATGTTGCAGGAAATGTTTGATGCAAGATATTCAAGAAATCTACTTAGGATTGGACTAGAAACTCACGCTAGTTTAACTTCTATATTTTGATGTCGTGTTTCTCTTTTCATGAAAACAATTTGTATTATGTTATCTTTTTAGACGATGATTATGCTATGAATGAAATTTTATCTTTAAATCATATTGTCACGAATTCTAGTGTCATGAAGTCTTTGAACAATCTACCGCTAAGTCTCACCTCGATGATTCCGCCATCGGTTGGGGTGTGACATCCTCCATCCATAGCTGTTAGTGAAGGATCAACCCTGTAGTAATTCATAATCTTATCATCCCTAACCGGTGGTGGGATTATTTGTTTCTTCATTGGCGCCATCCCTTACGGTTTTAACCAATCTTTCAAACTAGCAACATGGCTTTCTCAAAGGATGCAAACAACAATAACACTGCTGAAGTAGATGCCACAATCAACGACGAAATCTAGGATGTTACACCAAACACCATCACGAAGAATGTGGCTCAGAAGCAACCGGCTTCGACATTCCAGTTTCACCCAATCAAGGGAGGATCTACTGGAGAAAAGAAGAAACAAGATAACCTATCTCTGGTTGACCCGGACGAATGGTTGGCTCGACAAAATTCAAAGACAATCGCTGAATACCGGAAGATGGTAATGAATCAAGCTAAACTCAACGTCCAAAAGACGTTAAGTTTCGACATAAGGGAGGAAGATTCAGAATCTCCTCGTGAAAACAAAAATGGCCGTCACACTAAGGGACCTTGTCAGGCGGTGCGTGGTGGAGGCTGTGGTAGAAAAACTCACGGTCAGGACCCCGCCAACCTAAATGAGGAACCAGACAGCTATGAATCAGAAAATGAGGTGCATCATGATTCTAATAAAAAACAGAATTCTAAATCTGTTGCCAGCAGTCTGGCACCCAAAGATGATGACCTCTATAAGCCATACAGGCCGAAGACTTTTGCCGAAAGATCAAAATTCTGTGCGCGTATTGCGCTAGCACCGATGCCCCAAGAGTGCAAGCTACCAAGCACCATCGGGAAATACGACGGTTTGCGCGATCCAGACGATCACTTACATGATTTTGATTGCGCAGGCAGCTCCAAGCTATGGCCGGTGCAAGCCTGGTGCCATCTGTTCGTGCAAACGTTAACAGGGGCAGCCAGAGTCTGGTATGAAAGCCTGCCTGTAGGAAGTCTGGTGGACTTCGATGATTTTATAAGAAAATTCAAGAACCACTTCTCACATTTGCGCAAACACAATAAGGACAAAGCTCACATTCTCCTGTGTACGCGCCACGAGAACGAATCTATGGAAGATTACATCGTCAGGTATAACAAGGAAGCCCTCCAGCTAGGATGCGGAGAAGAACTTACCCGCACAGCATTCATACACGGGGTAAGAAACGACGATCTGATGAAGTGCCTAACGGGAAAAGATGGTGTGCCGCAAGCTTGGGATGAAGTGATTGAAGCTGCCAAAGTGTATGCATCTTCCGAACGATCTTTTCACCGAAACAAGGATTAACACCAAACTGGTTAGTATTATAAGTCAAAAGATACTGGTTTCCTTGTCCAAAAGGATAGACTGGTGGAGGAACATCAGCTGGGGGACCATAGTTGTCAAAAGCATAAACTGGATTAGGATTGACAACAAACGCGGTCTGTGGTTTGGATCCTCCCACGCTGGTGTCCTGCGGTGTGTTCCCGTAGTAGATGCTGGGATTCTGAGGAATAAGCGTCTTGTTCGCCGTCCAGATTTCATCTATTTCCTTGTTCTCCAGCTCTGCCACGAATTCATTTATGGAGAGTGTTTGATAGACGTTGTTCGCCTTCTGGATGTCCAGCCACTGATGCCAGTGTAAAGGGAGTGCATCTGCAAATCTTTCAACAAGCTCTGCTGATGTGTATACCACCCCGTACTGATACATCTCGGACATTAAGTGGTAGTATCTTGCAGTTAGATCTTGTAGCGATTCGTTCCCGATGGCTGTCAAGGTTTTCGAACTCTTTCTTGAGTTGATCCATCGTGATCTTTCGCGTCTTCACATTTCCCTCGTTCCTTTCAGCAAGCGCTAACCAAAGCATCTGCAAAGTAGTACATTATGCGAACTGATGAAGTATGTCTTTGGGAAATGCCTGCATCAACGCTGCCATCGCCTTCTTCTCATAGTTGTACTTCCTTCTCTGATCCTCATACATGTCTTCCAACGAAACTGGGATGTTAGAATTTTCAACCATCGGCCTGCTATACCCGTTCTCAATAGCTGCCCATACCAGTCCATCGATACCCTCAACGTGAGTCTGGAATCTGCCTTTCCAGCTGTGGTAGTCGGCCATAAACTGAAGTTTCGGTGCCCTATTCGAACTACCGGTCTCTAAATCGCTTAAGAGTACCGAAGACAGATGATGTGTCTGTTGAGACGCAGCAGCTGCGAGTGCCCATGGATTCATATTCATAGCTTGCTGTTGCTGGGCCTGTTGTTGAGCCGCAAGCGCCCACGGATTGGTTCCGGCAACATTAGCTTGCATTTGTTGTTGTTGCATCCGTTGCGCGTTACGCTCGGCTGAATATTTCCAAGGGTTCATGGGTACATTTACTTGATTGTTCATTGGTTGGTTATATTGCTGTCTCGGTTGATTTAAGTGTCCCCACGGGTTTGCCATATGTTTAGGTTCGTGAAAAGTCCGATACTTAGTTAAATTTTCAGTTACAACAGGTTACAGGCGATTACAAGTTGTAATTGCTTGTCTATAGGCGATTGGTGTCCTAATCGTGTGTTTTTACACGTGATTGGTGTAATTGCTAGTGAACAGTTGAGCGATTACGAGTTTAGAGGTGATTAGGGTTCAACACGTGATTAGAAGCTATGCCACATGAAGTTTCAGGCGATTAGCGCCTAATCGCTAGTAGTAACACACGAGTAGAACGTAATTGCTAGATATTAACACGCGAGTAGGCTAAATGCTAGTGAAAAGGGGCGATTAGGCTAATCACATAAACTGTTCATGTGATTAGGGATCCGTAATCGCCTGATCTGATCTGCAAGCTATATTTTGCTCAAAAACTACCATTTTTGCTTCAAAATCTTATCCAAAACGATGTGTGTTTAATCCCCAAATGATTAGAAAAGTTTCCAAAACACTTTTAGAACAAAATCTAATAAAAAACACACGTTTTCATCCGTAAAAACACACTTAGATTTTGAAAATGTGGGTTTTTTTTTATGAAAAACTCAAAGTTTCAAAGTTCAAACAGGTTTTGGATAAAAATCACAACTTTGACACAAAAACCCACCTGTTTTCACTCGTTTTTGTTATTAAAACACTCGTGATAAGAGCCTCGGCTCTGATACCACTTGTTGGATCGACTAACGGGTCACCCGACAATCACGAGTTTGATATTCAAAGTGCGGAATCCTCTAAAAATCACAACTTTGACACAAAAACCCACCTGTTTTCACTCGTTTTTGTTATTAAAACACTCGTGATAAGAGCCTCGGCTCTGATACCACTTGTTGGATCGACTAACGGGTCACCCGACAATCACGAGTTTGATATTCAAAGTGCGGAATCCTCTGAATATGCTTTAATAACATAAACAACTAAGAAACAATGATATATGAGTAATCAACACACACAAATGGGTCAAAAGCTTTAAGATTTATCACTAAAACAGAGCACGAGTGTTTACAATGATCAAATCAGACTTTCAGACTTGGGGAAGGGTGTTTGGAGAATGTGTGACGTGACAACTAATGATTAGGGTAATGATTGGGCCTATTTATACCTCCCGTACTCGTATAGACAGGTACAGGCGAGTGCAGATGCTATCCACCATGTAGTATAGGCGATTAGGGCCTAATCGCCTATACCAACATGCATTTACAATCCTACTCGCATGCTAAAGCATGTGATTACATCCTAATCGCTTGCTAAGACATCCCTAATCGCCTGTATGCACCAATCACTCCCAAAACGCTTATAAACACCTCCAAACACCCTGAAACACGTCCAAACATCTAATATACTAGCCTAGGGACATCATGCACTAACAAATATCGTCTCGCAACATGTCTTGAGAACTCTATGCATTTATAAGTACAAGTTCATCCTTTGATCGTGAAATTCTAAACTTGAACAGTCACAAATCTGCTCAAAACAACACCAAGTTGTTACATAAACTACAATTATGTAGTGAAGCTTGAACAATTAATCGTGTTTACAACAACACCAAGTTGTTTTCCACCATATAGTGTCATTGAGAACACTACTTTGGTTCAACATATGCTATATCTAGCAAAAGTAACGAACCGTTTGAATTATCAAAACTATGCAAAACTTTGTTTTAAAAAATCATTCTAAAACATTCCTTTAGTTCTGCAATATCAATACGGGTTTATGAAATCGTATATCGAAACCCAAAATAGCAAACTATTTTATATGGTTTTAGTTTAATACACATCTACTATAACGGTTTGTAACACACATGTTAAAAAAGCCATGTTATAATGCGCACGTTATAAAATTAGACGTTTACATAAAACGTTTTCAAATGATATAATCCATAAAATAATCCATTTCTAACGAACATACTAGAAAAATAAAATGTTTACATAAAACATTTTCCTAGTCATTGTGGTTTACAAAATAAACCTGTTCTAACAAACGTGTCATAACTTAAATGATTCTAATGTGCACGTTAGAGACATCTTTTTTCATGTAACATTTCCAAATAAATCGTATCTAAATTTGTATCAATGATAAAAGTTTTCTAACACACATGTTAAAAAAACTACAACGAGTTCAAATGCGCACGTTTAGAAGTATTAAAACTTCAATATGAAATATTTTAAATACACATGGTTCATAATATTAAACCACTTCTAACACACATGTTAGAAAGAAAGAAAAAAAACTATTACCATCCTTTTTATTAAAATCGGTGGTTTTTATGAACCGTTTCTAACACACATGTATGTTAGAAGACAAATGATTACAAAAATCATTTTTGAAGTTGAAGGTTCTATAAACCATTTCAAACATACTAGATAACAATAAACGGTTACAAAAAACGTTATGAAGCTTATCAATAAATCAGTTTTAACACGCTCGTTAGTATTAAATGATTACATAATCGTTATAAAACTTAACAATTTATATAAAATAAACAAATTCTAACATGCTCATTAGAAATAAATGATTACAAAAATCATTATATTCTTATCAATTTATATAAAAAGACATTTTTCCAACACGCTAGTTAGAAATTATCGATTACAAAAATCGTTATAACACTTAGCGGTTTGTATAAAATAAACCGGTTCTAACACGCTCGTTAGAAATAAATGATTACAAAAATCATTATAAGGCTGATTAGTTTATCAAATTAAACTATTTTCAACACCCATTATAAGAAACGTGACGTTTAGACAAACGTTTTAAACCAATATATTTTATCTAATATAATCATTTCTAACGCCAATGTTAGGAAATGAAACGTTTACAAAAAACGTATTGTTTATAAAGTAAACAAAGTCCTACGCGAACGTTATGGACTTCAACGTTTACAAAAACGTATGGTTTACACCAATAAACCCGGTTTAACACACATGTTAGAAAAATAACAATTAAAAATCGTTATAAAACCAAACAGTTGAATCAAAATACCATTTGTTTTGTATCACGGTCTAGGATTAATATCATACCACAATCACTATAAATCCAAACCCAACAAGTTGCACTACATACATATTTCCCAAAAAAAATATTTACAACATTATACAAAAATCTTTAAAATATTTTTTTATTTCAAACCATTTCGTGAACCCAAAATCCTTATGAATGAGGTTTAAAGATTGTAGGACATGGGTCATGATTTTATTAAAATTATTAATAAAAATAATAAAGACACGATCTTTATATATTTGAGAAATTGTAGTACTCGTACAGGTACAAATCCAAACAAAAATAATATAAAATACATCATAAAATGATTCAAACCGAAGTCCTCAACAAGAATTTGAATTACGTCTTCTTATACGAATCTTTGCATAGTCTTCAACGAAATCTTGAGCCATGTCTTTTGTACGATCATTCTTGGCTGCAAGAATAAACAAACTTAATGTTGACGGTTGAGGCTGAGGCTGAGGCTGAGGCACGTGTTCAACACGCTTCCTTTAAAACAGATTTCGCGCCTCTACTAAAGACAACGCGTCTGTCGCCTAGGGTACAACAGCTGAAGCAGTCTGTATACCCGGAGAAGACTACACGCCCGAGGTTACACCAGGAAAAATTGTAGTATTAGAACTTATGGAATTTTGTAGAAAGTACTCATCTCCATCACTGGCGAAGCATAGTAAGGGCGGGGAGGGGCGGCCGACCCCCCCGGATTTTCGCGCAGAAGTTCCGATTATATAGTATTCGTATAGAAAATTTTGAAAATATAGGGTTTCGACCCCCGAAACGGGTTTTCGACCCCCCGAAACTAGTGACTTCCGACCCCCCGATGACTTCCGACCCCCTGAACCTTCAGGTCAAGCTTCGCCACTGATCTCCATGTACCCAACACATGAGTAAAGTCTTTATTCTTCTCCAAGAACCCTTCATGTATTCAAGTATATTATTTTCTCTAGTATCAAATAAGGCACATATCCTACTAATTATACAAGAGTTGAGAATGAGTGAAGAGTCTTTCTCTTTAATTAGAGACTTAACACTCTAATAAAAGCTAATCAAGTGAAATAAAAACTCTACTCAAGAGTTTTTCTTCAATTCACATTATGAATACATTAATCAATAAATTTTGTTAATTAAATATCCATTCACAATATTAAAAATTCCAACATGATTTACCTACATCCCACCGTTAAACTTTTAAAAATAAGTGTAAAAGACAATCACGTATTTTCTCCCCATATGTGTTATCATATAGTTAGATATACGGACAATGGCGGATTCAGGATTTTTTCCTAGTGGGTTCAGCGTTTTAGATGCTTCAATTTTATGGGACTGGATATTAAAAAATTTTGGGTCAGTTCGACGGTTCGGGTCAGTTTATTACGCGTAATTTATCATTTTTAACAGTCTATTGTGTGCAGGGACGACTCAACATTCTTGGAGGCCTAAATCGAGCTCTAATTCATACTTTCCTTAAATACTAAAACTGCTTTGCACAAACTAACTATAATATTTCAAAAGCACTCAACGGCCACGTTTAAATTGAGCAAAACGAAAACTAACAAACAAAAAAAAGTTAGCTAACCTGGTATTAAGCTTTACCTCTGCATGCTACGACTCACCACAATCATCAATATCTCTCTCATCTCAGATTGATTCTTCAAGCCCAACAAAACTCAAAGTTATATAAAAAAAAAGAGTACAATAATTTCAAGAGTAAACAATTGTAAAAAGATTATCAAATACTTACATAGAGCAAAGGCTTTTGGTTACTCAGTTATGGTCATTTTCCTTTTTGAAGCAGCAAATCATCTTAATTTGTAACAGAATGTTTAACATCTAAATCATAAATGGATAAAAACTAAGAAATGATAAAAACTTGTTCTCAAATTTTACTAAAAGGTCATAATTAACATTTTTATGTTTGTAACCTGAACTCGAAGGAAATTGTTTTCAACATTAATACATGGAACTTGTTCTCAAAATTGTTTTCAACATTAATACTCGAAGGAAACTTACTAATAGTGCCCCTGCACACCACCACACCTCGGCGCTTGTGCGGGCATGGGGCTGCAACCGGATGGCTAGTCACGACATGCGTGGGATGAGAAGTAATTAATGTGGCCTGTGAATGTTTGACCTCTGCAGAAAACCAGCAAGTGAGGTTTGAACTTGGGACCTATCATTTATAAGGTGTAAGCCTTTACCATTGAGCCACTCATGAAATTTGTCTATGGGTTTATTCCCATTTTTTCTTATGGGTTCATAGCCTATTTTTCATGTATATTTCTACTAAAAATTGAAAACCGAATGGATTCGCCTGAACCCGTTCCTCTCTTACTAAATCCGCCCCTGTATACGGATTTGATATATCCACATTGTTTCATCGGCAAGTAGTTTCCTAGTGGTGTAAATCTTTGACGTTTATGGGGTTTAAGCTGGTAAGCTAAAAATGCAACTTTAAATGGGATTGGGTGAACTTAGACCCTTTCCATCGTTTAGGGCGTTCATCCTGGATCGGCCACCACATCTGCTGCTCAAGCTCATAAGTGAATTATTTTGATCAACGTATAAGACCACATCGATTACACAGTTGAATTGAACTCTTATTCTTTGTCATAGCTACTCTAAAACATTTCATGATTGTATTCTTTTCGGGTCAACATCTAACTGGACAGATGCTTAACAGTACTACAGTGAACACAAGTATAATGTATGTTTGCAATAAAGATCGAAAACTATGCAAACAGTGTTACTTACATAAAGATATCCGATTTGTCGAATTTCATGACAGCTCTCCCATTTATTTCGATAATGCCAACTGATCCCACTAGCCTCGCTAACTATTAATGTGTATAAATTATAATATACACAATATTTATATATTTGTAGGAAAGCGTGCGAGCCAAACTTCAACAACAAATGAGGTATAGCAGCAGAATGGCAGGATTGAAGTATATACTGTGATTGAGTATTATTAGTGTATATGTGCATGTGCATGGGTGGGGTCAGAAAACAACAAATCAGAAACGTTTATTACAACCCAACAAGATTGAATATGAATATGAATATGAATATGAATATATTTATACCATCTTAATTAATTAATGGCAGAACATGCCCTTTGTCTCTCTTGTGCATCATCTAGTACTATTAGTGGTCCAACTGTTCGGAAAAAATTCATAAAATTATTTATAGACTTATAGTTATAATTTTAGCGAAGAATATTTGAAATTGAATATCGTTTTGGTTACGATCTATGGAAAAAAAAATAATGTCAATAGCTAGGATTGCGATTTAACATGAACAAAGGCTGCAACATCAGTAGTTTGTTTAGGTTTTATATCCATGTAGTCGTGGTCAGTAAGAAGACCAAATAGCTCATTAAATGCCAAAGGAGTTGGCTAAGCTAGAACATTTGCTCTAAGACTATTGCATTCATCGCGCAAGCCATTGTGCAGGACCAAATCTTTGTCTTTTACTGGTTCACATATGTTAGCAAGCAGTGTCAGTCCTGAGGATTTATGTGCCTTGTACGAGTCAGAAAAAAGGCCCTTAGACCATAACGAATTATATAAACTAATTTATTTTAACAGGCAAAATTAAACACTCACACACATACACATACACATACACATACACACATTGACAGAACTAGAAGATTTAAACAAGAGAGTAAAAACAATTTTTACACTCGATACTATAAACCTATACCTTCTTTAGCAATCTATATATCAACCAACAACTGTAATCTATACGTACTCGTATATTGAAACTATGAAAATTATTTCATTTTCAACACTTCAAAAAACATATTGAATTTAGTTGTTTCTGTCATGTATAACTAAAAAAAACTTCTTTATGTAATGAAAAATGGTCACCTATATTCATTTTTACACCACATTTATGCTCATCAACTTTATATACAACTTCGTTTTTAGTCGAACTTATATCGGAATAAAGTTACTTATTCATCTTTGTTAACGGAAATAAATGTGTTAAAACGTATACTATTTATAATATAAAAGTGAAACGAAATCTATCGTTCAAAACGACTTCAAAATCAAAGTTACGGTACCGGTATTGTAACGACATTCTAAGAACAAAAAAAGTTTTATTTGTCTTATAAAAATTGTTTACTTTATAAAAGATTTAATGAATATTTAAAAGTATTATTCATGATTTATAGAGTAAATTACCAAAACTGTCCCTGTAGTTTGATTCAATTTGCCACTCCAGCCCAATCTTTTAAAAATTGCTTGAAAAGTCTCTGACTTTTGAGAAAATAGGCCAAAACAATTCAACGACCACTACTAGAAAAAACACCCTTTCTTGACGCGCATTGCGCGTCATAAAGGGGTGTTTATGACACACAAAAAAGTGTCAAGGAAGAACATGTCATTAAATTTTTATGACATGCAAGCGCGTGTCATCTTTTAATGACACACGTTAATGACACGCTTCCATGACACTCTTTAATGACATACATTCTTGACACACCTTTATGACACTCATTTTGCGTGTCATGCTATTATTTTCCTAAAAAAAAAATTCTGCAAAATCAATAATTACCCTGATTTATATTTATATTTAATAATAACAAAATCAATGTTAAAAAAATAGTCATAATAAAATGCATATATACCAAAAACTTGATAACAAAATCAATAATTTCATAATAAAAATTTGATAACAAAATCAATAAATTTCAAATCCTACCAAAAATATTTAACAGTTACAAAAAAATTGTGTCAATAGATTAGTCGAGACCTAAAAATACGGTTCACTTGAAAATGAAGCTCACGCCATAATTTGACCATTCTTCATGAATGTCATTGATATCCTCATCCGTGTAAACATCGACGCCTCTGCGAACCTAAGACAACAATTAAATTAATAATAAGATGAAAGGTTAAGGTTGGTGATTGTTTTAGTTCTACAACATCACTATTTTACAGTACTTTAAAGCACTAAATTGCAGCATATTCAGCAATATTTTCTAGCATTTTAAAGCACTAAATTACAACAAATTCAGCACTATTTTCAAGCAATTTAAAGCACCAAATTTCAGCACTATTTTGACAGCAATTTATAGCACCAATCTAAAACAAATTCAGCAATTAACAGCAAATTATTATAGCCCACACATCTTACTTTATCAAATTAAAATTATTCGTTTAGACATTTTAACAAAAAAATTGGCATGCATTGATTCATTAGTCATACAATCAAGTTCATACAGAATTTCTAATAACCCATATCTTTGGTGATCTATAAAACTTTTATTATAATTCAACATGCTGCAACTAGCATTACCATATGTGATATGTGATTCTTTATTAAGATACTTCATCATTAGCACAAAAGTTTCAAGATTTCACCATGTGATTACACCCCAATCAGCCTTAGCATGTCGAATAGTATAGGATTTCTAAATCATTAGAGGTATGCATAAATATCTTTTAGTGGTAAAAATCAACAAATGGCTGCAAGATTGTAGTATTTCATCGAATTCTTGAGCTAAAAGGATTAGTCACATTGGTAATAAATTGATAGATACACTAACCTATTTCTAGAATTAATTGCAGCGACTACACGTTCCTCGAGGCGACGAAAACAATGCAGGCCAGTTAGTTGATCACCGTTCTGTAATCAAATAGAATTAGATGTGTAAAAAAATTAAGATTTAAAAAAAAACATAAGGTAGTGAAGACCAAAATTTGTCAGCCATCCATAGCATCTTTCGAGTTGACAACCAATGTAACATAGAATAGTCTTTAGAGATTTGATAAAGATTTACGGAGTAAGAACCAACACTAGATTTTACTTTATGATTGAACTATTGTTGCCTCATGGACCAGAGAACCTGATGGACCAACAGGAAGAAACTAAGTTTATTCTAGATGGTATTTTAATGGATGGGTCAAATGTTAATAAATGCAAATCATAGTCGATTAATATAGTTAAACATGGCGACCCATGACCCAAGTGTTAGAATTCAAAAATCACACTGATTAATAAATGATTTTTTTGCCTTAAATTTACATCAAGTGAGATCGCAACGTGCTGGTATAAGCGGCTGTTTAAGGCAATGTTGACGTTATATATAGGTATAGTGAAAATAATTTGGCTGATAAATTTAGGATTTAAGCAATATGCCATGCCTAACACCGTACCCGTAAATGCTTCAAATAATCAGTGACGCCTAAAGCTCCAGCACAATCATCAGATTCGACGAGCTATAAAACAAATCAACAAGAAACATGACTTCAATTAATAGGGTCAAGCATAAAATTTCTGATGAATAATAAATAAACAGGCAAGAAAGGAATTTAATTAACTGTGTATCGCTAGTAAAACTGGCAAGTTACGATGATGACCATGAAAGTCAACCATACAGCCACCAAAAACCGGTGACGTCCGGTGTCTCTAGCGTTTCCTAGTTCTTGTTATCATCTATTTGTACTATAACCTTGACACGCGCACATGCATAAAAACTAATCCTCCAAAATTACAACAATCATCAAACTAGTTTATAACAATGTGAATTATGTGATTCAATCTAATGGTCTAAAACATAACAAATAAAAAAAAATTGCAAAAAAACATAAGCAATACCAATTTAAAAGCAACAAGAGATTGATTAACATATAACATAACCCTGAACCTGCCTCGCCGAATCAACCAAATCCATGACCCATCCAAAACCCTAATCCTCTACTTCAACGCCCTAATCCTCCCACACCCTTCCATAATCCCCAGACTCAAACCCTCGAACTTCACCCGCGCCTCATAAAACGAACTGGATCGCAACAATTTTCCCTTCATCAAATGCACCTCCACCACATCCAAATACTTACTCAACTTCTCCTCCTCCTCCTAACCATCACCACCACCACTAAAATTCTCGGATACCACAGCCTAAAACGTTGCCCCATCCTCCTCTTCAAAATACAACACTGGCACCTCCATTGTGAGTAATTGTTAACCGGGTTTTTGGAACTTGATCGAAAGTTAACCAGACTTCTTCTGTCGGAATCATTGACCAAAACGTGAGATAAAAGCAAACATACCTGCACATTAACATTTACGGTGCCGATAACCTTCAATTAATCAATCCGAGTTCAAAATTTATCAAAAAAACCCAATTGATTAGAATCCAAAAGGCCAATAAAAAGCTAATAAGAACTAAACCCTAAGAACACAAATCAATTTTCCAACCAAAATCTACAACTTCTGAGTGATTCCCGACCTGACTATTTTTCTGTCTCTAACAATGAACAAATGTATTACTAACCTTCTTAAACATAGATTTTCGTTTCCCTGCCTGCTACTCCTGTCGTGAGGCTTTACTTCTGAGTGATTTCCATTAGGTAGAGGTTAGGATTAGGGTTTACGAGATTAGGGCGTGTTATTTGGGACGATGAGAAGATGAGATTAGGGCAGTTATTTGGGAACGATGGGAGGGAAATAAAAATGTGAACTCTGGATTTGGGTTTTAGAACTTCTTATTCTAGTCTAGGTTTTAGATGAGGGGGCGGGATTGGGAGAGAAATAAATTTTCTATGAAATCACGTGAGGACACCAAAAGATGACAGGCACAATTTTACAATGTCATGATTTTTACTACTTGACATTACATTCTTGACACACAAAAAAATTTGTCATTAACTAACCAGATTTTTTAAACCATGACATTCTTTTTATGACACACGTTTTTAAGTGTCATAAATAAGTGCGTGTCATAAAATGCGTGTCAAGATAGGCTTTTTTTCTAGTAGTGGACTTAATCCAGTTAAGTTTTTGACGTTAATTCAGTGGCATTTTCGTCAACTCATGTATAAATTTATAACTAGACATCCCTTTCTCCTTTATAACCCTGATTCAATCCAAATTTTTTTCCCAATTCTCTAATCAAACCCACCACCATCCTCACCTTTCACCACCACCATCTCCTCCACCTTTCACCACCACCACCATCAACAACATAGATTTACCTAAAAGAAAATCACTGCACGAAGAAGCTAGGTTACAAACTGATTTAATAATGAAACAATGTGGAGATGCATCTAACAAAACTACACCTTTGAACTAAATAATTACCAAAAAGCTCCCACATAAAGCTATAAATAACAGTAACAACAGAGGTATACTAGACAGAGAAGATAGTGTGCTAAACATCTGTGACGGTGACGGCAACGGAAATGATGACAGCAGTGACGGTAACGGGCGAGAACAACGGAGAGTGGTTTGGGATTCGGTTACTACAGTTACATATTCACAGACCTTTTAATAATAATAATTTTCATTAAAACCAACAAGATTTACAAGTGAGTGGCGGGTAAACGAGCTATAAGTTGCGTTGCTACCTCCTTTTAAATAGCAAAACCAACTCTATTAAAAATAAAACGTGAGTCCTTGGTCGTTGGGGAGTTACTCTGCAAGAACCTTTTGGCGGACAGCTTGAGGACAGTGGTGCAGTTGGTAATTTATTGGGGATTTATTGGGTGGTGGTGGTGGTAGAAGGTGGAGGAGATGATAGGTATAACTATTCTTGAAGAGCCATGTTATTTACGAATCATTTACATAATTGGGGGTTTATTATTTTACAAATTACATTTGGGGGGTAGTGGGGAAAAAATTAAAATTGGTGATGCCTTGGTCTCATTCGGCGGTATCAAACAGATGTTTTGCAGTGTATAGTGATGCCGCCATATGGTTTGGCGGTATCAAATTAATATTTGATCGTGCATTGTGATGCCGCCATATGGTTTAGTGTAGTCACCTTGATGCCGCCAATCCATATTGTGTAGTCAACATTGATGCCGCCAATTGAATGTGGGGCTTTATTGATATCGCCAAACCATGTGGTGTGTTCTTCAATGTTGCCGCCATGATACCGCCTATCCACTTTCATGCATTGATGCCGCCAAATGGGAGTTAGTCTTCATGCATGCTCGATTCCTGCAACCAATACAGGCTATAAAACACACTCACAAAGTCTCTAGCATTGTTGTGAGAAACAACCACTAGAATTAAAATCCAAATACAAGCGTTTAAACACTAAAACAAGATCACATAATCATTTTTGTTGAAAACTCAATTTGTTGAAAACGGGCCAGGCTGCCATTTTTGGGCCTCTGTACAGTCTGGCAGGGCCTGCCCGTCAGGCATCCGGACTTTCGGACGCGCTGGCCTTGGCTAATACACGGGTTTCGCACGAAGTCCGGGCCGTTTTCGGGTCTCCAAGGCCTGATCCGGGAGGCCCGAAAACGGCCCGGAGGTCATTTTTGTTGGAAACTAAATTTGTTGAAAACGGGTCAGGCTGCCATTTTTGGGCCTCTGTACAGTCTGGCAGGGCCTGCCCGTCAGGCATCCGGTCTTTCGGACGCGCTGGCCTTGGCTAATACACGGGTTTCGCATAAAGTCCGGGCCGTTTTCGGGTCTCCGGGGCCTGATCCGGGTGGCCCGAAAACGGCCCGGAGGTCATTTTTGTTGAAAACTAAATTTGTTGAAAACGGGCCAGGCTGCCATTTTTGGGCCTCTGTACAGTCTGGCAGGGCCTGCCCGTCAGGCATCCGGTCTTTCGGACGCGTTGGCCTTGGCTAATACACGGGTTTCGCACGAAGTCCGGGCCGTTTTCGGGTCTCTGGGGCCTGATCCGGGAGGCCCGAAAACGGCCCGGAGGTCATTTTTGTTGAAAACTCAATTTGTTGAAAACGGGCCAGGCTGCCATTTTTGGGCCTCTGTACAGTCTGGCAGGGCCTGCCCGTCAGGCATCTAGACTTATCTTACTGTTAATTTTAATGCTACTAGTATTATTACTATACGTTTTCTAAAATAAAAGTAAATACATGTAATAATGATAGATTTATTTAAAACAAATAATACAAATTTACTTAACAACTATTTTTCCAAACTACTCAATCAAACTATACAATCTACCGAGTTACAAGACAATCTATTTCCGAGATCACCAATTCCAATATTCTACCACCGGAGTCCGGGCCGTTTTCGGGTCTCTGGGGCCTGATCCGGGAGGCCCGAAAACGGCCCGGAGGTCATTTTTGTTGAAAACTCAATTTGTTGAAAACGGGCCAGGCTGCCATTTTTGGGCCTCTGTACAGTCTGGCAGGCCTGCCCGTCAGGCATCCAGACTTATCTTACTGTTAATTTTAATGCTACTAGTATTATTACTATACGTTTTCTAAAATAAAAGTAAATACATGTAATAATGATAGATTTATTTAAAACAAATAATACAAATTTACTTAACAACTATTTTTCCAAACTACTCAATCAAACTATACAATCTACCGAGTTACAAGACAATCTATTTCCGAGATCACCAATTCCAATATTCTACCACCGGAGTCCGGGCCGTTTTCGGGTCTCTGGGGCCTGATCCGGGAGACCCGAAAACGGCCCGGAGGTCATTTTTGTTGAAAACTCAATTTGTTGAAAACGGGTCAGGCTGCCATTTTTGGGCCTCTGTACAGTCTGGCAGGGCCTGCCCGTCAGGCATCCAGACTTATCTTACTGTTAATTTTAATGCTACTAGTATTATTACTATACGTTTTCTAAAATAAAAGTAAATACATGTAATAATGATAGATTTATTTAAAACAAATAATACAAATTTACTTAACAACTATTTTTCCAGATCAAAAATTACAGTTGCTGGTTTTGGAGTGTAATTCTAGTGATTTTTGTTTAATTGCAATTATGGCTAGAGCTCTGCCTTACTGTTTGGTGCTGAGATAATTGAACTCATATGGTTGATGTTAAAATCATATGGGGAAGGGGCAGTTGATGTTAAACTCATATGGGGAAGGGGTAGTGGATGTTAAATATATTTTTTCTATTAAAAAGTATGAAAGATGAAACCTAATTTCGGTTTGTGTAGTTTCTTAGAGTATGTTTATTCGATAGTTCACAACGTAGTTCAAGCGTTTGCACTATCAAGGTCTAGGACCTGAGGCGCGGATCCATGCGCCTTATGTCACTCAAGGCGCGTGCTTTTCGTACGCAGGGTGTTTTTTGTGCTTCAAAGTGTTATACATGTAGCTAAAAGGTTGTACATTTAAGTTAAATCATATATAAACCTTATTTTTATCTATATTTTGGGTAAAGAATGCTAAAAACCTATAGGATATAAAAAAAAATACATAATCGTCTTGCGCCTCGCGTACTAAAAGCCCACCGCTTTTGCGCTTTGCGCCTCGGTTTTAGACTTCGTCGCTTTAGTGCGCTTTGCGCTTTTTAAAACCAAGATCAAGGTGTCTTGGGAATAGTGGAAGACACAATGCATAGAAACAAGAGTCTGAGCCATGGCGAGGTGAAGGGTTCTTTTGAACCTACTGAGGTTATTTTTAATAACATTTGTGCTCTCGTTCTAATTATAGTAGTTTATGTTTTGTAAATACGGTACCATGGAAGCTGTAGATTCTGGGAAATAACAAATATTCTGAAATCATTGTATTGATCCAGGAGGTTACAACAGTAGAGTCCATTGGCACACAACAAATACCAACAAGTTATTTCCAATGACCGATGATGAGCGAATAAGCAATAAAACTTCCCAAAACTGAAACTTTTGCAGTGTCAATATAACGTCTTAAAAATGAAATTGTTGGAAAATGAGTGCATTTTTTTATGACTGTCTTGACAATATGTGATTGCATATTGTTTAATTATTGGTTCTAAAAAAAACTCCATCTTGTTGTCAAACAATTTCCTATGATCTCAATCAACAGCCACATTTGGCTTGCTCTGTATGTCTTTCAAGAGATGTAAATTCTTTTCAAGTTATTTTATTTTTCTTCCTGTTAAGTGTTAATGATATCCACTAATTTTGCTTCAGGCTTTTATAATTGCATCAACTGCAACAGAGGAGGAGATGCTAAACTGGTAAGAATGTTTGTTCATTTTTATATAATTATATACATGAAATATATTAGTCGGTTTGCTTTTGCGTTATGACTTAATTTGCATTAATGTTTTAAAAATTGTTCCGTAGTAGTGAGTCACTGGTGACAAGTGTGAAGGTTGCTTTCTCCTCACCCGAAACTAGTAGCTTTTTCCAAAACTTTCATTTTCATTTTACTAAGAGACTTCCATGACTAGAGCCCATTACATTCCGCTTATAGAGATACACGTAAATTTTTGACCCGTTAACTTATAAACAGATGATTTGGGTAAAAAAATTTTACATAATGGGTTAGAAAGATAGAATTAAAACAAATTAGCTTAAAAGAAACCAGTCAAACAGGTCAAAAGTGATGAAAGTGTTCTTTTTTTAATGCACAACACCTCTTGAATCATAAAAAGCTAGATTTTTGCGTTACTATAACTATTTTAATCATGTGCGACACAAGATTGTTTATAAAATTTTTTATTTATTTTTATTTAGACAAAAAGTGGTCCAGGTCAAAGTCGACAGGAACCTATTTTGATAATTCACTCCTACTCGTCAATTTTGCCACCTCTATAGAGTAGTCAATTCACATGTTCTTGACACGCTTGCTGATGTGCAGGTATCGTGAACATGTTGTATGGACTGATCAAGCTTTAAACATGAGACTCCTGAGGAAGGGAACTTTGACCCGCATTCATGCTCCAATGGTTAGTTTAGAGATTTTACAAATTCTTTTAAGTTGTTTGAATTTACATGCCATAGTAATAGACCTAATTTGGTAACCATATTGTGCAGAGGTTGTGAATATTAATCAATAGGCTTGGTTTTATTATAAGACTTAGGCAGACTTTTTGTTAGTTTCATCACTATGAGTCTTACATTTCCTTTCCTTTCCTTTCCACACGCTTTCTGATTAGCTGAACAAAGTGGTTAACAAGTTAGTCAAGTTACGAAATTCAAGGATAAATTGGATATTGACTATTAGTTCTGTACTTTGGTCATTATACAGCCTGGCCTACTGGAGAATTAGTGAAGATATTGTATCTAGGTAGGGTCTGTGTGATGATATGTAGCGAAAATTGAAAAGCTTAAGTTAATTTATTTGGCGAGCTAGCTAGCAGGCTTATGCAAGCGTTACGATATCCATTGTTATCCAGCATAAACATTATTATTTCACTAGTATGGCCTTGGTGTTAGTTACCTTCTTAAAGTTGTTCTTCCTTTTAGTTACAAAAGGGTCTCTGATTAATGAGTCAATATCCTATAATAGCTATCAATTCTGAAATACATGTGAAAATCATAGCTTCCTTTGTTTATAGTTAAGAGAATCATTCGATATAGGTTTGAGGAATGAAGAACTATTTTTGTGGTTGGTAATCCATGTGCATATTTAGTCCTTTTATTTTTGTTTCTCTTCCTTGCTCCCTCACTCTTTTAACAGTTGTTAAACTTGTATACAAAAGCTGTCGAATCAAGTCGGTTCTAGGATAGGGATGCCTTAATTTGATTGTTATATGTTCATTTTAACTGGACACTCATACTGGGTTTGGTTGTGATGTATAGAAAAGTTTAAGATTAGAATATTGGCTTGGGAATCTAGTAGAGTTAATAAGTTAAAACAAGTGGTAGTCATCTCTCAGAGAAGTCTCTTTACTATCTATTTATTTATTTTCAGTCTGTAGAATTTGAAAGGCTAACTGTTTACTTGGACTCTGATATTACTCCATGGCATATATCAAAACCATGGGAGGATTTGCAACCTTCTGAATGGGATCAGGTATTATTCGTAGCTTAACCAGTCTAACTTGATCTTTTAGCTTTCAGACGCATTGTCACGGTACTAAGATCCACTTCAGGTCTTCAGATTTGGAACGATAGATGGAAAGCCAGCCAGTGGTCTTGTTCAGAAGCACACATACATTCTGCAACTTGTAACTGATGTGACAATTTGTTTGTCAAAGGTTGATAAATTCATATTCTATCTGTTCTCATCATTAGCAACTCTGATGATATTAATTATGTTGCTTGAACGAGCTTTATTTAAAAAACTGCAGAGTGGTTACGAGGATTTGCTGAAGTTAGCTGACAACTTTTCTTCATTTAATCAACGATTAAAATATGCTCATTTTCGGCCCCTTGTCCCTGTGAGATCTGATCCGAGATCCTGGTGGAAGTACGCCTACAGAGTTGTGTCAGACCAGTTGAAGAAGGCAAGGTATTCACTTCTTCCTGTTATATCTCATCTTTTCGTTATATACTGTTGTACTGTATTAAGTGAGTGCCTTTAGAAGCCTCACGAAACAAGTTTTATTTACTTGGGTAGAATTTTCTGTCTAGCCAGAGTAGTTCGAGATTAATGCTCAAGTAAGTTGGCTTGACTAATTTGTAAGATGATAATAAGTTGTCAAGCTGGCTTGACTAATTTGTAAAAAATATGACATTATAAGTAGGTCAAAATAGCATATGGCTAAAAATAATACAAAATACATTTTGCGACCGCATAGATGGTCGCAATTTTGTAAAATGCAAGCAGTCACAAAACAGTCGCAATTTATGCGGTTGCAAAAACGTCGCAACACGATCATTTCAAAACAAAGTGGAGCGGTCGCAATATTTGCAATCATTCTAACAGTCGCGAAATCCGAGTCGCAAAAAGTAGAAGCGGTCGCAACTTAGTCGCAATAGGGCATTTGCGTCGAGTGTTTTTCTGACTACATTTCCAGTCGTAAAACGGTTGCAAAAGGGCGATTGCAACCGTATTGCGACCGGAAATGCGGTCGCAATTGCTTAGTTTTCTAGTAGTGATTTGCCTTAAACCATAGGGACCAAATGAAAAAATTACTCTCGTATAAACTTTCGTAAACAAACTAGGAATTTTGTTATTGGTAGTGGCCTACGAGGACCTGCTATTCATGTTCTCTTTGAACTCTAAGTTGGCTTCATTTGTATTTGTCTTTTCTTTATCGGAGAGTGAATTAGGGTTAACTATTTGAAAAAGGAAAGACAGATGTCCCACATAATTTGCAAGTTGCAGAAGATATATGGGTGGGCAAGGCACCACTTTAGTGTATCCTAACACTCATCAATCATCAATCACGTAAAGTCATTTTATTTCTACCTTCAATTATCTTCACATCGAAAAATCATTCGCATCACTACCCTCAAATACTCTTACACAACATCTCAAATATATATTTATTATTAAGTAAACTTGTATAAACAAAAAGCTCGTCGTGTGCCAACTCAAGCTCAATGTGTAAAGATTGGGCTCGGGCTCATCGGTAAAAACTTAATCTTAAGCTCGAGCTTGTTTATGCTCTATCCATTTTGAGTTTTTAATAAACCAATCTCAAATAACTTACGAGTTACAAGCGGGTCGGCTCGTTCCGTATTCGGACACATGAGTGATGGAGGGCCAATTTGGTCAATATTGAGAGAAAGGGAAAGGGTGTTGGGTTAATCTTGACTTGGGTTTTATGTGGGTCAAAAGTGTTTTGCTTAATGGGTCAACTAATAATGGGTCATAGCCCAAATAACGAGTCTTGCATAAGTCATTTAAGGTATGTTTTAATTAGTAATCAGTCCGTTGGTTTTTAGTTAGAGTCATTCGGTTCTTTAGGAAGTCATTGGTAAAAGTAGTTGGAGTCTTTTGTGTACTTGTAAGTTGTTAAGCCTATTTAAGGCATGTCTTAGTATTGAATAAAAGCATTGAGTTCAACAAGATCTCATATACATCTCTATTGCTTCTGTACTGCATATTCATAGATATAAACTTGAGTGTAATTGTGTGTGAATTGAACTTGGGTATATCCCGACAATAGCACGCATAACCAGGTTGGTGGGTGGGGGTATTATTGTAAAACAAATACCAGCATTTACTTCGGGTTGTCACACTGACATATTACATATACCCTCTGCACACTCTTTCTAGTGGTTATTGCGAATTTTAAACCTTTTGGTACTAAACAGTTTGTAGAGTATTATTACAAAATTGGTGCATCAATCTATTGCCGATGAGTGTTGGAGTAGTTGGGGAAAAAGCTGGTGTTTTTGCCAAGGACGAAGGTTTCTTTAAGCCAGGGTTGGCCCTGACCCCCCTGTTTTTTGGCGCAATAGTAGAAATTTGCGATTTTTGTAGGTAAAATGTGTTCCGGTTGAGTCTGGCTCCCGCCGATTTGCCACTACTGATCGAAAAAAAATTGAGTTTGACCTCCCCCGATTCGAGAACCAAGCTTCGCCCCTGTTTCTTGTAACCTAGGTTTTATTCTCGTTCTCCTTATTATTTTCTACGGCATCTATGTGAAGAGCAAATACTTGTGGCGCTAGTTTGACTTGGATAGGCGAAGTTTTACTGATTATTCCATGGTCGTGCATTCGGGCGGGTGAAGGTCGAGTTTCCGCATATCTGGGAGAGCCAATGGGTTGGCGGCGGTCAAGTAGTCGACCTTAGTCACAGTGCCCAGTGTCACACTGTTTGGTTTGATTTATTTGTTTAGCCCTGCAGCCGGAGGGCTACTCGGTTTGGGTTGGTTTGTTTGTTTGTTTTGGCCCGAGGGCCGCTTTGATTTCTAGCCAACGACTCTCAAAATAACAAGGTGGATTTGGTACAAGAGAATGGAGATGGAATATGTGTTTATTATTGATAGATAAGTTTGGTACAAACTAAAGGAGAAAACTATCTCCTATAAATACATAAAGTGAAAGTACATAAAATAAGGAAATGACTAAACTTTGGGGCATAATACAAGGAGGCTAGTCTTGGTCAATGATCAATAATGTTGGTCAATATTTCAGGTCAACATAATTGATCACTTGGGACACAAAGATGGAGCAAGTCTTGAAACACAAATCTTGGAAGACTTTGACTAGAACTATTATTTTGACTAGTCAAATAGTCATGATTTTCAATAAAAAGGGTTATACGATCATATATCATGAGAAAAAAACATTCCCTCGCATTATGTTTAGTTGCCTAATGGCATTATATGATCGTATAAGGCTATATGTTCGTAAAGAGGTGTAAAAATATTTTTTTAAGAGTATATTAATAGTATCCTTTTTCCCCCAAAAATTGGCCCTAAATTCCCATCGGGAATATGCTCCATTATTTTTCATCGTGATTTTTTTTTTTAATTTAAGTTTATTATTGAAAAACTGTTTTATAAGAACTCCAAACAAACACTACTTCACGAACTGGCGATTGAAGGGGAAGGCAGTAGTGGCTCATTTTTGTACTTATCCAGGCCTATGTTATTTCAAGGATTTTTGGGGACAATTCTAGTTTACATTTGTATGTAAGTGTAGAATTGTATGGTTCAAACCCTTGATTGATATTACATTGATGATAATAATATATACAAGTCACCTTCCTATATTTTAGGGAAGTGGTTAAATACAATAATAATGATAATGACTATCTATATTTACAAGTCAACTATAGAGTCTATTACACCCCCGCAGTCGAAGCAAGAGGAGGGCGAATGTTGAGACTGGAGCGGAAGTCATCAAATAACACACGTGGTAGACCTTTGGTGAAGATATCAGCAATCTGAAGTCGTGTAGGAGTGTGGAGAATCCGAATAGTGCCGCGTTTAACATGCTCACGAACAAAGTGAATATCAAGCTCAATGTGTTTCGTCCGTTGATGTTGCACTGGATTATTAGACAAATAAATAGCACTGATGTTATCACAATACACTAGCGTAGCCGTAGACAGTGGCCGACGCAACTCAAGAAGAAGGTTGCGAATCCAGCATACTTCAGCAACAACATTGGCTACTGCACTGGACCGAGATATAGTGGTCTGACGTTTAGACGACCAAGATAGAAGATTGGGACCCATATAAACACAATAGCCTGATGTAGAGCGACGAGTATCCGGGCATCCTACCCAATCAGCATCTGTGTAGGCTCGAAGAGAGACTTCCTGACATGAGGATAAAGTGAGTCCATAGGATGCAGTGCCACGAACATAACGAATAAGACGTTTTAGTGCATTCCAGTGATCCAATGTAGGGCTATGCATGTGAATACAAATCTGCTGAACGACATATGTAATATCCGGTCTGGTGAAAGTGAGATATTGAAGAGCCCCAGCCAAACTCCGGTATAAGGTGGGATTCTCAAATGGAGCTCCAGAGGTGCCGCTTAACTTAGGTTTGGTGTCAACTGGAGTCGCGACTGAGTTACAGTTATCCATACCTGCACGACGAACTATATCCAGAGCATAGGATTGCTGTGACAAAAACATCTGGTTACCTGTGCGAGAGACAGATACACCTAAGAAATAACTGAGTGGTCCAAGATCTTTCATGGCAAATTCAGCCGCGAGGCTGCCCATGAGCTTCTTCCTGAGAGAGTCTGAAGAAGTAGTGAGAATAATATCATCAACATAAATTAATAAGTAAGCAATGTCACCCCCGTGGTGGTAGGTGAAAAGTGAGTTATCACATCTGCTCTGCATGAAACCAATAGAGGTAACGAAATCAGTAAATCGTTGGTACCATGCCCGGGGTGCCTGTTTGAGACCATAAAGAGATTTTGTCAGACGACAGACGTGGTCTGGAAAATCCCGATGACGAAACCCCATAGGTTGGTACATGTATACCGTCTCTGTAATGTTTCCATGTAGGAAAGTGTTCGTAACGTCCAACTGATGAATGGACCAGGACTGAGAGAGAGCCAAAGTCAACACAGTACGTATGGTAGCCGGTTTAACAACCGGACTAAATGTTTCCCCACAATCTACCCCAATTTCTTGATTTCTGCCATCACAAACCAACCGAGCCTTGTACCGCTCAAGTGTGCCGTCAGACCTGTATTTGTGACGAAAAAGCCACATGCTACGAATAATATGCATATCAGGATGTCTCGGGACAAGCTCCCAAGTCTTGTTTTTAATTAAAGCATTAAATTCGTGTTTCATGGCGTTATGCCACTCCGGGTTAGACAAGGCATCTTTGGGTGTCTTTGGTATAGGTGCGATGGTGGAAGTGGAAAGGTTAAAAATTTGTTTGGGTTTGGATATACCGGACATGGTCCGAGTGTGTATGGTGCGGGTGGGAGGAGGCGGTGGTGGGTTCGGGACAGTAGCAGATGGTGGTTCGGGTTGGGGAACATGGGACGGGCCGGTTGGGCTGTTTGGAAGGGATTGGGCCAAGGCGGGTGTGTTCGGATGGTGTTGGGCTGGTGATGATGCGATTGGGCTTACGGGAGTGGGTTGGGCTGAGGGATGGTTGGTGGAGTGGGAAGTGTCTGGTTGAGGAGATGTGGGTGGTGTATGGTCAGGTGGTTGGGGCGATGGGTTTTGGTAAATGAGTGGGTGAGGGGTGTCATCAAGAAATTGGTAAGTATATGGGGTGGTTTTATGGGACTTGGCAAATGGGAATATGGTTTCGTCAAATAAGACGTGACGGTTTATGGTAATGGTGCGGGTTTTAAGGTCTAAGCATTTGTACCCCCTATGGTTTGAAGGATACCCCAAAAAGACACACGGGAGGGAACGGTAAGCAAGTTTGTGGATAGTTGTATGTGGGATGAGTGGGTAACAAATGCACCCGAACACACGAAGGTGGTCATAGGTGGGAAGGCAATGGTATAGGCGTTGTGTAGGTGTTTGAAAATTATGTAGTTTGCTTGGGATGATGTTAAGTAGGTAGGTGGCAGTGTCAAGGGCATGGGGCCAATAAGTCGTGGGCATAGAGGAATGGGCCAAGATGGTGCGCATAAGATTGTTAATGGTACGAATCTTGCGCTCAGCTTTGCCATTTTGGGAGGAGGTGTGTGGGCAAGAGAAACGGAAGTGCATGCCATTAGTAGTACAAAAATTATGAAATTGGTTGTTGGCATATTCACGACCGTTATCACATTGAAGTTGTTTGATTTTTGTGTTGAATTGGGTTTGGACGAAATTATTAAATTTGGTGAACATGGCAAATACATCAGATTTGTGGGTGATTGGGTAGGTCCATAAAAAATTGGTGAAATCATCTAAAAACAAGACATAGTAACGGTGTCCCCCGTTAGACATGATTGGGGAAGTCCAAACATCACTATGAACAAGGTCAAATGGCATGGTTGTACTTGTATTAGAAGCAAAAAATGGAAGTCTAGTATGTTTACCAAAAATACAAGCACTGCATGTTTTATTATTTAAAGAACTACAAGAAATAGAACTAGTAGATTTTAAATTATTTAAAATAGCTGGGCCTGGGTGACCGAGCCGTTGATGCCAGATGTCTTGTGAAATAGCTGCATAAGTGGAAGCAGTTGTGAGGTTGGTGATGTTGGACGGGCTGAGAGTGTAGAGGTCCCCCGAGCTATTGCACCGTAGGATAGGTTTCTTGGTCTGGAGGTCCTTCACAGTAAAACCATAGGGATCAAATTCAACAGATAATTGGTTATCAGTAGTAAAACGACGAACAGATATAAGGTTTTTAACTAGGTTAGGGGTATAAAGGACGTTGTTTAGTTTGAAGGGTGGGAATGGTGGTGGTAAGGTAATATTGCCTTGTCCTAAAACCGGAATGGTTTTACCATTCCCAACAATAATGTTGCGAATAATGCTAGAATTAAAAATAGAGGGGAACTTATCAGACTGAGGAGACATCGTACCTGTAGCGCCCGTGTCCATGGTCCAGGAGGAGTCATTGTTCTGAAGTGCCAGATTGTACAAGGCCTGAGCAATATCCGTAGGGGAACAAGATGCCGCATATGAGTGGGCTGAATTGGTGCCGTCCGGTTTTGGGCCAAGAAGGCCAGCAGTGGGATCGGGCTTCTGGTGTTGGGCCTGAGATGCCTGGTGTGGGCCGCTGGAAGTTTTGGGTGAGGTTGGCGAGTAGTAATTATAGGAGGATTGGGCCTGTGATGGATGAGGATAAGGTGTTAATGGGCTGGACGGGTAGGGACATGGTGGGAGTGACCAGTTGGGCCAAGGCTGAAATGGGTAGGGCTGAGGAGAGGCGGGCCAGGTGGGTTGTTGTGGCCACGGACTGGTGGGCTGCCAAACGGGCTGTTGGAAGCGGCCCCGACCATAGGACCCACGGCCACGACCACGGCCTCGGCCGCGGCCGCGACCACGAGTACGGTCAGTCCCGTCCGAGGAGTTTTGGGGTGTGGATGAGGGAGTTTGGGTGGAGTTGGAGGCGATAGCGTTGAGGGCGGTTCCAGCGGACTGAGCCGCAAGGCTGGTTTGGTTAAGTTTTTGGTCTCCTACTTGGCATAGTTGTGAGCGGGTATTGTGAAAATCGGGTAAGGGTTTTGTTTGTTGAAGGATAAGTTTAATGGTTTCATATTGGTCGGTGAGGCCGGTTAGGATTTGCATGACGAGTTGGTTTTCGGTGACGTTGGCTCCTAGGCTAATGAGTTGGTCATAGAGCAGTTTCATGTGTTGACAGTAAGAGGACATGTCAGTGAAACGCTCAAGGCGGGTGTTAAAAAATTTGTTTTGGAGGGCTATGGTCCTAGCGGCTTGGGTATCTAGAAAAAGGTTTTTGAGGCGACACCAGGCATCGTGGGCAGTGGTATTGGTTATCATGATGGTGTGTACGAGGTCCTGGGTGATAGTGCCATAGATCCATTGAAGAACTATGGCATCTAGTCGTTCCCAAGACTCGCGATATGTGGGTGCGGATGATGATTCGGGTTCTTTTGAAGCCGTAGACGGAGTGACACGGGGTAAAAGATGATCATAAACTTCATATGCTTTGCAGTGTATGACGAATAGTTCAGCCCATGTATTGTAATGTTCAGTTTGACGGTCAAGAATGAGTGGGATAAAATTCTTAATATTGGTGACAGTAACAGCAGGATGAATGGTAGACATTGTGAGTGTGGTAGGGAGGATGAGGATCGAAAGATAGCTGGAAAAAAAATGGTGCGGCTGGTCGCAGAAGTTGTGCGGCAGCCGAAGAAAGGAAGAAGCAAGGAAAAATTTAGGGTTATGGCTTTGATACCATGTAGAATTGTATGGTTCAAACCCTTGATTGATATTACATTGATGATAATAATATATACAAGTCACCTTCCCATATTTTAGGGAAGTGGTTAAATACAATAATAATGATAATGACTATCTATATTTACAAGTCAACTATAGAGTCTATTAGTAAGCATAGTAAAAAAAATGAAAGTTGCCCTTGAAACTTTTTTTTAGATCCGTTGCTTAGTCTAAGGGTTGTTCGTCCTATTTGTGAGATGTGAGCTGTGCGATGCTGATGAGGAGACAAACACGCATTTATTCACAGGTTGCTTCTACGCGGCTGAGGTGTTGAGGCGAATTGAATATTGGTGCAGGCTTAATCCATTGGTTATTTTTGATGTCGGGGATCTGATAAAGTCCGATTATTTACAACCGAGAACTCAGCAAGCTATCAAGACGATACAAGGTATTTTTTTTAACAACTATTTGGCTCATTTGGTTAGAACGCAACAATCGGATTTTCAAAGGCAAGCATCGTCGAACGGTTGAAGTTGTTGAAAGCATAAAGATGACTTCTTATTTTTGGTTTAAAAATAGGAGTAGAATGCAAGTTTTAGATTGGAATGATTGGTGTAATTATCCGTTGAACATGATGTAATCTTGGTTGTTGGCCCAGTGGTCCTTGCTTTGAGGATCGTCTGTGGTCGTTTTTTAATGCAAGTTTTAGATTGGAATGATTGGTGCTACCAGCGTTGTTTGCGACCGCAGGTATATAGGTCATCTTTTACCATTAGATTACCTTGGATAGTTCGAGATTTTATTTATGGCTAGTATACTTGTAGTTGGGATTGGATGTTTTAATCATGCTAGATTATCCCGCAACAACTAAAACATAAAATAGGAATGTTACAACTTCATAGGCTTTGAAAAAGCAGAGCGCATAAAAAACACCTTTAGGTAGCGTTTGGTACGCATGAATAAGAGGCGGAATGGAATGGAGCATTACGATGGAATGAAAAATAAGGTGTTTGGTTGGTCAAGGTAATGGAATCATCCATTACCTCCTCCATTTCATTCCCTCTAAAAACCCCATATTCATTCCATCCAACCCCTTGTTTTTTTTCCATTCCATTCCCTATGTCACCTTTCATCACCACTGACCACCACCACCACCACCCACCTCTACCACTAGCACCCATCGCCACCACCACCGACCACCACCACCGACCACCACCACCACCACCACCGACCACCGCCATCGCTACCCACCACCAACCGTCGCCACCCACCTACCACCGCCGCCACTCTCCGTCACCGACCACCGCCACTACCACCCACCGACTACCGCCATCACCGACCACCACCACCACCACCGTCGACCACCACCTCCACCACCTACCACCAAGCACCGACCACCACCACCGTTACTCTCCGTCACCAACCGACCATCGCCACTCACCTACCACCGCCAACCGTCGCCGCCACCACCCACTGACAACCACTACCACCACCGACCACCACTACCTCTACCGCTACCACCACCAACCACCAACCACCGTCGCTGGCACCCGCTGCCAACAACCATCACCACCACTCACCAACGCTGATTTTATTCCTTTGTCTTTTCCTTTTACCAAACAATACAAAGTAATGATTCATTCCATTCTTACGTGTAACCAAACAAGACCATGGAATGGTAATCATCCATTTCATTCCCTTGTCCATTCCATTACCTTCTCCATTTCATTCCCTCATCCATTCCATTACCCCGTACCAAACAGATCCAGTTTAGTGAGATGGTATATGTAATGCTTTGGTGACGCGTTTCTCTATTCTTACGTGATATGGTAATACACTAATTTGCTTTCATTACGGGTTTCTCTAATTTTTTATCTGTAATTCTTTGCTTCATGGGTTTTGTTCATGCAATGATTAAATATTATTAGTCTTGATTTGTCTTTAAATCAAAATATTTATTTATTCTAAAAGACTAAAACTTTGATAAAGCTAGCCTCTTTATTATCATACAATATTATATTTTATGTGAACTTCTCCGCTTAAATTTGGAATTATTCTAAATTCACTTTTAAAGTAAAAGCATGAAACAACAATGATACATGTGTTACCTCCAACATTTTGCCAATACTTTCACATCCTAACAATATGGAACAACAACAATCAAGTAATAGGAAAAATCTGTCTCATTGGCTAAAATACCTTGCAAAAAAATGGAATTTTTTTACGTCCATTCTTCTTCTAAAATCAAAATCCGTAAGAGAACATCATCGAATCAACACTCAATTACCCGAAGAAACAACAACGATTTCAATCGACACTCAATTACTGGAGGAAACAACGTTATCAATCGACGCTGAATTAATCCCCGAAGATATAATCTTAGAAATTCTCTCCAGACTCCCCGTCAAATCCATACTCCGATTTACATCAGTCTCTAAACCATGGCTCTCTCTCATCTCCGAACCATCATTCCACAAGTTCCAATTCACTCAAGCCACTGCAGCCCATCGTACCGCTCTATTCATCTCCGCTTACGACACATCCACTCGCAAACGCTACTTGCTCTCCGCCCCTCCTGATGGTGGGCCCGTTACTCATCTCATGACACTTGACGCTCGGACCATTACTAGCAGAGAAACCACAGAAGTCGAGTATCTCAACGGGTTAATCTTATTTTCTTCAGGAAATGGGTACATCCAACACAATTTCGCCTTTGTTCTTAACCCTAGCACCCATAAGATCATCAAACTCCCTGGTCCAGCTTCCGAGCCGAATTTCTTGTCATATGGGGACGCGCATATTTGTTACTTTTTTGGGTTTCATGAGTCTCTAAATGATCATAAGGTTTTGACTATCAGGATGTTTGTTGATCCACTTTGGACATACTCATTCAGACCGAAGACAATCGAGATTATGATTTACTCTATGTCAAATCAATCATGGAGGAAGATCGATCACGATCTTCCTCCTAATATCATTAGGGATTGGAATGTTGGCACCAAACATAGTGTGTGTGTCAATAGTACAATACATGTTATCCTTCAAAACCGGAATAAAATCTTGGCGTTTGATTTGCGAACGGAGAAGTTTTCAATAATAAACGTTCCTGCTGATGCTATTCGAGATGCAACTTATAGGGACACATGTAAGAAAGGGTTGAATACAATAATATCCAACCAGCCTTTCCTCATGAAAATCAATGGCTTCTTAGGAGTAATGTGTCATAGTCCTGTGGCGGGTCGCGATGAGATGGATATATGGATGCTACTAGACTATGAATATTGTTTGTGGCTAAAAGAAAGTGTTAGTTTCATGAGATCTTGGTTCCTGCTAGATGGTCCATTCGCGCTGAATCCTTTTGTAAGGAATAATTATATGGTTACCAATAGGGGTACTACGAGTATGCGTATGCATATGATCAATGTTCCTATGTATGACATGGAGATTAGACGTTTGAAGTCCATAGGATTCACACTGGGTTATCAATTTCTCCATCATAGAACCGTTCGGTTTGATCATGTTAGGAGCTATATTGAAAGCATGTTGCCTTTACCAAGTATTTGATGGTGTATGTGTATGTTGATTTAGAGCTAATTATGATGTTAAGTTGTGCTCTAGTAATGAAATTAAATGTTGTAAATATGCTCCATGAAATATTATTGTTGTATATATTGGATGAATGCAGAACATGTTTCAAGAAATTTCATGAATTATAATGATATAACTAGTATTTGCCCCGCGGACACGTATCTAACCTGGTAAGAATAAATATGATTGTGGAAAAAAGTCCATCCGTAGGACCCTAACCCACGAACACATGATTAAAAGGTAGGCGCTCTACCAATTGAGCTACAACGAACGGTGGTCGACACACGATTCGTAAACAATGCATAAAAAAGTTCGTATCTAAGAAGAAGCACGTAAGGAAATCGTATTTTAGTAAAAGAATTAAAATTATTATTTTTAAGCAGACTAATTTTCGAAGCGTTATGTCGAGCGTGAATTGAAACTGTCTACGTCGCAAAACCTAATATTGTACCGACACCTACACAAAAATAAGCATGTGACGAAATCTTTATTTTAGTTAAAGAATTAAAATACGGTGTGAACGTTAAACGTTTGAAACTAAAGGGTGTAAACGACATTTTATAAATAAAGTTGTTATAAACTAAAGGGGTTAAAACTGTAAAATTTTGTTTTTATTTGTGGTGGCGAAGTCCACCAATCACATGCGCCGACTTTCTCCTTTAATATGTATACAACTAGTATATTACCCGCCCGCGCTATAGCGCGGCGCAGAAATTTACAGCAGATCAAATTTTCATCAAATGAAAATATATTACATTCGACCCGACATGTTTCAAATCGTCGTGTGTTGCGGCGGCGGCGACGTCTAGAGGTAAAGTAATTCTAACTGATGTTTTTTCCGACGAACAACGGAATGACACCAACGGTATTGCGAGGGCCTGGTAATCGGATAACACAACCTAGAGAGCCGTATTGTTTCGTCGGTTAGGCGTTGCGCCTTGCCGTGAACAAAACGCCTACACCGTCTGAAAACAATTGATAGAGGAAAACATTCACCATCAGTTTATTACGTATGCGAAGATCCTTACCACCTCCTAACATCGTCGCAGGCATCGCCATCACAACGCACCATGCCGTGGTCGGCCACGTCGTTCACCGCAGGAAGGCGGCCTTAAGTCGTTCTCTCCAAGACTACGTAAGATAGTTAGGAAATACAAAAGCCATGGCAATGGCAATCTCATAATTACCTTCTAAAGTGAAGGGTTTTATTAATAAAGGAAGTGCAATGGCAATCTTGTAATTACCATATAAAGTGAAGTGCTTTTATTTGTTGATTACTGTAGCGAACCGATGAGAATTGTTATATATAATAATTGGAGAAGAGGTCAAGAGGTAATGGAGAAGAGGTAATGGAGAAGAGAGAATGAGAGACTTGGATAAGGGATAATTACTAAAACAGACGTTAGACCGATAAATTACTAAAATAGTTAAACAATGGCTAAGCCGGCAAAATTGGAGGCTAAGCCAGGAATTTTGTGGGAAAGAAATGTCGGCTCAACCGGTGAAAAATGTCAACAAATCCTTAGCCGACTATGAATGTCTAATTGAAAGATAAGTTGGCCGACGATGCTCATTTTGGTACTTTTTCCGATGGATAAGAGCATTTACAGTAGGTTATTTTTTATAGTAGTATATTTATAGCGGACAACTTTGAATAGTCGTTGTGTGCTAAAATGGGCCGGCCATCCTGCTAAAATAAGCCAGCCTTCATGCTAAAATGAGCCAGTTTAATAAAACCATCATTCCATAAATAAAATATTCATTTTCTAAAAGACTCCTAGATCTCATTCATTAACCTTATAATTTCATAGAAACTAGGTGGTTTCCCGCGTGTTGCGGCGAGGACGGTGGTAATCGGATCTGTTTATGAAGAAATCTAATCCACCTTGAAAGTTTGCAAAATGTTACCTTCAAAGATGTGGTGGTGCTAGCTGGATATGTTATTAGAAGAAACATATGGTGTATCTTATATTTATACTCTAATATGTATTGTGACTTTGGGGTTTGCATGGAGGTTCACACGTGGAGTAGTGTCAATAATAGGTATGATTTTGGGAGTGTATAGGTATATATATATATATATATATATATCATGAAATTGCTCCATGTATATGATTCTTTAATTTATTTGATTCTTAAAAATAGTGTAAATTATACTAATAAGTTGAGTCGGTCAAGAAATGTTAAAGGATAGTCAACATAGCAGTCAACTTTGAAAGGTAAAGAAGACAATAGTAGCTAACCGTAGTTTAATTAAGTATAACTAAACCTTAGTTAGATACTATTCATGACCATTTTGTTTTAATATATAGATAATGGTAACGAATTGGTATATTAAAGGTTCTGCTTTTTATTTCCATTTAACTTTAGATAACGAGTGAAGTGACACTCTTTTAACTCACACCTTATTTTTTTCCCATATAACTTAAGGATATGGTATACATACCTACTAGGTTATCTCTTGGGAGCGTCCTGAGATAGACAAATCCAATATAATGTGATAAAATATGTGTACTATAAAAGTAATAGGCTGTTTTTTTCATAAAAAAGTTGTAAAAAATTTGGTATCAAATGATATGTCGTGATGATGATGGGCAATTCTAATGTGTAAAGTGAGCATTTGTTAAAGAATGACATACATGTTCAATCTTTATTATGGATACACAATCAATCATCTTTTTATGTTTCCCGACTGCTTTCTTCACTCATACATAATTTAAGTATCTATTTCAATAATCACCACATAAAAAGTCATTCTCTTTTTTCGCTTTTTGCATAGCACTATGGTACTCGTTTGAATGATAATAAAATGCTCGTTAACTTTGTGTAATTGTTTTTCCAAAACAATGTCATATAAAAAAGTTATTAGCGTTTGAAAAACATGAAGGAAAGTGCATGTGATAAACACATGAGAGAGAAATATTTTTTTTATTTTAAATCACTAATGACATAGCATGTAACATGGCACACTCAAGAGAGAGGTTGTCTTCTTCGAGTGTCATGTGAGATTTTAGGATTTGGTTTATTATAATAGATAGATCCTGATGCGGATGCCCTAATAACATAAAATTGCCGGTAAAACCTTAAGGCTTGAGGATCATTAAAACGCTACAAATCCTGGATCTCGCACGTTGGATTTAATCTTCTACACATAGTTTATAAGCTAGAATATTCGATACATACGCAACTTGAAAAACGTAGAATCCGATTATCCGAAAACAAACACAATTCCATTTTGGTTTTAATAAGAAAATAGTATCTGTACCCGCGCTATGCGGCGGGGATAACATCCTATAGGAGTAATACGTATATACATCGCAAAATGTTCCTTCGATAATATTTTGGTTACAATGGCAACATAGTAATGCTTAAGTACATATTTAAATGGAGTTACGGGGTGTTTTTACCCTCTTAATAAACCTCTTAATCATTCAACTCTTAATCATTTAGCATTAAAAGTGTTTGTTTCAACTAAAAAAACATCTGAATGGTTCCATTAAGTTCTTAACCATTCAGCTAATAAGGGATGTTGAACCATTCGGACTCTCTTAATGATTCAACACTTAATCAGACAAATCCTACCAAACAGCCCCTTAGCAAAAGTTTGATTGTTATAAGCATGGCTTTCTGCATAATTTTCTTTCGTACCTCGGCCCAAAAAAATGCATGTCGGCCAACGTTGATTGTAGGTTGGCGTATTGATGGTAAGGATTGGGCTAGTAAGTTGGGGCCGATTTGGTATAATTTGGATAAAGGATTTAAGGGTTTGGTGCACAAAAGACGAGCGCGTATTTTTACTCATTGTTGAACATACATGCGATTGCTGCAGCATATGCGCATTACGGTTGCATGCTTGATCTTTTTGGCTAGGCCATGTTATTTCAAGAAGCCAAACAGTTCATTAATGATATGTCAAGTTAGCCCCGATGCATATAGGTGGCCTTCTGGGTAAACTGGGTATTGAAATTGGGCTGCAAACTCTTGACATGAATTGGAAATGAAGAACAATGCAAGTTATGTATTAAGGAGGCAGGTTGCTAAAAGGCAGCTAGGATGAGGTAGTTATGTTCAGTACAAAAATGAAACATCAAGATACAAGAAAAGAAATAAGTTTTAAAATAACACTGAATGAAAATTTTACCCTTTATTCATTGAACACCTTGTTAGTTGCATATTTTGGCGCATTTTATAGCACTTTACCAACCATTTATTACCAACATATCAATAATATCATACATTTATCATATAATTCACTAATTATGTTGTTTAACACTTGAGTTGGTGGAGCGGGATCTACTTTGGTTCGTATTTGTTGTTTTTGTAGGTACGGAGATGTCGCAATGGATAATTGACGAAATGTGGAACTCAAAACCATGATTTTCATCTTGTGGAAAATTTTGGACAAAAGCAACAACCATCGAGTTCTACATAGATTGGAAAATGCTTCAAAATGCAATGCGTAAACGCCATCATATTGCTTAAATGGTATGAGGCATCATGCAGTCAGTGACGGAGGCAGGCAGTTTTTCATATGGTGTCAAATTCTTTTATTAGTCGGATCTATAATAATCTGTTGTCAAAATTTCAGGTTGGGTCTTTTCGTCATGACTTCAGTCAATTGGTCTTACGAGTTACGACAAAATTGACTCATGGACCTCTCTTCTCTCAATTTCGAGTTTGATTTTTTTAAATATATTTAGGAGAAATAACTGGGTAATTGCTATTACACGTTCTATATGATACATAAAATACATTGGTGTTGGGTGACATTGTTTATCTTAATGTTGCTCTGCCCAGTAGTTGAATAAATCCGTGGACTTTAACGAATGAAAAATAACAAGAAGTTTTAAATTAATTGAGCCTATAATAATAGTATTGGGTTATAGCTAAATAGGTTGAGTTGAATGGGTTTGGGCCCATAATTGTTACGAAGGGAATTGGAAGTGGCAAAAAAATTGGGAGGTATTTAATTCATTGTCTTTGAAGTTTCATTGTCTTTGAGAACTTCAGGGGTGGACTCGACGGCTGCAAACAGTTCGAAGGCAAGGAACCACTTGGATTATTCTTTGTGTTAAGTCGATTTGAAGATAATTCAATTTTAGTTTTGTAAGATATCAATTTCTATGCTTTGTTTCGTATTTGTATTGTTTGATTTAGCCGTCATGTCCGGCTAAAACCTTTAATTTCCGGACACTTAAGTATATTTACTTGGATTTGATTAGTAAACTTATGTGTAACTTTGATGGGATCCAATTTTTCTGAATGGGTTGTTTGTTTGATTCTTGATCTTGAATCTTTCAATATATATAGTGGAGTGTTCAAATTAAAAGAAATTGTCTTCTAATAAGAAAAAAAAAACAAAGTTAAACCAATATAAATCTTCCAATTAATAGTTGTTTTTTATGTTAAATAAATTGTTAATTTTTTATAGCCACTAAACAAATTAAATAAATGAAATTTATAATTCATTTATAAAAAGGTAAAATGCCAAAATTGCCCATGTGGTAATTTGGTGAAAAATGCTACCTGGGTACAAACTTTTGGTTTTTTGTCAAAATCGTCCTAAGGTTTTAATTATTGGTCACTCTCATCCCTAACACTAACGTCATCCTGTTAGTCCCAGTTAGGTCATTGGTAAATTTGTCAACTCATGTTTTAAACTTTTTGCTGTTGTAATCGTACCTCTCACAATTATTGAAAATTTAAAATTGAAAAAATAAAAGAAATATAATTAATATTTAAAAATTTAAGTGAGTCTCACCCCCTATCCCATCCATTTTATCTTCTCCACCCTACCCCTACCCTACCACCACCACCACTCACCATCAACATCGCCAACTCATGGAGGAAATTGCCTAATTACGATTACTATAAACATGATCACACCGTATTTGGTCCACTCGATGGCATCATTAGTGTGTAAGCAGAGATTGAATATCGGCTATCGTGATTTTTAAATATTATTTATAAAAATCTTCCAACTCAACTGCTTCCTCCAACTCCTTCTCCGTCTCCTTATACTTCACAGATGTAACATTCAACTCCTTCGTCGCCTTCCTTCTCTTGCGCCACCGCTTTCTGAGCATGTTCAAGTTTCTCAGCAACCTGCTCATATTTCACCTCTATTAAATCCTAACATTGACTCCACCGTCTCCGAATTAGTAACTGCCTTGGTTACCTCGATCTATCCTTTGAGATCTTCGGTTTCCGCAACCATTTCTTTTGCTACAGCCAACTCAGACCTTATTTCGGCATCCATAACGATCCGATTCGGCTCGTTTGCAAAATCATTAACACTGAACAACCTGACTTTAGCAATGGATAGCGCTATTTGGGATAGACACCTGCCTAGGTTGATTCTCCTTTTACATCAGAGAATCTTGACCATTGTTACATGTTCGATATGCCATATCGCGAGGCTTGGTTTTGCCATTTGTATTCCGTACATGTTTTACGTAATTGCATTGGCCACATAGCACATGAATTGTGCATTTTTTTCTAACTTATATTATGTGTAAGCAAAAAGGGGTATGCCTACCAACATTATTTATATTGACAAAATTATTTTCATACATGTTTCAGTTGATTATTGAGATGCTACATATAGAAATATTGGACCTAGTAAGGACTTAATTCAGTCATCATGTTATGTTTGTATTTGCATTTTTTGTTCATTGTAATAACAATTTTAAATGAGTAAAAAAATTACATTTTAGTACTATGAGCTATTGAACAATCGCCTCTACGTAACACCTTGATGTTTCCGCTATCAATTGGGGTGTTACATCCCCCAACAGGAAAACAGTAAAAGGGGTCATGAAATTCACTTGAGGTGGCGTGCTAAAATAATACCAAGGATGTTAACGAAAGGCGTCCCGACTACTGTTAACCTAACATACGATAGCCTATAAGTGTTTGTCCAAGTTCAATGTTTGTCAAGTTAACCGATTGTATCCAAACAATGACCTAGTTTGTGTTTAAAAAAAATGTTTGACCAAGTTTGACTGAGTTTGGTTGAGTTTGACCCGATGACCCGTTCGTGACTCATTTAGTAATTTATGTTTGTTTATGTTGGAAAGGCCTAGAACTACAAGTTACACCCAAACATGTAATCCTAGTGTACTAACACATTGACTAAACACATGATATGTTAACTTTGACACATATCCCAAGTTCGGGTTTTAAGCATAAAACTTATATCTAGCGTGTCATAACATTAAAAAGTCATACAACACTCCACATACAGTCCACAACTCTCGCAGCATGTAAACTTTCATTTTAAGTAACCTATGAATATGATGAATACATTGCATGCAAAATATTTCCCTTTTTAGTAAGTTGTGATTCTAGCTTTGTTGTTAACAAAACGAACGATTTAAAATGCTTAACTCATCATTTTTAAGTATATCCTAACATTGCATATTCCATAACGTGCTTAGATTTCAATTTCAAAATTCAATTTCAATAAAGTTTCCTTTTTGGGCATGTTATGAACAATAATCAAAATCACACCAAAACCACATCCAATGCATGTTATCTGTCTTAAATAATCATAATCACATCATAATAATATATCATGCAAGTTCTAGCATCAAGATTCTAAGATCAAGGGTTTACAAGTTTTTAACAAATTCAAGGTTTGGCTATGACATGCATCTTATGGTTCCATATATTCAAATCACCATCAAAACCCATTATAACTACGCATTAATGTTTATAAATAATTATTCTATAAAAATACTTTTGATCATATCTGGAAATTAGTGTTTGGACAAAACTTTGATAAAAAAAATATTTTTAAAGAAGTATAAACCATCAAAATTTGAAAATGCCGATTTCCATTTTAGAAAATTTGATTGTTTTAGTAAATATGTTGAGAAAATGATAAGTTCAAAACTCAAGTTTAGGGGAAACAAAGGAGCTGGTATAGGTTTTGTAGAAATTGCACCTACCTAAAATCACAACTACACCGGATTGCCTCTTTCGGGTGAGGAAATAGAAAATGAGAAAAACATGGAATATGGGAAGGGGTTGGTGGTTAAACCCGAAAAGAATGTTCCCATAAAGATAACAGAACCAAAAGGGTTATTGGCAGAGCCGGTTAGGTTTGTGCCAATTAAGATTGCTGAACCAGAAGAGCACAGGAAACAATCTAAGTATGATGCTCCACTTAGTGATGTTCTTATCACTATGTTCGTTCAATCTGAAAGTAATGAAATGAGTAGTCATGTTAAGTCTGAAATTAACAGTCCTGACAACGTCAATGATGACACATCTTTAATAAAATCTAATTTTTTTTATATGATCAATTGAATTGATGTTGTTTAAAAGTATCTCAAAATCTATCAAATCTTACAGTTGCTCAAGCTCCTCTGGTGAGTCGGAAATTTCAAATGAATCTGACTTAGAAAATTTTGTTGATTCAAAAACTGTTGGAACAAGATCAATAAAAGAAGTAACTACAAATTTTACATGTGTGAATAATTCTAATGCTTCTACTTCATGTGCAGAAATAGTTTTAGTTGAAGAGTGGACTGAAGAGGGTAATGAATGCAGTGATTCTAACAATTCAAACATAAAAACAGTTCCCGATCCCTCTGTTAAATGTGATGTTAGTGTGGGTTCTGTTGTTAAGAGCAATGAACCGACTATGCCTATTGGTTCAAAACTTGATCATGGATGTTTAAAAAACTTCTAAGTTATCAAGCACTACTTGTCCTGATGTGCCAAAGTTTCTCTTGAAACTAGCAGTAAATGGCATATCTGAGAAATATGTGCCACCAAAACTTGTTTTACAAAATGAAAAATGTTTTTAGAAAAATAGAAAACATATATGTGCTAACTCTCATGCACAGGTTCAGGCCACAAAAAGAAGGGCACAAAAACAAACAACTACACAAAGAAAAACTTGTCCTCATGAATCATCAGGAACTACAAGTGCTAACATATTAAAGAGTGCTGCATTTGCTAAACAAAGCAGAAAGTTTGAGGAGAGTTCAAGAAAATCATCTAACAGATCTTATCATTCGCATATATCATCTTCTGTTGGATCGAATGAACCAGTATATGCTCCTTACGTGAAGAGGCAAACATGTTACAATTGTGGAATTCCTTGTCACATTGCTCGCAATTGCGCACATCGTCCTTATGTGCCTTACTATAGACAACATCAGACGGTTACACTTAGGGATAACTACTACTCTAAGTCGAGGAAGGTTTCTCAACCTAAGACAAAGAAAAATGTGAATCCAAAGGTTAAACCATCTGATGGTGACTGGATTGCTGCTAAGAACAAACGAAAGGTTGATCAAGAACAAAAACAGATTTCTATATCTAAACAACCTGAAAAGCCTAATGTTGCTACTCGAAAAGTAACCAAATCGTTTGTTAAGCCTAAACAACTTTAGAAACCAAAAGCAGTAGCAATTCCAACTTTAAAGGACATGTGTTTGAAAGAAGTGTCTTACAATGATGCTTCAGGACTACCCAGGACTGCTATGGCCTGAGTACCAATGTCTAATTAATCTCCGTATTCATGCAGGGACAACCAAGGAGGATTATCGACAACCACTGGTGTGTTGATAGTGGTTGTTCCGAGTAGTTGATCGGTGACATATCTATGTTACATTATGTTAAATATGTTAACACATGGTATGTTTCCTTTGAAGGAGATAAGGGAAGTAACGTCAGCATGGCACATATCTTTAAATTGTATGCAAAAATTTTAAAAATGATTGATTGGTAGTTATTTAAGAATGGTTATAGAAAAGATAAAAAAAGATTTTCTTATTTTTAGGCAAATTTTATACATAAATTCTTCTTTTCCCTGTATTTATGCACAAAGTTTAGGGGGAGAAGGGAGAAACTAGAAAAGAAACAAAAAAATAGTGTTTTATTTTATTTATATACTAAATTTAGGGGGAGATAAGAGAGAAAATAAGAAAAATACAAAAACATGTGAAAAAGGCTGACACACGTAAGATCAGTATTGAAACGGTTAGGCTCTAGGGTGATGTGTTGGTAGGCTTGGTCCTTACGACTAGAAAATTAGTTGATCTAGTGGCACACTTAAAGATAAAATATGGCCTCAATAGGAAACGCCACTTGGAATTGGTAAATCTTTTATTTGAATGCTTGTGTGACGTCCCGATGCACACTATGTTCTAGGTCTAAAATCTTTTCTTGAAAATCTCGTGTATCTCCTTTGTTTTGTGTAAGCAAAGACCTGGGGATGCTACGCAATGTCAGCTTCCACTGCATCCAGATATATGATGACCTAGCTATACATTGTCGCATTGTAGATCAAACACACCAAAAGAGGCCAATAAACCCAAAAATATTCCAATGAGCACATCAAAAGAGACCCTCTAGAGCCCAAAACACCAAAACCTACATTGTTTGAGAAATCAAATTAATTTGTATATTATATCATTCTATCTTTAAATGATCTATTCTTTTCTCTTCTTAACCAAGTCCCAGTCAATGTTTTAGTATTCTAGAACAGATAAGTGTCCCTGATATAATCACAGTGATATTATCCCCTGAGAAAAACAAAGTTTGTTTATTTTTTTTCCTTATTGTTCTGCTTTTATGTTTATCTTATTTTAGAATTGCTTTATAAAATCAACTATTCTTCAAGATTTGACCGATCATCTGTAGTGAAAGAAATCAAAATTTTTGAAAATTTCATATGAAAGTACTCGGAAGTACTAGGTGTCTATGTGTATACTGGATTATAGGGCATTAGTATTGTTAATCGGTGATTATCTTCTCTTCTATTCTCATCTCATTCTGTAATTTGATTCCCATCTTGTTCCATCTTTTATCTGTATTTCCATTTTAATAATATTTGCTTCATGTAATCAACCCATTAAATCATTGAATACTTATTCGTTTGCCCTAATTCAAGTATTATTTTGTTTATCTAATTGAGATCACTCAGTTACTTTTAAGACTCGAACCCAAATCTTTGGCATGTTATACACGACAGAGGTAATATGTTTCTAAATACGCTATGAAAATTTTTATTAAGAATTTGTGAGCATTATATACAGATGATGATGAAAAATATGTTTAGATCTATATATAAACTTTTATAAATATTGTAGAAAAAGAAACATGTGTTCAAATAGTTGAAAATGGTACTCGACACAAAACATGTGCTTTTCTTTGTTCCCTCACATCACATGAATGGAATTATTATGTGCGATCTTATTTTTTTTATATATTATAGATATAATATTAGTAAAAAAAATTTAAATGACATATAAACTAAGAAGTTATATATGAGGTTGTACGTAAATTAAATAGCCCAAAGTCTAAGAGACATGGTTTGATGATAAGGTGCCTTCAACTTTTAGTGTTAAGGTGTCTTAAATTTATCTAGGAGTTGGATAGTTTAAACCATACAAGATACATAATTTTGGAGCGGTTGTCGAAGTTTTCCGAAGTAGATTGTCTAAATGGAAAGCGTCATCTTTATCTATTGGAGACCGGGTTGTGTTAATAAAGTCGGTCCTTCAAAGCCTACCAACATACTATTTTTCGCTCTTTAAAGCTCCAGTCAAAGTCGTCCAACTATTAAAATCCTTAATACGAAAGTTTCTATGGGGTGGTACGACGGAGACTAAAAAGCTTCATTGGGTGGCTTGGGAGAAGGTTACGCGACCGATTAAAAAAGGAGGTTTAGGTTTGTGTCGCCTTGAATGAATGGTGTAGTAGTTCGCTTTTAGCAAAATGGTTTTGGAGGTTAAAAAAGGATTATCAAGGTTTGTGGAGAAGAGTGACAATGGCGATTCATGAATCCTCAAGAACGTGGAAGCAATTTCCTTCGAAACAGGTTTTGGCTAGTCCATGGAATACTTTGGTTCGTTGGGAGAATTCATGGCGTCTAACAGGTAATCTGGTTAGCAGCTTTATTAGGATAGTTGGGGATGGAAAGAACATACTTTTCTGGTTAGACGCGTGGGCAGCGGATAAGCCGCTGCAGTTCATTTTTCCGAGGTTATTCAGCCTGGAAAAACAGAAGAATTGTTGCGTTTCGGATAGATGTTCGGGTTTGCTGGACACAAGAAGCATACATTGGAATTGGTCTTCTAATTCGGTCGAGAATGAGGCGGCTTCTGAGCTAAATTTGTGCAGCAATATGATTCAAAATGTTACGTTATCTCAAAGGGAGGACTCTTGGAAGTGGCTCGAAGATAATACGGGATCTTTTATAGTCAAGTCGGTTAAGAAGATGATAACGAAAGGTTTACTGGATGACTCGAATGACAACTATAGTGGTGCAGGTGGTTACCTAGTAAGTGTAACATTTTCGCTTGGCGTTTAGCATTAGACAGAATCCCGACGAAAACTGCACTAATGAAAAGAAACATTGATGTGGGTAATATGGAATGTGTTCTTTGTGGCGATTTGGAGGAAAATGTCGAACATATTTTCACAGGATGTAGAATAGCGATGGGAGTTTGGCAAGGGATATCGGCTTGGCGTAGAATTTCTGTGGTTTTTGCGTTCACAGCTAGCGACATGTTCGAGTTTCACAACACATGCGCATATTCGAACACTAGGAAGGAAGCCATTCGAGGATTATAGCGTGTTGATGGATTTGGCGCACAAGAAACCAAAGTTTGTTCGAGCACAAGAGTTTTAAGCTGGCGGATATAGTGCGAATATCAAGACAACGAGTTTTCTTTGGTTTAAGCATAGGCAAAACAAAGTGGTTGTGGACTGGAATGATTGATGTAATTTTCGTTTGATGTAATTGTTCCTGCCCTGTCGGCTAAGTTTCTCTTCGAAACTTAGTCGGGGTTTTTCTAGTTTTATTTTTAATGAAGTTTAAGTTTTTTTTTTTTTTTTTTTAAATAGAGCATGTTACCTTGTTATTAAAAAAAATTAAAATCAAGCCTTTAATGAACCATTCAATAATAAGTTCGTTGAAGAAGGACATAAATAGTATTTAGCTTCTCATTTAATAAACAACAAAAATGAACTCAGTACGTTTTATTTGTTATTTTTGTATGCTTTTTTTTTTTTTTTTTTTTTTTTTTGAAAGGAATGTTATTTTTGTATGCTTACGTTATGTTTCTTTCATATTTATTTATTTCGTTAATGTATTAACGAACATGATTTATTACGAAAACACTTAAATGCTTGTAAGTTTTTTTTCAGAATGTGTATAACTCTAGTCTCTAGATACAGATTAATTTAAGTGAATTTAAATGGTTAAAAAAATGAAAGGAACGGTGGATTGAGTGTTCAATATAAAAAACCTATTAGTATTATTATTATTATCTGATATTTGTGTTCATTTAGGGTATTAGACAAACATTTGAGGTCGGTGGCATGTTCATAGGGAAACACAAAATCCAAATCTAATATGAATATTTGTTCACTTGTTGCATGTATAACGACATTACTTAATGTAAGGAATATGTTCTAAAGGACGACAAACCTGTGTATTTAACTTTATTTTAAGTTACAAGTCACTAATACAAATCAATTGCACCATTCAATACATTTAATTCATGTATTAACTTTTTGTTACCTAGAACCATTACCAAGTAATAGATTAATTCATGTAACTTTTTTTTAATGGATTAATTTTTTGTTACCAATGGAATTTAAATTATCACCACAAGAAAAGGCTAAGCCTTATTTAACACTTTGTAACCAGTAGGCTAAAGGCTCTTTGGTTCATGTGTGTAACTAAATGTTGCAAATAAAAATCAAGCACGGATCGGATTGGATAAATGACAGTATGGTGTATAAAGTTTTGGCAATTTAAAATGTGAATAAAAATACATACTCGCGGCAACGCGCGGGCATTCCACTAGTATGTTCTAAAGGACGACAAACCTGTGTATTTAACTTTATTTTAAGTAAATATTTTTAATAGCTATTGCATTTATAATACAATATAGATTATGAGTAGAATGTAACCACATTCATATCATCGATTCATCGGCTAACATCAGGACAACATTTAAGAAAATCACATGAATACATTATGTGTAATAGTTAAATAGCATAAATGATTGATACAAAGCCAAAGTTGATATATAAGAAAAGTATTTAACCTCATGTCATCCGATGACATAACAAGTAATAAGTTACGGTTAATTTAAAAAGGGTAGTGACACAGCTTATTACCACATTCTCTTATAAATTGTTATAATTCATTTTTAACGAAATATGTTATAGATTTTACTATAAAAAAAGGGTTGTTTAATGTCAAATCAGTTTTTGAAAATGAAGTACGTAGTAACATAAATACACATATACGTAATGTACTATATATGGTTATTTAGTTTGTATAGTTCACAAATTTTCCTTTTTAATGTTTCTTATTATATCTAGTTAGCACTATAGCATGTGATTATATGTAAATTTCTTACAAACAAAATAAAAAAAAAAAGAAAAAGAAAAAAAATAGAAAAAGTAGGAATATAAGGAGCACATGGAACAAGGAAGGGTTTACCTGCCACATTACATGTACACAACTGGAGGCAATAACACCATGTGGGATTTCTAGTTGCCCGCATCCACCGACACCTCTCACATTATTACATTGTAACTACTTTTTTTTTTTTAACTTATTATCGTGATTTTACAAGTAAGCTTTATGATGGGAATAACTTTTATGTATACCTTTAGATTCTATACCTTTCATATTATTTAACTTTTTTTTAAACAATGAAAACCTATTCAAAATATGTTTGTTCATGTAAACATAACAGTATAAACCAGAGGCAACGTAAGACTAAAAAAAGAAACATCATCACTTAATACATTATACATTTATAAGTTTGTGTATTTAATTTGTTGCTAGACTTAAAAGTTATGTTATATTAATGAGCTTAAAAGAAGTTTCAATTAATTACGATTTAACGCAGTTATTTTTTTATTGTCATTATTTGTTTTTTTTTTTTTTTACCTAATTTTTTTAATGTAAAGGCTGTAAAGATTAAGCATCTATTCAACCGGAGGTAAGTCCTATTTAGAGTTTCTAACATGATATGTCATGTTAGTGCACATATTCATGACGTTTTTTTAGTGTATATATTCATGAGTTTGACATTTTACATGACAAAAATTGTATGAAAAGGTTTTCTTTGACCATTCTATTTTAGTTGTATTAATTATTAAATACCTTTTGACATGTACCACTTGATATTATGACATATCAACAATTTATAGGCTAAATCAACTTATATCTGGTCGAATGGTAGAATCGATTTAAAAGTGATCAACATGACAACTACAAGTATGTTATTTACTACTATTTTTTTATTTTCATAAAAGATAGCAAAATATCATACATTACAAAACATTTAAGATTTTTTTTTTTTTGAACGGCAAATCTCACTCCTTATGGGACTTGAACCTATGACCTCCCCCTTAGGTGTTCATAGAAGCTTTGCTTCTACCATTGGGCCACCACCCCAATGGCTCAAAACATTTAAGATAATACGTTAAATTTGTTAAAGCATTTCATGACTCTAGACATAAATTTTTTATTGATACAACCACTAACCCATGACCACATTTAAAGTATTTAAAAAACATTTTTCCTTTAATTATAAGTTAGCTGTATTACAGTTTACTAGTATTTATGCTAAACTTTACAACCTATCAACAAAACCATAAAAGTCTTAAAACTTCTAACATTATTTCATATAATAACACCATTAATTAACCACCCATTAAATTAGAAACATTGAATAAAACAATTTCAAAGAAACAAACAATCTCCACCGAAAAATAGAAATAACAAGATAGTGACCACATGCATTTGTCAAATAATAATATAATTTCATTATTATTATTATTTTAATTTATATTTTCCCTCTCAAAAACCCCTCCATCCATCCTTAAGTCGGCAAACATACACACCCTGTACCGCACTTTTAAAAGTTCCAAACCTTCCTTCTTTCCTTCTTCATCTCACCACACACTTTCCTAATTTATCCACTCTCTTCACATTCCTAATAATAATAACAATAATAATAATAATAATAATAATGGCGCCAAATGTGGCGATCTTCATTGCTGTCGGAGCATTTCTTGTGGCCATTGCCGGAGCTGAAGATCCGTACAAGTTCTTCACCTGGAATGTCACCTATGGTGACATTTATCCTCTTGGAGTCCGTCAACAGGTTTGTTTACTACTTATGTTACATATGTTATGTTACATATGTTACATATGTAACATATGTAACATCCAAACCCAAACAGTCTAACGTGTCACTATTACAGATAAAAAAAATGCCCACAAAAACAAAAAGATTATTGGGTCATAAATAATGTCGTGTCTCTTAAATCAGCAACGCGTTTCGGACACATTAATTGTGGAACATATGGAAACTCCATAGTTAAGCGTGCTCGATATAGATCTAGTGCTAGATCAATAGATCTGATACTTTAAGTTGTTTTAACACTTTTTGTGGAAATGTAGGGGATTTTGATCAACGGGCAGTTTCCTGGACCTGACATTCACTCTGTAACGAATGATAATCTTATTATCAATGTGTACAACAGCTTACCCGAGCCGTTTTTAATCTCTTGGTAAGTAATAATAATATTGTGGCTTAGTTTGAATTTATTTTGTTTTAGATCGGACTAGTTTGTTTGTTCAGAGATTAAGTTGCATTTGGTTGTGTTTCTAGTTATGTGTTAAAGAGTGTGTGTTTTTTTGTCCTCATGTTAAGAGGGTGTTTGGGATTCACTTTTAAAACAATTTATTGGCTTATTTGTTTTTTCAAAAAGCCAATAAGTCAATATGCTGTTTGTGTAACTCAAAAACACTCTCTGTTTTAACTTTTGGCTTTTAAAGGTGAAAATGTTATTTTTGAGAAATTAGAAATCCTGACTTTTGGAAAAAAAAAATTACAAATTTACCACTCATACAACCAATATTCACAATAAGTTAAGCGAAACACTTAAAAAACAATCTATTGACTTTTTTACGTTTTTCATCTCAAAAGCTAATCCAAACACTTTTTTAAAACTTTTTTTCAAAAAGTCACAAGACAGACCAAAACCACTTTTGCATTTCCAAACTCAATCCAAAACACCCTCTAAATCTAGTACACAAGATCTAACGTATAAACACTTTTGTTCTGAATGATGTAATCTGTTTGGATACAGATTTCAAATGTGAATTTGGTTTTGAATTTGAATTTGAATTTGATTTGAATTTGGCTTTATTTTTATTTATTTATTTATTTTTTACCATAAGGTATTAATATAGTACATTTTAGTAATAGAGGCGGTGCATCAATGTTTGTCATTTAACGACCATCTAACTCTTGCACGTGAACCTTATACAGATTCGTATAAAAAACAAGAATGTAAGGTTCTGTTTAAGAATTAAGATACGCTTCCTCATTTTTGTATAAAATAAATAATTAATTTATTCCATATTTGTAATATTGTATATAATACATCTTTTTTATGTAATGTATGTTATCACGAGTTACATAAATACTTATAGTTATAGATCTAGAATGAATGTTTATCTATGTAATAAATTTGAGTTTGTAAATGTAATTATGTAGGAATGGAATTCAACAAAGAAGGAATTCGTTCGTAGACGGTGTTTATGGCACGACTTGTCCCATTCCGCCTGGTAAAAACTTCACATACATTCTCCAAGTCAAAGATCAGATCGGAAGCTTTTACTACTTCCCTTCATTGGCGTTCCACAAAGCCGCCGGTGGTTTTGGAGGTATTAGGATCCTAAGCCGTCCTAGAATCCCCGTCCCCTTTGATGAGCCTGCGGGAGATTTTACTGTTCTTATCGGAGATTGGTACACAGCTAACCACACGGTGAGTAACGCTTTTTACTATGAGTCAAAACGGGCATTTGTATTGCGGAATGAGAAACAAAATAAGACACGATAATACACATACAATTATATTACAAATGATCCTAAATATAAAGACATTTTGGTATTTTAACTATTGTACCTGTCAAAAAATAATATTCATTTTAATAATTATAGCAGTCAAAATTTGAGTGGTTAAAATAAGAAAATGACAACACTAGATATCACGGGTAATGATAATGCTTGAAAAGTCAAAAACTATGGCATTATTGTATTTCATGTCATTAATTTGACACCGAAGGATTTGAAATGTTACCGGTCACAACGTTACTGCATTAACTGAGTTATAATCGGGTCAAATTTGGTAGACTACGTACACATTATGAATCGTGATTTTTAGTTATTTATTTATTTGTTAATTTAATAAAAAACCTAACAACAAATGGCACCTAACATGATGCAAGTGTAACCTAGTTGAATAATTGGTACTTGGTAGTAGTGTAAAGTTTTTTATTTTTATTTATTTTTTTATTTTTTTAAGAGTTAAATACCAATTTAGTCATTTAGGTTTGTCACAAATTGCCACTTTTATCCAAATTTTTTTTGTCAATTTAGTCACGGTGGTTTCATTTTTTTTGTCATTTTAGTTCCTGTGGACTAACAAGATTTGAATGAAAGTGACAATTTTTGACAAATCTCAGAGACTAAAATGACAAAAAATGAAACCACATGGACTAAATTGACAAAAAAAATGATTTGGATGAAAGTGACAATTTTTGACAAACCCTAGGAACGAAATTGGCAATTAACTCTTTTTTTAACGACGAAACTACTATATAGAATATAGAACCGGGTCAGCAAGCAACTAGAAACCCGCAAATGTTTAAAAAACATTATATGGAAAATTTAAAGTTGGATGGTTTCATTTAAAGACGTTATTGAGTGAGTAGGTCAAGGGCAGGGCAACTGTGTCGGCTTTGGATTTAACACACTGCCCTACAACAGCTGGGCTACCCGTCACTTTATTGCGATCTGGTTTGGGCCTACATGACAAACTTTGGGCCCCACCGCTACAACTAAATGATAAAAAAAAAAAAAGAGTCCCACCAAAATTTCTTTTCTTTTAATAGTTTTTTTTTTTCTTTTAATAGTTGGTTAACACAGTTATATCTGAATATTTTTACTGTTAATGCACCCATAGCAACAGTGAAGTAGTTTATGTGCCAGTTTCTATTTTTTTCAGTATATATATAATAATATTTTTTTAACATCTTTCTAAAAAAGGTAAGAATTTTGTATCCTAACTGGCACATGATTATCTGTCTTAGGCCCATCATTTAAGAGATAAATGGTCCACGGGTAGCTCAGTTGGTGAATGGACCAGGGTCCTCTCTTGGGGGTCTCAAGTTCGATTTCCACGAAAGACATAATGAGAAATGATGGATGACTCATGGCCTATGGTCATGAGTTCGAGTCCTGATCTCGTTAGGTTTTACTGGTTCACTACTGTCGTGCCTTCGGGCGGGTATGTGGGTCGGGTTTTCCCTGAAAGCGGGCTGTTGGGCGGGCTAGGGGCTTTGTGCGTCCGGGGTAGGCCGGGCTGTTCCCCTGTCTTTGCCACTAGGGGGCTGCGTACGAAGTACCCGGCGTTGTTTAGTTGACCGTTCAAAAAAAAAACAAAAAAAAAAAAAACTAAGAGATAAATGAAGCCCATCAAACGACCTACTCAAAGCATTTATATGATGTGTTGTCATGTTTTGACGTAAATATGTGAAAAATAGTGTTGTCATATGAGTATTCACATGGGTTGTTTAATGGTAATAATAATAATAATAATGCTTCAAGTTGGGCCTACTTACTTGTCACTAGAATGGACTATTAGTGGAACCCTATTTGATCCATGTGCATTTTTTTAGGCTTTAGCTGATTCGTTACTCCAAGCCCAGGCCCACCCACCCACTTTTGTTTTTTTGTTTTTGTTTTTTGTGTTTTTTTTTGGTTTTTTTTTTCTACCTTCAACAACTGTCGGTCGCTTATGGTTACACAAACTAAATAATTTGTAAACTTTAGTTATAAAATGTCCGTATGCGGTATACCGGGCTATGTACCCGTATTAAAGGCATATACGTCCGTATATGATGGCTATACTCTCGTATAATAGTGGTATATGTCCGTATACAATGGGCATACGCCCATATACTAGGGTAGGGGTACTTAAGAACTATAGCATTTCTATACATGTCATTATTCGAAAATACTTGAATCTCAGATACACTGCCCCACTTACGGTGTGTGCATATAATGTATATATGTGTGGCCCTTGGGGGGCAAAAGTAAAGTTGCACTAGTTTTAACGTTATTTTACTAATTTCGTGAAAATAACGTTAAAAACGACGGACAGTTAATCATGCATCATGTGGTGGCGTTGATAGCCAAAAGACAAAGGGGTACATGCACCGATCGGGTTTGTCCCGATTGCTAAGTGTTCTATCCCTTATGTCCAAGGCTTGATACCAAACCACATCGAGCCGGGGGTCTCACTGGAAGCAGCCTCTCTATTCTTAGGGTAGAGGTAAGACTGTCTACATCTTACCCTCCTCAGACCCTACCTTAGCTTTGCTATAGGTAGGATTAACTGAGTATGATGATGATGATGTTGTAAAAGATATTTGCATCAAAATGTAACACCTTAATCTAGCATAAAAAACAAAGCGGTAAGTTTAAAATCTAGGACATACTATATTGATACGTGTTAGATTTAGTACATTTTCATTATTTTACTGAAATTAATTAAAAATATGAATCCGAAATGGTTAATTTATATGAGAAAAATATTTTTTATTCTTTTTATGTTTGGCTTTAACATTATATATTTGTTGTTATGAATGAGATCGTCCTTTATATCATTAAAGTGATATATAGCTTTGATTTAAATTGTTGCAGACCTTGAGAAGAGTTCTAGACGCAGGTCACAGAATACCTTTTCCTGCTGGAATTCTCATTAATGGGCGTGGACCAGGCGGTGCCTATTTCACTGTTGAACAAGGTAAATACTACTTTTTATTAGGAGTTCACTTGAATCGGATTGATGAGGCGGACCCATAAATTATTTTCTGGGGCGAGTTGGAGGTTTAACGGAACTTTTAAGCTATGTAGTTAACTCGGCCGATATATCGGTAATATATCACTCATATCTCGGGTATCATGTGGTTTACTAATTTTAGCAAAAGTAAAGTTGCACTAATTTTAGCGTTATTTTACTAATTTCGTGAAAATAACGTTAAAAATGACGGATGGTTAATCATGCATCATGTGGTGGCGTTGATAGCCAAAAGACAAGGGGGTACATGCACAAATCGGGTTTGTCCCGATTGCTAAGTGTTGTGCCTTATGTCCAAGGCTTGAAACAAAACCACTATCGAGCCAGGGGTCTCACTGGAAGCAGCCTCTCTATTCCCATAGGGTAGAGGTAAGGCTGTCTACATCTTACTCTCCTCAGACCCTACCTTAGCTTTTGCTATTGGTGGGATTAACTGAGTATGATGATGATGATCTCAGCTATCAGTCATCAACCGATATATCGGTACAAAATAACGGTCAACATATCGGTATTTGGCGATATTTGACTGATATGTTACCGATATTCCCGATATTAGTATCTTTCTTCTTAGTTCTTCCATTTGTCTTGCTCCTTATTAATATTATTTGTGTTTTAAGTTTTAATAAGTTCCTACTTGCTACAATTGTTATTGTTTTGCAAGTCATAAGAGGTTAATTTGTTAATGATACGAGAGTATACTAAATATGGATTTTGCATGATATAAAATTTACCGATATCCCACCGATATTTTACCGCATTAACTGCTTAGTTTTTAAGGGATGCGATCAGGATTTTTGCTTACAAATTACACTATTTTTTTTAAAGGGGCGACCACTCCCCTTGCAATATATGTGAGTCTGCCTGTGCGGATTGATTGGTTGACCAACCCCTATTGCAACTGGTGCTTGTATTTATTTTCGTGTTTTCGATTATACTTTTTTTTTTGAACGGCCAACGAATCAATTTCCGAGCACTCTCGGGTACATTACTACCTTACGGTTCTGGTATTTTTAATGATACCGGTACCGAACTGACAAAATCAGTACGCTTTTCGGCTTATACTCAATTGTTTTCAGTTTCGATCTCATCCCTAGTTTGGTACCTCGGAGACTAACCATGTTGACTGTCACGAATTGGACAGTCATAAAGAAATGAAGTAGCATGTTTTTGTTCTTGTTTTCTAACAACATTAATCTATTTTGATTTGGTGAACAGGAAAAACATACAGGCTAAGAATATCAAACGTTGGATTAGAGAACTCCCTCAACTTTCGCATTCAGAACCACAAGATGAAATTAGTTGAGGTCGAAGGAACGCATACACTCCAACAAACATACTCTTCCTTAGATGTTCATTGTGGACAATCTTACTCCGTACTATTCACAGCCGACCAACCCGGTCAAGACTATTACATTGTCGTGTCCTCCAGGTTCACGACCCCTATCCTCACAACAACCGGTGTCCTTCACTACTCCAACTCTGCCGGAAAAGTATCCGGTCCAATCCCTGGCGGCCCCACCATCCAAGTCGATTGGTCCCTTAACCAGGCCCGCTCCATCAGGTCCGTTTTTTATATCCTTCCTACCATTATCATTTATAATATAATTTAATTTGTTTTTGGTATAATAAAGTACTATTTTCTAGGCCATCATGTCATGTGAACTAGCTTAAAGCCATTTAAATAGTCAACGGGCCGAGCCCAAAAATGGCTTTAAGCCCGGTGATCCCGGGCCTGGCCTGAAAGTTGCAATAGTCCTAATATTTGATCCAAACGGCCGGTTAGGCTTGATTCTAATGCCCCATTCCATGTAATATATACTCCCTCCGTCCTTTTAGATGTCATTGGGCCCACAAACATACAGATTAAGAAATCTTTGTTTGTATGTTGTAAAATGACAATAATAATATCCCCAAGTTATTATTTCAAATCTTTGATTATCTTTTGTCATTTATGGACAAAACTGGAAATTGCTTAGAAATGGACATTTAATTTGAGACAACAAAAAAGAAAAAAATGGACATTTAAATTGGGACGGATGGAGTATGTAATAAAACATGTTCATATATTGTTAAATATCTTTTGATGATTTGAAGTTATTTTATATGTAATGTAACTTTATAAATCTATATTTTGTACTTTATAAAATAATTTTTGAGTTACATTTTAACCAAAGTATTTTTTTCTCCTTAAAATTTGAAGTGTTAAAAAGATTTACTAATATTTATTTTACTTACTATGAACTACAGAACCAATCTTACAGCAAGCGGTCCTAGACCAAACCCGCAAGGTTCATATCATTACGGCATGATCAACACTAGCCGAACCATCATTCTCCAGAGTTCTGCGGGTCAAGTTAATGGCATGCAACGATATGGGCTCAACAGTGTCTCTTTCAAGCCTGCTGACACTCCCCTCAAGCTTGCTGATTACTTCAACATTGGAGGCGTTTTTCGTGTTGGAAGCATATCTGATAGACCAACTGGTGGCGGTCTTTATCAAGATACATCGGTTCTTGGCGCTGATTTCAGAGCTTATGTTGAAATTGTCTTTGAGAACCCATCCGACATTGTTCTCAGTTATCACATTGACGGCTACCAGTTCTTCGTTGTTGGGTCAGTACATGTTTTGTGTTGCAACATGACACTGATTATTGTGTTTTCAAGTCGCATATAGTTGTTTGTTTGATTAAGTTTAACGTCGTTTTATTTATGAAATCCAGAATGGACGGCGGACAATGGACTCAAGCTAGTAGAAACGGTTACAACCTTCGAGACGGAGTTGCACGCAGCACAATCCAGGTGTGTATCTCATTTTACTTTTAGTTTTGTTCTGTTTTCGATAGCAGTTTCGACCCCTTTACTTATAAACGCGTCGATAATAGATTATGTTATCTCAAACGGACAGGTTTACCCGAAATCATGGTCAGCGCTTTACGTGGCACTGGATAACGTGGGAATGTGGAACGTGAGGACGGAATACTGGGCCCGACAATACCTGGGTGAGCAATTTTACCTACGTGTTTACACAAACTCGGGGTCCATCAGAGACGAATTCCCAATCCCGAAGAACGCAAGGCTATGCGGGAGGGCAGCCGGGCGCCACACGCGGCCTCTGTAAGCCACTTGAAGGCGTGAGTCTAGACATGTTGTCACACGTTTAGTATAATTAAATTAAATTCATTTTGGTTTGTGTAATTTATTCTTGTGGTGCTATATAATAAGCACTGCCTGAAAAAATAGTGTCACTTTAGAACTGTTTATGACCTCACCTCAAGGTCACAATTCTTTTTATTTTCGCTATCTATATAAGTCTGCTTTTTCTTATTATTATTGTTATTGTAATAAACCATACAAGATATTTATGACTCATGTCTATTAGCATAAACATGGAATTGAAGTGGCAAGTCTTTGTATCTCTCTGTCATGAGTCCAATCGTTTTCAATCTTTAACCATGTTTTAGTGCATACATTATTTATTACATGGATATTCACAAAAGATCATACATGTTTATAATCTATCTTCTTGTGTCATAAGTATATTTGTATAACGACGGGCTGTTTGGTAAGCCTCTTAATGAGACTCATCCGAAACTAGAGCTAGAAACAGTGGCGGATCTAGAAACATTTTTCAGTAGTAACGTTTTTTATTTTTTTCATTTTAGTAGCAACGTTTTTCAAATTTCGTAAAAAAAAAAAAAAAAACCTATTTTTCCACTAATTTTTCACTACGCACGCGAAGTTGAGCCGCAACGTCCGCACCCCATGCTTTAACTATAGATCCGCCCCTGGCTAGAAAGGCATTCGGCGCTGAATGATTCAGCATTTAGTGCGTTTGTTTCAGCTTCTGAATGGAATGGTTAAGGCTGAACCATTGAGATTTGGGATGTTGTTGAACCATTAAGCACTGAACTAAGCTGAACCTTAATAAGACTCTTCTACCAATGTGGGACAAGAAAATTATCCATTAATAGGTCCAACTTAATGATTCAACATTTAACCATTCAGACATCTTAACCATTCAGACATCTTAATGATTCAACACTTAATTAGCCAAGCAGCCTGTTAGGGTATATTTGGTAAACTAGTTGGTAGCTGGTGGCTGGAAGCTGTAGCTTTTTAAATATATTTTGGTGTTTAGCAGGGTAATTGGAGCTTTTAATAAAATGTATAAAATGACCAATATAGGCATTAACTAAAAGCTTGTATGCATGTTTTTTTATGATAGAATGGGTATTTGTCATTTACTCATTAAAAACTTATAGCTATGAGCTTTTTCTTAAATGCTAATACTAGTTGCTTTTCAATATTAGAGTTTTTTGTCCTAACCTAAAAGCCTTAAGCTTCTTTAACCAAACAAGACTTTTTATTAAGTATGAGTTTTTTTTTTTTAAAAAGCTTGAATCTCTTAAATGATTATGTTTACACTCGCCTGATCCACTATAAATCTTTATGATTATGCGGTCCTCTCGAACCTAGTTATAGTTGTTTAAACTATACACACAAATCACACCCAGTACATCCTACGAGTAATAGAAACATAAACTATTGGTAGATTCAAGGGAGAGTGAGATGTAAGCACCAATGTTTTTACCGATTATAGTTATTAAACCACTAGTACAAACGAACTATAAGTTTCTATAATATATATATATATATATATGTATATATATATATATATTTTCTTAACAAACAAAACAATTTCTCAAAAATGCAGCCTACCGAGCTTTTATATCTTTGAAGATCATCAGCCAAGTGTAAGCTTTGTTAATTTGTTTTACCTTATCTCACTCTCGGATAAAAGACGATGAAATTGTCTGTGACATGTATAGGTTTTCATTTAGAGCGGAATACTAACGTTCCATACTGATATTTAGCTCACGAACTTGGGTACGTCACACGTGTGGAAACTAGACACGAGGTTACTCATTTTGATACTACTCTATCATCGCCACGTCTAAATGTAGACCCTAATGTTCATAGCCAAAATGTCAAAAAAACAAGTTGATGGTATTCATGGCTATACATTTCTTATGAATCCACTCTCTCCTATCTACAACCAAGAATTTTTCCCCGTGTTAAATCATAAATGTAGAAAACGCCTACGACGCTTTATCAACGCCATAAACGCTTGAACCTAGTTGGTTTCTGTGTTTTGCCTCACATTTTGAACATGAGGACAAAAGATATCAATAAGATTCAGCATATAAGTCTAAAGCAAATTGTATATTTTCTAATGCATGCTTCATGTGCTGTTTGGCTAGAATTCTAACACTTCAGAATAATCAATAAACACTAATCAGAAGTTCAAAATGAATGACCTTGATGAATCACAAATCCCGTTGACTGTGAATAATAATAGTTCATCTAATCGATCCAGGTTGCACCAACTGCTTTAGCCATGAAACTGTATGAATCGGCCCATTCATCAATCTGCAAAATTAATATATAAAGGTGAAATAAGAACTTAGGTGTGCGCATATAATGTATATATGTGTGGCCCTCAGGGGGCAAAAGTAAAGTTGCACTAGTTTTAACGTTATTTTACTAATTTCGTGAAAATAACGTTAAAAACGACGGACGGTTAATCATGCATCATGTGGTGGCGTTGATAGCCAAAAGACAAAGGGGTACATGCACCGATCGGGTTTGTCCCGATTGCTATGTGTTCTATCCCTTATGTCCAAGGCTTGATACCAAACCACATCAAGCCGGGGGTCTCACTGGAAGCAGCCTCTCTATTCTTAGGGGTAGAGGTAAGGTTGTCTACATCTTACCCTCCTCAGACCCTACCTTAGCTTTGCTATAGGTGGGATTAACTAAGTATGATGATGATGAAATAAGAGCTTAGGATTTGAAAGCAAAAAATGTTATGATATTTTAAAGCATATTATATTAAATCATACCACTTTCTGCGTAGGGCGTCCAGATCCGTGGCCAGCCTTGCAGTCGATTCTGCCAAGAATTGGGTTGGTCTGCGGACTATTCTCCAAGCTCGTGCACAACACATATTGCATGGTCTAACAGAATATGTTGGAAAAAAAAAACAACAATTAAAGAGAGATGAAAAACTTCACAATAATTGAACAATATTGATACTTGAGTGGTTTATAAGTTAGAAAAAAAATGACTTTAGCCCAATAAACAAATGAAATGCGTACCGCCAATAATTTCAAAGTGTGCAAGGGCACAACCCTGTCATCATGATCGGCTGTCAACAATAAGGTGGGTGGATATTGACAGGAGCTATCATTAGATTGCTCCCATGGTCGCCTAACATTATGCAGCGGGGAGTACCTGATTAAGGGAAAACCATAAAAAATTTAATTATTTGTGTTCAAGTGTGTATTCATTACAAATTACAAATTTAAGGTCAAATGAGGATTATATTGCTCACTTGATTAACCATTGGAACTCTTCTTCTTTATCTGAACAGCCGTAGTCAGATGTCCATGCATGACCTACAACATAAGTGTAAGTATTATTAAGGAGTTGTTTATATGTGCATTTTGAAAAGAAGAAAAAAAAAAAAAACTATGTGATTCAAATAATCAAAAGAAATAAAATGGGTAGCAGATGTGCTTTTGCTGTTTGATGAAAAAATCTAGTTTAAGATATGAATATGCAAAAGATTTAACGTATGTTAAGACCACCCAAGTATGTACATGATTTCATATATCATTTATGGCCAAAAGAGATGTTGAAAATACCCTCTAAGCTTGGTTTTAAAAAGCGCGCTTGAGGTGCGCTTAAGCGCAAAGCGCACCTAGACTAAAAGTGCAAGAAAAGCGCAAGAAAAGCGCGCTTTTTGTACACATGATGTTTTTGTGCTTAAAATTGTTATACATGTAGCTAAAAAGGTTGTACATTTTAGTTAAATCATATATATACCTTATTTGTATCTATATTTTGAGGTAATAATGCTAAAAACCTATAGCATATATAAAAAAATTTATATAATTGTCTTGCGCCTCAAGTACGAAAAGCCCACCACCTTTGCGCTTTGCGCCACGGTTTTAGACCTCGTCGCTTTTGTGCGCTTTGCGCCTCGGTTTTAGACCTCGTCGCTTTTGTGCGCTTCGCGCTTTTTAAAACCAAGCCTCTAAGATCATGCATATGAAAAATTATTTTTGAGGAGGTTTTAACATGCTATATGTCAAATTAGTTGGTTTTTGTTTTGCTAAATATTCAGTTTTTATTATTATTATTATTATTTCTAAATTCATGAGCATTTTCGTCATTCAGCATGTTTTGGTTAAAACCGGTATAAATGAAACATGATACATATTTGGATGACATCTAAACTAGTTATAATGCATGTGTCTCCTTAATGTAAAAAGGTTGAAATCTGTTAATCCAAACATAAGGAATGAGTTACTTAAAATTGGAATCCCAACAACGGTGAAACCAGGCTTACCAATTGTAAACTTGTGAAACCTAAGCATGTCCATGACACCAACATGAGCAAGTACACAACCAAAGAGATCAGGCCTCTGTGATTACACAAATTTAAGTGTCAGTCAGTATAAACATATATCAACTAAATTGCAAGATACTATTATACAACTTTTTTATTACTTTCCACACTATATGTAGTAACTAGTAAATATGTGTAAACTTCAATTCTAGTTAACGCTTAAGGTATAATAGATAATAAATTTTCAAAATCTTAAAATATAAAAGTGTAAAAGCAAACCTATAGCAATAAACAAACTAGATTTTTTTTCCACATATACACATTTCATGGCGAAGAAAACAATTAGGTAATTTATAACAGAATATTTTACTGAACATGATTACTTGCATGAACGATACCTGATTATTGCAAGCTCCAACAAGGGTTCCACCGTTGCTTCCGCCTTCAATGGCCAACTTTTTAGATTGTGTATAACCCGAGGATATAAGATATTCACCGCAAGAAATGAAATCATCAAAACAATTTTGTTTTTTTGCTAGAGAACCATCTTTATGCCATTCTTCTCCGTATTCACCACCACCACGAATATTAGCAAGGCAAAAAACTAACCCTAGATGCCTCATGAGTACAGTGCGACTCACGCTAAAATATGGTGTCAAACTAACATTAAACCCACCGTATCCATACAATAAACATGGATGTGATCCATCAAGAACTATATCGTTTTTGGCCACAACAAACATTGGTATCTTGGTACCATCCTTACTAGGCACAAATACCTGAAATGGGAAAAATTAAAGATATATAAATAAATAATTTGATAGTAAAACTAAAGGGCTGTTTGGTTACGGTACTGCTAACAGAATGTACATTGTTATACAACTTGTCCCATTCAAGTAATGTTGTGGTAAAAATAAATTTTAATTGGTAAACAAAGACAAACATGTTCCTAAACTGGAATTGTGAGATAGTATATAATATAAGACTATAAGTTAAACATATAAAAACTTATATTATAAAACAAATAAACAATACTAAAAGACCAAGAGTCAATAGAATAATACACGCAATAAAATAATCTGATTGAAGTAGTAAAGGATATTAGAGGGATTTTAGTTATTAAAGACTATATCATAGTTGTTAAAAGCCATCGCCTCTTGCGCCTAGGCCCATTTTTTAAGCGAGGCGATGCAATTGCGCTTTGAGTCGGGGAAATTGTGCTTTAATTCTCCAGGTGATGGTTTAGGCGCAGATTTCAGCTAGATTCCCAAATTCCGAAGAAATTCCGAAGAGTTTCAAGCCAAATTCGTTAAATTATGGCTAGATTACAGCCAGATTTCTACTTTTATCTAAGGAAAACTACTTCTAAACACTAACGCATCAATATTTTAAAACTTTTGATACTAACCAGATGAAAAATAGTATTATTTTAATATATTTTTTCTTTAATTTCTTTGTTCGCTTTTTTTATCTCAGGCCCTCGTTTTTTTGCGCCTCACGCCTAGGCCCAAGGCAAGGCGCATGCCTTGAGTGCGCCTAGCGCCTTTGATAACTATGGACTATATAAGTTAATATGAGTCTTTTTCCATGTCATAATGCAATTGGGAAAACAAACAAAAAAAAGAGATTTAAAAAATCTCTAAACATTTAAAAAAATAATGAATCATACCTGACTGACATGAAACTCGGCCTGATCAAATCCAGGAACCACAATTTCACGAAAAATCTTCAAATCAGGAACTCCACTTTCTAAATTGCACTGATATATTGTCCCAGGAGTAAGAAAGCTTGTAAAAGCAATAAAAAATAAACTATCTTTCCGTCGTGCACTAACAGCGTCCACACTACCTATACTAATAGGCAAATTATGCAAAAGGGCCCCGCTTTTTAAATCCCTCAGCTGCAACACGTGTTTGCAATCACTCATATAACTCACCACAATTTGACTTTCATTGACTGCGACAGCTGTATCAAGCACATCGTTCTCAGATTGTGGAATAACCTCAGTCCATGCGTTTGGTTCCTTTAGATCTACACGAACCAATTTGTTTCTCGGTGCATTTTTATTTGTTAAGAATGTGAAAACTGTGTCATCGTTTGCGATTGCATGATACATCGCCTCAAAATTGTCGATAAGTTTAATAAAAGGAAGGTGCTTGTTTTCTTTACACCCTTTAATCCCACCAGGTAGAGTAGAGATATCACAATAATAAAATTTGTTGACGGGATCACAACCCTCATTAATATACAGAAGAACAAACTGCACAAGATATTAATGTGATGATTAATCAAAACGCGGAATTGTGATATTATATTTTAAGGTTAATCACATAAAAAGATAACCAACTTTACTCAAATTCCTATTATGGGTAAAATAGAAAATAGTATTTTCTCACTCATAAGAAAAATGAATACCGTCAAAAACCAAAACTAGGTAATCGATAAATTTATCTTCCACAATTCTATTTCAATTTGTCCCCAAAGAAGTGTCCATTTTCATAAATGGATAGTTACAATGTACCAATTTTTCCATTTTATCCATATCACTGAATCTTGCAAGTTTCTAATTCTAAGTCTTCCGGTATGTTAAATGTACTAAGGGTAAAATGGGCATTCAGCTAACTAAACTCTGCATTAATCGCACATATATTGACTTGTGTCTTTTCTTTGAGGACATTTATTTTGGGTCCAAGGCTAAGGGAGATGTGAAACTGCCCACCCAACATAAAAAATGGAAGTTGGTCATCTTAAAGTTAAAAAACAACCGAAAATCGTTACGCCAAATGATAACATTTTCGTTACTTGCTTCACATAATTATAAAAGCATGTGCCTAAATTACCCAGAATAGATATTCTGGGTAAAGTTGGTTACATTTTGTGAAAGTTGCCCTGTATTTAAAAGATTTTTTTAGAATAAAATACCAATGTATTTTTTCATTTCTCACAACTCCCCAATGAGACAATTTACTAATTTTTGTGACTCATGGTCATTAAAAGATACCTTTTTGTCTCGTTTCGTTTGGACACTATCTTGAGTTGGGTGGGTGATATGTCGTTTTCTTGATTATTTAGCATTTTTGTTATTTAAAAATGTTGATGAGGTATTTTCTTCATCATTCAGCATGATAAAAAAAAAAAGCCAAAATCAAGATTTTTATATAACAAAGAATGCCGAACAACCAAGAACATGACACATCACCAGATAACAACCAAACAGGACAATAGCCATCTTTTAATGACCTTGAGGCAACACAAACTAGTAAAATGTCCCATTGGTATTCTATGTAAAAAGAAACCCATATTTTATATATAAAACATGTCACCTTCCCATCTTCTGTTACTGATGCTCCAAGTGTGTACTGGGGGTTATCCGGGTTTTCCCAACATAAAATATCCTCACTTTGATCAGTACCCAAGAAATGATAGTAAAGCTGATGATCAAGATTCGCGTTCGTCTCTGTTCCAGCATCCAAATTTTCTCCTTCCCTACAAATTTTCCAATTTAAAACTTATATGATGATGCGTATGCTGCGGCTATAATTTTCTATAACATGCGAAAGAATAAGTAAACCCTTAACCCTTATATGTTAGAAATTCAACCCATTAAACTTCTTTTTAACCAATGGATGCAATAGTAGCTTGCCCAAATATATAGGCCAGATAAGTATGTTGAAATAGTTGGGTGGCCTTAATGAAATTCGGCTAAGAGTTTGAGTGGCCTCTTTATACATTATCCCAAAAAAATAATAGCTAAAACTAACATACTACAGTTTCAGAACATGTTAATTTATAAATAAAAATATATAAAATGTTATGTGCACTTACTTTGGAGCGGGATAACGGCTGTAGAAGAAACCTTTACAATCATTTGTCCAACTAATACCCGAAAATTTAACCTGTCACAAAGCATGCATATGCATCACCATTCACCTCTTCAATATGTAAAGACCATTTCTTCAGTGTTGTAAAAATCGGCCTACGCGCTAGTCGGTGAACAATATAGGAATAACGCCTAATTCCTAGGCAGGCCTAGGCGGTGGTTTATTAAAAAAAATTTAAAATTTCTAAGTATTTCTTAGTATTATGTGTATATATCCAAGTATTTCTAAGTACCTAAATTTGCGTATATATATAAAATACGTATAAAAATACTAAAACGCCTAATTCCGCCAGGTCCCGACTAGTCCCTAGGCTGGACCTCAACGCCCGCCTACCGCCTGGTGCCTTCTGCAACATTGCATTTCATTAAAAATTCTATACACATTCTAAATCAACTACTCACCCATGACAACGTATCAGGCTCAACTTTTTTATCTTCAATCCTCATTACTTTGACAGTGTTCCAATCACTTCCGCTTGAACTAAGAGCATAAGCCAAATACTTAGCATCTTCACTAACCGCATAAGTACTCAATGCCACTGTTCCATCTTCACTAAGCCCATTCGGATCAAGCAAAACTTCGGCTTCTCCATCCAAACTATCCTAAAACCACAAAACATAACACAATAAGGATACCCACTTTATAATCACAAACAATTTACAACACAATTTATTACAATTTACAGCATAACTATATCATACCTGCATATAGAGAACTTTCTGCGGTTGAAGTCCGGTATTGTGAAAGTAAAAGTATTTATCACCTTCCCTAAACGGAGCACCGTATTTAGGGTAATCATAAAACTTGGTAAGTTTCTCATGAAGCTTTTCCCTAGTTTCGCATTTCTTAAGCACCGACTCTGTTAACTCCACTTGCTTTTTCACAAATTCTTTCACTTCCTCAACGTCAGGATCTTCAAGCCTGCGATATACACAATGTTGATACAACAAATCGGAAACTTTTATAATAAGCTTAACTAACCAAGTAATAAAATTACCAATCCAAAACATTCAAGTTCGAGGTAACCTGTACCAAATTCTACAACTTTCAAGTAAATGTGATCAAATTCTACAAATTTCATAAAAAAAAATATAAAAAAAAATACAGTATCGGATTTAAATAATCTCAACTATCATCAATTGGCTGCCACTAGTCCCAACTAACGAAATGTGTTGGGGACCGTTGGCACACATTTCATTAGTTGGGTCCGATTGCTGATAGTTGAGATTATTTGAATCAAATACTCATAAAAAATGATCAAATTCTAAAACTTTAAAAAAATGATCAAATTCTACAATTCTCATAAAAAAATACAGTATTGGCATCAATTGGCTGCCACTGGTCCCAACTAACGAAATGTGTAACGACCAATATGTTAAAAGGTGGGACCGCTAGCACACATTTCATTAGTTGGGACTCGTGGCCGCCAATTGCTAATAGTTGAGATTATTTGAATCAAATACTCCTAAAAATGATCAAATTCTAAAAATTATTAAAAAAAATGATAAAATTCTACAAATTTGAAGAAAATATGATCAAATTCGGCAATATAAACACTCAACAGTAAAACCCCATTTGCTCAAAATAAACTTTAAAAAAATATGTATGTGTTCTCAAACATTAAAGAAAATCTTGACTCAATAACTTTCAAGAAAACATGATAACAAAATAAATATCCTCAATCTTGCAAATATGCAATATAAACAAACAAACCCAAGTAAAACCCAGTTCTCAAAACCGATTTTTTCATCGATATGTGTCCTAAAACAATAAAAATAAGAAAAAGTGTACCATCGATAAGGGTCAGGAACAGGGAGTCCGTGGTAGTTATCGACGACCGATTCGTCACGACGGAAGGAGGGGTAGTGAAGAGGAACGTCGGAGAGAGATAAGGAGCCCATGGATGGAGAAGGAGAGGAAGAAAAGAGGCGGAAAGATCGGTGAGTAGAGATGCAGGTAAGGTGTTCGACGTTATGCTTTGAGTGTTTGAGGCGTTTAAATAAAATACGCGATGAATTCGTGGGGAGGATAGATCGCGCGTGGTAGGCACATGATGATAATAATAACATGGTGGTGGGTTGACTGTGTAACGTGCTTGACAAACATAAAAGATTAAAATGGGTCGTTGTTTTCGATATTTTTTTTACAATTAAATGTTTTTTTTTATTTTATATAAATAAATATAATATATGTTCATGACCAAACCGTTGATCAACTAACAAACTTTGAATTTGAATCATTTGAGGTAAAATGTGTATAACAATGGATGTTAGTTTATATGGTGTGGTGTTATATTCCTTCAATTCTTTCAAATGTTATATTAATATCACATTATTTTTCTTTTTTCCTTTACCAAATTAAGGAAATGGTTTCCTTCACTTCGTCATTTTCCTATTATTATTATTATTATTATTATTATTATTATTATTATTATTAAATACTCACACGCAAATATAACACACACTCTGCACACTTCATCTTCCACACATACACAACGCACCACACGCCTCTTCTTCTTCCACGCACTCATCACCACCGTTGCCGACCATCCATGGTCATTCGTCGGCATTAGAGACACAACACATATTTGGTTTTATATATATATATATATATATATATATATATATATATATATATATATATAGTTTGAATTAAAAAAGAAGCTCCAACGGTCATCTCCACCAACGGCTACAACACATGGACCAATCACCTTCATTCGGGGAAGGAGGGGAAACTCCACCTAATTCACCAAGTTTAAGTTAGGGGGCGGTGTTACCGAAGGGGGGAGGTGCCACCTCACCCCACCGATCGTTTCTCCGATTCCACACCATATCGTCTTATTAAACTATATTCATATACATCAAGCTAAGATATACATTCGACGATGTGCCCCATAATGAAGTAGAAACTTGATAGAACTCGGTTTTGGAACTAGAATAGAAGAGTGGCTTCTAGCATGATAGATTTTAAAGTGATTTGGATATTTGCGCGAGATCACATTCGGATTGTCATAATGAAACTAACCAACATTATATAGGGTCTATCAACTAAGTGGCTCACATGGTCTAGCCCAAGCCCTAATCTATATCTATATTAAAGAAACTCGACGGATACATATGTAATTTCACCATCATTTTAAGATGGCATTCCAAGAGACTCAAATGTAATCCCCAAATTTTTACCTCATTTCTTTAATTTATACCCTTGTATACTACCTTTGATAGCAATTGTATAAAATAATAATGCATCTCATTGCACACAATCCCATATATCCATCTCAAAATGTAACCCCCTTCATAACACCCAATAAAATCCCCCAATAAATTGAACTAAGTAAACCCCTAATAAGTTGAACCAAATCATGAATCATTCGTAACCCCCAATAATCTAATGAGATGGATTATGAAACACTAGAGGTTACAATTGAATCCCCCATTTATGCCCCCCCCCCCCCAAATCCTATTGTATTTTTAATTGGCAAATATAAAGAGACACCAAAACTGGAAGAAAGTAACTGGAGAATTCCTTACTTTCCCGGTAGGTGGAACTCAATTTATCCATGGTGCTCTACACTATATTGGCATGTTACAACAGGTAATTAAATAATGGAAAACTTTGGTTTTGATTTAGAAGCCCTGCTTACGGCTGTGCGCATATAATGTGTATATGTCCCTAGGGGGCAAAAGTAAAGTTGCACTATATTTAGCGTTATTTTACTAATTTCGTGAAAATAACGTTAAAAACGACGGATGATTAATCATGCATCATGTGGTGGCGTTGATAGCCAAAAGACAAGGGGTTACATGCGCCAATCGGGCTGTCTCGATTGCTAAGTGTTATGTGCCTTATGTCCAAAGCTTGATACAAAACCACTATTGAGCCGGGGGTCTCACTGGAAGCAACCTCTCTATTCCCACGGGGTAGAGATAAGGTTGTCTACATCTTACCCTCCTCAGACCCTACCTTAGCTTCGCTATTGATGGGATTAATTGAGTATGATGATGATGATGATGATGATCATTTTGTTTTGATTTAGGTATATGTTGAATATTGGCTTAAAGATTTGACTCAAAAGGTACAACTTGTATACATACTATACAATTTTTTGTTTTAAGTTGTGACATTAGCTGATTTTATAGTGGAGTTTCTAGAAACGTATGCATGATATGAAATTGCTATTAGTTTTGGAGTGGAGTTTGCCATGAATTATTAACTTAATTTGTAAACTTTATAAACCAACTATGTAAGAGGTTGTGGTACTCATTTGATTAAAAAAATTGGTTTTTTTATCGGTTGAGGTTGTAAATGGTATTTAGGATGTTAGATACTTCTGGCTTTGTAGGATGAACATAACACAAATGAAGTTTATGCTCAAATAGATTACTCCCATAGACAGATGTAAGACTTTAATGATAGTTTTACCTTAAAATAATGGAAAGTTGTTTTTCCTCATTCTCATGTAAAAATATGAAGTGAAGTGATCCGAGGAGCCCGTATGAATGTCTATCAGAGCCTACTAGGCCAATGGTATATTCTTTCAGCAAAGTCTTGACAGCTTCAGATGGGTTCTTGGTGCTCCGAATGCACACCAATTAGTGCTAGCTAGGGCTGTTCAAAATCGGATAATCCAAAATTCGAATCCGAAAAATCCGAAAATCCGAATCCGAATTATCCAAAATTTAGGATAATCCGATTTTCGGATATCCGAAAATCGGATTATCCGAAATTTCGGATTCGGATTCGGATTCGGATCCTGATTTTGAAAATTTTCGGATAATCGGATTATCCGAATCCGAATATTAAAAATATATATATAAATATATAATATTATATACACTACATAACACAATACACAATCCTAAATCCTTAATCCTTCTAACTCTAAGTCCATACTCCTCTAATCCATAGCTGTTGCTCTCTCTTCTCTCCTCTATAACAGCCCTCGTCCACCTCGTATCCGACCTCCACAGCCCCCTTCCATCAAAATAATAAGTTCTTTTTTTATATATTTGTTGTTCAAATTTTGTTTATCTAACTTCGATTTTTGTTTTTTTAATAGGTTCACGTTTTAGGCATAAAGGAGAACGTTTTTTATAGTTTTTTTTTATTATTTTTCATTATTTTTTTAATTTTTTTTTAAGTTTCGGATTATCCGTTGGATGATCCGAATCCGAAATTCGGATATCCGAAATTTCGGATTCGGATTCGGATCTCAATATTGACTATCCGAAATTTCGGATTATCCGAAATTCGGATATCCGAAATTCGGATTATCCGATTTTGAACACCCTTGGTGCTAGCCTGCTTTTGTAAATAGTTTTTCCTTTTTTCTTCTTTTTATTTCTTCATTCATGATTTATTTTTTATGTTAAAACTTAGAGTCAAGTTATTGGGTTTATTCCATCATGTTTGTTTAATTTCTTATACATATATGTTATTACTAGTTTATACCTCGGGAGCGTCTCGGGTTGAAAAAAATCTAAGTAAAGTGAATAAAATTAGAAGTATCTAAACTATAAAAATGGCATCTGACAATATATGATTAATGAATATTATTATTATTATTATTATTATTATTATTATTCTTTTAAACAAATCTCTGCCATAAGTTATCATATTCTAATATTTAAAAAAAATGGGTAATTGGGTCGGGTATCACCTAATCCCAGGCCCGACCCAAACCCACAATTTTTTTTAAACTAATTCCAAACCTGACACAATACCTGTCGGGTTACAAAAAATAGTTGTTGTTTTTTCTCCGTTTATTATATAGCACTATGGTACTCGTTAGAAAGATAATAAAACGCTCGTTAATTTGGTGTAATTTTTTTCTTTAAAAAATCCCGTATATAAAAGATATTAACATTTAAAAGTTATGAGAGGAAACATGAGAGAGAAAATAATAAAGTTTTAATATTTACATTTAGTAGATTAGGTATTTAATAGATTATGTTAAATCATATTTATTCCTTTTTTTAATTGGTTTAGAGTTGTCACATCACATCCTATGTGGCATCTCTCAAAAGAGAGATTGCATAATATTATGACATGTCATAAAAAATGCTTTGGTTTATTATAGATATAGATATAGATATAGATATAGATATAGATATAGATATAGATATAGATGTTTATACAGGAACAAAATGGAAACCACAACAGAGGGGCATAAAAAGAGCTAATAAGTAATAACATAAGTGCTCATGTTTGATTTTGATGGTCCCCCGGTTTTCTACTACCGTGTATTTACTCCAGAGAGGCTTGCCTCTTGTAGAGGGTGTTGGTGCAAGTTTGTGATAGATACTTAAACGGATAAACAAACGCTCAGGATTATTGACAGAAGACTTTATATTGTTCGTGTCGTTAGAAGAACTTGTCTAAGTTAGTTCGTGAATATGTAATTAAGCTTGCATTGTAAAAGCCCAACATAAGCCCAGATAAAAGCCCATGAGGATGCATGTATATAAGCAAATGATGCATAAGGTTTTAGGGGTTGGTTAGTTGGTGGGTCTTGTGTCATAGAGAGTTTGAGAGAGAGCTAGCTAGGATTACAAGTTTGGTGTGGTTCTTATTAGTTGTGATTCGATTAATAAGAAAAACATTAAAAAGTAATCTTGTGTTCTTTGTGTGATATCCACGGACCAAAGATATTCCGCGTCTAGGATTCGTGTTTGGTTTGATTGCAGAGAAGATCTCAAGGAAAATGGACCTACAAGTGATATCAGAGCTTTCGGGCTAGATATCACCCAAGAAACTAGTTCGTGGTGCTTGAAATCAATCGGTTTGCATTGTTTTAATTATTTTAATTATTGTTTTTTTTTGTTTCGTAATTAAAAAAAAATTATTGATCCATTATAATATTCGGTTCTTAAAAAATTATGTTTCAGTTTTGTTTATTAAAAGGTTTTCGTGTTTTTGGTAATTAAATTTTTTTGTTTTTGGTTATTAAAATTTTCAAACGTGAAGATTCAAAAAAAAAAAAAAAGGTTTGGTTATTAGATCTCACTTGGCTTAAAAATTCAAAAAGTTTCTTACGGTTCGATTTTAGTACATCTGGGATATGAAATTGATTTGAATTTTGGAGTATGTTTTAATTTTGACGTAAACTTTAGTTATTTGATTTTTCTTAATTCGGTTTCCCAAGCGCTTAGTCAGAGGATTCATTAAATGAATTAAGTATGCTAAAGAGATCAAGAAAGAACTTTATTTGAATTCTGGTTTATGCTGTCATTACCAGTATTTCTTACATATTCTTATACACTGCATAAGTATCAGAATCACCAGTTTCGATGCTTCAAGGAGGACTACTAGCTTAGCCATGTTGACTCTTATTCTGAACAGGCCATTCAACTTTTCAACTTTTCTGGCATGATATTTCACCACATGAAGAAAAACTTGAGCACAAAGTACATGAAGCAGGAAAAAAGATCTATTCTTTATCAAAGATTCTTACATATGATATTTGATGTTTAGATTCCTGATTTGCCAAAAGTAACTGGTGATATTATGAAGCTCGAGCACATGAATGATATTGGGATATCAAGGATGAAAACATATAAGAAGAGTTCAGAACCAGCTTACAAGAGAATTATTGGGCACATTCTTAGAGAAGATTATGTTGAACCATCACAGGATAACCGGAGACACGATAATAGTGATTCAGATGTTGAGATTGTGGATCCCGTGTCTAATGAATAAGGAGATGATGATGATGATGATGAGGGTGGTGGGGCTCGTCAGAGGACTCTCCCTAGGCCCAGACCGACCCATGGTATTCTTATGATTGAACTAGTGTCTGCTACTACTGAACCGGATACATGTAGCACAGTTGTTGGTGAACCAGCCTCCACTACTGCGATAGAAGTTGAACCATCTGGATCCCAAGCTGACAAAGGCAAGGGTGTAGTTTCTGTTGGCGAAGATCCCACTGCAAAGAAGGCTCCAATAACTAGGAAATCTGATGAAGGATCTGACAGTGAAGAAACAGAGGATGAAGATCCCGATCATGAAGCACGTCAGATGAAAAAGATATCCAAAGAAGGAAAAGAACTTGAGCGCCAAAGGCAGGCGCGCGTAGCTGCGTCCCTACAACAACGTGAGGCGATGCAAAAGGATAGAGAAGAACGTGATGATCCTAGCAATTCATTTGATTTACAAGAGTTGGATGCTCAAATAGAAAAAGACAGGCCCTCTAGAAAACATGCAGCTTCTAGTTCAAGCAGTTCTTTGATGAAGCAACTACCCAAGAAAGCCAGAAAAACCTCAACTGCCAAATCTATTACATTCAAAAACCCAACTCAGTTAACCACCCAACCATAACAAGCCAAAACCACAAAACCCAAAAGAAAAACCAGATCAAGAATAACCAGAGCAACCGTTGTCTCAACCGCAACAACCATAACTGCAAAAACCACAACCACTTAAGTCACCACAGTTCCTATTCCCACACTAGCCACTGAACAACCTGCAGTCTTCACTGGGTCAAGCTCACCTGCAGTGTTTGTTCAAACAACTACATCTACACCCTCCATAGACTCTGAGCTTCAGAGAATACTCTCTGAAATCAGGGTCTCTCAGTTCCAATCATCCCAACAAGCTGAACCCACACCCTTCATGCTATCCATTTCACTAGTACCAACCACATCAGTTGCTCCATCTCTCCAATCTCAGATCAACAATCTTGTGAGTATGTTACACTTGCAGATTACTCAGAATTTGGAGAATCGGAGGAGGATAGCAGAGCCAGAAAACAGAGATCGCCAGTTCCTAACCATAATCAATGAAACAAGGTCAAAGAACCAAAGACTTTCAGCAACACTTGAAGCGGTAATGCAGAAGCTATCCAGCAATGAGGAAGAGATCCGTTTATTGACAAAATCACGAGATGATACACGGAATCATCATGCCATTGTCAATTTAGAAAATCAGAAACTAAAGAAGAAAGTTGATAAGTTCATGAACAAGCATAAGTGACTCACCTCTAGGGACGGTGATGATGGTGATGATGATGATGGCGGTGATAATAAGGAAGATGAAGAGGATGATGAGGAGGGTGATCATGAGTTTGGTGATGATCGTTCTGGGGATGATGATGATGATGATGAAGAGGATCCTGGTAGTGCTGGTGATGCAGCGACATGTCAAACAAAAACGACCGATGACAAATTCATGGAAAGGCGTGCTAGGAAAGACCAATATCAGAGTGGTGATTCGGGTGTAGGAGAATCTTCCTCATAACCCGGCCTGATTGAAGAAGATCTCAGACTATTCAGGGAAGTTGTAGCTTCCAAGTTAGTGCCTCTGGAATGGACACAACGGTACTATGACATGTTCTTCAATGATGATGATGAGAATCCGATTAATACACCTTATATGGATCTGGAAGAAGGTGAAATACCCCCAGAGCCATCCAAAGAAGAAATGGCCCAGATCTTCGGTATAGCTTATGAACAATTTACTCCAACAGTACCATCTGAACCATTTAATGAAGATGATCAGTTGGATGACATTAAGATCGAAGATATCACAGCTTAAAAATATCCTGAATATGTGCATGAAACCGAGAAGAGCAAGGTTAAGATCAATGTACCAACTCGCAATGTTTTTGAGATGGTTGATCAATGGTTAAAGGACCGGCCGCTTGAAGATGAACCCGAGACGAATGCAGAAAGAACAAAAAGGGTTCAGGCAACATTTGAAGCATGGTTCCCTAGGAGGAAGCCAGTGCCAGTTCAAGCTTGAAAGGTTAGCCAGAGATGGAATCTTATGTCTGGAAATATACTCAACTGGATGTATGTGGCCCAGTTTGATGCGATTGGAATCAACTTCAAGACCGGTATTTTGTACTTCGCAGTGTTTACAAGATCAAGTCCTTACCATACTGGTACATTCGCGATCTTGCCAGGTTGAAGCCGGTCAAGACTACCAACGTCCTGGAGATGTACAGAAAATTGTTAGAGAGAGAAAGCAACACAACGTGGGTGCATATACAGCCGCAATATCCAAAGAGCTACCAGACTGATAAGTAGCATCATATCACTGGTAAGCCCATTTGGAAGCAGAAGATCACCCCACCAGAGACTATGACATAGATTCCACTCATGCCTACGGAGCAAGATTTCACAGATAAGTTCATATTCTGGTATTATGATTATTTGACCACAAAAGCCGTCATAGTTTTGGAGAACGATCCCAAGATCTGTAGGAAGATAATGGTTTGGGATCCGATGTGGCTTATGATTTTTTCTGAACAAGACATACAAACATTGAACATGAATCAGATCCACTTCAAAGACCAAGATGCTGATCAAGTTGTCAGCTTTCAGAAGATGGTTAGGTATAGTGCTGCTAAGAAGATACATGCCGGTTGTGATTGGTCCAAGCTGCGGGTGATAGAAACTTGAAGACGATTTCCGATTAATCAAGACAAGATTTTGGTTATCTTATCTTATGTTTTTGTGTTTGTTTTAGGTGTTTTTGTATATATCCAGCTAGGTCCAAGGGGGAGTCTGTAAATGCACCATTTAGCTATGTCCCTAGCTTGGATATGATAGTCGGATCTTGTTTTATCACGTTCTAGGGTTGTTTAGATGTTAATATAGACGTAGGGGTATTTTGGGAATTGTTGATGTACCATACGCCTCCCTAATTGGTCATCGTGTGAAGGGCACATATATGAGAGACCATACATGTGCTAGAGAGGGAGGTGTATGTGACCCACTATAAATACCCAATGTCTTTGTCATTTTGAAACTTTTGCCATTACTTTTACAAGTGCAACCCTTTGTGTGTGTTCTCTCAAATATTATTATCTTATCTTATCCATAAACACTCACGTATAACAACTAACCGGATTATTGATTCCACCTTTAATCCGAAACGGACGCGATACATCGTTTCTTGTTCGGGAACATGATCCCACATAATGTTTATAATAAGTGCTTTCTTGGTGGAATCCCTAGGGGTGCTACTCAAAAGAACATATCACCTTAACCCCAACTGTGAAATGACCATCGACAATTTTCCGAAGATATTGGTTAACATTAGAACTTCCTTCAAAGGTACCTCAGTCAGTTGACACCCCAACAAAACTTGTCTCCACTTCTAAGGTTTCAAAAGAGATGGGAAAAGTTCAACAAATCAAGACCCAAATTTCTACATTAGTAGAGCCTTCTGAATGCTACCGCATTGCAAAGACTTTCTATTCCCCGACCTACGTTATTGCCTGTTGGATGGTCGGACCACTCACAACGTACAACGAGGTAATAACAAAAGTTTTACTCAATTCTCAATAGACACTAGTGTAGCCACCAATCTTATGCAAGACACATGCCTAGGTTTGCACTAATTCAAAATGAAAGCTAAGAGGAGAAAAGAGAAAACACGCTCAAGGATGGCGATATCTGCAACCACACACACGAGAAGGCCAGTCGTAAGCGGCACTAAAGTGTCCTACACCACAATGAAGTCTCCTACACTCCCCATCCCCACAATGAAGTTTCCTACACCCCCTGTCCCCGGTATAAAACTAGACACACGATCTAAATCTCCTTGACAACCATTGGTTAAGCACTTGCAGAGCTTCCCCAACATCCGCGAAAAGATCAGGATACTTAGAAATTGCCTCATGTATAACCTTCTTCCTATTCTGTCTTAACATGATCTCGCTTGAAGTGCGAAAGCAACCTGGAGTACCCCATGAACTCGACCCTACCATCCTTGCAGGAATAGAAATTCTTAAAGGGACAAGGCAACACCTCGTTGTTGGATCTAAGGCCAACACACCTGTAAGGGCGTTTCGAGCATCCTTGGCTGGAGCTATACAACCTACAATGCCAAAAACAATAGAACAAATAAAACCACTAAAGCCCACTAGAAAATATATCCCAACTCAAGTTGAGTTTGGACAAATAGGCAGCTAAGACATCACAAGAAGATTGAGGTGGAACAACGTTAAAAGCAACGCCAAGTCATATGAAGGGTGTTTGGATGAATGTGCAGCGAGTGTTTTGGGACAAAATGGGTATTGGGCTAACGAGGGTATTGGGCGAGTGGGCAGCAAGTGTTTTGGATAAATATGGGTATTTGGGCGAATGAGGGTTTTTAAACGAATGTGTGTGAGTGTCTCGGGGGGAGAGGGGGTTGGGACGAATGGAGGTGGGTGTTTGGGACAGATTAATGGGTGTTTAGGAAAATGAACATTTGAATTTTAGGAATGGGAGTGGAGTGTAGGGTTCAGGGAGAAAGGAGGTGCATGTGGGTTGTGTAGGTGGTAAACGATGGCTAGGGTTGAAGTTGGAGGTTTCATAGGGGGTGGTTGGAGTTTGGGAGACATGAGTGGCGACCACATATGGGTTTTAGGGGGGGTTTTTTAGGGGTGACTTTTGGGTGGGTGGGTGGGTGGGGGGGGGGTAAGGTAGGTAGATCGGTCGTGTAGTTGGAGTTAGGCTTTAGGGGTGTTGGTCGGAGTGGGGAGACATGGGTAGTGGTCAGAGTGGGGAGACAAGGGTTGTGGTCAGGGATGGTTTCGGGGAGACAAGGGTGGTCGGAGTTGGGTTCCAGGGTAGTGGTCAGAGTCGGTTTCAGGAGTTAGGTTTCAGAGGTGGTCGTAAGTTGGACGAGACGGGAAAACAGACGACGTAGGGTTTGGGAAGAAAGCTCGGAGGCTAGGGAAGGGAAAAAAAGGCTACACTAAAAGTTTGAGTAACACGGCGTGTTAAATACCTCAGCCTATGATATCTATAATTTTATCAACTAGAAAGATACGTATCTAATTATAATATCATATAAGGTTAAGCATAAAATTTAGGAAGTCATAAGGTTAACGCCACCTACCAGAAAAATGGACATCACCAATGGACACGTCCGTCAAAATCGGTGATAATCATCAGCACGATTCTGTCGGCGATGCTTCGTGGGTATATCAAGAGCGATACTTCTCTTTAGAGGTATTTTTGTAAGTATATATTTTTAACTAGATTATACCCCGGGGACCTCCCGGGGTTAAGAAATCTAATATGACATATTAATCTTACATATAAAATAGAATGATGCGCTTTACAGTTACATGCAAGAAAGCTTCGGGTAACACCTAACCTAAAACAATTAAAAATGTATCTCTAATGTTAACGCCTAACCTTAAATAATGTATAACTCTAATATTAATATCTAACCTAAAACAATGTATAACTCCAATGCTAACGCATGTTGAAAATAGAATTCATATTTATCGAAACATAATTAGTGACTTGACTATATATGATTAATGATTTACCTGAACACTTTGTGTTTTTTTTCCCGTATGAACAGAACCCTGCAAAAAAAAATAGTCGTTTTTTTCTCCGTTTTTTATATAACACTATGGTACTCGTTGGAAATATAATAAAACGCTCGTTAATTTGGCGTAATTTTTTTCTTTAAATAATGTCGTATATAAAATATATTAACGTTTAAAAATTGTTGGAGGAAACATAAGAGATAATAGATAAAAATCAAATTTTGTTTTTAAAATTTTTTTTTGCTAAAATATCTCAATGCCACATGAGATGACACATGGCACACTCAAGGAGGAGAATGCCTCTTTGAATGCCATGTCATTAAAATGGCTTTGGTTTATTATATGTATAGATAGATAGATAGATAATATTTAATATATGGACAATACAATTATTTATTTAATAAAATAATTATGGACCTTATTACCATGTCCCTATATCTTTAATTGGTAACTAGTCAATGGATGATCGCGTGTCGAAGTGCTAATCAAAAACTAAATAAAAACTACTCCTTAGCTACAACTGACTGCAGTATAGGAAGTAGGGTTGTCGAACCTCAGGGAGTTTGTGGAAAGTGCTAAGTTACTAATTACTAATTAACTTAAAATTAACTAAACTAATTTTTATGACGTTGAATGTAAAAGTGCTGCAGTGCTGCAAACGAAATGATAATAGAGTTTTATAAAAGACAATAATATGGAAAAACGGTCACTCCGGGTTTCTGATTCGGTAATTATCAACTGAATTATGTTAATACCCTATCTAGGAAATCACATAGACATGACTTTGTTTAAGTTGTTCAACCCAATTCAGCTATCATAACATTAATTGCAAAGTTAAATTAATCCTAGTGCAAGAAAACCAAGATACGATAACATAATGCAATAATATTAATCAACCAAACCGTCTAGATCAGTCAAACAAACAATTAGACGCAAATACCGTTAAGGTGTTCACAAAATCTAATCCAAATAATAAGTATCAAACATAAAAACAAATGATAAAATACCAAATCTTTCACCCGGAGAAACCGCAAGATGATTAGCCTTGCATCTTCATGATTTTCGCTTCAAGAATTGTTCTTAATCGTACTAGCATTAACCGGGATGATTGGATCTCTTCAAGATACTCAAAACCTTCCTTTGAAGCTCTAAAAATCGTCCCTTATGTTGCCTCACCGAATTAGGGTTTGTATTGTGAGTTATTCCCTTGAAAAATGCCAAAAATCTAATAAAAACTCAAAATTTTCGTCAGACAAGTCCCCCACGCCCCCTGGGGAGATCCCCCAGGTGCTCGGCGCGCGATTTTCCAGCATATGGGCTTCATCTTTGGGCTTGGCCTATTTCTTTCACTTGGACTTCATTTTTCTTGGTCCATTCAACTTAATTCCTCAACTAATAATTGTTCTTGGCCCAATTCTTCATAACTCTTCAAAATAAATTTATTTTATCTTCAACTCTCGAGCCCGGATGTTCGGTTCCTGATATTATTTCTTCAAGTCACGTCCTTTTTCGCCGAACATCTAAAATCAATAAAAATTACATAAATAATAACTAAAAATACTAAAAATATATACAACCTATAAAATTACCAAATACTCAAAACCATGCTATAAACTCCCTAAAATACTAAATAAATGACTCGAAAAACTATTAAAATGCTAAGGAAAAATGCGTGTGTTTTACAACACATCAAACTCCCCACACTTACCTTTTGCTTGTCCTCAAGCAAATCTGCTCAAAACATTACCACGAACAAGTAAAAAAATACCTCAAACGCCCCCGCCATGCACTAGTTAGGGTCCAAAGTCATACCCCATTCATAGATCATCATTAGATGTGTTAATTCAACAGGCAACCATGATGCACAATTTTGAAAACAGAATTCACCCAACTAAGTCTAACATGCTTTCGGTTTTTATTCTCATGCAACACACCCCTCACAATTTTTCACTCCACTCGGTTAAATATCTGGACTAGCATGTAATGCGCTAGTATTATTCACTCAAAACCAAACATGTAACTCTGTTATCATAGGCTTGTATAACAATCACACCTTAACTATAGACAATGCACATATCTAAAGGACTTACGGGTTTTGGGCTTCGGGTAAAGGTAGGATAGATTTGGCTAAAAAGTGGCTCAAAATAAAGGTTTCAACACGCTTGAATGATCATCCTTATTCACTAAACACCATAATACAATAATCACACAACTTTGGGCATATTTGACCCATAACACATACTTCTATTTTCTTTTTCACTTTCTTTTTTTTTCATATTTATTTTTTTTTCTTTTTTCTCTTTTTTTTTCACAACTTAAACATAACTCAATCACTTGAACAAAACATAAACACAATGGATGTCATCAATTTATTACACAAAGGTAAACAGGTCAATTTGGGTAATAGGTTTAATCAAATGAAAGGGTATAGGCTCAACATGGGCTACTAAGGGTGATTTTAGGTAAACGGGTCAACACATAACAAATAAATGGGTATCAAAAGAAAAAGGGAAAACCTAAATTGCCTTTATCATCTATGTGCATATCTAGTCTACAACCTCGGCATGTATCAAATCACACAAGTTCTGCAACAGAGAAACATCTGGCCTACACTCAACAAATGAAAATATATATGTATCAATCTATCATCTAGTAGGCTCAAGATCTCACCAAGGTGTGGAAATGGGTTACCGATGTGTGCATGTATTTATTACCGACAGCTCGTTACACCTAATCGGGTAAATTCTAAACATTTTTTTCTAAAACACCTGCTGAAAACGGTTCATATGTCTGTTCTAAAGAATTAGACCATGATTAAGGACCCACACACCACAAGCAGAGACAGAATAAAAGCATTGAAACAGTCGCTTTCATGCCCGATCAGACCGCTTTTAGGACTTTTTTTTTTATTTTTTTTATTTATTTTTTTATTTTTTATATTTTTTTTTATTTTTTATATGACTCGACTACAAAATCAAAATTTCGACTAACTTCCCCCCCACACTTGAATTTCACATTGTCCTCAATGGGAGAAAGTAAAACCTAAGACGCACTTAACGAACACAAAACAACTAAAAAATAATAATAATAATAATAATAATAATAATAATAATAATAGAACTAAAATAAGAAAAAGAACACAAAGTTGGAACAGACTCCCCTGATAGAATACGCGTAAACTCCTCGAATAATCCTGTTCCAAAAGCCTTCCATTCGTCCGTATAGCATTTCATTCGCGGCCGATAAACAAACCTGAAAACTAAGACTCAAAAGAAAAATAAAATCCTAAAATTCTGGGATGCCTTATACACCGATAGTGTACAGATCTATCCCGCTTGAATGGAGATTGAGTACAGGCGAGGTTATTTGTTTACAACGTTAAACTCCAAGCATTCCCAGAAGAAAAAAAAACAGACTCAAAATACAACTAAAAATAAAAGAAAAAAAAATAAAAAATATATATAAATATACAAAATGTACAAGAATCATACCTGATGTTCATTCATGGTGGTCTCAAAGAACATTTGCCTACCGAATTCCCAATGTATGTTCGGTAGTTGACATGTCGAATCTTTATCTTCTTCCTTATCTTTGACATGTTTGTAAGATCACTGCTGGGCCACTTCTCTAGATTTTGTCCAATGTCTTCAATGCTCACCTTCCTCTTTTTCCCACTCAAGCCATCATCTTCAACTTTGTCTATTTTGATCATAAATATAGAAGGATGGTTAGGGTACACCAAGGTTACTCGGTTCACTGGTTCTTCAGCAAGTGTGTCTACAAGTGGTTGTACGCACGAAGTCACGTCTACTTTAAAGCTTGTAGCTTCCTCTTCTAAGGCTTCCTCCATCACAACCTGGTCCACATGTGCCTCTTCAACTTTTTCAGCCACATCAACGTTAACCATATCCGGTTCAACAATCAAATCTTCAAGTTCCAAATCTGCTGCCAATTGACCAACTTGCTTAAACAATGCCTCAACGGTGTGGTCCCGAACTTCATTATCCTTCTGAATTCTCTTAAAATCTTCCCGGATCGCCTTTACATCTTCATGGACAGCCTTTATGGCCTCTAAGATCTCACTCAACTGATCATTGCTTCCCTTTTCATTGTTTTGTTGCTGTTGATAACCGTAGTCAACACTCTGGCCTCCATGAACAATCGGATCAGTATTCATGTAGTAATCTGTAGTTTGTTCCCTAGATTGATAAATGTTTGGCTTGTAGTATCTTTGCTGACAGTTCTGATATTGTGGCCAATAATAAGAGGATGATAAGTATGAGTCTTCATCTTTTTCTAGCCCAAAGATAATACGATCTTTACGTGCATTATATGCTTTAACTCTCTGACGGGCAATTGGACAATCCTGCATCACATGATATGGGCTCTCGCAACACCCACATGCATCATAATCCACCCAGTTCATCCTTAATTCATTTTGCCTGCAAAACTAACATACCAAGTGTAATACTGAACAAAATAGAGAAAAATACATGACAAGAAAAAAAATTAATTTTTTTTTTTTTGGTTCTTTTTTTTTAAGTTGAAAAAAAATAATAAAACTAAAAACACTAAGCGCACGAACTCCCCGGCAACGGCGCCATTTTGATCGCGTGTCGAAGTGCTAATCAAAAACTAAATAAAAACTACTCCTTAGCTACAACTGACTGCAGTATAGGAAGTAGGGTTGTCGAACCTCAGGGAGTTTGTGGAAAGTGCTAAGTTACTAATTACTAATTAACTTAAAATTAACTAAACTAATTTTTATGACGTTGAATGTAAAAGTGCTGCAGTGCTGCAAACGAAATGATAATAGAGTTTTATAAAAGACAATAATATGGAAAAACGGTCACTCCGGGTTTCTGATTCGGTAATTATCAACTGAATTATGTTAATACCCTATCTAGGAAATCACATAGACATGACTTTGTTTAAGTTGTTCAACCCAATTCAGCTATCATAACATTAATTGCAAAGTTAAATTAATCCTAGTGCAAGAAAACCAAGATACGATAACATAATGCAATAATATTAATCAACCAAACCGTCTAGATCAGTCAAACAAACAATTAGACGCAAATACCGTTAAGGTGTTCACAAAATCTAATCCAAATAATAAGTATCAAACATAAAAACAAATGATAAAATACCAAATCTTTCACCCGGAGAAACCGCAAGATGATTAGCCTTGCATCTTCATGATTTTCGCTTCAAGAATTGTTCTTAATCGTACTAGCATTAACCGGGATGATTGGATCTCTTCAAGATACTCAAAACCTTCCTTTGAAGCTCTAAAAATCGTCCCTTATGTTGCCTCACCGAATTAGGGTTTGTATTGTGAGTTATTCCCTTGAAAAATGCCAAAAATCTAATAAAAACTCAAAATTTTCGTCAGACAAGTCCCCCACGCCCCCTGGGGAGATCCCCCAGGGTGCTCGGCGCGCGATTTTCCAGCATATGGGCTTCATCTTTGGGCTTGGCCTATTTCTTTCACTTGGACTTCATTTTTCTTGGTCCATTCAACTTAATTCCTCAACTAATAATTGTTCTTGGCCCAATTCTTCATAACTCTTCAAAATAAATTTATTTTATCTTCAACTCTCGAGCCCGGATGTTCGGTTCCTGATATTATTTCTTCAAGTCACGTCCTTTTTCGCCGAACATCTAAAATCAATAAAAATTACATAAATAATAACTAAAAATACTAAAAATATATACAACCTATAAAATTACCAAATACTCAAAACCATGCTATAAACTCCCTAAAATACTAAATAAATGACTCGAAAAACTATTAAAATGCTAAGGAAAAATGCGTGTGTTTTACAACACATCAAATGGACGTAATTCCTAACTGGATAAACATAAACGTTGGTGTATAAATAAGAGATAACCAAAGAGGATTTGGAGGTTTAAAAATGGTGGAAACAGTTTGTGGAAGAAGATTATTGTTGGTTGTCATGGTTCGAGCAGACCTTGGACGCTGCTGCCTTGTAATAAATCGTATACAAGCTGTTGGAAACGTATTGCAAATATAGGTGAAACGAAGTTGGCGAATGGTGTTTCGGTTAAGTCCTTATTTGCGGCTGCAGTCGGAATAGGGACAGAGACGTATTTCTGGAGCGATGTGTGGCTGCGTGAAGCTCCCCTGATGTTTATTTATCCAAGTCTTTTCAGAATTGAAAAATGCAAGTGGGCTAAGGTTGCAGATCGGATCCGGTATCATAATGGTACAAAGAATGTTGTTTGGGATTGGCGTGCGTCTCCTCAGTCCCCAGTTGAGATCACTGAACTGTTTCAACTTTTGCAAGATTTGTACAATTTCATTTGCATTGCTGGAATCGATACATGGAAGTGGAAGCCGGCAAGTGATGGGCAGTTCACTGTTTCTTCGGCTAAAACGGCTCTTGCTCATGACGTTAATGGTGGTCAATCGTTGATAAATTGGAAGGGATGGGTTCCATTGAAGTGTAAAATCTTGGTGTGGAGACTTGCTCGTAATAGGCTTCCCACGATAGCGGAACTCATTAAAAGAGGAGTTAGTATTCAGCAGACGGTTTGTTATTTTTGCCAAGGCGAATTGGAGACGGCTCTACACCTATTCACGGGTTGTTGCTTTTCTCAAGAAGTGTGGTATAGATTAGAGGATTGGTGTCGCATCCCGCATGGTTTCGTTTTTGACGTCAGTGATATTATTCGAGTTCCGGAGGACCAAACATATTCTAAAGAAACTAGTCTTACTCTTCGGGGGATTGTGTATACCGCTCTTTGGGTTTTATGGAATGAACGCAATAACCGGATTTTTCACAATAAGAGACGAAGGCCTATTGAGGTGGTGCAACAAGTTAAAGTCGAAGCGTATTTTTGGATTCGTAATAGGTCTAGGTGGAAAAATGTCGATTGGAAAACTTGGTGTATTTTCCCTTTGGGTTGACGTTGTTTTTCGGTTGTTTTTTCGCTCGTTAGGTCCTTTCTTTGAGGCCCTTCGAGCTTTTTGTTAATGAAAGTCTCTTTTCAAAAAAAAAAAAAAAAAAAAAAAAAAAAAAAAAAAAAAACCAAAGAGGTTAATTACTAATCAAACATTAACACCATCACAAATTTGCCCATCCCTCTTTCTGAAACCGTGATATCCAAGATCAATCAGCCATCATAATGCACAGGCTAAACAAAAATTTTATCAGTAAAGAACATGTCTACTTCTACACCCATCTCTACAGTTATTATGAGATATACATGTTTAGTATTATTTTCTTGTTTCTGTTATGTCGAAATTGAATTCATCAATAATTTTCCGTTGGTATAATTAACCCAGTTTTCTTGTAATGTTCATTCAAAATACCTCCATATTCATCACTACCTCAAAATACCTCGTTCATTAACTCAACATTTATTTGAGCATGACAAATATGACAGCTTTGTAACTACTAAAATTATTTAAATTGTAGAAGATTATGGCTCAATGCTTGCCTTTGTATTTCATTATCATGTCTATATATACAAAAGGCCTTCCCTTATATTTGGGAAGTGATAATCATGACAATAAATGTAAATTCTATCTATAATTACAAGATAATTACAATTCAAATATGTGGCCTATTACACCCCCGCAGTCGAAACAAGAGGAGGGCGAATGTTGAGACTGGAGTGGAAGTCATCAAATAACACACGAGGTAGACCCTTGGTGAAAATGTCAGCTATCTGCAAGCGTGTTGGAGTATGGAGAATGCGGATGGTACCGCGCTGGACATGCTCCCGAACAAAGTGAATGTCGAGCTCTATGTGCTTCGTACGTTGATGTTGTACCGGGTTTGTAGACAAATAAATAGCACTGATGTTATCACAGTAAACCAAAGTAGCAGTAGATAAGGGATGACGCAACTCGAGAAGCAAGTTGCGCAACCAGCAGACTTCGGCGACGACATTTGCAACGACGCGGTACTCAGCTTCAGCACTGGAGCGGGAGATAGTAGTCTGTCGTTTTGAAGACCATGAGAGAAGATTGGTGCCCATGTAAACACAATAGCCAGATGTGGAGCGACGAGTATCGGGGCAACCTGCCCAGTCAGCATCGGTGTACGCTCGAAGAGAAATAGTGGAACACGGTGATAAAGTGAGGCCGTAGTTGGATGTGCCCCGAATATATCGAATAATACGCTTTAAAGCGTTCCAGTGATCTATAGTGGGACTGTGCATGTGAATGCAAATCTGCTGAACAGCATAGGTAATATCTGGTCTGGTAAAGGTGAGATATTGAAGTGCTCCAGCAAGACTCCTGTAAAGGGTCGCATTGTCAAAAGGTTTACTATTTCCGGCACTTAGCTTTGGTTTGGTGTCGACCGGTGTGGCAACTGAGTTACAATTCTCCATACCTGCTCGATTAACAATATCCAGTGCATAGGACGTCTGAGATAAGAACATCGAGTTACCTGTACGTGTGACGGATATGCCCAAAAAATAGCTGAGAGGTCCAAGATCTTTCATTGAGAATTCAGCCGCGAGGCTAGCCATGAGTTTCAGACGAAGCTTATCTGAAGAGGTAGTTAGGATGATGTCGTCCACATAAATTAGAAGGTAGGCGATGTCACCCCCGTGGTGGTATGTAAAGAGAGAGTTATCACATTTGCTTTGAGAAAAACCAATGGAAGTGACAAAATCTGTGAATCTTTGGTACCACGCCCGTGGAGCTTGCTTGAGCCCGTAGAGAGATTTTGTGAGACGACAAACATGATCGGGAAAATCCCGATGTCGAAAACCCATAGGTTGATACATATAAACTGTTTCACTGAGGTTACCGTGAAGAAAGGCATTGGTAACGTCCAGTTGGTGAATAGACCACGACTGTGAAAGTGCCAAAGTCAACATAGTCCGTATAGTAGCCGGTTTAACCACGGGGCTAAATGTTTCCCAACAATCAACTCCAATTTCCTGATTTCGACCGTCACACACCAACCGAGCCTTATATCTTTCAAGAGTGCTATCAGACCTATACTTATGACGAAAAAGCCACATGCTACGAATAATATGCATATCAGAATGTCTCGGGACAAGTTCCGAAGTCTTATTTTTAATTAAAGCATTAAATTCGTTTTTCATGGCGTTATGCCATTCCGGATTAGCCAAGGCGTCTTTTGGGGTTTTGGGTAAGGGTGCGATATGTGATGTAGATAGGTTAAAAATTTGTTTTGGTTTCGAAATGCCGGACATGGCACGGGTCTGTATTGTTCGGGTTGGGGGAGGAGGGGGCGGGGCGGGGATTGGACTAGGCTGGGGCGGTGGTTGAGGTAGTGGGCCGGTGGTGTGAGTTGCGGGTGAGGGTGTTTGTGTGGTGAGGGTACGGTTGGGGTGGGCTGTGATAATGGGCTTGTAGTAGGGGAGTTGGTATGGGCCGGTAATGGCTGATGGGATGAGGGAGTGTTGGGCGAGTGAGGGTTGGGTGAGTGTGGGCTGGGATCAGTGGGTAGGGTAGGATACGTTGGGAGTGGTAGTTGGTATAAGGGATGTATAGTGTCATCAAGGAATGTGTAGGTGGTTGGGGTGACTTTGTGGGTTTTGGCAAATGGGAAGATGGTCTCGTCAAATAGTACGTGACGGTTGATGGTGATGGTGCGGGTTTTGAGGTCAAGGCATTTGTAACCTCGGTGGTTGGAGGGATACCCAAGGAAGACACATGGGTACGAGCGATATGCTAATTTGTGGATGGTGGTATGTGGGATTAATGGGTAACATATGCAACCAAACACTCGAAGGTGTTCGTATGATGGCATGCAGTGGTATAGGCGTTGGGTGGGTGTTTGGAAGTTGTGGATTTTAGAGGGAATAATGTTTAGGAGGTAGGTGGCGGTTTCAAGGGCATGGGGCCAATAAGTGGTAGGCATGGATGAATGGGCTAAAATGGTACGCATGAGGTTGTTAATGGTTCGGATTTTACGCTCGGCCTTGCCATTTTGGGATGACGTGTGTGGGCACGAAAAGCGAAAATGCATGCCGTGTGTGTTGCAAAAATTATGGAATTGATTATTAGCATATTCTCTACCATTGTCACTTTGAAATTGTTTGATTTTAGAGTTGAATTGGGTGTGGATAAAATTGGTAAATTTGGTAAACATGGCAAACACGTCTGATTTGTTTGAAATGGGATAGGTCCATAGAAAATTGGTAAAGTCATCTAAAAATAGCACATAATATCGATGACCCCCATTGGAAACAATAGGCGAGGTCCAAACATCACTGTGTACGATATCAAATGGCATACGAGTACTGGTATTAGAGTCTAGAAAAGGAAGTCTAGTATGTTTGCCAAAAACACAAGCACTACAAACTTTATTATTCAAAACACCACAAGAAATTGAACTAGATGTTTTTAATTTATTTAAAATGGCTGGGCCTGGGTGACCGAGCCTTTGATGCCAGATATCCTGAGAGATGGCTGCATAGGTGGAAGCAGAGGTGAGGTTGGTGATGTTTGACGGGCTGAGAGTGTAGAGATCCCCTGAGCTATTGTTGCGTATGATAGGTTTCTTGGTCTGGAAGTCCTTCACAGTAAAACCATAGGGGTCAAATTCAACAGATAATTGGTTGTCAGTCGTAAAACGACGGACTGATATAAGGTTTTTAACAAGGTTAGGTGCATAAAGACCATTGTTAAGTTTAAAGGGTGGGAATGATGGTGGTAAGGTTATGTTGCCTTGGCCTAAAACCGGAATGGTTTTACCATTCCCAACAATAATGTTGCGAACAATGCTAGAATTAAAAATAGACTTAAACTTATCAAACTGAGGAGACATTGTACCTGTCGCACCGGTGTCCATGGTCCAAGACGAGTCACTGTTTTGGAGTGCCAGATTGTAGAGAGCCTGTGCAATATCAGTGGGCGAATAATTAGCAGTGTATGATTGAGCCGAATTACTTGCTGTTGGTTTTGGGCCTAGAAGTCCGGCTGAAGAGGGCTGGGCCGAGGAGTTTGTTTGGTTGTGGGATGTGGGCTGCTGGGATGGGGCCGAAGAGTAGGGTTGATGGGCTGAAGGGTAGTGGGCCATTGGGAAGGAAGGGTATGGGCAAGGTGGGAGTGACCATGGGTTCCAGGAAGGTGGGTCGGTTGGTTGTGACGGGACTGAAGCCCAAGGAGGAGGTTGCCAATATTGTTGTGGGTATGTATGGTTTTGCTGGAACCGTCCCCTGCCGTACGAGAAACGCCCGCGTCCACGGCCTCGGCCTCGGCCTCGGCAACGACCACGATCGCTTGTCTCCGACATGGGTGGGTTCCGGGTGTCAGTTTGGTTGGGTGATGGGGTAGTGGCGGCATGGAGAGCGGTACCCGCGGCTTGTGCAGAATTTTTGGCTTGGTTGATTCGTTGATCCTCAACCTGGCACAAGCGAGAGCGGGTGCTATAGAAGTCGGGAAGGGGTTGGGTGTTTTGTAGAATGAGGGAGATGCTTTCATATTGTTCGGTCAACCCGACAAGTATTTGCATGACGAGTTGACTTTCCGATATGTTGGCATTTAGGCTAGTGAGTTGGTCATATAGCATTTTCATGTGTTGGCAATAGGAAGAAACATTGGAAAAACGGTCAAGGCGGGTATTGAAAATTTTGTTTTGGAGGGTAATGATGCGGGCGGCTTGGTTGTCAAGAAAGAGGTTTTTAAGGCGACACCACGCGCCATAGGCGGTGGTGTTGTTGATCATAATGGTGTGGACAAGGTCTTGAGTGATGGTGCCATAGATCCATTGTAAAACAATGGCGTCTATACGCTCCCATGACTCGGTGTGAGTAGGTGTGGCGGGCGGGTCAGTGGTGGTTGATGTGGAGGATGAGGAGCCGGCCGCACGAGGTTGGAGATGATCAGAAACCTCGTACGCCTTGCAGTGAATTGTGAAGAGTTCGGCCCATGTATTGTAATGTTCGGTTTGGCTATTGAGGATAAGGGGAATGAAGTTTTTAATGTTGGTGACGGTGACTGCGGGATGAATGGAAGACATGTTGGATAGATTGATAAGGAAAAAGGGATGATCGGAAGATGGGTAAAGAACGGCAGAAGGCTGCTGTCGAGAATAATGAGGCGGCAGAAAAAAGATTAGAATAAGGGAGGTAGGGTTAGGCTTGATACCATGTAGAAGATTATGGCTCAATGCTTGCCTTTGTATTTCATTATCATGTCTATATATACAAAAGGTCTTCCCTTATATTTGGGAAGTGATAATCATGACAATAAATGTAAATTCTATCTATAATTACAAGATAATTACAATTCAAATATGTGGCGTATTATAAATAATAGGCGATTAAGGTACCCAGAATTTATATTATTTATTTATCGGCTTTATGATCATATATTTTTTTGGACCTTTTATTTTTCCTCCAAAAATAATAAGTAAATCTGATGAACGAAAGTTGAATAACATTAATATACAAAAGGAATTTTGGAAGAATTTTAATTACCACATAACATGCATCATGCACAGAAGAACTCACCTCCCTCTGGGAGCAATAATGAGTGAGACAGAAGGTACAATCTAAAGGCATGTTGTTTTTCATAGAGATCATAAGTGCATATTGGCTGTACATTAAGTTCCTCAATTATCTCCTGCCCTACCTCCTTGTCCTTTTTTTCTTCTTGTTACATGCATCATCAAATGCTGGTACAGTCTTTCAAAAAAAAAAAAAAAAAAAAGTGGCATCAAGTTCATTCTTTATTTCTTATCCTAAAATATAATCTCTAGAAAAATAATAGTATTGCTATGAGAAACTCAAGCCCAAGTGAAAACTTTTCAGAATGTAACAAATCATAGTATTGTTCAACTCAAACACATTTAATTAACTCCATAGTTCTTGTCTAATCTATCGACAATAGACCTAAAACGTGTTGGTGATATATGAGGTCGGACATTTAATGTAATGAATGCAACACGTTCTACATCAACCGGCCTACATGGGAATATTTGCTTGCTACACAAAATCTTTAGATTACCTTAATTTAACAAGCATACACCCCGTGACATCACATTCTGGGGTATGTGGCAGCATCCTATTGGTGTGTGATGTGAGCCAGGGTGTATGGTTCCTAAATAGGGGGTGTATAGTTCCTAAATACCATAAAGATACATGAAATACACTTTTAGTACATTCAAAGAAGATGAAAGTTTCTGGTTAAATAATGATTATCTTTTTCAAAAAAGTAGGGTTTTTACTTGATTGACACAAGAGTCAAAGGGTAGGACTTACAGAAGTAAATGTATGTGCTTGCTTGCTTTTTATGATGATATCTTCTTTTTGAAATGAATCATTACACCGCTAAGAAAAAAAAAAACATAAAAGAAAAAAGAGTAAAAGATGGCATAGGTAAAAGCAGAAACACCACATAAAGGTCAAATTAACAAGCAAGCATGCATGATCTCATCAAGATTTCAAGGGAAAAAAAAAATAACAAATTAAAGAAGCATAATCTTCACATAAAAAAAAAAAAAAGAAGAAGACATGAGCTAGCTATATGTTGCATCTCATATTGGTCATGGGTTGAGAATGGGAATGGAACTCTATGAGATCGAATCTCCCGTTGTTCCTTAGTAGCTCAATGTAGAGCGGTCGGCTGTTAACCGATTGGTCGTAGGTTCGAATCCTACTTGAGGAGATTTGAAAATCACCGTCAACACCCCGGTGTCAGTCCGGGATACTCCTTTGTTCCATAGCCCTGGGGCTATTTACAACTATCCAATTAAGAATTCTCAGATGTACGATCAGAAACACCAAAAAAAAGTCAAAACAAAAGTGCAAGATTTTCCTTAAGATATCAAGTGAATCTAACAAGTCAAAGATACAAAAGCGTTGTCTTACACAAGTTGTGAGATCAAAAACACGCACAAGGGTCAAATAAACATGGATGATTCCTTACAGATTTCAGGTGAATCTAACGAGTAAAAGAATAGAAAACATAAAAATCTCAAAAAGGAAAACAGAAGTCATGTTAAATTAAGGAAAGAAACACACAACAAGGTGAAACAAGCATGCATGATTTCTTAATAAAGAAAGTGAACAAATATAAGGATCAAAGAAATAAAAAAGCATGATATCATACAAACACAAAAACTACATGATTAATTCATTCTTTTTTCATTTTGAATAGCAGATTTATATAGTAATGGTACCTGTTTCTTCATGTGTGTAATAAGAGAACACTGAGAGCTGGTAATATCATCATCAAGAGAGTTTTACAAAGAGATACCAACAGAGCTCCATTGGCAGTATGCCCACCTCTACCCTAAACCTAAATAAATATATAAAAAACAACCATATTTTCCATCTTATTTTCTCTTGAAACTAAAGATCACACCCTAAAATACATAAACATATCTTTTTTCTTAACGTTCTTATTCACAATACAACCTAATACAGAAAGAAAAAAAAACAAATAAAGGTGTCATATTTTTGTTATTCCTTCTTCACACCAACCCTAATCACATACACAACACATAAAGTCATAAATACCTTTTTTTACCTCTAGAAGGCAAACGGGTAACAAGCTGTTATGCCGCTACCCGATCTTTACTTTCTTTTCTTCTTTGAAACATCATCCTAATCACACTATGTTCTATTCTTCTTGACACAACAAATGAACACATACAAAGTTTATTTTTTTTCTTAATATAAATAAAAAAGAGAGAGGTGGACAGAATGCCAAAGATCTCTGTTGAGAAACCCTTTATTAAACCCCTCTTGAAAGTGAAAGAGGGCCGGTAGTGAGATCACATGAGAGAACATCCAAATACTACTCGATACATATATAGAGAAAGATTCAAGAGAATAATGATGAGGAGAGAGAGAATAATATATTGAGGAGGTATTTTCTGATAGTAATAGTTGTTTCACACAGAGAATCTAATCATATTTACTGATATAAACCCTCTTCAATTCTCCCTCGATCATCACGAGAAGAAAAAAACGAACAAAATTAAGCTACACATAAATACAAGGGTCTTTTCTTTTATTCTTTGCATCAAATCAAGCTTAAAGATTCTCTCTCACACAAACGTACACACAGTGAAGTTGAAACCATGGCTGGATTTGGAGTGAAGACTTGACAAAACTCGGTTTCAAATTAAGATAAAATCCGTTTGATGAGAAAGTGGCTTTTTAGGGTATTAAGGAATGATGGAAAGAAAGGAATGCTTTTAATTTCCAACGCTCCCTTTCATGTCATATCATGTTTTCAATTTGGGTGGGCGGGGTGTCCGGGATGGCCACCCCGTGATGGCTATTATGCCCGCGAACACCGGCCCGCCCATTTAATCACTCCCGCGATGGAATAATATTGTAATGTTCATCACAGTGAAAGTGAACGTGATGGGGTGTGAGGAGAATAAGGTGGCGTGATGAATGTGATACAATCATTTCACTACTAGTGTTTTGTGATGAACGTGATATAGGATGCGAGAATAATTAGGTGGCAAAATGGTATTTGGTGTGATAGTGTGATAAAATCACCCACTACTCCATCCACCCTTACACATATATTCTATGGTCAAGTTTCACTTGATGACTTTCAATTTCATGGTAACAAGAAAATATATTTAGAGTAATATAATTGTGGATCTTGAAATTTTGGTCACGGGTTCAAAATAAGTAGATTTAAAAATATTGTTTATTATGTATACTTGTACAGTGTACATCCATCTACTAATTTTTGGCAACATCCGTAATTTTCCGTTTGAATATTATTAATTACTATTTTTCTTACGCCCCACTTACGGTGTGCGCATATAATGTATATATGTGTGGCCCTCGGGGGGCAAAAGTAAAGTTGCACTAGTTTTAACGTTATTTTACTAATTTCGTGAAAATAACGTTAAAAATAACGGACGGTTAATCATGCATCATGTGGTGACGTTGATAGCCAAAAGACAAAGGGGTACATGCACTGATTGGGTTTGTCCCGATTGCTAAGTGTTTTGTGCCTTATGTCCAAGGCTTGATACCAAACCACATCGAGCCGGGGGTCTCACTGGAAGCAGCCTCTCTATTCTTAGGGGTAGAGGTAAGGCTGTCTACATCTTACCCTCCTCAGACCCTACCTTAGCTTTGCTATAGGTGGGATTAACTGAGTATGATGATGATGATGATGATTTCTTTGAACGTTAAGCCAGCCAGTAAGTATATATATTTACAGGCAAAAGGTCATGCAAACTAGCGATTGCAAATAGTGTTTGTGACCCAGCCTCTCATTATTATCTTTCTAACGAGTATCATAGTGCTATACAAAAAACAAAAAAAAACGAGTGTTTTATTATCTTTCCAAATCAAGAAGTAAAGCATATGTTGCAAGCAAAGTCTGTTTACTAAAGTCAGTTTCAGAGCAGTGGGTCTGTTAAGGAGATTTGTCTAAAACAACTGTTGCTTCAAACAGATGATGCTTCAACAGTTTGCTTGCAACAGCTGTTTCAGACAGATCTCCTAAACAGACCTACTGCTCTGAAACAGACCTTAGTAAACAGACTTTGCTTGCAACATATGTTTGACTTTTTAATTTGGTCCTTAGTAAACAGACCTTAAAAATGATATAGTATTCCCGTGCATCGCACGGGATTTCACCTAGTCTATCTATAAAAAACAAGTATATTATCATATCTTCTAAAACAAAATACTAAATATAACCTATTTAAAACTCATAAAATTTAATATTTTCCTTTTGCATTGTATAAAATTGTTGGGAATTGGATTTTAATAACCCAACTTATTTGAAATGGTCGTTGGTATCCCAAATTAAAAAATTGGTCATATATAACCTGTACTATTAACCTATTGGATTTTGGCACTTAATTTGGGTTAAGTCACTAACCCAGTTAGTGTTTTGGTTGACGTGGCACCCATAATCTAACTGGGTTGATGACTTAACCTAAATTGGTTGTCATAATCCAATATGTTAATAATACAGGTTGTATATGGTTAAATTATTAGTTTGAGGTGCCAATGACCAATTTCGAATCGTCCTATCGTTCTTACACTTCAAATGAACTCTTATAAATTAAATCCGTAAATAACATAATTAGAGAAACATATCATAAATATGAAAATAAGTTTACATGCATGATATTAGGAAATTTTTGTGACGCGTAAAAACCAAAGAACTTATAAGGAGGATGGGGGCGCCCACAACAACTTTGTCGAGCCCCCTTCAATCCTCCTCTACCATGTCAACTCCACATTTAAAATTATCAATTTTCACCATTGCCGATCGGTTACATCTTGCTGAACAGTAACAATTTTCACTGTTGCCAAAGAGTTGGGATGGTGTTGCCACACCGCAACCATAACCAAGCACCCTACCGGCGGTGGACTGGAAACCAATTGGTCGTCATCTTTTTTCAGTTGTTCAAAATACCTAGATCACATTAAACAAGGGCGAAGGTTACTTGGGGCCAGGGGTAGCCCTGGCCTCCTGTTTTTTGCGCAATAGTGGAAATTTACGATTTTCGTAGGTAAATCGCGTCCGGGTTGAGTCCGGCCCCCGCCGATTTTCCACTACCGATCGAAAAAATTTGAATCCGGCCCCCTCCGATTCCTAAACCAAGCTTCGCCACTGACATTAAACGTATAAATTCATACGAGATTAGGGAAGTATTATAGTTAGTGCCAACTGATATAGAAGTGGCAGGCAAATGTTGACATGAGATTTGGAAATTATGCATGTGTAATAATTGGGTGGAGTAAATTAATCCCAATATTCCCCACACATCCACTTCGCTTTTATATATAAGGCCTGAGTATTTAATTAATGAAATGTTTACAATATATATTATTTCGAATGCACATATATAAAATTTGGGAAAGTATAAAAAAAAATAATATAGGGGATTATTGTGATTTTATTGGTAAACCGAAATTTACGATCAAATATCCATAACTTCATGCATGGCTATGCCTATGTATACGTGTGTTCCAATAGGTTTTATTATCAGAAGCATTTCTTTACAAGTCTAAAATGCAAAGTCCACAATAATTCATAATTTTTCCATAAAATTTAGATGCATGTGAACTATATGAGCGTATTACATCTAATTGTTTTACTTATTTATTTGAACTTAGGGGTAGTTAAATTTTATTAAGTATTTCTTACGACAAGAATTTAATTCTTATTTAGTCCTATATGTTACATGTATGTATGCATGCAGCATGTATGTATATATAAAAACAGAATCATCAAACTCACCATGCACTACTAATTATATCTAAGGCGATGCCCTACTCCATCATTATGTAATGCAAAAGCTTTCTTGAGAATTGCATGGCCATGAACCTTATCATTAATAAAAACACCTACTTTTTTTTGTTATTTTTAAATCAAGCTATAGATTTCTTGTTTAGTAAATAAAAGAACCGCGCATATTGGAAAATGGTTGCATATTGTAAATCTATTTGTTAGTTTTATGCATTACATAAGTTTAACTGACAAAGGCTTGCACGTTTTATGCCCTACTCCATCATTATGTAATGCAAAAGCTTTCTTGAGAATTGCATGGCCATGAACCTTATCATTAAGGGGAAATGGAATTTAATAATCCCAACTTTGGAGGGTTGGAAGACAACAGTCCCAACTTGAAAGTTGTACTATAGCAGTCTCAACTTGTCAACATTTTTATTTTGTTGGTCTCAGACTAACCTCAGTTAGTTTTCTCAGTTAAGTGTCACGTTGGCATCACACTTGGCACTCCTACGTGGCAAAAAGTGTGTATCTGTCAAAAAAAAGGAGGTGGGCCCGGATTGTAATTTAATTTAATGTTTAATGTTTTAAAAAAAAGGTGGACCCACACAATCAATCTCTCAACGTATCTCCTTTCCCTCTCGATTAAAATCAGTTCCCCCAAAATCAGACAACCCTAAACGAAAGATCAAACCCTAGATTATAAACCCTAAACGATAACAATGGTTGAAGAAATCAAGATTAAGCTATTGTATGGTGGCACCTTCGTTTCTCATGCTTCAAGACTAAGATATTGTGGTGGTGAACAAAAAACAATCAGGTTAGATATTGATCATGTTTTGTATTTTGAAATCGTTGATTATGTAATGAAAACATGTTCATATGTATCGATAGATTTCATCATGTATTACAAGTTACCTAACAATGGTGGATTGAAGCTATTAACAATTGATGCTGATGTTATGGACATGGTGGAGGCATTTAGAAATGTTGATGAAACTGTGAATGTGTATGTGCAATGTGGCCCCATTAGCAAACCTCCTTCTACACCCTGTAAAAATCCTTCATTGACCAGCTCACCCAACCCACTCCCAATCCGAAGCCCATTAGGAAGCCCATTAATCCCACTAGTCAGCCCACTTAAAAACCCTAGTCAACCACTTGCAACTCCTGATGTAGTTAATGAGCAAAACATGCCTAGTTGTAAGAAAAAGTTAGATGCTTTAAATGAGGTTGAGAAAGGAAAATTAATATCTTTAGATGAACCACCTGTCAAGAAGAAGAGGCTTCAAATTTTTGAAGATGAAATAGAATCAGAGGAAGGGTTTAGTTCAGGTTCTGATGATTCAAGGGGTGAGACTTATAAAGTTAATAAAGATTATGAAGAATCAAGTTCTGATGTGGTAAGTGTTTATGGGACAGAAGAAGAGGATGATGAACAGTATGATGCATTAGATGGAGATCATTATGGGTCAGCAGGGGAAGATGAAGAATGGAGACAATCCCAGTTGAACATCAAGAAGGTGAACATAGAACATGTTGAAACAACAAATAAGTTGTTACAACTATGTTTGCATGCAAATGATATTGAAGTAGAAGGGACTGGTAATAAACAGGTTGTTGATGGACATAGTAGCTATGAAGACTCAGAAGGGGATGTAAAGACACCTGGTGATAGTTCTGATGATGACATTTTAGGGGAGAAGTATTCTCCAAGTGTTCCTATTGTGACTGATCACACTGACTCGACAAAGTGGACTTGGGTGGTTGGTACAAGATTCCCAAGTAGGGATGCTTTTAAACAAGCTGTCAAAAAGTATGTTGTTGCAAATGGTAAGAATTTAGTTGTTTCTGTTAGTAACAAGAATATAGGAGGTCGTATTGGTATTAGTTGTGTTAAAGATTGTCCATTCAATCTTCAATTCTTCAATTGTAGGGCATCTAACCTGTTGATTAAGCATCTTCTGCAAATCATCTTTCCATAAGAAGAAATCGCAATTTTGTTTCTACAACAAAACAATCCAATCAAAACATACCAATGTTATTGAAACAAACAAAATGTAATTACTTACTGGCCATAACCGACACCCATAAAATTCCTTGCCAAATCGTGGGTTGTTTCGTTTAACCACTCGCATGATTGCAAGTATGTCGTGATGACAATAAACCTGCCCATCCAAATCGATCTTGAACTTTTTAAGGCTTTTGTTTGATTAGGATGAAGACGACAGGCTCATGTTTAGTGTTGAAGTGTTGATTGCTATTGTTTAGGTTTGAAAATTAGGGTTCATCAATTTGGGGTTCTAGGGTTCTTGGGATGTCTGATGAATTTTTTTGGGGGAAATGATTTTGATCAATGTAGGATATTAGATATGTTGAGAGATTTATATGTGGGTCCCACCTCCTTTTTTGACAGTTACACACTTTTTGCCACGTAGGAATGCCACGTATGATGTCAACGTGGCACTTAACTGAGAAAACTAACTGGGGTTAGTCTGGGACCAACAAAATAAAAAGGTTGACAAGTTGGAACTGCTATAGTACAACTTTCAAGTTGAGACTGTTGCCTTCCAACCCCCCAAAACTAAGATTATTAAATTCCATTTCCCATATCATTAATAAAAACACATACTTTTTTTTTTGTTATTTTTAAATCAAGCTATAGATTTCTTGTTTAATAAATAAAAGAACCGCGCATGTTGGAAAATGGTTGCATATTGTAAATCTATTTGTTAGTTTTATGCATTACATAAGTTTAATTGACAAAGGCTTGCAAGTTTTCTATTAATTCAATGATTCAACCGGTCAACCAAACAAAAAAATAAATAAAAAATAGCACGAGCATGCATCAATTATGTTTACCTGTTTTGGCTTGTTTTGATATGGTTTTCACTAGTTTACTTTGCTCAAGATGACACATACAATTCCCAGGAATGACAAGCTTCATCCGGTTTCTAAAACAATGCCTAGAGTAAAAAAAAATCAAAATTAGGGTGGACGGAGCACTCATCAGCTAGGATGGTTCGGCTACTATAGCCGAATGGCTACGCCGTCGCCACCCCTAGCTCGGTTACGGTCAAAAGCTTCACCAATCGGCTATACGGTATTTTTACTGAGTTTTTCTGTGATTTTGACGTGACAAGGTAGAGTTGGTGGGGGTTTGGCAACGTTCCCGGGAGTGCGCCGACTACCTTTATATACCGTTTAAATAAATAACAAGTGCGTGATCGATAACAATCTATATCTATACATCTAATATTTTAAAGCATTCTTGTACACTTGTCAATCTCTCACACCCCTAGCAATCCTCTCTCCTCCTCTCATTAAGGCACATGTCATGATGTGAGATTTTATAAACTTTTCCTTTTTTTTAAATCAAAAATCAGAAAAATATATAAGCAAATAAAACACAAGGTTCATAACATAACCCTCAAATCTCCATCTTGCTCCCATCGAAACCTCTAACCTTAGCAGGCGATTTGAATGTGATTCAACCAAATCAAGCATTGTTTTAATCTCTTCTTCAAGGTTTAATCTCTCCCATTCTATATTAATCGATCGTTCTTCATTTGTATGTTTTTTTTTGTTTTTTTCGTTTTTTTTTTCTTCATTTGCTTGTCGATTGATGTCTATTCTATCTCTTTTGACTTATTTCGATTATTTGTCTTTTAATGCTTGTGTTTGCGTGTATTATTGTTCAGTTTTACTAATTCTTTTGATTTTTGATTGATGTTTTAGGGTTTGTGTTTTAGGGTTCGATTGATGTTTTAGGGTTTGATTTATTTAGATTCATGTTTTAGGGTTTGATTGTTGATGTATTGTGTGTTGGAGATTATTTGATGTTTTATGGTTTGATTGTTCAAGTGTTTATGTTTTAGGTTCAATGTTTTCAATCTGTTTTTGACTGATTTTGAAAGTTGGGAATTTCGTTTATATTGTGCAATCGTTGTTAAACTGGTATTGGTTGTCTTTGAATCTGTTTTTGAATCTGTGTTGGAAGTTGGGATTGTTTTTTATTTAGGGTTAATCTGTTTTTGAATATGTTTTTAATTGATTTGAATCCTTTGTGTTTTTTAATCTGTTTTTATGTTGGTTAATCTTAACTGGTTATATTTGTTCATGATATTATGTTGGCTCGATGATGTTTGTCTCCGGGTGAGGTTGAATGTTCATATGTTCTTCGAGGTGTTCTTGAGGATCATAATATTAGATGAAAGGTAAAAGAATGTTGGATATTTTTTAGTGATTAATCCGCTTAGGAAAGCTATTCGGGTCCGGGTCCTGTTTGTTGATTCGGGTCTCATTTATTAGCATTTTATTTGTTTCCTAAGTTGATGGCTTAAAGTTTGGAAGGATAATTATAAGAATTAATTGTTATAAATGGTGGTTTGAAAAGTATTGGCTGTTAAAAGGAAGGGTCGAGTTTTTTGGTAAGAGATTGATTGATTGTATTATAGGAAAGTTAATAGCACAATTAGTTGTACACTTTCCATATAGTCATAGTCAAATGTATTAACTATAATTGCTATAATTATGAATCTTGGTTTGGAAAGTTGTTGAATGGAATTGATGGTGGAATTGGTTTGTAAAGTTATTGCACTAATTTTAATACATTTTTAAAATTCTGATTTGTTTTTTAATACTTTTTTATGGCGGTTGCAGGTGTATAACGATTGTGTTGCACCAGTGAGCAACGGTGGAGGCTGTCTGGTGGTGATCGATCATGGTCGTACTCACGGCAACTGGGTAGTTTATTACAACTTGGAGCAGCTATGGACCTCAAAAGAATCAACTAATGAACAGAGTCAAAGTCAAACTCAGGTAAATATAAGTGTGATAATAATTAGCTTTTATGATATGGTTACATTTTTCTTTAATCATTAACACTAACGAATTTATATGTTCATCAGGACTTAGGTAAAGCTTTCGTGAAGGTATGCCGCAATGAATTTTCCTGATGTTAACAATATAGAGTTTGTATGTGATTGTTATTGCTATTTCAAGCTTTATGATTTATGTTTCTTCTTAATTTATAACAAGTGCGACTTTTGAATATGCAGAAATTTAGATTATACTTGAAGCGATTAAGCGGTATGTGACAGTCAGCAGGTACGGAAACAAGCAATTAGTTGTATAATTGTGTATTGAAGCCAAACTCAAGTGAGCGTATGTTTGTTTGCTGTGGGAGCCCATGAACAGAGGGAGCAATCTGGTAATGTGTTGAAGCGAAAAACATCCCTAAAGCAAGGAGGATCTGTTGGTAAGTAATTCTAGACATTCAAGTTAAAGAAATTGTTGTAAAAGTGGGTATTTGTTGGATGCTGTTGCAATCCATAATTCCTTCTTAAATATAAAAACTTGAAGATGCACTGTGAAACTTTCAGACATGCTTTAGTTCATCAAATAAGTAAAATGGTGTTTAAACTGTTTAGTTTTTTTTTATTTAAAAGTCACAATCATTATTTTTATTAGGTACTGGACTCTTAATCAACAACTTGCGTCCTTTGGTTTCTAATCTATAATTAGTCTTTTAATTTGTTTCTAATAAGTATACTATGGATCAAATGATCTACAAGTGATATCACTAAATTTTAACAATATCATAGAATTTCATATCTTTTTTGGTTATTGTAGGTGTTATGGTCTTCTTCGGCAATCGATAAAGGAGTGTTTGCTTATTGTCGATTTGTGTCTCGATACAACAATGAGTTGTTTTTCAGTGTTTTTGGAACTACTTATCAAATTATTTATGAGCAAAATATATTTTCAATCAAACAATATCTTACATCTTTGCATGTTTTTATAAATGATATTGACATATATGGCCTAGAGGAGAAACCAAAAGGAAAAAAATTATGGGAATACTTAACAAACAGAAGCTCACAAGTAATTTTAATGCGCTTAAAGGTTAGTTAAGCTTATCTTGACTTTATCAACATGTGTTCTTAATATAAATGTGTGTTGTTTTGATAATAAATGTCTGTATTTATAGGTAAACTGAAAGAGATGAATGTCAAAAAGGAGAAAGCGCAAGTGAAACCACTTGGCGAAAGATATGTTGCGAACGGCTGAAAATGATCGCCAAACCTCATGATCCTCGTGTTTTCTTTATGTTTCTATTTTTAATATTAACTGGAATAGACTTTGGTTGAATGTTTTGGATTTGAAAGTGTACGAGTTGATTATTTAGAAAGTTCATATTAGATTTTTCAACCCCCGGACGCTCTCGGGGTAGGTGGCATATGATATTTGAATAACATGTATATTCCTTACTTTTTAATATGAATAAAATATTTCTACTGTATTTTTTTTACGTCTTACCGCTCAAAATAATTGTAACTTGGTGAACCGCGTGTCAATGCGGGCAAAAGTCTAGTATATTAATATTTAAAGCATGAAATTCTACCTGGCATTCAAAGAGGTCCCCCCCCCTCCCTTTGAGGGTGTCATGTGGCATCCTCCTTATTTCCATCCAAAATTTTCTTTCTATCATGTTTCCTCCACAATTTTAAAACGTTAATAATTTTTATATACGAGATTTTTTCTAAAAAAATACACTAAATCAACGAACGTTTTATTATCTTCCCAACGAGTACCATAGTCCTTTACAAAAAACGAAAAAAATGATTTTTTTTTCGGTTTTTGTTCATACAGAAAAAAAAAACACAATGTGTTTAGGTAATTCATTAATAATGTCTAAGCAAGTCACTAATCATGTTCAAACTAGGAATTATATTTTAATCAAGAGCGGAATAGGTTAAAACCACCTCTTTAAAAAAAAGTCACACATTCAAGGCTACCGCCTCAATCACACTCTTTAACGGTTGTTTCTAACTCTGCTCTTCATCCAAACATACATCTTCTTTTTAATATGCATTCTCATTCTTATTCACATTATTAAAAGTGTTGTTTTTTATATTATAGTACATTAATTTGTATATTACATCATAACACATATTTTATCACATTATATTAGATTTATCTATTCTGAAAAGCATTGAAGATATAGTTGTGTGTGGTGGCCCCTTCTTCGGGGACCTCCAGTGACGATTGGCATCCTTGCTGATGCGTTTAGGTGGTTTGGGCCTCTTTTCAGCTCGAGATGTTGGGGTTTATGCCTTTGTGGCATCTAGAGCTCAGTCTTGGAAACTTCAAGATCATATCCTTCGAAACAGTGGGGTCATCGGGCTAGACCCGAACTATCAACAGGCGCTCGAACGCTTAAATTCCTATCTCTCAGACTTTGATATTGGCGGTTTTTCTAATAAGGACACTACCCTCTCAAAGCCACAAAAAACTTTGGCGAATGCTCTGTTTAGCAAAACTGCTCAGAGCTTGAGAGAAGTTTTTGAGTTGTCCACTCGCCAGAAGGCGATGATTGAATGCCTACAGGGTCCTCATGCTTAGGATTTTTTGACCGTTAACCCGATTGAGGGTTTGGGTCAATGCATGTCCATAGTATGGCTATACTCAAGTACCGGTTGATGATCACTATGTATCCGGAAGATGAAACATGCCCCATCTGCCGTAAAGCTTGCATGGATAAATATGGGGAACACGCAGTTCATTGCAAAGAGCTCCCTGGGTTCAAATACCGGCATGACTGGGTAATGTACGTTTTGTGGGACATCCTGAGAAGAACTGGGATTTCTGCCAAAATGGAGGCCCCTGTAAATTTTCTCACAGACCCTGCGAAAGGGAGATCCACTCTGCTACCAGCAGATCTGCTTGTCTTTGGCTGGGAGAGGGGGAAACATGCTTGCGTGGACCTCACAGGGGTATCTCCTTTAGTTGGGTTAAGGGAAACAGGGTTTGTAGCTGGGCAAGCATCGAGAAAGGCGAAATTGTAGAAAGTAGATAAGCATGTTAAAGCTTATACAGAGAACCAACATGTCTTTATCCCTTTGGTATTTGATACCTTTGGCTCCCTAGCGCCAGAAGCTATTCGTTTCTTGACCAGGGTCCAATGGGTCGTCCACAGCAATATTTCATCTCCGAGGGGCAAAGATTTGTCTTTGGTAGACTAGGGTTCGCAATTCAGAAAGGGGTGGTGGCGCAGCTTGTTGCCCGTCTACCTTCTATTGTGATGTAACTTTCGTAATTTGATTTAATGAAAGGAAATATATTAGATTAAAAGCTTTCGGAATATAATCTAGTAGTTAAAGTATATAAATTAGTAAATAGTTTCTTCCATTTTGGTTGTTACCTTTATTTATTAATTATTATTATTATTATTTGAAAAAAAAAAAAAAAAGTAATGGCACTATTTAAAAGTCAAAGTAATGGCATGTTAACTTTATAATGGGATTAAAAGGCTTCGAACTTTAGAAGAAGGGAAAAAAAAAAAGTTTTGTTTGATGGGAAAGACATGAGAGTGGCAATATAATTTATCGTATAGAGTGTTGCAAAGTATCATGAGAAGATGACGTTCAAATTGGTTGAAACTTACATCACTACACGGTAAACGTAAAAGATGAGATGAACAAACTTATAGACAAATTGAGTGAAGAACTACAAATTTGGATCAAAATTTTATATACAACTCAAGTCACGTACGGAGATAACTTGCGGACTGGGGCGATCCTTTTAAGGGGCGGGAGGGGGGGCCGACCCTCGAATTTTCGTTCAGAAGTTTCGATTATATAGTATTCATATAGAATTTTTTTTGTATATAAAGTTCCGACCCCCGAAACTAGTAACTTCCGACCCTCCGAAGTTTCGGGTCAAGATTCGCCACTGCTTGCGGAGGAGATAAAATCCATTTCATTCATTTGGATTAAAAAGGGGGAAATAGGGCGAGAAAAGGCAATTTGGAATGGCCAAAACGGGTGAAGTTTGACGATATGGGGTAGAGTATTTGGTTTTTGTTTCTATGTATTGACGAAGTTTTTAGGGGTTGTCATTGTATTAGTAACTTGCTTGTACAATATGTTTGTATATGTTGGGTGATAATTAAATCGTTTGTCATTTAAAAGAAAATAAGATGAATCAACTTGGTCTTCTAGGTGTTGTGTTTTGATTTCCAAACATAATCTCTTTGTACATCTTTTCTAGCATCTTGCTAGCTAGTGTTTTTAATATATATATAATATAGGGTAGGGATCCTAAGAGAACCAACCCCTATTTGAGAACTGAGAGAACCATTCTGGGCCACACATTTCATATAAAGGCAAAAAAATTTTTTTTTGCATTAATCGCATATTTTTATGCAAGAAAAAAAATTTGTTGTTTTTTTGAATTTTTTTTTCATTTATACATATTTTGTATATAGCAATTATACATATATGTATATATATAGCATTTTTCAGCTATACATATGTATATATTTGAGTTATACATATGTGTATATTGAAAAAAAAATTCCTGCATATAAAGCAGCGATTAAAGGAAAAAAAATTTGCCTTAGAGAAAATTTGTGGTCCAGAATAGTTCTCTCAGTTCTTAATTTGGGAAAAGGTTCTTATTTGAACCAAATCCTATATATATATATATATATATATGATTAGGTTTAAATGAATACTAGCTTGAGTTTGAAGAACCGTGAGAATACCGACGTAAAATGTGAATTTTAAAAAAAATTTACACATCGATGTAAAAATGGGTAACTCCACTGTAAAAAAAAATGGAAAAAAATTACGATGGTTTTACACTGGTGTAAACAGTACAGCACACCAATGTTGACTTTAAAAAAAAGAATATTCTATTCAATATTTTATTCTCCTTTAATTTACAACCACTCATTTTTTATGATTAAATTAAGTATATGGTTATAAAGTGAGTTCTTGTGATTTTTCCAACTCAATATAATTCTCATTTACCCTTTCCCTATATATATATATATATATATATATATATATATAATATATATATATATATATATTATATATATATATAGGATAAGGATAATTTAGAAACCCCCTTGAGTTGGAGAAACTCAAGAAACCCAATTGTGGCCATTGATCAACACTCATCAATGGCTGAGATTAGATCAGCTATATTATATTAATAAAACTATATCTCCTTTTTATTTTTTTGATGCAAAAGGGTAATTTAGTAAAATTACAATACCATAAAAGTCTCCATCATTGTAAAGAGTTAGTCCTTTTTTCTTTCTCTCACATATTTTCCCTTCTTTTCACACTTACCCACATTTCTCTTTCCTACTTTCTCTTTCTCACACACATGATTATTAAAAAGATAATTAATTTTATTAACTCATACCACAAGTTGTATGTTTTATTAAATTTATCAAATCATACCATAACATGTAATATGTAACTGCAGAAAATATGTTACATATAAAAGGTGCAAAAATCGACGAATGTAACTGCAGAAAAAAATGTTACATATATTAGTATAATGAAAAAACAAATGTTAGATATATAACTAGTGAAATGTTACATATGTAACTCGTATGTTTCAAATATTTACATACGTATCGTAGTTTATGGTGCTTATGTAACCGAGACATGTTACACTGTAAAAAGAGCAATTTTATATATTTACATATGTATCGTAGTTTATGGTGCTTATGTAACCTGTTTTAAATTCATACCCAAAAAATTTCAAACTTTGACATATATTCAACAACACATATTTTCAAACATCTTTTTCATTCAAACACAAAAAATCTAAGATCTGAAAACTAAATCCATAATAATAATAATAATAAAATGGTGGGACCTGATTACATGTGGGTTCTTGTTACAAAAAAATATGTCAAATAAAAATGTACAATCTCTAATACAATTGGTACAAGTCATTATACCAAAATGGAGGCATGATGATGATGATAATAAAAAAAAAAAAAATCCAAAAACTATGTCTAATCCTTCTCCATCCCATCTTCAATGACAACCCCACCTACAAAAATAACTCAAAAGTCAAAGATCAAAGATCTAAATCCATCTTTTTTTTTTTTAACACAAGATTCTTAAAAAGCCACTAAAAAATAAACATTAAAAAAACAATCAAAAAAACAAAAATAGAAAAAATAAAAGAAAACTATTATATAATTTTATAATACAAACAAATGGATAGAAATAACTTGCCATGAGGTTTATGGTTGTATACTTGATTCCCACCGTCACCATCACCACCAAGACAACCGTCAACCACCGCCCATCACCTCCACCCACCTATCTCCACAACCACGAAAACCACCACCATTCAAAACCCCAACCTTCGAAAACCACACCACGTTCAGATCCCACCTCCACCCCATTCAGATCTGTTTCAGATCCCAAAAACCCACCACCATTCACCGTCGTCTTCTGTCGTCATCGAACCACCACCGCCGCCTGTCGTCGTCTGTTTGAAACCACCACCGTCGCCCTCTCGTCGTCTTTCTTCTTGAGCCGAAAAACCCAACACAACAAAAAACCACCCACAAACAAAAAACCTACCTTGGTTTGAGTTTAGATTATTATGTTTGAGATAGTGAGAGAAGAGTTATTGAACCCCCCACCATATTCAGATCTGAATCTCTCTCGAGAGAGAGAGAGAGAAAGATGAGTGTGTGATAGAGAGAGAGAAAGTAGTGTTTGTTTGAGATAGTGAGAGAGGAGTGTGTGTGAGATCTTGTTTCTCTTTATTGGGGATTGGGGTGGGGTGGGGTGGGTTGAAGTTACCATCTTACCCTTCATGCCAAAAGTAAGATGGTATATGTGGAGAGATGGTGACCCTAGGATGAGTTTCAAGGGTTTCTCCAACTCAACATGGTTTCCAATGGATACATAGCCTATATATATATATATATATATATATATATATATATATATATATATATATATATACTAGTAGGGTGTCTGCGCGATGCGGCGGGGAACACAACACTTGGATTAGTGATTTTAAGGGTGTATGGGTTGTTATCGATGTCTGTTACGGTGCCGGTTGATATCTACAATGCATTTTTACATTTTCTAACCTTAATTATTTTAAAGTTTTATATTTTAGTTAATTATATTTATGTGTATATCTATTAATATAAGCATGCATGCCCATATACATATGCACATACTGCTAATGTTGATTATTTAAACATGGTACTACAATTGAAGCTATTAGTAACAAATGTGATAAATCATTCATAAAGCCCCGTCTTGTGTTGTAGTATTGTTACCGTGTGACAATTTATTTGTCAGGATGAACCATAATGTTTAAAAACATTATCATATTTTAAGAATCGTCATAGCTGATATGTGATTTTGAGTGCCATGTTTAGTTTTTTGAATCGTTGCATTTGATTGATATTAATTTTTCATTATTGGGCGGAACATTATTTAAAACCAAATTCAATTTTATAATTTTGAGTTTTCTTGGTCATGAAACGGTGTTTGGATTCAACATCCATATTAATAATGTAACCTCCAAGAAAATCCGTGCATTTTCTTTTTCAATGCATTTATGATTTCAAATAAAAATGAAATCGTTTTTCCATTTAAGTAAACTTTCAAGATTTATAGAAAAAAAATGTATATATAAATTTTTGGAATGTATACAAATATTTTGTAAAATTTAAAAGTTTAGATTTTTACTAATTTCATTGCTTAAGAAATACTTAAGCAAAAAGATACGTTTTAAAACCCATACTATTTTGTATAAAAAGAAATACATGTGTTTAAGTTTTATAAAATTTCAACAGCATGAAGTTGTAAAACCGTTTTGCGAATAACCTACACTTTAGCTACCATTTAGCCGCAAATAATGTTCAACTCATTAACGCGCCTTTGACCAGACACCCATGATAAATTGCTTGAAGTTAGGACCCAAAAATATTGGCCTAATCTCCTCATTTCCTACCTTCATCACCTCTCCCTTTGACTAGCTTCTTTCCATATATTTCTCAATTATCTTTGTATTTATAGTCTTTGGATTTCATTCCTCTCATATGGTCTATCATTTCCGCACAACAATCCCCGATTATCATCTCGCAATCTTGACGAATTGGAAGCTTATTCTTTGGATTTTATTTCGGTTTTCTTTCTTCAATTTGAGCTAGCAAAACCGTGAGTTTTTCCAATTACTTTTGTATAATCTTACATTTATATCAGTAGTTTAAAAGCCCTCTATTTGTTGTATCAAACATAGTCTCTAAGGGTTCCTATTGCAAATTCTAAGGTTAGGGTGTTCTAGGAATTTTGGGGATTTTATATTTAAAAATTTGTAGAACTTTAAAAATGCATAACTCACTTGTTACTGATCTAAAAATTATGAAACTTTGTAGACTTGATCATATGACTAACTAGGAGTTTTAGAAACAATTCCAGAATTTTTAGAAACCGTTTAGTATTTTTTATCATTTTTAATATGCTTTAATCATGTTTAATCCATATAAATTCATATATACCGTATTTTAACATGAAAATTTACAGGAATGCATCTTATTATGTTAGAATAATTATCATGACATTTTTATTCTGTTTTGGTACGATTTCATAGGTTATCCCGATTTCTTTTGTTAAATTAGTTTTAAAAAAATAATATTCATATTAAATAGATTTTTATCAAGAAAATTCTATAAAATTTATTGTGAGACCTTTCAAGTCAGTAGACTAAGTTTTTACATAAACTTTAATTTTTAGAAAGTGTTTTGTATTTATTTCGGATTTATGTGTTATTAATCATATTTAATTCATATAAATTCGTATTTAATTCATTTCGTTATAAAAATTGGTGGAGATATACTTTAACATGTTATAAACATTTCCACATTAGTTTTACTTTGTTTTAAAATGTTTTCATACAATATTATATTTTTGGTTAATAAACTAGTTTCTAAACATATAAAATCTATAATAAATAGATTTTTATCAAGGAAAGTTCTATAAAAATTATTCCAAGACTTTTTAAGTCAGATGAATAAGTCTTCATAGGAGATTAGATTTATAAAACCATTTTTATATTTTAACTCATTTTTGTCAATTAAACTAATTTTGAAACAAGGAAATTTATATTAAATAGATTTTATTCACCAAAACTTTTATAAAAATTATTTTGAGACCTTTAGGGTTAGAATATGAAGTTTTCAAAGAAAACTTTATTTTTTGAAACCATTTTACATTTTATTCCAACTTTATGTCATTTTTGATAATACAAATTTAATTAATACTTTTATATAAATTACAAATATTTTCTGAGTTAAATTTTATTATTTTATAAACTTAGAAAATATCATCTTTATGAACTCAAGTTACTTATTATTTTATCATCTCATTTATTGATCAATATAAATGTTTATATTTAATAAAACAAATATAAATAATTATAGTTTAAGATTATCCAACTTATTTTCAATATCGTTACTTATGCCATATAACTTGGTAAATAATTTTGTAATATTAACCTAAGTTATGTACGTGAAGTTTTTCATAGGTTTTCTATCTCGCGACACATATAAACTATTTATTCGATTCAACGCGTTACATTTTCGTTACCAAACTTAAAAACCCCAAAATCTAGACTTAACATCCTAGATGCTTTAGATTAGGAACCCTAGACTCTTTTAAGTATAAACACTTACTTTATACCATAACTTTAGGTTGAGCCTTCGGGATTCACCTTGCTTTCACTCGCCGCTTAGCAAACTTAGTGAATGCGAGTATTTCCTATCCCCTTTTTGCTTTTATTCATTTTTGGGGTGTTACATGTACACTATTACAAATTACAAATACAAGTTTACATTTTCACAATACAATTCTAGTACTATGTGCATTGCTTACAACGTGCTTTATGCTTAGACAATACATGTAGAATACATTTGTACTTAGTGAAATCATTAACATGGTACAAGCCGACCTTAACATTGGATAGCGCTATTGGATTGACAACCCGCCTAGGTTGATTCTCCCCCTTTTTCATCGGAGAATCCATGGTCATTGTTAAGTTATTATCCAATTATTTGGATAAGTACACCGCCGTTCATTTAGTACATTATACAGTCACAGGATTGATTTCGCTCATTTGTATGATACATAGTTTACATAATTGCACCGTAGCTTGCACTTGAATTGTATACCATTTTCCAACTTACTATATGTATTAAAACTAGGAATGCTCATCAACATTTCTTATGTTGACAAAACCTATTTTGTACATGTTTCAGGTGCAGTTTGATCTTAGTTCCATTGCATTGGATTTTAGTGCTTGCTTTTAATAAGTTATTTCAGTTTTCATGTTTCTTTCAGACTTTTGTATTTTTTTCCCATTTCATCTATGTAAGACAATTTAAATTATTCAATAATATATTTACATTTTAGTACCATGTGCTTTTGAACAATCGTCACTACGTGACACCTCGATGATTCCGCCATCGGTTGGGGTGTTACAAATAATAAACATGTCTAAGTTCTTTAACTGCATCCAAATTTTGTTGATCTGTATCCAAATTTCACCTACATTTTAATTTTTAATTTAATGTCTATTCAAGCCTGATAATATTTTCTTCTAAAATAACACGTTAGCTACTTTATAAATACTTCTACATTAATGGAATGTATCTTATAACAATATTAGTTACATATTTTAAAGTTTTGGCTATAAAGCATTTCATTGTAGGTGAAATTTGGATTCTTTCAGTTAATTAATAAATATTAATTTATGTTAGATTCTTTCAGTTAAACGTGTAATGCGATAATCATTTGTACATAACGCATTTCTTTCTTGTACATTTCAATCTACACGTCAATATTGACGAAGACAAACATCAAAACGTCGACAAAAATGAACATGTGGTCACGGTATTTTTGAATGTTTTTAAAACAAAATAGTTTAAAAGTTATGATATGATTAAAAAAAGAATTACAACTTTATAGTGGGGGGAATGTAATTACTAACTAAAAATGAGGAATTTAAAGTAACCAAAAAGAAGTATTAAAGTGTAAAAGTGTGTGAATGACTATTTTACCCCCATTTTAGGGTTTTTTAATGAAATTTGAGTTCTTAACTTTTGGGTATCTAAAACTACCCCTCCCTCATACATTATAATATAATATCGATATAAATATATATACTAGGTTAGTACCCGTGCAATGCACGGGATTACCTACATTATTATTCATAACGAATATAACTTATTATATAAAGAAACTAACTTACGGTGTTAATTGATTATTGACATATTCAAACATAATGTCATAGCTGCATTGGTAAGTTCACATAGTAGACAGTGTTCAAAAAAGTTTACTATAAAAAACATGGAAAAAGACAATACGACCCAAATATCTAACATTAAAAGTTTCTCTTTTGGCCTTGCACGGGAAGTCTAAATCATTTTTTAATAGAATTAGCAAAGTCAATCATCTGTTGCAAGCAAAGTTTGTTTACTAAGGTTTGTTTCAGAGCAGTGGGTTTGTTAAGAAGATCTGTCTAAAACAGCTATTGCACGCCTATACATACAACTCACGGCTCCCAAAAGATTAATCCGATTTAAACCAAAAACATCCAGATCAATATCATCTTCTGCAATCCATTCTCGACTCCCATATGATAAAACTAACCCCATGGAGCCTTCAAACAATCCACGCCCATACATACAACTCATGGCTCCCAAAAGATTAATAATCGATTATGAATGGAACCGGAAGATCTCGTATTACATTCTTTGTGTGCATCATCATCTCGGCTTGTATGTTTCAATAACCTCTCCAATGCCATTCCTTTATGTTTGAATCTATAAACATTGGCGTCTAGCACCAACCATAATCGGTTGGGTAACAACCACATGAAAGTGTGGCCGATTAACATTATCAAAACAAGAACTGTTAAGATAATAAATCAAAACTATTCCCTTACTTCTTTTCCAATCGTAAACATAAGGCTCAATATTATAATACGAAATATGTGGTCTAAATCCAAAAAACTAAATCGATTTGGAGTTTTTGGATTCATAATAGACCGGATTATGAGTAAGTAGCAAAGAGAATAGAATCGAAATCACCATTCAAGGGAGAAGATTATTATTTCAAAAATAGGAGAAGAAATGGTGGATGAATCTTTAAATGGAGAAGATGAATTAGGGTTTTGATTAGGAGAGAGTGTTTGTAAATATGTAACTGATTATTACACAAACTATTTGATTAAAATAATTAAAAGATTTGATTGTTATTTTACACTTTTAGCCTTATGATCAAGATTGAAGATGGATTGTTAGGATTAGTTCTCATGGTTCTTAACTGGGGTGGTGGTTCTTATTTGATAACAATCATATATATATACTAGTGGGAATGCCCGCACGTTGTTGCAGGTGCGTTTATTTTGTTGCCTCAAAGTTGCTGTTGGTTTTGTGGTGCGTGTATGGCATTTATGGACGATTCATTATGGTGATATTAAGTATGTAGGAAGCAACAACCTAATATTTAGTTATAAATTATTTAGTATCCATGAGTTGTTTCATCAGTAGAAATCGTTCACCGACTGGCTGTTCGTCCTTTGTATTAGAAAAAGAAAGTAGATGTGACATATAAATTTCCAAATGCATTAAGGAATATTGGAGATAGAGTGGCGTCAAAGAATCTATGCAAACTCAACAATTAGAAGTTTGTTCAATGTTAGTAGCTAATCTAATTCAGCAGCTAATACAGAGGCGAAAACTTTTGGGAAGATAAGAACAATATACGGTAAGTTAAATACATTTCATACATGTACCCAGAAGCGATGTGGATTTCTTAACTCGTTAATCTGCAAGTTTACTTGCACAACGACATATCTCTAGCCTTCCGTTTGACTTTCTACTTTGGTCTACCTTCATCTTTCTGTCAGTAGCAGAACTTTGTTAAAATCAAATATAAAAGAGTCAAACACACAAATATAACAAGGTAACAACGTAGTCTCATCAGTTCTCTAACCTGGTTTTCATGTTCATTACCCTTGGTTACCATAGGAGGGGGTATGAAAGTAGAAACATACCTGCAGAGAGAATACATAGTGATGCATAATCCTAAATACATTACGCTTAGTCTATCAATGCAACTAAAAAATACAAAGGATAAAAGGAAGCATCGACGTTCAAAGTTAACTTAATAAAAAAACTTAATATTAAGGTTAAAACATCTAACTTAGTAAATAAAACAAATAAACCACTGGAAAAATGAGAAGTTGATAAATATGTGTTGTAACTCCTATTTACATTTAAAATTCACATAAATTGTCCAAAAAAATATAAGCAATTGTAACCCCCGTTTATCAACAACCAAATGCACATAAGATATAGTGAGAAATATGAAACATGTTGAGTATACTAACCTTGTTTGACCACATCACTAATTCAAATTGTTCTCGCAAAGTCTTCAACATATCACAAATCACACCTAAACATTAGAACAATTAGACATCGACATACACACACATCAATAGCTCTAACTTGGCATTCCAAAAAAGGCCTTACATGTATTTATGGAGATCAATGATACCACATCTAAAAACAAAAAAACAATTCTGGTTGTTCTTAACAAAAACAGGAGTTTCACTGTTCAAAGGCTACACCACCACACAAAAAACGCAAAAAGTTGTAAAAACCTAGATGATAGAGATACAAAACTACACCAAATCAGATGGTATAAAATAAAAAAATTGGCCAACAATTAAAAAACAAAAACAAACGAAATGAATGTTGTACCTATAGATGAAATGGGAGTGCAGGAACAACATGGTTGGCGAGGTATGAACTCAAATTAACATAAAATATTGAGGGTGCTTTTACTCATTAATCCATCCAATAAGGACGAACAATTTGAACTCGAATATTTGATAAAGAAAAAGATTCAATAATCTGAAAATAAATAGAAACTATAATTTGGTTTGTCTTCTAAACTACGACTAATCATTTGCCAATTTGGACATTGCTTTAACTGCTGACAATTAAGACATTCATTTTCCACATTCAATTGCCATGATTGAATTGAACTGGGTGTTTCATTCATGAACCAAGGTTATATCTTCACATTTGTGTATTAGAGATATGTACAATTACCATTAAAGCTTGAACATAAAGGGCATAAAAGGAAGAAAATGAGTAAAAATTAAAGTTTTGTAAAGAGGCCTTTGAACTTCCATCTTAAAATGATGGTAAAATGACTATCTTAGACATCTCTCCTCCTTAATAAGGTAAAACATATATAATATATATATATATATATATGGGAAAGTTAATTTGAGAACACATGTATTTCGTGCGAACCGCGGGAACGACATCTAAAACCATTCAAATTCAAAATTTCTTTTCACACTTATCTTTATTACTAAAATACAATCTCAAAAACACAATTTACGCATAAAAATTCAAACGTGTATGAAAATAAATTGTTTTTACACATGTGTAAATTTACTGTTTATACATTTGTAAACTGTTTCATTTACACATGTGTAAAAAGTTAATTTAAAAGTGTTTTTGCAAGAAAAGATGAATTATTTGGAAAGAAAATTCATTTATTAATGTTATATTTTAATTATAATTAGGTTTGTATTGAAAATAAATGATTTTGATTGGTTTTCTCACTTGTTCTCACGGTTCTCGCGATATTTAGCGTTCTCAAGATATATATATATATTAGATGCCGTTCTCACGGTTCGCACGAAATATAGGTGTTCTCAAATTAACTTTCCCCTATATATATATATATATATATATATATATATATATATATATATATATAGGTCAAGTATAAATTGAAAACCCACTTGAGTTGAGAAAACTTTGGAAACCCATGCAAAAAAAATTATTATTTTTTTCAAAAAAATAATAATGTTTTATTTTATATAGAGAGAGCAGGATTATCTTGAAAATGCTAAATATCGTGAGAATAGGGGTGTTCATCGGTTCGGTTTACGGTTTATTTGGTTTATTCGATTCGGTTTATTCGGTTTTCAAAATTTTGTACCTCAAACCAGACCAAATTAGGAATATGAAAACCAAACCAAATTCAACCAAATTGAATTCGGTTCAGTTTCGGTTTAAAACCAAACAAACCAAATTGAAACGGAGTTTTTTTTTTCTCTAACTCATATACCTATATGTACCAAAATCGGAAAAGAAAGTTTGCAATAAATATAAACCAAAAAATCAAACCACGCAAACAGAAACATTATATAAATTAGAAATAGTAAAATGAACCCTAGTTTACTAGTTTATACTCAGATTATTACCTCTATAAATTGGTGGACTTTATTTATTTGGGTTGGGTTTAATATTTTGGGCTTATATATTATATATGAGTTATTAAATATTATTATTTTTATTTAATAATTAATTATTTTACCGGTTTATTCGGTTATCCAAATAAACCAAATAAAAAAATGTAGAACCAAAAACCAAACCAAACACCGAATAAGCAATTCGGTTACGGTTCGGTTTTCGGTTTTTTTTTTGTTTGCGGTTTTTCTGAACACCCCTAGGTGAGAACCGTGAGAACAAACGAGAAAACAAATCAACATCAATTTTTTTTCAATACAAACCTAATTGTAATTAAAATATAACATTAAAAATGATTTTTCTTTCCAAATAATTCATCTTTGCCAAAACACTCTAAAAATTATTTTTTTTACACATGTGTAAATGAATCAGCTTACACATGCGTAAAAACAATTTATTTTCGTATATGCTTAGATTTTTACGCGTAAATTATGTTTTTGAGATTGTATTTTAATAATAAAGACAAGCGTAAAAAGAAATTTTGAATTTGAATGTTTTTAGATAGCCTTCTCGCGTTTCGCACGAAATATACGTGTTTTCAAACTAATTTTCCCATATATATAGGTTTGAAAGAAAAAATATAAGTAAACATTTTTTTAAGTAAACATTTTTTTAATTTCCTCTTATATTGAGCAAAAAAGATAGCGATTACTTCAAGTGATAAATTATTTTAAACAGAATGTATAACGTTTTCAGGGTGGAGGGTCTCATATTGCTCTTCACGCTTGCCACTGCATCTCCCTTCTCGTTACTGATGGAGGGGGCAGTGTTTGCATTCTTACTCCTATCGATCGTATGGATCCCTATCACTTAAGCACAGTTTTTTTTAAACGGCCAAACAAAGCTTTTATTTCACCAAAACCAAAACCAATACACCCGCAATTAAGCATAGTTAACTGTAAGTTTCTTCTCTCATCTAGAATTAATATGTCAAACCAATTAATGAAATTTTAGATTAGACATTTTTGAAGAGTCCCCACCGCTTTTCTATCCACAAAAGATCTAGGATTTATCGGGTGTGTTACAATATTTGCCTATAGACCAAAAGTATTAATACATTAAGGCCAAAAAGTATATTGATTTATAAAAATGTATATGAAATTAAAAAAAAAAAAAAAAAAGGTTACATGCAATGATGGTATAGGAGGGAGGAGTATGGAGCTTTTTTGTTTTTTGGGAAAAAAGAAAAGCAAATAATTTGGATGGTGGGGATCGGGAGAGTTTCAAGGTGGGAATGATGAAGGTAGATGACGATTTTGTTACCGTGATGGTGATGCTCCAACGCCTACCTAACTAATTAAAAACAATACAAAACTATTATTTATTTCTTCAAATTTTATGCAAATAGTGAGGTTATAATTAACGAACCTATTTTCATGTTTAGTTTCAACTATGCGTGACCATAATCAGGACCGTCTTCTATAAACGTCAAAATGTTTTGGGTCTGATACTTTAAGCCACTGAAAATAAACTGGACCCATAGAATTTAAACTCAATCAATATATATAAATAAACCATAACATCATGTTCCTCAACATTATCATAAGCATCTTCTTCCTCAACATTAGAACATTGAGATTGTTATTGAAAGAACTTACTTTGGCTCCTTCGGTCCGATTGTTGTGGGTTGTGTGTGCGCCTTTGTTGTTCTCGTCATTTCCCGCTTTTCACTCCCTTAAAGTTGTTTTTTAATCAGGTTTAACTTGTTAAGTGAATTTGAGTTGGGCTTATTTAGTTAGGTTTAATGATTAAAGTTATTTGAACAATTAGGCTTTAATACATGAGTTTGGTTGTTAAAAATAATTTATTATAGTAGCTCAAGAGTATATAGGTTTTATTTTTTAAATAGAACAAGCATACTAACTCAACCCAAGTTAATATGTTTTCTTTCTATACCAAGGATCAAAACAAAAGGGACAAGTTAAAATAAGAAAAAATAATGATTTGTTCAACTTTCAGCTGCATCTAGTTGACCATGTTTCCATTGAGAAAAAAAATCATCCACCAAAGTGGAGATGAGGAGTAGTGAACCCCGTACCTCTCACATCCAAAGTGAGCGCCTAACCATGTGAGCTACATCCCTTAATTTTTTTAACACACACTAGCAGGGTGTGAGCGTGATGCAGCTGGGAACACAAACATTTTTAATGGTGTGTATGGTTCGGTTCCATTCAGTTATTAGTCTCAACGCAATCCAAAGTCATTGGTTAATGGATCTTACTAACCACTCGGTTAATTCATTCAGTTTATTTTGTAAGATTATCGGTTTTTGGTTCGGTTCAGTTAATTTGTTACAAACCAAAACTAAAATCGGGCTAAATTTTTTGTTTAGAATTACATGATATAAGAGTATAAATACATGAAATGGAGGTATAAAAGGTAAGAATATATGAATTGTTTGGTTTCAGTTTGCTTAATTTGGGTTACTATGGGTACATAAAAACCGATAACCGATTTTAAGTTATAATTCAGTTTTTTTGTTGATAAAATCATCAATTGATCTCGTTTAGTTTCATCTTTTTTTTTTTTTTGGTTTCATATGTTTTCAGTTATTTCTCATCCATAGATATTGTTAAATATGTAACACGCCAATTTTTTAAACTAAATTAATAGCAATATTATACTCAGATTAAAGAGAATAAAATGCTCTTTTTCATGATGTATTTTTTTTAAAGTAATAACCTATGAAAAAAAATTATGATTATTTGAAACTCGTATGGTAGTTTGCTTAAAATAAGGAGAAATATGTGTAAATATTTTTTAAATAAGAAAAAGTTTAGTAAATTTGAAAGAATTAAAATGAGGGTATTAAAGTGTAAAATTGTTTTTAGAGATTCCAATTTCATCGAACCGAAGATAAATAGTTTCGGTTCGAGTTGACGCTTTGGGTCAGGTAAGTTTCATCAAATAATAAAAATACGATACAATAATAAAAAAAACATCGTCTTTAGAACTTAAAAAACAAAAAATACAAATTCGATGGTCTTTACGAATTAAAAAAAAACTACTTTTAGTTGTACCCTACGAGTTTTCATCTTTTAAAAAGTTTACATCTTCGACCGATACTTGTTGAAAGAACTCTTTCTATCCTAATTCATAGACTAATATATGATCTACACGAGTTTTCATCTTTTAAAACATTTACATCTTCGACCAAAACTTCTTGTTGCTGCTGTTGTTGTGCAAGGGACCCCCCCCCCCTGCGGGACCCCTTCTTTTTGCCCTTGTTTTGCACCCTCTCAAACTTCTTGTGCGATATAATTGTACCATCCCTTTCCATTCCTATTATCTGGACGATGGCATAATTATAGGAAACACGAAGGAAGTGGCTAAAACTCTAGATACCTTAGGTCAAAGGGACCATGTTTGGGGCTAGAGCTCAAATCAAGAAAATTGAGGTTTTCTGGTCGTCGTGCAATGGTCTGAAGTCAAAGGATGGGCTTTTCCCGTGTGGCATTGGGAGGCTAGAGAGGGGTGTGAAACTCCTCGTAAGGGCTATTAGCCGGGACGCCGATTATATCATCAACCTGGCTGTGAAAAGGGCCTCGTGTGCGGTGAACCTTACAGGGTGCTTACCCTTTTTGAGGGACCCTCAAAGTGTGTCCTTTCTACTTCTCTCCTGTATGGGGGTTGCCAAGCTGTTGTTTGGCTTACAAACTTGCCAACCTTCGCTTGTTGTTGTTTCCATATGCTTGTAATTGAATCTATCCTCATGCCAGAAGGCGGTGTTGGAATGTTTACGAGGTCGTCATGCTCAAGACTTCCTTTCTATTTTTCCCATATGTCTCCAGTTGAATATCGGGTCGTCTTTAAATACCGTTTAACGATTATCTTGTTTCTAGGGGTTTGCGTGGATAAGTTTGGGGAGCATGTAGTTCATGCAAGGAGTTGTCGGGTTTCAAATATGGTCATGACTTAGTCTGGGATGTCTTGGGGATCTGCTCAAACAAGCAATGATATCTGACAAAAAAAGAGGCCCACGTGAGCTTTTGAACATACCAGCTGGAAGTGGGGTCTACTCTACGCTCAGTAGATTTCTTGATGTTTGGTTGGGAGGGTTGGATACACGCGTGTGTGGACCTTACCGGTGTGCCTTGCTTGTTGGCCTCAGAGAAAGTGGGCTCATGCTTGGATAAGTTGTGCTGAGGGCGGAATCGAAGAAAGTGGCAAAGCTATAAGGTTCCTAAATGGGGTGCGGAGGGTTGTGCACAACAATTTATCCACCCCTAAGAACTAGGGTTTTATTTTTCAATAGGGTAGGGTTCGCCATTCAGAAGGGAATTGCAGCGTAACTTGTTATCCGTTTACCTGTCATCTAATTGTAGCTTGCCTTTTATTATGAAATGAATTTATATATGTAGAAAAAAAAACCTTTTTATCCTTAAAAGTTACATACATTTAACCAACATAACAGGACTTGCATTCACATGTATATAAACAAGTTTATAACCATGATTATTAAGATGTGATAATATTTGACATATAAGATACTTCTACCCTACTCTTTATAATTTTCATTAGAGCACATGATTCGTGATGTTTGTAATGGATACGGAATCAATATGTGAGCGGTTGATGGTAGTTAACTAATGAAAAGGTGTTTAAAGGTAGCTATGAGTATGTGGATATAATAGCGTAACATGTTTGCGTGGAATTGGGGTGCCAATCATTTAAGCATCTTCCTTTAATATGTCAGAAATGGAGACCGCGTTTTGTGGAATGGGTAACGGGTGGTTGCTTCACACGTTGTCAAACGATAAACATATTTGGACATACTGTAATGGTAAGGTTATCCAGTCCGAAAATACCTGAGAACCGGACCAAGAATTTCCTAAAACTGAATCGGCATTGTATAAAGAACTATAGGGTTCCTATCATTTGTCTTATTTGGGTTCGGGTCGGTTTTCGGTCCGAGGCTTAATGAAACCGATTTTTTTTACTGAATCGAAACACACTTAAAACATAAATATGGCCCAACCTATGTTACATGTTAACTTAAAATACAAAGCTCAAGATGACCATCATTCGTATCAATACAAATTCCAAACACAGTATATTAATCGTGTTACTTACAAGAATCAGTTCAGTTGGTTGTTGCATTGCTTTCTTCACTTGATTGATGTACTAGGTTCCTAGGTTCATGTTCCTTTAAACAAGGTAATTAGGATTCATACACCCCCTATTTAGGATTCATACACCCTGACCCACATCACATACCAATTGAAGGCTGCCACATACCCTAGAATGTGATGTCACAACCCCAGAATATGACGTCACATGGTGTATGAATCTCATAACCCTTAAACAATCAGTACACAAATACAATTTAGAATCAACTTCTCTAAACAATATCAGGTTAGCACCAACCAATTCTATCATGAACACATATAAAAGATTTTAAAGGGAATTTTTTTGGGGCATAATCAGAAGTAAACAAATGAAACCCACAAAAAAATCACTTAAGAAACAATAAACCAAGTAAACAGATTCTACAAACAACAACAATCAAGTATGAAAGCAGTTTACCTGTTACAAATCTAAGAGAAACGACTGCTTGATCAAGAAATTGGAAGAAATCACCGATTGATGATTTTCAAGGTCCTTATTCGATTTCAGGTTATTGATGTTGGAACCGTAGGACCGCCTGGATCAGAACCAAAGACCGACCCTTCTTCTAGGTCGGGTATGGCGGGTGAGGTCGGTTCCTATGATTTGCTCACCCCTGGGTAAGGTGCATTACGTGTATATTTGTCAATGAGCTTTTAAAAGCTTTTATGAGCTTCAAGCTTTTAAAAAAAAAAAGTTCCTACTCAATAAAAAACATTGTTTGGTTGAAGGAGATTGAAACTTCTAGGTTATGAGAAAAAACTATATATTGAAAAGCTATTAGTACTAGCGTTAAAGAAAAAGCTCATACTAGCTACAAGCTTTTAATGAGTAAATGATACAAATACCCATTCTATCATAAAAAAAATAAGAAAACATGCATACAAGCTTTTAGTTAATGCATATTTTTGTTATTTTATACATTTTATTAAAAGCTCCAACTACTCTGCCAAACACCAAAATATATTTAAAAAGCTACAGCTACCAAATTTCAGCCACCAGTTTTCAGCTACCAACCTCAAACTTTCAGCTACCAGCCACTAGCTAGTTTTGCCAAACATACTCTACCTCTATCTTAGAGATGAAAGTTCAAATCATGAAAACCAACATACTATTAATCCATTCATATCAACAACCACTGCCTACACAATACATGATTTGATGCATTCACATTTATGATGAATGGGGTGTAAAGCTCAACCCATGTGAACTCAAACAAACCCATATCACTTTCGACGATGTTTTAACACATCACTCTAACCCACGCTTTCAAATAGGGGTGTAAATGACACGTAGCGGTTCGAGAGCTACTCGGGATCAGCTCGGTAAAAAGCTTGAACGAGCTGAGCCTTACCGAGCCCGAGCTCGAGCCTTATATACAAAGCTCGTTTAGGCTCGCGAGCCTAAACGAACCCAAACAAATGTTTTATTATTTTTTTATATGCAATTTTGTCCTTTGAACATGTTCAATTTTAATTAATAATATTGGTGAGCGAGCTTGAGCCGAGCTTTTGCTCGTTTAAGCTATTGAACCGAGCTTTTAGGTCCTTTAAAATTATTTTTAAATTATTTTGAGCCGAGCCAAGCTCGAGCTTAGAATAGTAGGCTCGGCTCGAGCCGAGCTCGTGCCTCAGAAAAGCTCGACCCTAGTCGGGCTCAGGCTCGACTCGACTCGTTTACATCTCTACTTCCAAATAAAATCAACACCCACTTTCCCCTTTCGTCCAACCCCTTCAACCGGTGAACACCCCGTCCTCCCTTGCGGATGGAAAAGCTTATTGGGGATCTAAAGTCGAGTTTGTTTCTCTGGGCGAAACATAGATCAAAGATTAAATCCTTGTCGTGGGGGGATTGGTGTAATTTTGATTTCATGTAAGCTTGTATAGTTGTTTCCTTACCGCCCCGCCTTGGGGTTTTGGCGTTGTTTTATGAAGTTTACCTTCAAAAAAAAAAGTGAGTAATTTAAAAAAAAAAAGTGAGTAAAAAAAGTTTACCTTAATAACTTATATGACCGTTGTTATAGATGGTGCAAGTGAGAATTAGAATTTAGAAACGTATGGAGGAAGATCTATTTTCTCCTAAAATATGGCGATCCTCTTCCTCCCCCACACAATCTAATCATCATCATATTATTATTATTAATATTATTATAACCAACCCATCATCTCATCAATCCACAGAATAATAATAATAACATTATCAAGAAGAAGAAGAATACGAGAGACATAAAACAAGATCAAATCAGTGGGGCGACACCTGTTCTAAGGTTCTCCCCTCTGATTCTTGTTTACCCTCTTCGTTTTTCTTCCTTCCCTTCCTTCCTTTTCAGGTACACCCAATTCCCATTACATTATACATATTATTATTATTATTATTGTTATTATTGTTATTGTTATATGTCGAATTCGGTTGATTTGTCTGATTTACCCCCGGAACTATTGGAAACAATCTCCACGAAACTCATCATTAATAAAGATTACATTAGATTCAGAGCTGTTTGTTTATCCTTAAGAATTTCAACACCTAAAGTCCCTAAACATTTACCAACTCAACTCCCATGGTTAATGCTTCCACGTCAAACAAATCTAGACCCTCAATCCAATCTCAGAAGCTTTTTAAGTATTTCTGATGGCAAAGTTCATATGATTAATATTCCTCAAGATTCTGACAACCATAGGCGATGTGGGTCATCACATGGATGGCTTGTGATCTTAAATCAAACCCCTTTGGTTTGTATTGTTAACCCCTTAACACAATGTGTACAATACCTTCCACCATTGTCAGCATTCCCTAATGTCATAAGTTATGCACCGGGTGAGACCGGGAGAGAGTATACCATCAAGACTGTTGAAGATGATGTGTATATGTGTAGTTTGAAGGAAATGAGAGATTCTTTTATTAAAAAGGTGGTTTTTTCGTCCAGCCCGTCGAATGAGGAGGTGGATTATTATGCGTTTGCGATATTGAATCAGACGGGTGATGTTGCGTATTGTAGAAAGGGGGATAGAAGTTGGAAGTTTGTTGATGATGCGAATTCGTATTGTGAAGATGTGGTTTTTTACAAGGGTTGTTTTTATGCTGTGAGTAAACATGGGACGATAGTGAAATGTGACGTTAATGGGCCGACGGTTAATGTGTCGTTTATTGAGACGCAAAGACAGATTGGCGGTGATATGCAGTATTTGGTGAATTGGAAAGATGAACTTTTGTTGGTGACGAGGTATACTGAGTTGGAATTTAATATGGATCAGAATAAGCTTGATATTGTGTATAAAACGAGTGAGTTTCAAGCGTATAAGCTTGATCCAAACGGGTTAAAATGGGAGGGTGTGAGTGAGTTAGATGGGTACGCGTTGTTTTTAGGGGAGAATTCGTCGATGGCGTTTTGTGCTTCTGATTTTCCTGGGTGTAAAAGGGATTGCATATATTTTACAGATGATTATTCGGAGTGGAATTATGATGGTGCTAATGGGAATCATGATTTGGGTGTTTATGATTTGGGAAATGGCAGTATTGAAGCTTTGAATTGTTATCCTGAAGAATTCTATAGCGGGCGTCGATGGCCTCCCCCTATTTGGTTTACTCCAAGTTTACATTAACCAGGTTAGCATTAATCTTGCTTACTAAATTGTTTATCTGCTTTTGGCGTTTCGATATAGCAATACGTTGTTTGGAGAGTGTCTGGTATTTTGCTTATACAAACTGTTTCGATATTGTAGAATAAGTTGTATTAATGGGCAGTTTAAAGGGCGATAAGCACTTAAGGAGTTTAAATAAGCATTACCAAACACCTCTTAACACTTACCTTCAAGGTTGCAAAAGGCGCTAGGCGGGCGGTGAGGTCCAGCCTAGGGACTAGTCCTGACTAGGCAAAAATTAGGCAGAATTAGGCGTTTTGGTATTTTATACGTATTTTATATATATATATATACACACAAATTTAGGTGTTTTTTTGAAAATATGTTAAGATATATACACATAATACTAAGAAATGCTTAGAAATTTAAAAAAAAAAAAAAAAAAAATCCACCGCCTAGATCGGCGACTAGGGCTTATTTCCGATTTTTACTCCCGCCTAGGCCGATTTTTGCAACACTGCTTACCTTTGATGCTTACTTTTGATAATCTATGAACTCATTATTTTTATAGCCATTTACGGAGTGATAATTCTACTAACGGCGATTTTGTCATGTTTACTGGTTTTATCGCCAACCGGTCAAACTAGTAAAACTAAAGATATCAGCTTGAGAGAAATTAGTCAATAGGGGTCAAACGGGTCGAATATCACCTAAAGTAAGTTTTTAATGCATAAACATTGTGAATCATTTTATTTCAAAAATTAAAGTTTTTCCTGAAATACTATAATCTTTGTATTAATATTTGGCATGTTAATTATTTATTTAAAAAATAAAAACTTGTGAACAAAAAGTTTTGACCCGAACCATTCCACTGGTATCAAAATTCCACATCTTGATGTTTCGTGTTTTGTATGTCTATGATTGAAGTTTTGTTTGTTTTTGGTTGCAGATGTGCAGATGTTTGGTTGCTGATGAATTTGTGAAGACAGTGTGGATTATGAGAAGAGGGCATGCATGATCTATATCGAGACAAGCTTTGGTAACGTTGTAAATAAATAATAGAACCAACCGTTCGTTCAATTGAATTTTGAAAATCGATATATGTGAAGTGCTGCTTTATGCAGTTGGTTTTGTGTTCGATTGTATAAATGATATGTAATCACAGTCTTCTGATGGAATTTTGTGTTATGGTGGTGTTTATTAAATTCAAATTGAAGTATAAAAGTAATTAGTAATACTAGTAGGATAATTTTATGAAAATAAAAAAATGGTTTAGCTGCACAAGAGTACAGAAAGCAATAGTAGTCATACCTGAGGCAATGGTTATGAATGAAAATTAGAGAATTATCTGAATCGCAAAGTTTTTGATTCTCGTTAAATTTTCTTTGGAGCTTGGCTCACTCAATACTATAGGTTATTTAAGTTGTCTTGGATTAGGATCAATAAGCAGATAGTAATACCAAACAAATCTTAACTTGTATGATGCAATTCCTGATTTTTAATAGCGATTCAAGGATAAATAATTCTTACTAATGGAGTTTTGGTTTGTCTACTTTTTTTCATCTTTAACGGTTCAAGCCAAAAACACTAAGAAAATTCCATCACGCCAGAGAAGTTGAAGGGTAGCGGACACTACCCCTCAATATATGGTGAGTTCCAGTGGCGAAGCTTGACCCGAAGGTTCGGGGGGTCGGAAGTCACTAGTTTCGGGGGGTCAAAAACCAGTTTCAGGGGGTCGAAACCCTATATTTTCAAAAATTTCTATACGAATACTATATAATCGGAACTTCTGCGCGAAAATCCGGGGGGTTCGGCCGCCCCTCCCCGCCCCAACTATGCTGCGCCATCGGTGAGTTCACCACTGGTTAACGCTTTTACTACAGTTCGGAAAACAATTAAACATTGTTTTCTAGACTTTTCATTTATAAACTTGTGAATTTTTTGAAGTCTTCATCGAAAAAAAATTGTCACCAATACATGTAACATGCAGGTAGTGTTCGTTTTATGGATTGCAATGGAATTGGAATAGGGATTCACGCGAGAACTATAATTTGATTTGGAATTTATGCGTGATCATTTAATAGAATAGAATAAAACCTCAATGAAATTGAAATGTAGATTCCCTTCCGTATGTTGTTTAATCGCAATTCATTCTTTTGTTGAAACAAACAAGATAAGAAGTGAAATACACATTCCAATTCATTCAAATTGCATTCCACATCTCTACAAACTGTGTTTTTGTTTGTCCCAAATGAATTCATCGTTTTTTTTATTTTATCTTTTTGAACAGCCAAATGAACCCGCCAAATAGGTGACAGTACTTTACACACAAAACTAGAAATTTCTATCAGAAAGATAATACTGTAATGTCCGATTATGTGACATGCAATGATTAACCAAGTAAAGCAAACTTAACGTTGTCCGAAAGACTTGTTGAAAAAAAAAAGTAATTAAAAGTAGCATATCAGTCCTATCGACTCGACTGGTTTTTTCATACACATGACACAATTAACATTATACTCGTTTTGCTGCCTACAAGCTGCAAAAAAATGACTCCGGTCTATCCAAAAGAATATTACAATGAGAGCATATATATCCACACACTAGAAGAAAAACACAATTAGACTCGACACTATAACAAATTCAATCCTCAAAAAGTGACCCGCGTAACCCCCAATTTGCTAATTCAAAGCATCAATCAATAAGTACCCATCGGGGGCATCCCAAATGGCGGCATTGGCGGCATCCCCATTCCACCCATGGGTGGTGGTGGAGCAAATCCTCCGCCCATACCCGGTGGAGCAGGTAGTGCAAGAGGAAGTAGTTGAGCATACATATTCTGCAAATAACCAGATTCTCGATTATTTTACAAATAAACAAGCATAAGATTAGAGTGAAATGAGCAAATAGTACAAAAACCTGTTGTTTAACAATATCCTGCTCCTCGGTTTCTTTGGCCTTACTTTCCTTGATCACTTCGATCTTGTCCTTGATCAGTTCATCAACCTTACCGGTATATTCCCGGATAAACTGCAAGAAAACAAATAATGAGTTGATAATAGACCAATGGCCTGATATAATCGAGGTTGGTTAATGTGTGCCAAACCTGAAGTAGATACGGGAAAGCAAAATCAATCATGTTGTTTAACCAGGCTAGCTCGAGAGCAACATCTGGACGGATGAGATCATAACACACAAATAGACAGGAAGCAAAGCATTCCTTCTTTCCCTGCACAAGCAATACATGTGATCATTAACCAATTGTAAGGGTGCATATTTATCAAGATTGGCTAGCTTAAAGCTCGAAACTAGCCGAGCTTAAACAAGCTCAAGCCCATACTAAAGCCAAAACGAACTCAAGACCGAGTTTTCACAGACCGAGATAGACTAGGCTTGCAAGCCTATACAAGCCTATTGTTTATTAAAATATAATAATATTACTTAATACAAGTACATGATGAATATCATTATATTCAAAATCATGATAAAATAACTAAAAATATATAGTTATTGTTATATATAAAAAATTATAAAATCATATATATGTAGAAAAAATAATTATATATTTAACAAATTATAAACAAGCCAAGCCAAGCCAGGCTTAAGAAATACTAACTAGCTTAACTCAAGCTTCACATATAGAGCTCGAAATGAGCAAACTCGAGCTCCTCGAGCCCTTGTAAATTAAACCAGCCGAGCACCAGCTTGGACTCGGCTAGTCTACAGCGCTGCTTAATAGCCTCTTAAAACTCCCAAAATTTAAAAATGAACTTGATATTTTCTTACCTGCTCAATGAAATAAACAAGCAACTCTTCAGCCAGCTCGCGGTCCCCAGATTGTGAAGCAGTCTCCATTGCATCTTTGTAGACCTTGTCCTTTTTGGACAGTGCAATAGACTGCTTCCATCTACCAGCTTTTTTGTAAATATATGCAGCCACACGCCTCATCTCAAGAAGCTCGTGCTTCTCAATCTGTTGCAACATACAAAACATAGTTAAATAAATAAGCAGACAAAAATAAACGTAACAGGAAAAGAAAAAGGAAATTGACCGAGCCCCACCTTTTGTGCAAGGCCGATCTGGTCAAAGTTATCATGCAAATCAATAGATTCACGTAATCTATCATAATCTTCCTCTTCAACGTATATTTCATTCAAAGCCTCATTCACAGCAGAAACGTTATTGCTCTGAACTGCAACCATGTATGGTTTGACTAAAGGAAGTTGACCCGCCTGCATTAAGTAAAGTCAGAATAAAATATATGTACAATAAAAACAGAAATATAAAAAAATATATTCCAGGTGTAAAACAAACCTTGCGCATGATGTCTACAACACGTGTATGGTCAACACGTAGAGCAAGGACATTAAGAACGTCATTAATAAGGTCGGGATGTTCTTCTAAATAGAAATGAACCGCCTTGTAATAAAGCTCGACGTTTGCGACTTTAACTGCAATATCCTTAAACTGCATATGATCCCAAGCTTCTGGAGAATGATTCATGACAGTTGTTGCAGCATTGTCAAACTCATCATATTGAATGTATAGGTAAGTAAGCTCTTTCCAGTGTTGTTGCTCATCACAAGCGCGGATTAACTTTGGAATATTGAGACGGGTCGAAAAGAGTTTTATATGCTCCATTAATTTTTCATAACGGTATCGAGCATATAAGACACCCAACTCGGTGAAGATGCCCATATGGGCACGTTCCAACCCTAAACCACTTTCCATGAGAGATATAAGCTCATTGAAGCATCCTCTGTTTTGGTAGTATTCGCTCACCTCTTCCAGATCATCCACCTAATAAATTTCAGAAAAACCTTTAAGACACTTGTCTATAAACGGTAAAAACTATATTAAAAAGGCATTGCATAGGCAGGCATTAAAAATCATATTTGAAACTCTAATTAATTATATAAAAGAAAGAAAAAAAAAACCTTCTCTATTGACAAAAGCTGTTCAAGTCAACACATCCCGACCCATCACACCAGTCTTACTGACATTATTACTTTTGCGAACATCTTAGACACACTTATGAAGTATTTAACTTTTTAAAGACAAAAGGTGTTGCAAGTCAACCCACCGAACAACCCGTTTTTACCAATTACCCAACCAATTAATTAAGGCAATAAAAACGAATAAACATCCACAAGATAATAAAGGGTTAACGCTCGTTACCTGCACAATTATATTGAGACCGCATATCTGAGCCAAACGGAACTCCTCGGCATCAACACAAGCAAAGCAAACTTCTTTCCATGTCTTTGCACTATTTGCTTTACGAGCAGCATCAACGGCACCTTGAAACTGTTGCAGCCTCACAAGTGTAACAGCAAGCTTAGCCCAGTTGGAGATAAAAGCATATATTATCTTTGCAGCTTCATACAACTCTTCGTCAAACAAACGATCGCCGACATTATGAAGATTTGCAACATTTGGCATAAGGATAAATTCTTCAATATCACTCAACCTGTCAATCTTTGCATATGCGTAAATGAGCTCACTATCCACCTTTGGCTCCTTGATCTTGTTTCTAACCATCAAAAGATACTTAACCAAATCATGGTAACAATCTGTGTCTTCAGAAGCACGAATTACATCCAAGAATTGAGTAGCATCATCAGCACGAATGAATGACTCAATTGCGTCACTAACTAATCCCTCTTTGAGCTGAGCTTTAGCCACCTGGCTCCATACAGCGTCTTCTTCAACACGGTATGCAAACTCAACAGCCCGTGGAATACTGTGAATATTATCCAACAGAACATCGACTGCTTGAACATTTAAGTTGAATTTCTTGAATATCGCAAATGCTTCTTCGTAAAGCTGTGCTTCTACGGCCACCTCACCAACAGCAGGTCCATCAAAATTATCTAACCGATTAATGTAGTCCATAACTCGTGATGGGTCTGCTTTAATGGCTGTCAAAATAAGCAGGTTCTGTAGATTGAAATTCCCACTGAAAGCAGAGTTTTGAAGGACAATTTTCTCAAGGAGCTCGATTAGTTCATGAGGAAGATCAGCAGTCATGAAAGCTTTAACAGCAGCAGAAACCTGCTCAGGGCTCTTGCTCTCAGGCAAAGCCGTAGAAACAACCTGATCAATTAGCTGCCTTCTATACTCATTCTCTGGGTTAAGTACCTTCTCCCAAAGATCGCCATCCATCCTCTCCACAACGTACCTAATAGAAAACAATATGACTTTGGATTTAAAAACATTCCAAAAAGAAAAACATTGTATTTTCTGGGTAGTAAAATAATAATAATAATAATAACATTAATATTATTAATAATAAAATGCAGCAGATCAAGTACCTTGCTTGTAGTTTGAATAGGGAGTTTTTGCTTGTGACATTAATGAGTTCATCATCACATTGGCCTCTGCGATAAGCAACGACAGCGAGGGTAGGATCACGCTTCTCACAGTATTTCCCCACGACACGCGAATCATAATATGGGTTTGTGGTAAGGAAGTGCTCGGGGTTGTTATTGCTATCAATGATAATCTTACCCAAAGCATTATGAACATGTACATCTTGGCTTCCTTCGCTTACCAAATGCTCCAAAAACTGAGTTAATAACCTAAGTCGGTTCCTATAAACAATAATAAAAAAAAGTAAATATGTAGAAGTTTCCGATTATGAGAAAATAATGTTTAACCAGGCAAACTGAGGACAACTAACCTCTTTTCACACTCATCTACAAGCGGCTCAACTGGAAGCAGAGAACGAACTGATAAAATCAAACCTTTGATGAAATCTTCAGGGCACTCGTCATCTAAAAGCTGTCCAACAACTTGTGGAGCATTCCCAGGGTTGACCTACACAAATGCTCCCATAAGCGCTAAGATTTTAAGCCTAAATAGATTAACTACGAATAACTTTTTAACAAAACCATACCTTTTGAACATAACCTTCAATATACCGAAGCATGTTGTTGGTATAGAGGTAGTGAGTGAGATCTGGAACAAAGCCAAACCGATCACAAACATTGATCAATGGTCTTGCATCAGGAAGCTTGGCTTCCATTAGAAAGTTTTTGGTCTTTTCAGCATCATAGAAATTTGACTCTCTTGTAACACGTTCTACCTCCTTGATTTGACCAGTTTTTGCAGCAGCCTCAATGTACTTGAAGTGTATGTCAGGATCCTCACTGTGATATTCAGTGTTACTAAATTCAACATTAAAAGTATCCTTTTGAAATATAGTAAAATATCTAAATTGATTACCTGGAACTCAAATATGATCCCAGGAAGAAGTAGAGGCCTTCATATGATTTGAATTGTTCAAAAAGTTTGATACATGCTTCAACACCAAGTTGCTCACAATATTCTTTTGCAACCTACAATCCACACAATAATGTCAGTCAATGACTTGAAAGTTAAAAAATAACCATTCATATATAAATAGTCATTACCTGAACAATTATCTGAAGGTTTCCTCTCAGATTGACCAGTAAAAGATCCTTCATGCACTCAAGCGCCCATTCTTTTGACAGAGTTCCAAAAAATTCTACGAGAGACTGGACACAGGAAGCTAGTTAGGTACCATCACTGCTAAATGCTGCAAAGTACAGAAGTTGAGAAAAACAAACCTGTGGCTCTATTGCATGTGTGTTCACAATAACACGTTTGATATCTGGTAGTTCACTGTAATGCTGCACAAAAAAAAAATGTTTCAATCAAGAGATGATACAAATTTGAAGGGAAAAATACAGGTCTCTGAAAGTTAACCAACCTGAAGGGCTCGGACATAAAGACCTGCTTTCTCACAAAGTTGAGCAATTCGAGGACGATCATAGTGACTGAACATGCCGTTAGCTAATATAGCATCAGCAACATTAGGGAATGTTACAAGGTTGATTTCAAGGACCTGTGTAGATTTTTTTAACTGTGAGTGAGAACTACCCTTGATGGCTAAAGAGTATTTTATGAGCATCAGGTAAATGTAACCTTAGTTTGTAGGTGAGCATGTTCTGGCAAGTTGGGCTTCAAAACATCCAAGAGAAAAGCGGTCGCCTCTCTTATCAAGTTCCTCTGAAAAGATGGAAAAAGATGCATTTAAAACTGGTTAAAAAAGAAACTTATTTATCTAGACAATAGTCTTGTTCATAGCAGTTAAAAGCAAATAGGGCATGCGCCCAGACAAGGTGAACTGGTGAAGCCACTGCGACTCATATAGACACAAAGCATGGTTCTTTCTATAGACAGGATAGCACTATGAGAATTCCAAGTAGGTTTTCTTTACTTAACTTTAACACGACGCTATTTGGTTGGACTTCAAGTCCTTGTTACACAAAAGGTTTCGGAGTTGACAATCAATGATTTACTTATTATTGTGTGTAATGCATATAAGGAATGCAAAGGGAGCCGTGCACTCATGCCCTTAAACCATGCTATTAGTTGGGTCCGGATTAATATATAGCTTATACGAGTGTACAATCCACACCTCCTATTATAGATAAACGTAAAGTCCATTTGGTGGTATGTAAATCTCAGTTACATATATTGAGTGATGCACTAAAATCTTCAATATTCTATGCTCATTATATACTTTTTTATGTTTCCTAGACCCTAGTATTCTGTTTTTGTCATGAATGTTTACGTAGCACATTTTTTACGCCTAGTGCCTTGCTGCTACGTCTTGATCGCACCTTGCCACTTCCACTACTATGGTTTTGAAGAAGTAAGGTTTGAAACATACCTGAAGGAAAAGATCTGTAATGGTGTTGTAATCAACAGGACAACCTCCTTCCATTTGGGACATCATTAAAGCAAAATTAACAGCTCCCTGCAAAAAAAAAAACCAACAATGTTACCAATCTAGCCTCCCTGCACTTAAACTTATGGCATCACAAAAAAAGATCTTAAAAGATTGAAGAACACATTCTTAAGCAAATTAATGCCTGAAGCCTGATTCAAAACGTGTTGGCTTTTAAATCATTGACATATTATCAGTGTTGTAAAAGGCGGCCTAGGCGAGCCTAGGCGGTGTTATTTTTTATTTTTTTTTATTTTTTTTTTTTTATTTTTTTTATTAAATTTCTAAGTACTTCTAGGTATTTCTTAGTATTATGTGTATATATCTAAGTATTATGTGTATATATCTTAACATATTTTCAAAAAACCCCTAAATTTGTGTGTATATATATATATATATAATACGTATAAAATACCAAAACGCCTAATTCCGCCTAATTTTCGCCTAGTCCCGACTAGTCCCGACTAGTCCCTAGGCTGGACCTCACCGCCTGCCTAGCGCCTAGCGCCTTTTACAACACTGCATATTATCTACTAAAAAACTATAGTACCTGTGGGTCCGTGCGAAGAATTGTTTGCAGAAGGAACAAATAATCCGGTGAATATCCAACCTGCGCCAATTCAGGACAAATTTTATGAAGGCTTGTTTCAATATGAAGTATATTGAAAATATTAACAACTAAAGCATATTATTTCAACGAAAATAATGCCTACCTGCTTGGAGTAAATGAGAATCTTGTCAAACTCCCTTCTCTCGGCAAAAGCTGCAACAACCTTTGGGGTTGCTCTGGCTTTAATGTAAATTTTCAACGCAAGATCATTGTCCACCGTCTAAAATTTAAAAAAAAAAAAGAAAAGAATAAATACTATGAACAGTAAAGAAAACATTTGATAAAAGTAGAAATCCAAGACTTTGTAAAAAAACTAATACTTCGTACCTTCACAAGGTCTCCAAGTTCCTCGCTACATTCCAGCTTGTCTTCAGCCAGCCAATTCTCTAGAAGATTCTTTTTGTTTTGATTGACAACTAGACGAGATAGTTCCAAGGATTCAAATGCATTTAGTTTTCCTTTTGTCAGTAGGGTTCCAAAGTACTGCAGTAATGGTGGTGTTTGTCCAGCTTGCACTGGTACACTCTGAAATGAAATAAAGAAAGGTTAAAGACTCTTAACACTGAGGATAATAGTTTTAGCAAAAAGCAACATGTAGGCTATGTCACAATTGGAAAAGTAATTACCTGAAACTTTGCAACAGTATCCGGTGTACGGAGGATGCCTTGAGGAGATTCAGCAGCCAGTTCAGCAGCTTCTTTGTATTTGGTTTGAGCAAACAATTCTTGAAAACGCTGAACAACCTGAAATATACAAACATCAATTAGTCAATAACTGTAACCGTTGATATTTAAAACATATTTAACATTTATTTCCTATTCTGTAACAATAAAATCCAATGTGAACTCACTCATGATGCTGCATTACAGTAAACACAGGACGACTAAAACAGAAACAACTCTTAACTTAAGAACCCATGCCAACATCCATGCAATAAAATTGAAATTCTCAAAAGACTAGAAAACTAAGCAAGTTTACCAAATTCTCTGCACCAGGTAGGTTTCCTCGTTTGGCAAGATTGACAGCAAGCTCTAGGTTGTTTAACTGCAATAACACATCAAACTCATTACTCATACACCAAAAGCAAAAGGAGCATATAATCCATTAATGGATAAAGCTTGTAAACTTACCTGCCCACTAACAAAAGGAACAATTGTGGACTCATTCACAGTAGCAAGTAACACCTGTCCACGTCTATTTACTGCATAGAAGCCTCCAACTGATGAAGCCTCGGATGTCAGAAAAATAGGATCAGGGCTTATTCTGTTTCTGTAAACGGCAGTAGCGGTTTCAAGATCATATACAAATAAGAGACCCAGCTTGGTAATGACATAGATCAAACCATATTTGTTGGATATCTGCAAAACCATAAATAAATGTCAGATCATATTGCAGCTCACATTCCCAAGGGAAACAAGGACAGGATGTACCTGCATGGCCACAGGAAAATCATCTGCAAAGTCAGGAGGGAAAAAGAGATCTGCTTGTTTCTTAGTGAATGATGCCTTCCCTGCACATTCAATTGCAATTGAGGAAAAAAAAAGAGAATCCAAAACCAAATCTACATAGAAGACTGAGATGTAGAAGTCAAACGAAAAAAATTCAAGTGTACTGAATGGAAAGACATGTGTAGAGGATAGAACCTGGTTGGGCGCCAAGCTCAATAACATGCAGCTTTGAAGTAACCTGTCCAGCATTAGAGCTTTTTGTTGCAAAAGAAATGAGAATTGAAGGGTTCTCATTGCCTGGAACCTGTACATGACATTATAATATGCGATAAATATCTAGTACCTAGCTTATATATAGTTTCAATGTATTGTGATGAATCTTTACTTTCAAGCTGGCAAACGATGCGGCGTGTGCTTCAAGAGCCTGACTTCGCTGCTGATCAACAGAATATAGTTGCATATTTCCTTTGACTAGCTGAGGTCTCTGTTAACATTAAAATGGAGAGATTGTAACAGTGGAGAGTTAATAAACAATATACTTACTACAAACCATGCCTTATGATTGGTATACCAACATACAAAAGTTAAATACAAATTTACAGAAAGAAAATGAGAGAATACATTAGTGAAAATTAACTTAAATCACTGAGCAAGCCGCAAGGTGACATGTTTGATAACTTATCCAGAAGTACACTTAAAAATAACATTTAATTCTTCAAAAAAAAAATATGTGATAGTAATCAGTTAAAGAAAAAACACTATTCACTGGGATTGTAAACTAAACAAACATATAGCATTAGCAGGGAAAGAAAAGCATGACGACACCAAGGACCAGCACACAATATCTGGTTAAACAGGAAAGGTTGACGGCTACTAAAGCAACCAGTTAATACTATGCAAAACAGGCCATTTAACCCACATCATAAGATTACAAAATAAAAGAAACACAAGAAACTCGAACTAAATAATTGTGATGTCAGATATGGTGTCAACTCATAAGTACATCACATCTGATCAAAACTCTTGAAGATAAAAAGATCCAATCAAAGACCAGTGACAACAATATAACATAAATAAATAAAAAATTGTTATAAAACATAAATAAAGAATAACAACAAACCTCAGGCGAGCCAGGGGCAATTCCAATCAACACCAGCCATTTCTCAGACGGGTCACATTTGTAATTAATTATCTGATTATTTGATAGATTGGCTGTCCGATCAAACATCTTCACAGGTTCAGAATCACCTGTATAGAAAAAATATTTAGAGGCTGCAAGCCTTAAACCTCTAACTTACATATGACAAAAAAATGCAAATATCAAGTAATCTCACTACAAAGAAAACAAAAGCAGTGTACCTTCAATAGACCAATGATATACTGAGGTCTGTGTTACCATGCCCAACATCTTAGGTGTAATCCACTTCCAAAAGACAACCTAAAGATAAAAAATTGTAGTAAAGTTGCTTAAGGGTCAGTGTTAACAAAAAAATGTAGAAAAGTTACAAATCATTAAATGATTTATAGAGAAACATGTCACCTGCTCAGGCATCTGATGTGACTTCATTTTTGCTTTCATCTCAATATTAAATATCTGCAGGTGATCTTGAGTTGTCCCAGGAAGTTGAGCTTCAAGAAATTTAAAGCGTTGATTAGCTATATATTTAAAAACTAACACCATTATGTTCCTAAAGACCTTATTAAGAGTTGCATCGACAAGGCAACAACTTTTTGGTATATTTCAAAGTTTTCTAAATAGATGAATAAGGTTCGCAAGTCGTGCGTTTGCCAGTGCTTCAGATCATATCTACTAAACACATTTCTTTCACAATACTATGGAAATAGGACATGTAACCAAGCCAGTGCACATGTCATGGTGATGCCCCTAGCCTCCTAGCATGTGTAAATAATTCAATTGATGCCAACTTGCACCAAAATAATGAAAATACAATAATATATACATGAGCAACTAAACTGGATCAGAGACCAACACTATTAGTCTCAGTCGCCACCAGGAGGAGCAACATATACATAATTTCATGACCATGGTTGTAAACATCGTCTAGCCTCTAATTAATCGCTAGTCAGAGGTTCACCGAGTAATTTTCATCTAATCAGTCCACTAATCGCTAGGCGGTCACCAGTGATCAAATCCGGTCCTAATCGGCCAAAAACCAGTGGCATTCTGGCCAAAACCTATAATATTCCAGCCAGATTTCGGCCGAAACCTGTAAATTCCGGCAATTAATCATATCCACCTCAAAATATGTGTTGAGAAAGGTGCTAAAACATGCCTACTTAAAAAAAATACATATAAAACTGAAAACTATATTTAAAATCCCAATCCTATTAATGCAATAGTGAGTCTTACAACACTGTCAATTTACACAAAACACTGTACCTTTCAAAGCCAGAATCTTAGAAATCGGATTCATAAGAGCCGAATCAGCGGTAATCGGCCTCCTTAGCGGCTGCATTGGCATGCTCATATCAATGATCACAACGCTATTTTGAGGCGACGTTTCACGGACACAAATAAACTTATCCGACTCCATCGTCACATTCGTAAACGTAATGAACTGCGGATTGATCCCTATACTAGGCAACTGCAACAACATGATAATAATAATAATGATAATATTCAAAATCAAATCAACAATAATATGCAAAAGTAGATCACTGAAAACAATAGTTTCAAAACCACAGATCTGAAACAGTTTCTCATAAATCTAAACAATACGAAAATGAAAATATATACAGATTTATAAATATTTATACCGTAAGTGCTTCTTTCATTGTTATCGGTGCGTTAGCGGCCGCCATGGTGACGGGGAGAGAGAGAGATCAAAACGACGACGGATCAGATGCGGTTATAATCTCACTGATGAGAGAGAGAGATCTAGAGAGAGAAAGACAGGGAGGAGAGAGAGAGAGAGAGTGGATGTGTGTGTATGTATAGTGAGAATTGAGGAAGGCGAACACTAGAACAAAAGAAGGCCGTGACAGTGAAGATGCCTTCGATGGAGAAAATGGAAATGAATTGGAAATTACATAAATGCCCTTGTGGTATGTTGTGTTTACAAAACGCACCCTACAACTTCTATTTCTTAGACTGAGTTTTGATAGTTTAAGAATTTTTTATTTTTTATTTTGTTTTTGAACGGCAAATTGGGATAGTTGATGGATCACTGGAGTATCAACGTGCTATTAGTGGAACTACCTGATCATATTCATCTCCAGTTCTCCACTAGTGTAGATCTAAGTTTGGAGAAAGTATATGATACAAAGTCCCATTAATATAGGAAGTTTAGGAAGCGACCACAACTTCACACGTGTAAACCCTAATTAACTCTACATAACTCAATCCTGGTTTGATTAAAAGGGTATTCTAGACTTTTATAAAACACCCAAACCCACCCTTCTCTGTTATAACACACTCACACAAACCAGAGAACAGAGATAGAGGGGGGCCGGAGACCTCTCAACCGCCATCGACGGCGGATTACATGTCTGTGGAGTTGAGTGTTCTCCACTACAACAATACATTGGATCACCAAACGCCTCACAAGCACTCCTACAAGCAACATATTCACCACCGTCTTCGGCACCGGTTAACCGCAGCTCTGCCGGACAGTTTTTGTTTAAATTGGCGATGCATCCGGTGACATTACAATTTCCACCTGATTAACCTGTTGGAAAATTAATTATGAGATAATTATTAATATTCAAATTTAAAGAAGCCTTGGAGTACACCCTGATCGAATAAACCCGAAACTGATCAATAACCATTGTGAGAAATGGGTTATGGGTTGTGATCAAGATATGTGAGTGAATTGAGGTCTAGTAATGGAGAATTGGAAGAAGAAGAAAGAGGATGACAACAGAGTTTATGGATTATGATCGGATGCATATGAAACGGCCCCAATCTTTGCATTTTACTTATGCACGAATTTATAGGTGCGTTTGAAGAATTTAAACGTGCATTTGAAGTTTTTCCAAATTTTCAAAGGTGTGTTTTCAATTTTTTTCAAAAGTGCGTTTGTTTTTTTATAACGTGCGTTTATAATAATGAACGTGCGTTTGTTTGTCAAACCCAAATATACAATGTGCGTTTAAATAAATATACAACGTGCGTTTAAAGATTGTACAACGTGCTTTTAAAGAATATACAAGTGCGTTTAAAGAATAACGAACGTGCGTTTATAATAATGAACCTACATGTACGTGCGTTTTTACACCCTTTGTTATCACCATCTTCTTCATTTTCTTCTGCAACACATGTTAACCTAATTGTTTTGGGTTAAAACGTTCTTCATGAAATATAATCGAAAGTATTTCACAACAATAACGAGCGTTTATTCATCATTACTTCTTCTTCTTTTTAATATTCAGTATATGCTCTGTCTTTTTTTTTTTTTTTTTTTTTGAATGACTCTCTGTTCTTTTTCTTCTTGTTTTTTTTATTTTGAATTTTTTTCTGATTCAAATTCTGTTATAACGTTTAATCGATTTGAAATCCTGTAAATTAATCTTCAGTTAACTCTCTACTGAAATAAAAAAAATGAACGTTTTTTCCTAATTTACCATTGGCTAGATTAAGCCGGCCATAATTAGGGTTGTTAATTACCATCATGCCACCGCATATATCTAAGGGCTGAGAATGTTTCATACGCTTCTCACGTTAAGGAAGATATGTACGTTATCTCTTTCCATCTTGAAATGCGTTAATTAAAAGATGGGAATATTATACAAAATAGTAACCAACTTCTAGAAGTGTTCCAATTAGGTCACCCATCAAACACTTTGTTCCAATCAAATCATTTAAGTTTATTTAGATGTTCTAATACCTAAACAATAGGTCACAATCCTACATGACATTTATTTAGATTTTTTTTTAAAGCATGCTAACATGGAATAAAAATAAACCAAAATAAATAAAAAAAATCAAAATATAAAAACCAAATCAACTTACGCGTTTATCTCATCTCAATAATCATAAAAACCCTACTAACCATTCTTATTCTCCATCTCATCTAATCAAGAAGAACCTCCCTCGACCATCTGCCGATGACGCCACCGAACCGATTCGCCACCGTGCCCAGTTTCTATTGTTGTCTGCTTGTGTTGCGAGCGAGATTCAGTTCTCGTTAGGGTGTACAGGAAAAGCTTTTAAGATGGAGAATCACGAACAACCATTAACAGGGAGCGTGGAACAAACCTTTGAACAATCGGACAACATTGGTAACTGTTTTTTCGGTATTGATCGAAGAGCAGTGTAACATCCGGCCCCTCTCACCACCAATATTGTCCGCTTTGCCCCGATGGGTTGCCCATCCAGAGCTCACGGATTTGTTTTTGGTCGCCCCGGTGGAGACTTCCCAGGAGGTCACCTATCCTGATACTACGCCTACCTGAGCACGCTTAACTGTGGAGTTCTTCTCTCATCCACTAGCATTAAGCCCAAAACGCGTCGGTGATTTAAGAGGCTTTGGATTACTTATGAACCAAGGATCTCTCCTAGCCACGGCCGATGTGGGATTTTCCTGGGTGTCACATTCACCCCCTGTTAGAGTCTCATCGTCCTTGATGAGGTGTGTTTCTGGGGTGTCACATTCACCCCCTGTTAGAGTCTCATCGTCCCTGATGAGGTGTGCACCCACCATCCCGAACGGCACAGGAGTGGCTCTGATACCATCTGTAACATCCCGCCCCTCTCACCACCAATATTGTCCGCTTTGCCCACCCAGAGCTCACAGATTTGTTTTTGGGTGCCCCGGTGGAGACTTCCCAGGAGGTCACCCATTCTGAAACTGCTCCCACCTGAGCACGCTTAACTGTGGAGTTCTCCTCTCATCCACTAACATTAAGCCCCAAAACACGTTGGTGATTTAAGAGGCTTTGGATTACTTATGAACCAAGGATCTCTCCTGGCCACGGCCGATGTGGGATTTGCCTAAGGTGTCATACAAAGGTCCATGTTAATCTCCCAGAAATCAGTACTGTTACAATTATCTGTAACACCCCGCCCCTCTCACCACCAATATTGTCCGCTTTGCCCACCCAGAGCTCACGGATTTGTTTTTGGGTGCCCCGGTGGAAACTTCCCAGGAGGTCACCCATCCTGAAACTGCTCCCACCTGAGCACGCTTAACTGTGGAGTTCTCGTCTCATCCACTAACATTAAGCCCCAAAACGCGTTGGTGATTTAAGAGGCTTTGGATTACTTATGAACAATGTTGGGAACGTATCGAACTCTTAAGACTTTATGCTAGCACCACATTTCCTATAAGCTGCAAGTCAATCTTAAGGTGCTTTATACATTGATAAAACCATGGATTATTTTCATGCGAGCTATGAGTTATTTGGACAACGTTAAGTAATAGTACCTTTAAGGCACCATAGAAAACGCTTGGCAACAATCAAATGGCGATCAATGGGTGTTTAAAGAAACTATAAAACCCTGTTGACTACATAAGCAATCTTGGACAATTCAAGACAAGATACTATATAAAGCACCAATAATTCTTAGGCCTGATAGGATCATCCATAGGCACAACAAAATACTAGTTGACTCGTTAAAACAAATAGAACAAGACAACTTCCTGCACTAAGGCCAATACGTTGTTAGAGATCATGTAAATACCACTACTAAGAAAGATTAACACTAGCACATAAAGTGGCATGTATCACTAAATATCAACTCGTTGTGCACAAGTCCTTGAGCGCACACTGAAAATGTAAACACCTTATAAAATGAACAACAAAAGGTTGATAAACTCACTATAAGAATGATGTCACCAACATATACAACCAAATGGCATGTAAATGAATCTCGGTTGTAAACCACTTATATTATCAAAAACTGTAATGAAATAATGGTAACAAGGAATGTGAAGCGATGGTTACGGTACTCATATATCACAACGAAAGATATGTATTGGCAAAATAATATGAGACATGAGTACCATAACTTACGATGGATTAATGTTACCGAAAAAGGAATAAAGTTTGTGTGGTCTAAGCAGTATACCATGGAGAATTTGTCATGTAAGAGTGAAAAGACAAACCATGTTGTGACAATATAATGAAATAGGATCATTAGTAACTAATTATGTGATTGATAATATTATTGGTTAAACTAGGAACTAACAGTACATGTTTGAGTGTAACAATGTCATGTAAAAATAATCATTTTCTATATGGGTTAGGATGAGATGAGCAAGCCTTTTTAAGTCAAAAATATATTGGGGTTTAATTGCACTTACTATATATCAACATTCATTATTCAAAAGTAACCTCTAAACACATGTTAGTACTATTACATATAATAAAAATGGTGATTTTTTATGAAACCTAAACCTAGTGAGCATCAATTTGCTAGCAAAGCATGGCCCCATTGCATATTCAAAGTTAGCATGAAAAACATTGGTTTCTAACATTCACAGCCTTGAAAACCCAGAAAGTAGACAAAGTTTACTATTTAATGTTATCTGTAGTTGTTTAATTCTTTTCCAAGAGAACAAACAACAAATTTATACAATTAACTAACTTTTAGTTCACAAAAGAAGCCATTAATTACTCCACTGCTCAAATGCCAAACAATGTGATCCACGGTAGTAGCATCAAATGATCCATAACAACAACCAGATGATACATCAGCAAGCACCAATGCCCTAACCCAAAAGCAGCACATAATAGCCATTTGTTTTCATTCTAACCATCAACATAATAACAACAAAAGGTTTTGCATGTTTAAAACCACAAGAGTTGCATAATAAATAATAATTAGCGTACAACTAATAACAATCATTCAAGTTTCCACATATTTTCAAACTGAATTTGGCCAAAAAAGAATATGAATAGAAACAAAAAGATTGTATGCCCAATTCAAGTAATCACAAGTAAACGACCCAAAACTATCACATCCATAAATAGATACTAGTGGGTAACCCGCACGTTGCGGCGGAGTCGACAATACATAGTAGGAACATGATATGCATCAAACACAAGTATTTTGCATGTATTTTAACTGAGTCTCTTTTCGCCTTTTTGAGGAGATACCATGTCCTTCTCCACTCGCAATATTGCTAATGCAAAAAGAAGATCACCAAAGTGTACTTCAAATGCATTGCTAACAGAGTTAGATTATATGATTGTAAACAAACACATAATATTGCCATGAATAATATTTCTTTTTAGATTATTAAAAATATACATTTGGGTAAAAACATGTAGATGTTACGAGGAATTTGAGCAAGTTATTCCCTTTTGAACCCATTTGGGTAAAACCGTAAAATACTGCTTGTAAATGTAACCTCTAAATATAACAGTGTCAATAAATCAAATTAAAAAAAATATATAACATTCAAAACTTAAAGCATGTAGGTAGGTTTCACTATTTTAGCCCTACACTATCATAAGGATAAAAAAAATTATGTTGCTTTCTGTTTAACTACCTAAAAATTGAGGGGCCTTATAGATGATGAGAGAATCAAAAGCATCAACTTCACTAACATTTTGTTTGCTTTGTTTGCCATCATTTGGAGTCATGTTTCAAGTGCTAGAACAAACAACTCATACTAACATATTTAAATCATAGGGTCAGCAAGTTTATTGTAGTGAAAGAAGATGTGAACTCAACCGGACTTTTGTATAGTAACATACAAATTTCGTGTGCTTCTCATTAATTTACATATAATTGATCCTAAGACATGTACATATAATAATTATTAACTAAGAATTTTTCAAGTGGGTTGGGAGTATAAACAAGGGTGTATCACAAAGGTAGATACAAAGTAATAAAGGATAACTTGATTGTGAATTTTTGATAATTTAATGAAACAAAGTTACTCCATAGAAAGATGTAATAATTCAATGTTGATACAAAAATAATGAAGGATAACTTGATTGTGAATTTTTGATAATTTAATGAAATAAAGTTACCCCATGGGCATTTAGGGAAGAAAAGTGGTAAAATTTAGGAAATTGAAAAGAAACCCTTGGTATGTCATCTTAACTTTGGACAATTTGGACATATTTGTTCATGCCTCCTCTTTTATAATGTAGTATAGATATAGATTAGAAGTGGTCAATGAAAATAAATACCATACATGTAATCGTGGCAGTAATCAATGGGATATATATAATCTTTTCTTGGCTCATAGATGAGGTGAAGTTCATGCATCCATTTACTATAACAAAAATCAACAATTAAGTCACTGAAAAAACTTAAGATTTACAAGTTCCCATAATGTAAGATTGTAAGGAGTAATACCTCCTGGGGAAACATGTCCACGGGAAATGGGAAGAAAAAAAGAGAAGATAAGGAACTCAGACAAGCCATCTTAGAACAAATTAAGATAACCAAACAGCAGAGTTGATGAACATGCAAGTTCCTTCTCAATTTTAGACTTCATATTACTTTCGAGCCCATTTTCAGTAGTGAAGGGGCCCTTTCAACCCAAACCCACTTTGGACGAAACCCGTTTTGACCCACTGCTTACGTGCCTTAGCCATTTCCCTAGGTATACAGATAGGAAATAAATTGATTGGGACACATTTTAACATTTAACACATTACATGTAGTGATCTTTTCATGAGAAATTTATCTTCCTAATCACTGTTTTCGTAGTCCCATCGCTAAAAACAAAATCAAATAAAAATTTCCCTAGATTATGATATAAATCTAACCTAATCACCTCAATTTTACAAGTACAAGCAACTACATGACATATCAAAACCTAAAGAATAAGTAGAAAAGAGCAAAAAAGAGAAAAAGGAAACAATCGGGTCGAAGCTCGATTGACGCAAAAAAAAACGACAGTAAAGGTAAAAAACAACAGAAATGGTGATTAAAAGATGCAAACCGTTTAAGGAGAATAAAGTTGGCAGATAATGCTTCTAGTCAACAAATTAAAGCCGGAAACTCGTTGAATGTCTTCTTCTAAACTTTCTTTGGATTCCCCATGTGCATTTTTATTAAGTAATGAACAAAATTTGGAGAAAGACTTGGTGTTCCTTGTGACCCAGGTTCGATTCCCACTCTCCTCATTATTTTTTGCAGCATTCAGGTGAAGAGTGAATACGGGTGGTGCCGGTTCGACTCGGATAGGAGGCGAGGTTTTACGTTAATTCTTATTCATTTATATATACATGTTTTAGTGTATCATGGCAGAAATTGACTTGGATGTAATCATAAAAAAAATATTATGAAGATTATCTTCAAAGGCAATTGGTCATTTCAAAACTGTTTGTAAGAAATGGTTATTTAAATTATCAAGTCAAAAATTGACAATTATGCATTGTCTTAGAATTTATAGGTTCATGACAAGTGTTTTTGTAAAATGTAATTGTTTGGTAGGAATAATAGTTTTCAATTAGTATATGGAACCCAACTCAGACCCATTTATTTCAGAACCCCCTATTATAAACACGATACTCGACCCACCAATTAGGTTAAAATTTCTTGAATTGACACTTTATTGTCTCATATGACATGGTGCAAGCAATTCTGATGCTAAAACAAATACATTTCATTTTGCCTTGTGTGTTGTTTATTGCACAAGCTAACAAAACCTTGATGCACATAATCAAAGTAAGAATCACATCATAAAGGTGAATGTGTTGTACTTGACAATGTTATTAACATTTTTTAACAATTAAGTTTGTTTTAAGGTTTTGAATCACCACGATAGGTTTTTTTTTATGGTTCATTTTGATGTTCTAGGATTCTTGAGTATTGCTGTTTTGGTCAAAAATTACCTAGTAGAAATAATTTTGTATTCCAAATTAGTAAAAGTGAGGTAGAGTGCTAAATGTGTGAAATATGTTAAAAACTCAGTTGCATTCTGAAGATGGCAGTTTAATATAACAAAGAAATAACAATATAATAACTATGCTCAGAATGGTAAAGAAATTGGTCAGGATGCACAGTTATATCCTGAGGATGTAACTGTCTGACAAAATGATGAAATAGGCAAAGATCAATGAATGTAAATGTAATGCAACAAGAGAACAACACTCGAAGTGCGAGGAAAGCCTTTGATCAGTCGATGATCGCCGGCACAAAACCTCGGCAGGGTTCTAAGCCCCTGCCTTATTTGTTAATATTAATAGGGTAAAAATAAGTACAACTTTGGAAAGGTGATGAACGAGTATCTAAGATTACAATATGAGTGTTGTGTGTGTGTGTAGAGAGAGTATCAGGTGTCTAGGAAGTGTTAAGCAAGTGAGAAGTGTCCTATACTCGTTTGATCACCCCCTTTTATGGTTACAGATGAAATAAATAGAAGATCCCATGAAATCCGCCTTCTTTAATGAGCTTGTGGACTGTTTCAAGTCAGTAGTTAACCCATCTAGACGTTGGTTAACTGTTTCCATGTTTTTCTCCTTCCATTAATGCTCGTTGGTTACAAGTTTGACCTCTTCTTTGGTGGTGGACTTGTTCTACACACATAGCTCTTCAATGATCAGCTCCTTTGACTTAAATGAGACAATATAGCCGTTAGGGAGGAGTTATAAGCCTTAAGATAAATCGTTAGTCTATCCCCAGGATGCACATAGGCCAGAACACTATTACATCCTGAACCCTGGTTAGTCCTTCAGTATCCTGAGGATGTTACTCATAGAATATGAGGTAAAGTCATCCTGCATTCATATAACAATAAGATAGTTCGTTAGTCCATCCTCAGAATGTGCATAAGATAATATTTAGTGTCATCCTGAATCTTGTTCTGCCTGTAGTATCCTGAAGATGTCACATAGAAAATATAGGTTAGTTATGTCCTGAAGATTTCACCACCAATAGACAAGTCACTAATTATGTTCAAATTAGTTATGAATTCTATTTTCAACACCTGTTAGCATTGGAGTTGTACATTGTTTTTTTTTGAACGACCAACAAACATTTCTGCCTGACTATCTAGGGGAGTCCCCACACTATGGACAGACCCCCACGACCAACCCAATGAAGGGCCCATACGTACCTCAAGCGGCTGGCATAGTCAGGCCCGCCCATACAGTTCCCGAAAACCGGGGAAAACCCAACTCCTCACCCGCCCATAGGCACGACGGTGAAGGATTGGTAAAACCCGAGCGGGATCAGGACTCGAACTCGTGACCATAGGCCAGGAGTCATCCATCATTTCTCATTATGTCCCTCGTGGGAATCGAACCCGGGACCCCCAAGAGGGATCCCCGGTCCATTCACCAACTGAGCTACCCGTGAAGAACATTGTTTTAGGTTATGTATTAATATTAGAGTTATACATTGTTTAAGGTTAGGCGTTAACATTGAAGATACATTGTTAATTGTTTTAGGTTAGGTGCTACTATAAGTTTTCCTACATGTAACTGTAAAGCGCATCATTCTATTTCATATGTAAAATTGATATGTCATATTAAATTTCTCAATCCCAAGACATTCTCATGGTATAATCTAGTTAGAAATATTAGATGATATATAAAAATAAACAAGATGAGTCCATTATAGTTGTGCAATGGACAAACCATCTCATTGCCTTGTCTTGCCTTTGAAAGCAAAATTCGGTGGGACCATGTTGCAATCCCTAAAGCCGTTGACTCCCCAAGGTTCACAAAACCAACCTTTAAGCGTGTGCATGATGTTGAATGTTTTTTAGTTTAACAATTTCTAAGTTTTTTTAAGATACTTACTTTACAATCTATGCATTTTATAGGACTCTCAACTTTTTAGTTGCATATTTACTCTTAAACCAAACCTATCAACCACAATTGGGTATTTAATTTTTTTGAATCACCGAAAAATTCTTTCCCCTCTCTCACCATTCTATACATTTTACAAGATTTAAATTCTCAACGTTATAGTTGCATATTTACTCTTAAACTGAACCTATCAACCATAACTAGGTATTTAATTTTCTTGGACTCACCGAGTCAGTGAGTTAGAACCGTAAAAAATTCTTTCCTCTCTCTCACCCTTCTATAAGTTATGAATTTATAAATATATGGTATTTGACCCAAATTCAAGACATATATATATATATAAGCCCATATATATAGTCCAATAACAAAATAAAAAACGTTAACAAGCCTAAGCGCTTGTATAAAATGAGTATGGGTCCGGGTGTAAGCGATTTGAGTTTTGAGGTAGCCGATATTAACAGAAGTGGTCCTGAGGATTCAAGTACTATTTACCCTTAAACCGAACCTATCAACTATAACCAGGTATTTAATTTTCTTGGACTCACCAAATCAGTGAGTTAGAACCCTAAAAAAATTCTTTCCTCTCTCTCACCCTTATATAAGTTATGAATTTATTAATATATGGTATTTGAATTTGACCCAAATACAAGACATATATATAAGCCCAAATACATATAGTCCAATAACAAAATAAAAATGTTAACAAGCCTAACCACTTGTATAAAATGATTACGGGTCCGGGTGTAAGCGATTTGAGTTTTGAGGTAGCCGATATTAACAGGAGTGGTCCTGAGGATTCAAGTACATCAGTCGAGTCGGAAAAAAAAGACCCTTACGCCTTAGCAAATTATATAAAAGAAACAACGACGACTAACAATATAGCAATAAAATAGCAAAAATATGGTATTCTAATGACATACCGTGATATCTAACTGATGATACATGAAGCTATTTTAGCATTTTTTAAGATAACGGTTAAAACGTTATAGCAATAGTTTTTTAAATGTTTTTTATTATTCAAATTAGATAATTAGATTATTGGATATTTGAATTATCTTATATGGATCAAATTGGGCCCACTAGAAATTATAATATTTTAGATACATAATAAATGCACAATACGTTTTAAGTTTTAAATTTTCAGAGATGACTGAATAAGTTTTTCGTTTTCATATTCTTAAACACAAGTATAAATTTTGGCCCCTTGGAAAAAATGGACCTTGGCTAGGGTGCGCCAACCCAGTCTAAAGTCGGCCCTAGATATCAAGTAGCTCACAGACAGCCCCTCTCGTTCACCAATCTAAAAATAAGTAGTAAACTATTACTAAAACAACACATTGATTTTTTCTTCTTTCTTCTACACTTTCATTGTACACCACCTTTAAATGTTTCCCATGTTGCTTTTTAGAGCTAACCAAAATTCCAAAAACAAATATACAAAACAAAAAATAAAAAACAATTCTTAATATACAAAGTAAACAAAAAGTAAAAAAGAAATACAAAAAACATAAAAATTAAAAGCAAAATGTTCAGTATGGGTCACAATCGAGAAACAATGCGTGTATAAAGAAACTCGTTCCATGTGTCGGGTAATCCAGGTAAGCACCAGTGAATACAATCCGCATAAATAGCGGGATTTGCCTTTTGTTCATCGGTCAATATTTTGCCTTGACGGATGGTGTAGATTGAGGTGTGTGCATCTTTTCGATACTCTGAAAGAGTAGTTATGTTGAGGAACTGCGCCGGGAATTTCATCAATTGAATCATATTCGTTGCAACCGTGAAGAGCCGTCGGTCCGTGCCCACACTCGGTGGTGTGGTCGTGTTTAGGATTGGACTTGTCTCTAAGGCACATTTAATGCCGTCAGGATTGTTCCAGTCTGAGCTCCTGTGTATATTTGTTGCATTATAATTTGTTGCAAACCCCTTTCATTGTGCTATGTTTGTTTTGTAATACTACGAGTATTTATGACATAACACGAAAACACGACACATACCTAAACTAACTTTATGGGTTTGGATTTCCTAAAAAGATTTATGTTAGATTTAGGTCGAACCCGCAAACATGTTAAACGAAACAAGTCAAGTTTGAATTAACATGTTTGGTTCGCGGGTTGACTACTAAGATTTTTAACATATATCTTTGTAAATGTGTTTATAAGAGCAACGGACATCATGTTTATAGTTTAAATGTGACAGATCTTTGTATCAACTACGAATATACGCGTAATACACCAATTAATGTAAAAGTACATGTCCGTGGGACTTGCCAACACACACCCATATATAATGTGGCTGAAGTGTCAACATGTTATTGTAGGTACAACCAAGGCTTTGATTGCAATTTGCATCTAATATGGTGCAACTAATAAGTAATAACCTACTAATTGATTTTATGGCAACCAAATTAACAAAGTCCACGCGTTTGAAAAACTAACTAATTATTCCAACTCTAAGATGTAGACTTGGTAACCGACTACTAGTGATCATTTTTAACCATTATTATTAATTAAAATTATCAACCGGATTATGTAATACTTATAACCGTCAAACAAAAGTTTAGTGGTATGGTGTCCCCTTTACAAATGTGAGGTTGTGAGTTTAAATCCTTGCAAATGCAAGGTTAGGTGGAAATAAGGTGGTATAAAATTTGTCGTTCAAAAAAAAAAAAAAAAAAAAAAAAAAAAAAAAAAAAAAAACAAAACAAAAGTTTTTAAGCGATTAAAACCTTCTAAATTATTATTACTATAGTGTCTAGCTTTGTAGTTATATTTAGACATTTAGGGGCCGTGTGGTTGATTAAGTGCTGAATCATTAAGAGGTCTGAATGGTTAAGCGCTGAATCATTAAGTTGGACATTTTAATGGTTAGTTTTCTTGTCCACATTGGTAGGAGAACCTCATTAAGGTTCAGCCCAGTTCAGTGCTTAATAGTTCAGTGCTTAATGGTTCAGCAACATCTCAAATCTTAATGATTCAGACTTAACCATTCCATTCAGAAGCTGAAACAAATGCGCTGAATGCTGAATCATTCAGCGCTGAATGATTAAGAGCCTCATTAAAAGACTACCAAACAGCCCCTTAGTAATTAACTATCCATGTGTCTATCATGAGTCAGCTCAATTCAACAAAAACTCATTTGGTCAGTAACCGGTCCGGTTATGAAAAGATTCAAAGAATGTTGAGAACTTACTTGATATGAAGGGGAGACATGCTATTAAAAAAGACCATGGTGCGATTAGGGTCTACATTTTCATCGACCCACTCGGACCAAGTCTTCAATACTCTTCCATACGCCACTGGCCTATCGACTTCGTCATACTCTGTTGCACCTTCATCGAACGATCCTCGCCTGTTTATTTGCAAAATTCATGATTAATCATTTTGTATGAAAAAAAGTGACTACAAGTTTTATGATGCTTACAAGACTTTCATCTTTAATGTGTTCATCCACCAAATGTATGTGTCGAAGACCAAATAGTCAACATCTTTCCAATTTTGACCATGCTTATTAATCGACTCTGGCATGATAATTCTGTCTAATATACTGTGCATTTCTGGGTCATCAGAATTAGATTGTACTAGAAATGGGGCCCAGTAAAATTCCACCGTGGCATTGTAGTCCTGTGACAAATACAAGTTAACATTAATTTTTGTCTTACTTTATATACAAAAATACAAAATTGTTTGTTGTACGTAATGATGTCTCTCTAGCACAATATTATTTTACCTCTTTACTATTTCTTTCACGGTTATCATAATGCATTAGAATTTACAAGCATAACCAGCTTTTACTTTTTTTTAGAGTTAACAGTCTACTTTGTCCCTGAGGTTTGGGCGTTTTTGTCACATCCATCCAGATTAGATTTTTTTTACTACTGCACCCTTGGGGTTTGTGTTTTTATTGCCAGTTCTATTCAATTCACTAACTCCGTTTAAAATTAACGTTAACTTAGCGGTAGTTTGTACATTTTATATTTTAACTTTACTTATAGTTTATGTTTTAAAGTCAACTTAGCTATTTCTTGTTCACAACTTTTTTTTTTTTTTTTTGCAAGATCACAACTTTATTCTTTTAAATATGGTAAATATACCAACAAAATAACCAATGTCCTTGTGTTTAAAAAAAGTTATGTTGGAACAAAACATGCTAAAATATTTTTGGACAGAACTACATATACGGTATACCTTATTAATGCCAGATTTATAATATTCTCTCCAACTATGTCACAATCTTACTGAAAATGACATGTAATTTCTCTAGAAAACTTATAACAAAAAAAAAAAAAAAAAAAAAAAAACCCATCATATTATATTGTTTTTACACCTATTCAAATAAAAATTGCAGGATTCTTGATAGGACCATTTGCTTTTCTGTAGGTAAATGCTAAAGACATCATTATGAACGAAGTGGTCAAAAAGGGTTTTCCCTTCAAAAGCTTACAGGAATTATGGCTTATGATATCATTTTTTTGTTATTATATTATTTTCATTTGCTGTCTAATTATGTATAAAACTAGGTGGGAACTTATGATCATATAATAACAGCATATTGTTTTTTAAGTTTTTCTTAAAAAAATATCATAATTATTAAATAGGTTTCACCCTTAGAAAGTTGAAAGAGTTGGGGCGTAAATAAAAACTAATAAAGTATAAAACTTAGTCTACACTTTTATGGTTGCTTAGTGACTAATGTATTTTAAGTATAGAATCACGATAATTACATAAACACTATTGATTAACTTTAATGAAAAAGCTAATAGGAAAAATTACAGAAATCGTCCTTTATGTTTACAACGTTTTTCAGTGATTGTCATTTAACTTCAAAATTGATAAGAATCATCATTTATGTTGTCAAATCTTGCAGCTCTCATCCTTTAAGACTAACCTGGTTTTTTTTTCTCTCGTTAATTTACATCACGTGCAGCCCATGTTAGGCCTAAAGAACGAGAGTTGCAAGATTTTACAATATAAAGGACGATTCTCATCAATTTTGAAATTAAAGGACAACCACTGAAAAACGCTGTAAACATAAAGGACGATTTCTATAATTTTCCAAAGTAATATGATGTCTATTATAAATTAAAGAATCTTTACAAGTAGTTACATAGGACATGATGTACGTTGTAGGTAGGGGTGTTAAATGGGCCATATTCACGAATAGAAACCAGCATAAATCCTTAACTTTTACATGAATCAAAACACGAATTAAATAATCATGTCAAACACATGAACCTGAACATAAAATGAATTTCGACACAAACCTCTTAAAACATTATTTTTTATTATTTTAGTATCTACATAGCAACACCGTAACAATACAACTTTACCACCAAAGATAGTTAAAAATTTAAAAAATATATATATCTATTTAAACTATATACCTACTTATCATTTATCTTTTAAATTTTCATATGATATACCTAATCATAATATCAAACAATAAGAATTTGTAAATAACTTACAAAAAGTAAACCAACCACCCTATGAACGAGTCAAGTTGACCCAAACATAATTCATTTAGTTAAACCTTTGTCTAGACTAAAATCAAACTCACGTATTTGATATTTCATATCTATTCCATTTTTTATTTTTACTTAAAGAGACATTTTATTTTATTTTTATTTGAGAGACGCAGAGGAGGAGCAAAGAAGAAACCTCAAGTCTAAAAATAGACAACGACCCAGTTTTGATCAAGCTCTTCCTTCCCGGACTAGCAACCGATTGAACCAAACACACCATTGATTCCCATTGATTCCTATTCAACGAATCCCCAACAAACATCAACCTCTTGTTCCTCAACTTCTCCACCAACAACTTCGAACTAAACCTTAATTTCCACAAAAAAAAAAAAAAAAAAAAAAAAAAAAACCAAAGTCAAAACTCATAATAACTCAAAACACAATCCAATAAAAAAACATCAAATCAATAAGGTATTTAGAAACCATACACCCTGACCCACATCACAGACCAACAGGAAGCTGCCACATACGTAGAATGTGATGTCATACACCCCTATATGTGATGTCACACGGTGTATGAATCCTAGAACCCATCAATAAACAGAATAATAATAACCTTACTTTGGCAAATCACAATCCTTAGGCTGCCACCTCCACTTTTGATACATAGAATCTTTTCTCCCATTTTTCATGCACTTAACCTGACTTGTTAGAAATTCACACTCCTGTTCTTTATACAACGGGTGTGTGACATCGTCATACACCCAACTCCCATCGAATATATCGCAGCTGTCCGATGGGAATTTAATGTTTTCATCGTACCCAGCTGCGGTATCTTTATCTAATGTGTTACTGGACTCACCCGTGTTAACAGGTGAGTCCAGAACAACAGAGTTTTCGCGGAGTTGGAATTTGGTGAATGGGAATTGTGTTAAAGACCTGACATCTTCGTTGTAGAAGACTATTCCTAGTAAAAAAAACCGATACGAGGATGACCGAAACAGAGATGTGGCTATTTTTTCGGTAAGTCATTGTGGTGGTGAAGGTGAAAGAATTGAGATTGTGAAGGGAGCAGAGGACAGATAGACATTTATGGGAGGATTTGGTGAAATGTGATTGTCTTGAAGAAGATGGTGGATGAAGTGTTGATTTTATTAGTGATTTGGTTTGAGAAATTCGTTGTTATGACTTGTTTTTAAATTCAGTCTCCATCTTTGGTTTTAGAGAGAGAAAGTGGGAGAGAGAGGAGTGAGAAGAAAGGTTTTGATCCCTTTCAAAGCCGGTAATGAAAGGTATTGTTTCGGATAAATCGAAATTCATAGTTGCATTGTTTGTTTTAATGTTAAACAAAGGGTAATATTATATAGCAAAAAGTATAGGATATAGTTAAATTAAAACTAATACCAACATGGTGATCATTAACACTTAGGCCTTAACATAAGTTAATATTATATAGCAAAAAGTATAGAATATAGTTAGATTAAAACTAACTAGTGGGTTTCCCTACCACTACTTAGCGGGTACTTGATCGGTATTGATTTATTACGATACCGACACTTGTAAAAACCGAAAGAGAACCCTAAAAAATTAAAGTCGTGATATGCTCAAAAAGACGTTGACACCGTTTTATATTGATTGAAAACCATAAAAACAAGTACGGTAAAGTTTTCAATAATATTGATACATGTTGTTTGGCTAAAATCAGTTCGGTTTTGTAACGATACCAATACTTGTACAGTTTACAAAATTTTGAAAACGGCTTTGTTTTCGACAAACTTATGCTGAAATGTCAAGGAAAAATAAACACACTTGAAAGTTAAAATATTAGATTTTTTTTGCTTATAGAGTTACTCTATTGAAAAGATGTTACTTAGTACAAACTTTAGAAATAGATATATTAAACATATGAACCTTAAAAAATACGGAAAAAAGATAAAAAAATATATAAAAGATGACCATGAGATTATTTTGAAAACAAAAGAAAAAAAATGAAAAAAACAAAAAAGAAAACATCCACATAAATGACTGAAAAATAGTCATTGTTTTAGGGGCTGCTTGATAAGCCTCTTAATGAGGCTCTGAACCATTCAGCGTTGAATGATTTAGCATTTAACGAGTTTGTTTTAGCTTTTGAATTGAATGGTTAAGGCTGAACCATTAAGATTTGGGATGCTGCTGAACCATTAAGTACTGAACTATTAAGCACTGAACTAGGCTGAATCTTAATAAGACTCTCCTACCAATGTGGGACAAGAAAATTAACCATTAAGAGGTCCAACTTAATAATTCAGCACTTAACCATTCAGACCTCTTAACCATTTAGACATCTTAATGATTCAGCACTTAGGGGTTGTTTGGTTGATTAAGTGCTGAATTATTAAGAGGTCTGAATGATTAAATGCTGAATCATTAAGTTGGACCTTTTAATGGTTAGTTTTCTTGTCCCACATTTGTAGGAGAGCCCCATTCAGGTTCAGCCTAGTTAAGTGCTTAATCATTAAGATGTCTGAATGGTTAAGAGGTCTGAATGATTAAATGCTGAATCATTAAGTTGGACCTTTTAATGGTTAGTTTTCTTGTCCCACATTTGTAGGAGAGCCCCATTAAGATTCAGCCTAGTTCAGTACTTAATAGTTCAGTACTTAATGGTTCAGCAACATCCCAAATCTTAATGGTTCAGCCTTAACCATTCCATTCAGAAGCTGAAACAAACGCGCTAAATACTGAATCATTCAGCGCTGAATGATTTAGAGCCTTATTAAAAGGCTTACCAAACAGCACCTTAGATAAATTGAGTCGGGGCTTAAGAAACCAAGTGAATTGACAAAGCAAAACTAAAAGAAACTCAAAGAGGTTAAAAGAGAAAGCTCAAAAACTTAAGGCTGAATGTAGCCCTATAGCTATAAGTTGTTACCAAACATGGTGATCTTTAACCCCTAAAAGGTTAAACTTTTGGCTAGAAGAACACTGAAATGGAAGAGAGAGAGAGGTAGCGTTTGGTATGATAGAATGAAAGGGGGAATGGAATGGAATGGACCATTACGAGGTAATGAAAAATAGTGTGTTTGGTTGGTTAAAAGAATGGAATCACCCATCCACGAGACATTCCATTCCCTCAAAACCATTCCATCAACCCCCATGTTCTTTTTTCATTTCATCCCTCATTCACCATTTACTAACAAAACCATAACCCACCACCACCACCCACCACCATCGTCACCACCCACCACTGCTATCGCCACCACCCACCACCACCACCGTCACCACCGCCGCCACCACCACCCACCAACGCCGTCACCACCATCACCGGCACCACCACCACCCACCACCGTCGTCACCACCCACCACCACCGCCACCAAGCATTACCTTCACCCACCTACCACCGCCACCACCCACCCACCACCACCGCCGCCGCCCACCACCATCATCCACCCACCGCCGCCTCCACCACCTACCACCGTCACTCACCACAATTTCCTTTACCCACCACTACCGCCACCACCCATCACCGCCGTCTCCTCCGGCCACTACTCACCATTGTCACCCACCCACCATCACCCCTATCCACCTCCACCCATCGCCACTGTTGCTGCCACCCCACCACCGTCGTCGCCACAACCTATCACCGCCGTCGCCATCCACCACCACGCTACCGCCACACACCAACACCTACCATTACCACCAACCACCACCCGCAACCACCGCCACTACTCACCATCGTCACCCACCCACCATTACGACCATCCACTTCCACCTTCCACCGTCGCCTCCACCGCCGCCACCGCCACATATCACCACCCACCATCATTGCACTGACCACCGCCACTAACCACCAATTTTATTCCTTCGTATTTTCTTGTCTATCCAACAACACAAAGTAATGTTTTGTTTCATTCCCACATGGCAACCAAACAAGACATGAAATGGTAATGATCCATTCCATTACTTCGTCCATTCCATTCCTTCATCCATTCCATTACCCCATACCAAACAATACCTAAAAGGTTAAACTTTTGACTGGAAGAACACTGACATGGAAGAGAGAGGTTGGTTGATCTCAGTCACGGATAGGCCGTAAGAAAAAAAATGCTAGCACTATAAGAGTATCTACAATGCTTTGTCAAATAAACCACTTCAAACTGTTACGTCACCATGTTACAACTTACAATGTTACAGCATTTTAAATCATTCCAAATTAAACTTCACTTTTTTTTTCTCCAACCCTAAACCATTCCAAACCTCAACCCCATCACCTACTTTTTCATGTTATTTAATTTATACCCCACACACAAAAAAAAACATTATTTTTATTATTGAATATTAAAGTACACCATAGGGCCTCACCTCAAACCCAATGGACCGGTCCGGTGGAGTGGGCATAGCGATCTTTGTCCAACTCCTCCAATGCTACAAGTCCACTTCTTTGGTCCGTCCGGTCTCAATGGTCCGTCCTTTATTATGCATTGGGGATGCTCTAAGGGAAGTTGACGCGGTCCACAAAGGTTTTTTTGAGTTCACTGTTTGTTTGTTTGTTTGTTTTTTGTTTTTTTTTTTTTTTTTTTTTTGGGGGGGGGGGGGGGGGGGGAAGGGGGTTGTTGGGGGGATTTATTTCATGGGGTTTTGTAATGACTACTCGTTAGTAGGATATGCTTTGTGAATCAAAAAGGGATAGCGGCGCAACTTGTTGCCCGCTTACCCACCATCTAAATGTAACTTGTTTTCTCTTGGTATGAAATAATAAATAATTAAAAATGTACATAAGTAAATATTTATTCACAATTTATTAAAAAAAATGATATATATTTTAGCACGATGGAAGTCGCTCTAAATTTTAATTATATATAATATAATACGTATAGTAGTTGGTAATGTGCAAATAAAATACATAGTCAATGCATAATATAAAAACATAACGTGTATCATATTCAATCGGTTCAAGTGAAAATATAACTTACGGAATAAGCTCGTTTTAATTAATTAAGAGATCATGCATAAAAAATCTAGGTTAGGTATATAACTAATATCTTAATCTTAATTTGTAAATAAATGTTTTAAATGAAATAACATATCACTTAAATAAAAAAAAATATAATACTCCGTGTTGTTTGAGTGAGGAAAAAATATACAAACAATGCAATGATCAGACACGTCTTGCTATGTATGAATGATAATATTAATCCAGTAAGACGTGTGCTAAAGAAAAATAGCATACCTTTGAATTGTGTCACACATTGAGGGGTTGTTTGGTAGCCTCTTAATAACCATTCAGAGGCTACTTCTTAATGGTTCATAACCTCTGAATGATTAAGAGGTAACCTTAAGTCTGAATGGTTAAGAGGCAACCATTAAGATGTTACATCTTACCATTCATACTTAAGGTTACATCTTAATCATTAAGAGACTATGAACCATTCAGATGTAGCCTCTTAATAACCATTCAGAGGCTACCAAACAACCCCTGAGAGATTTAAAAACTCATATACACCAACACAAAAATAATGCATGATACTAATCACCAATGTTTAAAAGGGCACATCCATTATTCATCAATCTCAAAAAGTGTTGGATCAAACATGTAAACATAACGGAACATTTTTATATAATGTAGGGTTCTAAACAAACACAACATTAACCTAACATGAAATTTGTGAGTTTCGGTTTAATGTTAATGACTTCCGATTAGTTTCATGTCAAACCTGTAATCCTAATAAATGGTCAGGTTCATGCAGATCCGTCGGGTTAATGGAATCATAGATTGACCTGTTTAACTCACTTTTTTCCTTTGTATGTGATTTATATCATAAATTAAGTATTTGGTATTTTTATGTCAAAATCTAAAACTAAAAAGAGAAATTAGTATAAAATTTTTCGAATTAAAATGTAATATATTGTTTTGTTATAAAATGTAAATTTATAAAACGACTCGTGTTCGTATCAACTAGCAAATTTCGTTTCGTGTTCGGGTTAATATGTGTGACATAATTTTCAGGTTCCGGTTCATATTTGGTTAGCTCACGAATCCTTGAATACGACCACCTTTAACACCCCTACATTATGGCCTCATTAAAGCATTAAAACATGTTATTTAAGTATTTAACGTCTTTATGGAAATCCTTTAACCAGATTAACGATAGCGATTTTTTAAATTAATTAAAACTAATGCCAATCAATATAAAAAGTTTTAAAAAATTTAAATGCCGTTCTAAAAAATATATATAATTATAAATTAACATAAAGTATAAGTGGTAGCCACGACATGTGATCTCTTAAGAGGGCGTGATGAGTGGCAACTGACAGTGATCACCACCTGGGGATATTGCATGAATATGTGTTGTTATGTGGCATTAGTGTCGGTTATTTGGAGAAATAAACAGCAGTCATACATCCATTATGCTAAACACGATGGGGTTCCCATCCTGGGGGTAGGTCACAGGTTCAATTCATACACACAACAACAAAATTCCCCGTGACGGTTTGAGCTTAGGCAAGGAGGACACCGGTGTGTGGGTAGGGATTCAAACTTGGGACCTTAGGTTAGGGTTGTACAAGGATTTCCACTGAAATAAGCCTTTCAAAAAAAAATATAAGATATCATCAATAGATTGGTCTTGGATGTTTTTTAACGAGTAGAAATGGCAAACAAGTACAAACCAGATCGGCAAACTCAAAACTCAAAAATAATCGGGATAGGTAGCACGATATGTATTCGAGCATGAGATCATGTATAAGATTAGTTACTTACGGGTATGAGAAGAGCACATTATTAGATAATACCTGACCCGATTATTCAAAACATGCAAACCCTTAACCCAAACCATATATGCAAGCATTTTCCTTTAATTTTTTATTTTCTTTTGTTTTAGGTAATTTAATAATCTACAAATAAAATAATTTTTATTATTTAAATTTCTATTTTCACTTGTAATAATATATATAGGTAAAAGTTCAGGTACAAAAGCCATATTTCGTAAGAAGTGTGAAAAAGATTAACAATTGATATGTAAGCATCATGTTTTGAAGTTAGGTATGATGTTTTGGGTGGATTATGTTAGTTAGAAAAATATCTAACATAACAATTCAAAACACAATTCGATGTATAATGACCATGGAATTTAAAATATAGCTAAAACACATAGCTCGCACACAATAATTTAAACATATGTTCCTGGCGTGATGTTTTAAACTTATAAGCCTAAAATAGATTGTTTTGTGATTTTGATTGTTATGTTTGGTATTATTTTAGCCTAAACAATCTAAAACATCATGACTAAGTACAAAAAATGATGCATACATATCAATTATTAATCATTTTCACACTTCTCACAAAATATGACATTTGTACCTTAACCCCACACTATTTATCTAGGTTAAATTCGGGTACAAAGACCATATTTCGTGAGAAGTATGAAAAGGATCAAGAATTGACATATAAGCATCATGTTTTGAATTTAGGTATGATGTTTTTTGGTTGTTTTTGCTAGAAAATATCAAACACAACAATTTAAAACACAATGCAATGTATTATAGCCATGTAATTTAAACATAACTTAAACACACAGCTAAAACACAACAATTTAGAACATGTGTTCTTAGCATGTTGCTTTAAGTTTTTAAGTCTAGAATACATTGCTTTGTGTTTTTAATTGTTATGTTTAGTGTTATTTTAGTCTGAACAATCCATAACATCATGAATAAATCAAAAAAATAATGCCTAAATATGAATTCTTAAACTTTCTCACACTTCTCACAAAATACGGCCTTTGTATATAATAAACGAAAAATGGTATGTCACATGGCACTAGGTGAAGTCTTTCATACCCATAACTTCCCTCAAAATTTTTTTCCTTCTCATGTGCATAGCACATGCCTCCTCCTATAATTTTTTAAACGGTAATAACTTTTTATATAACATTTAAAAAAAATATTACACCAAATTTACGAGCGTTTTATTATCTTTCCAACAAGTACCATAGTGTTATACAATAAATAAATAAATAAAACGACCTTTTCAGTGGGTTTTTGTTCATGCAAAAAATAAAAAATAAAAAAACTACACACACAATGTGTTGAGGTAATTCATTAATCAAGTTTTGGGCAAGTCACTAATTATGTTAAGATAGTATATATGTTTTTGATTCTACTATTACATATATGAACCTGCTAACTACATATATATTCACAGATATAGTCAGCTTGGTAATAATCTAATTTCTTTTATTTTACAGCAACATAGTTGATAAAACATCATTGCTAATTAAGTATGTAATGTGCATGACTATTGGATTGTGAAGCATGGATTGAAATTGCAAGAATTTGAAACCACGATGTGTTTATGACAAAACGTTTTAAAATTGTAAAAAGTTACAATCTTAACCAAACCACAGGGATCCAAATTGCAGTTTACTCTAGAAAATAAATGTGTTAATTTGGAAAAAATGCTAAAATTTATGAAAACCACCTCTAAACTTATACTATTTTATACAAATCTATACTTTATAAAAGGATATTAATGAGCATTTAAATATCTTTAACAATGATTATAGTGCTAGACAAGTTACTAATGTTAAGATAGTATATATGTTTATGAACCTACTAGTACATATAAGAACCCACTAACTACATATATATTCACAGACGCAGTCAGTTTGATAAGAATCTATTTTTTTTTTGTATTTGGATTGGTGTTGCTAGGAACAATTATTGCAAAGGTTGCTAAGCTGCTTAGATGGAGCCTATGATTCTTAGACACAAGGTAAATCTCTAACTTATATCGTTTTTAATCATCCCACCATGTACGCCTCTTAGATCGTTTTTAATGTATGTACTTTGAAATCGACTGACATGTAGTGATTATTGAAGTAGATACTTAAGTTATGTATGAATAGATAAAATATTCGGGAGACATAAAAAGTTACAATCTTTCAATCTTTTTAGTCGATAGCAGTCATATCATTTTTATTTATTTTTAAAATGGATTTTCATTGCTTACTTATTGATTGTTTTATTCGGTGTAACCCAAGGTAATCTTTTGTATGTCATTTTTTTTTGCCTTAGAAAAATGTATGGTCCAGAATGTTTTTTCCAGTTCTCAAATAAACCAAATCCTATATATAGATATATATACACACACGATAAATAGATTCATTTTTTTGTTTTTGTCTTCATAAATAAATATTTCGTGGTATATTTCTTGAGAAAAGTAAAGGTAAAGATAGCCTTATACAATAGTGATGGATGGATGTGTATTTTTGAAGCTAAGGCAACTACTAAATACTACCACCACCACTCAACTAATACAAATTTTTTTATACTTCTTTTTCATAGTCATGAACACCTAATTGCTTCCCAATTCTAAACTATATAAGCCTATCATTTGGTATATTACTACTGTACTTCATACCTGTTTAAAATAATTAAACATTTCAACTATAGTTACTTGTACAACATGGATTGAAAGTTGTACCATGCTCCCCATTTCAACTGTACCACCTTACTTCTACTACACCACCAATTTCACCGTACCTACAGGTGGATTTTTAACTTAGTTTTCGGTAAAATTTGGATATTCGAACTTAATAAATATAAAATTTTAAAGATTTTTCAATAAAAATTACACTATGAAACGAAACAATAAGGAGCCAAGACCCACCCTAGCCTAAACAAAAATCCGCTCCTAATGTACAATAAACAACAAAGTTTACTGAAAATATTGAAACCTGAAAGGGGAATCAGAGTATGACCAACGTCACACCTTGAGGCAATTTATGTAGGCAGCCTCCTCTTCTCGCGGATCAATCTTTTCAATTTAGAAGGAATTGGAGAGAAATGAAGAGGAGGGAGATTCTTTCTCTTCCATCCTTTAATGAAACTCTAGAACAAAGTGTAAGCGCAACCCTCCTCGCTTCATCTTATATAAGAAACATGTTTTACATGAAAATCAAATGAGGCGCGGATCTTGTTCATGCCTCATTTTAGTATAACAGGCTTTTCAGATTGTACAGGTTAATAATTTGAGTACTAAAACATATACTCCCTCCATCCCAATTTAAATGTCATTATTTCTTTTTTTTTGTTTTGTCCAAATTAAATGTCCCTTTCCAAAAATAGAAATGCAATTTCCAGTTTTGCCTATAAAAGACAAAACACAATCACCACTTTTGAGGATATTATTGTCATTTTACCACATACAAACAAAAGATTTCTTAAAATGTGTGTTTTTAGACCTAGGACATTTAAATTGGGACGGAGGGAATATAATATATAAAGCTTATTTGTGTGTAAATATTATGTAAATGATGCTAAAAACCTATAGGAAATAGGGGAAAGATCCTGTACAAAGTGGTTTTTTGGTAAGAACTATGAGAATCAAAGGAGGGTATTTTTTTATTTTTTTTTCAAATTTTTTTCCCATATTGTTAAACATGTATTATAGTATTGAAATCTAAAAAAAAAAAAAACAAAAAATAAATAAATTTTGGTGTAGAGTAATAACGCAATTACTATTGTAGAGTAATTACATAATTGCTCTAGTGTAAACTAATGCATTTACTTTAATGACGTAATTACACTAAAAAATTTTTTAATTTTTTTTGTATTATTCATCTAGAAATTATGTTTAAACACATGGGAAAAAAATTCTAAAAAAAAAAAAAATTTCCCCCTTTGATTCTCACAGTTCTCACCAAAAAACAATTTGTATTTTTTTTTTGAAAATGGGACGAAACCACAGGCAAAATTTTATTAATCCCGAAGAACTCAAACCCCCCTCCTGAGCGTTTTACCATAGAGGGGAAATAACCAATGATTACAAACAAAGGGCCGAAGCCCAAACAAAAGTGAAAACATACCAATGGGCACGCGGGCCCAAACTAAATACGAAACATACTAAGGCACGCAGCCCAAAGAAACAAACAAACAAACAACAAAAGACTACTAAGTTCAAGCTTGATACTTGTAATCATCGTAATCTCGAGCAGTCTTCTTTGTTGTAGAATAATAGAGCAAACTCACACGCTCGAGGCCCATTTGATGGAGCCTAAAACAATCCCCGTGATCCATACAATCCTCCAACTAACAACCTTGGTCCAAACATTTCGGGTATGTTTGGCAAGGAGCTTTTAAAAGCTTTTAGGAGCTTCAAGCTAACTCTATAGTGAAAAGCTACTAGTAGTAGCTTTTAAGAAAAAGCTCTACTAGCTACAAGCTTTTAGTTAGTAAATGACACAAATACCCATTCTATTTTAAAATTAAAATAAAAACCTTCTTTACAATCTTTTAATTATGACCATTTTGGTCATTTTATACATTTTATTAAAAGCTCCAGCTACTCTGCCAAACACCAAAATATATTTAAAAAGCTTTCAGCTAACAGCTTGCAGCTACCAGCTTGCAGCTTCCAGCTACCAGCCTCCAGCTAGTTTTGCCAAACATACCCTTCACCTCTAAAGATAATGAATCTGGACACTAGGAAGTACAGATGTACTTTGAATCTGGACATATGATATGTCCATATCCACTCCAGCACCAAATAGTCATAAAACAAACTCTTTGCATAACCAATCGAAGCCCAACACAGCAACAGTAGAGCATGAGTAGGCCCAATAATCTGTCATAAACCCTACCCAAATACCTAATGAAGTAGCCCATTAACATATAAAAATTCCATATAATAATTTGCGTATCGCGTACGAATAGTGGTGCATTTTTGCGCTTCGCGCCTAGGTTTTGGACCCTATCGCTTTTGTGCGCCTATTAACCATTAAACCAAGATCACAACTTGTTCATACGTTAAGACAATTTCTAGCTCTAGGAGTGTGTATTAATTAACTGATTATGTTTTTATCATCAACAACGGAGATGAAATGGACAGGTCCGCTTGAAGCAGATGAAAGGAACTAGACCACTCCCATTGGAGCCTTTGTCTAGTAGGTGGTTTGGAAGGGATTGGTTTAACATAGTGGAAGGGTTTCGTTTGGAATATGATGGGCTCATCCTAACTTTCTGAATAAGTAAAAAATTAAAAGGTTTTTTTTTTTTTTTTTTTTTTTTTTTTTTTTTTTTTTTTTATAAATTAAATAAAAGAAAACGTAGGTAATGAAGTGGATGTTTGGAATGGTTTATGCTTGTAGGAAAAAGTGAGTTTCAAAGAGTTGTAGTTAGAAATGATGTGGCATGCTGAGGTGACGGTTTGGAATTCCAAACCGCCTCTACCATTGTAGATGCTCTAAGCATGATGCACAATGCGCATGACTTGTGAAGTTAAGTTGAACATAAAAAGAAATAATATTTCTATATCTACGATGATAAAACATATCTTTTTAGTTAACTGGTAAGATACAACAACTGGTATAATTATGCTATATCCAACACGATACAATATTGGGTTAAACATTTATATTAAGAACTTGTTAATCAAAGGCCGATCTAGACTAATATTTTAGTTTCTAACATTTATAAAACATGGATCAAACATAAACCCTAAAAACTACGAAACCCTAGTTATCTAGGTATAATCGTCCATTGTTGAGACATATGGATAACGACACCAACCACAACTATTCTATAATAGACCATAACAAAAGGAGAATCCATGCATATTATATAACGATGAGATACTTGGATATTCTTTTTACTCGGATATTCATTGGGTTGAAAACTTCATTAATATCGTGTAACCCTTCTATCTCCACCTCCTTATCTTATTAGACTAAATGTAATTTTTATGTAGTCCAGGGTAGTTTTGGTAAATATCCCCTTTAGTATATTTACCCCATTCATATCCTAAATTGCAACAACTTCAATACAATAAAACAATACACTAAACGTTGTGTTCCTGAGTTTCATTTAAGAAAGAAAGAGAAGGGAAGTGAAAGGAAAGAGAAAGTTGATTGTGTTCTAGAGATTTTTTTGGAGAGAAGTGAAAGAAAGAAAAAAAAAACTTGTGTTCTAGATATTTTTTTTTTGTAAAGAAGTGGAAAGAAGAGAAGCGAATTGAAGGGAAGTTTGGGGCTAAATTTTATCCTTAGGAATTAAGAAGGAAGTTGAGCGGAAGGAAAATAAGAGAAGAGGAGACAAATGAAGGAAATGAAAAGAAAAGGAAATACAGTTTTTCTCTTCTCTTCATTCTTAAGTAAACTCAGGAACGAAGCGTAAATTCCTTTCCTCTTTCGGTATTAGACTATCATCCATAGTCGGAGAAAGAAAATTGGTGAGGTACACAGTCAACGTTTACAACATCAAATAATCTTTTGGTCACCAACTTCTACTTCTGTTCTTGATTGAAGCACACAACTGCTTTTATTATTGACTCAAGCACATCGATTGTGTCTACTCAGTTCATCAGACTGAAGCACACAATTACCTATGAACATCCTCACCACTGTTATCATATCTCGGTGAATTAAATTTCATGCGAAAACTAATTTGGTGGACTATATCTACGTGGTGAATGGTTCCAGGCGCAACCTTCTCTAAAACTAGAGAAAGCAATGATAACTAAGATTGAAAGAAAGAAGAAGCAGAAGAGAGATTCGATCAAACCAAGCTGATATTATTCATTCTATAACTCGGTTCTTATACACTCACACACCAACTAACTTTAACTAACTTTTGAACTTTACAATCTTGACAAAACTAACCCTGACATTACAACTTTTATAGAAATTACTCTTATTTCATTATTATACTATACTGCTAAACATGATTCTTGTCCTCAAGAATCAACAATCTTCAAACAAAATCAAGGAACCTCAATTGAAACTCATCATCCAACTCCCAAGTTGCTTCAGAAATGGGCAGGTCTTTCTAATGAACCAAAAACTGCTAAACCATCGTGTTATCATGCATAACAACTCGTTTATCCAAAATAGCTCTAGGCTGTAACAAGAACCTAGAACCAAATGGAATAGGAAACACAGGAGAGTGGTCACCATGAGCCTTTTTTAACAATGACACATGAAACACATTGTGAATCTAAACCTCACCAGGAAGGTCCAGTTTATAGGCCAGATTACCAATCTTTTCAGTGACCAAGAAGGGTCCAAAGTACTTAGGCCCTAACTTAGAGTACTTTTGCATTCTCAAGGTGGACTACACAAATGGTCTAAGGCCTCAATGGTTCATTGATTGGAGAAGCAAGCTTTGTCTCAATGGCCCATTGAGAAGCTTTGTCTCAATTGCCCATTAAGGCCTCAATGGTCCGTTGGGATTTTTTTTTTAATTTTTAAATGATTGGAGAAGCTTCCTCGAGAAGCTTTGTCTCGATGGCCCATTGAGGCCTCAACAACCCATCTTTGATTTGTCTCAATGGCCCATTGAGGCCTCAACGGCCCATTGCTTTGTCTCGATGGCCCATTGAGGCCTCAACGACAAATCAAAGATGGGCCGTTGAGGCCTCAATGAGCCATTGAGACAAAGCTTCTTGAGGAAGCTTCTCCAATCATTTAAAAATTAAAAAAATAAATAAATCCCAACGGACCATTGAGGCCTTAATGGGCAATTGAGACAAAGCTTCTCAATGAGCCATTGAGACAAAGCTTGCTTCTCCAATCAGTTAAAAAATAAATCTCACACTACACTTCTTTTTTACAATTACCAATCATTACCAGTCATTACCAATCATTCCCAATGATTGGTCAATGATTACCAATAATTGGCAAACCTCAATGGGTTGTTGAGGCCTCAATGGGCCATCGTTTTCACTTTTTTGTAAAAGGATGGGTCGTTGAGGCCTCAATGACCCGTCGTTTTTTCCAGATTTGGCCTCAATGACCCATCCTAGGGGTGTCTAGGGTTTTTTTGGGGATGTCTAGATAGCATCACCCTTTGATAATCCTTAAGGTGGACTTTTTCATTCTCAAGGTGGACTGCACAAATGTTCTAAGTTTCAAATAGACCCAGTCACCAACACTAAAACTTCTTTCACTTATTTTCTGATTAGCACATTGTTTCATCCTGTTTTTAGCTATCAATAAAGCTTCTTTCAGTTTCACAATCATAGCCTCTCTTTCCCTATGCAATTCTTCAACAGCAACCACATAAGTGTTATTTGGAATATAAGGGATATGCAAGGAGGAAATCCATATAAAGTTTCAAAAGGAGTAGTTTGAATTGAGGAATGATGGTAGTATTGTACCACCACTCTGCTAGGCTCAACCATTTCATCCATTGATTAGGATTATGCATACACATACATCTGAGATAAGTTTCCCGGCACCTATTCAATACCCCAGTCTGCCCATCACTTTGAGGGTGATATGCAGTTGAAAAAGACAATTGTACCCCTTGTAACTTCATAAACTCCTTCCAGAACTGGCTTAAAAACAGTGGATCCCTATCTGAAACTATGGTCATAGGATAACCATGTAGTTTAAAGATAGTATCTAAGAAGACTTGGGCCACTTGTGGTGCTGAATAAGGATGGAACAGAGAAATAAAATGGGCATATTTGGTCAACATGTCCACAATGACCAATATAGTATCTTTGCCCTGTGACTTTGGAAGCTCACAAATAAAATCCATTGAAAGGTCAGTGAAAACATGTGTAGGGGTGGGTAGGGGCTGCAACAAACCTGGATTAGCAATGGGTTCATATTTAGCATGTTGACATTCAGGGTAGGCTTTGACAAATAAGAACACCTCTTTAGAACACCCCTTCCAATAGAACATACTCTGAATTCTCTTTAGAATGGGAACAAAACCTGAATGTCCTTTGAAGGGTGAAGCATGAAATAACTTGAAAATATACTGTTTAAGATCATAATCATTCCCAATCCATAACTTCCCTTTCTTTTTTTAACAACTGACCATCCCATGACACATTGTTCACAGCTTCTCCATTAGACAATTTTTCAATCAAAGAATGTACCTTTTCATCATGTATCCATGAATTCTTCACCTTATCCAATAATAATGGATCAATGGTACTGATGCCCATTTCAAATAAGGCCATGTTAGGAACTCTTGACAGACAATCAACAACAACATTCTCAAAACCTCGTTTATAGGCAACCTCATAATGGTAGCCCATTAACTTGGCTAACCATGTCTGTTGTAAGGGTGTAGTGATCTTTTGGGTCAAAAGATACTTAAGAATCTTATGATCAGTCTTAATGACAAACTTTTTAACAATCAAATAGTGGTGCCATTGTTTAACAGCCACGAGAATAGCCAAAAGTTCTTTTTCATAGAATGATAAAGATTGTTGTTTAATTGGCAAGGCTTTACTAATAAATGCTAAAGGATGACCCTCTTGCATTAGCACACCCCCAACCCTTTTGATGATGATTCATTCTCTACTATGAAAACTTTTTCAAAATTTGGTAAAGCTAATACAGGAGCAGAAACAAGTACCTCTTTCAGTTGTTCAAAGGCAGATTGAGTTGTTTGAGACCAAATAAAGGCATCCTTCTTCAATAATTCTGTCAACGGCTTGGCAATAACCGATATCCTCTCACAAACATTTTGTAATAGCCTGCCAATCCTAAGAAGCCCCTTAACTGTTTAATGTTTTGTGGAGTTGGCCATTCTTTAACTGCCACTACATTCTTTAGATCAGTTTACGCCCCTATCTAGAAATGAGATGACCCAAGTATTCCACAGGCTGGCCACCAAATGAACACTTTGAGTTTTTTGCATACAAAGAATGTTGCCTAAGTAACAACAAAACCTACTCCAAATCTTTGACATGTTGCACCATGGATGGACTATAAACCAAAATGTCATAAAAACACTAAAGTTGTTTTCCTCATTAATGGTTTAAAAGTCTCATTCATTAAAGATTGAAATGTGGCAGGTGCATTTGTTAAACCAAATGGCATCACCACAAATTCAAACAGTCCTTGATGGGTCCTAAAGGTTGTTTTATGGATGTCCCTTTCATCCATTCTAATTTGATGATAACCAGCTCTCAAATCCAGCTTAGAAAAAACTGTTGCTCCTCCCAACTCATCTAATAATTCTTCTATCAAAGGGATAGGAAATTTTTTCTTAATGGTTGCTTCATTTAACTGCCTATAATCAACACAAAATCTCCAAGACCCAGCTTTCTTTTTCACTAAAACCACATGAGAAGCAAATGAACTTTTGCCGTTTCTCACTACCCCAGTGTCTAACAATTCTTTTGTCAAATTCTCTAATGCATCTTTCTGTCCTGTGGGATATCTATAAGCTTTTTGATTGATGGTAACATTCTCATCTTTCAGACAGATCCTATGATCACATTCCCTTTTTGGTGGTAACACAATTGGAACAACAAATACATCATCATACTTTTTAATAGTTCATCTAATGCTTCATTGACAATGGAATCAGTTATCTTAGCATCATGCTGATAACTATCCTCAACAGACTGCAAACTGAACAGTTGCATCGAGGATACATAATCAGAATGTTTCAGCATATTTTCTATCTTTTCAGCACTACAAATAGACACCTCATTGTTTTCAACACCTTTTAATTCTACCCAATGTTCTCTCACTTTAAATTTCATGGTTAATTCCTTAAATTTCCAGATAATATCATCCAAAGTTTGTAACCATTGAACTCCTAAGACCATATCATAATTAGTCAAAGGAATAAGAATCACATCAGCTCTAAACCAATTACCTTGCATTTTCCATTGGAAATCTGGGCACATTTGAGTACAAACAATCTTGTTTTCATCCGCTACAACTACACTAACTTCAGAAATGGTAACAGTGGGACATTGCATCTTCTTGGCTAATTGCTCATTTATAAAATTATGACCGGAACTATAATCATTTAATATATGTAGGATCTTTATGCCAATTGACCCTTTTACCCTCATGGTGGAATAAGAGGGTAATCCCATCATAGCATTTAATGAGATCTTGGGTTCTTGAATGTCTTGAGCCATAATCTGATTATAGTTCAAGTGTTCAACTTCTTATTCCATTTCCATCTCAACTAACTCAATGGAAAAGAGTTGTTTATTCTTGCAGACATGCCCCTGAGAATACTTCTCAGTGCATCCAAAACATTCCCCTTTGCCTTTTTCTCCTTTATTTCTTTGTGTGTTAGAGTCCACCTTCTTGAGTTAAGAGGTTTTGAGCTAGGTAATAAGGGTATTTTACAAGTGTTTGCCACAGGAAATGGCTTATTATTATTATTATTATTATTATTATTATTATTATTATTATTATTATTATTATGATTCCAAGAAGTGGACCTATTACTCTTGTTCTGAGGAGGATTAATGGCTACTAATGCCTCATCTTGCATTCTTGCCAAAAGGAAAGCTTTTGGAAGATTTCTTGGCCTCAACTTCTTAGTTGAAACCCAATCTCAGGCTTCAATGCTCTAAGGTAAAGACTTACAACATATTCATCACAGATTGTAACCTTTGTTAAAGCCATGTCAAACTGCTGATTCAATTCTTCTAATGTACCAGTCTGTCTAATAGCAGCTAGTGCACCCATAGCATCTTAATTCAAGATTAACCCAAATCGTGCAAACACAACACTCTTGTATTCATTCCAACTAACACCTTCAATGATGCCTCCTCTAGACTGTACAAAGGATTGATGCCATAACAGGGCTATATCTTCCATATGCACAATTGCATGTATAACCTTCAAATTCTCAAAAGTTGCATCAATTGCAAAGAAATGTTCAACTCTACACATCCATCCTTCTACATTGACTCCATTGAACTTTGGAAAGTCGATTTTGGTCAAACGGTTGTGATGAGTTTTATGGGTCATTCCAGCATTGAATTGACTGTTATGAACCATATTATTATTATTATTATGATTATTATTATTATTATTATTATTATTATTATTATTATTATTATTATTATTATGATTATTATTATTGTTGGTGTTCAGGGATTGGATGGTTTTCAAGATTTCATTCATTTGATTCTCTAGTTGTGATTTCATGGATGCAATGTTCTCTGCATTCTTGATTGCAAAACTTCTCAGCCCTTCAATTTCAGTGAGATTTTTACCAGCTATGGCTTCTAAGCAATTCAATGTATTGCCATGTTCTTGAATATTCTGTTCTAAATTCTGATTTCGAGTTGTCGTCATTGTTTTGAAGGATCGATTATGGAATTGTTAGGATAATGAATGATTGAAATGAATTGTTTATAAGAATTGAATGATCACAAATTGATCAATTCAATGGAATGATATGATCATGAATTGATCACATCGGCGATTGAAAGAAACAGAGTATTGAAATGAAACGAGATTGGAACGAGAAATGAAATGAAAAGATGATCAAAATGGTGGGTTTTTATGGTGGTCGGAGTTAGTTACGGTGGTGATTGGTGGTTAGTTACGGTGGTGGTGGATAAACAGTGATCGGAGGTCGAGAGAATCGACGGCTCTGATACCACTTGATAGCTAAGATTGAAAGAAAGAAGAAACAAAAGAGAGATTCGATCAAACCAAGCTGATATTATTCATTCTTTAACTCGGTTCTTATACACTCACACACCAACTAAATTTAACTAGCTTTTGAACTTTACAATCTTGACAAAACTAACCTCTTACATTACAACTTTTACAGAAATGACTCTTATTTCATTATTATACTATCAAGCAAGCTCCTGTGGCAAAACCTTAACCATAGTTTACCTCTAGTGCAACTTATTTCCGGTGCAAGTGAAACCTCTTCTACTTCCAACGAAACCTGATGAATCACTGGTTTGGAGGATGGGTCGCAACTTTTCAAGAATGGGAAAGAATCTGTGAAAATAACACCTCCAATTAATGCTTCAAAACTCCCTTTGCTACCAAGTCCAACAGCCGAGCAATCGAATTTTAAACCAGGAAATCTAAGCTCGACGTGTTTGACAAGTGATGAACTCGAGTTAAAAGGGCAAAAGGTGAATGTTTTTGGTGTATAGAAAGGTTTGTCCCTTGGCACAATTGTAAGAAAAAACAACTTTATATACTTGAGGTGGTTGAGGATGAAAAACAAGCATCAGAAGAGGATGAAGACAGTGTTACTTGAGTCTCTTTTTAGGGACACAAAGTGAGTTAAGGGGAGAGTATTGTTACGTTTTATTTTATATTCTTGAACTATTTTATGTGTCTTTAATATTATCTAAGTCTAGGGGGTATTATGTTTAAGTATGATGTTCAGGGGGTGCTTTATGTAATTGCATTGTATATATCTGTATGGTATGGTATGGTATGTTATGTTACGTTACTTGATTGAAATCATGATGAGATTTGGTAATATCTTCTCCTAATTTTGAGCTTCTCTCTCGTAATTCTGATTTAACCCCAATCAAAATTGAATGCCACAAAAAAGACTTTATTATGAAACGCAAAACATAATAGTAATTTTGGTGGTAGGAGGCAAAGCGCATCAGATTGTTGAATGCCAAAAACAAATTGGTGGGGAAGAAAGAACTATACACATAGGCTGCAGAATGGCAAACGAAAAAAAATTGGGTCTTAGATCTCAAAAGATTTTTCGTTCTGTGATATATTGATACCATGAAAAATTTTGGGTGTTCAATTCATTAATTTGCAAATATAATTTTAGTACATGATAAAGAGATTACTTCTATATGTATCATAATAATGTTTAAATTTGAATATCGAACTAACTAAAAGATATACCATAATGATAAATATACACCGACTAATAGAAAGCTTAATGATCATTAAGTATGCATAATCTTCAATTTTGATGAAATTTAAAACTACATTAGAAGACAATCAAGAATGGAAAGCTTATATATGTTCCCAAGGAGTAATACAATGCCTAAAAGTATAATATGACACTTTGATGAACCTGATATAAATACAATAACTAAAGCATAATATAATAATTTAAGGAAGAAGCAGAATATACAAAAAAACTCACAACACACTACTACCAAATCACATCATGAGTCTCTAACACCCTGTTCCAGAGTTTTATCTAAGGGGGAAGAGAAAGGAATCCCTCCTTATTTTTCTCTCCTTCCTTTCTCTCGTGTTTCTTCCAAATTGGAAAGACAGGATTTATGTCTAAAAACTCCACTATTTTCCCTTTTCTTCCCTTTTCAATTCCTTTCTCTTCCCCTACTAAATGAAACTCTGGAACATAGTTTAGCAAGACTAGTGAGACGTCAAAGCAAGTTATAAATAATTGTGGAATAATAGGCCACTAGCAAAGAAAGAAAAAAAAACTAAAACAAGGAGGCATGATCCGCATAGTGCGATAATGGATTCGCGATAATGCCATCCAGGGAATAGTATGGGTAAAGGAAAGATACGAATAGCGAAATAGTGTCTTCTCCAATTTTAGTCCCATCTTTATCGTAGCAGATTACAGTTACCACATCAATGTCCAATTAACGAACAATACTTTTCCAGCACCAAGAATCATGAGAAACACAAAAACTAGTTTGGTCATTTCATTTCGTATCATACCATACCATACCTGGAATTAAAGAATATTCGAATGCTGATTGTTATCTTAATATCAAGAGTATATCCGTGGGCGGTGGGCCAGGACCCAATGAAAGCAAGTCTGAAAATAATCTTTTACTTCCTTATCTCAACTTCATTACTCCACATACACAACTAGTACAACGCGTCCACTAAATCTCCCAAACTAGGCTTAGGGAGATTTCTTTAACACACAAAGTCTTTAGAAATTCGCATAATGCATACTTAAATCAAACTAGTAATGTTGACAGAGATTTTTTAAATGATCAGAGTATGACCAACTCCACACCTTGAGGCAACATTGGTGGGAGCCGAACTCTAGCAGAAGATCAAGCAGCTTCCTCGTTCTCCAAGAAGTTCTTTGCAACTTTGATTCCCTTGTGAGCCTGTGATCGAGGATCAATAACAATCTTCTTAAGCGCATAAGCATTTTGTATAATGTACGCAACAAGTTCCTGATCACCATTTCCACCATAATAACCCAAAATTTGGAAAAGCTTTAGGTGTTCATGGTGATGAGCAGTAGCAATATGTGTTGCTTTCCTCCTCTTTCCCATTGGTGAAAAGCAGAATAGCTGAAAAACACGTTACATTTGTATATTAATAATTGTTTCTAGGAATTTACATGAATCATTGCTCATTAAACAATTAAGTGGGAAGTTTGCTAATTTAGAAGAAGGACATAAACACATGTCCTGGTAATTTAATAAATGTAATGAACATAAGAATCTTCTTTCGTTCATTTAAAGAAAGAGCTTTATCATATGTCCATTCATTCATTCATTCATTTACGTATATGAATGTTTGTTTATGTTCGTTCACATATTCATTCAAATATGTTTGTGACGAAGGTATCTAGCCTTTAATTTAGACACTTATTGCTTACATATATCATGTGATGATAATTGAATATAGAATATAATTTTGTTCTTGTTATCTCCTGTATTAGTTGGTGTTCATTTGGATTTGTCTCCTTGGTTTAAACTATTAATAAACTGAACATAAAAATCATGAACATAAGGAAAACCGTTGGCCGGTTTAATTGTTCATGTTCGTTCCAAGTTGAACGAATGGACATTGGACATGAACAAACCTTTTCATGTTTGTTTGATTCATTAACAGCCTAATAGCTGCCATTGTATCTAATTAAACATGAGTGACAAAACCCAAACCCATGGAACATTCAGGATTACTATTATGCTGTTACAGCAGTTAATTAATTGGAATTAGAGTAAATACCTCGATTGTAAATGTATACAGATTTGGAAACACATTAACTAAAGAAGCAAAGTTTAGTAGACAATTATCTCTTTGAACGTCGATTGAGAGCCTCAATTTCTTTACATTTGGCAGTCGACTAATGGAACGAAGCTTTGAAATTTTCTGATAAAAGAAAAAAAAAACTCAAAAGAAATGCATGTTAAAGGTTATAATCACATTCTTAGAGAGGAACTACTAACCATGGGATAATATATCTTGAAGGAAAGAGCCTGAAGGGTTGATACACAAGATGATATCTGGCCAAACACAATATTACTCAACCCTGCAACTCCTTGACTCATAACAACCTTTTTAAGGTTTGAAAGATTACTTAGGCGCAAATCTATTGGTTGGCCCACGTAGGTGAATGACTCGATTGCAAAATCAGATAAATAAACTGACTCCACATCTGGACATTTCACAATTTCAACGTGTTTCAAGTTAAGGTCTCGTCCACCAACATGAATATGATTCAAGAATGAAGACTCATGGATGGAAAGCGTCTCAAGATGTGGAGATTTTGTTAGCAACTCGCCAAGAATTGGTTCCATGATGTTAACATTATTCAAGTGAAGTTTCTTTAGAGACTCCAAATTTGAGGGTATAGATATGACATCGTGTGGTCTGTTCCCAAATGGTAATCTTGAAGGGAAATCATAGCTGAACATATCATAATTCTCTTCGGGTGTCTCAAAATCTAGTTCCAGAATCTCTACTTTCTTATTTATGGCAAACCTAAGCCACTTGTCAATGAGGGTAGTATATTCAGCGTCCAAACAGAAATGAATCCGGAAGTGATGTACCCTCGGCTGAACATAACTCATGATGACACCATTTACCTGTTTGGCGTAGTCAGATAGCTTTGAAAAATATAACTCAAAATCATTGAATATATCATCCAAAGCTTCTCGGGCATCAAAATTCAATTTCGTTAGATTAGACCACAAGAATCTCCACCTTGTGGAGAGAATGCTGGTTACCGCCGCCTCCTTTATGGGCAACAGACACAACACCATTAGAAGAATATCATCTGGCATTCGGCTGATGAAGTCTTTTGAATTCAATCCTTTACGTCTCCTCTACGCAAAATAGAGGACATTACTAACATCTGGCATTCGGCTGACCTAGAATGATGCTACTCAATTCAATGGCATAACATTTAAGGTCTACTCAGAAGTAATTGAACTAAAGGCTACAATAAAAATTTCGATCCGTATCAACGAAAGATTGTGACAATGGAAAAAAAATTATTAGGGATAATCAAAGTGATCGGACTAAATTACATTAAAATCAAATTAACATGTAGCATGTTATTAAGAAGACCCAAAACACTAAACACAAAACACAAAACACAAAATACAGATCGTATGAAATTAAGGAGAGGAAGCAAGAATTCACCTTGTTTGCAGCACCTCTACGCCTCATTTGGTTCATCATTGTTATGAAGAAGAAAACCTGAAGAGTTTGCGTTGAAGTTGACGGCTTAAGCGGTGGTTTTATACTTGGGCCATGATTTCTTTATACAAATTCCATTGCAATTGGGCCATAGTTTTTTATATTTCGGACAATTGATTTTCTAACGGTAAATTTATTTTGCCATTTTAAAAGTAATGAAGGTTTGACTTAGTTGAAGTAAAACAAACCGAGTGCAGATTCTGTCAGGAGGATATAGAGACTACTTCGCATATTTTTACCGGGTGTCGCTACTCAAATGAGGTGTGGTATCGGGTTGAAAATTGGTGCAAGATTAGTCATTCATTTTTGTTTGATATACCGGATTTGTTGCAAATACCGGAATCTCAAGCTGTGTCTAAAGATTCAAAGAACATCCTCCGTGGCATCTTGTAGACGACCATTTGGATGCTATGGAACGAAAGAAACGAACGAGTTTTTAATGATAAGAAGAGGCATCCGGTTCAGCTAGTGGAAAACATCAAAGCGACGGCTTATTTTTGGATACGTAATAGATCCCGTTGGAAATTTAAGGATTGGAAAACTTGGTGTAATTTCCCTTTGGATTGATGTATCTTGTTTTCGCTTAGTCCTTGTTTTAAGGACTAGCGAGTTTTGTTAATGAAGTTTTCCTTTCAAAAAAAAAAAAAAAAAACAAAATTAATTGACTTATAAATGAGTATTAAGAATTGACTACGGTTGAATTCAAAAGATTTGCCTTACGTCCTTCTTTATTGAATCATGATTTCTTTTTTAATATCTTTACTTTAATTGGAATATTTCATTGTTTACAAATATCTCCTCTCCAAGTTGTTAGAACTTCTTTATAACTATAACCCGGTAAAGATCACTAACTAGTTTGTTTTAAGGCAATGATCATATTATTGCTGAGAGTTTGAATGAATTTTGAGAGTAAGAAGTTAAAGAGTAAATATCACTATAACCCTATAGGGTGACTTAAAACACTTGAGCTGTGGATTTGAAAGAGGTAAGTAGAAGTGTTGATAAAATTATGCTTACCTAAGTCAACCTTAAGTTCATTTGAAAGTTCAAGTAGCGGATGTGAAGGATTCGTTTTGAATATCACCAAGTCAATTAAAGGGAATGAGCCAAGTGTGTATTACGGAGAATCCTCCTCGATTCATTCTCAACATAATTAAACGTATGTATAGTTGGCTATATATATTCTTCGATGTGGTATCTAGAACATATCACAGCCGCTTTCATGGGAATGTACCAAGTCGAAAGACAATTAAGCCAATCGTAATAGAAATGAGGACAAAGCAATGCTCACATGATCGAGCCAGTGATTGTAAATAGTGAAGAATTCTTTTTAGAAGAAAAAAATCTACACCAAATATAACTACACGAAAGAACATAAACACACATCCATTGTTCATATTTGAACCTGATGTTTTTCAAGTGAAGATCTCATCTACCGGCACAAATGTGAGTTAAGTATCCAGACCCAAAGATAGAAATCGTCTCAAGATTGGGAGACTTTATTAACAACTCCCCAATAATTTATTCGCTCACGTTTAGCTTATTCTAGTATGGTTTCTACCGATCGTGGCTATCTGTTAATCTTTAAATGGAAATTATAATTAAAAGTATTATGTTGATGATTCTTGTTAGTTAATGCCAAATACAGTTCAAGAATCTCTACCTTCTTTTCTGCAAACTTGAGCCATTCGTCAATGACACTGCTATAGTCACAGGCGATATAGAAATGGATCCTGAAGTATGAAAGGCTGAAACGTCGTGTGGTTATAACTTATAACATCGAAAAGACCAGTCTCCTGTTTCATGTACTTAGAGAACTCCTAAAGATATAACCTGTAATTCATGTCTGTACTATCTAGAGGTCTTCTTCCATCAATATGCAGCTGCTTTAAATTAGGCCACAAATGCTCCAATCTAGAGATCATTTAAAGTTGATCGTTGACGACCCCTCTTCACAAAGTGAAAGACTTAGTAATCTTAACAAATCAAATATTGGTAAAGCGCTAGAATGATGCCACTCGGTATAAATAAATGATAATGTACACGACTAAACATTTAAGGTCTATTCAAACCATCTTATAAAACCACTTAGATTATACATAAAAGGTAAAGCTAAGACCACCAATCATTATATAAATGAACACTAACAAGTTGAAAGATCCTAAAAGTTAACATTTGTATAATAATAATAATAGGAGAAGGTAGATTATGGAAACTGTCTCAAGTTGTTGAGATTTTGTCAATAGTTCCCTACGGTAACACATTAAATATGATTTGAACATAAGCAATACAATCAAAAGTACAACTATCATTATATAGTTGAAATAGTATATACCGATAATATTAAATCCAAATGAAACCCAAATGGTGGCATTAAATATAGTTTTAGGAAATACATGTGATAAAATGTATTTCAAATACAAATAAATGTTACTTAAAATAAGCGAAGTCCGGACGTTATTTACCTATACGCATACAGTTATAAATTTGTTATGGAATCTTTACAAAGTTTATATATTTATGTTGAGACGTAGTTGTTTATAAGATGTAAATATTAGAGGGTGTTTGGGATTGTGTTTTGAATCTGATTTTTAGATTATTGCGTTTTGAAAACGCAGATAATCAGTTTTTTAGGCTACCAAAACGCAATAATCTATAAGCAGCTCCACCCCTGCTTTTCCAAAACGCATAATCTGTTTTGAATAATCAATCCCAAACACCCCCTAAACTGGATTGTATAAAAGATTGCAAATACTACTAAGAAAATATTTATGATTTACCTGTTCATATTTATTCATATAGTATATCCTATTGATCATTGCAAATACTGATAGCTTGTAATATCATTTAAAGATGCATACTGTATTAACTTATAAAGCAATTTTTCCTATGAAAAGCCAATAGATTGAAGGGAATGAACCACAGAAATTATATCCAACTTACATAAAGAAAAAAGTTGTCTCATGACTATCCTAGAACCAAAATCATGGTTGATTTTGGTTTGTAACAAATACAGATATGTCTCTTATGATTGTTAATTAAGATGTGATGTTGCAAACCTTTGACAAATTAGAGAAACTGTATTACTTTTACACATTTTCATAGTATGACCAGATTGACACCTGGAGGTGATATTGGTACAAGCTGCCTCTTTGCAAAAGACCGAGCACGCTTCTCGTCCTTTAAAAAACGTCTGTTCAACGCTTGGTATCGAGGATCTATGACAATTTTCTGGAGTGCAACAGCATTCTCTATCACGTAAGCAGCAAGTTCAAGGTCGCTTACTCGACCAGTATACCCCAAGATTTGGAAAAGTTTGAGGTGCTCATGACGGTGAGTAGCGACATGCATTACTTTCTTCCTCTTCTTGATTGGTAAATACCAAAGTAACTGCATAAAAAAGATATAAAATTTGGTTACAATGACACTATTTTTCGCACAGATGTTATGCCATTAAATTAACTTCTTCACTGGACATAACATAAGTACCTTAACTGTAAGAATCTCCAAACTTGGACAAGCTTCAACTATTGAAGTGAGGCTTAGTAAACTTTGATCTTCATGAGCTCTGACTATCAGTATCAGTTCTTTGAGATTTGGTAACATAGGTATGGAATTGAGCTTTAAAACTCGCTGCAACAAGAAGTTTAACAATTTCACGATATATATCTATTAATGGTTATATACACAGTACAGACGAATTGCGAACCTGGGGATAATATTCAAAGAAGGAAAACACTTGCAAGGATGAAGCAACTGATGATATGGGCTTGAACATATTATCTTCCAACCTCACAAATCCTTGATATATAAGTTTGCTAAGGTTTGGAAGATTAGCTAGATTTAAATCTATACGGACACCCTTGTAGTCAAACGACACCAGATCAAAATCTGATAAATGAACTGATCTCACATACAGGCATTCATGTATCTTAAAGTGTTTTAAGTTTAGCGCTCGTCCACTTACCCGAATATGGATCAAGTGTCTGGAACCATGAATAGATATCGTCTCAAGATTGGGAGAATTTATTAGAAATTGTTCAAGAATTTCATCCCTTACATCAACATTCTTCAAAAATAGTTGTTTAAGAGACGGTATCTCCACAAGAGTAGCATTTGACGATGGCCATTTAAAAAGGTGTCCAATGTTTCTATGCGATAATCGTAAAGGGAAATTGTAGTTGTGGAAACCATCAAAATAGAGGTGATCATTGTTGTCTACAAAATCTACTTCAATCACCTCAACTTTCTTCTTAACCGCAAACTTGAGCCAGTCATCGATAACTGTTTGATGATCATCATTCAGCTCGAAACGAATCCTGAATTCTTTAACTGTTGGGTGGTTATAGCTTCTGATGACACCATTCACCTGGTCCAAGTACCTGTCACGCCCTGTAAAAAACAGTCTCCTCCTATTCCTTGCCATCTTTTTTAGTTCGTCGGTACCATCAAAGTTCAATTTCATTAGATTACGCCACAAGAACCTCCATCTTGTGCACACGCTGCTTGTTACAACTGCATACTTCATCGGCAAAAGATACAAAATCATAACAAGAATATCATCTGGCAGTTTGTTGATGTAATCCTTCGAATCTGATCCCTCGTCAACCTCCTACAAAAATCCAACTCATCAATAACCTTAAACACGCATCAATCAATCAATCATACCCAGTATATCCCACGAAGAGTAGAAACTATTGGTAGGGTCAGGGGAGGGTGAGATGTAGGCACACCTTACCTCTACCCATAAGGATAGAGAGGCTGATTCCAGAGAGACCCCCGGCTCAAAAAGAGAGAACAAAAGACAGGCAAGCATACAAGTAACAAGACAAGCACCACAGGGATATATCGCTATCGGCTAACGGGCCAAGTGCAGTGATAAGCTAGTAAGATAGTGCATAAACCTTAAACACGCATCAAAACCACAAAAAAACCAGGAAAGATTATCAAATTTTCAATCCGGCGACAAGGTGAAACCCTAAAATTAAACAAAAACTCAAGAAATGTGTCTCTAGATGAATGCTACTAATTAATATAAAGATGAATCTAATTAAACCCTAAAACGTTGATCCAGATGAGTTATTCTCTATAGAAAGAAAATCAAGGTATAATCGACATCAGATTGTATGAACTTAACTTCACTTTCCTTAAAGATCGAAATCATTTGAAGGAAACCACAAAAATCAATCGGTAAATCACAGCCCATTAAATAATGAATCAACATCGATTATGAATTCACCTTGTTTTGGGCAGATCGACGCCTTTTGTTCTTCATTGTTGTTCTTAGTTCTTACACGATTCAAGAAGAAGACGGTAAGTGTTTGTTTCTAACCCTTAAGCGGTGGTCAGAAAGATATTCAGTATTTTTATGCATGGCCTTTTAAGCTGCAAATATTGGGCCCTGGTTTGTTTTTATACAGACTTGGTCCAGTAATTGCAACCAAACCGTCAGTACATTTGGTACAAAATTTGAGATTTAAACATAAAGGATACTAATATCTATAGCCCATTTATGTCAAAGCGAGGTGATATCATGGTTTGATGCGGGTTTTGTGGTTCTTTAAGATCGAGCCTGGGCTGTTCAGTTATTTTGTAGGTAGTTACTAGCTTTCCATGTGATATAGTTATTCTAAACCTTGAAAATATGACAATTGAAGAGTCTCAGGATCTCACCAGATGATCATTTTCTTTTGGGGTCATAACATAGTATTCCCAAGAAGCGATGGTGAATCGAAATGTTGTAAATGGAGAAGATCGAGCTTTTAAGTCATCGCGATAAGAGTTCTCTCCATCCAACATCGCGATAAGAGTTCTCTCCATCCAACATCACGATAAGAGTTCTCTCCATCCAACATAAATGTTGTAAATGGTTATAAATGTTCCTTTCATAATTCAAATCTAACCTCATACTACATTCCTGGACTCGTATGTGATATCTTATATAGTGTTTACTATGATTATTATTTACTTCTTTCTTCGAGCATACTCATCTATCTCAAATGAGTTTTTTAGATATTTTTCATTACCAAGTTTTAGGTATCGATACAATTTGTCAGACTCTCTCATGACCAAACAGATGTTAAGAACTTCACAGAGCCTAACACCAGGCTCAAGGGATAGAGGTCATGACGTTTAGGACCGAAACGAATGATTCCAACTATCGACATATTAGAGTTTGTTTCTGGTCGGACTCCCAGTCTTGTTTCTAATGCATCATTTGCGTTTATATATAGGGTGTACCGCATCTAACCCATCACACCTTTGATGCTCCGAAAACGTACCGGAAATCTTCCCAAAATCCTAATAATTTTTTTTCCAAACACAATCGAAAGTGTGAGGATTGTACAATAAATGGTGTCATGACTGTATCTAAGCTATGGCTTTTATAGTCGTGGTGACTAAGAACTTCTATGTGTGCTCCAATATTTATTTGTTCTTAAAGACTACGCTCTCATGTAGATTAACTTTTGAAACGAGAGTCTTATATAAGATTAAGTTCTTAAAGCTTTATGCCATCCTCACCGGTTTCCATGCCTAATACTGAGGTTAGTTCTATCTCCATGGTTGACAAAAGCGTTGTATTCTTAAGTTTTCAAAAATTTCTACGATATACAATGCGAGACATGGTGACAAACTGTCAAGAAATATGGAAAAGGGTAGACATATGTTGCTCTTAAACAAACTAAGGACGCATAACATTTCCTTGGTGTCCTAAATCTCTTTTCCTCGTATAGTCGAATTGCTATCTATGAAGATTTTTCCTACTAAACTTTGACTATATTCTCTTGTTTCCATCAAATATTCCTTATAACAATTATTTCGAACGCATCCACTCCCCCGTTAGAGCCTACCTATATAATTCTAATAAGTTTCATACGAATAACTCGCCTTATTCTAAATGGTTACAAAGATTCTGACACTAATCTAGGTACAACGTGGGGTATTAAGGTAACGGAGTATGTATTAAATCTTTGGTTTACCTCAAGTAGCGGTCAATCCTAGTTCCTTTAGTTAATGAAAGTCGTATAGTCGTGGTGGTTGACAGATTCTCGAACCTAAGTTGCCGCCTTTCCGGTTGTCATTTTGAAATATTTAAACCTGTCATGTGATTAAAAATCTAAGACTCTATTCTTTGACTAAAATTCATTGAATCCAATATTAATTTATATCCAAATGAAGAAACCTAGTAATCATTGGTTTAGTCTCTTATCTTTGGTATAACTGGCAACACAAAATTTCCACCTATACATACACCCGAACTAAACAATAATGGACCATATAATCGACACTAACTATTTGGTTGAAAGATAAACTTATTGGATTATCCATTTTCTAGGTTGATCGAAATTCATCTTGATACATTTTTGGGCCTCGATTACTATCGCTCCGATTTGATATTCCAAGATCAACTAACTCTACAACCTGTTATACGGTTACGAACCCAATACACAATATTATACTTAAATATGTAGAAATCGATATCAATTAAGTCCGAACGAATGATCTAGTATTTCAATGGTTTAATTTCTAACTTTGGTCTAGTTGGTAAGAAGATACTAACGCGAAATTCATTCTATACATATGTACAACTCATATTCATGGACCATATAATTTGTAATAAGCATTTGGCTAGAGATAAACCTTATCGGATTAGGGGTATCCATTTGGTCGGTTGATTAAGTTTTGCACCTCGGTATCGTGGATCCTTTCAAGTTACAGTGCCAAGTTTTGGTGAGGTGCCAGGTTCTCATGGTTAGCTCACACTTAATCATGAAGAGTTATTCATATATAATATTATTCATTAACGGTCATCATACGCATACATGGAGTTGAGAGGGTAAATATTACTATAGTCACGAAGGTATATCTATATACATGTGTATATAATACTATGTTGAACAAATATCACTTATAAGTCAATTTATAACAAGTATATCGGGTTCTGGTAACTCTCATAATATTACCACTTGACCGTATAATATATTTTGTGCTTTTCAATCCGTAATCCATCACTTATTTGTTTATGATTCTAACATAGTCTGTTTTCTCACATAAGTCTATGGTCATCAGGGTTAACAATTACAACTCTGGCGACTCTTTGGATTTCATAGAACTTTTACGTTCCTGTAAATTTACAATTACATGACGTCAAATGTAATCGTCAATTTACCTCACGGAATCATTCTAGTAATCTTCGTTGTAGTCATCATTTACGTATCTCACAAAGCTCGTATACTAGGCGCACAGGTTCCAAGTCCTGGTAAGCATTCTGGCGTGTTCAGGCACTCAAGTTTTGACTTATTTCGTTTCTTACTTTGGTCAGTCTTATGTAATTTCAAGACATTCCCTAGCTAAGAAGTCTTAGAGCCTTAAACACTAAGTTTCTCTAAGTTGTCCCGGTGTAGTATAGGATATATGAGGATATCTTATTTTGCTACAACCGTTGCTCTGATACCAACTGTAACAACCCGACCCCGGGGTGTCGGTTGGGATGCAGTTGTTACCAAAATTGCACAACGGAAGCAATGTTAACTAATATTTATTGTTTTGATACAAATTCCTATCCAAAATGGTAATTACATAACTTAAATAAATAAATTAATATATATGCAAGGACAATCGCGACGGTCGTCGAAGCAGCTGGTGGGGTGTAATCCATTAGTCGAACCAATCTCTATCTGCTTATCTCTAAATGCTATAAACCGCAACACCGGAAGCAACAATCCTTTAACCAGATATTCTCTAATCCACAACTAGCTATCATATACCTCGCATTTGCCATCCGTCCATCTCCAATACATGAACACATGCTTAAAAGAGTTTTGGGTCAGCAATTATGATGGTGAGTCCATGTAATAGTTAAGTAACTCCAAAACAGGTTTGTCATCTCAAAAACAAGTTCACAAGTTTCCACGACGCAACACATGGTGATGTACAAGCGACACCTCAAACCTATTCACACAATCCATCTACTGCCGTTATGGATTTCCCCTGGCAAAATATATGTCACAACGGTCCTGTAGACCTTAGTGGAGGGTTTTTCGGGCTTCCGGGTCCACTGTGTGTGGGGTTTCCCCAAGTAGTACTACCCACATATTAAGTGGCTCAAATCCCCTGGGTTAATGAGTGTCGGTATGGTATCCGGCAGCTGGTATCTTGTCACATCATACAGTTCATCAAAAAGGAAGCATGCATTCACCCCAAAACAGTAAAACACAAAAAGAGGGGAAAGTACACGAGACTCACCTGTCAAGTCACGCAGTGATATATCTTTCCATTGCCTCGAACTTGTCTATCCATACATGCCAAGCCCTATCATGTTTACAAGTATTAGCGCGTGTAACCGAGTATCGCGGTTACACGTGTGGATAACTAGGACCTTCCTATGTCCTAATGGTTTGTCAAATTGTCCAATGTCTTGGTATGTTATACTAATACTCCAAATGTCACCACCTTTGTATACATATGACAATCATCATTATTTCTAATCTTAGTTATTATATTCGTGTCATAATATCCGTTTATGTCATTAGTTATTCTTAAATCTCGAGTAGTTTAATATAGTTCATAGTGTTAGAATATCCTACATGTCTTGCTTATGGTCCTAAGTCCAATCATATACAACCAACCATGTCCAAATAATTGTCCTATGATCCAATATCTCACACGCTTGCTTAATAACAATATTTGACAATAGTATGAGTATTTATCACACCCACAAGATTATATGTAACTTAGCTCTAGTATCTTTTGTAGATACTCAATATGTCTAATGTTTGTTGTCATGTATTATTCTTATAGACAGCCACCGCTTCATATCATCTTATTAGTTATTAGTTCTACTAGTCGAGTCGAGTCGGTCCATAGGCTTGTTGTTATTGTTCCACACGTGTCACACGCGGATAATGTAGATTAAGTAATATGTTATATACTTAAACAGATTGGATGAACCTCTTATACCTCTCGCACACGAATCCTGGTCTAGTTGCTGACTGAGTTGACCTGGTCAATTAGGTTTGACCGAGTCGACTGATCTTTAACTATCTTGACCGAGTCAGACTGGGCTGACTCGATCTTGACCCTTCTTCTTCCTAAAAACACCATCTCTTAGCTTATTCCCCATACCATCACCCTCTTTTAGTGTGGATTACCTCTCAATCATAAACATAGGTTCATATATAATTATCAGTGACGAAGTGGAAATAAAGGGTTTGGTCAAGACTAACCAAATGGACCGGAATTCCAACTGTTACCCCACAGTCACAGTCGTCCTCACCTTAATCGGAAACCATATCAGTGCCGCCTCTTTATTGTCAAAACATATCCGGTCGGTTACTCTCTCTCTCTCTCTCTCTCTCTCTCTCTCTCTCTCTCTCTCTCTCTCTCTGCTCGGTTCTCTCTCTCTCTGCTCGGTTCTCTCCCCCTCTGCTCGGTTCTCTCTCTAGAACATAGTTGGGTAAAGGGGGTAGGGTGAGGGGTTGGGTCGTTTCGCCGGAGCTCCGCCGGTGTCGGTGGCATGAACCACCGGTTCCTCTTCTCTTCTTCTCTCTACGCGTCTCTCTCTCTCCCTCGCTCTAACAGATCTGTTGGTGTGTTAAGTGTGGGTTTGAGGGTTGTTAGGATTAACGACGGGGAGATACCGCTAGGGCTCCACCGGTAGCGGCGGCCGGAGGCCCTCCGGCTCCTCCGTTTGTCTCCTTTCTATCTGTGTATGTTGTGTGTATTATGAAATGGTGATAAGATAAAGGTATATGGGTTTTTAAATGGTGACATGTCTGATGGTTTCAAAAGGCCAGCAATTGGTTTTAAAAAAAGGTGTTGTCAACACATGGGGTGGACATGTGTCCTCCCCCAATGACTCACCAAGATCATCGGGCGGGTTCATTATCGGATATCAGTTTGGTACCGCTTCGCATGCTCGTGTATAATAATTTGTTAAAATAAATATATAACATTCTTAGTTTCGGTTTTATAATTGTATATTTCTAATTATTATTACTCGAACATTCGTTATACTAGCTTTAGGCGCGAAAATTTTTCGGGTCTCAAACCGGGGTGTACTAACAGGTTTTATATAACATTCTTAGTTTCGGTTTTATATAACATTCTTAGTTTCGGTTTTATAATAATTTGTGCACCGCGTTTTTAAATTTTCTTTCGTTAACTGAAGAAAGAAGACAAGGAAGAAGAATATATCTGGACCCTCTACGGCCCGTAGAGGCCTATACGGGCCGTATAGGGTTTAATGCTCCCAACAACCAGGTTTTCTACGGGCCGTATAGCCCTCTACGGCCCGTAGAGGGTTAGCTTTTTCAGACTGACACACTGAATGTCAGACACTTCATTCAATGACATCGTACCTCGTACTGCCTACGGGCCGTAGAGCCCTCTACGGGCCGTCTAGGGTTTAAATGCACTCGACCAACCCACCTCTACGGCCCGTAGAGGGCTTTACGGGCCGTAGAGGGTTGAGCATTTATTACACTGACCCTCTATACGGCCCGTAGAGCCCTCTACGGGCCGTAGAGGGCTGTGCAAACTTCCTTTTTGATAATGTGTAAATAACATGACTCAAGAAGAAATACAGTTTGCCACCCTAGATATAAATTGTAAATTACACTTCACCACCCTACTACTGCTAGAGTACTACTGTACTAGCTGTAAAGTTAGTATTACTAACTTCGGTACATGTTCAATACTATTTTAATGGATGGTATCATACCAGTTGGTATGTGTATATGGATGGTCTACATGTTAAACATGCTAAACTCATGATCGGTATTAATTCAGTATTACCGGGAAATAACGGTACCGGTACCGAATTTCCCGGTCCCGAAAAAATGTAATTTTCAATACCGGTACCGGTACCGAAAATGGCCGGTACGATACGGGTTCGGTACCAGTACCCGATACCATTTGCTCATCCCTAGTTCATAGTGTTAGAATATCCTACATGTCTTGCTTATGGTCCTAAGTCCAATCATATACAACCAACCATGTCCAAATAATTGTCCTATGATCCAATATCTCACACGCCAATGGCATATCTTGCTTAATAACAATATTCGACAATAGTATGAGTATTTATCACACCCATAAGATTATATGTAACTTAGCTCTAGTATCTTCTGTAGATACTCAATATGTCTAATGTTTGTTGTCATGTATTATTCTTATAGATAGCCACCGCTTCATATCATCTTATTAGTTATTAGTTTTACTAGTCGAGTCGAGTCGGTCCATAGGCTCGTTGTTATTGTTCCACATGTGTCACACGTGGATAATATAGATTAAGTAATATGTTATATACTTAAACAAATTGGATGAACCTCTTATACCTCTCGCACACGAATCTTGCTCTGGTTGCTGACTGAGTTGACCTGGTCAATTAGGTTTGACCGAGTTGACTGATCTTTAACTGTGTTGACCGAGTCAAACTGGGCTGACTCGATCTTAACCCTTCTTCTTCTTCTTCTTCCTAAAAACACCATCTCTTAGCTTATTCCCCATACCATCACCCTCTTTTAGTGTGGATTACCTCTCAATCCCAAACATAGGTTCATATATAATTATCAGTGACGAAGTGGAAATAAAGGGTTTTGTCAAGACTAACCAAATGAACTTGAATTCCAATTGTTACCCCACAGTCACAGTCGTCCTCACCTTAATCAGAAACCATATCAGTGCCGCCTCTTTATTGTCGAAACAGATCTGGTCGGTTACTCTCTCTCTCTCTCTCTCTGCTCGGTTCTCTCTCTTTCTCCCTCTGCTCGGTTCTCTCTCTAGAACATAGTTGAGTAAAGGGGGTAGGGTGAGGGGTTGGGTCGTTTGGCCGGAGCTCCGTCGGTGTCGGTGGCAGGAACCACCGGTTCCTCTTCTATTCTTCTCTCTACACACTCTCTCTCTCTCTCTCTCTCTCTCTCTCTCTCTCTCTCTCTCTCTCTCTCCCTCGCTCTAAACAGGTCTGTGGGTGTGTTAAGTGTGGGTTTGAGGGTTGTTAGGATTAACGACGGGGAGATACCACCAGGGCTCCGTCGGTAGCGGCGGCCAGAGGCCCTCAGCCCCTCCCTTTGTCTCCCTTTCTATCTATGTATGTTGTGTGTATTATGAAATGATGATAAGATAAAGGTATATGGGTTCTTAGAGGGTGTTTGGGATTGAGTTTGAAAACAACTTATTGACTTATTGGCTTTTCCAAAAAGCTAATAAGTCAATAAGCTGTTTGTGTAACCCAAAAGCACTTTCTGTTTTGACTTTTGACTTTTGGCTTTTAGGGGTGGAAAAGTTGTTTTTGAAAAGTTAGAAATCCTAGCTTTTGGCTTTTGGCTTTTGACTTTTGGAAAAAAAATTACAAATTTGCCACCCATACAACAAATATTCACAATAAGTTAAGCGAAACACTTAAAAAACAACAATTTATTAACTTTTTGACGTTTCTCATCCGAAAAGCTAATCCAAACACTTTTTTTAAAACTCCTTTTCAAAAAGTCATAAGCCAATAAGCACTTTTGACCAAAAGCACTTTTACATTTCCAAACTCAATCCCAAACACCCTCTTAAATGGTGACATGTAAAATGGTTTCAAAAGGCCAGCAATTGGTTTTAAAAAAAAGGTGATGTCAACACATGGGGAGGACATGTGTGTCCTCCCCCAATGACTCACCAAGATCATCGGGCGGGTTCGTTATCGGATATCAGTTTGGTACCGCTTCGCATGCTCGTGTATAATAATTTGTCAAAATAAATATAAAACATTCTTAGTTTCGGTTTTATAATTGTATATTTCTAATTTTTATTACTCGAACATTCGTTATACTAGCTTTAGGCGCGAAAAATTTTCGGGTCTCAAACCGGGGTGTTACAAAATCTAACCAACCACCCCTTCAAAGTAACTGCCATAAACGGCTTGCATAGGTATATATAGGATGTAATTTTGTACTTTTATCTTTACCAAGACATTTGTAACACCCCAACCGATGGCGGAAACATCGAGGTGCCACGTATTGATGATTGTTTTCAGTAGCACATGGTATAATATAAATTTTAAATAATTTATTCAAACATAATATCCAAAATGTGAAATAATGTCTAAGAATTCAAATACATAACATCAAATAATAACTTCAAAAACTTCAAATAAACTTCAAGATAAATCCTCATGCTAACTCAAGCCTCAGCTTCATTGTTACCTGAAACATGTTAATTTTGAAAGTATTTTGGGTCAACATAAGTTGGTGAGAATTACATAGGTTTTTGATGATAAAATGAATAAAATGTTATGCAATTCATGTGCCATGTTAATCTAGCCCATATGTGAGAACATATTAGAAATAAATCGAGTGCATAATCAACCCTGTTGACTGTTATAAAATGATACATACCATACACTTATGGTCCCAATGAATATGTTATGCGATAACAAACACCCACGTAACCTTGGTAGGAGGCACGTATCCGGGTGGGATTGTCAGTCCAATAGATCTATCAATGTATACCGTCGGCTGATCAATGTTAATGATTATGCTAGAATGGTGCTTACTCTAATCATGCTCAAGACAATATGCAACATAGAAAACACATAGACACATTGATGATTGAATTGCAATGAAAATGTTATAACATGTTTCACCCCAAAAATGGTGATAAAAGGGGGCTATGTAAACTCACCTTAGCAAATGTTAACTTGTTGAAAAGATATGATAATTGTGTTGCCCAAAGTGATCCCAAATATTACCCTATAATGAGGTAATATATAATAAGTCTAAGTCTAATTAACTAATATGTGTATCCTAGGGTTTCGATTTGGGGATAATCAATTGTTAAATTTAATTTAAAAATGTTAATTAAATAAAGAAAATTGGATAATTAATGAAAAATAGTCTTTTTATAAAGTTTAAATTTTGAATGAGCACATTAAAGTGTTTGAAGCAATAAAATAATTTTTATAAAATTATTTCATTTAAAATAGATTTTTAAATCTATTTATTTATAAATAGTCAATTATTAACTTTAATATTCAAAAATACTAAAATTAAAGAAATCTTATTTTAAAAATCATATTTCTGTTCTAAATGATTAAAAATAATTTGTATAAAATTTTGGTGCAAAAATGATGAAAATTGGATTTATTATGAATTAATTATGATTAAATCTAACAAAAATTGTTTAAAAATATAAAATAAATGATTTTACTGATTTAAAAATTATTTCAGTAAAGGTTGACTTTATAAAAAGTCAGGATAAATTTTGGGAAATTTAATAAAACTGTTTTGATATAATAATGGATTTTTATAATTATAATAGTATAAAAATGATTTAATTATTATAATTATTAAATAAATGAATTTCTGAAAAATAAAAATTACAAATAAAACTTTTATTACAGATTAAACAATTATAATTTTTTTAGAATTTATAAAATAGTTTTGGTATTTTAAAAAGAATTTAAAAGATTAAAAGGATTAATATATATATATATAATTATTGTTTGCTAAAAAGAAAAGAAAAGAAAAGAATACCAAAAACCGGTCAGAGCCGGACTCGAACCCGGGTGACCTCTGAAAAGGACCAGAGTCACAACCACTTGGCCTAGGCCGGTGGTTGTGAGATCTTTAGTTTAAAAATAATTAAATACGTTAAGCCTAAATCAGTTTATCCCCAAATTATACCACGACGAACCCTAGATTTACAATCAGATGATTAAGACAACAATAGCCCGATTAATGTTAGGGCTATTGTTGCTGGGATGCCGAAGAACTAAACCCACAAAAGAAGACATACTCACAGTGTGGTATTGATGTTTATCTTCGGGTCAATGAGAAAGTCAAACCACGAACAAATTAATCAATTACAGAGTGAATTAGAGAGATATAGGGATTGAGAGAGAGTTGTGAGCGATTTTCCAAGACTCGCAGACCATCTATTTATACTAGAGGATTAGGGTTAGGGTTAATTAGAAGGTTGACTTATACTTGAATACCCACGCGTCAATTGATTAAATTGGTCAACTATTGCCGTGTTATTGATGTGTAAACGCGTTGGATTGGGCCGGTTAATACACGAATTAGCCAAAAATAGATCAATCATGCGTTAATTCTATGGATTGCTCACCAAGGAATCCCACAGTTGACTTTCCTTGTCAACTGTGGGGGTTTTAAAGTATGTATAAGTATAAGGTGCAACCGGGTTTATCACAAGACAGAAGTCCAGCCCAGTTGGTTGTGTATGTGGTTAAGTGTGGCTCTGGCGCGGGTTCGAACCCCGGCCAGAGCAGGTTTTTATATTTTTTTTTGATTTAAAACAATCCAACACACATTTAGTATATTATAATATATATATATATCATATTAGGGTTCATAAACGCGACAAAATAAATAAATGCGAGTATTAAATGGAAACTTGACGTTTTATTAATGTCATGCGTAACGTACAAGTATTAATTGCGTAATGTTACAGTCTCCCCTACTTTTAGGAACTTCGTCCCGAAGTTGGAGTTGGAGAGTCTGGTGGAAAAAGATGCGGATACTTCGACTTCATCTGGTCTTTACGCTCCCAAGTGAACTCTGGGCCTCGTTTAGATTCCCAACGAACCTTAACGATCGGAATACGACTGCGCTTGAGTTTCTTGACTCCAGTGTCAACAATCTCGACGGGTTTCTCGATAATGTGCATGCTTTCATCGATTTGCACATCCTCAAGAGGAACATGAAGGTTCTCATCTGCTAAGCATTTCTTGAGATTCGAAACATGGAAGGTCGGATGAACATTGCTTAGCTCGGGTGGAAGCTCAAGTCTGTAAGCCACTTTCCCAACTCTGTCAAGAATTTTGAAGGGGCCTACGTATCGAGGAGCTAGTTTTCCCTTTCTACCGAAACGAATAACTCCTTTCCAAGGGGATACCTTAAGTAGCACAAGGTCCCCAACTTGAAATTCCAAGGGTTTACGACGTTTATCAGCATAACTCTTTTGGCGACTTCTAGCCTTGAGAAGATTATCCTGAATAAGCTGGATTTTGTCTGTGGTTTCCTGGATTAGTTCGGGTCCAGTAATACGAGCTTCACCAACCTCGGTCCAACAGACAGGAGAACGACATTTCCGACCATAGAGTGCCTCAAAAGGAGCCATGTTTATGCTGGCGTGATAACTGTTGTTGTATGAAAACTCAACCAAAGAAAGATGAGAATCCCATGTGCCACCAAAATCGATGACACATGCCCTGAGCATGTCCTCAAGTGTCTGGATGGTTCGTTCAGTCTGACCATCCGTTTGAGGGTGATAAGCAGTGCTTAGGTTCAACTTGGTACCCAAAGCATCTTGTAGAGATCCCCAAAAGTGAGAGGTGAAACGACCATCGCGATCAGAAATAATGTCCAAAGGTATACCGTGACGACATACGATTTCACTTACGTACATCTGTGCCAACCTTTCCACAGAATACTTCTCACGAATAGGTAGAAAGTGAGCTGACTTGGTCAAACGATCGACGATTACCCAAATACTGTCAAAACCTTTGGGTGTGCGAGGGAGTTTGGTGATGAAATCCATAGCTATGCTCTCCCATTTCCAGACAGGAATCTCTGGTTGTTCAAGCATACCAGATGGTCGTTGATGTTCAGCCTTAACCTTGGAACAAGTGAGGCATTTTGCAACGAAAAGAGCAATGTCTTTCTTCATACCAGGCCACCAATAAGAATAACGAAGATCTTGGTACATCTTGTCAGCTCCAGGATGAATAGAATAACGAGACTTATGAGTCTCGTTCATGAGGAAAGTACGAAGATCATCACGGTCGGGAATCCACAGTCGGTTAAGAAAATAAAGGAGACCATCGGGTTTGGTTTCAAGTTGAGTCTCAGCACCACAAGACATTTCATCGTACATGTTACCTTGGGTGACTGAGGTGTGTTGAGCCTGGAGAATGCGATCTTGGAGATCGGTACGAACTCTAGCACATTGGAGTTTGACACGCTCTTTACGACTAAGTGCGTCAGCCACAACATTCGCCTTGCCAGGATGGTAGCGAATTTCGCAATCATAGTCGTTAAGTAATTCAACCCAACGTCGTTGCCTCATGTTAAGATTCTTTTGATCGAAGACATGTTGGAGACTTTTGTGGTCCGTGAACACCACACATTTGGTCCCATAAAGATAATGTCTCCAAATCTTGAGTGCAAAGACGACAGCGCCCAATTCAAGATCATGGGTGGTATAATTTTTCTCGTGAGTCTTGAGTTGTCGAGACGCATAAGCAATAACCTTTCCTCGTTGCATGAGAACACAACCGAGTCCTTGGTTCGATGCATCACAGTAGACCACGAAATCATCATTACCATCAGGTAGAGATAAGACAGGAGCTTCACAAAGTTTCAGCTTAAGAGTTTCAAACGCTTCCTCTTGCTTAGGTCCCCACTCATAGGGTTTACCCTTGTGAGTTAAGGTAGTGAGAGGAACAGCGATCTTGGAGAAATTGGCGATGAATCGACGATAATAACCAGCCAACCCAAGAAAAGAACGGACTTCTGTTGGAGTGGTAGGAACACTCCAATTTTTCACAGCTTCGATCTTTGCAGGATCAACATGAATCCCGTTCATATCAATGACATGTCCCAAAAATTGAACTTCCTTAAGCCAAAATTCACATTTTGAGAACTTGGCGTACAGTTGTTCTTTCTTTAGGAGACTCAAGATAGAGTGAAGATGTTGCTTGTGATCGGATTTTGACTTAGAATAAATCAAAATATCATCGATGAAAACGATCACGAATTTGTCGAGATAGGGTCTACAAACCCGATTCATCAGATCCATAAATACCGCGGGAGCATTGGTCAAACCGAAAGGCATAACCATGAATTCATAGTGACCGTAGCGAGTGCGAAAAGCTGTCTTGGGAATATCTTCATCGTGTACTCTAAGCTGATGATAACCAGAACGGAGATCAATCTTCGAGAAGTGGGTTGCTCCTTGAAGTTGATCGAAGAGATCGTCAATCCTAGGAAGTGGATAACGATTCTTGATGGTGAGTTTGTTGAGTTCACGGTAGTCAATACACATCCGAAGAGAACCGTCCTTCTTTTTAACGAATAAGACAGGGGCTCCCCATGGAGAAGAACTAGGGCGGATGAACCCTTTATCAGAAAGTTCTTGTAATTGACTAGCAAGTTCTTGCATTTCAGAGGGTGCAAGACGATAAGGAGCTTTAGCAATAGGATTAGCACCAGGAACAAGATCAATACGAAACTCCACTTGTCGAGCAGGAGGCAAACCAGGTAAATCCTCTGGAAAGACTTCAGGATAGTCTCGAATAATAGGAATGTCTTGGATACTTTTGCCTTTGTCCTTCTTCTCTATCACGTTAGCTAAGAAGGCTGTATACCCCTTTCGTAAGTACTTTTGGGCAGTAGTACAAGACATAAGCTTAAGCTCACCACAGGGTTTCTCACCATAAATCTTCAAAATCTCACCAGATTCGAGAGGAATGCGTATGACTTTCTCGAAGCACAGAATTTCGGCACGATGAGTTGACAACCAGTCCATGCCTACTATAACATCAAAACTACCAAGATGCATGGGAATAAGATCGATAGGGAAGGTATGATCATCGAGATTCAACAAGCAGTTACGAATAATAGAACCGATCGAAATAGACTTCCCGTTAGCTACCTCTACCACAAAAGGGTCTTCTAGATTAGTGTGGGGTAAGTTAAGTAAAGGTTCAAACTTCAGTGACACGAATGACTTATCAGCTCCTGAATCAAATAATATGGATGCATAGTGGTTATTAATGAGAAACGTACCATTCACCACTTCGTTGTTGTCACGAGCCTGGTTAGCGTTGAGATTGTAGGCGCGACCTCGAGCACCTTGGTTCTGGTTGCGGTTCTGGTTTTGGTTTTGGTTTTGGTTCTGATTTTGGTTTTGATTACGGTTACGGTTAGGGCAGTTGTTGATGTAGTGATTAGGGTTACCACACTCGTAGCATTGACCACGAGCAGGCCTGTTGTTTTGTTGGTTGGAAGCTGGGTTGTTGTTGTCTTGGGCAGTAGGAGATCGGCAGACGTTCACCAGGTGACCATATCTTTGACACTTGGTACAAAATCGACATGGCACCTGTGTGGGATGGTGATACTTGCAAGTGTTGCACAAAGGGTGAGGTCCGGTGTATGGTTTCTTGGCTGGGTTTTGGGCAGCAGGTGGAGTAGCAGCAACCATATAGTTTCTAGCCTTGCGCTTCTTGTTGCTTGAGGTCTCAGGCTTGACTTCAATTGCAGGTTGTGGAGTATCTTTGGCAACAGTCTTCTTAGTGCCCTTGCGAACGAGAGTACCGTTCTTCACATGATTATCAGTAAGAGTGGCCGCAAGACGTTTGGCCTCTTCCAGAGTTGCAGGATTTCTACCCCAAACAGTGTCCTGGATTTGCATGGGCAGACCACCGATGTACTTCTCGATGGCTACCGACAGAGGAGTAACCTTGTGTGGCAACAATAAGCTAAGCTCATGAAAGCGGGTGTTGTAGGCGAGGTTTTCCCCACTATCTTGAGCCAAGGTGTGGAACTCATCCTCAAGCTTTTTAACTTCATTGCGAGGACAGAACTCCTCCTTCATGATCTCTTTGACCTGGTCCCAAGTCATAGCAAGAGCAACCTCGGCCCCACGAGTACGCTTTTCTTCATTCCACCATGTGAGTGCTCGTTTATGGAGAACACTCATGGCGTAACGAACCTTGAAATTGTTGGGGCACTCACTGTTGATGAAGGTATTTTCAATACCCTCAAACCATTGGAGAAGTCCAGTAGCTCCTTCTTCACCGCTGAACTTTGGGGGGTTACAAGAGTTGAAATGTTTGAGGGTGCAGGCTTGGGGTCCATTACCATTACCATTTCCGTTCCCATTGTTGTGACCATTCCCGTTGCCGTTCATTTGGATGACCTGAGCAAGTAAATTGGGAACCAGAGTTGCGATTTGCTGCGCCATTTGTTGAGAAATGATTGCAGCCAGTTGAGCATCGACCCCATTCGTGTTGTGACCAGGACCTTGTTCATGACCATGGTTGTCACTACCTTCATCGTGGTTCTCACCAGTGCTGTTGCGAGTGCTGCGACGAGGAGGCATGATCTGTAATAGACACAATGAAATGAATGAGAGTTTATATAAGGAATGTAATCATTTATTCATTAATTAAAACGAATAAACGAAAACGTTGACTTATCAAAGATTCTAAATTCTAATAACATATGAAGACATGCTTTAGCCTATAAGTGAACACTCATCCCGAGAATTCCCAGGTAGGCATCCGGGTCCCTCGTCTGATTGGGATATATGCGCAATGCCAGCCTAGACAGAAGACTCAGAATACAGGCGTTCACCCTTCCAGATTGCACGTGTTCGTTATTAAAATCTAGAACTTCGACGAGATCTCAAGGGGGTTCAGGTTAAACCTGAGGATTTTGTCCTATAAATCTAATGGTGGATCAGGATTGCAGCAGACAATTAAGAGTAGTCACATGTAGGTTTAAGGCATAGGATAAGGATAGGATTAGGGAAGCAATTAGGGTTACAAGTAGGAGAAGCAAGTACTGTTTTAGTCCCTAAGGTTATAGTCTAGATTATTTCTAATAACCTAATTCCCTATAACCAAGGCTCTGATACCAATCTGTAACACCCCAACCGATGGCGGAAACATCGAGGTGCCACGTATTGATGATTGTTTTCAGTAGCACATGGTATAATATAAATTTTAAATAATTTATTCAAACATAATATCCAAAATGTGAAATAATGTCTAAGAATTCAAATACATAACATCAAATAATAACTTCAAAAACTTCAAATAAACTTCAAGATAAATCCTCATGCTAACTCAAGCCTCAGCTTCATTGTTACCTGAAACATGTTAATTTTGAAAGTATTTTGGGTCAACATAAGTTGGTGAGAATTACATAGGTTTTTGATGATAAAATGAATAAAATGTTATGCAATTCATGTGCCATGTTAATCTAGCCCATATGTGAGAACATATTAGAAATAAATCGAGTGCATAATCAACCCTGTTGACTGTTATAAAATGATACATACCATACACTTATGGTCCCAATGAATATGTTATGCGATAACAAACACCCACGTAACCTTGGTAGGAGGCACGTATCCGGGTGGGATTGTCAGTCCAATAGATCTATCAATGTATACCGTCGGCTGATCAATGTTAATGATTATGCTAGAATGGTGCTTACTCTAATCATGCTCAAGACAATATGCAACATAGAAAACACATAGACACATTGATGATTGAATTGCAATGAAAATGTTATAACATGTTTCACCCCAAAAATGGTGATAAAAGGGGGCTATGTAAACTCACCTTAGCAAATGTTAACTTGTTGAAAAGATATGATAATTGTGTTGCCCAAAGTGATCCCAAATATTACCCTATAATGAGGTAATATATAATAAGTCTAAGTCTAATTAACTAATATGTGTATCCTAGGGTTTCGATTTGGGGATAATCAATTGTTAAATTTAATTTAAAAATGTTAATTAAATAAAGAAAATTGGATAATTAATGAAAAATAGTCTTTTTATAAAGTTTAAATTTTGAATGAGCACATTAAAGTGTTTGAAGCAATAAAATAATTTTTATAAAATTATTTCATTTAAAATAGATTTTTAAATCTATTTATTTATAAATAGTCAATTATTAACTTTAATATTCAAAAATACTAAAATTAAAGAAATCTTATTTTAAAAATCATATTTCTGTTCTAAATGATTAAAAATAATTTGTATAAAATTTTGGTGCAAAAATGATGAAAATTGGATTTATTATGAATTAATTATGATTAAATCTAACAAAAATTGTTTAAAAATATAAAATAAATGATTTTACTGATTTAAAAATTATTTCAGTAAAGGTTGACTTTATAAAAAGTCAGGATAAATTTTGGGAAATTTAATAAAACTGTTTTGATATAATAATGGATTTTTATAATTATAATAGTATAAAAATGATTTAATTATTATAATTATTAAATAAATGAATTTCTGAAAAATAAAAATTACAAATAAAACTTTTATTACAGATTAAACAATTATAATTTTTTTAGAATTTATAAAATAGTTTTGGTATTTTAAAAAGAATTTAAAAGATTAAAAGGATTAATATATATATATATATATAATTATTGTTTGCTAAAAAGAAAAGAAAAGAAAAGAATACCAAAAACCGGTCAGAGCCGGACTCGAACCCGGGTGACCTCTGAAAAGGACCAGAGTCACAACCACTTGGCCTAGGCCGGTGGTTGTGAGATCTTTAGTTTAAAAATAATTAAATACGTTAAGCCTAAATCAGTTTATCCCCAAATTATACCACGACGAACCCTAGATTTACAATCAGATGATTAAGACAACAATAGCCCGATTAATGTTAGGGCTATTGTTGCTGGGATGCCGAAGAACTAAACCCACAAAAGAAGACATACTCACAGTGTGGTATTGATGTTTATCTTCGGGTCAATGAGAAAGTCAAACCACGAACAAATTAATCAATTACAGAGTGAATTAGAGAGATATAGGGATTGAGAGAGAGTTGTGAGCGATTTTCCAAGACTCGCAGACCATCTATTTATACTAGAGGATTAGGGTTAGGGTTAATTAGAAGGTTGACTTATACTTGAATACCCACGCGTCAATTGATTAAATTGGTCAACTATTGCCGTGTTATTGATGTGTAAACGCGTTGGATTGGGCCGGTTAATACACGAATTAGCCAAAAATAGATCAATCATGCGTTAATTCTATGGATTGCTCACCAAGGAATCCCACAGTTGACTTTCCTTGTCAACTGTGGGGTTTTAAAGTATGTATAAGTATAAGGTGCAACCGGGTTTATCACAAGACAGAAGTCCAGCCCAGTTGGTTGTGTATGTGGTTAAGTGTGGCTCTGGCGCGGGTTCGAACCCGGCCAGAGCAGGTTTTTATATTTTTTTTGATTTAAAACAATCCAACACACATTTAGTATATTATAATATATATATATCATATTAGGGTTCATAAACGCGACAAAATAAATAAATGCGAGTATTAAATGGAAACTTGACGTTTTATTAATGTCATGCGTAACGTACAAGTATTAATTGCGTAATGTTACAACATTAAACAAAGTTATTGTTTATGTCCATATCCAAGCGATTTATTGCATTCAAGATCATCAACTTTGATCTTTCATTAGTGTGTTTATTATTCAAGTGTTAGTGTGTGTGTATTATCATCGATCAAGGGGATAACATTTGGTATGAAAGCCAAGTTGTTTCATCATTTCAAATTCAAAATTCAAGTCCGAAATCTTCATTCAAAATCTATCCGAAAATTCTTTTCAAACACAAGATGTAAGAGGAAGATGTTCACTAGAAGCAAGTCGTTCGGTCCAAGAGTTTGTTACTATTGGAGGCTTCCTGCACATAAAATCAGTGACTGTAAGATCAAAGGAATAGAAGAAGCATCCTTGTTAATTTGACAGGCCATTGATGTCGGTTGTGGGTTACACGATGATGATTATACCGAAGAGTATATTGTTCATGGCACCGACAATGGTGGCTGGAATGATATATGGTATGTAAATTCATCCATTCAGAATCACTACTCAAATTCTCTCAATCATTTTTTTTTTTAAAATTAAAAGGTCTTTCGGGATTGAAACCGGTTTGAAACACAACATATTGTTCTTGAGAGAACCAGAGGAAGTATGGTTAAATCTAGATGAAACCTTGGTTATTCCAAGTGTATTTTATACACTGGATGTAGACCGAAACATTCTTTCAATGTTTCAACTTCGTCAACAAGGTTTTGTGGTAAGATTAAGTGGAAACAAATGTTACATAAGTAACATGTTTGGTCCAATTAACACTGATCTATCCTCGGTTCAAGATGAATCAACATTAGAAAATAAAAACAAAAGGTTATTAGATGTTCGTGGGGATGATGCACAACATGAAGAATTCAAGAAAGATTACTTGAATTCGATGTTTGAGGAAATGAATCTAAATTCCGAAGATACTAAAAAATGTTGAAAAAGGAATAGGATAACATTCATTTCAATCATTGGGATGATTGTATGAAAGTCTTAGATATGATTGAAAAAAGAAGATAGTGTTTGGTTGTATCGTGATATATACGGAGGACTATTTGTGAGAATGATTGATTAGTTTTTAAACATTACCTTAAAGTTCCCAATCATCCCATACCACCACAGATTCAATCCGGGAAAGAAATAGATTTATTTAATCTATATGCGATTGTTCAAAAGGAAGGTGGTCATAAAAGGGTCGCCAGTTATAATTTATGGATTGTTAATGCAAAAGAGTTGGGTTTTGACTATGAAGATCAAGACTTGGTACGTATATTGTATGCTCAATATTTAGATATCATTGAATGGAACTTCAAAGTCAAGAAGGTATTGAGAAATGCCGAAAAGAAGCAAGGAACAAGTGCACAAATGGGGGCGGATTTTAATGCGGAAACAAACACAAAAAGCTACAATGAATTCTATGGCTTGGATGGTGAAGGTTGTATGGAAGACGACTACGCATTATTTATGGATGGTGATTGGAATGCGGCTAAAAAGTAATTCAAGAAACGGAGGTACAATTTCAGTGCAGCCGAGAAAGCATTGAACGATGCAAACAAGACAATTCCGAAGCAAAACTATGTTTGATTTAGGGGTGGATGTTAGATCTTGATAAATCCAACTTAGGTTTTATATTATTTATCCTTATTATCTTATGTTGTAAATACTAATGATACTTATACTAGGTAACATGCATTAAACTTATTATTATTAGTAGATCATATGTAACCGTATATGGTGCATACAAGAGGCACACCTTCTATAAAGAAGTGTGTCAATATGTCAATTAAGGAGGTAGTTATTTTCCCTTCAAATCTAACCGTCCACCCCTCCAAAGTAACTGCCATAAACGGCTTGCATAGGTATAGAATGTAATTTTGTACTTTTATCTTTATCAAGACATTAAACAAAGTTTATTGTTTCTATCCATATCCAAGCGATTTATTGCATTCAAGAAATTTGATCTTTCATTAGTGTGTTTATTATTCAAGTGTTAGTCTGTGCATGTATTATCATCGATCAATGGGACAACAATTTGGAGTCATTATAATCCCAAGAAATGTGAGTGAATCAAAATGTAGAAACTGATCAAGCTTTCCATGCCTATGAAGAAGACTTCTCTCCATCACATAAATTATTTCAAGGACGAGGACCACCATGATGACGAGGCAAAGGTCGTGTGACAACAGTCAACGCACCAAGTCAACATCCGTACGCATTTCATTTATTATGATAATTATGTGCACATTTACACATTTTCCATACAACATACCCCTCCCCCCCCCCCCCCCAATCTAGTGAAGCAGGAGTTATACAGAAAACTCAACCCATAACACCTGTTTAGTCATACAACACCCGGACAATCACCAAAAAAATGCTTAACAAGGTTGCCACACCCTAACACATGGTAGTTCATCACTGACACGCGTACGCAAATTAGGAACATTATCATATGTCGACATAAAATGACATGTAACTAATAAGTAGTAATACTTTTTGATATCATTATCGAATCCTTGTGATACCCCACATAACCACACGAACTCGAACAATACTCGATCATTCACCACTAAAAATATACATATGGACACATGATCGACTCACAACTTGGAAACTGTGATCCTTAGCCAAAAACACTTCATGAATCGGCACAAACATATATATAATTGTACACCATGTTGTTAGACACACACATACACATAGCTAACCAATAAACTAAAGTCTCAAACACCTAGAGATTTCAACTTAGATAGAGACTAAACACATGTGTTTCCTCAGCTATATATATATATATATACACGCGTGCATACATACAAGTATGTAATACTTACACCAAATTGTTATACAACTAAACTTTGCATACAAGTCCACCCATCCTCTTTTAGTTATAGGTGCTATCCATCTATTCTAGTGCATCAAAGTTGTCTCATTCCACACTTACACTAGAATAGGTATAACCAACTCCACAACACCACTTCCCATAAAACTAACCTTACCTTACCTATGATAACTAACAACAAACATGCCCCTTCCTTTCACCACCCTCGGCCGAAAGTGACAAGACAAGAAACATTGATTTTTCCTCACTTAAGTACCTATACCTACATGAAACTATCCCCAAGATGTGATCACCTACCCTAAACTATGTGAGATTGCCTCTTTGTCTTCTAATCGGCCGAAACTCACACACAAACTCACATATCACTTTCAAACTCATGACAACTCCTTTCATTAGTAAAGCAAGCCACCTATGGGAGATTAACATACATGGAGTCAAACCTTTCCCTTTAAAGACACTAAGAGACAATCGGCCCACAATATAAGACCTCCTTTGATGCTTCACTATCACACGATTTTAAGGAGGAACAAGACAAGAATGATCATGGTTCTATGAAGTGTCATTATCTACCCCTATCCCAAAACTAGCATCAACATGGAACCTACTCTCTTCCATCTAGGTTCTTACAAGAAGCCACTTGCTATAGTTATCATTCTAAAGCTTCAAACCAATCGGCCAAATGTTGGAATGCATGAACCGATGCCACCTAAGAGTGTATATGGAATTGGAAACTAACCTCTATCTAGCTCTTGCAACACTATGACAATCCTCCTTTCCATCGGCCTATAAAAGGAGCTCCACATTCCTCAAATTTTCTTGCACCAACACTCACAAATATCCTATTCCTTCCCTCATTTCTCTCGGCCAAACCATCCACACCAAGCCACCCTCACATCCACTCCAAATCCGATTGCCTACAAGCCACATTGGAGGATCCAAGCATGAGGGAAGAAGCACAAGATCTTGAGGAATCGGCCATTGTCAAGCAACTCTAGGTAAGCCACACTAACATTCTCTAGATAGTAAAACAATCGGTCCTAGCTTTGTTTCACCCGAACTACCACATCTTGTAACAATGATCAACCTAAATCAACTAACACACCCACATTAGTGTTATGATACACTCGCACGATCACATAAGAGGAACCAAGGGGCCGTGTAAGTTGATAAAATAACTAGACATACACTTGTTTTGAAATCAAACCTAAACTAAGTTTTGGAAGGTTATTTTAATCGGTTTTGTCAAGGGTACCTCGAAACTATCCCTATCAACTTACGGCTATACCTCTATGAGCTTGAATGCTTGATTTTGATATAATACACAATCAGCTTCAAGGCATATATAGTATGCTCTAATCGGCTATCACATACTAACACATGTTAAGTGAAGCTAGAACATGTGTTAGCATTGGCTTGAAAGATATAATGGTCTAAACACATGTTAAGGTACTTATTTTATCACAAATCAACCACACACGATGGATTGGGAACTACTTGAACCCATGATTACTTAAAAGAGTCCATTCTATCACTATGTTTCTAAACACTTTACAAGCACACTAAGAATCCTCACGAGTACAAAGATATGGCCCACATACATAATAACCAGGCCACAAATGTCGGGTGAACCACTTGTATGATAAACAACGAGAACTGGTGAATTTACCATGCTCCTAATAAATCATAGGGCAAACAGTAGAGGGACGGTAGCTACCTCACAGTTACAGCTTCACTAGACCACATACAACTCTATCAGGTGAGTTTTTACGGCCCCATTTTACTATTTTATATTTCGGGGGATAAACATGCTTCAATACTAGTGTCATTTACAAGTGTGTGTACATTCTATCGTGACTACCATGTCGAACATGAGACATATTGGTTCATGAGCTCATTAGTCCTCGTACAACGTTTACAGTAACCATCAGCTATCAAAAGCCATGGAACACTTTAATAGATCTATTGGGTTGACACCCCCACTCTTGGTTAGTCGCTCTAACTGGTTACATACAAAAGAGTGTTAGTATTATACTATACATACATTGTCTTTAGTGTACAATGTGTGAGGCACCACAGTCAAGAGGTTTGGTTACGGGACTCATGGTTCGCACAGTAATCATTCGCTTAGCTAGCCTATGATTGGTCATACATGAATTACACGTTCATTTTACTTGTTACGTTCAAACCCGTGAACTCACCAATATTATTGTTGACAAATCTTTTACGCATGTTTTTCAGGTTACTAATGGAGGTCAGCGGGGATTTGAGAGAGGGGTCCTAGCAGGCACTGGTGGTATCATCATGGGATTGGATTTTTTACTATTACGTAAACATTGTAGTGACAACAATATATGTGTTAATAAACCATTAGAAGTTAAATGATTTATTAATTACCTTCTTTGGGTAACCTTTGGCGGTGGACCCTCATGGTAGAAGCTTGGCATTGGGTTTGCCTTAAATAACAAACTCTTTCTAAGTTGCTTCAGGTTTGTTCCTTTTCTTCATTTGTAACACAAAATATGAACTTCAAACTAAAAATAGATGAAAAAAATAACTGATAAAGGTCATAAAAATTTTACCTTGGTTCTTGCCTCCCATTGAATTCTCTACCTCCAATGCTTATTGTTTCTCTAATTGGAATAAAACTGAAGCAAACAAGAACTAATATATATGTGTATATATACATAGAAAGAGAGGGGTAGTTGGCATCCTTATAACATCTTTAAGAGATGTTAACATGCCAAAAGATGTTAGCGTACATGCTGAAATTGGTTGGTCAAGTAGATTAGAAACATTTTTTGTTAATACTTGGTGTAGCATATATGGTTTTGCACTTTCTTCATTAAAAATACACTTTTGAGCTACTTTTTTTTTTTACTATTTCCAAACTAATTATCATCTACAAGTTTGTAATCCAAGACGATGATCGATTAGGCATTTTTTTTGGTAATTTGAGTACGTTTCACTGGTGAAGATGAGTTGTTCACATAGACTGAATCATCAAGAACAAAGACTGGACTTGGATATATTTGAAATAATATATTTCAGACCATGGAATTTCTCCTACCAAAGAAGATCAATAAAAGATTACACTAACCTTAAATTTTCTAAACAAACGGGCAATCATTTAACCAATACCTAATGAACGACACATATATCATATCATCAATATATCATAAAACACCTAAAAATTAATCAACTAATAAAAGCTATAGAGCCTAATTTCACGTAATTATCATGATTAAAATTGAAAATAAAAATGATTCAAAAGAAATGACTCATTGGTTTTGTGGCCAACAGGGCGATTCTAGAGAGCGTGTAGTTTCGATGCCGCTCTCTATGGAATCAATAAAAGAGTATTATACCATCTATTTTAACCAATAAAATTATCAAGAAACAATTAATATACATAAGTTACATAACCTACTCAATGAAATAGTAGTTTACATTCGCAATTGAATACCCTAACACGAACCTGCTCAAGAAAGGAAGAACTAAGAGAGCAAATCCGAACATAGTTTCCATAGCCTTCATCGCCAGACTTGCTCCAACGGTTGAAGGATATCCGTGGTGTGTTGTTGTCGTTGAGTAACAAATTTATAAATGTTAACACAATGGCTCACAAGAGCATATAGTCACGGATAACCCAAATCCTTCCGTGTATTTTTAAGTTATAACTTAAATAAAAACTCACCACACACATTCTCTTATCTTCAACATAGTTATAACAGCTCCAACACGACCCTCATCAAGCTTGAAGAAGACGTTGCCAGCTATGTAATTCAAATTAATATAATCCAATAATATGTTCTTTTTTATATACACACTTTGCCTTAAACGGATACAGAGTTTTTCACGAAATTGCTTCAATTTATGTTCCTTTTTAGGTGGATTGGAAATTGATATGAACAAAAATTAAAAAGAGCAGCAAACAAGAATTAAAATAAGATTAAAAACCCATGAATCTGAACAAAACCTAAAAATCAAGATAATTTAGATAGAAACAAACCTGTTTCAATTTCACTCTTTTTTCGATCAAATGTCGCCGGAACACCAACGCTGCTCGCCCAGTCGAAGAATCCACACCGCCGCTCCTCCAACCTGCTACCATCAAAACCCCACCATGAAGTCGTCTCTGTCACCACCACACACTGTCGTCGCCTGAAACGACACCGCCACTCGTTGCCACCACAAACTGTCGCCGCTAAGTGAAAATAGAAGCGCTAGGATTTTTTTAGAGAGATTATGTTTTCTTTGATGAGGAACCAAGAGAGACGATGTATCTTCAGTGCTTTTAGGGTAAATCAATTGTCCTTGTACAAGATAATTATAGCCATAAAGAAAGAAAGGGAAGAGGTGACGGTTTGATAGATGCAATTAAAGAAGTGGTGGGGGATTAAATTGTGAACAAGGGTAAGAAGGGGATTAGAAGGGTAAGATGGACTTTAATGCATGAATGAACATAATGGGAAAACAGGCAGCGTGATTGTTTTCTATGAGCATTTAGAGAAGAAAAGTGGTAAAATTTATGAAATTGTAAAGAAACTTTTGATATACCATCTTAACTTTTAACAATTTGAATATATTTGTCTATACCTCTGCTATATAATGCAGTATAGATATTTTACTCCATACATATTTTAAAATGCAAAATATAAAAATATATGTTGAACATTTCTTGATAGATATGATAGGAACCTGAATAATGTTTACTTATGGGCGGTGGCTTGTGGGCCACTTCTCTATCCTTACTTTTGATCTTGTTCATTACATTTTTTTAGTATTTGATAGAGTTATTTCGATTTTAACATTGAACGTATTTTTTTCAAGAATTTCATATTAATTGGATGTTGACTCAATTATTTTTATGAAATAGCATGCTTATCTAGCGGATAATTAATTTCTGATTCTGATGATATGGTATGCTTATATTGCAAGAGCTTTAAATTTTCTGATGTGGGCTTATTGAGTTAACATTCTGTTAGTACAAAACTGTCAAAAGATTATATGTTTGAAGTTAGGATTGTGAATAAGTATTTTCTTAGTTTAGTTTAATCATAATCAATAAATGAAAGTTAACAAAAACTCTAAACTTATATGTTTTACATTAAAAAAAATTCGCATATTTATTTTCTAAAATACAATTATCTTTTATTATAATAACAAAAATTTTAACCATTCAAATGTTAAATCATTCTGTATTCTTATGTGGAAATAAAACATATAAAAAATATATAATTGCATAATCATTTTAAAAAGATAAAGACAAAAAAATAGGTGTCAAGTATCATTTATTATAGGCGACATAGCCACAATCGTACTAATTTGACTTTCATTGTGCTACACCCTCTTAATTTAAAATGACTAGAAGAGACATACAGGCCCACATTGAAAAACAAACTAAACTGAATAATGTTGTATGAGATAATAAAAATATATTGTTTAATAGATAGACCTATAGGTACCCAATTATTTTCAAGTTGTGGTGTAACTTTAAAGGTATTGTTTTTCTATCTACTATAATTGCTTCTTTAACAAAGAAAAGAAAAAAACTATAATTGCTTCTTTAAAAAAGAAAAGAAAAAAAAATATTCATTAAGGAAGTTGATTTTATATCATCTTCAAACTCTGGAATTAATCATAAAAAAAGGAAATAATCAAATTCCCAGTTGGGAAGTTATGAAGAAATTACATGAAATTAAAGAAACAATTAAAAGAATTAAGTTCTTCCCATGATGAAGATCAATTTAAGATCTTTCATCATCTTCCTAAATCTGATAATACTAAATCAAAAAATATATAAATTAACAATTCTGAAAAGAATTATAATGGCAAAAGATTTTATGCCACCATCTGCTCTTGCTCTATGTACATTTGCTCAATCCATTGTGGCACTTTCTCACCACCAGCGTCGCTGCCGCGGTTGTATCGGTGCATTTCTGGCGAACCATTCGCCCCGGGTCCAACATCTTTAACCAGCGTATTAACCCATGACACATCCGGTTCATGATTCGCATTCATAGTTGTACCAACACCATATCCAAAAGATGCGGATTTCCTAAGTTTATTCGCATCTTCAAACCCCCACTCCAGTTTCCCGTCTGGGGATCCCCATTCGGTGAAACTGGCAGATTGTTGGGGGTTTGACCGGAGCCCCATAGGGGCTCCAACTCCTCGGTCAATGAAACTCTGGCTCCTTTGTTTAAGGGAGCCAGATCTTGAATTCATGACCGCTTGTGCAACTGCAGCCGATGAATCAAACCCATAACTCATCGGTTTTCTCACGGGAGATGACGAGTAATTTGGCGAAGGGTAGGACGCCCGAAGCGGGTTGAATTGATGGTGGGAGGTTGGAGATTGCAACTGGGCTTGTGTGTTTGATACTTTTGGGGATAAACCATGAAACTGGGACAACATAGATTGATCTAGTGACCCGAAAACATCATCTAGATTCCTCGGCTTTAGTTCCCCAAATCTAGGGCTGTTGTTGTAAAGATTATTCGATAAATCATCAATCATTTGTCGTTGTTGTTGTTGTTGCTGTTGAGTTCTTATACTTTCCAATCCAAGCAACTCCATATCGATCTCTAAATCTCTAGCGTTGACCGAAGTCTTCAACCGACTTCCAGGAAGTTGCAGCATAGGCGGTGTCAAATGATTCACCTTATTCTGCCACATAGGAGACGTCGGTGGAGACATCTGTGGAGTCGACCCAAGAGCTAGCGGACTCATGGAACCCATTTCCATTGAAGTAACCACAACAGGGTGCACAGACCCTGATTTTGGTGAAGGCAGACCCGAGCCAGTGGAAGCATACACTGGCCGGAGCTCCTCCACCCTGTGCGCGAAAAAACACACTTTTCGCGCACAGCCAGTCTCATCCTTACACAACCTAGTCCTATATTGCGCAGGGTGAAGCCACGACTCAAACACGCCGTGTGCGTATTCACACGAGTCTCCTTTCAAACAACTTCCCTTTCGAAACTCGGGACAAGGAACACAGCTATAATTAAACTTTCTAAGATCACGCCTACGCGCGTTCTCGCCCGGATGAACAAACGGACACTCGGTCCAATCATGAGTATACGCCCGTGAACACGGCTTCACCTTAAACGTATACATCCTAAACTCATCAGAACCATACACCCCATTATTAATATCCGGCATGGATACATCAACAGGGTACTCTTTTCTTGTAGCAACCACATCTTTCTCATCAACTTCTACATCACTTCCATCTTCAATCGAGAGCCCCTTCAACAGCATCTCCAAACCTCGTCGTGTCGACGACTTAACACCACGAGCAATCAAATCGACCGCTTTGTTCCCTTTATCATCGGTTACATTCATATCAGCTTTTGCTTCAACTAAAATCTTCACAACCGCAACAGAAAGCGGAGATCCACCAGCTGCAGCACAGTGGAGTGCAGTAGCACCATCTGAATCAGAGCGCTTGTTCAAATCATATTTCTTGGTGGTAATCATATACTTCAAAACATTAATACTTCCATAAGTGGAAGCAATCATGAGAGGCGTCCTTTCTTCCAAACCCATCTTTCTCTCATCACCAATCCTTCTTCCGTACCAAAAACTGACTTCATCTATACTCACACCTTCTTTTTCCACCAAATGAATCAATCCAGTAACGTCATCAGCAGCTGCTAGCTCGAGTAAACTCGAGCACTTGACAAACAACCCGTGATACTTTTCTTGAAGCTTTTGTTCATCCATAGTGGAGTTAAATTTGTGTTTTGTAATTTTACACATGAAACCCTGAAAAAAATCAAATCAAATACGTTATATTAACAAAAGTCTAAACTTTATGAAAGAAACCAGGGAGATGATGGTGAGAATAAGAAGTAGCTTGAATAAGTGAAAGGTGTATGGTACCTTAAGATGATGGTTTAATAATATGATCTGATCTGATGGATGAGGAGAGGTGAAGGGTTATTATTTATATTAACGTTGGGGAACACACACGCTATGGAAAGTAAGAAGAAGGTGCAGCTATTCTTCCTTGTTTCTTTGTTGCAAGTCAAAGTATTCAATGATGTGGAGAACGCTATTTTAAAATGTAAATGAAATTTAAATGAAATGTAAATGAAATGCAAATTCAGATTCAATTCAAATGAAATTGTGATGTGGAGCCTGTAAATATCTGACTGGATTACAACGGGTTTGTCAAGTGGAGTGTGAGCTTGAACCGGCTGGAAATTATGTCGGAATCTCACGCGCTTTTGTTATGCGTCACGAATGTTTATGTGGCGCGTGGGGTATAGATTCAGGCGAGTGGGTGCTCGCGTTCTTGTTAGTCGTTATGATTTACTCGTTCCTTTTATCCCACATGTTTTAATTGCTGTATAATTTTAAGTAGTGTTACTAGTTTTGTATACTCTCTATTTAACTTTCTTGAGTAACGGGAACGGCGCGCTTACTAATTTGGTTACGGGTATCACACTATTAGCATGATAACATCATCGTCACTTATGTTGGTAGTGGATCCGTGAATTAAATCCTGTTGTAGTTAACTCGTAAATTTAAATAAAATATTATTTCTTTCTAAGCTACCTTTTTCCCACCTATCATCATCACTACCACTGTTACCCAGCACCGAGCTTAAACATATTTTCCGTCATCAAACTGATCTCCGATGGCGGCATGGTCGTGTGGATAATGGTCTGGATTGAAGAAATATGAAGCTTTGGATGGAAGAGAGATGAAACAAAGAGATGAAGAGAAGAGTCTGGATGGAAGAAAGAATTAGTGGGTAAAGATAATTGTTTATTATTATTATTATGTGTGAAAATAATTGATTGTTAGGTAAAGAATTAGTGGAGTGCTGCCTTTAAAAAAACGGTTTCAATAAAGTGATGTAGCAGTGTAGGATTGGTGTAAATTAGTGAAGTTAAAAATGTTTCAGTGGAGCACCCCCCCCCCCCCACCCCACCAAAAAAAAAAAAGACTCTCATATGTAAAGAGTGTTCATACTTTATAGGTTCGGTTAACTTAAATGAATTTTGTTTAACAACAATAACGGTGCCTAGTATAACAAAGCTATTGGTGGAGTATGGGAAGAGTGAGATGTAGACAGAACCTTACCCGTATCCTTAAAGGTATGGTTGTTGCTTTCAGATAGAACTCCGGCTTCAAAACGAACACACATTGCTGCAATGCAGAAAAAAATTCAATATGGCAAATGCGATGAAAGAGTAGAATGGGAATATATGTAACCACACATAGTAGCAAAAAGATGTACATAACCAGTAGAGTCTACTAAAAAGTGTTGGACACCCTATCACTTAAAAATTCTTTAACCTTAATCCAACGTCTTTACGAACTCCTATCATGAACAATGTTCTCAGAGAGATGCATATTTATTAAGTCCTGTATAATATGTTCTCCCCAAGTCAATTTGGGTTTGCATCTACTCCGCATCTCTTCAACTGAGATGGTTTCTGTTTGTAAGTTTATTTTATTTTAAGTAAGAACAGCACTAAGAATAAGAACATGAGACTGTAGTGATATAAGGGGTTGTTTGGTTAATTAAGTGTTGAATCATTAAGCAATCTGAATGGTTACGAGGATCTGAATGGTTAAGTGTTGAATCATTAAGTGTTCTATTATTGGACCTCTAAATGGTTAGTCTTCTTGTCCCACATTGGTAGAGGAAGTAAAAATGGATTCATTCAGTGCTTAATGGTTCAACATCATCCCAATTCTTAATGGTTCAGCCTTAACTATTCCATTCAGATGCTGAAACAAACGCGCTGAATGAGCTGAATGCTGAATCATTCAACGCTGAATGATTCAGAGCTCATTAAGAGCCTTACCAAACAGCCCCTAAGATCATTTTGGATTACTATTGGCCAAATCAAATACACATATCGAATTCTCGAATTCGTTGTTGAATATTGCCACTTAGGTTATAGTCTAGTGATAGAGAGGAAATCCTCTCTTCGGTGGGGTTGGGAGTTCAACCCTAAGTGTGTGCAAAAAAAGGTGTAAGAGGTGTAAAGAAAAAGGTGTAAAAAATTAGTCGTTCAACAAAAATCTTTTAATTAATCTTATTCGTGACCTTCACCTTTTTATAAGAGTGGAGTTGAACCCTCTACCTCCTAATTGGTTGTTTTACCAGACAGATAGCAAGGAACGCATAAGCTTTTCAAATGTACTTAACGTTTTTGTTGTTAGGAATCAAGGTATCATATACGCAGCGAAAGCGGGTTATATTTATTTACAAAACCGAATTATATATACAATATATATTTAGCCGATTTATATATATATAATATATATGTTTGATTTTATTGATCCAATTAATAAAATAATCCCAATCAGAATCTCATTTAGACGCGTATAAACAAATATATAATAAACAACCATATAGGGTTTAGTAATCAACCTTTGACGACTACACCGAAATTGTAACACGCGGGTTACAACGAATCCTCGCTAGAAGGAAGTTCACAATCGAGCACGGTCCAACCAAGAGGGGGAGTGGGCCGATGGTGGTTGTTCACGACAATGGATGGGAAGTCGTGTGAAGGTGGTGGCCAAGGGAGAACAAAGAGGGTGAAGTTGTTTAACTTTATCAAACATGTGATTAGAGTTTGATCACCCCTATTTATAAAGATAAAATTACACATAATGATTAGTCAAAGTGTAACCTATACTTGACCACTTAATTAGTCAAAGTCCTATACTTGACCATTTGACTAGTCAAAGCACTTGACCACTTGATAAGTCAAAGTCCTATACATGACCATTTGACTAGTCAAATGAAACCCCTTTTATTTAAAAATTAAAATTCTCACTTAATAATAAACTACTTTACTATTAAGTCCCTCGAGTCCAAACAATTTATTATTTCACAAATAATAATCCATCCAAATGTAAACTTATCTGATTCGTGCACCAACGTGTAACTCTTCGGATCGTACCGGGTCGCGTTACGTTACGTTGATCTCGACTTTAATTACATCGGATATATTATATGTCCAATAATCTCCCACTTGGACGGTTTTAATTAAATGAGTCAACGTGCGCAGAGTTGGACGCCTAGCTGCATCGCACTGCACCCAACACAGTATGACACTTTACAGTCGTCAACTAGTTCTTTGAGTTCAAGTAACGCTTTACTTAACCAAATACTATAGCCCTGATAATTCTATCAATAAGTCCCTTCTGTATAGACATTTGTTGATCACAGGACATGGATCATTCATTCTTATATAGTGATAAACTATTCTCGTCTTTAAAGGGTCAGCCAGATTAAGATCTGTATGAACTTTGTTTATTATGATGTCTCGACGCTCTATTATCTCTCTAATATAGTGGAATTTTCTGAGTATATGCCTTGTAGTCTGATGTAACCTTGGTTCCTTTGCAAGAGCAATGGCACCAGTGTTTTCACACAGTATCTCGATTGGTTTCTTTATGCTAGGCACAACATCAAGATCAGTAATGAACTTCTTCATCCAGGCAGCCTCCTTTGCAGCATCCGATGCAGCATTGTATTCCGATTCAGAGGTGGATTGAGAAACCACACTTTGCTTAGAGCTCTTCCAAGTAACCATTTAGAATGAAAACATATCCCGTTTGTGACCTTGAATCATCACAATCAGTTTGGAAGCTTGCATCAGTATAAAATTTAACTGACAGCTCCTCATCCAGTCCTCCATATATGAAGAACATGTCCTTAGTCCTTCTCAAGTAATAAAGAATGTTCTTCACTATAGCCCGGTGACTCTCTCCTGGGTTCTGTTGATATCTACTCGTCATGCTAAGAACATGGGAGACATCAGGTCTTGTACATAAAATAGCATGCATGATAGAACCAATAGCAAAGCATATGGAACTCTTTCCAATTTCTTCGTTTCCTCTTCAGTTTTACACACTACTTGCTATTAATAATGGTTCCATGTGCCATGGGCAATAACTCCCTTTTTGAGTCTTGCATTGAGAAGCGTCGTATGACCTTATCAATATATGTACTTTGACTCAAACCCAATAACCGCTTTGATCTAACTCTATAAATCTTTATTCCCATAATATAAGCGGCTTCACCAAGACCTTTCATTGCAAAACATTTAGCCAACCAGGTCTTAACATCTTTAAGCATAGAGAAATTGTTTCCAATGATTAGTATGCCATCTACATACAATATGAGAAAAGTGATATAACTCCCACTAGATTTCTTGTAAACACATGGTTCATCTTCGTTCTTGATAAAACCAAACTCTTTAATTTTCTGATCAAAACGAAGATTCCAGCTGCGAGTAGTGGCGAAGCTTGGTTTTCTGAACGGTGGGGGCCGAACTCAATTTTATCCGATCGATAGTGGCAAATCGGTGGGGCCGGACTCAACCCGAACTCAATTTACCTACAAAACTCGTAAAATTCTACCACTGCGCCACTGGCTGCGAGACGCTTGCTTTTATCCATATATGGATAATTTGAACATATTTGTCCATGCCTCATCTTTTATAATGTAATATAGATATAGATTATAGATTATATATAGTATGTAATTAAAACCAAATACTGTCATAGAAAATTTCAATGAATACAAATAGTAGTAATAATTTAAATATATAAGAAAATATATATTTTTAAAACAAACAAAGTATGTAAGTAAATGAATTGTTTATGTGAAAGATGTTAATATTTTTTCATACACCATATATAGTAATTCCACTTTTAAAACATTTTTCTTAAAACATGTTGTGTGGTCATATGGCATAAGTCCGGATTTGTTCAGCTTGCACACCTTATTAGGATTCTTTGGATCGACAAAACCTCCAGATTGAACCTGCAGGTGAGTTATAGTGATTGAGGAATTTTTAACTTTATATATATAGGGTAGGGTTCAAATATGAACCAACCCTTAAGTAGGAACTATAGGAACCAATCTGAGCCATCCATCTTCAATGACATTATTATAAATAAGTAAAACTTTAATTAATTGTTATTTTAATAAATAGGTATTAATGTCTTTTGTTCAATATCATTTATTAGGTAATTAATAAGAAACTCATGTATATTTGGAAACAGCAAATTAGTGTTTATGGTATACCCAAACGTATTTATTGTATATACTATTAAAATTATATCTCGGTATATATACAACAGTGTACATTGGTGTATATTCGTTTTTTCATTCATCATCATCACCAACACAAGATATACATTGGTGTATATTCGTTTTTTCATTCATCATCATTCAACATCATCAACACAGATATACATTGGTGTATATTGGTTTTTTCATTCATCATTATCAACACAGATATACATTGGTGTATATTCGTTTTTTCATTCATCATCAACACAGATATACATTGATGTACACAGATATACATTGGTGTATATTCGTTTTTGAAGTGTACATTGGCATGATTCAATCGAATTCAATCGAACATGATTTTTTTTTATTTGGGATTAGAGATGATAATAGGTTGAGAGAATTAAGGAAAGTCAAAAAAAACTTGCATATTAATTGCAGGAAGATAATTAACTGTCATATATAAAACTTTTAATTAAATTAAAATATAATATTTAATTGTCTAATTACATAACTACCCGCTAGATCAAGATCAAAGATGAATAGCTCAGATTGGTTCCTAAGTTCCTAACTAGGCTCTTGGTTCCTATTTAATCTTTTTCCTATATATATATATATATGTGTTTATTAAAAGAATGCCACCTCATATGTTAACACATCAGCATGTCACATCATTGAAAAAGGCCATGTTAGCAAACAAACAAACTAACTAACTCAATTAGGGCTTGGTTAGTTTGGGAGTGTAAGAGGAAAAGACGATGAAATTTGGGAGTATTAGTGGCCAAATGATGAAAATTTAAAGTATTTAAATCAATTAAATCTGTAGTTTAAAATAGTTGTTAAATAAATAAAGGGTATTGAATTTAAATAATTCAAAGTTTTGGTCATTGGCCAATAATAATCCGAATTTTAACATTGGACCAGGATAATCCCAAGTGAACATATGGGTGTAAAAAATGAACCTCCGTTAACTCTGAACTAACTCAGTTAGTTCAAGATGACGTGGCTGCTGAGGTGACGTGCTGACGTGGACCAGATGCTGACGTGGCAGCTGAGGTGCTATGCTGACGTGGACCAGATTCTGACGTGGCAGCTGAGGTGGCATGCCAAGTCAGCTGCCACGTCAGCATCTGGTCCACGCCAGCATGCCACCTCAACAGCCACGTCATATTGAACTAACCCAGTTAGTTCAGAGTTAACGGATGTTTATTTTTGACACCCACATGTTCACTTGAGATTATCTTGGTCCAACGTTAAAGTTCGAATTATTATTAACCAATGGCTTAAACTTTGGATTATTTAAATCCAATACCCCATAAATAAACATTATATAATAATTATAATAGTAAAAAAATGTATTTGGACATATCAATGAGTAGTTTTTAACAAACTAACATATATATTTGACACCTGATGAGTAATTATCTAAAAGATACCTGATGAGTCTTAAACCGAGTATAAGATACGATTTTACAACCGAGTATATCTTTGATTGATATTATCAATACGACCCTTGTTATCCCTGTTTAAGAAGGATCAACGCTAAAGAATAATCTATATATATATATATATATATATATATATATATATATATATATATATATTGCAAAGGGTTTAATCCTACATGTCATACTCTTATGCAATCTCTCCTTTGAGAGATGCCACATAGGATGTGATGTGGCAATTCTAAACCAATTAAAAAAAAGAAATAGATATAATTTAACCTAATCTATTATAATCTTTAACCTAATCTATTAAATACCTAATCTACTAAATCTAAATATTAAACCTTTATTATTTTATCTCTCGTGTTTCCTCCCATAACTTTTAAACGTTAATATCTTCTATATACGAGATTTTTTAAAGAAAAAAATTACACCAAATTAATGAGCGTTTTTATTATCTTTCCAACGAGTACCATAGTTCTATATAAAAATCGGAGAAAAAAATGACTATTTTTTGTAACCCGACAGGTATTGTGTCAGGTTTGGGATTAGTTTAAAAAAAATGTGGGTTTGGGTTTGGGTCGGGTCTGGGATTAGGTGATACCCGACCCGATTACCCGAAACAACATACCCAAATACCCGAACTACATACCCGATCATATACCCATGAATTTTTTAACGCATCACATAACCCTTAGACTAATGCGTTCGATATTTCAATAATTAACTTTTTTTTTATTTCATGCTAGTTCTTTTTAGAATGATCGATTACAAACTTCCGAATTCATTTGTAATGGCACTAGATTTATACCCTGACGCAGAGATTTGTTTTTTTTTATATTTGAATATGATAACTTATGGCAGAGATTTGTTTAAAATAATAATAATAATAATATATTTTATTATGTTATATTAGATATTTCAACCCGGGACGTTCCCGGGATAAAAACTAGTTAAGAAATATAAACTATATACAATGAAGTTTAGGTAAAAGAAATACTTGTTATTTTATTTTATTATAGAATTATTTAATTAAAAAATACTAATAAAAGTTGGGAATAAATTTTGGGTAATTGAGATAGAGCTACACCAAAGGAGTCACCCACTTTTTTTTTTTTAAATCAAAACCGATCCCAACCTTGAAAATATGATGTCTGCTTTTTATTAAAACCTTTTTTTTAATACTTTATGTTACAACTCCAAGGATGGTTCCAAACTTTTCACTATTAAAAAGAACATATGCCAAAGCAAAATGGAAGGTGTATCATATTTGTAAACCACGTTCGTAATTTCGTATTCATAAATACATAAACAATAATATTTTGGGTAAAGTTGTATTGATTACATGAAACCGAAACAATATACTACAATCATAGTGGGTTCACACAATTCACAAAGTAAAGACATTGGTCGATGCACCAAGATATATATATATATATATATATATATATATATATATATATATTGAGGCTCTTCACAGTTCCAAAAAAGCTTGTATGGTCAGTGGTGAAGCTTGACCCGAAGGTTGGGGGGTCAAAAACCAGTTTCGGGGTTCGAAACCTTATATTTCCAAAATTTTCTATACGGATACTATATAATCGGAACTTCTACGCGAAAATTCAGGCTTAGCTAACTGTCAGGGCCGACCCTTAAGGGGTGCGGGGAGGACTCCCGGCCCGGGCTCAATTTCTCAGGAGCCCATTGACTCTCCGACAATCCAAGTTTTCTTAACAGTGATGTCCTTAATTCGATGGATTTTTGTATGTTTGAGCCTCAAAATTGTTAATCAAGTATTAATCAAAATGAATGGTAGTTTAAATAAAACATAAAGTAAAGAAATGCTAAGAGAGGTTAAAAATTAAAGAAGAAAATGAAATGGTTTGAGAAAAAAAAATGCAGGTTTATTAATAAGTGTAGGACTAGAGAGGGAGAAGAAGATGAAATGAAAAGGATTCACACTTAGTTGTTTTTGCTTTTTACCGGTTGGTTTTGACTTCATTTTTAACTTTTACTTTTGTTATTAAACAACTTTTTTTAATTGCCAAACTTTCACCCGTTTATATTTTCACCCTTTGTGGGATTCGAACTTTCAACCTTCCCCATGAGAGTTTGTTCCCTCTACCGTTAGACTACAACCTAAGTGGGAAATAAAATTCGATCCATCAATTTGATATTACTTTAATCGTAGCTTAAAAACAGTTTATATTATTTATTTCGTTAAGGTCTAAGGTTAAGGGGCACAATTTTTACAGCTCGGCCTGGACACCTGAATTTTTCAGGGCCGGCCCTGCTAACTGTTAAGTGAATTTCTTGCAAAAATAGTAGACTTTTTGTTTGACAAAGTGCAATTGGTAGGCATTGGACAAAAAAATTGAAAATGGTAATGCCTCAAACCCATTTGGCGGTATCAAGCTACAACCTGCCAACCAATCATTTGCAAACCTGCAGCCCCATTGATGCCGCCAATCCGTTTTGAGGCATCAAGGTGATACCGCCAATCCGTTTTGAGGCATCAAGCTTCTTGATACCGCCAAATGGGTTTGAGGCATTACCATTTTCAATTATTTTCTTCAATGCCTACCAATTGAACTTTGTAATTGATAAATCATGCCATTTTTGCAAAGGATTCCTGTTAAGTTGCATATAATACTTTAGTCCCCAAACAAAACCTTTGCATTAATGTCGTGTTTAAAAGCTTAAACACCAAAAATCAGTTGAATCGGCATACAATGATATAGTACACCACCTGAATAGCCATTTTCGATATATGAGCAACGTGCATGAAAGAAAAGGCCGATGTATGACTCTACGTATGCTATGTTGCCCCACGGCTGATGATCGACAAAAACTTACAAAGTGTTTTCAAATCACCCCTTCCAATCTTGTCTAGGTAGCAAACATCATGCATTATACAAGTAACAACACATGAAACATATGATGGTTTATAAACTAACTACTCCTCATTTAATCATTAACATATGCACATTATCATGTTTAATTCTATGTAAATTAAAACAAGCACAGCTCTTCCCTTTTTGCATATTCAACATCTTAATGCACCAATAACCTTCCACATCAGTGCTTATATCTCCCTTGTACTTTTTAAAGCAAATATCAAACTTCTCTTGAGATTATTTGATCTCATTATCAGATTCTTAGATCCTAATTCACTGTTTATCTGTAGTTACCCTAATAAGTTCAAAGATATCAACCGGATGTGAAGTGTGATCTTTCCCAAATTTCAAGGTCATTTCCAAAGTAATACATATTTATTATTCACTCCATGTATCACACATTATTCAAACGAATGTATTTATCAACGTATCATTCGCCGACCGGTAAAGAAAGCTCAAGTTCCATAAAAAAGAAGGGGAAGCGCAAAGTAATAAATAGGAATAGAGCGGAAGGAGACTCGCGTAGTCGCGCCTATGGAACGCCTACTTTTCCCTGTGTATGATGATATAAGATTTGGATGTTGTTCCTGGATGAGGCCTTCACTTTTCCTTAGAACTGTAAAAGACCTATCTGAAAATTATCCGTACATTTTACAACGTACAGATTGTGTTGGCGTAGCGGGCTTTTCTTCGATTCAGAAATGCACATCTGCCATACGTCTACTGGCATACGGCATAGGAGCTGACGCAATTGATGAGTATGAAGGGATCAGTGAACTTACGACCTTAGAATGTTTAAGAATTTTTTGCAATTATATTATCGAACTATACTCTAAAGAGTACGTAAGTAAGCCTAATGAAGTCGATATCATACGGTTGTTATCGGCTCATGAAAGCCGACATGGTTTTTCAGGAATGGTTGGTAGTATTGATTGTATGCATTGGAGATGGAAAACTTGTCTTGTTGCATGGCCCGGGAAATATACGCATGGTGATCACGAGTGTCCCACCTTAATGCTCGAGATAGTTGCATCATGTGATCGTTGGATTTGACATGTTTTTTTTTGTTGCAAAGTCGAACAACGATATTAACGTCATAAATTAGTCACCGATATTCAACGACATCCTAGATGGGTTTGCGTCGCCTTGCAATTTCACAGTGAACGACATGGAATACAATCAAGGATATTATCTTGCATATGGAATTTACCCAGACTAGTCGACTCTTGTTAAAAGCTTTACATATCCACAAGGCAATAAACTGGAAAAAAAAAACATAAGTCAGCAAGAAATGATGTGAAAAGGGCGTCCGGTACTCTCCAGACTCTGGCATATTACACAAGGTCCATGAAGGATTTGGAAAAAAAAAGAGCCATACCCGACATAATGTAAGCGTGCATAATAATACACAACATGATCATTGAAGACAAAGGTTATGCCTTGTCCAACTAGGACAGTGAAGACGATGATGAAGTGCCACTACCATTACATGGCTCGACTAACAATTTTCTTGAACGCTTTCAATGGATTAGAGACTTACGTAATAGGGAAGCTCATCAAACCCTTAGACACAATTTAACCAAACACCTCTAGGCAAATAAGCAAATAGGTATATGGAGGAGAATGAAATTGAAGGGTAAGTTCTCTGGTTTTTTTTTTAATTTGCTTTAGGTGTGCTTTTTTAAATTTGGTTTTAAGTGTGTGTTTTTTTTTTAAATTTTGTTTTAAGTGTGTTTTTTAATTTAATGAATTATCATATTTTTAATTTTAATTTTACATATTTTTTAATATTTTAATAATTAAATAAATAATATTATTTATTTAATAAAAAATATAGTATATAAATTTACATAGAGGTTAAATAAAAAGGAACAATAGAAGAAATTTCAAAAAGGCAAGATGTAAATTATATGTTGTCAACAGTAACATTCGCAGGAACAAAGGACATTTCGATATGGGACGAAGATGGTAATACTCTCTTTACTGTTGCTAATGTCAAAAGAAGGTTGAGAATCGATAGAAACCGCCACATGACAAAGCTTTTTAAGTGGGAATCTTAGGTCCCTCTTAAAGTTAATATTCATATGTGGCGAATGGAATTGGATCGTCTCCCAACCCGACTTTCTCATATAGTGTCGTGTGTGTGTGTTAATCATGTGGCCGATTATATGTAAACATTCATGGATTTCATGGCCAATTTGCTTGGTAAAATAAATATATGTATGTACATGGATATAGCCGACGATGTGTGTGTACATGATGCGTCATTGACAGTTGCGATCACTCATGGTATAGGGATAGGTTTCGTGTATTAGCATATGCCCATAGGTGTAGTTCTAGTGAGTTGATATAGGTTGATGTAATAACAATACATATGTTAACTATCGATGAACACGTGTTGTCGGGTAATAACATTGGTTAACATAGGATAAAATCCATTATCCGTGCCGGAATGTAAATTTTATTTAGGTTACATAAATGCATGATAACGATATTAACATGTATTTACTTCCACAAGTGATGGGTTTCTGGCCACATATTTTTTAATGTTATTAGTTCTAAACCACATGTGTTGTTGTGTGATCTAACTCAAGTTAACACTGTGTTCTAGATAATGTTCCATGATTCTTGGGTGTTATGCCCATAGAACGTATTGAGAAGTCTTTGGTTTTTTAGTGGAATTGTGTAATTTCCCACTTAAAGGATATCACGTGTATTGTTGTTTTGTTCATCTGTAGAAATCGGGTATCCGGTTGTTCTCTGTTGAGCGTGTGATTGGCTTGACTGTTCAACGCCAATTGTCTTGTATAGTCCGGCTGTTGTATGCATAAACGGATAATCTATTGTATTTCTACAATGATTATGGCTTTACTAGACTGGGGGGTATAATGTGTGTAAAAATGTCTATTTATGCATATGAAATGACAGTAATAAGTAAAATGCGTAAAGATGTTGACCTAGATCGTTGACTGGTGTCACACGACAAGTCATCGGCTATACGTAGGAAAAGTCGACGACTCATTCGGAATTGGCACCTAAACATCTCAGCCATGTACAACGGTTGATCGTCAAAATAATCGCCTACTAATCTCTCATGGGCACCTACACGTATGTTGTAAATTAAAATAAATATTGTGACGATATAAATTCTAAAAAAAATATAGTGACGACATAAATTTAAAAAATATATATAAACTAACATTCCCGGTCTCTGCTTATGGCCGTTTGCCTAGTACGTGATTGCGAGTTGATTTCTTCCTCCTCTTCATCCTGCGTAATGATCTGTGTCGCTTCCCAAACGGCGTTTATAAACAGTTGGTTTTCCTCGCTCGACGAAGAGGTCGAATCATACAAAGGTAAATACGACATGGTTGGGCTTTTTTTAGAGAATTGAATTGATTTAAAAAATTTAGAGAGAATTGGTTAACGTTGAGAGAAATTTTATAGAAAAATGTAGTGTTAAATGGTGGTATTTATAATTTGAAAAATTAAGTTGTTTTTTTTAAAGAGCCGTTGGTGGTGGCCTCAACGTTAAAATTTTTTTTAATAAAATAATCAAGATGGGCCGTCCTGTTCGTGTTGTTCGGGACGTTGAGGATGATGACGGGCATGAGGGCGGCGATGTTCCCGTTCTAGACGGGCAGGGGACGGTTCCCAGCACCCATCATTCTTAAGATTTATGTAAGTTGTTGCACATAAATCGTTGTATTTCATCAAAGACGAAGCTTTTAGTGATGAGATTTTTATCGCCAAATTCCAATAGGTCCACCGTCTAGTTGTCTGGATATGTAATCCTGGCCCAATAAGACCCACATAGAAGTTAGGGCCTGATTACTACATATACTGTGTAGGCAACCGTGATGATTGTAGGAGTTCAACGTTGCTGCCGTTAAAAAGTGGCTACATGGTCCGGTTGATGGTGGTGTATCGTTCGGGTTTAAATGGAGTTCTTGGGTCCCAAATAAGTGTAATATTTTCATGTGGCGCGCTTTCTTGGATTGTCTTCCTACCAAGACGGGTTTAGCGCGTAGGAACATTAATGTTGATAACTTGTTCTGTGTGTGGTGTGATTCCTATGATGAAACCATAGAGCATGTTTTGACCGGTTGCGGCATTGCTATGGGGGTTTGGAACTTGATTGTTGCTTGGTGTAAAATTCCTAGACCGTTCGTTTTCCATGTTAATGATTTGGTTGACTTACACGAGAATAGTGGCGTGGTGGGCAACAAAAAAATGGTTTTACACGGGATAATTATCATCGCTTGTTGGAGACTGTGGAGAGCCAGGAATGACAAAGTGTTTCATAGCAAGACGCCTAACGTGACGGATTTGGTGGCGGATATTAAAACTGTGGGGTTTCTTTGGTATAAGCATAGATTTAAAAAGGGGGTAGTGGATTGGGCTAGATAGTGTTCTTTTGATGTAATGTGATCTTTTGTTTTGGTTGTTTTGGCTTTCGGCTTCTTTCTCCGCCTTAGGGATAGTTGTCGGTTTTCGGTGGCTTAATGAAAGTCTCTTTAAAAAAAAAAAAAAAAAAAAAAAAAAAAAAAAAAAAACCGTGATGATTGATACATTGGGCTCGTATGACGACAAGCAAATAGCAATGGCGCTAGTCTTAACACGAGAAAAGGATACACAATACGTATGTAAATAAATAAATGAATATCTGTGTAACTTTTTTTAACAGGTTTGTTACCCACGGGATTTGAACCTCTCACCACATGAAAAGATAAGGCCTTATCCAACACCTTAATCTTGGTTTAAAAAATAGCGCATCGGGCGCGCTTTAAGCTCTTGAGGCGCGAGGCTCCAAAAAAATCGCTTTTTTTCTGTCGAAAAGCCCTACGATACATGAAGCTCTTCCGGCAGCGCCTTAAGCCTGGCGCTTCAGTAGCGCCTCAGCCCAAAAACCATTTTTTGCGTATTCTATTTAGCCCAACAAGTACAGTTTTATGTTGATCGTATTATGGATTTTTCTATGTTGATAATTGATTGTTATACCAAATTTTCCAACCCCAAATTACTTGCCAATTTATCGATTGTTGTTGATTCGTATCAGCTTGACCCTAGCCAGGGGCTCTGCCCCTTGGACCCCGCTAGGGGCTGCCGCCCTTTGGACCCTAGTCCTGGGGGCTGCCCCCGACCCCCGCCAAGGGGGCAACCCCCGAGTTGTTTTGGGTTGTTCTATGTTGCTCTTCAAGTATTGATTGTTGTATCACAAGAATTGGATAATTGGTATGAATCAAATTCTGATGATTTTCAATTATATATTAAGCTGTAGGGACTAGGGAATTAGTTAAAATTCAAACTCGTTCCTATATTATGATGTTCTTTTTTTCTTCTTCTTTAATGCTAAGTTACTTAATGTTGCCTTCATCTTTAATGGTGTTTTGAATTTAGATGACTATGTGCTTGGTCATCCTTATGTTTTGAATGTGTTTTTAAGTGTTTAAGGGTGTTTTATAATTATGTTTTTGTGTTTATGTTTGATTAGAAGGTAGCATATGTCATATTGACATATAGAAATATTTTTTTTAATATTAAGCGTCTCGCATACGTGAAGCTCTCGCCTCGCGTTTCGAATTTTGGAACCAAAACGTCTCGCGCTTTTTTAAACCAAGACCTTAATACCACTAGGCCAAAGACCCTTTCCAGGGTACCTACATTCATACACCAAACATGTCCTCTTATTTTCAGGGCTAGTCTATAGACTTCGACTAACCGGTACAAGTAGTAAATATGTGCTCTTTAACCAAGCTAGTTTGGCGCGGCTAAAATTTTAAAACAAGTTGAAATTTGAGCCTGGACTCGGCTCGCTTATATACAGAGCCAATTCAGCTCTTTTATAAACCGAGATACTCAAGTTTGCAATTTATAGAAAGAAATTATCTCCTAGGTTGTTTGGGTGATGTGAGACATGGATATATAGGGATCAAAGAAGGGGAAACTTTTAGACATTATTAAAGGGCTCCCACTATTTGCACAAGCAAAATTTTTATCCACACAACCCTCTACGGGCCGTAGAGGGCTCTACGGCCCGTATACCACATTTTTTCTTGTTCTATGGGCCGTAGAGCCCTCTACGGCCCGTAGGTAATCATCACAATGATTGAATGATTGTCAATCATTGGTAATGATTACCTACGGGCCGTAGAAGTCCCTACGGCCCATAGAAGAATCAAAACTTATTTTAGCAGAATGGAGGGCAAGGATGAGAAGGATAAGTTTGATTTGTGTGACCTACGGCCCGTATAGACCTCTACGGGCCGTAGAAGGCTAAAAAAACATAACAGTAACTCTACGAGGTTCGATCTTGCGGACATTATCACACAAACACACAAGTCGTCTCGATATAAACCATAAACCAATATAAACACAAAGTCGTCTCGATATAAACGATAAACCAAATCATAAACACAAACGTCGTCTACCATAAACCAATATAAACACAAAGTTAACTAATCGTTTATATACGCAACAAAATAAAACTAAAAGTTAACAGAGGCGTTCAAAATAAAGATTGTTTAAATACATAAGATGATCAGAAATAAAACATCGTAGAGTCAGTCGGCGGCGCGGTCCCGGGCTCCTGCGAAGACGTGTCGGGCTGCTGGGAGGACGTCACGGGCTCGTGCGTGCTGGTCCCTAAAGTCGGTGGGACACGAGCCTGCATGCCTAGGTGGCGATACATATCCTGCTGGCCAGCAATCAACCAGCGCATCGCGTCGTCCTGCCGATCACGCCACTGACGCGTATCGGCGTCCTGCTGCTGACGCCAGGTGTCCTGCTGCTGACGCCAGGTGTCCTGCTGCTGACACCGGGTGTCCTGCTGCTGACGCCAGGTGTCCATCTGCTGACGCCATGCACGCATCTCGACAGCCTCCTCGGCAGCCGCACGAACGTCCGCCCTAACATCAGGAGGCAACCTGAGGGAGTGATAAATGCGCGCCGGTATCTGCAAGTCCTCAGGCTGCTGCTGAGGCATCTCGACGTCCCTAAGACCGCCCCCCTCCTGCTCATGCACAAACTGCAACCCGACCTCCACAGCATCACCTGCAATGGATAACAATAAATAATTAATAAATAATAATAATATTCCAGGATTTTATAAAAAAATTGGGCAGAGTTTCCCCTGTTTTTAGGCAATCCAGACAACACAAGTTGTCTACAAGTTTCCCAAATAATAATAGTAATAATAATAATAATAATAATAATAATAATAATAATAATAATAATAATAATACCTCTAAGGCCCCGATGTACTAACGGCTCATGCACAAACTCCACGCCACCGGTGCCAATCAAATAGTGGAACTCATCATGATCCGGCGTCTTCGCCTTCTTCGCCGCACAAAGCATACCCTTCATCGTTTGTAGACCTAATGGGCTGAAAGAAACTCAAAAACATTAACATTAATAATAATAATAATAATAATAATAATAATAATAATAACAACATTAATAACCGAAATACCTGGGCGGTAGTGACGGAAACCGATTACGGTTAACATAACCGTAATACTTCACGCCATCGCAGCGCTCAGCAATCCTGCTGATGAGCCCCCCGCATGGGAGGCCTCCCTTCAACGGCTTATGGGGGAAGGCGGCAAAAAACTCGGCCATGACCCGATGCAAGGCAATCGGCTTGCCGGTGAGTATGCAATGCAGGTACATCAGGTCCGTCTTCGTCACCCGCTCGTTACTATTCCCCCGTGCCGTTAGGGAATAAGTAATGCAACGGTGAATGTAACGAACTACGGGGTGACGAATGTTGGATGCCCTGTCACACCTATCCCTGCACAGCATAATAATAGTAATAATAATCAGAACAAAGATATTGAAAAAAAATAATAATGATGATGATAATAATAATAATAATAATAATACTTCTCTGCCGGGTTGCCGAACACGGGACCGCCAATGGTGGGCCACCACGCATAGAGGTCGTCATCAGCGACAGTAGTCACCGCCCTAGTGTAGACATCCTGAACATTAACATTAACATTAACATTTCGAATAAGAACAAAAACAAAAATAATAATAATAAAAATAAAAATAATATTAATACCTCTACAAGGTCGTCGCGAGTGTACCACCGGAGGTGCGTAGCCCACTCATCTAGAGAATAACCATACTCAACGCCGAGTATGGAAAACTCAATATCACTCGGTGGGCGGCCTGAAGATCCGGCGCCCGACGATCCGGCGTCCGACGATCCGGCACCGGGCGGGCGAAACCGAAAGGTGGATAGAAACTCTATCACCAACGGCCTATGGGACGGCGCGCAAAAGTCGTCGAAAAACCTGTCCAGTGGGCTCCCTTCCGGGATCCACTGTCGGGCAATCGCCTCAGCACCCCTACACTCCCGAAGCGCGGCCCAAGAAATCCCACGCGCCGGCACAGTCTTCTTCTTCCTCAACCTATGAAATCTGGCACCCGCGTAATCGACTCGCAGAAAAATGCAATGCTCATAGCCTGACATGTCACCCCCTGCCATGTCAGCCCCCGCCTGCACCGCGGCCTCATCCTCCTCCTGCTGCTGCTCCTCCTCCTCCTCGCCCATGTACTGCTCGTCTACAAAATGTGCCATAACTGCAAAATCAAAGAATATATAGTTAGTTATGGCGTTTCTATAATTAAGGCGTTTCAAAAGAATCGCCAAAACTAATATAGTTTTGGCGATTCAAAAGAATCGCCAAAACTATATAGTTTTTGGCGATTCAAAAGAATCGCCAAAACTAATATAGTTTTGGCGTTTCAAAAGAATCGCCAAAACTATATAGTTTTTGGCGATTCAAAAGAATCGCCAAAACTAATATAGTTTTGGCGATTCAAAAGAAACGCCAAAACTAATATAGTTTTGGCGTTTCAAAAGAATCGCCAAAACTATATAGTTTTTGGCGATTCAAAAGAATCGCCAAAACTAATATAGTTTTGGCGATTCAAAAGAATCGCCAAAACTATATAGTTTTTGGCGATTCAAAAGAATCGCCAAAACTAATATAGTTTTGGCGTTTCAAAAGAATCGCCAAAACTATATAGTTTTTGGCGATTCAAAAGAATCGCCAAAACTAATATAGTTTTGGCGATTCAAAAGAATCGCCAAAACTATATAGTTTTGGGCGATTCAAAAGAATCGCCAAAACTATATAGTTTTTGGCGATTCAAAAGAATCGCCAAAACTAATATAGTTTTGGCGATTCAAAAGAAACGCCAAAACTAATATAGTTTTGGCGTTTCAAAAGAATCGCCAAAACTATATAGTTTTTTGGCGATTCAAAAGAATCGCCAAAACTAATATAGTTTTGGCGATTCAAAAGAAACGCCAAAACTAATATAGTTTTGGCGATTCAAAAGAAACGCCAAAACTATATTAGTTTTGGCGATTCAAAAGAAACGCCAAAACTATATAGTTTTTGGCGATTCAAAAGAATCGCCAAAACTAATAACATTATACTCGCTAAACCCAATCAACAACAATCAACAACAAAAACCAATCAACAAACCACCACGACGACCCCTAAACCCCTAAATCTGAAAAAAACTGAAAAAAAATGAAAAAAAAAAACTAAAATCTAACAATTATCTACAACCATCAACAATAATGTATAACAATTAACTAATTAAAACATAAAAACTAATTATAATTAACTGAAAAAAAAAATAACCTGTTTCGAAAATGGGGGATGGATCCGGGTTGAAAGTAGGGTCTTGATGGTCGGATTCGGGTGGTTGCAGTGGTGGGCCGGTCGTGGTGGTGGTGGTTTAGGGTGGTGGTGGTGGTTTAGGGTGGTGGTGGCGATAGAAGAAGAAAGGGGGCAGAGGGGGTTAGGGTTGGGTTTATTTTTGTTGTGGGAGAAATGAACAGATCGTTCTGTTCAAATGGGTTTTAATAACTTACCTACGGCCCGTAGGGGTCTCTACGAGCCGTAGGTAAACAAAATTAACCTGTTTACCTACGGCTCGTAGAAGCCTCTACGGCTCGTAGGCTCAATGGCCTCTACGAGCCATAGATGGTGTCTACGAGCATCTTCCAGAAGCCTACGGCTCGTAGTGGTCTCTACGACCCGTAGGTGAAAAAAATTAAAAAAAACGTTTGGGACGTGAATCGATCTGATGGCTATCAAGTATCACACACACACATACACATACACACTTATACACACAATGGGGACCATCTGGGCTACCAGTTCGCTGGTTTATTACCCAGAAAAATTATATATAACATATAACTGAAAACCCATTTTTTTTTAAAAAAAATCTTCGTCTACGGCCCGTAGGGACCTATACGGGTCGTAGACTCCAAATTTTTTTAAAAAACTACTGATTAACTTTTTATAAACTTTATAAAGTTTTTAGAAATCAAAACTTTTTGCCTACGGCTCGTAGAAGCCTCTACGGCTCGTAGGCTCAATGGCCTCTACGAGCCATAGATGGTGTCTACGAGCATTTTCCAGAAGCCTACGGGTCGTAGAGGGCCCTACGACCCGTAGATAAAAATTACCTACGGCCCATAGGGCCCTCTACGGCCCAATTCAAGTTTTGTTTTTTTTTAATTTTGTTAGTTTTAATTAGGTGGTATAGGTTTTTTTTATAAAATAACGTTTTCATTTCATATTGTATATGTAAAATAATAATAAAAAATAAAAAAATGTATTTAATAAATCATTATACATTATAAAAACAAATTTACACCGAACTATTAGAAGAATCAGGACAGCCTGTTAGGTCAAACCACTCTGGATCTGTTTGAGATAGCCTACGCCCCTCATCAAGACGATCCCTGTATAGTGCTAACCATGGGTTGTGATTTACATCTACCCAACGCCTCCATGCTCCGCTCGGATAAGGCATCGGAGCGTCGTCTGCTAGCTTAAGCATTATGAAGTGGTTGCCGTTCACGAAGGCCATCGAAATGACCCGATGTTGTATCACGCTTTCAGGATGAATGTGAATAGGGAAGAATGTGCACGCTCCAAGAGGACTGAAGAATTGAAGGACCACACCAAATGCCTGAGCAATCACTAATCCAGTCAAAGGCATCTCCATCCATTTTGAGTGTGGTGCATCCCCGAGTCCCCTCCAATCTATGGACGAGTATATGCGGGCGAACGCGTTATCGTCGAATCCGTTCAAAATCTCGTACCAGTCCTCATGGTATTGACCCATCAACTCTTCTTTAAGAACGTGGCGGATCAAATCCCAGTCTTCCTCCTCCCTATCCAAAGCCACAGCTACAGATCGGAACCCACAGTTACCGTCTGGCTGAACATCTTGAATATGCGTGACAAACCGTCGATACAGGGGATCAATCTGATGCTTAAATGCTCTAAGCACAAATTTATACCTGTCACAGCCAAACATTGGGAAATCATGATTAGGGATGTGTACTGTATATATATGTATGTATGTATGTATGTATGTATAAATAGTTATTTATGTACCTGTCCCCTCTTAAGAGTGGATACTTTTTGCTACACACTCTCATTGTATCTCTACCTGGGTCTGATGGCCTACGTCTCCTAACAGGCTCGTCTTCCTACAATGGATAACAATAAAATTATAATAACAATAACAATAATAAATAATAATAAATAATAAATAATAATAATAATAATAATAATAAATAATAACAATAATAAATAATAACAATAATAAATAATAAATAATAATAATAATAATAATAATAATAATACTAACGTCTTCTTGCGCATCCTCCTGCTGATTTTTTTTCTTTGATTTTGTAGTTGGGCGCCCACGAGTATTCTTTTGTACCTCAGGAGGTTGAGTGTCAGTCATACTTGGATTTACCACCGACTTTATTTTTGACAACATATTTCTCTGAACGCGTGGTGATTGAGACAGCAGTGTCTCTTTGACTATTTCCCACTCACTCGCAAGGTCAGGTTCGCTCCATACTACTTCCGGTTCGTAATTCAGTCGTGTCCAGAAGACGTCTATTTCGGACAGCTGAATTTTTATTCCTGTATTCAATAAAATAATAATAATAATAATAATAAAGTAATGGTATTACCTTTATTTATATACGAATCTAATCGACATGCACACGGTAACCCAGAACTCGCGAAAAGCTGGTGACCACAACTCTTTTTTCGTTTCCTCAACTTCTCTATATTTTTTATCTCATTTATCATCTTCTCGATCGCTGCATGGGAAACTTTACCGAGTAGGTCCTCAAAAATCGGTATGTCATGGTGCACCTTTTTCACAGACAAACTCTCTTCAAACGAGTGATTTATTGCCCTCTCTTGTGACGTTACCACATCGTCTGCAATCATCACAAGTTTGTGGAGCGAGTTGTTCGGCCCCTTAATCTGCATCTTAAACCGTGAATGCTGGCTCTCAGCTCTGTTGGTCGTATATTGACCAAAGTTGTAGTTTGTGTCTGTCCATGCAGAAACAAACCTTTCTTTGTAGTCACGGAGCCAGACCCGGTCTATATATTTTAAAACATCTGTAAAGATAGAACAAAGATATTTGTTAATGTGTGTATGCGTTTTAAACTAAATTAATAAAATATGTACCAGTTCGTTCGTCTTGACATAGTCGTCTGTAGAATCGGTCTAACCAGTGCTGATAAAATGCCGGAGATGAAGATCTACATAATCGCTTAAAAGATTTCACGAATATTTTCCAATCTTCATCTCCAAAGGCTTGTCTGCAGTGCTTCAGTATATTTCGTTGAATGTGCCACCTGAATGCATAACAACAACAACAACAACAATAATAATAATAATAATAATAATAATAATAATAATAATAATAATAATAATAATAATAAAATAAAAATAATAATAATAATAATAATAATAATAATAATAATAACAACAACATGTATACCTGCATAACAACTTCGAAGCTGCTGGAAATACAATGTCGCATGCATTCATCAAGGCTTTCTCACAATCAGTAACTATAGCACGGGGCTCCGTACTATCTTCTAGCAACTCTTTAAGCCTTTGTATCACCCACAAGTAGTTATCTTTTTTTTCACGGGAGATGAATGCATGGGCGACAATAAACGACTTGGATGTTGATGTCATCCCCACAACTTGAATAAACGGAAGTTTATGCTCGTTCGTTTTGTAGGTCGCATCAATCATCAGCACATGCGGGAACGCACGCCATAACCTGTGCGAGGTGGGATGGACAAACAAAATATCCTCGATCGCATTTGTCGAGGCATTCCTCCGGGTGAAGTAAACAAATTTTTTTTCCACCAATGTGGCTTCGAGTACCTGCATAGCAATAATAATAATAATTAAAATAATAATAATAATAATAATAATAATAATAATAATAATAAAAATAATAATAATAATAATAATAATAATAATACCTGCATTTGAGTCCTGCCCCCATATAACAAATGCTTAACCTTAGTTATTGTGTTATGTATGTCTCTTAAGATGCAGTGACTATCCGGGTTTTGTTTTCTAACGGCCGAATGTATGTCTACTGGTGTAACATTTTGAAAATAAAGTGTATCCACCAATTTTAACTCGGCCGGACCCAGCCTCCTAGCATACGCGTGACCCTCGATGTGTTGGAAAGGTTTGTGATTATGTGTTTGGTTTTGGACCTCCAAAATATAACCATCGTGGCCGGAGTGGTATCTCCCTATTAGTTGAAACGGGCAATTACATTTTTTACTGCCCGTCTTTCGAACCGTGGCTACACTATGATGTACGCCACTACGGTCACATCGTATCCATGCCGATGTTACCCTCCTATTCGGCCCCCTACCATCAGAAACAGTACGTCCGAATACGGTAATGTAACCATTTTCTTTTGCTCTTTGATAAACCCACTCTGCGAGGTCTTTAAGAGACCTGAATACCTGCAAAATTTATATACGACTTCAAATAGCAACTAATATATACGAGTTCAAATCTCACAAACCCTACGAGTTCAAAATCTCACAAACCCTACGAGTTCAAATAACAACTAATATATACGAGTTCAAAATCTCACAAACCCTACGAGTTCAAAATCTCACAAACCCTACGAGTTCAAATAACAACTAATATATACGAGTTCAAATCTCACAAACCCTAAAACAAATTTAGGTACGGGACTAAATATACGAGTCTAAATATGTACACGGGTCTAAATATCTCACAAACCCTAAATATACGAGTCTAAATATACACGGGTCTAAATTATAAACAAGTGCAAATTCATAAACACACCTGATTCGTTTCGTACGAAACATCCGGGACAGGTTCCTCGCCACCGTTATCACCTCCCTCGTACTGTGGATGACTTGGCGGAGGCAAGTAAAATGACCCCGGTTCTTCTACGTACTCCTCGTTCAAATCGGGCAGCAGGTTCAAATCGGGTAGTGCATTCCCGTCACCATAGCGAACAACGGAGCTAACCTCCTCCTCACCACGTTCCACCACGGCTCCGAAAAGGCTTTCCGAGACGTGAGATAGGCTAAACGAATACTCCCATTCATCCGAAACATTACTGTAGTGACCCGAAGACATCGTGGTAGCTTGGAATCGATCGGATTTTTGTGCACCGCGTTTTTAAATTTTCTTTCGTTAACTGAAGAAAGAAGACAAGGAAGAAGAATATATCTGGACCCTCTACGGCCCGTAGAGGCCTCTACGGGCCGTATAGGGTTTAATGCTCCCAACAACCAGGTTTCCTATGGGCCGTATAGCCCTCTACGGCCCGTATAGGGTTAGCCTTTTCAGAGACTTTTCAGACTGACACACTGAATGTCAGACACTTCATTCAATCACCTCGTACCTCGTATAGCCTACGGGCCGTAGAGGTCTCTACGGCCCGTATAGGTTTAAATGCACCCCACCAAACTCCCCTCTACGGGCCGTATAGGGCTTTACGGGACGTAGAGGGTTGAGCATTTATTACACTGACACCCTCTACGGCCCGTAGAGCCCTATACGGCCCGTAGAGGGCTGTGAAAATTAACTTTTCCTTCTTGTGTAAATAATATCCCCCTTATTAAAGTTGTTGTGAGACATGAGTACAAGAGAGAGAAAAAATAATGATAAAAGTATATAATAAGTTTTATTAAATAGAAAATGAGAGAGAAATGTAGTGATTTTTAATGTAATTATAGAGATGGAGATTAGGCAGCTACTGTGATGCACTATGCTCTGGGTAAATTACAAATGGAACAAAGTGAGAGAAGTTAATAAAAATACTGAGGTGCCAAGTCTCTGAGGCTATTTTACTTCGATTGTAACCCACATAACTTACCATGTTTTGATCAGTCAAAATTTGCGTTTGGTTGGTGTTTGATGGAAAATAGAATTGGAAAATGAAAATATTTCACCAAATTCCAACAAGCTAAGGAATCTAACAATCCTTACTATATGTGATGGGATTGTTTGGAATACTCAAAGATTACCAAAATACCTTAACTAAACCTCACCCACTTATTCATCAAAAACTCTACCACACCAGTAAGGCCGCCCAGTGTGGTTTAACTAGCAGTGGTTAGTTAAAGCGTCACGTCACTGTCACGTAGACAGTAGGGATTTAACTGGCACGGTGTGGTTTAAAGCATCTGGTTTAAAGCATCCTCAACCATTTTCTAATCATGGTTTTCAATTTATTTTTATTCCTTTATTTAACAATAATAATAATAAGGAAAATTGGATTGTAATAATCCAACAATACAAAAACTAATAATTTAAAAATAACAAATTGGTTAAATTTTCCAACTGCTATAATCTGCTGATGGATCACTGCAATAGCCGTAGTAATTATCATCTCATCAATCAAGCCCGGGTCAAATGAAGAGTCGAAGTGTGACGCTATCAGTCATCTAGGTTGTCGCCGTTGTAGCAGACCGCTGCTGATCCTGATCGGACGCACCAATATATTATCAACAATGGCTGCTATTGTCATTTCACACAATCAGACTGATGCTCTATTTTTTTTATGTTCGACTCTTTCTGTTTATTATAAAACTAGGAACCCGAAGCACACCAGGAACCGATCACAAGCCCTCCTACTTATACGCAGACTTATTCTAATTCAAACTCTATTAAACAGTTAAATAAACTTCTATAACCATTTTAAACTTCTAAACAATTCACTAAACAATTATTTACTTTTCGCTAAGTTATCTTGTACCAGCTGAGCTTCACATGTATCTCGAACCAAACCTTGATTAGGAACAATGTGAAGAGTTAAGAGAGTCTGAACACTAGATAATGATGATGAAGTTAGAACCCTAAATCGGACAACCGATATTTCTTCTAAGAGCACTCAAGGATGATGCAGCAGCTGAAACAGATATGGAAGGCACAATTTGGAGGATGATAATAATACAAATATATCTCAATCTTATAAATTTATTAATATAGTTTTGTAAAATTATTTTGAGAACTTAAAATTTTCCATAAAACTAAAATACCAGATATTCAAAAGAAATAAACATCAACACACACTAAAGGCTCCAAACATATTAAGCATAACAAAGGGATGGTATGACTAATAATAATAATCTGCTCAAGAGCTAAACTTACAATCCTGCAAAAGAAACCATCACCCTAAAAGAACAAAGTCAAAGTCAAAGTCACTTTAATAACCTATAAAATATGTTGTAGAAAAGAGAAAGACATCCTACTAGCAAATATTGAGATAGATGATATCCAACCAACATGTTTCGATGGATTCGATGGTTACTGTTTACGCCTTAGGGGCGTCCTTTCTTTGTGCTGCAAGAAGGGCATTTGTACTGTTTGATGCTTTCGGCTTTCGCAGGTGTTATTTTAACACACTTCCCGTGATACCACCTCTCACAGATGTCGCACCCGATCCAGAACTCATCACCGCTGTAATTCCCACCACAGGTCCCGCAAAGAGTCTCGCCGTGCTCGTCTTCCTCTTCTGCATAACTCTCATCATAAGCCCTTGGTGTGCTTTTGGCTTGTCCGTCACTCGTCCTCTGTAAACAAAACATACTTAACCGGTCAACAAAGGTCGTTGTGACCCAACCCAACAGTTTTGTCACCGTTAATGAGATGAATTGAAGGATAGTTTATTACCTTTGTGCTAGACCGGGATTTGTTGCCATTGTCCACGGGCTTGTCCTTGACATGCTTCCGCTCAGTTACGACTTCAAACACAGTTGGTAGCTCATTTATCATGCTGAATAGACGCTTCCTGTGCGAAAGAATTTGATTACCAATGAGAAAAAAATGTAATAAATAGATTTGTACTTCCAAATACATAACTAACAAAGTAAGATATTTAGCAATTATAACTATATTTCCAATATCAAATTCTTAAATAAAAGCTTTGTAAATCATCCCATTAAAAAAATAAAATATAAGCAATTGTAGAACACATTAGTAATACACTATACCTTATTAAACAAGAAAAAAGTGTGTCCAAAAAAGTCCAGAATAGAAAAAAGCCGAATACTCCATTTCTTTCATACCGGTAGTTAGCTTTACAACATGTTATACCTAATTTTCCTAATTTAGGCTTCAAAGGCAAAGATTTATGATACTTTCCATCACTAACAGCGAACGGATTACTTTTGATTTGTCTGAAAGTTGGTCTAGTTACCAAACTTACACTACTAATGCAAGCATATATTATAATATGTTCACTTAAAATTTATGAAAATTAAGCTGTTGCTAAAGTGAATAACAGATTAACAGTAGTAGAGATCTAGAATACTACTAATGAAAATAAAATGTTTTTTCTTTGAAAAATAAAAAATAATAATAACAAACAAAGCTCTGCTCCATGACAGCCTTGTCCAACATCATTACATGTTATTATTTTACTTAACAGAAGATAAATGGGAATATAATCATGAGCACAAAGAAAAGAGTTAAAAAGAAACAGAACACCTTTATTTATTATGTGATTGTGTAATACTCACTGAAAAGTAAAAACTACACCATTTCTTGACAGAAAAAAGTAAACAAATAAGAGAAAGCAACCTTTCATTCCTATTCAAACGAGCACCGAAGTAGAAAGCAACCGCCAACAACCACGAATCAGTATGCACAGCCACCAACGACAGCCAATCTCTCCGGTGCATCCATCTCTTGCAAAGTTAATCCCCAATGCCGGTTCCGGAAGTTCCGGAGGAACTTCCTCCGCTGGAAGCGTTACTTCCCATGTTTCATTTGGATGCCCATACAAACACAAATTCTCCTTCTCTACAGATTCATAAATTCATCATATTAACCACATTTAGTCATCAAAACTTAGACCTAACTACCGTTAATTTAAAACACTACCGTTAATAGCTTTTATTCGAAACGTTCATTTTTCAAATTCGAAAATAAAAACATTACTAACTCAATATTGTTTACTAATTGTAAAAGTTACTGTACAACCGCAATAGCTAATTGTTTTAACTCAAACATCAAGTTAAAACACAGTCCTTCAACTCTTCAATAACCAAATGCACAAACTAATTATCCAATGAAGTGCGCGCAGCGCGTGTACGCGCGCGTGTGTATATACATATATTGTTTGTAATCTAATACAATGTGTTATTCGCAAAATTAAACGGTTGTTTTCCACAATGTAAAACATTTTATCCTTCTAAACACAAAAATTAAAATTCAATTACAAATTAACCACAAACAAAACCTCCATTAGTTACAAATCCTATATTAATAGCTAAACTGCTAACTGATTTCCATAAAAATTAACAAAATTATATCAATCTGGAAGATAAAGTTACTCATAATATCACTCAAATCCAACCCAACAGTAATATTCCAAGCCCTAATTAATTACATATATAAACACAAATATAAACCTGGATCACAAGTCGCGTAAAATTCATCAACATCTGCAACAAAACACAAAAACAAAATATTAAAATTAAAACAAAAACAAAACACAAAAAAAAAAAAAAAAAAAAAAAAAAAAACAATACCATAAGTAAGGGCACGAACGATTCCGGAACGACGAGCGCTATAATCCTTAAAGATCTCTTCAACAGTACGAGGGCTAGAAGAAATCGCGGCCATTTCCATAAATTAAAAATAAAAAACGTTCAGATCTAAGAAAATATAAAACCGATCGAGTTGTATAAAAGATAGGAATGAATTTCAGAGAGGAATCGACGGATGAGTTTGGTTCTCCATGGATTAATATGAAGGTTGGATCGTTTGTTTGTTTGTTTGTTTTAAGTATGAAGGGATCACACACAGTTTGTCAATGGCATTTGGAATATCAGATATAGAGAGAGAGAGAGAGAGAGAGAGAGAGAGGTTAAAAGGGGGAAGGAGAAGGAATTTTTTGACCTTTTTTTGGATGAGATTAAATTATAGCCGTCGGATCATGTTTTTCTCTTTTTTTTCGTACTTTTGTGGGTATTAAATCTAGGAGAGAGAAAGAGAGAGCTATTTGTGTTTTTGGTTTTGTGTGTTGTTTTGCTTTTAGGTCCTTGGAGGTTTGGTTGGTGGCAGGATTGGTCCTTGGGGTTATGGGTTGATGGTGAGTGTATCCCTAGTGTGTTCCCAAATTAACTCAAAACATCACAAACATAAAGAAGAACATAAAAAACTAAAATTCGTTAATATTAAACATAAAATTAAAATACATTAAAAAAATAAAAAAACCTAAAATTAGCGCAACAGTTGTCATGCTCGTCATGGTCAAAACTATTGTTGTATGGAGCCGCATAGTCCATATGCATGAACTCGATAGCCAACTCCGAGTCGATGCCTGGGTTCTCCCTCAACGTGCGGGAGTGGAGGGTGGTCCACTGATCACACTTATTATTGAGATCGGTCCACTTCCTTTGCAGGATTTCAATGGTCCGGTCGTTGATGCCGACTTGCTGATTAAAGTTGGCCAACACGCGGTCCCAGAATCCCTTCCGGGCGCGACCCCTCCCCCGAGCCCATCCCTCTCGAATGTGGGCGTTGTTCTAGTCAAGTCCCTTTGGGCGTCTTTGTAGCACTGGCACACCACCAACGCCATCTCCTCTTCCTCGTTCCAGCGAGTCATCTATGTGTAGAGTGTGTATCTGTGTTTGTTTGTTTAAACCGTGGATTGTGGGTGTGAGTTTTAACCCCTACGGTTGTGTGTGTTTATATACTAATTTAGGGGAGAGTTGGTGTGCATAAAATTAAATTTTTTGCACGGTTTCAATGTAAAATTTAATTTTACTGAACGGTTTGGTGGACGGTTTCAATGGTATTTAAGTTTTTGAACGGTTGCATGAATTGAATTCAATTTTACTGACCGTTCAAGTCGATGGTTTCAATGCATTTGACTTTTTTTTACCGAATAATATTATATTAAACTGTGGAAAATTAAAAAAAGTTTAGATATATATTTAAATGAAAATAAATAAAAGAAACAGTAGAGTGTTTCAGTGAAGTAATGTGACAATGCAAGATTGATGCAAGATTGATGAAAATCAATAAAGCTAAAAAAACTTACTGGTAGCAGAATCGGTGAAAGATGCGGCACTTTACTGAAGAAATCCCAAGTTTCGGAGCTTGATGCTGATCTAACCGGATGTAAATTAGCCATATTAGTCAATACCTTGGATCCGGTGGTCAGGAGTGTCAAGATTACCCATCAAGGGAAGGTGGTGATGGCGAAGGTCCAAGAAATCAATGAGGTCTGGGTGCCGGAGTTCCTGTACGACGAGATTCCGGTGGTTCATAATCATAATGCTCCAAAGTTGAAGTCCAAGGTTGTCAGGGAAGAGAATGTTAAAAAGTCTACTGGATATGGAAATGTAACGTTGGGGGCATGCAGAGGGAGTGAAAAGTCAACTGCTGAAAGATCTCCTATCATGCTGGAATTTCGTGCCCCTAGTGTCCATATGTCCAATATTGAGGAGGACCCACATGATGACTTGAGACAAGATCAGCTAATGTCTCCGATTGGGCCCAGTCCGTCTTCTCCAGCCCATATTACCATACCTTCTAATGACTTTTCCTTTATAACAACTCGGCCCAAAAAAAAGAAAAACAAAAGGCATAGTAATCCGGCCCACATCTTTATAACACCAGATCTAAATGCTGAAGTTGAAGATGATCCCTTCAGTCTAGACGAAATTATACTCCAAACTTCCAAGGAGGCCAATGAGCGGAGATCAGAGAATAATATCGAAGGAGGGTTTGAAGAAAATGGTGCCGAGTATGAAATTGACGCTGGTAACCAAATATCTGGGTTAGACTTAGATGTTGAAGCTGATGATTTTGAACAGGAGGTGGACCAAACTGTGAAGTATGGAGAAAGCCTCGGTATCCAGTTGCCCGGGTTCGAAAATCAGGTTAGAAAACTTGTGAGTGGGGAATTGGGATTTAATAGGTTGTCATGAATATTTTATCTCTTAACATAAGGGGGGTGGCCGGGTTGGAGAAACCGGGTTGGGTGAGGAGACTAAAAAACGAATCCAAGTGTTCTTTCATGGGATTGCAAGAAACCCATCAAATGGGGCTCCAACATGCCTTCTTCGGGAAATTTTGGGGTAGGCATAGTTATGAAGCTATTATCTCTGATGCGGTCGGGAGATCGGGTGGTCTAGTTTCGATGTGGGACCCCGAGACCTTCTCTGCTATGTCCTCTACGATAGACCAGAATTTCATTCTGGTGTCTGGCTTTATCAAGGGTGTTGAGACGGTTGTAAATCTGGTCAATGTTTATGCCCCAAATGATTTACTAGATCGTAGAAATTTATGGGAGAAGCTGTTGGATATTAGACTCGCTCTACCTGGTCTATGGGTCTTTTTTGGAGATTTCAATGAAGTTCGGACCCAGGAGGAAAGGGTCAACTCCAGGTTTGATGTACGAGCAGCGGAGAAGTTTAATAATTTTATTTCGGATGCCGGGCTATTGGAATACAAGATGATGAGGGGTAAGTTTACGTACATATCGGATAATCGGGAAGTTAAAATGAGCAAACTCGACCGCTTTCTGGTGTGTGATGCTTTTGTTGATAAATGGCCGGCTGCCACAGTCTCGGTTCTATCTAAAGGAAGTTCTGACCACTGTCCGATTTTCCTTGAGTGTTCGTGCAATGATTTCGGACCGATTCCCTTTAGATTTTATAACAGTTGGGCTGATTCGATTGAGTTAGCTGATATGGTTGTGGAGGTGACATCGGGGCGTCATGGGGGACAAAGAGCTGACTGTCGGTTTACCAATATGTTGAAAGAGCTCAAGAAAAGAATTAAACTTTGGAGGAAAGCTGTCAAAGTAGCAGATGATCTAGTGGGAGAGACTCTTCAAAAAGTGGTGGCCGATTTAGATGGGAAAGCGACTGTGGGCAATCTTTCTGAGGATGAGAAGACGTTGCGGGTCTCAACCATGCTTCAAATTAGGAATTTGGAATGTGCTAAAGCCAAAGACCTACATCAAAAGGCCCGTATCAAATGGTTAAAATTTGGAGACGATAACACTACCTTCTTTCATAGAATGGTTAATGTTCATAAATCCGGGAACCGTATTGTCGGGTTAAATATTGGTGGTGTTTGGACTACGAATCCGAGAGCGATAAAATCTGAATTCCATAGATGGTTCAAGAAGCAATTTTCTGAACCTATGCGGCGTAGGCCTACATTCGCTAACTATGGCCTAAACCGGGTTTCCAGCAGCCAAGGGGACGTATTAATAAGACCGTTTTCTGAAGACGAAGTTTGGGCTGCAATAAAAGATTGTGATGGCGGAAAGGCCCCCGGTCCCGATGGCTACACGATGAAATTTTATAAGAGATATTGGGCGGATTTGAAACCGAATCTGATGGAGGCTTTGAGGGAGTTCCACGACACGGGATTGATAAGTGAAGGCTGTAATGCGTCCTTCATTTCTTTAATTCCAAAAGCTGTTGATGCCCATGAAATTTCCAAATTTCGGCCCATATCCCTTATAAGCTCATATTATAAAATCATAGCGAAATTGCTTGCTAACAGGCTAAAACCGCTCCTTAATGATCTCATATCCCCAACCCAGTCTGCTTTTGTGGGTGGGAGAAACATTTTAGACGGACCTCTTATCGTAAGCGAGCTGATTTCTTGGGCCAAAAAACAAAAGAGGAAAATGCTTATCTTTAAGGTGGACTTTGAAAAGGCATACGATTCGATTAACTGGAAGTTCATCTTTAGTATGCTCCACCATATGGCGTTTCCCCCAAGTGGATTAATTGGATAAAAGGTTGCCTCATGTCGGGAAAGGGGTCGGTCCTAATTAATGGGTCCCCGACTAACGAATTTCGTTTTAAACGAGGTTTGCGACAAGGTGACCCCATGTCCCCTTTTTTATTTATTATTGCTCTTGAAGTCGTGGATATGTTCATGAGAAAAGCCATAGATTCGGACATGTTCCATGGTATGAAAGTCGAGAATGATGGGCCGATAATCTCTCATTTGTGTTACGCGGACGATGTCCTTTTTATCGGAGAATGGTCGTCTCAGAATGTTTCCAGCCTCACGCGATTCCTTAGATGTCTTCATCTTGTGACCGGGTTAAAGATTAACAACAACAAATGTCGGATATTTGGTGTGGGAGTGGATGAAATAGAAGTGTCGCAGGCTGCCGGGCTGTTAAAGTGTGAAATCGGCCAATTGCCCTTTAACTATCTCGGCATCCCAATTGGCGCAAATATGAAAAGGATCAAATTTTGGGACCCGGTTATCTCGAAAATTAAAGCTAAACTCTCCTCCTGGAAGGGGCGTCTTTTATCCTTTGCGGGTAGAGTTACCCTCGCAAAGGCGGTTCTTGGAAGCCTCCCATCGTATTTTATGTCATTCTTTCCTGCTCCGAAAGGTGTTCTAAAAAAGATTGAAGGGCTGAGACGGGATTTCGTTTGGGGCAAGACGGGACGGGCTCAAAAAATCCGTTGGGTTAAATGGTCGAAAGTGTGTCTCCCAAGGAATTTTGGTGGTCTTGGAATAGGTGGGGTGGAAGATTTTAACCTCGCTATGGTTTCCAAATGGTGGTGGCGTTTTAAACAAAACGCGAACCATCTTTGGGTTAAAATAATTCAAGCTATTCATGGCTCGCAACCAATCGGAGGCTTGATCCCTGTGAAGAAGACGATAGCTGGAGTTTGGAAAGATATCGGGTCCATGGGAGAGGTGCTCGCACAGCTGGGGATAAATGTGGGAGAAAAATTATCGGTGCAGATTGGTATTGGCGATAAAACTAAATTCTGGACTGATAAGTGGGCAGGCCAAAAAACTCTTGCAGAAGATTACCCAGGTCTGTATAAACTTGCAAAGTGCAAATATGCTCTTGTCTTGAATAATTATAGTAGGATAAATGGAGGCATTGACTGGAAATGGGACTGGAAAAGAGAGCCGAGATCGCTTCAAGAGCTGACTGATTATATGTCCCTGATGAACCGGCTGCACAGTAATCGCTTGGGTCATGAGTCGGACAAATGGTTGTGGAGTAATGATTCAGGCCTAAATTTCGCCACCAAGACCGTGCGAACAGATATTGTGGCTGCCAATCTGGGGCAGAATATTGTGACGGATTTCTGTTGGCACGGTTGGGCTCCTTCAAAATGTAATCTTTTTCTTTGGCGAGCAAAAATGGGTAGAGTTGCGACGAAGACTGAGCTTCAGCGCAGGGGGGTGCATGGCATAGATGTTTGCTGCAGCAGATGTGGGTTGCGGAACGAAACTGCTGATCACTTATTGGCCGAGTGTTTATTTGCTCGGTCCATCTGGTGGAGTGTCCTGATCTGGATGCGTATTCCGTGGCCGAATGATTGCGAGACCCTTAACGATATGTGCCGATACATCACCGAAAGACAAGGCTGCAAGACTTGGAAGAAAATCGTTTATACTATTCTGCTGGCCACTGTCTGGCAGATCTGGATGGCAAGAAACAAAAGCGTTTTTGAAGGCATTTTCATTCCGGTTACTAGAACGGTGGAGGCCATAAAGGAGGAATCGTTCCTGTGGATAGCAAATCGCTCGAAGATCCCTCGCCTTGACTGGAATAAATGGGCTGAATTTTCTATTTCGGATATGTTGTAATCTTGTCCGTTTTTTTTTCTATTTAGTGCGTGTATTATCCAGTCTCTTGCTGGGGCTTTATATATATATATAAAGTGTTCTTGCCGTTCAAAAAAAAAAAAAAAAACTTACTGGTAGCACCTCTCTCCTAAATGGTCCTTGGACTAGGTGATAGACTGATAGGTAATGTTATATGTTTTTGGAATGTGTTTTTGTCACTTGTGTGAAATTTAGGTGAGAAAAGGTGGTAGCTTTGATGGCTAAAAACATGTTTTTATTTCTATATTAGAGTTGTATGCTTTTTCAGTGTACTTTGATGTTTTAAATTATTTGCTATGAATATAATTTTCTATTTGTGGTTATGTATACCTATTTTTATCTTTTCTTTTGAAAAATTACTAGAATAGTCATCTTCTTAATTAAGAACAGTCATGAGCTCAACTACCCTTTGTCTTTACAAACCCTAACATAACATCGAACATAAAATCAAATATCATATATAAGAAGTTGAATTTTGTTACTTTTTTTTAGCAAAGGAAAAAGATGAAAACGTGGTTCATCTCAGATTTTTTTAAATATATCATCATCATCATCATACTCAGTTAATCCCACCTATAGCAGCCTTACCTCTACCCCTAAGAATAGAGAGGCTGCTTCCAGTGAGACCCCCGGCTCGATGTGGTTTGGTATCAAGCCTTGGACATAAGGGACAGAACACTTAGCAATCGGGACAAGCCCGATCGGTGCATGTAACCCTTTGTCTTTTGGCTATCAACGCCACCACATGATGCATGATTAACCGTCCGTCGTTTTTAACGTTATTTTCACGAAATTAGTAAAATAACGTTAAAACTAGTGCAACTTTACTTTTTTTAAATATATATATTAATGAAAAGACTGACAACTCTTACAAGTGGGAGGCGAGTAAACGGGTCACGAGTTGCGCCGCTACCCCCTTTTGAATAGAAAAACCTACTCTATTAAAAATAAAACTTATGTCCTTCGTCGTTGGGGAGTTATTCTGCACCACCTTTTGAACTCTTTTTAAGAACCGAATTGCTTCAGGGGCTAGACCTCCAAATATATATGTCAAAAGCAAATGGCATAGTTTGGTTTGTACAGTCATCCCTAGCTAGAATAAAGAAATGTGAATTTGGTGGCAAGGCACAATGTTTTTGAAGAAGATGGGTGATTCGAACAATTATAGTAATTGTGTTATTGTAGCACGATATTTAGGTCTGTAGTTAGAGCGATATACCGCAGGTTGATTATTAACACTCCATGATATGAGATTGCCACCAAGAAAAACAAAGCATCCATATGTCGGACGTATGGTTTCAATACAATGAATCTAATTCACAACTGAATAGCCAAGAATCAAAGTCACATGGGGCTGCTGAAAGATAAGACCATATAGAACAGTGCTCTTAACATACCGAAGGATCCGTTTAATGGACTAAAAGTGAGTTGCAGTTGTTGAAGCATGTAGGAACTAGCACACGTAATGATGAAGGCCATGATCAGTGATCAATGTCGTTTGGCCAGTCAAAAACAATAATTTTATAGTATAGTGTGAAGTAAGGTCTTGATGGAAAGTTGTAGCTTTTAAAACTAAATTAACTAAATACTAAAGTGGATTGATTTAATTTCTTAAGAAACAAACTTGATTATGAGTTTGTAAACAATTATGAAAAAGAAGTGCCCTCCAAATTTCCGTCAATGATTCACCCAAACTTGTTTCAATTCGTTAAATACCACAGAGAAATAGCCTTGTCTAAGATTTAATTACATGATAAGCAAAGACAAGCTTTTAATAATAACCTATGCAATTTACTTACCAAACGAAATGTGCCAAAGACCCGCCCAGTGATCAAATTGCTCACGATGCAAGAAAATCGAATGCGAATGAAAAAAGACAAGCAACTGCAACACGCACAACTTATTTAACTTAATTAAATCACAAGTATTCTTCAAAACATGAAAAAACAATCCAAATGTACTAAAAAAAATCAAGTTTGTGTTTTACATATACGAACCGTCTACCCGGAGGTGATAATAAGGAGAATTATATGTTTATCTTCATCATAGGATCTTCAATGGTTGTTTTATATGTTAATTGCATGAAAAGATAGATTGGATTGAGATCGAGGATGATAAAATTCGTCCTTGGCAGCTCCAAAACGGCTAGGGTTGAAGAGATCATTGTTTATGAGTGGGTTTATCTTTAAATAAGGTGAAACCCAAAATTTTTGCATACAATCAGATAATGGCGCCATGGGACGCCATGAATCCCTTATATCAGTGCTAGGTGGTGCCACTTTGCCCAAATCCTTTGTTTGGCGCCATTTTTGGCGCTAGGTGGCGCTGAACCTTCCAAACGGGGTGCCAAACCTTGTTTTCTTTGATTCTTACAGCCATGTCTTCGTATTTCAGACCTCTATCACATCATCATTTAATATCTTTAATTAAAATCCATTGGTTTCTCCAAAAATACATCCAAACCGCTCTGACTACCTGTGATTCAAATCTAACTCAAAGTAACCATGTTTTATGATATAAATAACTTAAAAACGCTTAATTAACTACATCTTATCATGGTAAACTACCCCCTTATCAATGAACAAATCTTGATGGTTCATTCAATGAAAACAGTCTTTATGAGGTGCTAGTTTAAGAAGAAACTTTCACATCTAGTTGGTGAGGGTGCCTTTAATGGATTATTATGAGTGAACCAACAATATGTAACGCGGAAGCTTTGATAATGGAACGAAACATATGTAAATAATCCAAACCTGGAATTTGTGTGAAACTTTGAGCTACCAAACATGCTTTAAGCTATTTAATTGTGTCATTTGGTTTACATATGGTTTGAAACACGCATTTGGATCTCACAATATTAGATGATTGGGGACGAGAAATAAAACCCAAGTATCACTAGCTTGTAATGTTGCCATTTTCCCATTCATGCTCATAACCATGATGTGTTGGTGAAAACACCTTGTTAATATGTTAGTTTTGTATATATTTTAGTTTTTATTGTATACTTTTAGTCGGTCTTAGTTATTTATTAGCGCACATGTGTTTTGTAGGTGTTCGTGGATAATGAGCTCAAAACAAAAGAATTTTAATCGAGACACAACACTTAAGAGCAGGTGTTCATGGACGTTGGGGCATAGACGAGAAATTTTGGTCGAGCGAAGAACACCCGAGTTGAAAGATTATAGTACTACTACTACTACTAATAATAATAATAATAATAATAATAAAAAAAGAAAAAAAGAAACGTGAAAGTGCCAAGGTAGAAAAGAGAATATTATTATTATGATGAGGGATTCTAAATGTCGGTGGATTTCATTAAATAAAAGAAGAGGCATCAAACAATTTCGGGGGATTATCTTTTGACGGCTCCCATCATTGGAGAGGTCGACACAAATTTTGCAGGGGAATATTATCGCACGCAAAGAAAAGAAGAGAGGAAGAGGCACGTGACCAAGATGCAAGGCTAAATCTTTGTAGCTTTCTTTAGATGAACGGTTCAATTAGGTTTTGCACTTTTTCTATTTATTTTTAGTATTGGATTATGTTTTGCTTGTGATGACAAACAATTAAAACATTATTGATGCATTAGTTAATCAAACAATTGATTTGTGTTTTGAGTCATTTCTTTACAACTTATTCGGTTGATGACAAAACTTAGTAGCGGGTTGGGTGACATAAAGAGGGTTGACTTGACGCTTACAATTGGGTAGTTAATAGGGTTTGATGACAAGAACTTGTGCTACCAGTTAATTAACTAATTTCCAAAACTATGTCTATGTGGTTTCCAATCTATAAACTGAAAACTGTGTGAAACCTAGAACCTGAAGTCTAGAGGGAGTTACTTATTTATATTTATTGTTTTCTATTCGAATCACTTAATCAACTTTTTCAAGCAAAACAACATTCTACTTCATAAAATATTATTTTTAATTAATTAGTTTAACTAATAAAATTGCTATCAACACTAACCACATACTCCTCGTGGTTCGACAACCCTACTCCCTATACTGCAGTCCTTGTAGCTAAGGAGTTGTTTTTAAAATATTTTTTTGATTAGCACTCGACACGCGATCAAACCACTATAGATTTTTGGTGTTAGATTTAAAGCCTTTTGGATTTTTATGATGCAAATAAAGCAAGATGAAAAAAATAAGTGTTATGTTGAGGTAAATTAGCTAAGTCATCACGCTGAAAAATGCTTTTACCTTGGTAATCAAGGGATTAATTAAGGACGTGGGAGGTTCAGTGGACTTATGTTTGGAAGTGGGTTACTATGTGGGAGCCTATTGTTTACGAGCTTGTTTATGTGTAGGAGCCTCCTATGTAAGAATCGGTTGTGAGGGAACTGACTGTGCATAAGTTGTTTATATTAAGATTTGTAGTCGGAGATAGTTTTCCTAATGAGCATGGGCTTTTCCAGGAAGAACGAGGCATTTGTAAATCCATAGAACTGACCTTGAAGATGTATGTAGGGTTGAATTGAAATCTTCATTGAATTTAGATGGAAACAAGGATGCAAGATACAAATCAATGAAATTGATTGCTCTAACCAACGATATATGTGCAAGAAATGCTTAAAGGGAAAGTTTGTGTGTTGAGTAATAACATTGATTAGGAATGCACGAAAGAAAAAAGTGTGAAAATTCGTATAGTTTGGTGAAGAAGCAAATACCACTCCAAAGGTGTCTATTATTCAATATCTTGGAGGCAACAAGTTAATAGTTTACGCAGCTGAGTTGAAAGCATAAGCCTATAGAGAAGCAAGAGCGTGGGCATTAAATAACACGGTGAGTCCCGTTTCGGTAATATGACTATTTTTTGTTCAAGCAAACATTATTATTAAGGCACGTAAGGATACAAGAGATAATGGTAAGTACTAGTGTCCTCAAATATATTTACGAACATCATTGCTTAAAAATTTTATGCCAATGTCACTTTGGAATATAATGACTTTTGTTGAGGACTACTTTTACACAAACTTCAAGAAAATTGTTGGAACCAAGAAGAATCCGAATTTAACCTTTAAAAGAGAAGTCATCCATAAATATAACAATGGGTGGCAAATTGTTGGAAAAACATGTCTAAGTAACGACATTTGACAATATTGCTACCGAGGTACGATATGAGGGTTACACCAAGAGCAACGACTATGCAATCATTGTTTAAGAGTTAAATAACCTAACACGAAATGCACGTTTAAGTTGAAACATAAAGCAAAAGAAAAAGTAGCCGAGAGAGAAAACGAGAAGCTTAGGTTGAAGAAAGAAGTTGATCTTGAAGCTTAGATAGAGTGAAACAAGTGTTGACAAAAATGAATGAGAAAAATAGCTCAAAAATTGGGTCTTTAGTTTTTTTATTATTATTTTCATATTAACATTATGTAATTTTCCTTTTTTATATTATGTAGTTTTCATTTTTAAGTGATGTATTTTTTTTCTTTTTTAAAAAATAAATAAAATGTTACTTTTATTTATTAATTGTTTATCAAAATTAAAAAAAGTATAGTTAAATTAAAAAAAATAGAGGAGGGCAATCACCACACCATATAGGTTTTTTTAATAGCACACCATATATGTTCATATAAGTTGGTGATGAAGGATGGAATTATGTGACGATGACGTGAAAGGTAGTGATATTAAATATCTTCTGCAACGCATGTGCATGTTTAATATTATTTCAAGGGCACCATCTTATCATATATACAATTCATCTAGGAAATTATTGAAATTAATTGGACTTTAGAAACTAATTCAAGTATGTCAGGTTAAGATCCATAGGTTTTGGTTTATGGTTTATGGTTTGATTTTGACGTTTTAACAAGTTAATGATTCAACTAATTGTCTAGAACTAGGGATGTTATAAGAACCCGAACTCGTTGAGAATCCCCAAAATTCAAGGACAAGTAATAAGACGGGTATGAGGTTAGTTCTAGAACTTTTCACTGATTTGGGAATGATATGGTACTACGTGATACTTGAATCAAAACCAAACATATTAGAAAATATATAACTATTATGTTGAAGTTATTAGAAACTCAAAATTATATAGTTGTTTCCAGTGTATTTGATAGTTAGTATTTTAAGTCGATCTTTTAGATGAATTTAAGATTGGATTTTGGTAATGGCATACAAATGAGTAATATATAACAGGTATCCAACTGCTAGTGGGCTGATATGGGAACGATTATCAAAATTCGTTTCATACCTAGCAAATTGCCACCAGCCCATCACCATCTTGCACTTCAAACCGATCGTGTAAACCGAACCGACCATTTAACCTTCAATATATATTCTTTTTTATTTTTGATAGACGTAATAAAGTATATGTATCTTTCTTATAAATCATCTTTGTCATTTAAAATTTAAATACAAAGTACACTACTGATCCCACATACAACTGGTTTAGCTTTAATTTATCGTTTCCATAAATTATACTTAGCGGTTCGATGGAGAATTCTAGTTACAACAGTAAACAAAAATAAAAATAACAACCTTAAACAGTATCAAACAACATAAGTAGCTTTACAGATGGGTATTTGTCACCCTCTTGACTGTACAATGGAACAAGTCGTATGCCTTTGTTGATCTCTCTAATTGGTAAGCATGTTTGGCCTGCAAAGTCATCCGTTTCAGATATGTCATTCTCATGAACTTCTATTCGAAGGAGAGCCAGTTCTGGAGCCGTTAACTCGAACTCGAATTCTTCGTCCCAAGTTGGATTCCAGCTGTCCTCCACTGATTTGGATTTCTTCATTATTGAATCAGCAGGCACCCCAGCAATTCCAATCTGCATCAAAACCAAACCTTTTCTTATATTCTTAAACATGTGGGGTGTTCATGGTCTGGTTTTGATGAAACTTATGTGTCAAATAGCCAACTACGGTTTCAGGAAATGACAAACCAAACCAAGATGTCAAATGGTGAAACTGATAACAACTCATACTGGTACAACGCAATTGCACAGTCATGTTGAACACCAAGTATAGTGACATTACGCATGGTGAACGATGTTAGAGATAATAGTTAAACTTGATTTTTATACCTATGTTAGAATATTAATAAACATGTGTTAGTGTAAATATTATAAGTTAGATATGGTAATTATTATCGGTTATATAACACACCGATTAGAAATTAGTTTATTATAAGTTTGATTAATGTTTAATAGACACACCGGTTAGATATGTATAAATAGGATCGAACATGTTCATTTGTATATATGAAAGTTTATGTTGTGTATAACTAACTTTCAAACTTAGATAGTTGTCCCTCCAACTATAACCGTCCCTCTCAAACATTAGTGCATAACCGAAGTGTTCTAATTTCAACAAACGACATGATATGCAGCCACCAACACTGCCAAAGGTCGGAGAGTAATATCTTCAGCCAACGGTCTCTTGGCCAAGATCAGATATGGAAGGAATGTCATGTTCAGATCACCTTTCCTCATGCGTTGACCTTAAAGTCAAGAGACTGCTGACTAAGACTTTTATTCTCTGGCCTGTGGCAGGATTGGTGATTGTCATGTCCAAGTCATTGTTCCCGTGCATTAACCTTTAGGTCGTTCAAGCATGTCAGAGTACTTGGTGTACAACCTGGACTGTGTCCGGACTTGTGGTTCGGTATGGGGATGTTACCCCTTTAGATAGGTCGACCAAACCAGTTGGTTTTAGCAGTTTTAACTACATACTTATTTTTCTTTTTAAAATCAATAGTTTGTATAGTCCAACGGGTCATGCATTTGATACCTTTGGTTTACTCGCACCTGAGGCTGTGAAGTTGCTTAGTTGAGTCCAACAGGTCATGCATAATTATGTTATGACTCCTAGATCTATGAATCTAATTTTCAGAAGATTTACTTTTGCTATTCTAAAAGGGTAACTTGTTGCCCGTTTTCTTTCCATTTCGATGTATTTTATTTCTTCTTAAAAATAATATTTTTAGTTAATCATAAAATTTGAAAACTATCCCTGCTTACAACAAAACAAGTTTATGAATCAATGGATGGCTTACCCTCACATAGAAATCTGGTGGAGAGTATGCATCAAAATGCGTATGCTTAAAATCATAATACCATCCTTCGCCCATATAAATAGTTACCTAAGTAAACATAAAGAGCGCGAATTAGTCCAAGATAAACTACAACCAAAATCATAAACATTTAAGTCACTTGCCTTCAATTTCATTTTAACTGGTAGTTTGACTCTGGGGTCAAAGACCTCATGACCACCAGTCAACAAAAAATCAGGCTTTTTAACATATCCACAGCCTCCATTTCCCCTAAACATTCCTTGCATTAACCACAGTGATCTTCCATGCCCCTGTCACATCACATGAAGCATGAACAAACAAGGAAGTAAAGAGTTTGCAAATTTAAGATTAATGTGTAACCTGCATATTGAATGCAACCATCTGAGCTCCATGCATCCACCCGACTAACGGGTTGTAATTAGATGAGTCGAACCGTATTCCTTTAGGATACACCCTCAAAATATTTCTCTGGGTAAATCTAGAGCATGCCAACTGTTAGCATATAATGATGATTGGACCAGATACTGATAGACAGAACTAGTCAATAGTGGTGTCAACTGCGTCCGGGTGAATTGTTCAACCCAAACGGAACCCATATATTTATTTATACAAAAAACACCATCCCTAACCTGGACACACTTAATATCATGTAACCAAAACGTTAAGCCATTTATCTAAACGTGTCAAACGATTTGACGGTTAGTAACAAATGGGTTAGATGGGTCAGATTGGTGAGTTGACTTGTTTAAACAGGTTTGTGGGTCGAGCTGTTTAGTTTAGCGTGTAAAACAGGTCAACCCAAACACAACCCCTTTAATTAAACATGCCAACCCAAACAAGACCTAATTATATTCTTGTCGTGTCAAGAATTGCGACTGCTAGCCAATACCTTACAATCTGTGGCCCATGAGTTTTTGCTGCCTTCTCAAGCTCGTGTTCACTTAAGCTAAGACGCCTTACTTTATCAGGGTCCACTTTCAGCCAATCATCCAAACCGCCCTTTCCCTTCCCAGCATGGATGGCAATCAAACTCTTGTATTCAGGTGCCACATCACCAGTTTGTAGATCGTCATCACCATCGTCATCTGAAACATCTTCATCCGACTCATCCTGCAAAGACAGAGTTGGTACAGGTTTAAACGGGTCAAAATGGGTAATCTTTGTACAGATCAAACCTTTAAGGTAACTTTCAGCCCGTTTCTTTTAAACCTTTAAGGTAATCTTTGTACCAATAAGATACTGAGAAAGATATACACGATTTGACCTGCTCATACGTAAACGGGTCAAAATTTCCGCCCCTACTAGTACCTATGTTCATGTACCTTATCATCAAGAGCGTTTGGAATTTCACCGCCCCAAGCTGACGTTGATGCATCCTTCTCGTGTGACTCATTTTCATTTCCCTTGTCTTTAGTTTTCTCTGCTTTAAGGTATTCTTTGGGTGGTTTAGTAGATATGATGAACCGCTTTTTAAGAGACTCAGGCGAAGGGAATTCCTCTAAACATTCTTTGTCAGGCGTAAACAGCATGTTTCCAAATATTTGATGAACCATCTATGATTTAGTCACATAAAGATTAAGAACGAAATTAACACCAGACGACAATCGACATTACAAAAATTACCTCTGCCACTTTAGCTTGAAGTTCTGCTGTAAGGTGGTCTTCTAAAGTAATCACAACAGGATAATCAGATGCAGTGAAAGCATGGTTCTTGATCGACATAAAACATTTAGAAAGTTCAACAGGTGTGGTTAATGTCCTATAATGCATAACAAAATAGAAAATCAGACAACGGACATACAAAGCATTAATACAAAAGATAATATATGTAAAACAAGTTTTTTTTTTTTTTTACATTCCATGAAGGACAAGGACGTCGTCTTTTGTTGAATTGGGCCATATATCTAACTCGATGACTCTTACACCTTTCTCCAGTGCTTGAATGATGGGAACATCGCTACAGTCACTACTAAGTTGATTCCCGGTTAAATACGAGTTGTGACCAGTGAATATAAAATAATGAGACAATGGAGCAGTCATATCTTGGTGAATCTGGAGAAGAACAGAAGATTATTTCAATAGTCTTATAGATAATGTACTACATTGTATGCAGATCATTTGTTTGCATATGTCTGGAGTTTAGCAGAATCAGTAACCAGCAAATGCAAATGTGTGTGTATGTTTATGTATATGTATATGTATGAATTGTGCAACAAAACTATATTGAAACTCAATTAAATAAGAAGCTGAAATAAGGTAGACTCAATAAATGATCATTTCTAGTGCTTATTATCAAGTCATGTTATGAACTAAAATCAAATCAATCAGCAATATAAGAGTTGGAAGCAACTCAAGTAACAATTCACTTTTACATGTAATCATTTCCACAAAAGAAACTAATCTTCAAACGACAGTCACCGTTCAAAGTTAGTTTTTTTTAAACAGCGGAATTAGTCTTTTACACCAGTAATCCTAAACTATTCAAACGCAATAAATAGAAATAAAATCTGCAATAGTTCATCTCCAGGGGGCAAAGATTTGTCTTTGGTAGACTAGGGCTCGCTATTCAGAAAGGGGTGGAGGCGCAGCTTGTTGCCCGTCTACCTTCTATTGTGATGTAACTTTCGTATTTTGATTATTCCATTGGTATAAAAAAAATAATAAATAAATAAATAAAAAATAACAACAATTAGCAAAAACAATAATAGAAATATAAGTATACAATAATCTTAATTAGCCATCTTTAGAGTCCTTTTATAACACCAAATGTTACTCCTTTATACCAGTAATCCTAAACTATTCAAACTCAAGTAACAAAAATTAAACCTCAATCATACTAATCCTAACAACAATCAACAAAATCAATCAAGAAAAAATCGTACTATAATTTTTTTAACGGCAAATGTTACTTCTTTACCCCAACAATTTAAACCGTTCAAAATCAATTAACAAAAACTAAGAGAAATAAAATACTACAATCTTAATTAACTATATTCAAACTCAATTTTCTTGAACAACAAACATTACTCCGTTACACCAATAATCCTAAACTATTCAAACTCAAATAACATAAATTAAACCTCAATCATACTAATCCTAACAACATTTAGCTATTCAAACTCAATTTTATTGAACAATAAACGTTACTCCTTTACGCCAATAAACCGAAAAAAGATCTGAATCATACTAATCCAAACAACAATTACCGAATGAGGAGACAGGACAGGAACAGAGGAGCCAAGAAGATATCTAAAAAACCCATCAACATTGAAGCCTTTACGATGAAACATGACATTCGAATTATTAGCAATAATGGCTTCAGCCTCGTCAACCGTAGCCTTATCCTCATTCTGCACCTCAACCAGAAACCGCTGGAGCCGGTCAGCGGTCATATGACCGTTAACCGAATACTTATCAAACAATAATTTGATTCCTTCAGGAGGCACGGGTGCAGGGACCTTGAACCGGCGTCTGAAACAGAAGCAAACTGTGTAGGATTGCTTTGAAGACGACGACGACATTGGTGTTTGGATCACAGGACAATGTATGTGTTGTTTGATTGATTGTAAGGTAAGGTATTATTATTATTATTATTATTATTATTATTATTATTATTATTATTATTATTATTATTATGTGTTATTTATTTGTTTTGTTGAGATGTTGGTCGACGGTTGAGATCGTTGGGAAGGGTTTGTTTCTTAACCGACTTTGTGGGGTCCACTTATGGTTTGAGCGGGCTTGCAACTGCTAACGTGTTTAACCATCTTTATCGTGTATTTAAAGGTGGTATGGTCCGGATGGAGGTGTGTAGTAGGTGATATTGACATTCCAACCATATTTTTGTAGGGAGGGGCCGGATAATTGGTGATGGGTTAAGGGGTGGAGCGTGAGTAACTGTGTAACATCCGGCCCTTCTCACCACCAATATTGTCCGCTTTGTCCCGATGGGTTGCCCATCCAGAGCTCACGGATTTGTTTTTGGTCGCCCGGTGGAGACTTCCCAGGAGGTCACCCATCCTGATACTACTCCCACCTGAGCACGTTTTACTGTGGAGTTCTCCTCTCATCCACTAGCATTAAGCCCAAAATGCGTTGGTGATTTAAGAGACTTTGGATTACTTATGAACCAATGATCTCTCCTGGCCACGGCCGATGTGGGATTTGCCTAGGGTGTCATACAAAGGTCCATGTTAATCTCCCGGAAATCAGTACTGTTACAAACTGGCTGAGGGTTATGAATACAGTTGAATTGATAAATGGGTAAAGTTTTTATTCAACGTCATTTTGAAACTTAATAGGTAAGAGTCTAACAGACTGATTCAAATATTTCATTTTAGTGAACAAAACACATTTAATACTGACTCATTCAGATATAACCTTCTTGATGGAATCATTAAGAAGCTGCCAATCAGCTTCATTTAGAAAAATGCCAATTTAGTATTTTTCTCTCCATTTTTAACTTTGGTCATCTAATAATCTCATTATTTGGTTGATTTCCATTCATGAAACAATTTATAATCATAAGAAGGTATTTCCCAAAACTTTCTCTATATTAATTATATTGCTACACTTCAATGTTGACATCTAAAAACCGACAAAACTTTTTATTAGGGAGGGAACTTAAAAAGAATATCCAAAAAACATACATTTCAAGATATGGTATTGTAGTAAGCCGTGAAATGGAGGGAATCGTGTAGATAGATTTTAGCCAAATTAGTTGACAACGAAAATAATTGAGCACTTGGATCACACCAAGTTTGTATCTATTCACTTTGATTATGTTGAGAGAATGGAAGAAGTTACTAGAATTAATAAATAAATAAATTGATTATCTTATGACTTCATTGACATGAGCAGTGGCGAAGCTTGAACTTTTGGATGGTGTGGGCCGAAAGTCACGAGACCTGAATCTTTTTTCAAATTGGTAGGGGCCGGACTCAAAAATACAAAATTTTTGGATAAAACTGAGGAAATTTACACCATTGGGTCAAAATCGGTGGGGGCTAGGGCACTCCCCGACCCTCAATAAGCTGCTTAAAAGGATTAGAAGTTTATCGACGTTAAAGAAATAATCATAAAAAAAATGGTACGGGTCAAATGACCATTTTAGCCAAAATCAACCCGGTGTAGATAGATTTTAGCCAAATAAGTTGACAACGAAAATAATTGAGCACTTGGTTCGAGTCTAAAAAATGCTATGGTCACAACAGGTTGTTTTGAAAAATGATCATTCTGGTTCGAGTCTAAATAAATAATCATAAAAAATGATACGGGTCAAAACAGACTGTAATAAAAAAAAATGGTCGGTTTAGTTCAGGTCATTCGGGACATTTACATGAAATTCAAGACAGTTTGCCTAAAACTTCCAATACAATGACCGGCTTCATCTTTTTTTTTTTTTTTCCAAATCAAAATTAACATTCAGATGTTAAACAAGTTAGTTATCGACTTCATAAGTTTGAATAATATTAAACTTAAAGAATAACAAAATGCAAAAATTGAAGAACTTTCTATAAAAGGTTGGTCCAAAATTTCCAAGTCTCTTTTACAATCAGCCCATCTGGTCCCATTGTAGTTAACCCAAAATAACCTATAACTTTGTATTTAAAGCCCAAATCAACTTAAAATTTAAAACATTTGGGCCAAGATGCCATGACTATTAGAATATCCTGGATTAGAGATGTACATTAAGGGTTTTTTTATTTTTTTTTTTTTTTTCAAAACCGGTTCGGGTATTTCATCAAATACGTTTTCATTTCGTGCTAGTTTGTGGTATTCTAAATGAACTTTTGCAGAATGGCACCAATTGCGTCTACATAACCCCGACCGCCTGTTCTGTGGTGCCAAGTAGCCGCGCCAGCCGCCAAGGGCGCAAACATTATTAGAGGTGGGGCGCCGTTAGGGCGCTGGGACATGCCTTCAATGGAAACGCGGGCGTAAGAAGGCGCGGCTAAAGGCGACCCACTTGTAATGCCCCCATAACACCCCCTGGTGCTTTGAAGGGTGGAAAAAAAAAAAAAAAGAAAGCACGCCCAACTTGCCTTGACGTCGCAACACCTTTTTTTTTTTTTACTAAAACCGTAACGGATTCTATATGATCTGTATTCGCACTTTTATATAAACCTTTATAGCATACCATCTTCATAATTTATAGTCACAAAACTAACCTGACTTTGACTCGAGCGATTTAATCGTTTTATGCATTTGAATACGCTCGCACAGAACTCACATAACATCATTTCAACATGTTTCACCTATTCGCTTTTCCAGCTATATCTTCTTAGCGACTCAATTCGACACATCATCGCAAAATACAAGAAAGACCAATGAACTCACCAATATTCACAATTTACATAAGATGGCATCAAGTGAAGCAGTTGAAACTAGATTCAGAAAACAGGAAAGCATCTTTACATTTCAAGATTTCTCGCCTTTGATTGTTGTACGTGCCGCAAATGCACTCAACTTCATGGCCATGAAACTGGTACTCAAGAAGCCGAAAGGATAGGATATACAAAACAGGTTTCCTGATCATCACTATCCAACCTGGGGAAAGAACAGTTTGTTTCATTGCTTTTGACGGTAAACAGAAAAGCGCCTTAGGCGGAACAAAACAAAGGATTATTAATGACAAAAAAATACAGAATTTTGAGAGGCAAAAGAGTCGCTTCAAAATGCCAAAAAAAAAGGGTGCAAGGCGTTTAGGCCCTAAGAGCCGAGGCATAGGGGGCAAGGCAAGAGCTTCATGTACACAAGGCGTTCCTCTATGTATAACTATATAGATTTGACGTGCAACCAGAATCTACGCTAAGTAGTTAACTCGGCCAATATATCGGTGATATATCACCGATATCTCGGTTATCGGTCATCAACCGATATATTGGTACCGATATTTTGTACCGATATTATCGGCGATATTGGCCGATATTTGACCGATATATTTTACCGATATTCCCGATATTGGTGTTTTTCTTCTTAGTTCTTCCATTTTTCTTACTTCTTATAGTTGTTAGTACTGTTTTAAGTTTTAATTGTTAATAATTAGTGTTAAATATTAGTGTTTTAAGTCTTAACAAGTTCCCACTTGCTACAATTGTTAGCGTTTTGCAAGTTGTAAAAGGTTAATTTGTTAATGGTAGAAGAGTATATTGAATTGTTAGTGTTAAATTGCTACATGTATGGATTTTGCATGATATAAAAATTGCCGAATATCCCACCGATATCTCACAGCGATAACCTATATCTCAAATATCGGTCCTTCACCGATATCCGATATTTTACCGCATTAACTGCTTAGAATCTACGTTTCTCAACTCTTTTACATATCAGGCTTTTATCAAGTAAACTGATAAGTGATACAACCAACTCAAGTTCACTAACATGCATCACGCACGCCCACATTCTTCATCTACATCTCTTTTGATCTTACTAAACGGTTCCATGTTTAGTTCTTATCGGTTTCCATATGCTATTGTTATTTAAGTACTGTTTTCTATGAATCAGAAATTAAGATCACCTCGCGCCTCAGGCGCGCTTTTAAAAACCAACGTTGGGTCCACACAATTGCTACGGTAGGCACTACAGAAGCTTGGCTAAATATTCATAGGTTAATTATTTGCTAACAGATTGTTGGTGGCAGTCTTTATTGTAGTTAGGCCCAGTTCTTGCTTTGTCTATGATCTACGACGGTGACCCTAGGAAAGATCTTTTCAAACATGTGCTCTACTTTATTACCTTCATGTTATATATGATATAAAGGGAGTACGAATTATGGCGAATCACTAACCTGCCTTCTTCTTTGCCTTAAAATCATTATCCATGAACGGCCCACCACGTAGCAAGGAAGAAGTAAGCCCACCAGTTGAAGAACAGAGACCTGGAACTGCAATTCATGTGGAGAACACATTGAATCAAGTCAACCGTAAGCCCGAAGCAGAATCGAAAAATAAATATAAAAATTATATATCTTATAAAAATATAAAATAATTGACCCAGAATCTATGTTTTAAAAAGCGCGCCTCGGAATCTATGTTTTAAAGCGCACCTAGGCACAAATCCGTGCGCCTTATGTAACCCTAGGCGATCAGTGTACGAAAAGCGCAAGAAAAGTGCAAGAAAAAAAGCGAGAAAAGCGCGCTTTTTGTACACATGTTGTTTTTGTGCTTAAAATTGTTATACATGTAGCTAAAAAGGTTGTACATTTTAGTTAAATCATATATATACCTTATTTGTATATATATTTTGAGTAAATAATGCTAAAAACCTATAGCATATATAAAAAAACTATATAATTGTCTTGCGCCTCGCGTACGAAAAGCCCACCGCTTTTGCGCTTTGCGCCTCGGTTTTAGACCTCGTCGCTTTTGTGCGCTTCACGCTTTTCAAAACCAAGCCCGGAATAGTCTAAAACATCAAAAATAAAATAATTGACCCAAAAAGTAAAATAAAAAAACACATAAAATCACCCTAAACCCCTTAGGTGCACCTGAGGCGTACATTTTCTTAACGCCTAGGCCCTTAGAGGCATATGTACAAGCTAAACCCCATGAGGCGCGCCTCAAACTCGTTTTCTTAGCACATCACTTCAAGGCGCACGCCTCAAACGTTCTTTTAAACCAGGAAGTCAACAATTTCATTTTGTAGACTATAAATCAACCAAAACTATAAACATACGTTAAAGAATTTTGATGATTCTGGCAGCATCCCCAGGTCTCTCGTGACTAGCAAAGCTTGGCGTATCAGCAATATTATCATCAACTGCACATTAACGCAAACATATATAAGTTTATATGAATTTTCATAATGCTTGTGACACGACACTTCTATTACGCTTACAATGAGAGCCATAAACCGGAGGTAAGCAATGTTGTTATTACTTGCTACACCATAGTCATCATAATCCGGTTCAAGAAACTGGTTCTCAGCAGAAGCAAAAGCCAGAAAGTGAGCATCCCGGAGATCGATTTGTGGGCCCCACGCATGCCTAAAGAAGACGACAATGAGAATAATATTGAAAGAAAAAAAAAAAGTAAACCTTATGCAGAAAGGGAAAAAAAGATCAAATCTTTGTCAAATACACGCGGTTTCAGTCTTTCAGAAGGATTTTATATTTGTGTTTGTCGCAACTTCACCTGATATCGATAGTCATGACATCTGGATTGGTTCTTGCCGGCGGAAGAGCATAATCTGGCGAATAAACCTACGAAACAAGTCGAAAATGCCTACCATTTTAATATAAAAAAAAAAGTAAATTCACCAAATTATAAAAAAAAAAAAAAAAAAAAAAAAAAAAAAAAACCGTTGCCGAAAAAGGCTAAACCTGATTGCAAATTTCACAGGTTACATCCCCTTTCTTATTGCACCATTTCTGAATACATTTCCTATGAGCAAACTGCAAGCCACAAAATACAAAACTACACTCAAATATGAATATGGCATAGCATACTAATTTTAACTAAATTATGATCATCAGCATTTAATAAAAGAGGAATTACTCAACTATACAACATAAGCAATGACCTCATTAATAAGCTATATACTCTAACAAGTACAGGTTCATCATGTACAACCAAACTTAATCACTTATTGCTTTAACAAGTTCAAAATATCTTAACCAAACCTGGACCCACTCATGGAACCCACACATCATTTTTTTTAACTCTAACAAAACCCAGCCAGCAATAAACCACCCACACCCATGATCGCCGGGTGACCCGGGCCCGTCAGCCCGTCAACAATTCCAGAGAAAACCCACCGCCCAAAGGCACAGTAAAACCCCTGATATTTTGTCACGGCTTATAGAAAGTCACTAGGTACCGCCAGATATAATGTATAATTCTAGAGAAAACCCATCTGCTTACGGCTGTGCACATATAATGTATATACGTGCGGCCCTCGGGGGCAAAAGTAAAGTTGCACTAATTTTAACGTTATTTTACTAATTTCGTGAAAATAACCTTAAAAATGACGGACGGTTAATCATGCATCAGGTGGTGACGTTGATAGCCAAAAGACAAGGGGGCAGGGGCGGATGTAGTTTGTTAGCAGGGGGTGCGGACGTTGCGGCTCAACTTCGCGCGCGTAGTGGAAAATTTGTTTTTTTTTTTACGAAATTTGGAAAACGTTACTACTAAAATGAAAAAAATGAAAAACGTTACTACTGAAAAATGTTTCTAGATCCGCCACTGCAAGGGGGTACATGCACCAATCGGGTTTGTCCCAGTTGCCAAGTGTTATGTGTCTTATGTCCAAAGCTTGATACAAAACCACTATCGAGCCGGGGGTCTCATTAGAAGCAACCTCTCTATTCCCACGGGGTAGAGGTAAGGCTGTCTACATCTTACCCTCCTCAGACTCTACCTTAGCTTTGCTATAGGTGGGATTAACGGAGTATGATGATGACTAGGTACCGCCAGAGCACTGCCCTTTGGTATGATCTAACATGTTTTTTTTTAAGTTCTAACAAAGCCCGACCACCCGGGTATGACCCGGCCCGTCAACGGCCCAAAAACCCATAACTAACGAATAATATTTTATTACGAACAAGACTCCAACAAACGACTATCCCTAAAGAAAGTCAACGGAATAAAAAACATAGAACTTTTAAAAAAAAAAAAAAAAAAAAACTGGATAAAGAATAAATAACCTTGAGAGTGCCATTACAGGCACAAGGGGATTCCAATTCATGTTCATCATCTTCTTCTTGGCATATTCTACACTCTCTAATAACAGTCTTGGAACAACCTTCTCCTGCAACGTTGGTAAGTAAATCACCTTTATTTTCGTTGTTTTTGGAGTTGGGTTGGAGCATTTGGACGACTTGAGAGATCATTTGGTCATTTGGTTGATTGAAGAGAGTTTGAAGTGTTGGTAAAACACGGAGTGACATACAGTTTGTGTGTTGTGGAAGTAGAGAGAAGAGGGGAGTATGAAAAGGAAGGAGGAGAGAGAAAGAAGTGGGAAGAGAGAGAGAGAGAGATAGAAGTGGGAGTGTTTTAAAAAGGTGGAGGTGTGCACTTGGTGAAATTACTAAAGAAGACATGCTTTTGTTGTCTTGTAATAATTATTTATTATCTATTTACGTTAAAAAAATATTATTAGGTTATGATATTTTCATTTTAGTTTTTTTTAACACATCAAATATTCTCTGTTAAATTACACTAAAAATCATTACTTTATCTTTAAATCTTCTCTCTTTTAATTAAAATAATAATATTTTTTTCATAATTTTATCATTATGTTTTCTCTCTCCTCACTCACAATCACTTACAAAAATATTAAAATATTTATAAAGGTGAACAGTGTCCCCCCAAATATAAGGGTGAACAATGCTTCCATCAAATATTTCCTCTCTCCTACATTCACAACCACTTACACGCACCCCATATAATTTGAGGGAAACACTCACATACATTTGGTGGACCACATGTGAATGCTCTAAAAGATAGATGAGTGTCTACACCGTAAAATCCAGCAGAGATGACAATAATATTTGAAATGGGTTTGGGTTCTAATAATTGGGTTTGGGATACCTGATCTGATTATCTGATAAAGTGTATCCGTTTAGCAAATATAATTTCATTGTATTTAAATTATATGGGAAATTACGAAAATAGCCCTTTGACAGGATTTTTTTTTACGAAAATGGCCCCTCCCGTCTCTTTGGAGAGACGGGTCACCAAGTTTGAGGCACCTAAGTCGACTCCCGAGACGTTTCCAGTTTGGACAAGTTAGGTGACGACACGTGTCTCTCCTGCCTGCCTGACGTCTCCGGTAAAGCTAGAGACGTTTGAGCAGCCAGGCTTCTCCGGTGACGTCTCCTTTTGTGGGTTTTTTTCCGGTGACATCTCCGGTGAGGTCTATATTACAAAGATGAAGAACAACTTTAGAGGGGGGAGGAGGAGTGGTGGCGGCAGTTAGGTTTTGAGAGAGAGGGGGAGAGAGAGAGGTGTTTGGGTTTATTTAGATAGAAAGGGGGAAATGGTGATGGTTGCGATGATCTTTTATGCCTTTGTGAAAACTTCAGTAGGAATTTACTTGTAAATTATTATTAAGAAGTTACTTTCAAGTTGATAAAGTCAAGAATTCAAGTGGTCTTATTTTGATCAAACGGATATGGACAAAAGAAAGTGAGGGGAGAGACATTGTTTAAAAAGAGGGAGTGATGTGACACCAGTCAATGAACCAGGTCAACATTCGTACACATGTTACTAAATTATGTCATTTCCTGTGCATATAAGACACTTTTAGCACTCACTATACCCCCCCCAGCGCCCGAAATATATGAGACAATTGGCGTTGAACAATAAAGCCAATCACACACTCAACAGAGAGCAACCGGGTATCCAATTACCATGTATGGACAAAATAACAATACACGTAACATTACTAAAGTGGAAATTACACAATTCCACTCAAATTCGAACAATTTACAATGTGTTTCACGAGATTAACACACACCAAAGTCATTAAACACTACCAAGGAACAGGCTGCAGGCATGTATTAACACAAATTAATATACATTCAATAACACATGTTTGTCCACAAATAACATATGTATCCATAATATTATTATTACAACAACACACATATTTTAACATCCGATGATCCAATCCTATTTATAACTAATGGATATCAACAACTCTTCATACCTTCGACCATGTCTACATACCTATATGTACCCCTACACATAACTTAATCTAAATGACTAGCTTATAAAAATCGTGTGTTGTGTATATATATAATCGACCACTTATACCTATCCATGTCCACGACTCCATATCAAAGCCCACAAGAAAGATATGTTAAACAACTTATATGCATTTAACCATACAAGAACTTTGTGATTGTGACAACACATGGAGTATATATCTATACACACACACGCATGATTATACATACATATATAGCTTGATTATCTTGTCCCTCATTTATACAAACATAGTGTTTTTTCTTTAGCACAACACACATTCCCAAAGTCCATCATCACCCCAATTAGTATAACTAACTAACCAACAAACAACCCCCCTTTTCCCTTCCTTGCAATCGGCCGAAGCCACCTCACCCCTAGGAGTCATCAATGACAACCTCACTTATACCTAATTAGGCTTTGATTGTTGACACAACACTTCCCAAGGTGTGATCACGACCCAAATATGATAGATTCTCTTGTGATTACATTCGGCCGAAAACCCATGAGCCACAACATTCATGAGTCTCTTTCATTGAACCTTACAACAAATTAGCATGTCAACTCTTCGCAACACTTATCAAAGGTGATAGACTTCCCTATATAACAACAACCAACATTCTTCTCCTTTTCTTCCCATAATTGGCCGACTAGGACACACACACACACATCCATTGATTAACTTTGTCTTTACTAACACATGCATGGCATAAAGAGACAACCACCTCATCTTACACCTTTATAGGTCTTGTTAGGCAACCAAGGCTCTTCCTAGACTTGATATAACCCAAAAATGATGAAGATCTCCCTTGTCTTATGCTCGGCCGAACTTCAAAGCCTCCATGATCACTTGTCTATTTCAACCTTGACAACCAATTCGTATTAGAATAGAATGTACCTTCCAAACCCCAAAGAACTATGCAATTGACTTACCATATCTTGGGTTATATATAGAGGTGTGTAGCTTTGCCTTGGACAACCACAATCTACCCATAAACTCACCTAAACTTCTTTATCTTCCCTCTATTCCACCTCTCGGCCGAAACACCACTCACCACCATTATCATTTCTTTCCCTTCTACTCTCAATTGGTAAGATATGGAACCCCAAGGATCGAAGCTAGAAGTCGTACAAGCATTCAAGTTCGTCTTCAACTTGGATAGGTATGATGACTAACCATAACTTCTCTTGATTCTTAAACCAATCGGACCTATAGAACCACCCGACCCATGACCCTATAACCTACAATAACCGGCCCATAAACAATGTAAAAACTAGTTTTGAAATCGAAAAACAATAATGTGATGACTTAGTTTTCTAAATCACAATTATATATATATATATATATATACACACCTACCAACACAATGCACTTGTTTTTCATCATCATGTTGTGTTTAAACTCGACCTAGGAAGGAGACCACTTAAACCCGAAGCTAGATTGTGTAACAAAAGTCGAATGAATGCAAAACTTTCGGCTCACTAGATCAATACATAATGTACATATATATCCGAACATATTATGTGACACCCGGCAAATTCCGGTTAACAACACTGTCTAGATTAAAGTCTACCTTAGCGAGTCACGCGTATATTATACTTAACTGGGTTAGTTGAGTCGTGTTACGGTTCGGGAACTGTTAGTTTAGTATAGAGGATCATTAGATGTCAGTCTAGAGGCTCATTAGATGTCAATCCTTAACCAAGTGTACAAGGGGTGACGATTCGTAGAATCGTCAGAGCATAGGGAACATACAAGTCTCGAGTCCCGGGAATTGGTGAACGAGTGTGAATGTGTTTGTTTGCAAGTATTATGTGTTTACAATCATTATGTGACTTGTCGGTATGTGAAAGTGTGTTAATATATGTTAAAACGGGGTTTAACGCGCAAAATACGCAGAACCAACCCCTATAGGCGATTAGGAAGGGCTAATCGCCTATAGGGAGGCGACTGGGACATGTTTTGGGGCGAGTAGCAGGCTAATCGCCTATAGGGAAGGCGATTAGCAACCCTAATCGCCTATAGGAGCTGCATAATTGCCTGCAACGTACCTGACGACTAAAAACGACTATAAATACCATACTTGACCTCCTAAACTTCATTATAACAACCCTAGTCGTCCTACAACACGTCCCAACACACACACAACCTCTGGAACACGATTTTGGATCAAAATACAAGATTTCAAGCCTATTACATCAATCTATCATAAACCTAAGGTGTGGTTTTCATTCATGCAACCTTTAATAATGTTTTTATTGAATCCCTAATGGTCCAGACCTGTTTATAAACGTATGTGTCTTCTGAAATTCGTTAATAATCATTGTTAATTTGATTCTAGCTATTATGCATGTTGTATGTGTGTTTATAATTAAAGATAGGGTTTTTGTGATTCAAGAAGGATTGTTAGCATGATATTAAGGTAGTTACAGATTGATGATGATAGCATCTGAGTAATTGTTCATTAGGGTTACGGTTATGCATGTTAATGTGATGTTTCATGCTATGTGTATTGTTTTTGGGATACATGGTTGCATGCAGGGCTGATAGAACGAGGTTAAACGAAGGATTTTGATTGAAATATGTTTGATATGGTTGTTTGATTGATATTTGATGTTTACACACGTTCTGGATTTGATTTGGAGTGTTAAACGCGCGAAAACCGGAACAGCTGGGCTAAAGGCGATTAGCAATCCTACTCGCCTATAGTATAGGCGAATAGGGGTCTAAATGCCTTTACTTCATGCGATTACGATCCTAATTGCTAGTTAAGCCCTGAATTGCATGCCTTACGACCTAATCGCCTATAGTATAGGCGATTAGCCTTCCTAAATGCCTGTTGACCCACATAATCACTAGTTGACTTTTCCTAATCGCCTGTACTGCTGCTGTAAGTGTAATTTAGCATTTCGGGACCCAATTGGACACCTAGGAACATGCTAGGAACCCCGTAACATACCTAATAACTTGGTAACATGTACTCGGACTTATTTATGAGATACTTGAACTACGTGCTACAACTTGTTGGATTTTAACGTATGTTAAGTGTGATTGCATGATTGTATGTTTGAGAGTGCAAGTATAACGCGGGGAGTTTCGGGTCACCAATGGGATGTCGAGTCTTGTACATTGGGTTAATTTAACAGTCACAGTGTTTTCAAACGAACTTGGTTATGGTCTGGACATCTGGGGACTAACTAACCTACGGGTTATTAGTCTAATTACTTGTAACTGTCATATGTTAGGTCGCCGTCTTACGGGGCTAACACAGCTTGCTGATTTTATTCGTATTACGAAGTAACGCAACCTAAGGTGAGTTCACGGCCCCATTTCTAACTGGTTTCACTTTTCGGGGGAGAAAACATGTGTTAAACTTATGTTTTGTTAACAACTGTCATACTATGGGTTTCTATGGTTTACTATACGATCTTTGGAAGTCCCGGGGGAAAACCATGAATGTGCAGGTTAACACAACGGGGAAATGTGAATAGATCTATTGGGAGTAACCAACCCCGCTCGTCGGCTTGGAGGGCCGGACGAGTGCATATTGTCTCAAACAGGAACAGGTTTACTATTCGGGCACAACATCTGGGTTGCGAGTTAGTAATGGTTTTCCAATCGTTGTAGTAACAAAACATACGCCTAGCTAGCGTACTTTGGTTTACAAATTGATATAGTATGCACAGGTTGAACTTGGTACTTTAATTACAAACCTGTGAACTCACCAGCATTTTTGTGCTGACGTAACTCTTACATGTTTTCTCAGGTCGCTAAGATAGCACTACGGGACTAGGGCGCACGCGTCTGCACGACGTCTAGTTAGGATTGCATGGTTTTCGAACATTGAATATTTTGGTTTACTTTTGGATTATGTTTTGAGAATAAGCTTCCGCAGTATTTGGGGATTTTAAACTATGTTTATGAAATTGCATATGTTCATTTCGATTTATTTATTGTGATCGTTGACTTGGATCCTGGTTTGTCATGCGCCTCGCGGTAAAACTCCGCAAGTGGATTTTGAGGGTGTGACATATTATACTTTGTATGAATGTTTTAACACGTTTTCAAGGTAACCACACTCATACACACACACGAGATCACCCTTTTATACGTAAAAGGACACAAATAAGTCGATTAGGTTGTATAAACTTATCGGATTTTGAACCATTGTAATAAGCTAAAGATTCGGCTATGGATATAACATATGTTAAAAATGACCTTAACATGCATTAACCACAACTTTGACACCATAATATGGTACGTATGTTAACACACTTGCCTTTCCAAGAAAGACACCACACATGTTAACTTGGGAAATATTACATTACCTATGATGACGTGTGGGGCTCGTTTTGTTAACAATAGATACCTTTTTACAATAAAATGCCCAGAATTCACGAAACCGTGCACTTTACAAAGTACATATAAAATACGTAGTAATTGGCACGTGCATAAACAATGGCCCCACCTATACATGATACGAGGGTCCACAAGTCGGGTGAACAACTTGTATGGTAAACGACAAGAACGTACAACTTACTATGTCCTTGATAATCATAGGGCACTTATTGTTGGGACGATAGTTACCTCACTTTTCTGCTTTACTAGACCACAAATCTAGTCACAAGGTGAGTTTCACGACCCATTTTAATGTTTTACATCTTGGGGGATAATCATAGGGCACTTATTGTTGAAGATGTCGAATTAGATTCTAAAGGTGTCGAAATAGTTCGGAGCCTATTAAAAAAATAATCGATTTTTTTGAACGGCCAACGCAACGTTTCTGCCCGACTACCCATGCGACCCGTAAACTGGCGAACCCAAGAACCCCCCCCCCCCCCAGGACTATGCAAGGGGCTGGCCAGGGTAGCCAGGCTTGCCCACGAGGTTTCTGAACCGGGGAAAATCCGATCCCCCACCCGTCCGAAGACCCGCTGTGGAGACCCGGTAAAACACGGGCGAGTTCAGGACTCGAACTCCTGACATTAGGTAAGGAGTCATCCCCCATTTCTCATTAATGTCCTCCAAATATAGCTAGTGGAAATTGAACCCAAACGTCCCATAGGAAACGTAGGCCCTCAACCAACTGGGCTACAGGTGGGGCTACAGGTGTTCGGAAAAAAAAGATTGATTTAACTTTTCAGAATAGTACAATGCAAATTTTGGAAGGGTGAGGTAGATTGATTTACTGAGGCCCAAACTATTCACTATATGTAGTATTTTCACTTGACACGTATTTGCTTTCCTACGAAACTTGATATGGATTTGATTTTTGCAACTTAAAACCAGGGAACTCGATTCTCTGTGAGGATACTTATGAGGATACACATGGAAGATAGGGATGGCGACGAGTCTTAAAACATTAAATAATCCATCATGTCCCCCTTATTTGGTGGTGGCGTGACAAAAGGCAAATACGAACCAACATGGGTTTTCGTTCACTCGTGCGCTACGCCAGAAAGTCTCGGTTCTTGTGGTAGCGTAACGTCTGTCAAGTGGCAGTCGACGGTATGGTTTTCCGTGGGGACATGAAGAGGTTCTGTAAGTCGGTGTTATGCCTCTCTGTGGAGAAATCCAGTTGGTTCCGACCCGGGCTTGACCTCACAGCCGTGCCTACAGCTGCCTAGTCCCAACCGTCCGATGAGTGGTATCTTGATAGTTGTTAAAAAAAATCCATCATATTGTAGATTTTTGTGGGATGATGTACGTTTTATAGTGATTGAGTTATCACGAGGATACCTTTTACAAAGATATATAATTTTAATCTCACGATAATGTATTAGGTTATTCATTTATAACATACGTTTATGATAATATAAAAAGTCGGGATCTTACAAGTTACTAAGGAACTGTTTGGTAGCCTATTAAATATTAATCAACCTCTTAACCATTCATGTCTGAATCATTCAGCATTCAGACTGTTTGTTTCAGCATCTGAATGAAATGATTAAGTGCTGAACCATTAAGCTAATAATGGATGCTGAATGATTCAGCTCTTAACCATTCAGAACCTCTTAACCATTCAAACCATCTTAATGATTCAGCACTTAATCAACCAAACAACCCATTAGAAAGAAATATCATAAAAACAAATTTTATGAAACATTCACAAGGAAGAAATGTGTATGCCTCAGTTTTAAAATTTTAAATGTAAGGATATATTTCACACTATTCTCTTAATGGGACATGATATAATAAAAAAACGATTTTGGCAAAAAGATGCAAAAAAGGCTTATCGATTTGGTGCATACTATTTAAAACACTAAGACACATAATATATTGTTAATTTTTGTTTTCATAAAAGTTAGGACATAGTGCGCATTACAGTTATAAACGTTATGCATCATTATCATTTCTTTATAAATCTTCGAGAAGTTAAGTTTTGGTTTTTTGACAAACGAGCTTTCAACTCAACCTAGTTTTGACGTTTTGTTAAACTAGTAGGAAATCCGCGCGATGCGGCAGGAGTGACACTTTTTATTTCGGTACTTTTTTTTTTGATCGGCGAACAACTGTGTGGCAACCACCCTTACGGGGCGCCGTGCCCAAGAATCGACTACTCAACCTCCAGCAGCTCCCGCCTTCTCTCGATGCGCGGAAACCCGAGCCCCACCCGCCCGAAGGCACGACAGTGTTATAGAACTCGGTAAAACCTCGCCGCCCGTCAGATTCGAACTGGCGCCACCCGTATTCGATCTTCACCCGGATACCAAACCATAATGTTGGAAGTGGGAATTGAACCCATGATCACCTAAGTGAACATAAGGCCTCTCCACCACTCCACCACTATAGTATTTGTTGTAGCATTATTTCGGTACTTATTTCAAATTCATATAGTATTTGTTGTAGCATTATTGCGGTGGATATACGTTATAAGCGTTACACATGTCTAGCAACTAAAAAGATTTAACATTTAAATTGTAAAATACTTTTAAGAAACATTTGATAAAATAAAGTTACATACAAAAGGAAAAATAAGTATTAATAAACATAAAAGTTGAGAAAAATAAAAGCTAGTGAACTACTTGAATCATGAGATCAATTTAGTCATGCACATTCCAAGTCTGCATGATCTCATCTATATTGTCTGCCCACCATTCGTCATCAAGAACGATCACTGAAATTTCTTGTATATCTCCATGTTTGATTATTACATCTTTTGGTGAGGATGAGTTTCCTCCATTTTCTCCTATCTAAAGTGTTATCAAATATGTCTTCTTTGTCATTTTCATTAGAACTGTCTAGATCAATAACTTGACTCTATTTCCATTAAGAAAGCCTCTTGGATCTCGTCCTATTAATTTCATGCATCTGATCCTTAGTATTAATTAAAAATATTTAATACACAAGTTAATAGAAGATGAAATAAATGTTGATATTACATATTCACAAAATTCATGTTGAAGATTAGATTTGTAGGGACTAAACATTACACCATAGCAAATAATCTCAACACTATTATCACCATTATCCTGCAATAAAACACATACAATATACCACATAAAATAACAGCCATGTTAATATTAAAAATTAACATTAATAAATAAAACCTTAGACGCTACTTTATACGCTTGTATAGCTATTGGTTTGTTCATCTCCGTATGTTTTTCATCTAAATGAATCTGCAAAACCAAGAATTTACACTTAAATTATTAACATATGTATAAAAAGGTATAATTAGTAAAATTGGACGAATGAAAACCATAAACTAACAAATAACCAACATTAGAAGCTTCAACTTTTGAATTCAATATCCGGTCTTTTAGCAAGTGAAATAGGTGTGCATTATTATGTATTTATAGAATAAACTTTAGTAGGTTAGCACATGGTTTAATTTTCAAATTCATGATTTTCCCAGCCCTTTGAATTGTGAAATTTTGTTAAACTTTAGTAAGTTAGCACATGGTTTAAATTTTGAAATTGATGATTTTCCCACCCCTTTAAATTAGGAAATTTTGTTTATCTTTGACTAAAGTGTAAAAAATTATTGTGTTTTCTGTGAATACCAAATTCAGTGCATTTATCTTTTTTTTAAACTTTGTTAAAAAGAACCCCTTCAAATTAGGGAGTTTTGTTGTTGTTAACATAGATGTTCATATCATATGGATATATAATATGCATAATGTGTTTTCTACCAAATTAACGCAGCTGAGGTTTTTAAAAGAAATTTACCTACAATTAATATCTACAATGCATTTTTTTATTTTTTCTAAACTTAATTATTTTAAAGTTTTACATATTTAGCTAATTATGTATATTTAAAAGTTTAATAAGATTTCTTTTAGTTAATTATATTTATGTGTATACCTATTAATATATGCATGCATACCCATATACATATGCACATATTGCTAATGTTGATTATTTAAATAGGGTAGTACAATTGAATCTATCAGTAACAAACATGATAAAGCATTCTTAGAGCCCAGTCTTGTGTTGCAGTTTTGTTACCGTGTGACAAATTATTTGTCTGTCAAAGCAAGGATGAACCATAATGTTTAACAACATTATTATATTTTAAGAATCACTAAAGCTGATATGTAGATTTCGAGTGCCCTATTTGGTTTTTTAAATCGTTGCATTTGATTTATGTGATTTTTTCATTATTTGGCGGAATAGTATTTAACACCAAATTCAATTTTACAATTTTGAGTTTTACTTGATCATGAAATAGTATTATGATTCAACATCCATATTAACAATAAATCCATATTATATTTCATTTAGTTAGTATTTAAAACATAAAATGCAATAATCACTTGTACATAAGGCATTCTTTCTTGTACATTTCAATCCACACATCGGTATTGATTACGACAAACACCGACACGTCGACAAAAATGAGCCGGTCGTCATGGTATATTTGAATGTTTTTAAAATATAATAGTTTTAAAGTTATGATAGAATTAAATAAAAGAAATTATAATTTTGTAGGGGAGGGGAGGAGAGGAAAATGTAATTACTAACTAAAAATCAGGGAATTAAAGTGTAAATAAGATAGGGTATTAAAGTGTAAGTAATGTATGAATGACTATTTTACTCTCATTGTAGGGTTGTTAATGAAAAATTAGTTCTTAACTTTTGGGTATCTTAAAATACCCATAGATATATACACTCAATGTAATTACAGTTATTTTGTTCTCCTTTGTAATATTTATCAGTTATCACTCTAAAATATCTAACTTTTTTCATATTTTCATAAGATACTAATAGAAAGCATTATTTTTTTTTTTTATGAAAAGACCATAAAAGAAGATATATTTATGTGATGTGAGGCAAGGACTCTTGGCCACATTAAGTAGGTTTGTTTTAAATTCAATTTCTATGGACAAACACATACAATAAATGGCCACCTTTAATCATTCAATTTTTGTCACAATTATTTTTAAGTTTACTTATAAATATATTTATAAATATCAGGTGATATATCACCAGGGTTGGAATCAAGTTGACTCAAATACAAGTTGATAGGGCAGTAGGGTTTGAGCTTGAACAGAAAAGTCGAAGATCGTTAATCGTTCATGACATTGTCTTAAGCCCGGCTTAAAGATACGATGAACTTAAGCTTGACTAAGAAACTCAAATCTTCACATAAAAATCATTTCAATATTAAACGTTTTTCTAAATATATATGACAAGTATATTAGGTGGCAAACTAAAGTAAACTAAATGTTGAATATAATTATTTACAAGTGTTAAAAAAACGCTTTAAATAAGTCTAAAAATAACATATTTGTAAGGTTAAAGTGTTAAACACTTAAACCAGACTAGGTATATGTATTCAACGTACCACAACGATCAAATGGAAAGGATGGGTCCCATTGAAATGTAAGGTGATGGTTTGGAGGGCGGTGCGTGATCGGCTCCCTACTCGGGTGGAGCTTGTGAAAAGAGGTGTTGTGATTCCGGACGACTCTTGTGTTCTTTGTCAAACGGGTCAAGAATCTGCACTTCATCTTTTTTCTGGTTGCAGCTTCGCGTTAGAGGTATGGAACTGTATCAGTAGATGGTGCCGACTCGGTCCGTTTTTTGCTTTTGATGTGCCCGACATTTTGAACTTAGTGGAGGCCCAAAACTTCCCAAAATTGAAGAAGTATATTCTCCGGGGAATCGTCTTTACTACCCTTTGGATGGTGTGGAATGCTAGAAATGATCGAGCGTTTAATAATAAGCAACGAAGACCCATCGAAGTAGTCGAGAATATTAAGTCTACGTCGTTTTTTTGGATACGTCATAGATCTAGATTAAAAAACATGGATTGGAAATTGTGGTGTAACTACCCTTTGGATTTGATGTAATTGCCTAGTCGGTTTTTGGCTTGCCCGCGGGTCCTTATCTTAAGGTCCGTTTTGTGGCGTTTTAATGAAAGTTACCTTACAAAAAAAATATGTATTTTAAGCTTGTTATTAAACTGAACGCTTGGACTCAACAAATATCAAATTGCTCAATGAGTTTCATTGATTTATTCTCATGAAAAGCCAAAGAAGACAAGGGGCGATTTGGTAATTGCCTGAGTCATAGGTGGGTGCCAGTGGATAATTGCACTTTTTTTTTTCTTCTTTTCTATCTTAAGTTTCAAGGAATGGATGTAGACCATAATTTCATATGACTATCATGGGGAATAGTAATGAGTTGTTCTTAGCATCATCGTTTATAAAATTAAAAAAATCAATTAAAGAAATCGTTTTAGGTTTGTGTTTGTCATCACTTTGTAGATACAAAGATCAACGGAGGAAATACAAAGAAAAGCATACCTAACATATTAAAATTTGTGCTTTTTGTACTTCCAATAACATATTTGGAAATATTTTAATCCGAGGTTCAAACGTAGGCTTTAATTGCATCAATTACTTTTACAAAATTTTGTTAGCTTAGATTATGTAACACCATACCTTTCAAAAAAAAGATTATGTAACACCATCCCTACTTCTTGAACAGTTGGTGTTAGATCAGTTAAAAGCTTATCACAGATTCTTTGTTATGAACACTTGTATAAGATATATCAAAATAAATGCACAGCGGAATGTATTAAGTGTTTTAAGTTAAAGTTTCATTTTTAACAGGAGTAAATGCTCCCTTAAAATATAGAACTAAAACAGTATAATAAGATGTTAATGAATAAAGCAGTATATTAGAAATGGTTTATTACAAAAGATGTCAAAAATAGATGTGTGGACCCATCTATTTATAGACAGAATAATACGTACATTGAAAGTACTGAAATAAAGCTCATTTGGGCTCGTCGAGCCTTATAGAGCTTTGCTTATTTATGTCAATTAATATTATATAGCCCAATTGTATTGCAACCCATGCATTAACTAAATTACTTTGAGCCTTAGGCTTCTTAATTGTCCAAAACACGCCCATTAATGGTCCAAAAAGAGTCTTTAATAGTCAAAACGAACTCATTAATGGTCCAAAACGAGCTCGAGCCGAGCTTTGGCTCGTTTAAACTCTTGCCAAATACATTTTGATCGAGCTTTCGAGCCGAGCTCAAGCCCAAAATACAAGGCTCGAATCGGGCTCGACCTTCTGAAAATTGTCACGAGCCTAACTTGATAATGCAAGGCTCGAGCTCGGCTTGGCTCGTTTGCACCCCTAGGAACAACCCATCTATATGGTCCATAGCCTAGCAATTGAATGAAAAGAAATAGAAATGCCTTTGAGAGTATGAAACTCAAGTAACCGGAAATATGAGTATGGATCAAATTGAAAAAAATTAGAAGTCGTATGAAGGGTATCAAACGGACTTTGAATGAACTCATTTAAGCGGTATTGGAACCGTCTCGAACCTTACGATCTTAGTTTTTAGGTTTCATTTTTTAAATTTTTAGCTTGTAGTTTTTAGAATTTATGTTATATCATTGTGTTTGTTTTTCAGCATTGTGTTATATTTTGTGGGTTATTATGTCATACTTTATGATCTATTGTATTTTTTGTATCATTCTCACACTTCTCATTTTTGTTACATTATGTAGAATAACTTGACCCTAAAAATATAACTTGACCCTAAAAATATAACCATCATGGTAAACTAACAATTTGCAAATCTATCTTCATTTTGGTTTTAACACTCTTATTCCTATACTTTCCTTTTACAATATTGCCTGAAAATTGGTCTAGGAAATTCAAAAGTTATCATGTGGAGAGCACAACAACAATTTATAATAACAATAAAGTTATTTAAATCGCTCGACGCTCGTCGATCGCTCGCCGCTCATTTGGAATTTGCTCGAAAAATGCTCGATCAATTTTCCGCTCGGTTGTAAACGAGCTGATCAGCTCGGTTCGGTTTGTAAACGAGCCAAGCATGAGCAAAGGTCCTCTCAGCTCGGTTCGGCTCGATATATTTTTTATTAATTTATTTTATATACACATTAATTACGATTATATTTATAGTTTTTATACATACCACTCTATTGGGTTTGGCTCAATATATACATTTATACAATTATATTTATAGGTACTGTCACACTTAACCCAATGATAACTTAACACTAAGTTTAATTGTAAAACCCTAAATCATGAGAATACATGCTTGACTTCTTATTCCCATTAGTTATCCGCTATCAACCGTCTCCCGCTATCAACCTATGCCACAAACGCGACAATCGTTCTTTGTGGTATGCTCATCGTCTCACCGGCCTAAACTTGAGCCTCATTATCGGACAACCGGACCTCAGACTTAGTGTCATCCTCGGACGGTCGAACCTCAGTAATCATTAGGAAGCGAGAACATTAAAGGAAACATCCCAAATTTATGGCCGTCTGAAAACTCGCCGCTCGCTCGAAAAAATGTGGGCTCGAAAAATACTCGCTCAGTTGTAAATGCGCTGATCGGCTCGGTTAAGCTCGATATATTTTTTATTAATTTATTATATATATGCACATTAATTACGATTATATTTATAGTTTTATACATACCACTTTATTGGGTTTGGCTCAATATATACATATATACAATTATATTTATAGTTTTATACATACCACTCTATTGGGTCCGAAAAACTCGCCGCTCGCTCAAAAAAATGTGTGCTTAACCAAGCAAAGGTCCGCTCGGTTCGACTCGACTCATTAACAGCCCTAAATACCGGTAGTTGATTTACAATCAAAAGTAGGGTGGCATTTAAAAGCATAACATAATTCTGAACCATAAGTGTTTAAATATTACAATCGGTGACACAAAAACATACTTGGATTTTTCCGTCTCGGGGCTTAATTATTCATTTTAATTGTTTTTATACTTTTTACCTAGTATACATTTTTGAAACATATATCTAAAAACATAATGAGACAAGAGGATGTGAAGTAAGGCCCCTAGCCACAGGGGCGTTATCAAAGCGTTCATGAAGTCTCGAATGGAAGAATGAGGGGGACGGGGGACAATCTAGCTTAGATCGTTACCCACAACCTTCATTGGTTGGTGGTTATCTTCTCTCTCTCTCTTTCCCTCTCTCTCTCTCTCTCTCCCCCTCGCTATCTCTCCCTCTCTCGTTTTAGAAAACTATCTTTCAAAAACTTTAATTTTAACTCGCCTTTACACGAAAAATCTAGAATTCTATATATATACTTTCTTCTTAAGTGATTATTTTCATACACTTACAAATAATAAAATCTCAATATTACAAGTAAAAGAAGGTCAAGTAGTTTAAAAAAAAAAAAAAAAACCTTCATTCAGAATACAAATATTAATGAATAATGATACTTCTTCAAAATTGAGAAGTTTGTGTGATTTGTTCACTTTGTATTATACGGGGCCGTGTACAAGAAACGTAAAAGTATTTGAGCTTGGGGCCACTAGAAATAAATCGGGTCCATAGAATTTTGGTGGTTGGTGGTTACCTTGGCTCTACGAAAACTAGTGGTCTTTTGACGTCTAGTCTGGTCAATCTGAATTTCTGTGATCTGAAGTCTAAACCCTCGACACCCTCTCCTAATCTCTCTCCCCCCTCACAGATAGGCCCACACCCTGACATCCACAAAATTGATTTTTTTTTAACTTGCTTAAATTTCAATTGGGTTGGGTTTGTTTTGTTGGGTTTAAAAATTTAAGTGATTTAAAGTCTTATTAGATGGGTTAATGTTAAAAAGGTTGGTCTCGATAGCCCACAGCACTCTCTGTGTGTGTGTATGTATATATATTTATATTAGGTACAAAAAACTTCGGTTCCTCGAAAATTTCATGCCTGGGTCCATCGCCCGCGTTGCCTCTATTAAGGCCCGGCTCTGGTAATATGGGATAAGTCATGATGATATAGGATCAAAAGTGTATCATTTGTACATTAATGATCACTGCAATGTAGAGAAGTTTAAGGAAGAACAAAATTAATTTGGAGCTACACTAAAGAGTAGAAGTAAGATGAATTTGTTAGCATCCATTTGGACTTTGTTACATTTGTGTGTATTATATTTCGGTCTTTTGCCTATTTACTTTACCATGCATTTCTTGATGGGAAAAACGCTAAACCGGCATAAACGGTAAATAAATAAATGCGGAATTATCTTCGTTTGACCAAATATTTTTCCGACCCGAATGAACCTGTGAGGATGCAAACAAATAGGGTATACTAAATAAAATAAAGAGACACAAAATTTTAGCGTGGAAAACCTCTCAAAAAGGAGAGTAAAAACCACAGGACTACTAGAGCCGCTTCAAATCCACTATCACCAAAATAGAGCAATACAAAGTCTTCCCTAGATAAAACTAGAGGTAAACAATAATCATCATACACTTGGAGCAAACAACTTCAAGTATATGGAATAACACAAAAACGAGTAAGAGGTATCACCAAAGGAATTATTAATCTCTGGAGCGTCTCTTATCTTCAACAAAAAAAAAAAATACCCAAACAGTGACGAAGCTCTATAACCCTCTTCTTGTGTTAACAGTTGACAGCTAAGAAAAACCCCAAAACCAAAAAAAAACCCTTTCTTTTCTTTCTTGTACTACTAATGGCTAAAGTCCACCAAAAAAAGCCTTTTAGTTCTTTGTCAGGCCTATATGCGGCCCAAGTCGAAACCACCAAACAAATTTCACCATAATATTATATGCCAATGTACCATGTTGACGTCAGATGCAAAAAAAACCATATATCTTTTTTTTTTCTTTCTTTATTTTTCTAAAACAAAATAATAATAATAAAACTTGTGTGAATTAGAGATGGATTGGGCTTTCTCATGGGCAAAAATATCCCAACATTTCTTTTCCTTTTCCATGTGATGTTTAACACAGAAAAGAGGGAAAAGTAGATTCGATGGATGAGATGTTGTAGTCGTGTAGAACGATAAAAAAAAGACATGAATGATGAAAATTAGTTGTTAAAACAAAGTGTCTTTGAGGCATATCACATCAACATAAGGTTAGGATCAAATACACAGTGAAAGATTAATAGGAAGTCGTAGGAAGGGTATTAAACGGACTATGATTGAACTCATTCAAGCGACATTGGAATCGTCTCATCAAACTCTACGATGTTAGTTTTTAAGTCTTCACTTTTTTGGGTTTTTAACTTGTAGTTTTTAGAATATACATCATATTATTGTGTCTTTTATGTAGCATTGGATATTTTTCTTATTTTCATCATTGTGTCATTTTTGCACTCTGTTGTGTCTTTTTTCTTCAGCATTGTGTTATATTTTTCGGCATTGTGTTATATTTTATGACTCATTGTGTCATATTTCGTGATCTATTATGTTTTTTGTATCCTTCTCATCCTTCTCATTTTTGTTACATTGTGTAGAATAACTTGACCAACATAATTCCATGAATTCTTTTGTTACCAAACTTTTTGTCGAGATATGAAACAAATATTAAATTCTTTTAGTTGATAAAGTTTGAAAGCATAAAGTCTGTAAGTAAACTCAACTACAATTTCAAGTATAATCTCAAAGATGTTGGACAACAAACTGATTTTCAGCGGATTATTAACACAACAATGAACAAGTAACGAACTAACAAAGTGATTGAAGATGAATGTTTAACACAAATTCGGTAGTATAGAAATGAAAACACAAGTATATTATTGGATTGATATTCGGAAATACAATCTTTGTGCTTTACAAATGATGTGATACTGTTTTATATATACGAAACAAAGAGACATGTTGGTTGATGTTGTTGATCAACTTCCACCGATAATTTGGCGCTAAATAACCGAACATAACCGTTTTTGTACACTACTAGAAAAAAGGCCTTTCATGACGCGCATTGCGCGTCATGGAAGGGTGTTTATGACACGCCAAAGAATGTCATTATAGGCATAGTCATAAAATTAATATGACATGCAGGCGCGTGTCATCTTTTAATGACACGCATTAATGACATGCATTCCTGACACGCATTCATGACACTCGTTTTTGACACGCATTTATGACACGCTTTTTTGACACGCGCTTATGACATTCATTTTGCATGTCATGCTTTTTTTTACCTACAAAAAAATTTTACTACATATATTATTAATAACCTGCTGATTTCCTATAATAACCTGGATTAGTGCACTAATAAGCTACAAAATCAATAAATTTCCTCATAATAATATGCATATATTATATATACCAAAAAACCCATTACAATATAAGCATTTGTCGATTTCTACAAGTATTAAATGGTTACAAAAATATTGTGTCAATAAATTACGTTGTCTAGACTTAAAAATACGGATCACTTGAAAATGAAGGTTGCTACATATCCTGACCATTCTTTACGAATGACATTCATATCCGCATCCGTGTAACTTCTACTCCTCCCCCAACCTGAAACAACAATAAACCATAATAATTGAGGAAGAAGTAAAAACAAAATATAGTAGATCTCTAACTGAAGCCTAGATTCAAAAAGAGAGCACAATAATATTAGCCTGATCTAACTTTTAAGTCAACTGATCAAATCATATAACAAACAATCCCTAAATTGTCCCCTACCAATGCACAATTGAAAAATAAAATAAAACTAGTTATTTGCACCCGCGCTTCGCCGCGGAACCTTAAGTTTCATAGACTACTTAAAAAAGTGTTAGTTACACAATCTACAAATTAACATGCTTAGTTACAATAGCAGAGAGCACCATGGATTGTAATACCTACATAATTTGTTGCCTTTGATTGCTGTATCAAAAGAAAAGCCTTGTGTCTTGAAGGTATAGTACCTTGTTATTGACATATTGTGCCTGTATTTCCATTCCTGCATGAATAAAAAAGTTTATAAAGGTTTTAAGTCTTTGTGTTTTATTTGTGTCATACCCTTACTTGTGTTGTGTGCTTTTTTGGTTGGTGTAGCATCCTGTGGTAAAAAGGTTAAAGTAATTAAAAACGGATTGTAATTAGAGAAGATGATTTAGTGAGGTTCGAAACACCATATTTCATAAAATTCAATTACTTCATAGTAATCGAGTTTTAACGTAATAAATATACACTATCGCCGATTCTCAACATGTCTTTGCGACCAAAACATGTTCAATAGATTAAAAAAACACCCTAAGTGAATTCAAATGGAGAATAACACAATCACTGTAAGAAAAACGAAGTACCCGTTTAAACCGACAGGCTCGCTAATTTCACCACCCTTAACTATTTGTAAAATGCTCTGTGAAAACCCCTACCAAGCATTTTCCAGACTTAACACGCAAACACCCCATGAAAATTGTTGTAACCAAAGATTTTTTTTAAAACCTTACAACTTATAGATTTTTCAAGTTTTGTGAACCATAATTCGCAGCATGTGACGTAGACATGTGGAAGCCTATTAAGTGCAAACCTTAACCTAATACGTGATTCCCGATGATATTTATCAATCTGGAACATATTCTAGGAGTGTCATCCGTGTGAACAAAGGTTATATGATAATACCCAACATACCTCTCATAGATGGTCAAAGCAAAATGGCCTGACATGCATCTGAATCTCCACATCTTGTTCTTTTCATCTGATCTCTGCTTACACGCCCTCCAGGAGAATAAACAACAAAGATTAGTGATCTTTAATCACATCCAGCACATTGTTTATCCTTTAAAATAAGTAAATGATTATAAATTATTAAACCAAAGCTACTTTCACGAATGCATAAGCTTCTTAAGATGGGTGAACTAAATACCACAACATTAACAATTCAGCATAAAAATTCTTGCCTCCATTAACATTCTGATTATAAAACCTAAGTGTTGATCCGTTTTTGTTGTGTTACAAAACTTTAACCGAGGCTTAGAGTTGCTGAAAGTAGGGATGAACTCGGGATGGTATCGGTACCAACCAATAGTCTGAAATAATACACCAAGATGATTGCAAGGTGGTTGCAGGTAAACACCCGCCATTCTATGACCTTGCCACACCAAATCGACATCCTCATCCGTTATCATACTCGGACTATTTTACTCATCCCAGCCTTAACAACCTATCACAAACCGTAAGCGAAAAAAACCCCGAGGCCAAGAATAAAAGCAGGGTAACCAACAAATGAAAACAATAAATCCAAAACCAAAATCGATCTACACAAACCATTTTATTCAATTCTACATAACAAATTGGGCAATTCTCAAATGAGCCTAGGGTCATCGAGACAACAATCAGACCACCAAAACCACCATATAAGTCGGGTCCAAAGCTATATACGTACAATTTGCAGTAGTAAATTTACACCCACAATCAAGAGTTGCTAAATATAGGCAGATAACGAATCGAGGCAACTCTCAGATGAGCGTAAGGTCATCGTCATCATCGAGACAACAATCAGACCATGATGACGAATGCATAAACTTGAAGCTAACAACGAAACCCTCAAAATTAGGGGACATTACAGATCCACAACTGCCGGCAACAGCAAGATGGTTCACATACCGTCGTCGGCCCCAAAGGTTCCATCAACAAAGGCAATCAGCACCAACAATAAAACCCCAAAATTAGGGAAACACTACAGCCCCACAACCACCATCCGCCACATCTTATTAGGATGATGGCTGATTAGGGTTTTGAAGTTGAAGTAATAAAAATAATGTTACCTTTCAACAGCTTTGAAGTTGAAGTGAGGATGATGGCTGATTAGGGTTTGATCGATCTGAAGTTGAAGAGTTTAGATTGTGTTTTTTTTTCTTTTGTTATATACTATATACAATGACACACTATTTTGAGAGGATCGAGAGGGCGGGACTTGGTATGTGGGAGGGAAATTGAAATTGTGAAATAATGACACTAACCCATGACACGCGTCTTTTTATTCCGTCATGATTTTTAATTCTTGACATTACATTCTTGACACGCTAAAAAACGTGTCATTATTTAACTATATTTTTTAAACCATGACACTTTTTTTATGACACACGCTTTTGCGTGTCATTAATAAGCACGTGTCATAAAACGCGCGTCAAGAAAAGCCCATTTTCTAGTAGTGGTAATAGGGACAAATATGTCATATCAGTTGTTTCCAGCCTTGATGCGTGCCTTTTGTATTGCTGCACATGTTCGTGTATGCCTTTCTTCCTTGATTCGCATCCGATAATGACTTCCTAAATAACTATTACAAATACATTCCTAATATGTACAAATATAACATAAGTCTATAACTATATACATACACATACTTAACACATATTTACATAAGATAGTTTAGTGTATACTTTAATAAAAGAATCCTAAGTATCGATATTAACACTCAAGTCTTTGAATTTTATTTCATTTTCATGGATTTGAAACTTATAAAAAACTCATCAAGGATATAGATAACTAATCTTAATTCATAAAACTATAATATCTAGTCTTTTCCAAATGGTCTAGTGACCTCGATCTTACCCTATGAGTGACCTTATTAATATTATCTTACGCTAACATCAAATTCAAGTTTTGTAATGGACGATACTACATATTAATATTATCTAGAACATACTTTATTCGTCACTAAAAGAGAACAATAAGCCATTTTGAATAAAAACAAAGAATATAATGAAGTGAAGAATTTATGCTGGCCAATATTCATATACCACTACTTCCTCCTTTCCTAATTAAAAGTAGTTTAAAACTATTCCCAAAATAAATAAAACAAAAAGAAGTAAACCTATTTTTTGTTTTCATATTATAAATTCATGAAAGTTTTCATGAATGGTGACACAAATTCAGAGGACAATGGATGCCATTAGAGCATCCGTAGTTGGGGGAGGTCCACGAACCTCAACGTTGGACGTTACTCTATGTCTGCCACATGGACCAACCCTTTCTCCCTCCTCTCCTACAGAGTCCTCGTTTCTCTCTCCATCGTCTCTCACAAAACCCACAAGAGTCTCCTACGGACAGTCCGTGGCAATAGACGTTGGCATCTCTCCCCACACTCTCTCTCCACCAAGTCGACCTCAAATCCTCCATCTCCCTTCCACGTCCATAAGGGTCGACGAACCCCTATCACGGATGTTGTTAGGGGAAAAGAAGAAAATGAAGATAGCAACATAAGTTTAAAGGAATTGTCTCAGAAACTACAAGAATTTGCTGATGCTAGGGACTGGGAAAAGTATCATACACCAAGAAATCTACTCCTTGCCATGGTACTATAATTTACATCACTTGCCTATATGCTTTCATGTTCCCTACAAGTTTACTGAACTTCAATAGTTTTTATCTTTAATTTAGACACCATTTTATAGATTTAAGTACCTAGCTAGCTAGCAGTAGTTGATGATCTAGCTACTGAATTGTATATAGGTTTTAGAAAGATTACGAAATTCAGTCACTAACAAGAGCACTACCATAAAACAAGTGTTTGTGACATAATTTCGCTAGGGAAAAAATCTCTTGCTAATTTTGCGAAGGAAACGAGCAGTTGTAAAATAAGCAACGATTTTTTAGACTAATTAAATATGAAGTATTGGTTTGTAAACTTGGCAAAAATCCATCACAAATTAAAAAAAAAAAAAAAAGGCTTTGTATATTAAGAAAATACATACTACTTTTAAACACCCAAGACATCATCATCCGATTAAAACCTAAATATATTAAGTTTGTAGTTAAGAGTGTAAATATTACATATTAATACAAGTCCTTCACGGATAGCTCAGTTGGTGAATTGACCAGGGATTCCTTTTGGAGGTCTCAGGTTCGATTCCCACGAGGGACATAATGGGAAATGATGGATGACTCCTGGCCTATGGTCACGAGTTCGAGTCCTGATCTCGCCTGGGTTTTACCAATCCTTCACCGTCGTGCCTACGGGCGGGTGGGGGTTGGGTTTTCCTCGGTTTCGGAAACTGCATGGACGGGTCTGACTACGCCAGCCGCCTGAGGTACATATGGGCCCTCCATTGGGTTGGTCGTGGGGGTCTGTCCATATTGTGGGGACTCCCCTGGGTAATCGGGCAGAAATGTTTGTTAGGCCATTAAAAAAAACATATTAATACAAATTAGGTTAGTTTGTTTTAAATGGAATATATGCATATTCATGCAGGTGGGTGAGGTGGGGGAATTATCAGAGATATTTCAATGGAAAGGAGAAGTGGAAAGAGGGTTGGAAGATTGGGAAGAATCAGAGAAAGAACATTTAGGGGAAGAACTGTCAGATGTATTGTTATACCTTATTAGACTGGCTGATATATGTGGCATTGATCTTGCTCAAGCCTCTCTAAACAAAATCCACAAGAATGCTATCAAATATCCTGTTCCACCCCTTGATCACTCCTAACTATGCATCACCAACGAACAATCATCAACCGCATACTTAATCAAATCAATGGACAATCGACTGGTTTTTATTTATCAGTACGTACGCTTATGTTTCCTTTGGTTTTCGTGTTTTTTCAAACCAAACTATGGTAAGTTTGATTGTAGATTTGTTGAAAATGTGGATTTTGTAGTTTGGAATGCTCTTGGTAATATTTTTGAATCATATGTGGTCATTGTTTGAATAAAGTATTTGGATGGTAGTTTCAAAACCTTAATCGGATCATTAAGAAAAAAATTAAGAACGAGTTTGTAATTTTTTTGTTAGAAATCAAAAGATCGATTTAGTTCCCAACCATTGGTTATTTAAATCCTAGGTTACATGTACCGATTCAGAAAGGCTATGATCACGAGGTCGGTTTATATTCATTGAGTATCTCATTTACAAAAGCAATAGTCTATATATATATATAGGGGCAGGATCAAATACAAAAATATAAAATCGTGCGAAGCGTGCGAAGGATCACTTTGTACATGATAATTACGTAATGATAATTACGTAATGCACAAATGCATGATAATTACGTAATGATAATTACGTAATGCCTTTATGAACATAAAAAAACATTACGTAATTATCATTACGTAATTATCATGTACAAATGCATGATAATTACGTAATGATAATTACATAATGATAATTACGTAATGCTTTCATGAACATAAAAAACATTACGTAATTATCATTACGTAATTATCATGTATAAATATCCTTCGCATCCTTCGCACGTTTCTTTATTTTTGTAGAATAACCGCCCCCTATATATATATATATATATATATATATATATCAACGACTCTCTCTAACATGTGACTTACCAAAGGGCTTGTAGCCTAGCGGGATTATAATGTGCAGTAAAGGTGTTTCTTCTAGAGTAATTAAGAGTTCTAATCTTATAGTGAACGTTTGTGTAAATTTGAGAGTAATTTTAGAGGATATGTTATTTAACAAGTGACTTGAATCCTTGTTTTAAGAAAGAACTAGACACAAGAAAGGTTTTAAATCTAAGTGACAATATTCACATCTTACTAGAGTCGATCGGATACTTAACATGGACTTAGGTTAAAATAAATATAATGCATCCAAGGCCTGAAACTCAAGAAGCAAGCCTAAAGTTTAAACGTATTAGACAACAAAGTAATTATGATAAGTTAGAGGTTCATCATCGTCATCATCATACTCAGTTAATCCCACCTATAGCAAAGCTAAGGTAGGGTCTGAGGAGGGTAAGATGTAGACAGCCTTATAACATTTCAATACAAATCACAATTACACACACTTAATGGTGTTTTGCTTGGTATTAGAGCCAAGCCACCGTCACAGCACCGTCGGGAAGAATTCCCAAAGCGAAAATCCTACTGGCGACACTTTGTCCAGACAAGATATAACTATCACAGTCTGCAAAGTAGACATTGGCCAGCTGCTAAACATATTCCTCGGTATCTCAAGGGCATGGTTAATCATGGTTGTTTTCTCATTTGACACGACTGATGACTCTTGTTCTCTTTTATAAGTTTTTACTCAAAGTTACAGGCCGGACTCCACCCAATAAAGCTATTTGTAGGGTCTTTACTTTATATTTTTGCAAATAAATTCTTAAAAAAACAATACTACATAACCTATAAACTATTTAACAAGTCATACAGGATTTATGTTATACATGGATGTTAAACAATTTTTAAGTATTTAGAACATATATCACATTAATGATTAAAGTCAAAGCTATTTTTTTGGAGAACGATACACTTCACAAACTAGTTCTTATCCATTCATATATGACTTTTAATTTGGTTTAAAACAAGCACGCTTTAGGCGCGTCTAGGCTCAACAAGGCTCAAGCCCCTACGCTTTTGTTAGCATAAGGCGCATTTTTTTTCTTCAAAAAGCTCACCTAAGGCGCAATTTCTAAGCAAATAAATTTTACAGGTTGTACATGGATGTAACTCCATAAGGTGCATGCCTCATGTATTTTTCCATTTATTTGTGCAGCATGTAGTTGTACAACATGTTTCACATGTTGTATATGGATGTAATCTCATATCAAAACATATATAGAGCTTACTTGTTTCTGTATATTGGGTAAATTATGCTGGAAACCTATAGGATACTAGTGGGAATGCCCGCGCGTTGCGGCGGGTGTCCCAACTAATATTAAAATCATCTTTGATATGTCTTACGAACCACAATCCATTTCGGGTTTCTAACATTTTATTGCGGTAAGCATGTCACAGCTATTGTATTATCAACTAATACATTCATTGTATTACAAAATACAATAATCGATATACCAAAACACATAAACGCCTACCCATGTGAATAGAGCTCATTAATGATAGCCAATAATGGTAAAAATAGCACCAAAGTGAATCAATATAAAAAATTGCAGTGCTTGTGATTGTTGAATTTGTATTTTGATTTTTGGCCCAAGTTTCATAGATTGAATGGTTATGACCAAAGGAGTATATACAAAAAATTCCTTGTGTCAGACACCAAATGGGTTATTACAAGTATAGATGGCCTAAAACATATCCAAATAATATATCTGCTTTAGAGAAAGCTTGTACCAAAATAAACATTTAAAGTTAAGGACCAAAATGGAATCATGTAATGTTAAACGAGTTTAAAAGGCCAAATGTATGGACTAAAACGGCACCTTTGCCATCTTTTATGCGCTGGTTAATTAGACGCCATCTCCTAGACCCTAGTACATCCCGTACGTGTACAATGATATACAAGAGGAAATATTTTTTTTCTTTTAAAAGAAAAAGAAATTCTATGATAGGGAATAGAATGTATAAGCATTACAAAGGTTAATAAGAATGCATATCCATTCGCTACCTAACGGCTATACTTAAGTAGATAATTTCCTCCAGGTTAGCACTCAAATAAAAAGAAATATAATTCAAAGAAAGAAAGAAATAAAAGAACATTTGCACACTTGAATAAAACGGATAACCTCCACTTCAAAGTGAACTTCTTCAATACCTTCGACAGATGGTATCATGGCTTAATTTAAGTACTGCCTTGTTACATAAATCACTGCTTACTATACCCTTTCAAGACCTTTAGGTACCTACATAGCAAAACAATGTACAACATAATGAGCATACAGGAATTTTAGTTTGTGCATAGCTGAAATTAAACATAAATTAAAAGGAACATACTTTTTATCCGCAATGTCTATCACAAAAACATTGATGAATGATGTATTTGTTAGAAAAAAAAAAGATCAGTTTTACATTTATATTTACCTAATCACAAAATATTAGTGAATGATGTACAAGCAGGTTTTGAACTTTCAGAAGGTTTGTGTCAAAACTCATGATTCAATTCATCTCTGATGTTGTTTGGAGTTGCGGTCGGTTTCCGATCTCGTTCATGAATCCGGCCATTTTGGTTTTGATTGGTTGATTTAGATTATAATAATATGGTTTGATTTGGTTTGATAAATTGGTACAACTGAATTGGATTATATAGGGGAAGGTGAAGTAATCTCTGCGGTAGGGAACTTCAAATTGTCAACCAAGATGAAGCGATCATCAATTGATTAAATTAATAATGGTATAATGAATTGTGAATTAATGGATGTAACTGAATATCCTAAAGGAATTAAGGGTTGGAATAAGTTGCATTACTAATTTATACCATTGGCATTAGAGGTTGTATGTGAGGGGCATAAAAGGAAGAAAGTGATCAAAGATTACACATTTGTAAAGAGCCCTTTCAACTCCCATCTTAAAGTTAGTGTAAAATTACCTTTGAAGCCATCTCTCCTCCTTAATAAGATAACATAGATACATAAAAATTATAAAATTATTTTCGTCTCCCCAGGGCTGGCCCAAGCCCAATTATTTTGAGGCTAGGGCTTTGGGCCCCCAAATATTTAGGGCCTCATTTATTTGAGAATATATATAGGAAATTGTGAATATTATATATACTTTGTTAACATTAATTAATAAGTCTTAATGTAGTCTAGTGGTGTTAATCAAGTTTTACTCTTGCACAGACTTTTAGTTCGAATCCCAGTGCTATGCAGCTATAATTTTTTGAACAAACCAAACCAACTTCCATTTAAGATTACTCCAAACACCTCATTATAGAGCACTAAAAAAATACACTCTTTATCACTAAATGTATCCTAATTATTAATTTCCCTATGTAAAAACTGAAATCATAAATAAAATAAAAAAACATTGGGAGGGCCCGAATTTTTATTTCGCTTTGGGCCTCCAAAACGGTTGAGCCGGCCCTGCGTCTCCCGTACAAAAATCCCGTTCAAAAAGCGGTGCACTTTTATGCGCTTTTCTCGCTTTTTAAAACCAAAGAATTTTAATAATGCAATCAATATAGCAAATAATTATATAATAAAAAAATGTAAGCTTATGCGTATTCTCTATTAACGCAAATATCTATACTACATTATAAAGGGGGAGACATGGGCAAATATGTCCATATTATCAAAGTTAAGATGGCATCCCAAAAGTCTCAAGTGTAATCTCTAAATTTTTAACCCATTTATTTCATTTATACCCTTGTGTACCACATTTGATAGCAATTGTACAAAATAATAATGCAACAACTAATTCATTGCACACAATCCCCTCTACTTTAGTATGTACGTTAACTTGCATATAAAATTTACTATCTTAAAAGTGAGTTTTTCTACACCATTTTTTGCTATCTTAAAAGTGAGTGTTTTTTTCTACACCTTTTGGTTGGATTAGGAAAACATTTATTATTGAACATGTTTCCTTCAGCATATGCAACTGAACAAACGAATACATTCAAATATGTTATTTAACCTCCACCTAAGTTTGTGTGCTATGTCAATTAACTATGAAAGAAGTGACTTTATTTACTTTTCAAGATGTTGATGACATTTTTAAACTAATCATTACTATGAATTAAGAAATATGTGTTAAATTTGATTGGGATATTGTTGAAATTGGTTTTGGAATGTAGATTTATTGATCAGTACGTAGTTTTTTGCTGAAATTGATCTGCAGGTGTTGTTTCAATAAAGATTTGTGATCAATTAGGTGTATGTTTTGAGTTAAATATATAATAATGATATCATATGTTTGTACTCATGTGCGGTTCACCAAGTTTTAGTTGTTGATGGCTCGTGTGTGACTCAAAAGAAGTACTCTTTACCCATTTTGACTGTTGGAGATTAAAGATAACCTAAATTGTTCTTTTTTGTGTGTAAATTGGTCGTATTGCCACATCTATGTTCGTATATTGGCTTTATGCACACACTATTTATGGAAGAATGTTATTTGTTAGTCACAAAAACATTACGATTAAGTTAAGCTAAACTTATGAATAATAGTTTTGATGTTACCTTCTCAAATGAGTTGTTGAGTTATAATCAAGTTTTATTTACACCCAACTCGAACATGACCGCTTGTCGTAGAGAATAGATACACTTTAATGCATGGTAAATTGATATTAAAAAATAAATTACGTGAAATCTGCCATGAAACGTGCACAAAAAAACATTTGTACCCGCGGCAACGCACGGGGTATCATACTAGTAACTTTTGATGATCCTAGTTTGGGCTGGACACACAAAGATGAAATATTATATTTTCTGAAATATGCAAACTGGGCTAGACACACAGAGAGGATCTTCAAGTTGGGCGTTTTTCTAATTTATCCTTCCAAGTTTCACTAGGGCAATAGGGCATACGCTAGAGGTAAACAAAAAACCGGTTCGTGAACCCGAACCGGTCTGCAAACGGTATTTTCCGGACCGATTTTAGTTCATATTACGAACCGCAACTCCTTAATCAATTCCCATATCCAAACTATAACCCGAACCAAATCGGTTTCTGGAATAACGGTCCCGAACCGGTTTGGAGAAAAACCGGTATTTTTATCTAAAAAAAACTGAAAATTTATATAAAAAAGTTATATATATAACAAAATTATATAAAAAGGTTTCTACGCATGTACCCATACACCTTAAAAAAAGTAAAAATCAATAAAACTTGAACTTTATGTAAAAAAACACAAAATCATGTTGCTTTTTTTAAGAAAACAAAGTGCATGCAAGAATTGGTTCACGAGCCGAACCGAATCGAAACCGAACCAAAACCAGTATTTTAAACCGACGAAACCGGTATCAAACCGAACCAGTCACAACCCGAAACCGGTTCGAGAAGTAACCAGTAAAGGCCCAAACCGGTTTGGGTTCTCCAAAAAAATCATTATCAAAGTTCAAGTTTATGAAAAAAAAAATGTGCTGCTTTTTTAAGAAAAAAAAGTGTGCGCAAAAATTGGTTCACAAACCGAAACGAATCGAAACCGGTATTTCAAACCGACAAAACCGGTATAAAAAAAAGCGGTAAAGGCCCAAACCGGTTCGGGTTCCAGAAAAAAAAACCGTTATGTGCACCTCTAGCCTAGGCTACCAATGCAACATCATTGTATTGTGTACCATATCTATCTATCTATTATAATAATTGAAAACAATAAATCTCACATAGCACTCAAAGAGTGCATCTTCCTCTTTGAGTGTGTCATATGGCATTAATTGATTTTAAGGAAAAAAAATTAGAAACAAAATTTTATTTTTCCCTCTCATGTTTCCTCTTATAATTTTTAAACGTTAATATCTTTTATATACGAGATTTTTTAAAGAAAAAAATTAAAACAAATTAACGAGCGTTTAATTATCTTTCCAACGAGTACCATAGTACTATATAAAAAACGGAGAAAAAAGCGACTATTTTTATGTGGGGTTTTGTTTATACAGGAAAAAAACACAAAGTGTTCAGGTAATTCATTAATCATGTATAGGCAAGTCAATAATTATGTTTAAATCAGTAAATATGAATTCTATTTTCAACATGTGTTAGCATTGGAGTTGTACATTGTTTTAGGTTAGGTATTAATATTAGAGTTATACATTGTTTAAGGTTAGGCGTTAACATTGGAGATACATTGTTAATTGTTTTAGGTTAGGTGCTACCCGAAGCTTTCCTGCATGTAACTGTAAAGCGCATCATTCTATTTCAAATGTAAAACTAGGTTAGAGTTCCGTGTGTACACACGGTGCATCCCCAAGTCAAATGACAAAATGTCAGTGATCCGTTAGTGGTCCAAAATTTCATCTTTTTAGAATCTTTCACTCGATTTAACATCTTCACACATTCAAGGTTTGTACCAAGGGTTTTCTTCCCCTATAAATGATAAATCAAGATAAATAATGTTGAGATTCTCATGCATACAAAGTGCACCATGTGAAGGGTCGCATCATGTTCTTTCGCCGTATCAGTCTTGCATCAGGGAATCTTAACGCATCGCCACACTTGATGCGTTTTCAGAATCGCATCGATGCGCGCATTTTAAAACCATGACCTCAACGGGCATGAATGTGCATTTGGCATAAAGCTCATTTTATTGGTTCGTCATGTATGTGTAGAATGCATATGATCGGTGCATTTTAGGTGCACCTTAATTTATATTAATTGGATTAAAATGCATTAATATGTTTACTAAATATACTACTTTTATTTGGTTTTTATATTTGATCTTTATAAAGAAAATAATCTATAAAAGGATGCATTTAGATCAAGACAAGTTTCATAAAAAAAAAAATAGTTAAACATTATTGTTACGTCAATATTATTGTTATCATAAATATTATACTTTGATGATGTTAAACAATGTTTCAGGTTGAGAGCTATTTAAATGCGTACAAAGTTGTATAGCATTAAAAGGACTTAAAGAATTTAAGATGGAGAATTAAAATGCTACTGGGTAATTAATGGGCTTCGATGGAATGACAAGAAATGAAGTTGTACAAGTATTGGAAGTTTGGACTCAAAAATAAACTTGCTTGGGCTTTGGGCCGATCAAAAAGAAAAGGAAAGGAACGAAGGCCATGAGGAAAGTCGGTGGAGTTTTTTTTAGAGAAAATATAAACAGGGGACTTTTGGGGGGACGAGTGGATTGAAGGCAGCAGCCTTTTAGTTGCCTAGGAGGTCGAGAGTAGGTCGCACAACAGCATCTCAAAAGCAGAAGACGACGACAGATAAATAAAGGGATGGAGGCTTTTACCATAACCATGAGCGGTTAAGTTATTCGTGATTTCCCCGGGTGAATCTTTGTATTAATTATATATTCTAAACTCGTTTTGATTATGTATGAACTAGTATTTTTACTACCTGTGTTGGATTGAATAAACCTTGCTTATATTTGAACCAATTTATCTATTAACTGTGATTTTTGACATCATAGGGAGGTTGGTTGATATTTGTATATGGATAGCTAGGCGTACGGTTTACGTTGAAAACATGTCCCTATTTATTATTTCAATCTGAATAGTTATTGTGACATGATAGCTAGTTATTGTGACACGATAACCAAGGCCATGTCTATGTGGTGTTCTTGTAGTTAAATCGAATAGGTTGCAAGATTATACAAATAGGATCCCGGGTGGAAGTTACATTTATCTTTATTATTTATTTAGATTATTTTGTTATCATTTCAACATTTTTATAAAACAAACAAAAAGATAAAACAGCAAACTTCATAATTGTTTTCTTATATTTATTTGTTAACTAGATTAGACGAACAAATAATTTATATGATATTAACCACATGCTCCTCGTGGATTCGATATTCCCTACTTACCCTGGCTACCTAGGTTATTTAGGTTTTATATGACCCTTGACGACAAACGGTCATCAACATACCACTTCAGGTTCTCGAACTTTAGTTATTTCATCATATATAAACTCATTATTTGTCAAATGTGGCAACTTTAAGCAAAGCAAAAAAGTTGGTTTATTATAAGAAATGATCATAAATCTTTGCTATACATTTGTACAAAACATGCAAGGACATAACCAATAAGGCTAAAAGGATATGGTAGATCTAAACTTTAGAAGGAGTAGTGAACCAAAAAGTTTTTGATGTGTTTCCAATCCCAACTTTATAATAGTATATGGTATCATACTATAAAATATTCCAAATAAAAATGTTTAAGCGGGTCAAATAGGCATATGAACATAAGATAAAAATTGGTACCAGTGTTGAAAATGTTTTGGTGCCCTTCTCCGCCTTAACCACATCCCACAAAGACTTTGCATTATCGCGAAGTTGGCCGGTGGCATAAGCCACTTGATCAACTGGATCGCAATGACTTCTTTCAAACACTCCTTCTATGTCATCTAACCATTTTTGGCATGTTTTTCAAGTAACTAAAGCTATGGATGGAACTTGAGATATATTTGGGCATTCATTCATAACTATCATCTTTTGTGTCTTCAAAACTTATGATCATGTGTTGGGTTTTAAACAATATTTTGTGATGGTTGTCATTATGGAACAAATTTGGTGTTTTTTATATTAAGTTATTTTGAATGTTTGCTCGAATCTTGTGCTTGAAAACCTTTCGTCTCGCATCCCGTGTTTCCGCCTAGGCGGGGGTGTGACATATATCATAACGTCAACAGACATAACTATCTCATGGAGGAGTCATAAGGAACTATTAACAACAACCTAAGTTATCATGACATAAGATGTTGTTGATCACAACATAATGGTCATTAAATGTTGTTGGTAAATTTATCAGTTGACTTAAATTTATTAACTCCATTTAAATACTATGTTGAAGACTTACTGTGATAAAGTCAGCTGCCCTAATTTCTCGAACAATAACAGTTTGAAAAGAGTTGCATTAGAGTTCGATACGAAATTATTGCTTGCTTATTTTAAGAACATGTAGAGGAAATCAGAATTTTGTATCGGATGCATTCATGATATGCTTATGGATCCAATAACTAAAGGTCTATTACTCATGAACGATTAATGATTAATTTTCCTTATTTTGATTTGTTTGTCTATTACTATGTTAAGCTGGCATAATGACATAAAGACAATAATATAACAAATCATCAACTAAGGGCATAACTTAAATTGATCCTAACGTTAAGTTTTAAATTTGGACTGTAGTATGATTAATGGGGGGGGGGGGTCTTAAGTTGATTATAGACTTAACGATTGTATTTCTCTGCTACAGTTTGGGTTTAGAACTAAAATGAGTATTATCTTCTCGAGATTTACATAATACTCATAATAAATGATTATTTGGCTAAGTGGGAGAATGTTGGAATAAATATCCGTAGCGTTTGTATATTTATCGATAGCCATTATAATCATTTATATAAACATTATCAATTATTAATATATCCTAAGTCCATAACCGGCATGTCTTTAATGGGCGGACTTATCATTAGTTAAGCCTTATTAGGGTGTTTCCTGGTAAGCATATATATAAGGAGATATTATTAGGGTTTAGAGTGTGAAACAAATTAGTCTATATGTTATTTTGCAACTATCTTAGAGAATAGTAGTTATTTTGTCCTGTAGTATATTTTGTCTTTTATTCATTTGTTTTTTTTTTCATTTACACCACTTATAATTTAGTGATTTCTCATTTAACGTGGTTTGTTTTGTAATTTTGCACGGGTTTGGTCTTTGTTCGTTTAGTACTTAACATGGTTTTACGACTCATTTTCCCTCTATGTTTTACTGTTATGTGCGTCACTTGGTGTTAATAGTTTGTGTTTTTTCTTTTCGATTTTCCTGGTTTTGGTCGTTGTTTCATTGCTACTTAGCACGGTTTTACGCTTCCATCCTACAACGCTGGTAGCACGGTTTTAAAGCCAACGCCCTGCAACGCGAGGGGCTTAAAGACTAGATATAATCATAACACAATAACTCACGGCTCCTCTTCCCTCTCTCTAACCGATTTCTTCATCAAGAAATCATAATGCATCATAACCACATACCTTAAAGAGAACCCGAATCCACTAACAAGTATGTCGACCTCAAGTCTCTTTCAGCATCAATAGCAGGTCTCACGAATCTATCAGGTATATGTTTATAGTTTTCCATTACATACTTGCATAACTGACCAACAAGCAACTGTTTGACCAATAACAACTTATAGATTTGAATTTTCAAACGCATTCTAGAACATAGACTTTAAAGTAAAATGAGACCACATATTGAAACCACACAACGTGTGTAAGCATAGGCCAGGCTCGGGGTTAAAATGGTCGTTATTAAGCGACTTAGAGAGTAGAGACCGAGACAACATCTAAGAGCTTCCATGGTTTGACGAAAAGAGGCAAGGAGGGACGGGGGACCACGAAAGCCTTACGCCCTTACTATATGGTCCCTTTTAGGATGGTTTTGCTTTGAACAGTGTTCTTGCAGCGATGACAGATGAGGTCGTCATGAGAAGCCAAAAAGATTAACAGAATATTTATGTATTTGGCAAATAATTCATCTTTACGCATATACTTTTTTGTAATGCCAGGAATAAAGTTTAGAAGCCAAAAAGACAAAGTATAGACATACAAATTACTCTCTTCATCATCGAAATTGTTGTTTACAACTAGACAACTTTTGGTACCATTTTCAGACACTTCTTTTTTATATAAAAATAGTTTCTCATCGTAGAAGAATATTATTTTATTATTATTTTGAAAAATTGTATTTATTAGGGTGGGGTGAGGGTTGGCCTGAAAGTGTTTTCACCCCACCTACACCACCCCAACCCAAAGGTGAAAAGGGCGTCGACCCATGGGATGGGAGGGAGTTTCCTGGGCGTGGGACAATGGTTGGTGACACATGATTGATTGTTTTTTTTTAATTTTAACACACAATTAATTACTAGTGGGTTTATCCGCGCGTTGCAGCGTAATCCACAAATGGGTTGTAATACAACATTATGATACTTAGGTTTTTTGCCGCAAATTACACAAAAAGAATAGAAATGTGCACACTATGTTTTAACAAGTATTCGTAGAAAGAAAAGAAAAGAAATGTGCACTACCACTTACAACTGATTGCAGTTCACCACAAAAACCATGTACTCATTATTGAACAAATCTTAATAAACCAAAGGTATGTTATTGTAACAGACCAATATGAATATAAACATCACTCTTGTGTAAGTTGTCCGGTCATTGCATATCTACATAACCGTGCCATTGAAGACACCTTGCTAAATGATAAAGTTCATTTACATGACAAAAACATGTAGTAATAATATGATATTGTATAAACTATCATATAAAGGTCATTATCCATTTAGAATTTAAAAGTTGTGATTTGTAAGTTTGTAATAGACTTGCCCAACTTGACCCAACATCTAAAAATTGCCCAATGTAGCCAGTGAGTCGAACTATCCCGTTCACTTTGCCGCTGGTAAACGCATATATATGAAAAAGGGTTTATAATATAAGTATTATTATGGCAAAGTTTTAAAATTCATACAAGTTTAGCTGAGATAAGATTATTCATTGTGGTAACATCAATTATTATATTTCATCGCCATTATATGAAATTTGTTCAAAAATATTGCTATCCCATGTGTTTATTTAGTTTGGGTGAGTTACATTTTCATATAAAAGTTAATTATCTTCTAGAGGTATTTAAGAAAGAAAAATGGTAAATTTTGAAATTTGTAAAGAAACCCTTGATATGTGTCATCTTAACTTTGGACAAATTAGACATATTTTTCCATGCATCATCCTTTATAATGTAGTATATATAATAATATTCCTTTCTTCCCTCCCTTCCTCGCAATTTTCACCCTTGAAACATAAACTCCACATGTGTCACATGGCGCATCGTGCCCCTCTTTCCAACCCTCCACTCCTCATAGTCTTAATCTATGCATTGTTGAGAAAAGAAAAAATGTGGTTTAACCTAGAGGTGTACAAATGGTTTTTTCCCAATCCGGTTTAGTTTTTTTACCTGAGCCGGTTTTTGGGTGATATACATATATGAAGCATACAAGGGTCAGAGGGCCCTGACCGTCATAGATTTTGGGCTTATTAGTGAAATTTTCTCATTTTCGTCAGAAAATTTTATATATATTGAATCTAGTCCCTCCGATTTGAAAAAAAAATATGGGCTGCTCAAGCTCGAAAATTGGTGCTACAAAAACCATTTTCAATGAATTAACACTTGGATTGATCTAAATCGGTTAGGGTCGGGTTTCAAACTAGGTTTCCCAAAAAAAAACCTTTTTTTTATATAAAAACGACTTTTAAACCGGTTTTTATTGGGGGATGAGCAACTGGTACACAACTCGGCGATTCGGGTCAGGTTTAAACCGATTTTTTCCTAAACCGGTCCAAAATTTACTTTTTCCGGTTTTTTTACCCCTCTAGTTTGACCATTTAAAAAACATACTTGGTAAAAAAAACCGTTTTAGTTAATACTTCTTGTTTGCCATTGAGGTTGGTGGCCTAATAATAGAAGCAAAACTTTTAAAAACAACTAAAAGGGAGGTCAGGGTTCAAGTCTTACAAAAAAGTGCGTTTAAAAAAAAATTAATACTTTTGTCAAACCTTGATTCTTTCAAGTTTCAAATCACAAGAAACCGTGCAATATACAATTCTAGAGAGAGAAACCTCAAGAGGAGAGAGAGAGAGAGAGAGAAAAACATGTTCCTCTATTTGACCCAGGGACCCCTTCCAACTCATTGCTTAGCTTTCAACTCCACCAAAACCCCCCATTTCTTCAACATTCTTCACACAAAAATAATAATAATAATAATAATCCATCCATCGTATCCAACACGATGGCGTTTTCGAAGGATGATACAAGCACAAGACTCCTAAGAGCAATCCGTACAGTTTTCTTCTTGATCACTATGATCATATCGTTTTTATTCTTCTCAGCCCCGATACTCGTAGCCATCGCGGATACTTTACTTCCCATAGCTTTGTTATCAGCTTCAATTTCGTCCATTGATCCGATAAATGATCAGTCAGATAATAATAATAATAATAATAATAAGAGTTTGTTCTTCTTCTTCCAAACGATCTCAACTCAGTTAACCGGTTACAATTTTCGATACTCGCTTATTGACATACCTCTTGTGTCAATTCTAAGATCCGGAATCATATTATGTAAGATAACCTTCGTTTATTTCTGGAATTTATACGAAAATAGACGTTTGATTACTATTTATTATCAAACTAAACATTTGCCGGCTAAGCTGGCAAATTTTAAAGCTTAGCCGGCAAATCTTTTAGTTTTCTAATTTTAAATTGTCAAATGTCTATTTTGGTAATTTTACAATAATAATACTCTTTCCGTCCCAATTTAAATGTCCATCTTTCCATTTTTTTTCCCAAATTAAATGTATATTTTTCAAAATTAGAAATGCAATTTCCAGTTTTGCCCGTAAAAGACAAAACACAATCAAAGATTTGAGGATATTATTGTCATTTTAGCATATACAAACAAAACATTTCTTAATATATGTGTTTGTGGGCCTAAGAGATTTAAATTGGAACGGAGGGAGTAATAATAATGTACAATTGATAATGATTGTGATCTGACGGGAATTTTGAGATATGTGTAGGTGTGTACGGATTATGTGACGGACCGGGGCTATCTACGGGGCCATACTTGGGAATAACGACTGTTTGTTCTGTATTGTCGCTATTGTTTGTGTCGCTAAGGCGTCGTATGTTTTCGGTGGTGGGGGTGCGGTGGTCGGGCCGACAGAATTGGCTTTGTTTGTGTGTTCGCCGGTGTTGGCGATTGGTCACGTCGTGGTGGCGTATCGGATTAGTTGTAGAGAACGAAGGAAGCTTCTTGTTTACAAAATTGATATCGAAGCTGTAAGTCAATTTATTTTTGTTTTTTGTTTATTGTTTTGAATTTAAAAATATCAATGACATGTTTGTACAACAACTTTTGCAAAATGTACAACCTATAAAATGTTCAAATCATAGCATTTTGCATTTCAAATGGTTGTTTGCGTATATGTAAAACGGTCATTTGAAATGTGAAATGTGAAATGATATGAGATTATAAGGTAAAGTTACATGTATATAATTATGAAAATAGCGTAATGTGCAATTTTAAATCAACTTTTTAAACTAGTGTAATAGTTTTTTTTTTTTTTTTTTCTAATTAAATATAGTCTTATAGAATAGATATTTATTGATCCGGTTCAATTGCCGTTTGCGGTGGGGCCCTTGGGCTGTACGTTTTTCTTTGTTTGCCTTTCTTGACTATGTGAAATTAATTATATTATTTTTTATTGGTATTTTGTGCTCTAAAAGTTTTACGATTTAAATAAATATATAGCCATGTGTTTATATTCCTATGAAACAATAGGTGCCACATTTTGCTAACGTACAATGTTTTGTCGTAAATTAACCGATAAGAATATAAATTAACCGAAAACATTGACTTAGATAATAATTATGTGGGCCCTTTATTGCCGGACAATAGTCCATAGCCTGCAATCTGCAACAAATATTGTTGGTGTAGGCAAGAAAGGATGTCAAAAATAAAAATTGCAGGCTTATTTTCAAAACTTTGATATTCACGTTAATTTGCTAAGCCGAGACCATGCCCTTGAAATAACTAAGGGTGTCACAATTCACATTAGCCGTTAACGGGCTGAACATCGTGTATATAGTTACTAGGTTTAGTTAGTGAGGGCATTGTTGGTTTAATGATTGTTAATGAGGAAAGATGGTGAACATGTGGGCCCACCACCATCTCCATCTATTACCGTGTATTTACTCTAGAGAGGCTTGTCTCTTGTGGATGGTGCAACATCTGTCAAGTGGCAGGTGACAGAAAATTTTCCGGGGGGAGCCTTATGCCTACCACCACCCCATCGTAGAACCGGTTCAGACAACATAGTCTGGGCGTGTGAGTGAGGGCAGGACCTGCAAGCGCGGGTGTGAAGTACTTTGTCACCTCCGAATGAGACCTTCACCTTCCCAAAAAAAAAAAAAAATCTAATCAAATATTTTTTATACATTTTTTTTTAATTCTATTAAATGTTTAGTAAACCCACTACACCTAGTTATCGGGTGGTTTAGTTATTGGTCATGCGCGTACATGACGCTAAGTTTACAACATTTTTTGATAGTTATTGCGTTGTGTTTTTTAATCCACAACACATATCGTAGCGCTGATGAGATATAATAACAACAATAACCATGCCCTGTTAGATACACAAAATGGTTATGATCTTTTATGTATCATGTACACTGTATTATGCGGTGTTTACAGTTCTTAACATATCACCGTTTATAAAACGAACGTGGGAAATTTTTAATTTTTAATTATAAAAAAAATTACAATTATAAGATTAATTTCCCTTTGTAGGTATCTACAATCAAAAATGGGTTTCGAAGATACTCCAAGATGCTTCATGATGCAAGAGTCAAAGTAAAACTTCAAAACTAAAAAGGAGAACCAAAAGTCAAAACAGTTACTCTTTGACCAATGAAGTTAACATTATTTGATTTCTTTTTCTATGCCCACACCATTTTTCATACATCCAAGTTACAGGTATCATATATTTTCCATGTCACGTTATGCATAATCAACTTGTACGGTACAACTCAACACTGAATCAAGATTCAATTTATTAAGTTATTTAACCACAAGTTTGATCAATTTGCTCAACCACCCATATGGCGTGACACCCATTTGGTGGTTAAGAGATTGAGTCCTGGTTACTTAAGAACATGTACCATACAACTCAATAATGCATGAAAAAACCGTTTTTTTTTCTCAAAGCCATAAACGTGTGATAATGGTAGGAGTGGACCTTGGGGTTCCTCACATGCATCAGTGAGTTGTGCCTCAAGCATTGATGCAGAAAACAATTGTACATGTCTGCAAAAAGATCTAAAAAGAATCGTTTTTTCTGCATTACCTGAGTACTTTTATTATTAACCAATTTCAGCCAATGACCATGTGCAACCATTTGACTTGTGCACAATGTTCAGAGAGATGGTTAATATTTTTTTTTTTTTTTTTTTTTATAATATACAAAATTGAAGTTCGAATTCATAGTAGTGTCTTGGCTCTGGACGGAAAAAGTTACGTTTTTAGTCGGTTAGGATTTGCCATTTAGAAAAAGGGTGGCGGCGCAGCTTATTGTCCGCCTTCCCGCTATGTTGATGTAATTTATAATGTTTTTTTAAATAATAAAAAGTTTTCTAAAAAAATTAAAGATAAAAAAACACATATAAAAGAAGTGATAAGAGTAATTATAACTTAGGATTAGTAACAGATAGGTATTCAAAGAAAATATTTAACAATAATAATGGTTTTGCAGGTTCTCAAAGGAGATTTGCAACTTGGTAAGAGACATTCAATATTCATTTTTTGGTATCGTGTAGAGGGTACTTTAATACATAATCAAATTTAAGTAGAGAATTACAAAAACCTCATACTCGTTACTTTTTCTGGCTTGCAAATGACCAGCATTATGTACATGTGTTTATGTGGTTTTTGTGATTTTTCACTAAAAATCGGTTTTGTATTGAACACGTCATTATATATTGATTATTTTAACATGAACATGGAGATTATATGGTCGGGTACAAGTATCGGGTTTGATCTGTCAAAAAAAAAACATGTATATATATTTTTTTAAGTTTGTTATTGGATTAATAGTTGTCCTCGTTTTGGTATGCTCCATCCATGTAGAGATAGATGCACATAAAAGCTAGTTTGTTAACTGGAAGCGGTTATTGACTAGAACTGGAACCGGTTAATAACCGATATGGCATTAACCGGTTGTGGATTATTTTTTACTGGCAATTCATAACCGGTTAAGGACTTTTAAGAAATATCCTGTTACTTTCAACCTATGTATTGGTTAAGCGGTTACTTTCAACCGGGAAAAACTGAAAAAGTAAATTTTTTTTTTGAAAATAACTGGTTAATTAACAAAAAATAATTGGTTATTATCCTGCTGGTTAAAGTGAATAACTAGACCAGTTAATGTAATAACCGATTAAAACATTAACCCGTTAAAAACAAAAATGAGAATGTAACCTATATAATCAGTTATAGAAAAAGCCGGTTTGTAAAACTCTACTTCCATGTGCGGCTCGTTGGCCCATTACTCCCACTTATATGGACACTAGTGAAAATGCCCGCGCGTTGCCGCGGGTGTTTATTGTGTGACTGGTTTTACGCAGCTATGGAGAGACTAAAGTTGAGTCAACAATTCTGCAACACCGTTTTCGTTTATGTTACTTCATGAGACTACATATCTGACCATATGGATTTACTCATATAAGTTATATACATCATGTTGTTTACCAATGCCATAAAACAGACCAGTACATACATAATAACCTTTAGGGTTCAATCAGATGACATGTAATCATTGCCATCATGACGAGGCATGTTTCCTCCATTGTTCTAGTTTCTACCTCAAAAAACGCACTCGCTACCCTTTTGTTCAATTTGAAGCCAATCGATGCATCTTACCTTTACTCATGCATCAATCACATATGCTTCAACTTTTTTTTTTGATCGGCACATATGCTTCAACTTAAAGGGGGTTAGAAACCGTCTACCAAACAATGTTTATTCTCGAGCGGGCTCGAGCTCGTTTAAGTTACGAAAGCTTGAGCTCAAACTAAAGCTCGAGCGGCTCATGTGTTTTGTTTGGGTTGGTGTGTGTTGTTTTGTATAAAAAAATGGTTTGTGTGTGTGTATATATATATATATATATATATATATATATATATATATTGAACGTTGCAAGCCCTCAACGTCCATTTTTTTTGCCGTTGAAGATGCCACATGGTATCATTGGATTGGCCCTTCCATTTTTTCACTCACGCGAAAAATTTCGCTTGGGACCGGTTTACGCCCCTTTAACAAGGTGTGGGGGGGGGGGTGGTCTCGTGAATGGGGCGCTAAAATTGACCTTCACGCCCTTTTTACTTGGCCATTACACATGGTCTAAACTAATGAAGACTAATAAACACTTTAAACTTGGATTTAGTAATTTTCCTTCATTCAAAGTTAGGATATTTGCTTTACCAATAAAAACAACAATGCGGGATGAACTCGATCAACTATATAGAAAACATTTTTTATAAAGTAAATAAATGTTTATGATGTAAAAACTCGTTCATAAATGCTTGCACCAGTTGCAGTTATCGTGTGCATGCTCTCACCCCCGCAACGTATGGGTCCCTTTGTTGCAAAAAATTAAAACCTTATTTGATATTCAAATTGACATGCTAACCATATAACCATTGTATAATATTTGCATAGTCCAAGTGACACATCTGAAACAACTTGTACACATAAACCAGTTGACCCAATTGAAACAACTTGAATACATTACAACTTGAATAAAACCTACATACCTAACATCATAAACCTAAACCAAGCGACCCATAAAAAAGTGCAATATACTCAAAAATCTGCAGACCAGCACAAAACTAACATGCACACCTTTTTAAACTAACCAAAATCTTAAATGTCAACATGCTAGATACATGTTGCCTAATTTTAAAAACTTATAACAGAAAGAGGATCATATATCAATTTTTTTTTACTATATATGCATCAGCTTAATAGTATACTGGATCAATTAAGGATGCATATTAAGAATTAGGGGTGTAAATGACACGTAGCGGCTCGGGATCGGCTCGGTAAAAAGCTCGAACGAGCCGAGCCTTAGCGAGCCCGAGCCCGAGCCCAAGCCTGAAATATGGCTCGTTTAGTTATCGAGCCCGAGCTCGAGCCCTAGATACAAAGCTCGATTGGGCTCGCGAGCCTAATCGAGCCTTAACGAGCTAGAGCCCGAACCCGAGCCTGAGCCTAAGTTACAGCCGAGCCTAAGTTATAGCCTTAACGATTGGGCTCGCGAGCCTAAGTTATAGCCGAGCTTTTGCGAGCTCGAGCCGAGCTTTTGAGCTCGTTTGAGATTCTCAAATCACCTCGAGCAGAGCCGAGCCGAGCTCGAGCTTTGGATTTTGCTAGCGAGTCGAGCTCGAGCTCAAGATTGTAGGCTCGAACCGAGCCGAGCTCGAGCTCGAGCTTCACAAAACCTTAACGAGCCCGAGCCAAGCCCAGTCAGGCTCGGGCTCGGCTCGGCTCGTTTACACCCCCATTAAGAATTAAACCCATTTATTCATATGCATTAGCATAATAGTATAAAGACAACATATCCTACACACTATAATCAGTGGTTAACATTAAAAGCCAAAAATTCTCATGGATGATAAACAATGTAATTAGAAATACCAAGTAAGTTGATTTATATAGACAACAAGAGTAAGTTGATTTTATTATTAACCATGATTAAGACACACATGTATAAGAAAATAAAAAAAAATGCTTACCAAATTTGCATCAATATCGTCTTGAGTCATTGGAGTTCTTTTGGGTTGATGAGGGACTTTCCCTTCTAGTTCTATGCTTCAATGGGGCATACCTTGAGAAAAAGGTGGAAAGCATTACCGGCATGAAACAAAACAATTAATCAAAATAAATATATTATTTGTATGTAAATCAGTTTATTAATTAACATACACCACATGCATGGCTTATGAAATGCACAAGCTTCTTGAACATCCCTAAGATCAGCTTATTTCACTATGCTCCTCACAATAAATCTCATAATAGCCTTGTCCTAGAAAATAACAAAAAGTGATGCACAAAAAATGACATAATAATGATCTGATAGCTGAAGTTATCACACTCGGAATCAAGTCATACTGTACACTTTAACATTTGTCCGATAACATGTAAAATTGCAACAGTAAGCAACTAACCTTTATCATTATACATTTTGATTTATCACGAATTGAGAGTGAGTCGTAACCTTTGAAACAACCAAGACAAGTTGAATGATTCTGCTCCTTAGAATTTAACACTCATGTCTTGTTATTTACAATTTAAAGCATGTTTTAACGGTTTAGATCTTGAAGCCTGACGTTTAGCCTTTTGTTTCCAATTTCTAGAACACACATTTATTGGTATCTAAAATATTTATGAACCTTCTTTATCATTGTAAAAGTATAATAAAGAGTAATGGTTTAGCTTGCCGTATTCCATCAAACCCGCCGGGTTTAACTTGCGGTTTCCCAAAACGTAAAAAACGACCCTGAATTTTCATTAAAACCGGCTGAACCAACAAGTGAACACCCTATATCAAAATGTAATCTACAAAAACCAAAATATGAGTCAAATGAGGTTAAATATAATGTTTTAAAGTCAATTACTTACAAGAAAAAGAAAAAAAAGAAGGTGGACCACTTTTTATCGTCCATAGGCAAGCTCTCTGTTAGATGGGGTTGAACTTGTAGCCAATGATCTTACTGACCTAAACACAAATTCCATAAATATTATTAAATTTAGAAACTTCCAATAATAAAGGAATAACATCCCTGAGTATATAGACATAGAAACAGAGACCGGGCAGTGAGACTCGGATGTTAAGATGTGATCCTATGATTGTTGGTTAATGAGTTTTCCATACTTCTCCCACCTAATAATCAATTTCTAGGAGTGAAGTTTTGATTCAACAAAGAACCATACGAAGACCTGTATATGATATCTATCAAAACCACAAAGGAGGAACACCACCAAAGAATCAAAACGCAAGGTGAGTTGGAGGTGTTGGCTCTTGCACGCCATGACTATGTATTAACGTTCATCTACTCAAATTAATGTGGAATTCACATGCCAGGCTCAATAAATAAACGAGCTTAGCTTTAAGCTCAAGCTCGGCTCGAGCTTAATAAGGCTCGGCTCGGCTCGTTTCGAGCTTTTTACCGAGCCGAGCTCGAGTAGCTCGGCAGTTAGGAATCACGTCATTTTTTTGATAGAAATGTTTTTTTTTCTATTTAAGAACGAAAAGATGTTGTTACATTAGAAACGGGTAACTTACAGGTTGTCTCCTTGGTAATCAGCTCTTAGTAGTCCGCTTTTGCCATTAGCGGGTGGTTGACATACCTGCACGCGCCAAAAATCAGGTTAGAACTCGTGAAAAACAAGTTATGTTTTATCACTAACGCGCCAAACACCTATACGCATTTAAACTAAGAAACCGCACCTGAGAGAAAACGGTTTTAAGTTGCCGGGTCCAGTCACCAAGTGTTCTGATATGCACACTTAGGTAGTCATCTCCGGGTGCAGAAGTGATTGAAAAAGGATGCCTGAACCATAGTTAAGTTAGTTTATACAACATTTTTTCTATACAAAAGTAGTGGTTTGAACATGTTTTATGCATAAGACTCACCATTCAAATGGAGAAACCGCCTTGCAGTTAACGAACATGTATTGCCTGCTTTTGTATTTGAATCCTTGCGGCTTTGACATGTGAAGCGCCAACACGTTTCCAGGGTAAACATCCACCATCAAAATGCAAATCGTGTCAGTAAATCGTAACATAAGTCATACTCATATCAGAGATGTAAATTTTGACCCGTTTATTTACAAACGGGTCGATTTAGATTATGTTTTCTCTAAATTATAATGGGTCAAATAAAACCTCCTGAATCATTTTACTTATTAAAAACTTAGAATATTTCTGATCAACCCAACTTGACCCATACCAAAACATTACCCTATTTGACCCAGACAAGTTTTGACCCGTACCCAAACCTCCGGTCTAGGCATGTTTTTATTACCTTCAACATTTGGACGGGCTTGACAGTTGACCTTAACGCCCTGGTTTTTTTTTGAAAGGAAAAAAAAAAAAGTAGGTCGTATTATTGAATAATAATAATAATAATAGAAAAGAGTAAAAGAAATACTTGATAAGCAAAAGTGGTTGCTCCGAATAGAAATCCGAGTTGGAAATATGATCTTTGATTGGTTGTCTTGACTGAATCTCAGTTCACCACCATTAATGGAAGCTTTAAGAATCAGAAAACATGTTACTGGGTGATGGGAGGGAACAAATTCAACACACAAAAACCTAAACTCAGAAATCGATCAATTTCAAATATTCAAACAATCAATCATAATAGAGTTTGATTATTACCAGTACTAAAAACTAAGAATGATTCGGTTTCTTCAAGTTGTTCTTCATGTTGGCAAAGCTTTTGTTACAGAGAGGAAAAGATAACTAAAAAAGTTGTTCTTGAATGGTAAGGTTTAAAGAAGGATGACATCCATTCAGTTGTTTCAACTGTTGCAACTCAATCGTTTATTTCATTGAATGGAAGTTAAAGAAATTGATTATTAATGAATTGTGAATAAGGGTAACAAGGGAATTAAGAGGGTAGGAATGGAATGAAATTTTAGGTTTTAACTAATATCAAAAGATAAAATTACACTAATAACCTTGTAAGTGTCTTAATGTACCTCTAAGTGACTAATTTACCCCTATCAATTAAGCTTTATTAAGTTGTATATATAGCTACAAAACTTGTACCCATAACAAAATTACAATATGGTACATCACTCCTCCTTTATAATGTATTATAGATTTCTTTTTTCCCTTTGCAAAACAAGATTTGTGTATGCCTATGCTACTAGCGCACTAGGAATGGATCCAAATTAAAAGAATTTAATTCCATGATAAGCTTTACAAAGAGGCCCATTAAAGCTACATGGCAACATGAATTGAGGTCTAAATCTCATTAATATAGAATTCTTATATATATATAGAGATTTCAATTCTGATTTAACTATGATACATAAGATGTTTATTGAATTGTATAATCGCATGTCTCTCACTTTATTTGGTTTGTGCTAAGTAAAAAGGTTTATGGATGATTTCTATAGTTTTCTACTAAAAATTTGTTCTAAGTGTAAGTAAACCTTTAGTATCAATGTTTAGTTAGTTTGATGGTTGCGTATAATCACATAACATACAAAGACGTTAATGCGATAAATATACCTTGCAGCAAAAAAAAAAAAAAAAAAAAAATATTGAGGCTAAGATTGTCTATTTGTAGTTGACGCAATATCAGATCGAAAGAAAAATACGAACGCTGAATCAATACGACCATATGGACATCATTTTCTTTAAGAAAAGAAAGTTGTGCATCCTCATTGTCATTAATTATTTCTAATTGCACCTACAAGTCATCAGTCGTGTGGTAATCCAATGCACCCACAAACCATGCTCACCATTATATTTATATCGCAAATTCATGAAATCACGGTATCTCCACAACCACTTTTTAGTTGACTATTTTGAAACGATATGTCAAACAGAACAAAATAATGTACCATGAAATTAACAATTATATCATATTCAATGACATTTGGTAAATTAGCAATATAATGTACCATGAAATGATTTAACAATTTTGAACAAGTAATGAAAGGCTAGTTATTAGATTCGACGTTAAACCATACTATCATTGTATATGTTCATTTTTATACCAATAGAAACTTACCATGAATTCAAAAATGATAATCGAAATACTTGTTATGTAACGGCTTTGAACAAGTAAGTACAATAGTAACGTGTGAGGAAAAGTGCCCAGTTTTCGGATTTGGAGCTTTGGCCCCCATAGTAAGCTAGTAGCTGGTTTACAGACATATAACAAAAACAATCCATCAACTCTCGAGTGGTTAGCCTGATGTTGTTAAAATTTTACACCCATATGGTAAATAAGCAAGGTCAATCAACTTTCAACCATAAGACACAACATATAGTATGTGGAGACCATTAAAAAGTTTCTATGTTGTACGATAAAACCCATGGCAATGTCGTTTCTTGCTTGTAGGGGCAAAGTATAGTGAGGGCAAACAGTGGCGGATCTAAAAATGAATTCAGTAGTAACGTTTTTCAAATTTCATAAAAAAAACCAAAATTTTCACTACGCGCACGAAGTTGAGCAGCAACGGACGCAACACCTATACACTAGGTCCGCCCCTGAGGGCAAGGGCGTGCCCCGGGCCCCTCCGGCTTTTTTGCTTACTAGTGTAAATTTACGCATTTTCGTCCGAAAATTTTATACGTATTGAGTCTAACCCATCTGTTTACAATTAACATGTTGGGTTCCAGCCCGAATCCGATGGACACAGAGAGGGTGTGCGTGATTTAAAGGTTGAGTTTTTAAGGTTTTGCAGGTATGTTTAATTCACAAGAAAATCTGAGTAGTTTGGTTAAATCACAAATATGCTAACAAAATGAAATGTAATAATTTCTATGTGAAAAAAAAAAAATCCCATTAAACTACATATAACAAATATAATAATTTCTATGTGGACTTAAATAAATAAAACTTAAACTAGACATCACAAATCCAATAATTTCTTTGCAATGACTGTATTTTATCAGTCAATATGCCCAAAAAATTATGCCTTAAGAAGGTGGATTTCAAAAGGCAGCAATATAGCTAGCAACATAAAAGGAAAAAACTATGGGGTGAGAGAGGCTCGAACTCTCGACCTCAGGATAACTCAGAATGCTATGAGACCTACGCGCTAGCCAACTGCGCCACCACCCCTTTGTTTATTTGTTTCCTATTTTTAGTATATATATTTAGAACAGTAATATCACATGCTGTTCAATGATATTCCAATAAACACTAATAAAAACACATATGCCAATAGAATCTTTAGTACGTGATATGGTATCCAATATTCGTTTCCTATATGCTAGATACGCATCAAATACTCGTGTGACAATGGTGACCAAATATTTTCTATGGTTGATGCGCTAAAATCATACATCGACCACAAGCGAGAATTTAACTTCCATCATGATTTTTAACCATTACTTTTATTTTTTTGTTGTATCGTGGCGTGAATGGACTCTTTCGCCGGTAAATAACTAACAATTCACATGACCGTTGATTGTTTTTCATCTACGCAATAAAACAATTTGTATCCGAACCACATAACATTAAACATAAAAATTATATTTTATGATAAATAGTGTCATCAAACCACAAAATTCACGATTTTAAATTATTGGTAGTAATAAACATTACTATATTAATGTTTAAATATGAAATAATTACGCAATAGTGTTAATTAAATATCTACAACTTGTGGAATGATTCATTTGCCGATCTAATCTTTTAATAAAAGAGAGGGTTAGGAGCCAAACCAGAGACGCACTAATTCGTCACAAAAGAAAAAGAAGAAGGTTTTAACGACAGAAATGAATCACATGGATAAGATACAGTGATCAAAAGACATACCAACACGATTTTGAAGATATTATATAACTTTGTACGGTTAATGGGTTAGACCCGAACCTACGTGGACCTTTCAAGTACTAGAATTATTATTTTAAAAATAAAATAAAGCTAAAAAAGCTGTGTCTTGGCAAATCTTACAAACTTTTTATTGCTATCATAAAAGGTGATTTGAGTAGTTAAAAGTAACACACTAACAAGCAATACCAATACCAATAGCAGCCATTGGGTAACACACACTAACACACACTGAATTTGTACACACAATTTAGAGATGACACATTATGTGTATCCTAGAAGAGTGTCTCTATGTTAAACTTTTTTTAATTTTAAAATAGACTATAACAATACTATACTAAAATTAATGGTGATAAAATGCTAGTTTTACTGTATATTGTTTTATAAAAAGTATTAATATATCAAAAGCTATGGCTATTTAAAAATTATGAAATGGTTGGAAATTGGATTGATGTCATAGTATAATATTGTGTATATGTTTTAAAAAGTTGTAATTACTTGTATTTTTAAAATTACTTTAAACAACATTTTTATATTCTTTATAATATAGTATAGATACACACACGTACATATATAAGGTTCATTCCATAACACCAAGTTATTAGGAGAAATAAAAGATTAAAGATAAATAGTTTAATTTTCTCTTTCGGTGATTTGTATTTTTATTTTTTTTACATTTTGCATACAAGTTTGAATATTTAGTACATGAAAACTCATTAAATGAACTTGTTTTTTTAACCGTTTATTAGTCTCTTAATGATTTTATTAAGACACTTCATTTGAATCAGTTGGTAAACATCTTAATAATTAAATTTCAAATGATCCTGAATGAAAATTTTACCTCTTTATCAATTCAGTTATGTTCATAACCCTTAGTCGGCCGCGCACGCACAACCTCCTTGACCCACCGCTACCTCCTCTACCGCCAACTAGTCAAGCCGAGCCAAATCATATCTCTTACTAATTCAGAGCGTCTTATCCAATCAGACCTCTTAATGGCTGAGTAGTTATTTACGTAGAGATTGCGAAACAACCACTATATTCCACCCTTCTTCCTAATATTTAAAAGTTCAAAAAATAGATGATCCATCTTTATGCGTGTTCTCTCAAACATATAATATAAATGGTGTTTGATACTTCCATATATGTATGTGTATCTATGTATGGGGATGATTATTTCAAAGTACTAAATTACTAATAGAGCAATATAATAAAAAATATGTTAATTTGCCTAATTTTTTAATAGGATGAATAAGAGTTGAGAATATCTGTGAAAACCCAATGTAACAACTTATCTCTGTTTTTTCAATAGGGATAAATAACTATGGCATTTCAACCATTTTCTCATAACTTTAAAAAAGTTAAAAAGTGAATTATTTATTTTGTGTTTAATGTTTAGGGTTAGCATATGTTCACGGTCATGTTCTAGAGGGGTCCCAAATATTTTTTCCCGTTTAGGTACCATATGTCGATTAATATATATAGAAAGAACTATAAAGTTAGCAGAGTAGTAATTTCATGTTCCAAATTAAGGGCCTAATTCGTCAATAATAATTTTTTAATTAGCCACCCTAGCCCATTAATCAAATAATTATTCAACCAACATAGCCAGTATTTAGGGATGAGCTCGGTATCGATATCAAAAATTGTCAAAACTGGGAACCGATACCGAAAATGTTCGGTTTAGTACCGAAAACGTCAAAAAGTTGGTACCGGAAATGATTTGATACTGGAAATTTGATACCAATACCCTGTACCATTTGCTCATTCCTACCAGTAGCCTTTTGGCCTTGTCGCATAGGGCCTCCGAAATCTTAAACATGGCCATGTGTGTATATATATGGGAGCATGTAACACTATATATTGATATAGAGCAACAACAATACTTCCAATGACAACTAGCCACCTTCTTCCATCACTTTGAATGTCTTCCTTCCTCTTTTTAATTCTTCTATCTTTTGGGTTCATACACGATCAGAGTTAAACCAGTTTCATCCACTTCTTGAATTTATCCACAAAAAGAGTGAGATTCTAATCACCTACAACACTTTTTTTTTTTTTTTTTTTTTATATCTTTCTACTTGTTTATTTTATTTTATTTTTCCATCTGGGTATCTAACTATGTGCTTTAAATTTTAAGATTTTAAAGGATATAATTTTTCAATACAAATTTTTAGTTCTTTAAAATTTTTAAATTCTATTTTTTTTTTCAGAACATATAATTATATTAAAACAAAATACGAAAGTTACATCTTAATAGCAGGTAAATTAAATTCTATTTAATTTAATTTATTTATTTTATTACTTTTATAGCAGATTGAAGTAACTATATATGGAGACATTATCTCTATCTTCCGATAGTTTGAGCTCAAATAAGATGATGGCTGAGAGCAAGAACTCAGATTGGACAGACGAACAAAACACATGGTTCGAAAGTGCTCTCGCTATATTCGACACCGAAACACCTGACCGGTGGTCGAATGTAGCTGCCATGGTTCCTGGAAAATCCGAAACTGATGTGAAGAAACAATATGAGAAACTGAAAGCTGATATCAATGAAATCGAGGCCGGCTATTTAACCTCCTCATCCTCCTTAAAACTTGAATCTGATGACGAACATGATGATCACGACTTCGGTATCTTCAGAAAAAGGCCCACAAAGTTTAGATCTTTCGATCATGAGAGGCGTAAGGGCGTGCCATGGACCGAAGAAGAACATAGGTAACTTTCGAGTTTATGTTTTCTTTCTTGACCATATCTTATTTACCTTTGTGTAGCTCAATTTTTTTTTTTTTTTTTTTTTTTTTTTTTTTTTTTTTTTTGGAGCTAAAGGGCATGGGATTCTTAAACGGTGAGGCTGAACTAAACACGTATAAAATTTTCAGATAAAACGTTTAAATTTACACTACGAATAAAAAACGGCAGGGGCTAGCAGTGACGGATCAAGAAATTTATATCAATGTAGTCACTATTTTTATATACATCATTCTCATAGAACCAAACATTAAAAATTTAAGGTCGGTTCAACATTTTAGGTTTGATCAAGTTGGTAACATAATAAAAATAAGAGAAAATAAAAAAAAAACACACTGTCGCTAAGAATTTTCCGTAACCAAAATATTTTCTAAAACGCATTGTTAATTATTAATCAAAATAAATCAGTTAATAAATAAACATGTAAATAAATTGATAAATAAATAACATTAAAAAAACTAACCGTTATTTATGTAACCATTTACCAATATTTAGGATATGTTTTATATTAAGTAAAGAAATGAAGGGTAGTACTATGCATAAAGTCAAGTATTTAGTCAGACCTCAAGTTCAATAAAACTACTATTAATCAATTGAAAAATTAAATGTTCTCCACAACTAACATCTTCATATTCAACCTATATACCCATTGCATTTCTGCAACTCTCGTAGCCTAGCAGGCTGATAATTTATCTTCACTTCTTTGGTTTTTTTTTTAATTATGGAGTCATCGTATAGAAAACATTGATGTCATTCGAAAAACCCGCACATACATCTCTATATAAGTTAGAAAATTCACTGTTGTCCAGTTACTACGTATTTGTCTAATTAAATTCGCCCCCGGGGGCTGGTCACCCCTAGCCCCAACTATCCTTCGCCCATGCTTATATAGCCGTTTATTTCAATGGCAGCCTCTCTATCTTTTGGGATAGAGAAAATTATTGTTCTCATCTCACTCTTTCCCAACCCTAGCTGATGGCTGATATTTTACTGGTTACGTTTGTTTATCTTTTCTTTTCTTTTTTCAAGAATCAAGATTGAATTTTGGTTATAAATATGATCATTTTATAGGAGATTCTTGATGGGTCTACAAGTTCATGGAAAAGGAGATTGGAGAAGTATTTCTCGTAACTTTGTGATGACAAAAACACCAACTCAAGTAGCAAGTCATGCTCAAAAGTATTATGCAAGACAACATGCAGATGGAAAGAGAAAAGAAGACCAAGCATACATGATATTACAATGGTTAATCTCCCACACAACACTAGCTCTCCTGAGAGATCATCTTCTTCTATCTGCACCGGGACCGCGATGAACTATCCATTTGAGCTTGCTAAAATGAACAAAAATGGTGGGAATGGTGTTAATAATATTAGGGTTTTCAATTCTGGACTCCATTTCCAATTACCTACAACGTACCAGGTTCATAGTTAAGGAACCAAAAGTTTGTGTTAATTTGTTGTTGAAAATCATGTTTGTATGTACTAGCTTGTACCTTGTATTACAAAGCTTTGTTTTCATTAAGAACTTAATATTTCAATTCAATATGTTAAGAGGTCTCAAATTTGAATCTTGCTTCTAAAATACCGACAAGTTTTTTTCCCAGCAAATGTTTTGTGGCAAATTTGTCGATAATGACTATTTTCGACAAATTTCCGACAAATTTGCTTGTCAAAAACCTGGCAGTTTTCTAGTAGTGTCCTAGCAGGTTCTCGAGGTTACCAAACTTACCAAAAAATCGTTGGTTAGCATGGTATTGGTGGGTCCATGGGGTTTGAGGAGTAGCCCGCGCTATCTTTCAAGTTTCTGGACGAAGTACATTTTTAGTGCAATTTTTTTTCGTTATTCGTTTTATATATTGGCTACCCCTAAATTTCTTCTTGATCCCCTAGGCAGGTCCCCACATATTTTTGTGGTAACAAGATTTTATGGTCAGCAAACTAACAACAAGAACGGAACCCGATTCTGATTCTAAGGAAAATATAAATCTCTAGACCGCTATTCATGATCATGTTCACACATTGGATGCCTATCTTTATCAAAGTTAAAGGAAAGTTGGTAAGTTCTGTTAGTAAAGAACTCCAAGCTGATTCATTTCTTTATATGTTGGCTAGACAGCCATGTCAGCAGCTGACTCAGCATCCACTCTCATCAATCTTTTCAGAATATCTAATTTCTGACTTTAGTTTCCCATTGGCACCACAATGCATAGTATATATGCACAGGCATACAAGCATGTTGACTGTTAGCTTTAGAATAGAGCTAGCTGAGTCCGCATTCCATAAGCATATTGTGTTATTATTCTTTGGAATAAAGATACCTTTTTTTTAATTTATTTTTTATTTAATAAACTACCCACCAAAGATCTATATGTTTTTCGATTCCTAATGGCCATCGCGTCGCTAGTTTTGTTCCTTCCTATCTTTCGGTTATCCCATCAAATGTTCTAATCAATACTTGTTTTATTAGGTACTTATTCGAGATTATAGATATGAAAGGATAAACACTTTTGATAATGAAACATATATGTTGATAAGAATCATGTTTAATGATTCATGTACATAATGCATCAACCTAGTTTTGACTTGGGTCAACTCAAGACTTTGACATTTCTTTGACTTGATGAATGTCACTAAATTAATGTATAATGGATTAACTTTTAAAAGCACTTTACACCAACCTAAGTTCGGTTAAGTTCTTTTGGTAAAGCAAAAATCATAAAATCTAGAGCAAAAAGACAAAATGTGTTGTATGTTGTGCAACAAAAATTGGACAATCTTTTGGGTCTAGAAAATTCTTGTGCCCATGACAAATAAATAAAGTATTTATGTCCCATAATAAAGATTACTATTGATTTCCTAATGGGAACTATACTAATATAGTGGTTGATGCTATAATATAAATGGCCACTTTATTCATTTCATACATAAACCACACAAATGTGCAATAATAATTAAACAAAGAAAAGGTATTATATATACTATTTGTTTTTACTTCAAGCTTTCATTTGGTGTGTGATTGGGTCCACTTCATAAACAAAATTTTCAATTGGAGAAACCTTTCTGCTAGTTGCATGAGAAAGCACTCACCTCCACCACTTTATTCTATTTATAAGCATTTTTTTAGTGGGGATGGCCCATATATGTTACAACCTCATAAAATAAATCTTTTTTACTAATTTTTTTAGCCTAAAAAATCTAAGATAAATTCAGAGATATGCACAATGCTTGTTATACATTCTTGATGATGAATCTATGTTACAATGTAACAAACTAACAAGTAACAAACACCATTTGTAATGAACATCATAAAGGCTTTCAAGATTACATAGTACAACAAACTTATTACATACCCGTGTCCTTGTATCGTTACACGAATTAGAACTAAACGGATAAAACATACAGAAAGAAAGAATTAAAACTAGTGCAAAATAGATATATGTAAACAAGTTTATTCATCAAGAAAGGGAACCGAATTCAATGATATAACCGAAGGCGGTAAATCTGTTCTTGATCCTGCAAGAGAGTAATATGCAAGTATGTGTGCAGGATGCTCAACCTCTTTATCATCTCCAACAAGAACTCTTCTTGAAGGAATTATCTCGATATTCCAAAACGGACGCGCCATTGTTAAAAGATCATATCCGTTGGAAGACCCTCGATACCCTTGTACCCATAGATATCTTAAAGACCTTAACTGTAAGACAGCAATAGCCAATGCTTGTTCACTAAAACAACATCCCCTAACTTCAAGTTTTTGTAAACTAGGGCACCCTTTCGAAAACCCTAAAAGCCCTTCATCGGATTCTCCAAGATAACCTAACAGCATCCATCTTATGTTTTGACTATGTTGACCAATATATGTCAAACCCACATCAGTCAACCCTCCGGGTCGAAGATAGAGGGCAAATCTTCTAAGCTTCTGGCAGCCACGTAGCAAAGCTCGGACTCCGTTGTCAAGGGGTAAATCTGCAATAACCTCTTCTTTTTCTAGCAAAACGACACGAAAATCATTCAAGTTTTTCAAGTGCATGCCCATGGATTCAAGAGCTGCATTTGTGATATCGGATACGTATACAGCAATGTATTGCAAGTCTAGACAGCCTTCTGATATCGCGGTTATACCTATTTGAGAAACAACGCCTTCTTCATCTTCCATTTCTTGTTCATCATCTCCTCGCTCGATTCTAAGCCGCTGTAGTTTCTTGCAAAATTGAGCAAGAACAACCATTCCTCGGTCCCCAATTACATTTCTGGTCTGTTTATATATGTAACACAATAAATATATGTTTGGATTAGCGTTTGGGATATGATTATCTGACTTCTAGTCACTCTAATCAGTTTTTTATATAGGTTTGGCAACACATTTTGGAAGTGGTTATGTTATATGGAACACAATAGTTAGATAATACTGTCACAATGCAATTCCAATCACTCTAGTGCTTGCATAAACAAGTATGCTTCTGATTATTTAGAGGTTAAATAATCACTTTCTTATGATGAGTGTCATGATCATAGTTGCAACATTACATGGGCGGATCTTTCTACGGCCCAGACAACGCCTCGGCCCACCTAGCTTTTTCGCTTCGTAGTGTAAATTTTGCCGAGAACTTACCAAAAAATTTATATGTATTGAGCCCGGCCCTACCATTTTTTTGTTCAAGATCCGCCATTGACAACATATGTGGTGAGGAGTTAAGTAAATTACCTTTTTACCCCTTGTTTTAACTTAACTAGAAAGACTTTTATTATATGTCATTAAAATTTCTCTTCTTCCTTCACAAAAAAAAAATATCATTTGATCATATCATTTTATTTACTAGTTTATCAAACACAAGAACATCTAATTATTACAGTCTATGGTCATATTATTTTGATTACTCAATATCAGATAATCACTTCTAAAACACACATCCAAACACTATTAAGTCAATTAACTAACTATGCTTATATCACTAGATAAGATCACATGTAAACTCATTCTCAAGAAATTGTAATCTCATGTGAATAACGCATCGAAATGGCAAAAAAAAATATGATAAATTTACCTCAAGAACTTCTAAATTGGGACACTTCGAGAGCAAGTGGCAATGATCCTCTGTATCAAGCAATGCATAAAGGAGATCCAACTTCTTGAGCCGCGAAGCAAACGAAAATACAAGTGGCATCTCGTTTGTGCTCATGTAATTTAGACCGAGTCTACATAATCTCGAGGGATAAGAAAGCGCGCCATATCTTTCCCCTTGATCATTAAAACAAGCGCCGCTAAATTCTTCTAGTGAAGCAGCCGCTTGAAAAAAACCAACAAGATCCAAGATTTCACAATCGCCTATTTTAACCGAAACTAAAGACTTGCATTTTTTGGCTATAAGTTCAAGATCTTTAAAATCAACTTGTGAAAGATCGGTCATGTAAAAGTTTAATGACTCTAGAACAGTGTTGTTTAATGCAAGTTCATGTAGCCACTCTCCATCTTTTTCTCTTATTTGGCTCTCTTCTAGAAACAATGTGTTGAGGTTCCTACAATGTCATTAAGTATAGATTAATATGCATCATCAACTACATATTGGTCACAAACTAACAACTTAGAAACAAAAATGTAGTATGTACTTTTAATTAGGAAACAAGATGGTCCATTAAAATTATTGGTGTCTTTTGAATGATCACAACTCATGGTAGACAACTTTCACCTAATTGACAGCTCAACCATTATGTACTACAAGCCAATATAACAATTTTGACTTTTGAAGCTCAAATTTGTTGCTAATTTGTGGAAATGCTAATAATTTTGAAGTGGCCAATCATAAAAAGATAAAATATTATGTAGTAAGATTCTCAAAAATATTTTGAATTTGATATGGGATTGCTTTAACCTTAAGTGATATGAATGCATTTCCTTTTACACAATAAAAAAGAAGAATAAAGGAAAATAAACAGGGGATCCAATAACCTACAATTTGCATAACATTATAACCCCTAGAAAAATATTTGGGGACCTTTTCAGGTATGGGTTTTGCCTAAATCTGAGCGATGCAAGACTGAATCTCGTGAATCATTATAGCAAAGTTACTTAACCACTTACAATACTCCGTCACGTATTTAAGGGGGTGTTTGGGATTGATTATTCAAAACAGATTATGCGTTTTGGAAAAGTAAGGGTGGGGCTGCTTATAGATTATTGCGTTTTAATAGCCTAAAAAACTGATTATCTACGTTTTCAAAACGCAATCCAAACACTAAAAATTGATTATCTACGTTTTCAAAACGCAATAATCTAAAAATCAGATTCAAAACACAATCCCAAACACCCTCTAAGTCTGCAAATTATTTACCCTATTAGGAATTGTATTTTTTGAAGGACCATGATAAACCCTACAAATATACCTATAGAACTTAACAAGGTAGGGTTTTTTGAGTGAATTGTCTCCAAAACATCCTATCCCACTAGGAATTGTATTTACTATCAGGACCATGATTTTTTTTGTAAGAAAACTTTCATTAAAAAACGTCACAAACGGTCCTTAAAGCAAGGACCCCCGGGCAAACCAAACGGTTACATCTAATCAAAAGGATAATTACACCACGACTTCCACTCCAAATCTTTTAATCTGGATCTATGCCTAAACCAAAAAAACGACATCGATTTTATATTAGCCAAAACTTCGACCTCTCTCCTAGACTTGTCTTTGAAAATTCGAGCATTTCTCTCATTCCAAATCATCCATAGCGTGGTGTATATGATGCCCCTTAAAATATACTATCAGGACCATGATAACCCTCCAAAATTACCTATCTACAAAAACTCTACTATTTACAATATCTGAAAAGAACCATACCTTTTGCACTTTTAATAAATCTATGCTCAAATATTATTCTGGTTATACATTAGTTTCATGGTGTTTGGATTACATAATCAACAAATTACCTGCACAATCGACATATATGCAACAAACCATCCGTCGAAAACCCTGAGCACTTATCAAGCTTAAGAACCTGAAGAGCATGACCTCGAGACCGTGCAAGGAGTTCAAGATCCTCATCCGTAACAATCATCCGTCTAAAATGGACAGCTTTCAAGCATACAAATGATCTAGCAATCTCCTCGACCCAAGGCGCCACAAACCCGCCCCAGTCATCTGGGATCAGGTTATACATGGCAGCCCTTGGCTTCCCTTTGAGTTTAACAGACTCAAGGTACGGGAAACGCCGGCTCAGTTGAGCCGGCGTTGCTGCGTAGCATAAGGCCATCATCACATGCTTGCGCGTGTGAGACTCTACCTCGTACCATCTCCGGCACACTAAAGATACGGACTGGCGGTCACGTGAGTCGTGTATGTAAGGAGCCACGCACTCGAAGACCACGTCCGACATCTTGTGGGCCCGGAGATGGGCGAGGTGGTTTCGATCCGCCATAATAATTTTTATAAGAATAATAATAATTATTTGGCGGATCGGAGAACATGAATGAGTTTGGAAAACATGGATTGGGTTTGAGTCTTAGGATGGAAGGAAGATGAGTTCTGACATGAAGATGATGTTGTTTAAGGAAGTGTTTTGAGGAAATTAAGGATTGAGTTGAGTGAGTGAGTGAGAGGGGATTGGTGAAGAGATAGATAGAAGTCGAACGGTGACAGTTGGAAGGGTATGTGTGGAAGATAAAAATGGTAAGTGGAACAAAGGTGAAGAGAGTGAAGGGTAATTAGGGAATGAATATTGAATGCATAGATTGAAAGAAAAAATTTAGGGAAGTCGAGACAAGATTTTGTGACGTGTTATTTCATGTGTATACACACTATTATTCTTCTTATTTTTGTTTAGTTTTTTTTTTCAAAGGCGAACTTCATTAACAGATAAAACCGGAAGCCAAAAACAAAAGTTATATCATAGGAAAAGAAAACTTACATCAATCTTTCTAATCACCCTTCTTATATCTATTCCTATACCAAAGATACCCCGAGAATTTTATATCGGAAACAATTTGGACTACGTTCATTTCAATGTTAGAAAAAACCTTCTCGTTTCGTGCCTTCCAAATACGCCAACATGCCAAAATGAGGATACCATAAGTGATCTCTTTTTTCGTTTCTGACCCGCCCATGTAATCGGCAATCTGTAAAACATCTTTAACCGAAAACACAAAAAAGGCGATATCTTGCACCATGAGGATACTCCTAGCTACACTCCAGTCAAAACGCCACAAGCTGTAAACAAGTGATCTGAATTCTCATCCGTTTCACCACATAAAGCACATAAACTATCTCTCGCATAAATGTTCCTCTTCCGAAGGGCCACCTTAGTCGGGATCCTATCCATATGAGCTCGCCACATAAAAACATTACACTTGTTTGCAATCCATTTACACTTTATAACAACAATTATTATCTCTCGCTTCAACTCCTTTAACCCACTTCCGAACTTCACTCACCGAAAATTCAGTGTTCGCCTCCCCATTCCAAAACCAACCATCTACATTCCCATTTAACCTTATGTTTGCAACCTTTCTATGAACAGCAATAAGATCAACGATCTCGATAGCCGCAGATGGGTACTCCTTCCAATTCCAATGAATCTTGTTTCCATCGTTATCCCTTCCAACTTTATCGGCCACCAAACACCATTTGTTTAACTCCAACCGAAATAAGGACGGGTACATATTCTTTAGCGGCTCCCTTTCTATCCACGGGTCTATCCAAAATCTAACCGAATTGCCATTACCCACCGAACCTCGGATCATATTCACGAAATAATTATCTTCCACTTTCAATCGAGAACCGCAAGCCAAAATCTTACTCCATGTTCCTGTAAATCTTTTGTTACAATCCCATCTTCTTTTCGAGCCATGCACCGAATCAATTACCTTTTTCCACAAAGCATCATATTCTAGCCGACAACGCCATAACCTCTTTCCCAAACCACCCTCTCTTTTAGACTTCGTAACAATCTCCCAAGCTACCCAATGAACCTTACTCCTATCTTCATTACCACCCCAAAGGAACCGCTTGATGATACTTTTCAGTGTATTAATGACGGCCACCGTCGCTTTATACAACGAAAATTAATACGTAGGGAGGCTTTCTAACACCGATTTGATGAGAACCACTCTACCGCCCATAGATAACACACTTGCCATCCATCTAGATAGCCGCTTTCTAAACAGTTCTACAACCGGCTCCCAATTATTGATACAATTCATATTAGCACCGACAAGGATTCCCAAGTATTTAAATGGCGTCACACTCGATCTACACCCCAACTCATTCGGCTTAACCTCGACCTCCTCCATTGTTTTCCCCACACCGAATAGACTAGATTTCTGTAAGTTTATTCGATGTCCAAAACACAAATGAAAGATACGCAAAATCCTCTTCAAAGCCTTGAACTTAAACTGAGACCACTCACCCATGACCATTGTATCATCTGCGTAAAGCAAATGAGAAACCAACGGACCATCATTAGGAAGACGGGCCCCGTCAAAAGCCCCTTTATCACAAGCCTTTCGAATCATGCAAGACAAAGCCTCAATCACTATAATAAAAAGAAATGACGAAATAGGATCTCCTTGCCTTAGCCCTTTCTCGCAACCAAACTCAAATGTAGGTGCTCCATTCACAAGAACGGAGGATCGGGCTGACGATAAAATCCCTTTAATCCACCTACACCACACCTCGGGAAACCTCATTTGCCGCATGACCGATAACAAGAAATCCCAATTAAATATGCTTTTACGACATCTATTTTAAACAAAAATAGCTCTTTGCCCATCTTATTCGCCCACGAGAAAATTACACTAATAATCAACAGCCCATCCAAAATATATCTCCCAGATAAAAATGCGGATTGCGTTTCATGGATAATTTTACCCATCACCATTTTGATCCTATTAGCCAAGACTTTAGAAACAACCTTACTAATAACTCCAATAAGAGTAATAGGTTGGTATTCACCAAGATGAACTGGGTCATTAACTTTAGGAATCAATGTAATGAAAGACGGACCAACACCTCTATTAATCTTCCCAGTTTCAGCAAAATAATTCAGAACCTTCACGAAATCATTAGCGAACAAGTCCCAAAATCTTTTCACAAACCGAAAATTAAAACCATCCGACCCAGGTGCTTTATCTCCTCCACATTCGAAAACCGCATCTTTTATTTCCTTTTCAGAAAATGGCTTCACAAGGTTCTCGACATCATTATCACTTAATTGTTTAATCCCATGACAAATCAACTCAGGCCGATCGCTATGGTCTTCAACAAAACGAGTTTTGAAAAATTGAAATACCTCCTTTTTTACCTCAGAAGGCTTAAAAACCCAAGAACTGTTGACCAAACCCAGAATACTATTAGAAACTTTTCGTTTATTCACCATACCATGAAAAAAAACTTGTATTCTCATCGCCATCCTTTGCCCACCGAACGCGCGCTTTTTGTCGAATATCCTTAGCTTTACAATCCTCCAACTTGTTTAACTTTTTGTTCACCTGTGCATAAACCCACTCTTCGGCTTCCGTCAAATCCCGTTCTTCAACCATAGCATCCAACTCGATAAGATCTTGTTTCAAATTAGCTTCCTCCTCAAGCTCTTCAATTGATAAATTTTTTCGCCATTTAACAAGCTCATGACGAATTTTCTTGAACTTGTTCATAAGTATAATATCCGGCGACCCAAGCCCATTAAAATCCTTCAAGGCATGAGAAACTTGTTAGTACACAATGTCCCTAGCCTAGTATAGGTGATGTTTGGATGTTATCACGGGTGCTTTGGTGTGTTTTTGAGTCGATTATGGGATAAATTGGCTGTCAGGCGAGTAGGAGTTCACATGGGCGATTAGCTTTGCTAATCACCTCGGAATCAAGACGAGTAGACTCTACTCGCCCCTCGTACTCTCTAGGAAGATTTCTACTCGCCCCTAGGGCCCTGGATGAGTAGGACAGGTATAAAAGCCTCCAATCATTGCCCTAATCATTTAGTTGTCACATCACACATTCCCTAAGCACCATGCCCTAGGTTCGAAGGTCTGAGATTGTTTTGTAACACCTGTGCTCTGTTTAATCAATCAATACAACCCTTTAACCAATTATTTGTGTGTGTTGATAACTCGTCTATCATTGTTTCATATTGTTTTGTTGTCCGAACAACGTTTGGTGGATTCCGCACACTATACGTTGAAGCTCTTGATTGTCGGGTTGTCTGAAATCGATCCTACAAGTGGTATCAGAGCTTTGGCTCTTATCACGAGTGTTTTGATAGCAAAACGAATTCAAAACAGTGGGTTTTCAGATTGAAAGTTTGCATTTTTGTCCAAAAACCTGTTTTGAAAGTTTGAAACTTTGTGTTTTTTATAAAATAAAAAACAATGTGTTTCAAAATCTAAGGGTGTTTTAACGGATAAAAACAAGTTTTTTTATTAGGGTTTGTTCCAAAAACATTTTTACAACTTTCTTAATCATTTGGGGATCAAACACTGCGTTTTTGTTAGATTTTGAAGCAAAAATGATGGTATTCGTGCAAAACAAGTTCTCGGACCTGCAACAGGAGAGTAGGAAGTGTTCAAGCGATTAGAAACCTTATTCGTGTCCTTTTTCACACAATTAGAGTGCTACTCGTGCCTTAAAACACACGATTAGAACTTTAATCGCATGTTAACCCTAAATGCCTGAAAAGTCCTACTCGCTCAACTGTTCACGTGTGTAGCGTTGTAATCGCCTAAAAATCACACAATTAGACTCCTAATCGTGTGTTTCACTCGTGTGTTCAATCCTACTCGTTTACTGCCATGTTGAAACCAAAAATCGCCTTAAGTATCGAACTATTTTTTATCTAAACACATGGCAAACCCGTGGCCCGTGGGGACATCTGAATCAACCTAGACAACAATATAATCAACCTATAAACAATCAAATGAATGTACCCATGAATCCTTGGCAGTATTCGGTCGAGCGTAACGCGCAACGGATGCAACAACAGCAACACTATGCTAATGTTGCCGGAACCAATCCGTGGGCGCTTGCGGCTCAACAGCGTGCCCAGCAACAACAACAAATGATGAATGGTATCCCATGGACACTCACAGCCGCTGCAACTCAACATACACAACGCCTATCTTCGGTACTCCTCAGTGACTTAGAAACTGGTAGTTCGAATAGTGCCCTAAACTTCAGTTCATTGCCGACTACCACTCCTGGAGAGGCAGGTTCAAGACACATGTCGAGGGTATTGACGGGTTAGTATGGGCAGAGATAGAGAACGGGTATACCAGGCCGATGATTGAGAACTCCGACATTCCCGTCTCCTTAGAAGCAATGACAGATGAACAACACAGAAAGTACAACTATGAGAAGAAGGCGATGGCAGCTTTAACACAAGCCCTTCCAAAAGATATCTTGCACCAGTTTGCTCAGTGCACAACTTCACAGATGTTGTGGCTTGCGTTAGCTAAACGGAATGAAGGAAATGAGAAGACCAGAAAGATCAAGATGGATCAGCTCAGAAAGGAGTTCGAAAAATTCCTTGCCATAGGAAATGAGGTATTGCGGGATCTGACAGCACGATACTATCATTTGATGTCAGATATGTATCAGTATGGGGTAGTCTACACATCCGCAGAACATGTGGAACGCTTTGTAGATGCGCTTCCACCACACTGGCATCAGTGTCTTGACATCTAGAAGGCAAATGATGTTTATCAGACAATATCCATCAATGACTTCATGGCAGAGTTTGAAAGCAAGGAAATTGATGAGATCAGAAGGGCGAACAAGGCGTTCATCCCCCAGAATCCGAGCATCTACTATGGGACAACACCTCAGGATATGAGTGTAGCAGGATTCAAACCGCAGACAACTTTTGTCCTAAATTAGGATCCTGTCTTCGCGTTCGACAACTATGGTCTCCCAGCAGATGTTCCTCCTCCAGTTTATCCTTTTGGACAAACTAATCAGTATCCTTTGACTTATAATACTAACCAGTTTGGTGTTAACCCTTATGCCCACCTTGCAGCACCAGTGTAGGCAACATCAAGCTTTGGTGGTCCTTCTATGTCAGGGTACGGTGGTGCTTCATCCTCTGGATACGGTGGTGCATCGACATCGAGTTATGGAGGTGCTTCTACATCAGGACAAAGTGGCGGATATCGGACAAATCCAATAGCAGAGCAACTAAACATCACATGATTTGAGAAGGTGACTGTAGAGCTAGCTCAAGAATACTGTCCACCTTAGTCAATTCCTACGGTGGATTTATTGCAGAGCAGATTGGGAATCCTCATCTAACTCAAGAGGATTATGCCCAGATCGATAAGGATTTGATCGATATCCAGTGGCACTTTGCAAGCGTGGTTAGGAGAGCCAAAGAGTAGATGGATAGAACTGGGAAAAAAGATGTGCTGATAAACAACAACACAAGGTTTAGGTTCGACAAGATCAAGGTGACGTGCTACAACTGTGGTACGAGGGGACACTTTGCCAGGGAATGTGACAGACCTAGACAGCAGGGTAATCAGAATCCCTTCAACAATAATAAAGGGAATCAGAACCAAAGGTAGCAAGCTCAGACACAACCTCAGCAAAATACTGAACGTGCTCAGCAGGGTGGTGCAGCATGCTATGTCCAACAGGTTCCTGAGCCCGAAGTTGAAATTGAAGAGTGCAACAATGCTCAAGAAGTTAATGTTTCTGAAATTGACTCAACTGATGGTGATTCTGACTGCGAGTCTGAAGAAGATTCGGATCTGGAAGAGTTGCTAGCTGAAGCAGATGAATACATCAGCTAGCGTTCTTTCCATCTAGATGCTGACTGTGACAAAGACTGATGTAGCAGAATTCTTTGGACCCAAGAAGTCTGCAGCTCACTATGCACTCATGGCCATCACTGATTCTTCTACTAAGGGAAATCCTGCTTCCACTTCCAAGTCTGTGTGTTTAGAATGTGATAAGCTGAGGTACAGAATCAACGTCTTAACAGATAAGAATCTGAACCTCAGAGCTGATTTCGGTCAATGCCAACATGTCAATGTGTCTTTGAAATCAAATGAAAGAGGCTTTAAAAGTACCATTGAAAATTATAAAAATGATGTTTCTGAATGGTCCAAAACTCTTCATAGCAAACAAGTTGCTATATACAATTACATTAATGAGTTAAAGGACACGAAGAAGGAGTTGGCCATTGTGACCTGTGATTATGAAAAGATCAAGAAAAAGCTTGAGAGTTATCTGAACTACAAGTTTGTTCTTGATCACATAATCGAGAATCCTGATCCCACTAGCCCCATATATGCACAATGTCCACCTCCGGTGAGATTTGAGTATCACACCTATGACGTTCTGCCAAAAGAGGAGGTTGTGGATATTGCTGCAGAAGCGACAAAGCTGCTAAGGCAGCAAAAGTTGCTAAAGTTGCAGTAGCTGCGAGAGCTAGTGAGATGGTAGAAGATGTGAGTCTCTGTGAAACAGACGTTTCGAGTGACGAGTTTGAGGATTCACAGCAGAATGCACCGGTGAAAAATGCATATATTCCTCCAGCAAATCACAATATCACAACTGAAAAACAATGTGATCTTGAGCCGAAAGTGCAATTTGCTGATGAAAAGAGGTTGAAAGTGTTTTACAAGCTAAAAGGATCTGATAAAATATATGCTGATAAGGAATTGCCTATCAGATGTATCGCTTCTGGTCTTGTAGCTAAATTTTGGCAAGAGTCTGTCATTACCATAGAAAAGGAAAATTGGGGTAAGGGTAAGGGCAAAAGGGACCAGGGAAATCAATCCAAAGAAAACACAAATAAAAACCAAAAGAAAAACATTAAGGAACCTCAGAATCAAACTCGAAAGCAAAATCCGAAAAAGCATGTGACCGAACTCGTCAGGCCTATTGGAAATGTTGTTGAAGACGATCCTGAGATTAATATGCAACAGCAATGTCTTGAGGATCGGAAGCCTAAAAACACATTCGCCAGTAAGTCCAAACAAAAAAGTAAGAATGAGAGCTTACCTGAAGCTCGAAAATTTGAGGAGTATAGATCCTGTTTTAACGTGGGCATTTAGTTGCTGCGTGCCTTGGATTTAGACGAAAGAGGACCGAAGTTGATGATACCCAAGTTCTAGCAATTCTAAACGGCCGGTTTCCCCAAAACTTTCTAAAAATCAAAAGGGAAAACAGGTTGTTTATGACAATAGAAACAAGATTGCTATGAATCAAAAGCCGGAGAGTGCTAAGGCTAATCAGGCAAGGGGGAGCCCGGTCCCAACAAAGGCTTAAGCACCGGCAAAGCCACAAGCTAAGCCGGTGAACAAGCCAAAGGGTAACCCCAAGCTGGATCCACGTACAGTTAAGTCTGAAGTGGTTCCAAATACTACTCTAACAAAAGATTCTGAGGCTGGACCTTTGATCGATGTTGTCGGGTTGATCAAAAATAAATAAAAATATAGTCTAGTGTAAGTGAGTCGTCTCCAAAGGGAATTGGTGGAATGAGTAGTTTTGTTACTTAACTAATGAAATTAACGTCTACTTGCTTTGTTGTTTGTTTTGGAATTTTTAAGAAAACGAATTTAAGAACTTGTAACAATTATATTAAATAGGTAATCCACTCCAAGTTTCCGGTTAATGATCCACCCTACACTTGTTTAAATGATTGGATACTACATAGACATAGTTTTGTTGGACGATGGACGGGGTCAATCATGGTGTTTAAGATGCCTAATTATGGGGTTTTAATGTCTTTTGAACGTTTATATGCTTTGAATGTGATAACTGCACAACTTTGTATGATTGTAGGTTAAATGGGATAATTGGATGGATATGGAAGCTTAAACGTGGTTGAGGTTGAGCTCAGATGGTGAACCGAAGATATGAAGATGCTCGGGACGTTTTGCGTGTTAGCCGAAGGAAAATGATCAAGTCGCGTACGCTTGATAGCGAGCATGTAAAGTGATAGGTGTTCATGGACACTAGAGCGTTGAAGAGGAACTTTGGATAAGCCAAGAGCACCCGAGTGGAGGCTTGAATAATAATAATTTATAGTACTAATCTATTAATATATATAAAAGAATTGAAAATTGCTGACGTGGCGTGCAATGGTGTCTTCAACCTCTCCATGAAACTGCCATGTGGCATCTTAATTGAAATATTTTAGTGTTTTTTGAATTATTTCCTTTTTTAATTAAAAAAAAGATAAACATAAAACCCTAAATTTATCTCTCAATTCTCAATTACTAAAATTAAATTGAGTTATTTTAGGGAAAAAAATTAAAAACAAATTTAAAAATTTTTCCCTTATGTTTCTCCCATAATTTTTAAACGTTAATATCTTTTATATTCGAGATTTTTTAAATAAAAAAATTACACCAAATTAACGAGCGTTTTATTATCTTTCCAACGAGTACCATAGTGCCATATAAAAAACGGAGAAAAAAACGACTATTTTTTGTGGGGTAATGTTCATACAGAAAAAAACACAAAGTGTTCAGGTTATTCATTAATCATGTTTTTTCTTTTAAACCAGGTTCTTATCTACGATGTTGAAATTTAGCCTAATCGTCATGCTATCATTGGAATTTTACTCTTTTAAAGATGGATAGGTATACTTCATCAAGAGAAGCCAGGAGAAAGAATCGCGCAACACTACAACACATAGTGTCACCTTATAGCAAGGTTATTTTTTTATTTATTTAATTACAAGAGTAATAATTATTACTATTAATATTAGTATTATTATAATGGTTATATTTTTCAACCCCCATCATGAATTCTATATCTATATAAGTCAAAGTCAAATTGTAACATATTTTAAATTACGCGAAGATGATTATATGTTGAAGGTTATCCTTTTAATACTGTATTATGTTTAATATGGTTTATGCTTTTTATTTTTTTTTTAACTTTTTTAAATAAATGTTTTTTAACTAAGATTGATTATGTTTAAGTTATTTACTCTTTTTGGTGATTTGAGTTTTCTTCTTTTATCATTTTTTATTAAATCATATTAAAATTTTCAACCCCGGGAACTTCCCGGGGTAATCAGCTAGTAATAATAATAATAGAAAACGAAAAGTGAGTTGAGAATTGTGTGAATGTTTCGTGAATGAAAGAAAAGAAAAAAAAATAAAAGAGAAGCAAAAGTCAAGGAGATAAATTGAAGAGTGTGTGCAGTGGTTGCTGGACGTAGGGCCTTGTGCCCAACCGTAGGGTACAGTGAACAAGGAATCAGCAGCTAGCAAAATCAAGAAACTTTCAGCAAACGCTCGTCGTTACCTCTCCTGATCCAGCCGTAACCTACGGCGGCTCTTAGAGTATTTTTTGGAAAGTTTGTTTGGTGGATACAAAGAAGAAAAATACTTGAACCCTAATCTATGCAGCCACCAAGGACGAATTTGAGCAAGCTTTTGGAGCATTTTGGAGCAAAAATCATCATTGTTTATCATCATTCATTCCTACTTTCGATTTCCATCAACATGTTCGGTATTGTTATGTTTTTGAGTTGTTTCTTGTTACTATGAGCGGCTAAACATCCTGTAATCACCTCCGGGTGTATAGTTTAATTGTGATAATTGATATCTTGTTTGATTTGGTTTATGGATTGTTTTTCATTTAGTCGAAGAATATTTGTGGTTTTCATCATTTAAACGAGTCACTTGTTTTCAATTGCTTATCTCTTTATCATTCACATTAGGTTTTCTTGCATCATGAGTACTTTAATAATCGGGAGGGTAAGTGATCCTTGTGGGTTGATAATTGAATTATACAAGTTATTATTAAAAACTTGTCTTCGGTTATCACTTAATTTGAACCGTCCAACAAAACTATGTCTATGTATTATCCAATTATTTAAACAAGAGTAGGGTGCAATTGGGGTTGGTGGCCCAGTGGTAAGGCAAAGCCTTTTAATACACTAAAAGTGTGAGGTCTTGAGTTCAAGTCCCACAAGGAGCAAGAACTTCGTCTTTCAAAAAAAAAAATTTAACAAGAGTAGGGTGGATCATTAACCGGAAACCTGGAGGGGATTACCTATTTAATATAATTGTTACAAGTTCTTAAATTCGTTTTCTAAAAAATTCCAAAACAAACAACAAAGCAAGTAGACGTTAATTTCATTATTTAAGTAACAAAACTACTCTTTCCACCAATTTCCTGTGGAGATGACTCACTTCAACTATACTATTTTTATTTATTTTTGACTGACCCAACGACATCGATCAAAATGGCGCCGTTGCCAGGGAATCGGTGCGCTTAGTTAGATAGTTTTCTTTTAGTTTTTATTGCTTTTCTTAAAAATCTAAAAAAACCAATTAGATTTTTAATTTACTAGTTAATCTACAAAACTATACTTTCCACCAATTCCCTGTGGAGACGACTTACTTTCACTATGCTATATTTTTACTTATTTTTGACCGACCCAACGACATCGATCAATAGGTAATCCCCTCCAAGTTTCCAGTTAATGATCCACTCTACTCTTGTTTAAATGATTGGATACTACATATGCATAGTTTTGATGGACGGTTCAAATTAAGTGATAACCGAACACAAGTTTTTAATAATAACCTGTATAATTCAATTACCAACCCACAAGGATCACTTACCCTCCCGATTATCAAACTGCCCACGATGCAAGAAAACTGATTGTGAATGATAAAGAGATAAGCAATTGAAAACAAGTGACTCGTTTAAATGATGAAAACCACAAATATTCTTCAACTAAATGAAAAACAATCCATAACCCAAATCAAACAAGAGTTAAAGTTTCACAATTAAACCATACACCTGGAGGTGATTACAAGATGTTTAGCCGCTCATAGTAACAAGAAACAACTCAAAAACATGAATAACAATACCGAACATGTTGATGGAAATCGAAAGTAGGAATGAATGATGATAAACAATGATGATTTTTGCTCCAAAATAATATATCTAAATAATAAATTCAATGATTATTTACAAAATAACACAAGGTTGTGATTATCGTAACCAAATATGGTTTAAGAAACTGAACATATACTAAAAAATATATTATAAAAAGAGGCGAGTTTTTTATATGAACCAGACCTATTTTCATCATGTATTCCATCATTTTAATACCATGTTTTGCTTGGTTATCCAACATATGATCCATTTAATTATATGCAAACACACATTATACTTTTGTTTCAAGATTTGTATGGGTTAGGGCTTCGAATGTAAACAAATAAGTTAGGGATTTTTTTGTTTTTAATTTTATAGATGAATGGTTTCCATTTATAATCTCGGTCAGAAATATAATAAATCGTAAAAGTCTCTGTTGACGGAAAATCTATATGTTAACGTAATTGATAACTAAGCACAGTGCAGCCCTGCCGCAACGCGCGGGACCCTGCTAGTGCAATTAAATGATTCTTGTGAATTAAATTAGAATTGCCAGTTAAAGTTGTTTGTTTGTGAAAGGAGAGGATTAAAAGTGTGGTTTCAAAGTAATTTAGATGTAGAGAAAATTTGGGCTGAAAATGGATTGGGCCCGAAACAACAAACACACGGAAGAAATAAGTGACGTTGGTGACATTGTCGGCCCAAAAAGAAGAATACAGGAGGCCAGTTAGTTGTGGAAATAAAGGAGGCACAACATACGATTGGAAGGTTTTTTTTAGGAGGATATAATTTCGACGGCTGAACTTTGAGAGGTGGCACACAACAGAGTATTCAACACACAAGAGCATGCATATCAAGGTTGTTGACCAAGACGCGATGCAAGGCTAAACACTCTGTAACTTTATATGGGTGAACGGTTTTTAGTTTTCTTACATTGAACTGTGTTTATTTACTTTTTTTTTTTCATAACATATTTCTTCATTTCATTACTGTCAAATTACATTAAAACAGACATACGAGCAACAAGCTGTGCTGCCACACCTTTCTGAATCGCAAAACCCAATCCACTAAACACCAGTGGCGAAGCTTGAGAATTTGGCCCGGGGGGGTCGGAAGTCAGCGGTCACGGGACGGGACCTAAATTTTTTTTTATGTAGCTATAGTTCGGGTGATATGTTCGTGTCGGTGATTCGATTCGGGTCGGGTCGGGTCGAGTCGAGTCAAACATTAAATACAATAAATATAAAAGTTTTAAGCATTTTTTAACAAACAATTGAACAAAGACACTAAAACATTAAAAATAAGACAAAGGGTTGGTACCTGGATGAAGAATTATAGTTCATCCCGTCAACCTTTAAGATTTTTGAATTCTTCAATTATGGATTGGGGTGCAAACGAGCCGAGCTAAGCCCGAGCTCGATCAGGCTCGAGCTCAAAACACTTATGAGAGCTCGAGCTCGGCTCATTTACTATATATTAGTTAATATTTTAAATAAAAGTAATATAAATAATTGGTTCGGAGCTCGATAAATGAAGTTCGGCTCGGGCTCTTTTAGTAAACAAGCTTAAATGAGTGGGTAAATATTATTTAATATTAATAAACCTAATATTACACTAAGGTTTGACGAGCCTGGCGAACTTCACATGCTAGGCTGAGCTCGGGCTCGATTAGTAAACGAGCTTTGCTTTAAACTCAAGCTCGGGCTCGATAAGGCTCGGCTCGTTTCGACCTTTATACCCAGCCAAGCTCGAGTAGCTAAGGGATAACAACTCAAGCTCGGGCTCGATAAGGCTCGGCTCGCTTGCTCATTGAATCTACTATCCCGCTTTTGTAGTTATTGTGCTTAGTACTTTAGGATTTGAGCTTTACATTTACTTTGTTTTGGGTAAAAGTTTTGGTTTATATAACTATTATTTTTTAACGGGGGGGTCGAAACCGTATATACCAAAAAAATTCTATACGAAAACTATATACTCGAAACTTCTGAGCGAAAATTCGGGGGGGTCGGCCGCCCCTCCCCGCCCCTTTAATGCTCCGCCCCTGCTAAACACAAACCCCTACCCCCTAAAGTTGAAACATTGCTATTAATAAGCCGTTGGACCCTTTTCAGGAAACGGATAGCTTCCGGTTCCAAGGAGCCAAAGGTATCAAAAGCCAAGGGGACGAAAACATGTTGGTTATCTTCGTAGGCTTTGACGTGTTATTCCACTTTCTTTTATTTCGCCTTTCTCATTGTTTATCCAGCCACGAAACCAATATCACATATACCAACTAGCAGGGACACACCTGTGAGGTCAACACAAGCGTGTTTCCCCCTAGCCCACCCAAAGACTAGCAAATCTGCTGGGCGCAGAGTAGATATGCCTTTCGCGGGGTCCGTAAGAAAATTCACTAGAGCCTCCTTCTTGGCCGAAATTCTGGCTCACCTTAAAATATCCCATAGAACGTCCCGCACCTAGTCATGCCGGTATTTCAAACCGGGCAGCTCCTTACATTTTGAACTAGTATATCTTAACCACTTGTTTTTTGATTGATTAAACGTTTGCATTTCGTTAAAATTTATTTTTTATTTGGTTGAACCTTTAAGTTGAACTTATTTTGGATGTGTTCTTTTGAACTATTAAATGATATTTAGATTATTGAATTTTGAAAGTAAATATCAAATTTTGTTTTTAAATCTGAGTCTAACTAAGTCGAGCTGAGTTAGCTCGGTTAAAAATCAAACCGAGATTATGTTTAGATTTTCAACTCGATTTTAAATTTGAGCCGAGCCCAGCCAATTCTATTTATAACCAAGCCAGTTCGAAGTCATGAACAACCCTAGTTTAGTTTCAAGTGCATATTCATTTACAATAAAAATGAAATAATTGAGTCAGCCACATGAGGTTGGAGAATGGACAACACACCCACCATTTTTGTCTCTTTATTTTGAAGATAATGTTTTATGTTGAACCACAAATGATACTATCCAATGTATTTCTCCCACGAAATGGGTATTTCTTATTTTATATTTCCAGAATAAATAATTAAATATGACTTTCTTTTAGAAATATACATGAATGCAATAGTGGGAGACCCATTTTTTTGTATTAAATTAAGATAAGAATTAAGAAAAACAATCCAATATCATTGGTGGCAAGCATAGCATTTGTATTTGTTTGCATGATGAACTCGATTATTCATGAGACTCAATTCGCGTTTATTACGGGTAGATATATTCTTGATGGTCTGTTAATCGTGAGTGAGGTTTTGGCTTGGGCAAGACGAAGTGACAAGCGGTTTTTCATGTTTAAGATTGATTTTGAAAAGGCATACGATAACGTGAATTGAGGGTTTTTGTTAATGGTTATGAGAAGTGGATCGCTGGGGTGCTCTCGTCGGCTAGATCTTCTGTTTTAGTCAATGGTGTTCCTACATTTGAGTTTTCGTGTAGTAAAGGTATGAGACAAGGTGACTCTATTTCCCCGTTTCTTTTTATTATTGCTATGGAGGCGCTTTCGAGTTTGGTTAAGAAATCGTGTGTTGACGAGGATTTTAAAGGAGTTCAGCTTCCTAACGATGGCCCGTGTATATCTCATTTATTGTATGCGGATGACGCTATGTTAATGGGGGAATGGTCAGAATATAATTTTAAAACCTTGAAAAGAATTTTAAGGATTTTTTATTTATGTTCGGGCCTAAAGAATAATATTAAAAAGTCCACTCTCTATGGTATTGGTTTGAATGGTGATGAGGTATCGGTTCGGGCAGAAGCGTTGGGATGTTGCCCGGGTGTTCTCCCGTTTAAGTATCTTGGTATCCAAGTTGGAGCAAACATGGGGAGAATTAATAATTGGGATCGGTAGTGGAGGTGTTTCAAAAAAGACTTTCTAAATGGAAGTCTAGGACGCTTTCTATGGGGGGTAGGGTCGTCTTAATCAAATCGGTATTGGGGAGTCTTCCGACTTATTATTTCTCTTTATTCAAGGCTCCGGTAGCGGTGGTAAATCGTCTTGAAAAGATGGTGAGGAAGTTTTTATGGGGAGGAAATGCGGATTAACACAAGGTTCATTGGGTTGGGTGGGAGGTGGTTACGCGTCCTAAAAAGTTGGGTGGTCTCGGCCTTACCAAGTTGGATGTTAGTAATAATGCGTTATTATTGAAATGGATTTGGCGGTATAGAACGGAGGGGAAGGCGTTATGAAGGCTAGTGATAGACGCTGTTCATGGGTCGAGGCGAAGATGGATTTCGGTCCCTTATAAACAAGGCTGTGCGTGGTGTTTGGGGTAAGATCGTTTCTAGTGGAGATCGTTTGATTATTAATGGGTCGTCATTTAACAGTTTACTTCAAGGTCGGGTTGGAAATGGTAAAGAGATTAAATTTTGGATTGACCCATGGTTGAATGGGATTCCTTTAAAAGCTTTATATCCGTCTTTGTTTCGTCTTGATAAAAACAAGTGGTGTGTTTGTGGCGGATAGAGTCAATTTCAACGGGAGAACGGGTATTATGGCGTGGGATTGGAAGCGGTATCCAGCTACGGATCAGGAGGTTGCAGACCTGATTCAATGTGCTCGGCTAGTTGCTGATATAGCTCTGAAGGACAGCCCCGATTTGTGGATTTGGAATGCTAGTTCGCTGCAGAATATTACGATTCAGGACACCAAATTAAGGGTTGAAGGGTCGCGAAGCACTGGTTCTTCTTCAGACGCGTATTGGGTGAAGTGGATTCCTGCCAAATGTAATTTGTTTTTTTGGAGAGCTGTTTTGAATCGGATCCCGACTTTAGAAGCTCTTCGGCGTAGGAACATCATGGTGGAGGCTGGAGGTTGTGTGTTATGTGATGGGCCGGAAGAGTCGTTAGATCATATTGTCGCGGAATGTTGGTTTTCTAATGGTGTGTGGATTGGTATTGCTAGGTGGTGTAATATTCCACCGATTTATTTGTTTTCGGTTCGTGATATTATGGCTATTGTGGAGTATTCGGGTTTTTCCAAGCCAAAGAGAGACATTCTTCGTGTTATCTTGGTGATTACATTGTGGAGGATTTGGAAGGCTAGAAATGAGAAAGTGTTTTTGAAGATCAACGTCTTAGTTTCGCAAGTCATCGCGGATGTAAAGGCCCTCAGTTTTCTTTGGTTCAATAGTCGATGTAAGGGTAATGATGTTAAATGGGAGGGTTGGCGTAGTTTTAATTTTGATGTTTTTTAAGTGATTGTTTTATATGGCTATCTCTACCTTGGAGATAGGCCGGTGTGTTTAATGAAAGTTGCCTTCCAAAAAAAATAACCATTTATTAAATTAATTTCTCTTTAAGAAACATATTTTTTTAGCTTTTAATTTAACGTAACAAACTTTATTTATTGCCAATTGAAGCAATTGGTTGGCTATTACCAAATTATAATTTTCTAGCAAGTTAAAAATTCATTTCTTATTCTTATTCCAGTGCATTAGTGTGTAGCTCTTAATCTCTTATCAAATGGTAAAAAGAAAAAAAAAAGTTTGTTACATGAAGTGATACTAAAAGTATTTCATTACATACTGTTTGTTGTTGTCACACCCTCAAATTTCACTTGCGGGGTTTTACCGTGAGGCACGTGATACACCAGGATTCAAATCAACGGTTACAATAAACGACAGCTATATGAATAAAATACGTAAACCAAAACCATGCAATTTTATAAAATTAAAACCACTAGCGGAAGCTAAAATGAGTTTACAATCCATAATAGTATAAACATAATCTGAAACTGTTTAAAAACATGCAACTGGACTCTAGACGCCGTGCAAGACCCGTGCACCTAATCCATGTACTGTTACCTTAGCAACCTGATAAAACATGCCAAAAATGTCAACATGTAATGCTAGTGAGTTCACAAGTTTTATAAAAGCGTTTCTATAAGTTTTGAAAGACCAATCTCGTTACTACTATGCTATAAGAATGTTAGCTAGACGTATGTAATGTTACTACTACGGTTGGAAACCATTACTTGACATGAATACCAATGTGAATGCCCGAATGCGCTACCGTCATCCACGGTACGTGAGTTGAGACAATATGCACCCGTCCGGCTCCCAGCTGACGGGTGGGGAAAGTCACACCCAATAGATCTATCCACATTTCCCCGTTGTGCTACCCCACACATTCATGGTTCCCCGAGGACTTAGGATGAAACGCCATATAGTAAACAAAAGATAACCATAGTATAACATGATCTTTACGAATCCAAAGTATGTAGCATGTTTCTCCCCCGAAAGTAAAACCAGTAAAAGTGGGGCTGTGAAACTCACCTTAGGTTGCGTTCTTGAAAAAAGTTAAACCGAAAATGCTATGATAGTCCCTAATACCGGCGACCTATCATAAGATGTATATAAGTATCCGGACTAATAACCCGTAGGTTAACTAGTCCCTGAATGTCCAGACCATAACCAAGTACGTTTGAAAACACATTTAAACGTTAACCTGACTACACAAGACAAGACTCGACATCCCATTGGTGACCCGCACCTTATATGCATAGCAGTCCCACAAGTCTAGCATATAGTCCATATTCAGCACATACGAGTCATAACGCGTGTTACCAGGTTTCTAGACATGCCACGGGGCTTATAATATTTTTCTATGTGTTAAACCATGTTTCGGGGTTCCAAAATACACTTACAGCAGCAAAACACACAACTATGTATCAAACAAAAAACTAGCAAACCCTGGAGGGGCGACTGGGTGTGTATCAGGTGACTAGCTAAGCTAGTTGCCCCCCAGGGCATGCGACTAGCTTAGCTTGTCGCCCCATGCAGCACGGGCAGCTCTTTTCGCGCGTTAAACCCTTCAAATCAGATCTGAAACATGTAAGAACACCTAACATCAATCCATAATCATCAAGCAACTTATCCTAAATGAAAAGCCCCAATTTATCATCTGTCTAACACCCTAATTGTAAGTATTTCCCAAAGTAGCATAATATTATGAAAACATCACATCATTGCATGAAAACCTTACCCTAAATGGCAAATAATCAGATTTCACCACATAATCACATTCCAAACATCATCCTATTGTTACTACATTATTATAGCATAAACCCTAACATCATTCAATCATTAAATCATCCTATAGCATCCTAAATCCTCCTAATGCACTCAAACGGGTCAAAATACATATTATCATCAAAATACGTCAAACAAGCTTCATAATCCGAGATAATCATCCTGATAACTCGTTCATATCAACAAAACATTAAACACATAAGAATTCCCATGTTTGAATCATCAAAAACCATTTTATGCATGAATCCTCCATACGGAACCCATTTAAATGATTAGACTTTTTTTTAGAACTGTTTTCCAAAGGTTTTTAAAGACAAAAACTGTATAAAACCAGGTCTTGACCTTTAGGGATCAAAATAACAACATGACAAAAGCTTAGGATGAATAACACACCTTAGATTTTGCTTAAGAATGATGTTTTAGGCTTGGAAATGGTAGTTTTATGGCAAAAACGTATTCCATGGGTTAAGGATGGTGGGTGAGAGGTTTGGGGCGAGTTAGGGTTTCACAAATGATGTTTTACAAGTCAAGTATGGTATTTATAGCTGCTGCTAGTCGTTTCAGACACAGCAAGCGACTAGGACCCTAGTCGCCCCCTACAGGTGGCAACTAGCTACCATAGTCGCCCCCTGGAGCAGGATGTGTTTTTCGAAGCGTTAAACACTATTTTAACATATAATAACACGTATTCACATACCGACAAGTTGTACAATGATTATAAACACATATTACTTGATAACTAACACGTTCACCATTTCCCGTGACCTGAGACTCGCGTGTGTGCATTAAACCCGGTGATCCTACGAATCACCAATCCTTGTACACATGGTTATGGACCGATCCCCGATGACCCCTTGGATCATCATAATGACTCCCGATGATTCCCTAAACCATCATAACGACTCCCGATGATTTGCCGAATCATCGTAATGACTCAACTAACCCAGTTAAGTGTAATGCATGCATGATTTGCTAAGGTAGACTTATTATGTGACATCCGTCACTTTTTCATTATATTTTTATAAATTAATAATAATAATAATAATAATATTGATAATAAAAAAAAAATCAGATTATAATATAGATATATGTAGTCTTTTTTTTTTTAAACAAACCATCCTTAACCATAACCAAACCATAGCCCAAACCCATTCCCTTTTCGGAGCCCAGTACTCGGCCCAACAGCAGAAAGCCCAGCCCACTTCCCCTCATCCCCCTTTCAGTTTAAACAAAAAAATAATAAAAGGTTGCCTCCCCCAGGACTCGAACCCGGGTAGCAAAGCCACACACACACGCGCCTTCACCAACTGAGCTACACACCATATTTGATTTAAAGCAGAACCTAATTATATTTATACCTTGCTTGCGTCTGCCTCCTTGCCTTCTTCCTGAAACGCGTGCAGCAGCAACAGCATTACACATTTCATTTCTTCAAACCTTTGACCCTTTGATTGAGTTATTAACTTTGGAAACTTTAATAATTAACAACCCTTAGTTGACCAATTAATTAACGCGTTGATTATCATCCAATTGATACCAAAATTATCAAGAACACGCGTGAACATTAACACTTGGTCAATCCTTACCATATCTACGATCCAGTGCTTAGCACTATAAATTGAATGTTCCCAAGCATCCACAACTTGCCAATCCTTCCTTCTCAATCTCTAATTTCTCTCAAAATCGTCTGTTCTTTAGCATTTTTGTTCGAGTCGACTTTTTGATTGACCGACCAATCGAGCTCGTAACTGCATTGTAAGTTAAATATTTTTGGTGGGTTTTGTTTGTCGGCACACACACAACAAAAACCCTAAGGTTAATCGGGTTAATGTTGTGTGGATTGTTTGATTGTAAGATCTAGGGCTCGTAATGATGAATTTGGGGAAGAACATGTAATCGCGTCTTATTATAAATATTTAACGTACAGAATCCAAACACAACCACAGGCCTAGACCAAGTGGTTGTGCTTGGTGACTCTGACCCGGCTGTCCCGAGTTCGAATCTCGGCATACACCATTTTTTTTCTCTTTTGTTGCTTTATAAGCTTTATATATATATATTAATTGTATTTTTTTATAAATTAATTTTTAAATACTAAAACACTTTTAAAAATTCTACAAAAATTATCTTGTGTTAATCTGATATAAATGCTTCACCTACAATTTTTAGTTTTCAAAAATTCATTTATTTAATATATTTAATAATTAAATCAATTTTATTCTATTATATTTATAAAATTCCATTAAAATATCAAAACAATCTTATTAATTTCCACAATAATTATCCTAAGTTTTTATAACATTAAACTTATCAGAAATCATTTTTATTTCTGAAAAATCATTTATTTAGTATTTTTAATCAATTTTTGTTATTTTTAAACATAAATAATTCATAATAAATTCATTTTTCAATATTTTTGTACCAAAATTTTACATAAATTATTTCTATTCATTTGGAACTGAAATACAATTTTTAATTCAGAAATTCTTTGATTTTAATATTTTTAGATATTAAAGTCATATTTTGACAATTTGAAATAATTAGATTAAATATTCTATTTTCAAGAAAATAATTTTATAAAAATTATTTTCATACTTAAAACTTATGTTGTGACTATATTCAACTTAAAATTTTACAAAGAGACTTTTATTTATTTATTCATTAAATTTCTTATATTTAATAAACAATTTGTTTAATAAACAAATAAACATTTATCCCCAATTCGAAGCCCTAGAAATACATATATCCTAGAGTTATTTCCCTTACACATTATCGAATACTTTAGGTTGATCATTTGGGAGTAATCTCAATTCATATTTCGTTGTCCAAGTCCAATTTCAAGTTATTACGTGAACTGTGAGTATTCCTACCCCTTTTTGCTTTTATACATTTTTGGGGTGTTACATGTACACTATTACAAATTTCAAATACAAGTTTACATTTTTACAATACAATTCTAGTACTATGTGCATTGTTTACAACGTGCTTTATGCTTAGACATTACATGTGGATTACATTTGTACTTAGTGAAATCATTAACATGGTACAAGCCGACCTTAACATTGGATAGCGCTATTTGGATTGACACCCCGCCTAGATTGATTCTCCCCCTTTTTCATCGGAGAATCCGTGGCCAGTGTTAAGTTATCATCCATTTATTGGTTGAGTACACTACAGTTCATACAGTACATTATACAGTCACAGGGTTGATTTCGCTCATTTGTTTGATACATGGTTTACATATTCGCACTGTAGCTTGCACTTGAATTGTATAACTTTTTAACCTACTATATATATCAAATCTAGGAATGCTCACCAACATTTCATATGTTGACCAAACCTATTTTTGTACATGTTTCAGGTGCAGTTTGATCTAGTGCTTTAGCAAGAGACATTTAGTGTTCTATTTCAATTCAGTTATTTCAATATTTACATTTCATTTAGACAATGTAATTTCCATTTCCATGTAAGACAATTTTGATTATTCAATAATATTTACATTTTAGTACCATGAGCTTTTGAACAATCGTCACTACGTGGCACCTCGATGATTCCGCCATCGGTTGGGGTGTTACAGATTGGTATCAGAGCCATGGTTATAGGGAACTAGGTTATTAGATAAAAAGGCCTAGACTATAACCGAATTTCAACTTTCATGCATTATATTTCCTGAATTTCCCTACCCCTCATTTCTCCCTACTTTCCTCCTCCTATCTTTCCCTTCTTCCCTCTCCCTATTCTTCTTATCTTTCATCATGGTGCATAGAGATGGTGTCCTACAAAGAGTGGAAAGCTTACATCATCATGGAATGGGAACAATACCTTTTATGAAGACACTCTTAGATATAATAACTACTCTTATTGTTACTCCTTCGAAGTTGTTGAACTTTAATGAGTGTGATAAGGACACGTGCAATCTGGAAGGGTGGACGCCTGTACCCTGGGTTTTCTGGCATAGGCAAGCATAGCGCATAAATCCATTTACGGACCTGTTATGCTTACCTGGGGATTCCTGGAGTGAGTGTCCACTTATAGGCTAAAGCATGACTTCTTTGATCACCATTGGGTTCAATTCCTTTGAAAAGTCAACGTCCTTGTTGAGCTTTACAGCTAGACAAGGGCACTCCAAGCATTTTGTATAAGTTTTTCCAATAATACTCTCTCGTTTCATATACAAAATCCTATATATCATGATTTTCATATATTTCTTACAAGTCATACTTTCATAATCATTTGTACAGTTATACACTCACATTTTCTAATCTCATGATTATTCATTGACTACCTCATAGATGTCTACTCGCCGTATGCTCCGTGATGCCAGCCAACGCCCTGTTCGTGCTTCTGGACGACGTTCTGATCGTCGCCTCGCATCTTTAGTCGCCGAGCAAATTGCTGCAGTGATCCCAAACCTTGTCAGTGAGATGACCCAGAATAGTAACAGTGCCAACACAGGGAGTACGACTCAATTTCGTTGCACTTTCAAACACTTTAACTCCTGCAACCCCACAAAATTCACTGGTGAGGAGGGTGCTACTGGCCTCCTCCAATGGTTTGAAAGCATGGAGAGTACCTTTGTGAACAGTGAATGTCCTGATGAACTCCGCGTTCGCTATGCTACTAGTGTCCTTCAAAAGGGGGCGCTAACCTGGTGGAATGGCGAAAAACGCAATCGAGGAACGGATGTTGCTTTATCATTATCTTGGGCTGAAGTTAAGGAACTCATGATCGCCAAATTCTGCCCTAGGAACGAAATCAGGAAACTAGAGGAAGAGTTCTATGGGTTGGAACAAGACAGTGGTGAGAATCTAGCGTATAATACTCGATATCACGAACTTAGCATACTGGTTCCACACATGGTCACCCCAGTCTCTCGAGCAATCGAAAAATATATCGAGGGATTACCTGACCTGATTCAAGACGTTGTCACTGGAGGCAAAGCCACTACGGTAGAAGAAGCCATCCAACTTGCAGCCACATTAACAGACAAACACGTAAGGAAAGGAAACTTAGTTAGGAAGGGCACCAAGACACCTACTGAGAAAACCACCAATGTTGTTGAACAACCTAAGACTGTTTTAGCGAAGGCCGCCACTACTGCTCTGAACTCTAGGAAACGAATGGGCGATAATCAGAATCATGCTGTTGTGGATCCTGTGACTCAACCTCCTATCAAGAAAGCCTACACGGGAATCCACCCTCAATGCAACACTTGCAAGTATCATCACCCTACAAATCTTCCATGTCGTCAATGCACTAGATGTGGAAGGTTTGGACACTTTGTCACTACTTGTCGAGTAATGGTTGGGACACAGGGTAATCATCAAACAGCTGCTCAGAACCCACTACAGATTACTAACGGTCGGGCATGTTATCATTGTAGAGACCCTAATCACATGCTACCTCAATGTCCCAAATTGAACAATGTAAACCTGGTGGCACATGGACAAGCTTTCAATATCAATACCAACGAAACAACTGATCAGGATGACGTTAATCCCACTGGTTAAGCCATGGATGAAATCTTCCCAAGACTCGAGAATCCAATACTTGTGTTTTCATTTTCATAATTCTATTTTGTATCAAATTTTGTCGCACTCATCTAGAAATTTCCTTGCATACTATTGTGTACGAACACAGATTGGAAATTTATCGTATTCGGATTACGTTTATTTTATATCATATAAGTTTCAGACTCTACCTTACATTTTATTGAAACATTTGGACTCGATACTTGATCCTACAGAGCTTTTCTAAAAACATTATTGACTATTACATGAAACTTGATTTTTCCTTAACTTGACTATTCATTGAACATCTAATTATTCATAAACATTTAATTATTCATGATAACACTTACACTTAATGGTTGTAGTACTTACAAACTTGCTTGCATAAACATGCTATCAATTTGCAATCTATGTGAATAATAATTGCTGCACTTAATAGAGGTCATCATGCCTTTTTCAACAGTCGGGAGAGGCCCTACAACCTGCTCCACGACTGGTGGAGGCTATCGAACATACTCAACGATTGGTAGAGGTCGCTATGCCTTTTCAAACAGTCGGGAGAGGCCCTACAACCTACTCCACGGCTGGTGGAGGCTATCGAACCTGCTCAACAATCGGTGGGGTCATAGAAGGACGCAAAACCTTAATGTAAGGTAAATTGATGATTCCGGTCCGGAACGTAATCATGAATTTACAGGTACATTAGAGTAGTGTGAAATTCTATTAGAGTTTTTGGTAGGCATCCAGTACGTTTTCAAGGTATCAAAGGTGTGGTGGGTTAGCTGCGGTACACCCTGTATACAAACACTAATGATGCACTGAAAGTGAGACTGGAAGTCGGACCAAGAACAAACTCCGTTTACTTGGTAGTTCATTTATAGTTAATCAACTCGTACATTTATTTTAGGATTCCTGAACTTGCAATTTAAGTGTCTTACTACATTCTTATTTTTCTTATTATTCGACACGAACCTAATCCAAATCCTTAACTCACATTTATCAAACCTCTTATCCAAATCATTCAAATTTTCCAAACCACAGTTATCTTAATTTTTACTCAAAGCATCCATAACCCTATGTTTCTAATAACTTCGGGACGAAGTTTCTAAAAGTAGGGGATGCTGTGACATCCGTCACTTTTTCATTATATTTTTATAAATTAATAATAATAATAATAATATTGATAATAATAAAAAAAAAATCAGATTATAATATAGATATATGTAGTCTTTTTTTTTTTTAACAAACCATCCTTAACCATAACCAAACCATAGCCCAAACCCATTCCCTTTTCGGAGCCCAGTACTCGGCCCAACAGCAGAAAGCCCAGCCCACTTCCCCTCCCCCCCCCCCTTTCAGTTTAAACAAAAAAATAATAAAAGGTTGCCTCCCCCAGGACTCGAACCCGGGTAGCAAAGCCACACACACACGCGCCTTCACCAACTGAGCTACACACCATATTTGATTTAAAGCAGAACCTAATTATATTTATACCTTGCTTGCGTCTGCCTCCTTCCCTTCTTCCTGAAACGCGCGCAGCAGCAACAGCATTACACATTTCATTTCTTCAAACCTTTGACCCTTTTATTGAGTTATTAACTTTGGAAACTTTAATAATTAACAACCCTTAGTTGACCAATTAATTAACGCGTTGATTATCATCCAATTGATACCAAAATTATCAAGAACACGCGTGAACATTAACACTTGGTCAATCCTTACCATATCTACGATCCAGTGCTTAGCACTATAAATTGAACGTTCCCAAGCATCCACAACTTGCCAATCCTTCCTTCTCAATCTCTAATTTCTCTCAAAATCGTCTGTTCTTTAGCATTTTTGTTCGAGTCGACTTTTTGATTGACCGACCAATCGAGCTCGTAACTGCATTGTAAGTTAAATATTTTTGGTGGGTTTTGTTTGTCGGCACACACACAACAAAAACCCTAAGGTTAATCGGGTTAATGTTGTGTGGATTGTTTGATTGTAAGATCTAGGGCTCGTAATGATGAATTTGGGGAAGAACATGTAATCGCGTCTTATTATAAATATTTAACGTACAGAATCCAAACACAACCACAGGCCTAGACCAAGTGGTTGTGCTTGGTGACTCTGACCCGGCTGTCCCGAGTTCGAATCTCGGCATACACCATTTTTTTTCTCTTTTGTTGCTTTATAAGCTTTTATATATATATATTAATTGTATTTTTTTATAAATTAATTTTTAAATACTAAAACACTTTTAAAAATTCTACAAAAATTATCTTGTGTTAATCTGATATAAATGCTTCACCTACAATTTTTAGTTTTCAAAAATTCATTTATTTAATATATTTAATAATTAAATCAATTTTATTCTATTATATTTATAAAATTCCATTAAAATATCAAAACAATCTTATTAATTTCCACAATAATTATCCTAAGTTTTTATAACATTAAACTTATCAGAAATCATTTTTATTTCTGAAAAATCATTTATTTAGTATTTTTAATCAATTTTTGTTATTTTTAAACATAAATAATTCATAATAAATTCATTTTTCAATATTTTTGTACCAAAATTTTACATAAATTATTTCTATTCATTTGGAACTGAAATACAATTTTTAATTCAGAAATTCTTTGATTTTAATATTTTTAGATATTAAAGTCATATTTTGACAATTTGAAATAATTAGATTAAATATTCTATTTTCAAGAAAATAATTTTATAAAAATTATTTTCATACTTAAAACCTTATGTTGTGACTATATTCAACTTAAAATTTTACAAAGAGACTTTTATTTATTTATTCATTAAATTTCTTATATTTAATAAACAATTTGTTTAATAAACAAATAAACATTTATCCCCAATTCGAAGCCCTAGAAATACATATATCCTAGAGTTATTTCCCTTACACATTATCGAATACTTTAGGTTGATCATTTGGGAGTAATCTCAATTCATATTTCGTTGTCCAAGTCCAATTTCAAGTTATTACGTGAACTGTGAGTATTCCTACCCCTTTTTGCTTTTATACATTTTTGGGGTGTTACATGTACACTATTACAAATTTCAAATACAAGTTTACATTTTTACAATACAATTCTAGTACTATGTGCATTGTTTACAACGTGCTTTATGCTTAGACATTACATGTGGATTACATTTGTACTTAGTGAAATCATTAACATGGTACAAGCCGACCTTAACATTGGATAGCGCTATTTGGATTGACACCCCGCCTAGATTGATTCTCCCCCTTTTTCATCGGAGAATCCGTGGCCAGTGTTAAGTTATCATCCATTTATTGGTTGAGTACACTACAGTTCATACAGTACATTATACAGTCACAGGGTTGATTTCGCTCATTTGTTTGATACATGGTTTACATATTCGCACTGTAGCTTGCACTTGAATTGTATAACTTTTTAACCTACTATATATATCAAATCTAGGAATGCTCACCAACATTTCATATGTTGACCAAACCTATTTTTGTACATGTTTCAGGTGCAGTTTGATCTAGTGCTTTAGCAAGAGACATTTAGTGTTCTATTTCAATTCAGTTATTTCAATATTTACATTTCATTTAGACAATGTAATTTCCATTTCCATGTAAGACAATTTTGATTATTCAATAATATTTACATTTTAGTACCATGAGCTTTTGAACAATCGTCACTACGTGGCACCTCGATGATTCCGCCATCGGTTGGGGTGTTACATATTAGTTTGACAAAAGTTACTAACCTGAGTTTACCGAGTATCACAGGTTTATTTAATATAAAAAAACCGTATAAAATATAACTCAGATGAGGGGCTTTTAACTAACAATTTTGGCTTGTTAAATTTAGAGGGATTTCTGTCAACTTTTTGTATTGATTGTCAAAGAGTAAATTAAACACGTATGCATTGGGTCTTTTTCTAACGTTGAAGTTCTCATTTATGTCATGAAGTACAAAGTTTAATACATTTATGTCATTTTCTAATATTCGAGTTGTCATATAAGTTAAAGCTATCATTATAAAGTTATTACATTTGAGTCCTATCCGCTATAACATTTTTTGTAGTTATAATAATTTTGTTGTGATATTACAAGGTTGACTATAAAAATGTAAGAAAGTGTTTTGTATATGTATTAAGAAAAAAAATTATATTTGTTGTATAATGTATGACCATATGTAATAGAAGGAAGATTGGGGCGTTATTGGGGCAAAAAATGCCCCCACCCAAATTCAACATCACCCCCTCCAAGTGTTTTGGGGAGTTTTTTTAGCTCCATGAAAATTTCAACGGCGTGAATTTTTTGATGAACCAATGATATGCAAGCCCGAATGATTGGAAGGGCTTGAAAATTTTCACCTTACCACACTCTCTTCTTAATTTAAATCTCTTAGTGGCTCCGCATGTCACTTGTCAATTAATGCTCCATAAGACTTGAAATTTTCACCTTACAGTTACACATGTTCAATCATTCTATTAACAATAAAAGTTAAGTTGTCAAAAATATGAAGACCAGAAGACAAGAGCCTAAGATTCGTCATCTTCCTAGACAGGATCCGGGGTACTTTCAAGAGATAAGAAGGAGAAAACAATGGGAACAAGACAGAGTGAGGAACGGAAGCTATCAACGGGAGAAGGAATGGATCCCGGTGGTGAACAAGAAACAAGCGCAACAAGAGAAACGATTTCAGAAGAATGAAGAAAGATTCAGAAACACTACTACTTTTATGTGTCTAACCTTCCGGACGGCTGCTCGGGTGAACGGCTATGGAAAGCGTTTAGTCACTTCGAGTATCTCGATGACGTTTTTGTTCCGAAGAAAAAGGATGGTGCTGGTAATAGTTTTGGTTTCCTTGGATTCAGAGGTGTTGGTGACATCGATGACTGGCTTAAGGCGATCAAGAGTGTTAGCGTAAAAGGGCGGTGTTGGGAATCAATGTCGCTAAGTTCAATAGGGACGGGAGTAGAAATGTTACCCATCATCAGCCAAATAATGTATCAGTCTTTAACAGACTGGTGGAACCTGTAAGGCAGGAGGAAGATGTAGGTGGTCCGAGCAGTCACCATGACCATTCCAGGGTCACCGGCTCTTATAGGGCGGTTTTGAACAACGAAAAGGACCTTAGCCGCAAAGCGATTCCCATTGACTTGCCGCCTTTGGTGACTAACATGAAGAAAAGTTTGGAGATGAAATATCATATGGGAGAGGTCAAAGAATTTCATATGCTGGATAACATAAGTGTTCTGTTAAAAACATATGATGGTCTGGACATGGAGATGAAATATTTGGGAGGCTCTAAGGTTCTACTTTCTTTCGACAACAAGGAGATGGTTGTTGATTTCCTTACCTTGCAGCATGATTATTGGTCTAAATTCTTTTCTAGACTGTATATTTGGGATGGATGTGCTCCTGCTTTCGAGATATTGGCTTGGGTTAAGATTATTGGGATGCCTCTTTTTCTTTGGGATAAACAAGTGTTCAATAAAATTGGAGAAAGGTGTGGTAGTCTGATGTGCAAATCTACGGCCTCGGTTGATGATGTTTTGGCAGCCGATGATAAAGTTGTGATCGTGGTTAACTCGGTCCATCCTATCGATCAGTTGGTTGACCTCAAATGGTGTGACCAACGGTTCTCAGTCCGGGTTACTGAATACGATTCAAAATGGGTTCCGAGATTCGTCGCGGAGGAGGAAATTGGCAGACCTGCTCCGGCGATGCCTACTGTCAAGTCCATGGTGGTTAGGCTCCCAAAGGTGGTAGAAGAAGTTGAAAGGGTGGTTCATGGCTCTACGTGCATGGGGAATGTCATGAGTCCTCCTAGGACCCCGTGTGATGGAGGCGCACGTGCTACGAGTGTGTTTAATGTGCTTGGGAATGGGGACCACAACTTAGGGGGGTAACAATAATAATAATAGTATCAATGTTTCTGGGTCGGCCCATTTTGGTAGCATGGAGCCGGGTCTCTTATTTGTTACTATCAGGCCCAAGGACAAAAAGAAGAAAAAGAAGAATAGGGGAGCCCACTTATTTAAAACTCCTGATTTGAATCATGATGCTGAAGACGATCCCTTTGACCTTGAAGACATTATCCAGAGGACCGCACTCGATGAAGTCCATCCAGCTTAGGAGATTGATCAGGAGATTGAAGCAGTTGAGTGTGAACCCAAAAATGATGACTGCAGTTTATCGCAGCCCTCGAATAACTCGGCCAGCTAAAGGGATTTCGAAAATGAGGTTGATTGCACGGTTTTGTATGGATAAGGCTTGGGTATTGAGATGGAAGGTTTTAACAACCACGTCAGAAAAATGGTTCAAGGGGAAATGGAGCTAAATGGTTTCCAATGAATTTCCTTTCAGTTAACGTTTGGGGGGTGTCCGGGTTGGGTCCGGCGGTTGGTGTCGGAAAATAAAACCTCGTTTGTGGCTATTCAAGAGACCCATGTTGCAAATGCCCGGATTTACTTTTTAGAAAGATGTGGGGTCGTAATCCTTTGGAAGTGAATTCGGTTGACTCTATTGGGAGATCGGGGGTATTGCTTCGATGTGGGATCCGGGAGTGTTTTGAGTCAGATCTGGTAGGTAAGGACCAAAGTTTTTTTACTGGTTTCGGGGATGATTAAAGGCAGTCAGGACCGAATCAATATCGCTAATGTGTATGCTCCGAATGACTCGGTGATTTGGAGAGCGATTTGGGATTTGTTATTGGGGCTCAAACAGAACATGTCGGGGCTTTGGGTTATGCTTGGGGACTTTAACGATGTTAGACGCCTTGATGAAAGATTGAATTCGAGGTTCGACCCGACAGTTGTTGCGGTTTTTAATGATTGTATTCATCGAGTGGGGTTGTTGGAGTACAATATGTTGGGCGGTAGATACACGTTCATATCTGATAATTAGGAAATCAAATTCAGTAAGCTTGATCGGTTCTTGGTTTGCGATCAGTTTATTACACATGTTCTAAGTATTATTTGCTCAAAAATGAGGATTGAGATTATTGGCCTAAACACAACCTTTTGCAACTAGTTTGACTTTAACCATAGTGGCAACTCTCTAATCAACAAGGCAATATTGTCACCATATTAAGAGACATGATTATAGATATCATGCATGCTATTATTTCTCTGAAAATATATATCAAAATAAAGAAAATATGTCGGCTAACTTATAAATAAAATAAAATGAAGATAAGTATATAATTTATCAAAAATATATTTGTTAGACATTATATTTTATATAATTTTCTTCTATTTTATTATTTTTAATTTTAACTATTTGTTATAATTGCAAACTCGTATTTTAGTCTTTTAGACATATAATGACTATATTATTTTTTTCTATGCTCAAGCCCATACAATTTCCCTTTTCTTGTAGGAGACACTATTACATTCTATTTATCTAAATGTCGCATGTTGAAAAATAGTGAAAAAATCAATTAAAGTGTCATTTTAAACCTATTTCGATACTCTGGTGTTTATTAATAAATAAGAGCTGTCTCATCCCTATAAGTCCACATCGAATGGTCTTTACCAATTTATTATTTTTTGACAATTTCATTGGATGTGCAATGAATCTTGATACCAATTCCAAGTTTCATCAATATTCTGCTAACTTCATTTTAGCTTAATAGAAATATTTTAAAGTTTTATTTTATGAGGTTTTGCTTTAAAAGTGACAACAACTTGAATTACCTTTTGTTTTAAAATGGTTACTAATAAATCATTAAATCTTATATATAGTGAACTAATAATAGTATAGAATTAACTTTTATTCAAATGCAATATAAAATCTATTTTGATAACACTATTTGTTGTGGGCGTGGAAGAGGGTGTAGATGAACCACATCCGCGGTGAGGGCACCACAAACCACCATGATAGGGGTGTGGAGATGGTCACGGGCATTAGGGCGTTTGAAGATTTATTTATTTTTAATTATTAAATATCACAACTACACAATCATATTTAGTCACTTCAACTTAATAACATATTTCATCTCTGCACAACATATGTCATTGAGTGTAAAATGCGAAACCCCTCATCACTACATGACACTGTTTTTCACATTCATCATAACACATAGTTTAATATCTAGAAGGTCTAAAGGGTTATATAGATTAAACAAAAACAAAATTTAATCGCAAAATTAAGGTCTATCATGTGCCAAAGTAAATACTTTTTTTGTTTGAAAGGCTAAATTCATTCCAACAACAACCGAAAGCGAGTCCTCAAACAAGGACCGTAAGGAAACCAAAATTAGATCAATCCAAAAGGCAGCTTTCACCAATCATTCCAATATATACATTTGAATCTAGATCTATTTCGTATCCAAAAAAATGTGTTGAGATCTGAGGTTCACTTGTTATGATGTTTAATAAATGAAGCAATAAATGAATGATAAACAGATATAGAAAGTGCAGTGGAAAGTAAACTTTAAACCATAACAAATCAGAAGAAATGTTTTTCAACAAGTACTTTTATAAACCATAAAAGTTTAGCACATAGTATTACAATTCTCGCCCTCAGACCGATCACTCACAATTTTAGTTGTACAGAGAATGAGTGTGAAAGTGATGAATAAAATAGTACATGCACTATTCTATTTATAGACAAATACAAACTTTGGTGATCGATGATGACATGACAGCTACCTATGACAATGACATCTAAGTAGATTAATAATGGTTACAAACAACTGTTCTATTACAAGCACTGTTACATAAGTCAAACGTCTGTTTGAATCATGTGTTGAAGCATAAGTGTTGTTTGGCTTCAACAGTTCTTCACAACAAATGTTGCTTCAACAGCTGGTTCCAGATAAGTTGTTTCATCCTCAGCAATTTAGAGTCAGCATACCTTTAGGAGAATCTTGTATCGTAAGTGTTGTTTTATTGATAAGAGGTTTAGCATGTTTTGGCTTTCCACTTCATCTGTTCTTTTTTGTTTTATTGATAAGAGGTTTAGAATTTTTTAGGTCTGAAGAGTTTTTGGGTTGCAGAGTTATTTGTGATGAGTTTGGTGATGTGGGCCTGCCAATTATTCTTTTAAATTTATCACTTATAGTATCAGTGAAGAATTGCACTTGATAATTTGTTCGTTCCTGGACAAAGGAGTCTTCAAACTTTTTGTTGTCTTCCTCAGAGATCTGCTTCTGCCTTTTGTATTGTTTCTTGGCAGCAGCAATGGTGAGGTTAGATGTTGAGAGCAGACTATCAATTGTCAGGGTCTGTATGGGATGAGTTATCATCTTATCATCAGGGTAGATTGGTTTTCTAGGAAGTGTGGGATCCACCTTTCTTCTTTGTTCAAGAGAATTGTATGTGTCCATTAGCCTGTTTTCTGGTCATCTGGCTATTGATCTCATTTCACCATAGTCAGCTGCTACCAGCTCTTCTCTAACTCTTTTGAGCTTTAAAGCTCTGATGGGATCTAAACAATTGAATGTATATAACAACAAGTATGAAAAGAGATTCTCGGATATGAAATGGTATTTCAATTAAAATCCTTTCAAGGATTTTAGTTTAATAAAATCAATGTCTAAAATAGTGGGATCAACCCTTCTATTTATAGACCAGAAAGTACGTACAAGTTGATTTAAAAGCAATACTACAACAAGTTGTAGCATTGGTACTTGTACAAAGACTTTAACAAAAGCATTAAGTAATGTTATTGTACTAAACTCCTGGAACATAAGGGCGGTGGAAAGATTCCATTACAACTGCTGATGAGTGACAAACTACCGATGAGTAGTTTGTCTTCAGTAGTTCTTCAGTTGACTTGTCTGGTTTGACTTCAGAACTTCTAATCTTTTACTTTTCAGCACTTGATGTATTCTTTTCCAGTACTTTCATTCTTCTTCTTCATTAGTTCTATACTTAGCATATTTTGACAGAAATAGGAATTAGACTAAGGTTACCAAAAGGGGTTTTTTCAATCCTTTTTGTCTTTACAAAAGCACCATATTTAGAGAAAACACAATCTATAGCAAAAAAAAAAAAATACAATAATCAGAACTGAAAAACACAACGAACAAAACAAAAAAAAACACAATGAACAAACGAATATATCACAATGTAAAGACGAAATAACACATTGTGTTTTTTTCTGCTGCAAATTTATGTTTTTTTACTGTACTGTGCATTGTGTTTTTTTTCTGCATGAACAAAAACTCACTAAGAAAATTGTTTTTTTTTTTTCGTTTTTTGTATGCTCTGTGGTACTCGTTAGAAATATTATAAATCGCTTGTTAATTTTGTTTCTCACCCCTGTTCTATTGTTATAAATATAGAATATAGTTACATGTATATGTATAGATATGTGTGTGTTATAAATATAAGGTTGAAACTCGGTAGATCATTTGATAGCGCTCGGGTGGTTGTGAAGCTTGTAAATTAATCATTTTGGACTTTTGGTGGTTATTTAATCTTGTGGTCACTTGTTATCAAGTATGGACTAGTAATTTGGATAAATCACTTTGAATATTTTTTATGTTAAAAAATTTCAAGTTTGCGTGAGTTTTGAAAACAATACACTGAGTCTTGGCTGAGTACGAATCGAATTACGAGTTGTATGCGAATTCGAATTTCTCGAATCCAATTCGAATACGAGTTCTTGACTAAAATTCGTGTAATTCGATTCGATATATTAAAATATTTGAAATTTGATTCGTTGAACGCCCCTGATTGATTAACTATAATAATAATTTTGTGATTATAAAATAATATAACAATTTAGTTGTTGAATTATAAATTGGATTTTTGTTAGGGGGTGGTGGGCTGGTGCCTAGTGGGTTCGAAGGGGTGTTGCATCAGAGGCAGGGGCAGCTATGGCCGGCGCGTCCTTGTTCAAAGTATGTCAACGGTTCCTGAATTTCAACTCATGCTGTTTAAATATATACACAAATAAAAATAAAAGAGATGTTCATAAAATAGTAATGAAATACATGTGTAGTACTTTAAGAAAAAGCAAATCAGTGTGTGTTTTTTCGATGTGAAATTATTCATTTGATTGAGTTTATGGGAGGTTGTTAGGGTGTTCAGGGAAGACCCACGGCTATGACCTGTTTTATTTAGGGACACATTTTTTTTATAAAATTCTTATATACATATGTTATATACGTGTGTACACGTATATTTTTTTTAATAACAAACATATCTTAAATTTATTGAAAACTTATTTAAAACTTAAAAAGTTTATTCGCTCATTTATAAGCATTATATTAATTTAAAATTCAAAACTTAAGCTCTAAAGGGGCAAAGAGCATATTTTTTATTGGTTTGAATAGAGCAAGTAAATTTTCAGTGCGTAGCATATGATTTCAAATAAAACATTTCTACTGGAATGTATGTTGTGCATTGTCAAATTTCAACTCGTTATATTAAAATTTTTTTTTGATAAAAATGTAAATAAATACACGTTCAATTAGGGATGGCAATGGGTCGGGTTTGGGACGGGTTTAGGTAATCCCAACCCCATACCCGATTAGGCATGCTTGTCCCAAACCCGGCCCAAAACCCGTCGGGTTTGTATCGGGTAATTACCCATCGGGTATCGGGTAAACCCATCAATTTTTAAAACTTACCTATTGAGTATATCCGACCAAAGACCCGACGGGTATCTATTAGGTAACTATTAAGCAAATACATTTACCATTATTAAATATATATGTAAATGATTACAATGTATAAATATAAAATACTTAAATCTTATAAAAACACTCAAAGACATAGATAACAAATAGTATATACTAATTTTTGGTAATTTTTAGTACAAGATGACAGTCTAGATGAACAATTTGATATATTAAGCATACATATTTAAAAACATATACTAGAAATTATATTGGGTATCTAATCGGGTAAACGGGTATACTTTATCGGGTAATCGGGTCGGGTAAACAGGTATATCATCAAATCCCAAACCCGTTCCAAACCTGCGAAAAAAATAAAAACTAATCCCATACCCGGACCCATACCCGATTACCTAACCCCAAACCCGTCCTAAATGTATCGGGTTTCGGGTTTCGGGTTTACCCATCGAGTTCGGGTTTGATTGCCATCCCTACGTTCAATTAAAGAAAACGTAAATACCATAACAAATCAACGTGTTTTCACTGCTATATAAACTAACTCAGTCGGTTGAATTTTAGTATTTTACATATGTAAGTCTCTGAATTTATTAAACTCATATAAATTCGTTATATCAAAAGTGAATGTTTTCTTTTTACTTTATGCAGGTTCAGATTTACGTAGCGAGCTATGATTTTACAGAACCCACTGAGTATCGAATTTTAATGGAGAGAGAGCGTGTGTGTATACAAAAATAGTGAATGAACCCATAAATAAATTTGAAGTGAGCATGCAAGGGGCACCACTTAGCTACCCCTTGCGAGTTAGGACGGGTATTGCGGCTACACCACCGCATGCACATCAGGTAGTGGTGGAGGGTAGCAGTCGCCAAGCCGAGTAATGAACATGTAAAAGTGTGTGTGTGACTATTGAAAGTGAAAGTGATGAGGCAGTTAGGGTGTGGAAGGTTAAGTGATAGAAAAGGGGTGTTAAGGGGATGGCGTGAAGCAAATAACGAGTGTGAGAGAAGGAAGGGGTGGTAGGCCCTATAAAACCAACCAATGAGATAATGGTAAAATTATACTTAACTAGCACTTTTAATTCAAAATTTTGAATGATCTAAATGTTTAAAAAAAATTAAATTTTTGAATTTAAGTTAATATTGGTAACAATGACACCTACTTATTATCTTTAAATTATAGATTTCCTAATATATTTAAATTATAACAGTTAATAACTTTGGTAAAAAAATTCTTAAACCAGTTACAAGTTAAAAGTAAAATTTAAAATACTATAATTTGAAATTATAGATTTTGATTAAACTTTAAAAATATTGTGAATACTAAATTTTCCATTTAAGTATTTAATATTAAATTTTAATGCCTATCATTTTGATTTTTAACATTTGGTTAATATTAAAAAAAATCAAAATTTGGAATTTAAGATAATCATGGTAACGTTTAAACTTAATTATACAATTAAGACATTTAATTCAAATTTTGAATGATTTGAATCTTTTAAAAAATATCAATTTTTTTAATTTAAGTTAATAATGGTAACAATTACACCCACTTATTACATTTAAATTAGATATTTCCTAATATTTTTAAAATTTAACAAATAATAATTTTGTTTATAAATTTCTGAATCAAGTAAAAATTCAAATTTTGAATACTAGAATTTTAAATGATAGATATCGGCTAAACTTTAAAATTACTCGAATATTAAATGTTGTATTTAAGTATATAATTTCATATTTTAATATCTATAATTTTAATTTTTAAATTATTGTTAACAATATAAAATTTGTAAATTTTGAATTTTAGATATTAATAGTAACAATTTGACTTAATTAAACTATTTAATTCAAATTCTGAATGATCTAAATATTCCAAAAAAATCAAACTTTTGAATTTAAGTTAATAATGATAACAATTAACATTTTTAGTTATAAATTTATCAAATTAGTTACAACTGTAATGGCAAATTAATTTTTTTTTCCTAATCCCAATTCAAATCATTACATATATGTGTGTGTGTGTGTGTGTATATATATATATCGGTTTAGAATTATTTATCATTTGATTCATTCATATAGATCGCAATTCTAAATGAATATAAAGACATTTCAAGCATAATTATTTAAACATTTGGTTTTGAAAGTTGTTCTCTAACTTTTTCTCCATTTCCACATAAGTAAAACATTTTTTAACCATTTTTATAATAGAGTTTCATGGTTGTTTATTAAGTTTATTGTGGTTGTACTCAAGTGAAATACTCCTTCGTATGTATAACTATATATGTTGTAAATGTATACACATATATATCTGGTATTTGTTTAAAAAACAAAAATGTTTTTAAAATACAATAAAAACATAAAAACTTTCAATCGAAGACAGTTTCTTTTTATGGTACTTGCATTTCTAAGTTTTATAAAATATATAACTAATAGCTTATTATCTTTGTCCAACTTCAAAATAATGCATAACAAATTAGCATAAAAGTTGCATATTTAAAGTCGATATTACACACATTTCTTCCTACAATAAAAATTCTTTCTCACGTCATATGTAGTAAAATGAGCTCACTTGCATTTTGTTTAATAACTTAAAATGTCATTTTAATTTGTTTTTTTTTTGGCAAGTTGTTTGTGGTGGTTGACTTTGACTCGAAGTAGATTATTGCCTTGAATTAGATTTTTTTTAATATATTCATCGCTCATACCATTTTTATTTTCCAGTTAGATTATTTACTTTTTTTGCCTCAAATATAAACAGAATACGTCTAATTGATCTAAGTATCAATCGAAAAGTGACGCTTTAATTGATAATTTGTTACAACTTTAATTAATCAATGTAAAAAGGTAATTTAAACTTTAAACCACATTTTTTAATTTAATAATTCAACTTATATTGAATTTGTGTTTTATTCTAGGTGACCTAAAACGAACACCATTATCTAACATTTCAAATGGTAGTGGAATTATATGTTGTTGTTTTTTCTGACTTATGAAATTTATTTTATTTTTTTGAACAAAAAACTTCATTAAAACACGGACAAGTCCTCAAATCAAGGACCCCCGGAAAACCTTACACAAGATACAATGGATATTTCACCCACTTATTCCAATCCACATTTTTAAATCTAGTTCTATGTTTAAGCCAAAAAAAAAAAAAAAATTAAAGCCTTCACAGTCGCTACAATCTCTAAAACACCCGGCATCGAGTTTTGGAACACCTTTTTGTTTCGTTCTTTCCAAATCGCCCAACACGTAACCATCACAATACCTTTCACAATTTTCCTCTCCCATTTTGACTTAAACGAAATACCTTCCAATCCCACCAAATCCAAAACCGAAGCCATATTCAAACCGTTCAGCCTACACCAATTCCAAATCTTACTTCATACACCAAAAGAGAAACCACAATCCACCATAAGATGATGGGCAGTCTCTTTAACAGTCGAACATTAAGGACAAGATGTTTAATTTTATTTTAACTATTGATTACGTTCATGATTAATTTTTCTATATGAATATTTAACTTTTTTGTTAATGTGTTCATGTGTTTTGTATTTACTTAATATTTAAAGTATATATTTAAAAAATAAACCAATAATATCAAGACGTCAACCAGGTTACTTGTAAAAGTTCACTACTTGCAAAGTGTCATACATAAAACATTAAAGAAGAGAATGACAAACTCAAAAAGAGTTGTAAACAAGTACGGTCTAAGGTTAATACATCAACGTACATTGTATCACTTTTCTTTTAAATCCAGATTCTCAGGCCACCTTTTTACATTTAAAAATAGCTGCCGCCGACTAATCAGGAAAAAAAAATGACGGTTATCCATTCTCTTTATTTTTTTTTTTATCATCCTTAAACCTTAATCCCACCGACATTTTTAAACCAATATTTTTAAGTACTTTTATTCAAACATTAGAATATACTGGTTTAATGATTGTAATATATATAAATATATTACGAAACGAGCTATTTTCTTTAATGTGTTATACCTTTATAGCTGGTAAGAGAAAAACCATGTCTCTAGTTATATATGTATCTATTTTTGCTCGTGTATGATTCATTTCTTTCAATGCATACGTAAATGTTTTTTATACAAGTGTCAACAACTTTTGTATCTGTTTTTTCAAGTAAAAAAAAAAAATTTGTCTATTTGGTGTTAGCTAACGGCCAAAAATTCAATATATGTGATATCGTAAATGTAAGTCGATACTAGGGGATATCAGACACATTTACGTAGTGTTGCAAAACTTGGTTTAGGCTTGTACTCGGTGACCTACCCTGGAGCGAGTACTCGGCCTAATCGGGGGAGTACTCTAGGGTTAAATTGGCATATGCGGGGAGTACTCGGCCTAATCGAAGGAGTACTCGGGGGGTTAAATCGGTCTATGCGGGGAGTACTCGGCCTAATCGGGGGAGTACTCGGGGGTTAAATCGGCCTATGCGGGGAGTACTCGGCCAACTCGGCTATACAGAGGCGTAGCTTTTAAAGGGCGGCCGACCCCCCGAATTTTCGCTCAGAAGTTCCGATTATATAGTATTCGTATATAAATTTTTTGGTATATAAGGTTTCGACCCCCCGAAACTAGTGAATTCCGACACCGTGAAGTTTCGAGTCAAGCTTCGCCACTGCGGCTATACTCGACGACCTACCCTGAAGCGAGTACTTGAGGAGTAATCGGTCAACCTGGCCTTGTTTTGCAACACTGCATTATGTGTACTCGAACATATGTTAAAAAATAACAAAATGCCTGTATAATGTATTTATAAAGGCCTGAATCATATCATAGATCGATAAAAACAATTATACATAGAGAAAGATTAAAATGTCTAGGAGGTATAGGAGGTATAGGAGGTATCTCATATCACAAGAGCAATTGTTACTCGTGATTGTTTCATAATTCGTGATGTAAATATAAATTATATATAATAGTAATAATAATAATTATTATTATAATATGGTTATTATTATTTCACCCATACACCCACTTTGATGGAGCAATAATTATACACAGCTAGAAATTGTGTGGAATTCACGTGCCAGCAAGTCATATTCATTCTCCTTCAACGTATCTTACCATTGTCTAGTGTCAACTCTGTATTCACACACACAGACAAAACCCCCCTTTAAACCAACAAATGCATGAACCCAACAGTACACATGACCCCTAATCCCCTATATATACCACACCACATACGCACATATCACCACAACATTCACCACCACCACAACACTCACTCGTCAATCACACAACCATAATCCACCACAATGCCTTCTCAACCCCTCATTCAAATCATCTCCAAATCCACAATCCTACCCGCCTCGAAATCCGCAATCCCGGACCTCAAACTATCCGTATCCGACCTCCCTATGCTCTCTTGCCACTACATTCAAAAGGGAAACCTATACACCCGACCTTCGGTAGACTTTTTATTTAATCTCAAACGCGGTCTCTCTCAAGTTCTCACTTACTTTCCTCCTTTGGCGGGCCGTCTGGTCACTTACCCAGACGGCCACGTCTACATCACATGCAATGATTTAGGAGTAGAATTTGTTCACGCGACCGCCATCCATTTATCAATCAATGACATCACTTCTCCCACTCACGTACCTGATTCTGTCAAACGCTTTTTCACGTTTGACAGAATGGTAAGCTACGACGGTCACTTCAACCCCTTGTTAGGGGTTCAAGTGACCGAGCTCAACGACGGCGTGTTTATTGGGTTCTCAGTTAACCACGCCGTCGTTGATGGCACTTCCTTATGGCATTTTATCAATGCCTTTGCCGAGCATTGTAGAGAGGCGAATTGTGCAGCGAAACGCCCGTGTTACGTTCGTAACTCGATATTAATCTCGTCTGCGCGTCTAAACCTCCCAGCAGATGGACCGAAAGTAACGTTTGACGAACACGCGCCACTTAATGAGCGGATTTTTAGTTTCAGTAGAGAAGCTGTTTTGAAATTGAAAGCAAGAGTTAACAATCCGATGCTTATGAGTTTTTACACTGACGATGAGATTAATGTCGTTAAGTTAATCGGAAAACAGATGAATGATAATGAGAAAGTGACGGCGTTAATTAATAATTTGTTACGAAACGCGGTCGTTTTGAAAACAGAACCGGAGATTTCGTCGTTTCAGTCGCTATGCGCGTTGTTATGGCGCGCGGTGACACGGGCGCGAAAGTTTCCGAGTTCCAAAACGACAACGTTTCGGATGGCGGTGAACTGTCGGCACAGGTTAAAACCGGAACTCGAATCGAATTATTTCGGGAACGCGATACAAAGCATTCCGACTTATGCGACCGCGGGTGAGGTGTTGTCGAATGACCTTAAATGGTGCGCGGAACAGCTGAATAAAAATGTGTTATCGCACGACGACACAATGGTGTGTCGCTTCGTGAAGAATTGGGAGAGCGATCCGCGGTGTTTTCCATTAGGGAATTTCGACGGGGCAATGCTGACAATGGGGAGTTCACCGCGGTTTCCTATGTTTGATAATGATTTCGGGTGGGGGAAGCCAGTGGCGGTTAGGAGTGGGCGGGCGAATAAGTTTGATGGGAAGATTTCAGCGTTTCCGGGGCGGGAAGGTGGCGGGAGTGTGGATTTGGAGGTGGTGTTGTCGCCAGAGACGATGGCGGGTATTGAATCGGATCCGGAGTTCATGCAATATGTTTCGGGTGGTTGTTGACGACTTGTCAGTTTATGAAATAGAGGTGTTGAATAAGGTTTTGTCTTTTTAAATAGTGAGAGTAATTCCTAGTGGTGGAAAAAATTGTAATTTAGTATTAGATTTAGAGTGTATGAATTTTCATTTTAAAAAGTATTTAGATTACAATATCCTAGTCTAATGTAATTTAGGAAATTCTAATGAAGAAAATCCAAATTCTGAAACCTTTTTTTAACAATGATTTTAAATCCGTTTTTGACGGGGTTCGAATTTAAACATTCCAAAATGAATTGGAAATTGTTGGAATTGGAATCTTAAATCTTTTATTATTGTGTTTGGTTGGTCAATAAATTGGAATCTATCACCCTTGCCCCCACGACCCACACTGTTGCGACCCGTACCAGCCTGAACCGTTTCGACTCGTACCGTTCCGACTCGAACTGTTTCGACCTCTACCGTTCCGACCCGTACCCCTCAAACCGAAATTTTTTGACCTCCACCGTTTTGGAGTGCGCCGAAACGACACATGTCAATACGGTACGGGTCGAAACGGTTCAGGCCGGTACGAGTCGAAACAGTACATGTCGAAACAGTACGGGTCGGAACAGTACTGATCGAAACGGTTCGGGTCGGAATGGTACGGGTTGAAACAGTGCATGTCGGAATGGTACCGGTCAAAACGAAACCGGTTGAAACTGGTGTGGTCCAAAACATTTCGGGTCGAAAAGGTACCAAGTTAAACGGTACCGGTTGAAACTGGTATGGTCCAAAACGTTTTGGGTCGAAACTGGTACGGTCCAAAACGGTACCGGATGAAACGGTACAGGTCAAAACTGATACGGTTCAAAACGGTTCAGGTCAAAACAGTACCGGGTAAAACGGTAACGGTCGAAACTGGTACGGTCCAAAACGGTTCAAGTCGAAACGGTACCGTTTGAAACTGGTACAGTCCAAATCGGTTTGGATCGAAACGACGTTAACCGATTGAAGATTCCAATAAATTGACTTAAATTCATGCTAATGTTGGAAGGATTTTGAATTCCCTTAGTTAAAGGAATTCATACCAAATTCCAATTCCTTTGTTAACCAAACACATCAAGATTGGAATTGAAATTTCAATTCCAACAAATTCAATGAACCAAACATCTCAAGAGTTGGAAATCAAATTTCAATTTCTTTGAATTCCATTCAATTCATGCGAACCAAACACACCCGAAAGTCTATCCATTGTGGGAAAGTGCCCTCTCCAAATGGAAGGTTTTGATTGGTTGCCCCACATGCATCCACATCTCCTCTCCCTTTAATGCTCGTTAACCCACTCACGCCTCACCCTTGGCGCCCTCCTTAGCACCCACGACGCGGTGTTAGGAACTCAAAACGTGCTAATGTAGCGGTGGGCATTAACACACAAAACTGTAACCATGGTGTTCTGGTAGGCTTTTAGTCTCTAACACTCCCTGTATTATTTATATAAAGTTCTTTCGCCGTTAAAAGAACATATATCGTGTCACTCGTTTTATTGAACTGCATATATTTGATATACTTGATCGTGGTTAAGATGTCATGTCGTGGTATTTGTGTTATTAAATTAATTTTAATTTTGCTAAACGTGTCGTGTAATCCGTCTATTAATCATGTATGTGCGAACATCTGATAATAAGTCATAAAAGACATGTTTAGTTAAAAATGTAATGTTGGTGCAATAGATGTGTAAACCTGTTGTGTCAATATGGTTAGGGTTGTTTAGTTCATGGAATGTTTCATAAAGGAATTAGAAATGGAATTTGAATTGAAATTTTAATGGAATTCCTTAGAAAATGATGAGATATTTGGTTGGTGAATTTTATTTATGGAATTGGAATATAAAAAAGACAAAAGACAAAATTACCCATTAAAATAAAACAACCCAAAAAATGTGTAATCAATTGTCTACATCCAGTGTTTTTTTTCTAAGATGGAGCTTATAGAATGAAAATCGAACTCAACTATATATTTTTTTCAAATTTTATTTTTGTTTCTGCTATTTCATTTATCTAGGCAATGATTTATTTAGTATAAAAATAGAGTGGGAATAACATTAGCCGTTCAAAAAAAATAAACTATATCTTCATGCAAAATAAACGATACTAGTAGTTTCTCAAACAGATTGAGAACATTATACTTTAAGTCTCAAACAGATTCCAGCCACTGCAGAAGAAGTTTCTGAATTGACCCAGTTAAAGTTAGCGCTGCTATAGGTTGTGTTCTCAGGGGCTGCTGACAAATGGAAGTGGTACGGCACCGGTTCTGGGAAGTATTGTGTTGCAGAATTTAAAAACCACATTATTAAGGAGAGGGGTGCGCATAGAGTGTATAATATGAAGTGGATAGCTTGGGTTCCTTTGAAGGTTAAAGTGTTCACATGAAGGGCGGAGATGTATCGCATTCCGACTAGAATGGCGTTGGTTAGAAGGAAAATTAATGTTTCAGATGTTACGTGTGTTTTATGCGGTGTGGATGAAGAGAGTGCGCTTCATATTTTCACAGGTTGCGATTTTCTTTTGGGGTTTGGTCTCTCATTGGAAATTGGTGTAGGATTGGTCCTATCTACGCCTTTGATATTAAAGACTTGCTTAATCTTAGTAATGATAGAACGAAAAAAGATGTATATTTGGAGTGGGTTCATAACAAAAATAAAGTAAAATGTATGTATAGGTTTGTTAAAAAAACATATAATAATTTGAAATGTGAATATGCGTAAATTTAATATGGACGACTTTTCATTTTTCTTTAAATAGTTTAAATACACTTTATTATTATTATAATAATAATAATAATAATAATAATAATAATAATAATAATCTATATGTTAAAAAGATTATTTATTCATAATAGGATTTGTTGAATATTCTAGCTATATTATTTGGCTTTGTTAAGTGTTATAAACCATCATTGTTGTTGAAAAGTCGTTTTAAAATTCATTTTAAGCTGTTCTGAAAGAAAAAAATTGTTGTTGAAAAAGTTCGATAAAAAATATAAGCAATAGTTTTCATATTGTTCTAGCTATTCAAAATTTTAACCTTGTTAAAGTGAAATCGAATTAAAATTTGAAAATAGTCTCAAATTCAACAATTCTTACCAGGTTTGGTTTTGGGTTAATTAAACCGAATTACATAATTAACATATAAGATAAACAATAATTGCATGAAGTATTTAGAGTTAACTGCAATTTGAGTCCTTGTGGTTTACTGGAGCTGGCACCTTGCACCCATTTTCGAAACCTTTTGCACCCTGAGCTACTATGCTTGTATTTTCTTGCATTTTGAGCCCAACCGTTAAGTCTCCATCCACTTAAACGTTATATGCAAGGGCAGATTTGTAATTTTGCATCGAAATTAACATTAATCCTCTTCTTTTACTACTGTTCGATTAAAGAAAACCCTACAAGTTACACTAATCGTTCACCATTAATGGCTGATTATCGAACCCCTAATCTTTCAAACTAACCCTAACCTGCTACAGTAATGGAGTCGCATATATGTAGGATTCGTAAGGATGGTGATGCTTTCAACCCAAACGTCGTGTACAGTAAGTTTATGAACCGTTTTTTCCTAAAAAAGATTTCAATACAATCGCAAATGTTAAGGATGTATATGATTTTGTTGACAGGTGATATTGAGAATCAGTTTTCCTTATAAAAAAAATTCATAATGGGGAGTTTTCTGATTACCCGGGTAGAGAATACATCCATGGTAAGTCAAATTAAATTGATTTTGTTGACGTTGATGATGTTGGAATCAATAAACTTGAAGAAATACTCAAGGGATTTGGATATGCATTTGACATGGTTTATTATTTTCATTATAAGGAACCTTATGTTTCTTTGGATTTTGGTCTTAAGTCTTTGGTTAACGACAATGATTTTGAAAGCATGTTGCATAATGTTAGAAAGGGATATAAGGTTATTGATATAGATGTAGAACATTGGCACTCACGGGTGTTTATGAATTCAATGTATCTAGATGGGATAGAAGCCATTGATCCTACTTATGAGGTGGATCAAGACAATGTTGTGTTTGAACCCGTAGTGGACGTGGTGGATGAAGAGAATATTGTTGAAGAACCCGTGGTGGACATGAGTAATTTTAGGGCCAATATTGATTCTTTAGTTGAAGAAGATGATGCGTCTAGTGATAATGATGATGATTTTAATGAAGCTCTCACCGTTGATGATGAAAACTATGATAGTAATGATGATGAGGAAACTGTTTTAAGAAAGGTCACAAAGAGGATGAACAGGGTTAGAAAAGACAAAAAAATGACAAATACAATCCATTCGAGGTTGGTCAACTTATTGAAGATAAGAAAAGGCTGAATGAAATGGTTAAACATGAATGCATCCAAACTAGAGATGTCGGTTTGTACACCATGAGCACCATAGCCAAAGAAATTGAACCAGTTGTTGCAAGCAATCCAAAAATACGCTTGACTTCTATTCATGACCAGCTTACAAAAAAACATCAGGTGCATGTGTCACTTCACAAAGTCTTTAGAGCAAAGCAGATTGCTATTAAGAAAATCTTTGGTGACTATAGAGAGCAATACACTTTACTTAGAAGTTACCGTGAAGAATTGTTAAGAGAAAACCCAAGGAGCACTATCAAGATTGATGTAGAGCAAACGACTTTTCATTTTTCTTTAAATAGTTTAAATACACTTTATTATAATAATAATAATAATAATAATAATAAGGAATAATGGAAATAAATAATCCCAACTATTGACTATTGGCCAATAACAGTCCCAACTACGAAAATTACCAATAGTGGTCCCAACTTTCGACATATTGGAATATAATGGACCCAAACTAACGGCGTTAGTGTGGTGCTGACATGGCATGCCACATAGGATGCCACTTAGGATGCCACGTAGGATCATTTTACCACCTAGGATGCCATGTCGGATGCCACGTATGATCATTTTGCCACCTAGGATGCCACGTCAGCATCACACTAACGGAGTTAGACCTCCGTTAGTTTGGGCCCATTATATTCCAATATGTCGAAAGTTGGGACCACTATTGGTAATTTTCGTAGTTGGGACTGTTATTGGCTAATAGTCAATAGTTGGGATTATTTATTTCCATTATTCCTATTAATAATAATAATAATAATCTATATATTAAAAAGATTATTTATTCATAATAGGATTTGTTGAATATTCTAGCCATATTATTTGGCTTTGTTAACTGTTATAAACCATTATTGTTGTTGAAAAGTCGTTTTGAAATTCATTTTAAGCTGTTCTGAAATAAAAAAATTGTTGTTGAAAAAGTTCGATAAAAGATATAAGCAATGTGTTAGGTTCCTCAACAAATTGGTTTTCATATTGTTCTAGTTATTCAAAATTTTAACCTTGTTAAAGTGAAATCGAATTAAAATTTGAAAATAGTCTCAAATTCAACAATTCTTACCAGGTTTGGTTTTGGGTTAATTAAACCGAATTACATATCTAATATATAAGATAAACAATAATTGCATGAAGTATTTAACAATAATAAGGTAAAGGGTTAGGATTGTTAGGATTTAGGACAAATTCTTTGTTAGGTGTGTAGTAGGATGCTACTTTTGCCTTCACGTTACGTAGAGCTTACATATTTTGTCTCCTTATATGTTTATTTATTTATAGGTTGTTTATGATGGTATTCCTGTCTTTTGTTGCCATACTCATTTTTCACCATCTATATTGTTATTGGTAGTTGTGTGTGAGTGCGAGACTGCGAGTGCGTGTACCTTTTTTTGGGGGATTGAGTGTGTGTTTGTGAGCCGAGGGTCTCTTTGAAAGCAGCCTCTCTGTCGCTTATGGTAGAGGTAAGGTTTGCCTACATCCCACACTCCCCAGACCCTACCAATAGTTGTGCTATTTTGTGGGATTTACTAGGCTTGGTTAGGGCTGCAAACGAACTGGACTTTCAGCGAACAGTTCATGAACCGTTCGGCGGGAAGTTCGTTTGTGTTCGTTCGTTTAATAAAGGAACGAACATGAACAGAGGCCACGTTTGTTCGTTTATGTTCGTGAACGTTCGGTAACATGTTCGTTTGTGTTCGATAGTTTAATAAGGTTTTAATTTTTATAAGTTGTCTTGATATTCTTTTACTTTTATTCATTGTACCCAAATTAATAAATAAACTATTTATATGAGGTAAATATATGTATGTGAATTCGATTGTATAAGAAAGTTAATATATGTCCGTTTGTGTTTGTGTTTGTTTTCGTTCATGAACACTTTTTTGTGTTCATGAATGTCCGTTTGTGTTCGTGTGCGTTCATGAACAAATGTAACAAACGAACACGGACATGAGTGATTTCTTAACAAACGAACACGAACATAAAATCTCGTTCAGTAAGTGTTCATGAACTGTTCGTGAACACATATTTTCCTTAACAAACAAACATGAACAAGGCCTTATTCGTGTTCGTTCGATTCGTTTACAGTCCTAGGCTTGGTTGTTGTTGTAAGGTAAAGAGTCTTAGCCTATCAGGCCTAAAATATTAAATAAGGTTTTATCTTTTTACGTGGTGAAAGTCTAATCTATGTGATGGACAAAAATACTTAATTTAGTAGTAAAAAATGCATAATTTAATAGTAGAATTAGAGTGTGAAAGTTGAAGTTCTAATAATAATAAATACATAATTCAACTACTAATATTTTTTAATAGAAATTGAAAGAATGACGAATTCAAGGTCTCCCCTATCAATTTTTAAACAGTGATTTTAAAATAAATAAATAAACGCCTCGATACGTAAACTTTGATTCCGACAACTTTTTTTATAATTGTTGTTAAGATCGGGTCCAATTATTCTAGGATAATGCATATATTTGTATGCATTAACATGTAATTTATAATATATTTAATTGGGTCATTTCTTAATGATATTCATTTTAGATTCAGAGTATGTGTAGCTAGTGGGACTTCCTACTCTTTGCAACGAGAGTTTTTAGTCGGTATATGTTTAATTCGTTACGGTATCTCTACGATTCTGACACTCAGTATAACAATCGAAAGAGAGATATTCAAAAGGATATCAACACATCTTTTATATTGATTGAAAGACATAAAACCTAATATCGGTATTTGATACTGATTTTTCGTTAGTATCGGTTTTGTTATTGGCACTTGCTATAGCTTACACTATCAAAAAGTTACTTTATTGAAAATACAACTATGGTTTAAGAATTTTCTCTACCGCCCCGTCAAGGTATGCCATAAAAAAGAGTACTCGTATGAATGGTGTTGTTTAGACGGAAATGGTTCGCTTTGCAACGAGAAAATCAACTATATTTGCCCTGTTCGTATTAATGTTTTATTGAATCATAGAAAAAATACTAAACGACGAGACAATTTTGATGACATGTACACTTGTGCTTTGATCACTTGAACATTACTATTCACAAATCGGTTTAAGGTAAATATTATATCTAGACGTAGATAAAATTTAGCACATCCCGGCGGCATAGTTAGAATTTTACAAAATGTCGTATGTAAAAAGTTATAAGACGAACAAAATATGTTTAAAAGTAAGTATAAAAAAGAGTAATGTAAAAAAGAGTACTCGTATGAATGGTGTTGTTCAGACAGAAATGGTTCGCTTTGCAACGAGAAAATCAACTATATTTGCCTTGTTCGTATTAATGTTTTATTGAATCTTAGAAAAAGTACTAAACGACGAGAAAATTTTGATGACATGTACACTTGTGCTTTGATCACTTGAACATTACTATTCACAAATTGGTTTAAGGTAAATATTATATCTAGACGTAGATAAAATTTAGCACATCACGGCGGCATAGTTAGAATTTTACAAAATGTCGTATGTAAAAAGTTATAAGACGAACAAAATATGTTTAAAAAAGTAAGTATAAAAATAATAATTAATGAATAAAAAAAATCACCAGTTTGCCACTATTCACAGCATTGCCGCTATGGTTAATGAAAACAAAACTAAATCAACCGATAAAACGAAACCAAAATAACCAAAACATAAAAAAACTGATGGTTTGGTTTTGTATTTCCTAAAAGCAAATGTTTACGGTTTGATTTGGTATCTGTATTTTCCAGAAAACCGAAAACAAGGAACCGAACCAAATAACTGAAAAGTTTTATAAATATAAGAAAATCAAATATACATCCCTTAATCTCTCTTCTAACATGGCAGTTACATTTCTTGATTGTATAAATATACAACACAATGTCAACATTAGTTTATGGGTTCTGGGATTCATACACCCTGTGACGTCACATTCTGGGGTATGTGTCAACCTCCTATTGGTGTGTGATGAATCCTAAATATACAACACAATGTCAACATTAGTTTATTGGTCAGGGTGTATAAATCCTAAATAGGGGGTGTATGAATTCTAAATACCTTAGTTTATTCTTAATCACAATCTCAATTCTCTCAATCCAAAATTCTAGATATTTTCTATCAAAAAGCATTTATTATTTAATGTTTGTTATTGATGGGTGCGTTAATTAAACTATAGTAGATGAATAGTATTGAAAGGTTTAGTCACTTAACCTTTCTAAAAAGTGAATTTTCAACATTTCTTATTCATAAAGTGAATTGTCACTTTCTTAAAACTGTTAAAAATTAGAAAGAACCGGACACAAATACTATGAACCCAAGCTAATTGTCCCCTTATTATTTAAAATATTAGAACTCAAGAAAGTCCATTTGGCAACCACCTATGTCCACTTGGCTTTCATTACAATGGTGGTGATGGGTGAGGTAATGCCCACTCCTGGTAGGTTAGCTCATATATAGCCATGGTGCAATGAACCTAATTAGAGCCACTTGTGTATACGTGATGTTCATTTCAACCCCAATCAATCACCATGCCTAATCATCAACTCTATCCAATCTCTTCATCTTACATATTTTATATTTGTGATTTCTATCAAAATTAGGTTCGAATTCACAATTATTGGATTTTCAAACAGTAGGTTGATTGTATGCCGACATGAAATCAACATGTTTGATAACAAGATTGGATGTAATAAGACACGTGTATGGGTTCGCTTGTTTTATGATATGATTGCGTTCAATGACACCCATTCACTCTATAAAGACTTCTTCATATGATCCAATGTAAGATAAGATGACAAAAATAATCTTGAGAAAAGATTGATAGGGTGAAACTTTGGTTGTAGGCTAAAACCTAATGTATAACATGTGTTTTGGTTTTATAGATTGTAATAACCGATCATTTTCGGTTACAAACAGTATGATTATTGGAAAGATTGTTTGGCGAATGTAGGCAACGGACCAATTTAAGCTTATGAAGTTAAATATAATGTTTTGTGCTAAAAAAAAACAACAAACATGTTAATTTAAGGAGGCTGCAACTATGCAAGTACTATAAGTAGGGGTGCAAATGAGCCGAGCAGCTCGCGAGCTACTCGAGCTCGGCTCGGCAAATAGCTCGAAACGAGCCGAGCTTTATCAAGCTCGAGCCGAGCTTGAGCCTAAAACAAAGCTCGTTTATTTATCGAGCTCGAGCTCGAGCCTGACATGTGAAGCTCGTTAGGCTCGTCGAGCCTTATCGAGCCTAGTATAATATTAGTTTTTTTTTTTTAATATTTAATAATATTTATCATTCATTTAAAGTTTAGTAAATGAGCCCCGAGCCCGAGCTTCACTTATCGAGCTCACGAGCCTAAATGAACAATTATTTATATTATTTTTATCTAATATATTAACTAATAAATACTAAATGAGCCGAGCCCGAGCAGAGCTCGAGCTTGAGAAATTATAAACGAGCCGAGCTCGAGCTTTGAAAACAAAGCTCGAATCGAGCCGAGCTCGAGCTCGAGCTTTGAAAACAAAGCTCGAATCGAGCCGAGCTCGAGCTCGAGCTCTTATAACTTAATCGAGCTCGAGTTCGAGCCTGGTCGAGCTCGAGCTCGGCTCGGCTCGTTTGCACCCCTAACTATAAGAAGTTACAACAAAACTTTCTCTGCGTGTAATACATTATTTATAAAAGATAAAAAAAGAAAAAGAAAAAGAAGGTTACTTTTAATGATGAATTGGTTTGGTTATTTTAGTTATATTTATACATCTACAAATACAACCGAACGATTAATCTCGTTTATAAAAAAAAGCATATTCAAACATCAATATTTTTAATTAGTTTGTTTATTCCAAATCGAATTGTTTATTACTTGTTCTTTTACACCTCTAATTGAAATTGGTTCATACTACCGCTAGCGAAGCCTAAATTTTTTTCGGAAGAGTCAAAAGTCATCAGAATCTTAAGTAAGGGGGTCGAGCTCAATACGTTTAAAATTTTCGATCAAAAACGCATAAAATTATACTACGGAGCAAAAAATAGGGGAGGTCGGGGTACCCCTGGCCCCAACTAAGTTGCGCCCCTGCATACTACGAGGGTTATAATTTATTGGGGCATATGTAAAGACAGAGAGTCATGAATCTCTCCACATTGACCTGCCTAGAAACTGCATTAGGACTCCAGTCGATCTCTATCTTTCGTCGTCGTGGGTTGCAGCCTCTTTTGCTTTGCAAAGTAACTACGTTGGCTTCCCATATATCTATCTTCCATGATTGTGTCAATGGGCTCCAAAATCCCCTTCAATGTTGTGTTAGTGTTAGTGTTACCATTCATATCGCTTCTTTAAGACTACATGTACTGGGGCTCCATTTTTAACGCCCTTGCAGACGTGGCACCAAAATGGCGCCCCCCACACCATTACGGGGGGCTCCATTTTTCAAAATCAAGGTGGGGCTTTATAAATATAGCGCTAGTTTGCTTGTCCCCCCCCCCTCCAATCAGAAGTTGACACATCATCCTCTCTCTTTATTATTATTATTTTATTATTTTTTAATTTAAAAGATATAATAAAATATTAATAGGGGCTTTATATATAAAGCCCCTACCACTACACCCCTTTTTCAATTTCTCTCTCCATGCTGACTCAGCTGCCACGTGGATCAATCAGAAAGGGGGGCTTTATATATAAAGTCCCCCACTACGCATGGTCTAACAGCAAATAGTTTATTTAATCATTTGTCTTTTGCAATCCCTAAACAAACTATTTATACTGTTGGGAATTAATGGTAACCTTGACTTATAAAATAAAAAGTACACTTGGTTATGTGAATTAATCGGTGGTGTTGACAAGTGAAAGCTACCCTTTCACCCTGTAAAGCATAAAGAGTTGAGGGTAATTGTTTACTTTTCAAATTAAATAATATCTAATGTCATTTTCTCATTTTTGTGAATTGTTAATAACAAAAGAAAAGATAATTAATTTGAATGGGATCGAAATCCATTTATATTTGTATAACTTTTCTTTTCCACGTATAGTTTATTGCTAATCGTAGTGTTTTAATATATTCATCGTTTCCAAAAAAATCGTATGTGTTTTTCTTTTTTATATTTTTATTGTAACGGTTCATTCACCTGAATCTTTAATATATAGGATAATTGAACAGAATCTATATCTATATCCACTTATATTTGTATAATTTTTCTTTTTCCACATATAGTTTATTGCCAATCGTAGTGTTCATATACGTTTAGTGTTTCTAAAAAATGTGTACTCGTTGTTCGTTATTGTATTCTTATTGTAAGTTTGTAACTGTTAATTCACTTGAATTAATATACATGATAACTTCTTGTTAGTTGTGTAATTATATTCTTAAAATTAATAATACTAAATACTTGTAAATATTAAACATCACCAAATTTTCATCGATTCAAATTAAAATAAGTAAAAGTTACCAGGTTATTACGGTCACTTTTTATTTTTATAATTAACTTAAACCATGTTAGGTGATTCCACGTTCACATATCAGAAAGCTTAACCATCTGTGACTAAATAATCATCTGTTAGTTGAGTTAAATGTATGTTGGCTCGACTACCTTGAGCTTGGGCTCAAGTTGGCGAGAAGGAGAACAAGGGTTCGGGCCGGTATCTTTGAGCACTTGAATAAAAAAAAAAAAAAATCCCTAGTTGCAGTTATGTAAGTAAGCTTCATACTAAAGCCGAACTATGTTGTTTCTTGTGTGTTCACCTTAAACCCTATCGTTTTTTAAGTAAGACATAATTATGATAATGACTAAACCACACAATTCATCACAATGACTAAACCTTTTGTATTTCCATTTAGGATCTCAGTTATGCCTCTATTTCACATGAGAGTATAATAACATCAAAACCTTAACAATAAAAATGTTAGCACCCGTATATAACTCGTACCTTACTTCCATGGACGAAGCTTAGTTGGGACCAGAGGTCCCCCCCCCCCCCCCCCCCCGTTTTTTCTCCGTAGTGATATGCGTATTAACTTGACCTCCCCCTCTCCACTACCTTGATGTAATATTTACAATTATCAAATGGATTACCCGGTAAAGTTAAAAAATAACCACCAAAAAAAAAATTTCTTTGAAATCTTAAGTTTTTATATGCAAGAGTTGAGTCTTAAGTGATGACAAAAGAGTTGTTTTAAGAAAAAGTCTGGTTGCATTAACCGTTTTCCTTTTTGGAGCAACTTTTTCTGATAACTTTTTAGCTTTAAATTCAAACTTTAGCTTTTTTAAAGATCAGAAACATTGAAACAAAGGTGTTTCGAAAGATGCCAAATCAACAAATGCCTTGTCATATTAAGTTGTGATTAAATTAATACAAAGAAGTGTTACAAACAATTTATAGACCTTAAAGTTTCACCTAAGTACTTAAACTATATAACAATTACAAGAAGGTACACAATTTTCTAACAGGTCAACTTTGGTCAAAATTGTTTTTTGGCAAAACCGGTTAAGGTTATAAACTGGTTTTAGCGGGTATATTCGAACATATACTAATTAATATGGCTCAGGTTGAAACCAGTTTGGGTCCAAACCGATAACTAGGTTGGGATCAACCAGTTCCGGTACAAACCGGATTCACTGTCGATATACAAATCCAGTATACAAACTGATGGGTTGGGTTAGGCTGAAACCAGGTTGGTTCAAACCGGTTTTGAAGGTGTTATCGGGCCAGGTTATGACCGGTATACAAACAGAGTGAACCCACTAGTGAGTAGTGGGAGCAGTTTGAAAACTGCTAGGGGAAGCAGGATACTAGGGCTTGCAATTTTATACACGAACGTGATTACCTGACACGAACCTGAATGATCTTAACAGGTACAACCATACAGGTATGGTCTTAACAGGTTTTGTGTCCTAAACAGGTAGACACGAATTTACCTGTTAATTTTTGTCTCTTAATAGGTAACATACCCGTTTACCTGCAGGTACCTGTTAATACCTGTTTAGAATTTATTTAAAAATAATAATATATTTAAAAAGCTTTTCATTTCTTTTTCATCGTTGCAATTGTTATAAGAGTATTAATTGGATGCGTTTTATCTGTTTTATACCAAAACAAATTACAAGAATACTTAAAAACACTTGCTTTCGAAAGCAAGAATACTCAAAAGATTTTAGTTATTCTTGTAATTTTAGTTATATGTTATATTATGATGATCGGCTTTGCATTTGTTCACTGTAATGTTTTCATTGTAACAGTCTATGTTTTATCTACATCATGAGTGATTCGCAAACCGGTATTAACAGGTACTTTTCGTGTATACCTGTTAAAAAAATTAACATGTTTGTGTATAAAAAAATAGACACGAAAAATTTTCGTGTAGGATACAGGTAGTAAGATTTCGTGTATCGTGTCTTAACAGGTCATGTATACACGATTTGCCAATGTTACATGATACCATCTAGAGTGAATCGACCCTATGATTATTCTTAGTTCTTAATTTACTTGATGCACATTTTGTTACAATCATTTGTTGTGTATCATCAAAAGCCCATGTAAAAATATATACAGTTCTAACAAAGTAACTGAAACACTAAACCTTAAAAAACAAGGGGAAATGGATTTAAATATTTCCAACTATCACTTGTTGGCGGATAGCACTCCCAACTATCACTTTGGCGGATAGCACTCTAAACTTTCAACTTGTTGGATTTTATCACTCCCGAACTAACTGAGGTCTAACCCAGTTAGTGTTTGTGGCCAAAATGTAAAAAACAAAACTTAAGGGACCATTTTGAAAGTTTTTATTATTATTATTATTTTTTTTTATTTAACACTTGCGATAATTCATTCCAGGACAAAGAAATTACATTAAGATAGCGGGCAGGCGGGCAACAAGCTGCGCCGCCACCCCTTTCCGGATAGCAAATCCTAATCTACTAAAAACATAACCATGTCCACCCGGAGCCGAGACACTACTGTGAATAACCCGCTGGACCCTGGTCAGGAAACGGGTAGCCTCCGGTGCCAATGAGCCAAAGGTATCAAAAGCCAAAGGTACAAAAACGTGTCGGTTCTCCTCGCAGGCTTTAGCATGTTTTTCTACCTTCTTTGCCTCTGCTTTCCGGACCGCTTGCCCTGCAACAAAGCCACTATCCCTCAACCCAACTAGGGGAGATACACCCGTCAGGTCAATACAAGCATGCTTCCCCCCGGCCCACCCAAAGACAAGGAGATCTGCTGGTCGTAGGGTGGATCTCCCTTCTGCTGGATCTGAGAGGAAGTTTACAGGGGCCTCCTTCTTGGCTGAGATCCCAGCCCGTCTTAAAATGTCCCACGGAATGTCTCGAACCCAATCATGCCGATATTTAAAACCGGGCAACTCCTTACAATGAACCGCGTGTTCCCCGTATTCATCCAGGCAGGCCTTACGGCAAATCGGACAGATTTCATCCTCCTGGTACATTGGGATCATCAGACGATATTTAAGAATGCCCATGTATTCAATAGCGGACATGCTTTGGCCTAAACCTTCGATCGGGATAACAGTTAGGAAATCTTGGGCGTGGGGGATTTGCAGGCATTCAATAACTGCCCTCTTACGGGGGGACAGACCAAAAACTTCACCCAGGTTCTGAGCGATTTTGCCATAAAGGGCATTCGCCAAAGTTTTCTGAGGCTTTGGGGGGGGCGGTGTCCTTGTTAGAAAAACCGCCAATATCAAAACCTGGGAGATAGTCATTTAGCTTTTCGAGGGCCTGCACGTAGTCCAAGTCTGCGCCGAAAACCCCGCTATTTCGTAGGATGTGGTCTTGAAGGTTCCAGGACTGAGCTCGTGACGCCACAAACGCATACATGCCGACATCCTTCGCAGAGAGGAGCCCTAATCCTCCCACACGCATCGGCAAAGACGCCATCCGCCATTGTAGCTCACCAAAGAAAGGCCCCCCACATACCACTATGTCTTCAATTGCTTCCTGTAAACCCTTGTCAAAACATGATACTGCTTCATCCATCATGGAGGGTTCAGAGAGAGAGATGAGTTCAGAGAGAGAGAGAGAGAGTGAGAAAGAGAGAGAGAGGCGGAGAGAGAGAGAGACTCACCACCACATCTGCCCCCACCACCCCGCCACCACCACCACCATCACCATCTGCCATCAGCCTCAGCCCACCACCACCTTTCACCAACCTTTAACCTAACCTTCAGAGAGAGAGAGAGGGCGGAGCAGGGAGGAGCTCCGGCCACCAATCCCGGCGGAGCTACGACAGCGGTTCAACCCACACAACCATCCTCACCTTTTAATCATCCCACACCCATATACGAATCTGTGGAGAGAGAGAAACTGAGAGTTAGAGAGAGAGAGAGACAGACAGACGGGAAAGAAGAAGCAATGGCGGCGGCGACTCTGATATCTCCACCACAACACGATCAGCAACCAAAGGTAACCCTCCCCAACAAACCCCTCTTCTCTTAATATTATTGTGAAGATGGTGGTGGTGATTTGATGCAGCCGGGTTTCCAATCGAGATGGTATTCCGATGGTGGTCGCTCGGTTGTGGGTTTCGTGGTCAGATCTGATAATCTGAAGGTTAGTGTTTAGAGAGAAGATTAGTTGTATTAGTTGTAATCGGCAACAGTAATTGGGTTTTCATCTTGAGTTTCGTATGGGAATAGATAGGACCTTGAGTTTAAGGATGACAATATTATAGGTTAGTTATTGATGGACTGATGGTGTTATCTGGTGGTAGATGGATGAAGGTGAAGGGTGGTGGTAGGTGGATGAAGGTGAAGGGTGGTGGTAGGTGGTGGTGGTTTCCGGTGAGGGTGGGGGTGGGGGTGGGGGTGGTGGTTTAGAGAGAGAGAAGGGGGGGGGGTCTGTTGCAGAATATGAGGGGGGGGGGGGATTTTATAAGTTAAAGGTTTAATTTCAAAAATGTCCCTTAAGTTTTGTTTTTGACATTTTGACCACAAACACTAACTGGGTTAGACCCCAGTTAGTTTGGGAGTGATAATGGCCAACAAGTTGAAAGTTTGGAGTGCTATCTGCCAAAGTGATAGTTGAGAGTGCTATCCGCCAACGAGTGATAGTTGGGAGTATTTAAATCCATTTCACTAAAAACAACTTATATGAGTCAATCTTTATACAACATTAACCTGTTTAGAGCTAACCCCAACCAAAAAACTGATTGCAAAGCACGTTCAAATCGACTAAAGTTTCATGTTCAATGACAACGACATAAACTGGTCTGAATGGGTGGTCTGGGTTGCGGGTCAGAACTGGTCCAAGTCAAAATGAATCCTTTTTGTTCGGTCAATATGGATTCGGGTTGAAACAGTTGCAGGTCCGAGCCGAGCGAGTGCAGATCCTTGTAGATGGCGACTTACTTTGAGTACTTCACAACCCATTCAAACACTTGTTCAGTTTCAGAACAACCCAATCCTACACGCTTCCGTTCATCAATTTTCAAATGCGAGAAACGACCGAGGGCGAGCCGGCGAGGTCACTGTAAGCACCCATCAGCGTTAGTGACTTCGCTCCGACTTCACAACACATTTTAACCTGTTTTCTTGTTCTCATTATGAAACTATTACAACTTAGCTTCTCAAAAGTAAAACCATATTCATAATATCCAAACAGACAAAGTATTGTTCAAAACAAAAGCAAAACATCCAAACTTCCAAAACCAACTACGTAAAACACGTCTGATAGATGATAAAAAGATCTCATAGATTATCTAATCAAACAAACTCATGCCGAAGTCATCATCTTCCTCCTCTTCCGGCTCTTCCTTCTTCGCCTCAGCAGGTGCAGCTGCGGCTGCAGCTGGGGCAGCAGCATCAGCAGCAACCGGTGCAGCCACAGCAAACTTACTAGGATCCTGCAATCAAATGTTCGTTAATATTATCGCCATAAACTGTATCAATAACAATCAAAATAACTTTAAGTACTAAAACTTACAGCCAGGTACTCCTTCACTTTGTCGGCCAACGGGAAAGAGTATTCGGTCTCCACAGCAATGGCCAACAAATTTTTGTAACCGTTGATCAACATGTGAGGTGCGGCAGCAATGGTTGGGTAGTGGATAGCCAAAGCCAAGGAGGTGACCATGGAAACACCCAAAGCAAACTTCTCAACCAGGTCATCTTCGGTAAGGTCAAGCACCTCTGGGCTGAAGACAGAACCGTTCTCGTATACGGATAGAACGACTAGACCGTATGAGAATGGCCTGATGCCAAGTTTGGCGAGAAGAGCAGCCTCGGAAGAACCCACCTTGTCACCCTTCTTGATGAGCTCTACAGGGGTGATGATTTCGACCGTTCCCTTGTTAATCTTGGTGGGGATGTTAAGAACCTATAAAATTACAAAGTTAAAAATCAGATTATATTGCAAAACTATTCGTATAGTTTATTCATAATTATACAAAAATTAATAGAATAAAGCGTGAACCTGGAAGAAAGAGGTCTGAGATGGGTCAAGACCAGTGTTGCCAGGAGGGACAACGACATCAACTGGAGCCACAAGACCGACACGAGCCGGAGCTCCAACCTTGTACTTAGCAACCTCCTCGCGGACCTCCTTTAAGTCACCCTTGGTGAAGATGAGACCAACGTTTCCCTGTAATCCAAAAGCTCACAATATTAATTTAAAAAACCATTGAAAGAACATCATGTTCATACCACAAAACAAGAACAGCCAATCGTATGCTTACTTCCCATCATAAAAATATGAAAGTTTATCATGTTCATCAGAACTTTAACAACCAAACACATATATCAGAACTTAGTCATTAGCAACCTTAATTGTTAAATAAACAATTAATCCATCAATTTCATCATGTTCTTACACCAGACCAACAATAAACCATACCAAATATACAAAGTAGTTATCTCAATTACGAAAAATATAAAACGTTTACCATGTTCAGACATAAAACAACAAAACACATGCATTAAAACATCAGCAGAAATACATATTTCATTTATGTAAACTATGCAATGTGATGTAAGAATTGGCAACCTTAATTGTTATAAACATATCTTAAACATCCAAAAACCAAACAATTTCATGTTCTCCATATGAACATACATCAAAACATGTCAAATATATACATACATAAATTTTAGTTGTATCTATTAGTAATCTATTATCGACTATAATAACAATAACAATGATAATAATCAGCACAACAAAGAACTTAAAAACCATTCTACCACACACAAACAAACTAAACTACACAAAACACACGTTCATCATTCAACTACCTAAAACATTAAACCCAGCAAACATAACCCAAAATACAACAAAATAACTATCATTCAATCACACATAACTAAACAAAACTACTTCGAAACCTACTATCAAAAACATTAACAAAACAAAAAATCGATATTCTGTTAATTATAACTAAACCACACAGAAACAATCTTATATACCTATATATATCATAAACAAACTAAATGGTTATCTATTAACAATATTACACGTTATATAAAACATTAAATCTACCAATTTCATTTTCTCCATACTTCAAACCAATACCAACAAACCAAAATGAACTTAAACATAACACACATAAACAATATTAATAATAATAATAATAACAACTATCAAAACCAAAACAAAACATTTAAAACATCTAAAACCTTAAATAAAACAAACCCATCAACAAAAGAAAACTTACAACAAGGAGAGGGATAAGGTTAAGATAAGCCTTATTCCCAGTCTTCTCCGAATGCATTCGAATAGACCTCTTCATCATAGTATTCTTCCCCATAAGAATAACTGAGTCACCCCTCAACCCCTGACGAATATTCTGAAGCTGGTTCGACCCAACATTGTCAGCAGCAGCAACGAGCACCTGGGTGTAGTCATCCAGAAGCTGGCAGAGCTTGTGGTCGTAGGCAATCTTCTTATCAGCCTTTGAAACCTTACCCATTTGTCTGGTTTGTTTTTGTTAGAATAATAATAATAATAATAAGGGTAGGTATGAAAGGAAGAGATGGTGGTAACAAAACCGAGGGCCAAGACAGCTACTCGGGTGGTGCTGAAACAAGGCGGACAGCTGTTGGCTGTCTCTTTAACCTCTTCGATTCAAGGTTATTAGGCGGCGGAGAGGGGGAATGTAAACCCTAGCTAGTGGTGGTGCAGAATAATGTGATGGTGGGTAGGGTTGAGTATGTATTAATGAGGTTGTGTAACCCTAATTGGTGTATTGGGCTTATTAGGTAGATTGGGCTTGGGCTGTTTTATTTGTTGGGCTTATTGAGTAGATAACTTTGAAAATATTACCAAATTGGCAAATTATTAACCCTCCTTTTGGAGGTGGTAAAAAAAACCCGGTTCTAGAACCGGAACTGGTAGAACCAACCTGAACAATAATGATACCGCACATTTTTTTAGGGAAAATCACGAAAATAAATAGTTGACTACGCGAAAAAACGAAAGTAAACATACTTTGCGTCTATCAATTAGGGATCGATTAAACTTTGTGTCTACCAATTATATAATCACACGTATAGTGTTAAAGACGCCTTCATTTTTAAAACCCTAAACCCACAATATTGTTAACATCATCAACGAAGCAACTAGCAACACTGACCAAGGACCAAATCCATAGAAGGAAAATAAAATGAATAACGATAAAGATTAAATCGAACGAAGAAAACTTATTCAAAGGAGGAAAATGTACCTGGTCACAAGCGGTGAAGAAATCAACGACTCCCTATGGTGTTGCTACTCCGACGTAGAAACCGACAACTGGCGTTGCCACTCCGATGAAGCCTCTGGTGGGTTTTTATGTAAAGTGGCTGGTTAAGTCACCGACTCATATACTTAAAAAAATCTGAAAAGTAAAATTACAAATAATACCCATTCACTATAGGTAAGAAGTTGTCAAATTATATATAACTAGATTTTTTCTATGGTGCATTGCGCCTAGAAAACCGTATGCGTATATGATGAATGACATACATCATATACACCGTCATAATCAAATGCTAATAGCTCAAAGGCTTTCTTAATTACTTTGTTCTTGCTAGCTTCTCGACAAATTTTGAAAATAAGGAAACACAATAAAAAATATTGTTTGTATGACTCACTTAGTCACTTGCATCCTTAATTACTTTGTTCTTGCTAGCTTCTCGACAAATTTTGCTCACCAAAATCCGGTTCATGACATCAGAAGATACCATATATATACATGTGTGATACAAAATCTCAAAATAATATAAAGGAAAGAAAGATGTCAATTACTGAGTAGTTACTGGTACATCAGAGTTGTAGCCATCCTTTGACCACCATTCTTTGTGTTACATTAGGCCTTTCGGTGTGGTGCCGGCGTAGCCACGGCAAGTTGATGTCGTGCCGGGCAACACCGCCCCCTAGGGCCGGCAACGGCATGACCATCCTCTCCTCGCCGCGCTTGACGGGCCTGTTGATTGGTTTTTTTTTTTTTAAAGGAGATGCCGGTCCATCTTCCACACCCTTGGCCCATCGTCATTTGCCTACGTAGATCCTACGTGACGGCCTATCATCAACCCTCCACACCCAATAGTCTTATATTCATCAAAATGTAGTCAAATCATAATGAGGTTAGTATCTCTGACCTACTTTATAGTGGAGAACTTGAAAGCGTTCACCATGTTCTACACAAAATGATCAATTAATGTTTTTTGGAAAATCATAGTTTACAGATGATGACTGTTCCATAAATTTGAATGACTTATTATCATCATATTTTATTTAAAGTAAGCAACACATTTAACCAAGCCAATAGGCTCTAATATGCTACTCAGAAAACAAAACTAAGAGTGCCTTTACTTGAATAAACTTAACAATGCTATCTATATGAACTAAACTAAGAGAAAAACTCAAGATTCACAACCGTTACAATTATTAAGAGAAAATCAATTCAATTTAGCCTGCGCTAGCTTTGTGAAAGTGCACTCCACGAACAGGATCATCGTGCTCGTCAAATTGATTGATGAGAGTGCCAATTCTGTAATCCCACAACTGGATCACTCCAATGTAAAGGCTAGCTATGATCCATGGCCTCTTGCTATAGAAACTTAGCCCTTTCACACTCTGTTGCTCTTTGTCTCGAGTCTTCAATAGAATTGTTTGTTTCTCTTAATTCAGTAAAACCAAAGTTAATATGGGTGACGCACTGACACAAAGATGTAGATATATGCTATAGATAGAGAGAGAGAGACATCAGAACTAACTTAATTATAGATAGAGAGAGAGAGACATTCTGCTTCCTTTGCTTGGACATTTGTCACTTTCATAAAACTTCAGTCACATTTGTGTTTTCATGAGAGAGGAGAGAAAGCAGTGGCCAAAATAATAATAGTAATAATAATTCAATGCGAATCATTTTACAACTAACTAACTAACCAGGAATTGCTACAATGCACCGTAGTACTCTACGCACCCCTCCATATAACACACCATAAACCCACACACCTTTCATGCATGAATAATCATAAACCAGCAACCATGCCACCCTCCCTCACTCTCCTCCTAATCTTAACCACCACCATCACCATCACAATCACCACCGTCTCCGCCACCACAATCGGCGTCACATACATCCCATCCCCAACCCAACCGCCACCCGAACAAGTCGCCACCACCCTCAAATCACTTAAAATCTCCGCTGTCCGCCTCCCATTCCCCTCCCCTTCCCTCATCCAAGCCTTCTTTTACACCAACATCTCCCTCTCCCTCTCCATTCCTAACTCCCTCCTCCCCTCCCTCTCCTCCAACCGCTCCTCCGCCTCCCATTGGCTCCACACCTACGTCCTCCCTTTCTATCCCCGCGCCCTCATCACCTCCATTTCCGTCGGTAATTCTACAACTTATTATTATCATTATTATTACTGTTACTGTTACTGTTGTTGTTGTTGTTATTATTATTATTATTATTATTATTAATGTTGTTATTACGTAACTATAGTGAGATAGATTATTATTAGGGGTGCAAACGAGCCGAGCCGCTCGCGAGCTACTCGAACTCAGCTCGGTAAAAAGCTCGAAACGAGCCGAGCCTTATCGAGCTCGAGCCGAGTTTGAGCTTAAAACAAAGCTCGTTTATTTATCGAGCCCGAGCTCGAGCCTGACATATGAAACTCGTTAGGCTCGTCGAGCCTTATCGAGTCTATGTATAATATTAGTTTTTTTAATATTTAATCATATTTACCCCTCGTTTAAAGTTGCTAAGTTAATGAGCCCGAGCTCGAGCTTCACTTATCGAGCTCACGAGACTAAACGAATTATTATTTATATTATTTTTATTTAATAAATTAACTAATAGATAACAAACGAGCTGAGCCCGAGCCGAGCTCGAGCTTAAGAAATCACTAATGAGCCGATTGCTCAAGCTTTGAAAACAAAGCTCAAATCGAGCCGAGCTCAAGCCCGAGCTTTTATAAGTTAATCGAGCTCGAGCCTAATCAAGCTCAGGCTCGGCTCAGCTCGTTTGCACCCCTAATTATTATTATTACACAATACAATACCCTCTCTGACTATAGTTACGTAATAACAACAACAACAACAACAATAATAATAATAATAATAATAATAATAATAATAATAATAATAATAATAATAATCTCTATCACGTCTAACTCACTATAATTACATTGTGTCTAATAATAACAGGTAACAACTTCCTCGAACGAAACACGTCCTCTAGCGACATCCTCCTTGGCGCCATACGCAACGTGCATCGATCGTTAACGGACCTCGGGATCCGAAAAATAACCGTCTCAACGACCTTTTCATTCGTTGACATCATGACGACGTCATTCCCGCCATCATCAGCTGAGTTTGAAGAACCGGTTAATAGCATGATACTTAAACCATTGCTTCAGTTTCTAACGGAGACAAACTCTTCATTGTTTATTAATCTGTTTCCTTACTTTGTGTACAAACTAAGGCCTGAGATACCTATCGGTTTCGCGCTGTTTCAGCACGGGCCGTATGGCTATAGAGATGATGTGGTGACAGGTGTGAGGTATAGGAACTTGTTTGAGATGATGGTTGACGCGGTTATCGCGGCGTTGACGATATCTGGACACGGGGATATTCGGGTGGTTGTTATGGAGACGGGGTGGCCGAGTGGTGGTGGGGTGGCGAATGAGATGGAGGCGAATGTGGTTTACGCGAAAATGTATGTGAATGGTTTGGTTTGTTATCTGAAATCGGGTAGAGGGACGCCTTTGAGGAAAGAAGGCGTGGCGGAGGCTTATGTTTATGAGGCGTTTGATACGAATACGAGTTTTGGAAGTCAGGTGGTGGTTGGGAGAGTGGCGACGGGGCAGGATTGGGGGTTTATGTACCCGAATATGTCGATGAAGTTTAAGATTGATTTTTCTGGCGGTTTTTCGATTGTTTGTGGTGTGCTGGTGAAGGTGGTTACAGGGGTTATGTTACTGGTGATTGGTATGCTGGTAGTCTAGTGGTTTGGTAATATGATGTAAGTTTTAAATGTTATGATTGGAATATGGTATAGAGTGTTTATATGATATTTAGGGGGTGTTTGAGATTGATTATTCAAAACAGATTATGCGTTTTGGAAAAGCAGGGGTGGAGCTGCTTATAGATTATTACGTTTTGATAGCCTAAAAAACTGATTATCTGCGTTTTCAAAACGCAATCCAAACACTAAAAAATGATTATCTGCGTTTTCAAAACACAATAATCTAAAAATCAATTTCAAAACGCAATCCCAAACACTCTCTTAGTTTCATCCTCAATGTGTTATGTGCCATGTAACGGATTTATCTAAACGGGTCAAATGGGTTGGTGAATTGGCCGGTTGAAAACAGATATAGGGATACACAATGGATAATCTTGGCTGTTAATTAGTGATTACTGATCTGTTTAGGTGGAACTTATTTTGCTGCGAACGCATTTAGTGTAACAATTAAGGTTTTTGGTCTCTAGTTGATGATATCCTCAGTAGCATAGTGAAACTAGATCACATTTTCATTATCATTGACTATCATTTACATAGCTTAAAGGCTGCAAACAACTAGTGCCAACTCAAAGACATTAAAAATCAACATAAACTATAAAAAATAAGAACGTTAAAGCGCAGGTGGTTGGCTAAAATAACTAGATCTATCAAATGAAATCTCAATTCGTGTCCAGTTACGCATTTGTGTGTTTCCAGCTGTGACGGAGTTGAAATTGGGGGAGAATCAGCTGCTACAGTGAGTCAACGAAGGAGAAAGCGTTGATAAATTAGCGTCATGTTTGTGCTTCATCCAAGCTGCTTCAAACTGCTGGCCTTTGCATCTGATCATTGATTGATAGAAATGCGGTTAGTCAAAGTAAGAGGTGTTAGTTACAGTACTGGGAAAAACAATTGAGCTTTGAATATTACTGTTGCAGCAAGATGAGTATTTGAAGTATGCGTGCTCGGATATTTTCTCTTTCAACTTTAAGTGATGCATCCTTGTATAGAATCACCAACTCATCTATCAATCTGAGAGGGTTTTAGAACACATTATTAATATCGTGAATCGAGTGCTGGGTTTTAAAAAGCGCGCCTGAGGCGCGCCTAGGCGCAAGGCGCAGCCTAGAGCGCCTCAGGGCTTTGCGCCTATCCTATTTCCCAAAGGCGCGCGCCTCAGGCGCTTTTTTATCAAATTTCAGGCGCTTTTCTGCCTGAGGCGCGCGCCTCACGTATTTTGGGTATTTTTTATGCATAAAAATGTTGTACCTTGGTGTTTTTGGCTTGTACATGTAGGTAAAATCACATAAAAACCTTATTTATAGCTATATTTGGGGTAAATGAAGCTAAAAACTCATCGAATATATATGGGATATATAAAAAAATTTATATAATTAGTGTGCGCTTCGGGTACGAAAATCCCACGCTTTTTGCGCTTTGCGCTTCGCGCGATGCGCTTAGACCTCGTCGCTTTTGTGCGCCTAGCGCTTTTTAAAACCAAGATCAAGTGTGTGCTTTTCCTTATATTTGCCTGCTAAGTTTGGTTAAGCCGAGAAAAAAAAAATCATTACTTGTCATAATACGGTGAATATCTAATCCATGTAAACTTTATAACTGTTTTGATACTGTCAAGGACCTGCAAAATTGGAGGAATTAAAACTTTAGATGTTTAAAGTTGTATCAGAAACATCATGTGGTGGTTTAACAAATTTAGCCAAAAAAAAAAGAAAAAGAAACAGACATTCGTTAAATGTTTATATCATAACAAAACACTTCTGAATGGTTAAGTGCCAAATCTGACCGGTTCAGAGCTGTGGTCAGAGGTTTATTCCGTTCAGACGTGCCCGGCCAAACGCCTCATCTGACCGAGTCAGACATGCGCTCCGGTCAGAGGCATTCAGATGCAACCAAACGGGGCTTAAGTTTCAAAGCAAATATAAAATTATAGAGTTTATATGATTATTTAGTCTCATTTGTTAGCCTAGTGCGGATCGGATCATAGGAAAAAAGGAAACCCAATTCAATTTTTGAAATCAATGAAGATAAAGAAATAGAGAATTAGCTTTAAGTAGTTATATAGGTTATTTGTTTATGATTATCGGTTGTTTTAGCTGTAGTTTAAAATCGAGTCCATGTTCATAGTTGTTTATGGTCGAGTTTTTGTGAGTTTAATAAAAAGGTTTGACTCAAAAACTGATCATTGATCTTTTAACTTTCAACTTCAAACAGGGCAAAATAACAGATCATCAAAATCAACAAGAATAAACACAATGAGGTGGTTAATGTTCTTTATTAAATAGGTTGATAGGTTTTAATTAAATAGGTTAAAAAGATCAACTAGAACATGACCTATTTATTATAGAAGTTAGAAATGAAAACCCGATTATTCTCATGTTGCAAATCCCCCCCCCCCCCCCCCCTATGTATTCAAAAGCACACGAGGTCCACTACGACTTGAAAGGCGAGCTTTTAGGCTCTAAGGCGCAGGTTCAGGTTCAGGGGACTTTCCACCCAAAATTGGTTAAAAAAATACCCTTATGGGCTTATATATGGATTAAATCAACCTAAACAAGCCTAGAATCGACCTAAAATCGCCTAAGCAAGCTCTAACAAACCTAAAACATTTCTAAAACCCCTAAAAATGGTATTTTATACTATGCACCAAGCTTAAAAAGGCCTCACTTTTTAAGCGCCGGGCTCGGCCTATGCACCTATGCGCTTTGACAACACAGGCCACCCCTAGATCTTGCCCATAAGATTTACAAATTAAGACACTTCATCTTGGTTAAAAAAGGCCAAAATATCAGATCATTAGAAACCAACAAGAATAAACACAACAAGGTGGCTAATGTCTGAAATAATTCTTACCAGTAGAACACTTGCATCGTCATCAGCATGCAACCACTTGAAAAACAGGGGAAGGAGGCGCCTGAAATGACCCAACAATACAATACCCATGCCACAGAAAAGCGGTTCAATGTGTTTAAGCCAGGCAATACGCCGCTCCTTAGATCTTGGTTGTCGCCATAAGTGGCTCAACATCTCATTTAGCACCTTCTCAAACCTACACAAATGCCAAATCCATATTGTATTCTTCATTAAAAAATTCAAATTAACTTTTAAACTGTAGATAAAGTAGCATACCACGGGCTACGAGGATTGTTTTGTTGCGTAAAAACTCACGAGGAGCACCGACATCTCAACCACATGCTCCCATATTTCATCACTGGAAGCAATATTTTGGCAGCAAGCATCTAAAATCACATCTTCATATAAACTAAACTCACTACAGCTCACATGTTTCGCAAGATGTATAAACACAATCATTCCTTGCGCCTGACATAATAAACAGACCCACTCATCAATTACAACCTTGCTTTCAAAGGACTCCCCTGAGGTGATCAGGACAGCGCCACGGGGCCTTGATTAGGTGCTTCATGTACTTACGGCTCAAAGTTTTACCAAAACTAATATTTGTAAGAGATTGATATATAAAACAACCAAAGTGATGAATTATGAATATACTATCAAAGGTTTGCTTGATACATAAAATATACGAGAGACGCACAATTTCTAATTGTATTATGAATGCCTAACGTATGTGATGCTCACGCCTCACACTTATCTAAACTAAGACGATAACATAGTGTGTAATGTGTATGGGATCGAAGGACCAGAATTTGGGTACATACTTTAACTTCTGGTGACCAATGATCAAGAGCCGTGAGTGAACACGGAATAATCAAGGAACAAAGTTTCCCCAACAGCTGAAGATCAATCTGTCATGTCATATATATAGCTAATGTTTCAGTTACTACAAACACAAATCCCAAACATTAGATAACATAATTACATGAAAATTTTGCAAATTAGGGGAAGAACCAAAACCTGTGTAACAAGCCATCGAAACTGATAAGCAGCAACAATTGCATACGCAACCGGAACGCGAGCCGAAGCAGCCGAAACCTCATCACCATCAGCATCCTCCTTATCAATCGAACTCTCCTTAATACTCGATTTAATCAAAGGCAAAACTATGGGCATCAATTCCACTAACAAATCCTTGTTCCGATCATCTGAATAAGCTTTTTGTAGGTCATGAAAAGCAGAATCTGCAGAAGTGGAAAGAGAGGGCAAAATCCATGAGAGTTGATCATACGTCGACGTTTGGGAAGCAGCCAAAGCGGCACAGAGTAAGCTGAAGTTGGTCAACACGAGCTGAAAATCGGTTTCGTTGGTAGAAGGTAGGAGAGATTGAAGGAAGGATTTGACCGAAGCTGAACCGTCCGATGGGTTGGTGGAGGTTCTGGATAGTGATTCTTGGATTGGTTCTGCTAATCTGCATTGCGACACAGAATAAGAGTTGATGTATACAGTATGTGTCTGTAAGAGAGAGAAGAGAGAGCTTACAGAATGAGTTTGTTATGAAGATCCGAGGTTAAATTGGCCATTTGTGCTGTCTGGTTTCAGAAGGCGAGTTTTATGCACCCATGGTAAAAAAAAAGTAAGGTTGCAAGCGCTGCTACTTTCGAACAAACTGTGCTTCAGTGCTGCTTTTTTTGCTTGGCCTTTCTTCTATGTAAAATGGAAGCATAATGCAAATTTTAGTAAGCAACAACATAAAACAGAAAACGTGGTTGGGTATAGAATAATAAACTTATGCAAGATGTAAATAAGATGAAACTGCGTTTTCCAAACACCAACCGCTTTAATATAAATGGTTATTGCATTCAATGATTAATCAACCAGTAGATATTGTTCGGAATCAGAAGAGTACTTAATCAACAACAATAAATCTAAAATGCATGACTGATCAAATTTTGGGTCATTTTAGAGTGTACAGTTCAAGCCATTAAAACCCCATGATAAGGGTTTAAACTGCATCAGTGTGGATTGAGCAGATAAATGGATACATTACAGCATAACCATATAATTATATCATGCATAACAATCAAAGCCACATCTGCATCATGGATAAAACACATCATTATGATTGCATGTAAATCTACTTAGATAATGGCATAATGCAAGCATAACCGTCTATCAATCAAATTAGGATTCTAGTATACATTATATACTTCTGTTTTGAACAATGCTTGATGCATTTGCACACCACCCTACATGGAGAATAACTGCTATGATGGCTATATAAGCTTAAAAGTAGACATATTAACATCCATGCAATAGTCACAATCAGTAGTGAGGGGATGGTGGGCAGAGAGTTAGGTAATCCTTCCAAAAGTCGTCCGTGTTTCAACTCGAATACAAACTTTACATTCTTATCTGATTAATTGTTATATCTGATGAGACTTGCATCTTAAATACATTCTCAGATAAGATAACAAAAAGCTATGAAGCAAAAGTAATGGAATTCATATTTTCTAATACATACAAAGCAAATATAGCATAACAATACTGATCCAACTAAAATCTGAAACTTATGAACATATTCCAAACAAATGGGAGAAAACGGTAAATCCATGTGACAGATTTAGAAATGTCTAAACCAAGGACGGTTTTTATCATAATCAACCTACCTCTTATATTTTTCAAATCAAAACCACAAGAGACGGTTTGTCTTGACAAAGCTCAGTTGGTTGACTTGGTTCTAGCATATAAATAAACACTTAGACTGCAACATTCTTGATGAACACAATCAGGGCCGGCTCAACCAATTTGGTGGCCTAAAGCGAAGCGAAAATTTAGGGCCTTAAGAACAAAAAAATTAAATCCTATTTTTTTTTTTTATTAAATTTTTTCATAAATTGAGAATAGAATTTTACATAATGACTGGTAGACGGGCAACAAACTGCGCCGCCACCCCTTTTTGAATAGCAAAACTAAACCTACTAAAGACAAATCCTTGCCCCTGGGGGGTCGAACAATTGCTATGAACGACCCGTTGAACTCTGGCAAGGAACCGGATGGCTTCCGGTGCCAACGCCCCAAAAGTATCAAAGGCTAATGGGACAAAAACATGTTGATTATCCTATTGCAACAAACAGTATACTAGAACAGATCTAAGACTCAATTGCTGCATATTTTGAATTAAGTTGAGAACAATCATCAGCTTTAATGTTATAATTTAAATCCAATTCCTAACCTGGTGACGTTTGTTCATAAAGTGACTAAAATAAAATAAGCATAAACAAACTATTCTCGGGTACAAGTAAAAAAGATTTAGAATTGTGAATGAGAATTAGCAAACAAGATTTGAAACAGAAACAGAGCTTCAATGGTTCAAGGTTCTCTTATTTAAAGAAAATAATAAGCATCATCAATTCGTGACTCGTGAATTAATTACCTGAGAGAGCTGTTGCTGTCCGTCCCTTCGTGTTCAAGACATTGGTTTCATTCCTCTCTCATCTTCACGGTTTGTTGCTGGCTGCTGCTGCTGTTGCTTTCTGTCTTTGCCAGTGCAAACTATTGAAGAGCCAGACTGGAAGAAGAAGAAGAAAAAAAAGCGCCTCTTTTGTTTGTTGTCTGTTTCCAAAGGGAAGTTATTCGGCCCACATTGCTTATATTATATACAAACTAAAAAATAAAAATAAAAATAAAAATAAGGAGGCCCTAGAGAATTGGAGGCCCAAAGCCCTAGCCTTAAAAAAATTGGGTTTGAGCCGGGCCTGAACACAATTAACCTAAACCGAGTAACTAAAATATAACACAAATCTGAAGTAATTAAAGAACCCCAAGTAAGCATTGTCATTGACTTACATGTAGATACGATTCGTTAAGTCTGATGCCCATATTGTTATACATATTAATTATCAACTGACGGTGGAATAGTATTAGATATACCTTCCACGTTTTGGCCACCATATTTAATGCTCCATCGTTTTGGCCACTGAACATTGATTGGTCGCGCGGAGCGCGTATGTTTACTTCTAGTTTGTATTAAACTAACACCCAACACATCAGGTAACATAGTGTATGGTCAGCCACCTATAATTCACCTTCCTTACTTTGGATCATAAGTTAACTACTACATTGGAGAAAGTAAAGATTTTAAAAGAAAATTGTTAAAAGCCCAACATCTCTATTGCCAAGCCTCACCCATGCGCGCGTCTAGGCCCACTTTTCAAGCCCAAGAACCTTCTCAGCTTCGCTTCAAAAGCCCCACTTTCAGCCCCCAGGTGTAATTTTTTTTATGCCAAGTTCCAACGAAATTCCATCCAAAAATCGCTTGAACAAGTCTAAAACAATTCTAAGAGCATAAAACATGTCTACAACAACACAACCAACAACCATACCAAGTAAAATTCCACCTATAGCAAAGCTATTGATCGGGTATGGGGGGTGGATGTAGGCAGGCCTTACCTCTATCCTAAGGGATAGAGAGGTTGCTTCCAGTGAGACCCTCGGCTGTAAAAAACATATACGTATACAGATTTCAGTTGACACCATACATAGCTACTACAATATACATATATATATATACACACACCCAAACACAGACATATACATATACATATACATATATGCAACACATAAAAACGAGTGCTAAAAGTAAAGTCTTTGTAAGCTATGGATATAGGTAACATGCAAAGGCCACCAGTGTAAAACGACAAGCTAGGCCCTTAAAGCAAGACACCTACTAGGGCTACTACAAACTAAACTGCCTCTTAAAACATGCCTAAAACCCCTAAAAATCGTATTATCATACCATGTGCCCCGCGGCCTCGCCTAAAAAAACCCTCGCTTTTTAAGTGCGCCTATGAGAACTATGGCCAACATCGAATGAAACAGTTATTCAATATGCAAAAATATTATAACCGGAAAAAAGGGTGTGTCGGGTCTGGTGGCGGGTCAAAACGGGTCCGGGTCAATACGGGTCAATTCAAAAAAGGGTTGTAAATTTGTAATGATTGGGGTCAAAACGGGTTTCGGGTTAGGTTAAAAAGGCTTTATACTTTTTTTTTTTTTTTTTTTTTTTTTGCTAATAGCATTGTTTTGAAGTTATGTGTCTAAAAATTAGACCAAAAAGTTAACCTCTAGGGGTCGTATGCTAGTTCGTTTAAAGTTTGAGGGTAGAAACATAAGTTAGTTAAAACTAGCGCTATTAAAGTTAGTTAGGGGTTGTATGTATGTATAAATTATGATAACGTTATTAAATTGTAGGAGTGAAAATGTAAATAGGTTTAAGAAAAAGAAACTTGTTAAAAATAACATTTTCAAATTAGGGAGTTTTGTTGTTATTAACATAGATGTTAATATCGCATGGATATATAATATGCATTAGATGTTTTCTGCTGAATTGATGCAGTCGGGGTTTTTAAAATAACTTTACCTACAATTAATATCTAATATGCATCTTTACATTTTCTAAAGTTAATTATTTTAAAGTTTTATATATTTAGCTAATTATGTATATTTAAAAGTTTAATAAGATTTCATTTAATTAATTATATTTATGTGTACAACTATTAATATATGCATGCATACATACCCATATACATATGTACATACTACTAATGTTGATTATTTAAACAGGGTACTACAATTGAAGCTATCGGTAGCAAATGTGATAAAGCATTCTTAGAGTCCAGGCTTGTGTTGTAGTGTTATTATTGTGTGGCAAATTATTTGTCTACCAAAGCAAGGATGAACCATAACGTCTAATAACATTATCATATTTTAAGAATCACCAGAGCCGGTCTATAGATTTTGGGTGCCCTGTTTGGTTTTTTGAATCGTTGCGTTTGATTGATATGAATTTTTCATTATTTGGCGAAACAATATTTAGAACCAAATTCAATTTTACAATTTTGAGTTTTACTTGGTCATGAAATGGTGTTATGATTCAACATCCATATTAACAATAAACATGTCTAAGTTCTTTCATTGCGTCCAAGTTATGTTGATCTGTAATCCAAATTTCAAATAAAAGTTTGTTTTTAATTTAATGTCAAGCTTTATAACATTTTCTCCTAAAACAACGTGTTAGCTGCTTTATGTTTACTTCTGCATTAATGGAATGTACCTTATGTATGATTGGAAATTAATCAATCAACGTTTAATCTACACGATATATGAACTGTCAGGTGCGGAAACCCTAACGATCGAGCAAAATGATAAAGATTGATGTCAAAACATGTAAGAAATCATTTTCAACGTTTTCTTTAATCATTAACTTCAAATAATCAGTTACATACTCGATTAAAGATAAACACATTGATCTAGGGTTATTTGGATAGAGTATGGGCGCTATAGAACAAAGACAAACTAACAATAACTAAAAATAATAGTCACCCAACTAACCTATTTATAGCCTCTGTCCATTCGACCTTGCATTGTCCCGAATGAAAACTTCTTGTTTTCATTCATACCTACGATATCCCGAACAAAACATATAAACATCAAACTACAAAATACAATCGACAAATAACAATCTAAACTACCCGAAAGCTACAGACACATATATGAAATATGCATCTACAAATGCCAAATTCGCATTGCATGTCTAGAACTCCAAACAAACTAAAAGATATCACAGAACAAGAAACCATTGTTGTAAAACAAGATATAAAATTACTAACCCAAAAGGTCTAATTAAACAAGTTGTTGATCTCACACATTCAAGACTACAAGAAGCTCTAGGCATCTTATCTTGGTTTGTTTTCTTCAAATGCTATGTTTGTGCCACTGTTTGAATCGGTAGTATCCAATGAAAGTGGCGGCACCTCGTAAAGATCAGATTGCTCAACTTCAGGAACTAAACTTCTAGTCTCTTGACTTGTTTGTTGTTGAATCCAAGGATGAGTATTGAATTTCCTCAATTTGTCTAATTCTACTACCACCTCTTTCATTGTAGGTCTATCAGCACCCTCTAAATTAAGGCATCTTTTTACCAGATCACCTACAAGTTGAAGTTGTTCAAGAGTACCCTCGCGCAATATTCGAGGTTCAACAATTTCAAAAAAACGGTTTTCTTTAATTGAATTGACAAAATATGTTGCTAAATTCTTTTCCTCATTTGTTCTATCAACACCAATGGGTCTTTTCCCCGTTATGAGTTCTGCAAGGACCACTCCAAAGCTATACACATCACTTTTATCAGTTAGTTGGCTTGTGTTAAAGTACTCTGGATCCAAATACCCAAGTGTGCCTTGAATAAGAGTAGTTACTTGTTCGTGATCTAATGGGATTAACCTTGATGCACCAAAATCTGAAATTTTTGCTATGTAGTTCTCGTCAAGTAATATGTTTGCAGACTTAACATCTCTATGTATGATTGGCATAATAGTTTCTGAATGAAGGTATGCAAGTGCACCAGATGCTTCAATAGCTACTCTTAATCGATTATCCCATGATAGCCAACTCATTCCACCTAAACTAGAATGAATGTGATAGAAGAGTGTGTTATTGGAGACGTATTCATAAACTAGTATTGGCACTTCCTCTTCTAAGCAACACCCTAGAATCTTTACAACATTTCGATGGATGACTTGCGTAAGGATTAAGAGTTCATTAATGAACTGTTGTGCTTGGCTCACATCAACTACTTTAGACTTCTTTATTGCAGCTACGCGCTTATCAGATAAAAGTCCCCTGTATACTACACCATACGCACCTCGACCAATGATGTTTTCTTTAGCATAGTTGTTTGTGGCTTTACGAAGTTGTCCTATGCTAAATAACGTCATTGCCTCATGAGAACCTTGTGTATTGAGCTTTTGTTTTAGCAACACACCCCCATTTTGTTCGAAGAACTTTTCTCGAAGCTTCATTAACTTTCTCCTCCTTAAACCAAAGAAAATCCCTAATATGCCACACAATATTGCTAATGGGCCAACCACCATTACTACATGTGAAATGAAAATGAAAAACATTTAATAAGTAGTTGTATGTTCATGAAAAAAATGGCATCATGAAAAGTTTGAGTTTCACATATATGTATATTCATGAAAAAGTTACCTATAATGAGAGTGGTTGTTGTGTGACGTTGGCAACCATCTTTTATATTTGGATTACCATATGATCCTGAAGGACAAATACATTTGTAGCTCCCTGGAGTGTTCTTGCATGTACCATAACAAGAGATGGCTTTAAGATCGTCACACTCGTTGATGTCTATAAAAGAAAAACCAAGCCATTAGTTAATTTCTTTTGAAAAATAATAAAAAGGCGAGTACTATAGCATGGTGATCAGAGATGGTCTTGTAAGTCCCGAACTAATCCTATAATATCAAGTATTCTAACAATCGATGGCGGAATCAAAGATTATTAGTTATCATGGAATGAAAACATGAACGATTATATGTTAAACTCAAACTAGCATACGACAACCTACCTAGTCGTTTGATACTAGAGAGGATTTTATTATCAATATGAATCGCTGAATCACAAATGAAGCATAAACAACCTTATATATATGTGAAGGTTTAACGAATGGGCCAACATGGCCTTTACCATCGCAATCCCATGGCCCACCTCAAACTATAATAACCGAGAATAACCAATACCGAGAACTACTTGTTGATTCCGAGAACTAAGTGTTCTCGGAATCTCTAACCCAAAACCGAATACATAAGTACGAAACATAAACCTATAATATTAGTCCCAACAGGTATAGACTCAATCCTTCTTACTATGTCCCTTCATGTATACATTATTTGGTTTCTCTTATTCCACACTTCTAATAAGAAAGGAATAAAGGTTAGCTTAGTGAAATTAGGTTTTGGATTGCAAGTAATCTTCTGTTGGTTATAGAATCACAATGAATCCCTATGAATTTAATGTGTTGTGTTTGATTAATTCACTATCAATGCATATGTATTGACTTTGTAAACTTAAAGCATGGCGCCTAAATGCCCAGGTAAACTTGCAAACCCTAATCGATTTCATGCTGGTGTTCCATTTTTTATATTAATGGCGTTTTTTGATCCGCTTCGCCTAGCCTTTTCAATTAGCTTCCATGGTGTATTGTGTTGTTTGTTTCTGTAATAAAGTTTTTATCTTCGTTTCCTATCCAAAGCCTTGGATAAAAGGTTGAAATGAAATTTGGTGGTTTAATTTTCCGCTTTTTGTTTGTTGTGTTTTCATGTTGTTGTTAGTAATTAAGCTAGACTTAAGTTTATTGAACATACTTTAGTATGCTTGTTTTTTTTCTTTTTTTAATTAACTCTTGAAATGAAATTAAGTAACCATAATATAGGAGGAGAATGGCAACTCTCCTTCTACTTCACTGATTCAGTTTTGAACTTTGAACAAGGATTAAAGTTGTTTCTAGATGCACATTAATTTTATAGAGCTCCTTCACCAGTGTGATTACAAAGTAAAAGCATACTTATGTCCAAATGTATAATTAGGTAAATGGATTAGTTCGTGATTACGTTAACTTTAGATTTGAATGTTTGGTTATGAAAACAGTTATTTTACGTATGTAATCATTGGTCGATTTCACATACATAAATTATATTTGAAAGTGAGCTGTGTAGATATGTGTAACTTATATTTAAGCTTGGGTCACCTATATATGGCAATGTTGGCTTAGTGGTAAAAGGGCCGATTCTTTTTTTGGGGGAGCCTGGTTCGATTCTCACGTGAGGCATGTGATGGATAGCCCCACTCCTGTGGTGGGGTAGGTGGTTGGGAAGTGATGGAGAGACCCTTGACCCTTGTGGTCATGGGTTCGACTCCTGATCCCTCCAGGTTTTACCGGTTCACTACCATCATGCCTTCGGGCGGGTTTGTGGGCCGGGTTTTCTTTCCCTGGAACAGGAGACGGGTGGGCCGAAGGGCTCTGTCTGTTGGATATTTTAGTGTAATTGGATTGACTATTTGATCAATGTGTTCATAATAATACATCATATAGGTATGGTGGTGCGGAGTGCACGCCTATTTGAATTTATTATGAACTTAGGGGCGAAGCCCCTAAGGAACGGGGGTCCGGGGGCAGCTCCCCTGGGAGCAGGGTCCAAGGGGCGGCAGCCCCTGGCGGGGTCCAAGGTACGAGAGCTCGTATTCTTCTTGAGTGAAAGTGTATTGGGTATTCGATGCCAATAAAAGGAGAAGAGAGTCCTCCTTTTATAGTACCGAGCTGCCCTACTTTCTCAGCCCATCCTCTACCTTTAATGGGGCCCGGCCCAGGTAGAGGAGTCTCCATAATCCGGCCCAAGCCTTTAGGCCCATTTGGTGCAAGTGGGTTTTGGTAAAGTAGGAAGCTAGGGGAGATGTTACCGTCCTGACGCATGTACACGTGGCGCCCAGTAAGTGGACGCTGATGGGCGGTTGACACGTGGTGCTCGCCCATTGGTGCATCCGGGCGGTAGATACTTTATACCTTTCCAGGATTTCAAGACGGACAGAGAAAAGCCTGCTCTGTCAGGAAGATATCTTGGTTGAGAGGCTGCCACGTCATCGCCTTTTCTGCTCGTCAGACTGGGGAAAGTCTCTGGTTGGAGAGAAACTCTGACGGGCTGTCTGTCGTGTCAGAGATATTTGCTTGGGGCAGGGGTGAGTCCCAAGGCTGCCCCAAAAGGTATCTTCCACTTGTAGTGACGCTTGTCAAGGAAGCCTTGAGGTACATTTGGCCCGCCCCTGTGAAAGGGGCGGGAGTTCGTGCGCCTGGCGTCGGGTACACCGCTGACGTAAAACGGGCGGGTGGACGCCAGGTGTTCCGCCGACGTGGATCGTGAATATAAATGCACGCGTCGGGCGGTAGGAGCATCGCTGACGTAGAACGGGTTTGTAGTCGCCAGACGTTCCGCTGACGTAAAACGGGCGGATGGGCGCAAAGCGATCCGCTGACGTAGAACGGGCGGGTAAGCGTCTGGCGAAGCCTGTTCTAAGTGGGCGATGGTATGGTATTTGTAATGTTTTAATACCATATCCCTTCAAGTCCCCCCAGTCCAGTGCTGACCTGTATTTTTGGGGAGTGCTGGACTTGATTTCACATGTGTACTATCAGTGACATCCAGTCGTCACTGGGTTTTCATGTACCGAAGTGGACGTGTGTTTTCGTTTATTCTTCGTCAACTGGTGCGCGCACAGAGATCAAGCTGTGGGCGTATGACGGGGTGCGCATGGATTGTGTTTGGTGCGCAGCCGTTGAGCCCAGCTGGGCGTTGGGCCTGTTTGCGCGGCCAAAAGTTATGAAATTTGATTTTTTCAAAATTTTCGCTATGGCGGGCAGGCGTTGAGCCGAGATAGGCGTTGGGCCTGTTTGCGCGGCCAAAGGTTGTGAAATTTGATTTTTTTCAAAATTTTCTCTCTGGCGCGCAGGCGTTGACCCAAGATAGGCGTTGGTCCTGTTTGCGCGGCCAAAGGTTGTGAAATTTGATTTTTTTCAAAATTTTCTCTCTGGCGCGCAGGTGTTGACCCAAGATAGGCGTTGGTCCTGTTTGCGCGGCCAAAGGTTGTGAAAAGTCATTTTTTGTCGCGGTCTGCGCCTGCATTTACTCCGCATTGAATTTGTCTCTTTGGGATTTGTGTAAATTAAAGGCGGGAATGTTTTGAATTTGAAAAGACGTGCCTGACGGTTGGTAGACCTGCTTTGGAGATCGTGTCTGACAGCCAGTACGACTGTTGAGTTGCTAGGTGGACACGTGTTGTACATCTGATGGGTGTTGACAGCTGTTGGTGGCGGTTTTTTTGAACGTGGGCGTACACGTGTCAGTCATCGTCATCCTTTTTTGGACGTGGGTGTACACGTGTCGTTCATCGGCAGCTGGGGTAGGAGGACCGTCTCGCGAGTGAGACACGCGCGGCGCGTGGGCCGTCTTGGCACATGGGCAGAGTGACGTGTTTGCTTGTGGTTGGACCTTCATGTTGGAAAGCCTGCCCGTCATAATTACCTGCATTAAATGCGATGGGTATAAATAGTCGTCCACCTCCTTTGGATTTCTTTCATCTTCTTCTTCTTTCGAAATTTTCTCCTGAATTCCCTTCGTTCTTTCTATTTCTCCGGTCAAAAAGTTAGCTTTTTCTGATTCGTCGTTTGAAGATGTCTTCTGAAGATAAGAAGGCGGAGCTGTCTATGAAAGACGCCCAAATCTCCTGGTCCAAAGACAAATTCAGGTCTTTGGTCAAGAGATTTGGTATTCTTCGTGAGTGGGACCCGGAGTTGCCGGAGAAAGGGCAAACTCCGGTAGATTGCCCGGAAGGGAAAATATGCCTATATGAGGCATATTTTCAGAAGGCGTTATTCCGGTTGCCGGTGTCTCGTTTCTTCATCTCTGTTCTTCAGAGATACGGGGTGCACGTTTCTCAGATGAGCCCCTTTGGGGTGATGAGGGTGATGCACTTCGAGGCCACTTGTCGGGCCCTGAGGAGGCAGCCGGTGTTTGAGCACTTCAATGTGTTCTACAAGCTGGAGGTGAAGGAGTCGGGCTGGGTCTCTTTTGTGGAGAGATCCAAGAGCGTGAGCCTGATCATACCGAAGAGTTCTCCAAAAACTCTTCGGGAGTGGAAGAGGTGCTTCTTCTTTGTGAAGAAGGAGGTCATCCCAGTGGAGATGACGACGTTGGAACTGCGCCCTGGGCAGAAGGTGCCGTCCTTTGAAGTTATGAAGGACTTCCAAGAGGAGGCGTGGTTCCAGGAGCTTTCTGCGCATCCAAGTCGTCTAGATGACTTGGACAAACTGGATGAGGGTATTATGCGTTTGCTGGGGCTCAGCCGTCTGGGCGTTAGGGAGGGGTACAATGTAGCGCCTGCCGGTGATGGTGGTGCGCTTTCTGTGGAGGGTGAGTAGTAGTTTCTTTTATTTATTTTTCTATTATTGCTATGTTGTCTTGCGTCTCATATCTTTGTATGTCGTCGCAGGTGATCTACTCTTCGACTACTTTGCCGCTCGGGCTGTAAAGACCGTGTATGTGGCCGTGCCAGAGGGCGGTGTCTGGGAGATGGAGGCTTTGGCGGAGAACTTCCTGTTCCCCGCCCCTGTTCAAGGTGCGCCCTCTAACCTTGAAGTAGGTTTTTTGATCAACCCTGATCCGCTGTCCGTCAAGACGGCGGAGGGGGTTGATTATGTGTTCTTATCTGATGATGAGCTGAGTGATCCCTCATCTGATCTGGCCCATCGTTCGCGTCGCTCTACAGGTGGTGCCGGAGACGGGTCTTCTTCGGCAACGGCGCAAGGGGGTGCTGCGACTGCTGAAGGTCGCCCGACAGGGGAGGCGCCTGTTGACAGTAAGTATTTTTGTTCTTACCTCCCTTTTCTCTTTTTTTTTTGTATTTATTGTTTTGTTGACGTCTGATGTTGTTTGCAGCACGCAAGCGCAAGGAGCCAGAGATGGTTGAGGAGACCGTGGCTGGTGGATCGTCGCCAAAGCGGGCGGCTCTTGGTGGTGACCTGGAGCTTGAGCCGCCGCCGGTGCGTCAGCCTTTTTATATGAAGGCATTGAAGAAGCTTAGCAGTGAGTGTCTATCATGCCTTTTCTGTTCCTTCTTCCTTTTTTAACTTTGCTCTTCGTTTTTCCTTGTAGGTTCCATCCCTCCTTCTGTTCGACAGTATCAGGAGGAGCGGAAGAAGAAGCTCGAGGAAGAGCGCCTCCTAGCTGAGGGGGCGCAACTGTCTGAGGCTGCGCGCAAGGAGGAGGAGGAGAGGCGCGTGGCCGAAGCTGAGCTGAAGAGGAAGGAGGAGGAGGAGTCTGCCGCTCGCCAGTTGGAGCTGGAGCGTAAACGGGCAGAAGATGCCCGTTTAGCTGAGGCTGAACGGAAGCGGGCTGAGGAGGCTCGCTTGGCCGAGCTGGCGGCGGAGAAGGAGGCGGAGGAGCGCCGCCTCGTGTTGCTGAAGCAGCACGAGGATTTGGTGCATATGAAGAAGGAGCAGGCCGAGGGTGCGGGTGCTCAGGGTGGAGAGGGCCAGCGGGGCGGGCCCGTGTTTGTGGACCTGAGCGAGCAGGATGTCGCTGAGGTTCCACTTCCTGGTGGTGGGATGGGGGCCCCAAAATCACAAAGGGCCGAAGGCATGGTTGCGTCCTCTAGCGGACCTGCCTTCCGTCTTGATTCTCCGGTTTATACGCCTGGGTGGCGTATAACCGAGAGCTGCAGATTCCTCAATCCCTTCGTGGCTGAGGAGTTTGTGAGCTATGCGCTCCCTCCGGCGGAGCGTGCCCATCATCGGGCTCAGGATCGTGGCACCCTTTTCTCTGAGATGTGCATGAACCTAACGCAGACCTTAGGCAATCTTTATGCCTTGCACAGAGGAGAGGGTGAATTTCTGGATGAGCGGGCGTCGGTTGCTGGTGAGGCCGAACGTCTTGCTAGGGAGAAGGAGGTATACGAGACGGCTCGTGTACGTCTTCTGGAGCAGGTTCGGAAGTTGGAGTCCGACTTGCGCCAGAAGGACGCTGATGCTGCTGAAAAGCAGAAGGCATGGGCCAAGTCGTCGGCGGTTGTCAACACGGAGTTGGAGCGCCGTCGTCAACTGATACAAAAGGCCGAGGTTGCCCTGGCTGAGGAGAAGAAGGTCTCGGCAGCCAGGGGCAAGGAGTTGGAGGAACTGTCCTCGAAGTATGCCACCGCCGTTGGTGATCTGAAGGCGAAGGACGCCGATGTGGTGAGGATGACCACTCGAGTGTCCGAGCTGGAGGAGCAGGTTGCGGCGATTGCGAGGGAGCGGGAAGCGTGGGGGTTGGAGAAGACGCTTCTGCTTGATGCCCAAAGGGGGTATGTTGAGAAGTCGCTGTGGGTGATGTCCGACGGGATCTCCGCGGTAAGTTTCCGGATCTTTTTCTAAGTTTTTCCTTCGCTTTTTGTTTCTTGTTTGTTCTAACCTCTGTTTGATGTGCAGGTATATGAACGCTGTTGGAATGCGCCCAAGATGGGCGAGCAGATTGCCGAAGTGGTTGATGCTGCTCGCACCACGGGCGTCCACAGCGGCTGGTTGGAGGGATACTTGGCCGCTAAGGATGGCGCGCCTGTGGAGGAGCAGCCCTTTGGCGACGTTAACACGGACCAGCTGCTGATGGAGCAGCTTCAGAAGTTGGAGCAGATTGAGTTCCCCGTGCTGCAGGTTGTGCGGCAATGCCTGGCCGATCCCGATCCTATCGCCAAATTTAAGCGGTGGGTAGAGGAATCTGATCGCGTAGGCCGTGAGCGCGCAGAGAAAGAGCGAGCGGAGAAGGAAAGGTCCGGGGCGGGTAGCTCGGGGACGGCTCATGAGCCTCCTCAGTAGATCATTTTGTAACTTTCTCTTTCTTGTAAATATTGTTTGATGAAATGAAATGAAGTTTCCTTTTGTTCTGCGTCTTGTTGATCTGTCTGATGTGTTTGTGTGTCGTTTGCTGAGTAGATTAACAAGTGAGGAGTGCGCCCAATGAGTAAGTGAGGTGTTTTTGTTTTCACGAGTGATTAGTGCGCCGAGCCACTTGTGAAGAGTGGATTAACTTCATAAGTGATTAGTGCACCGAGCCACTTGTGAAGAGTAGATTAGCTTCACAAGTGATTAGTGCGCCGAGCCACTTGTGAAGAGTGGATTAGCTTCACAAGTGATTAGTGCGCCGAGCCACTTGTGAAGAGTGGATTAGCTTCACAAGTGATTAGTGCGCCGAGCCACTTGTGAAGAGTAGATTAGCTTCACAAGTGAGTAGTGCGGCGAATTAGTTTGTGAAGGGTAAATTAACTTCATAAGTCTAGAGGAAAGGATAAAAAACTGAAACTTTTTTACAAGTAGCACTTGCGCAATTGCGCTACATTCCATGATCTGGGTATGGGTGTTCCATCGAGTTTTTCGAGCGCATATGCCCCTTTTCCTAGTACTTGTTGGACTTTGTAAGGTCCTTCCCAGTTAGGTGCTAACTTTCCCGGGCGTTCTGTATGGGAGGCATAGTTGTCCCTAAGGACATAGTCGCCGATGTCGAATTCGCAAACCTTGACCTTCGAATTGTAGTAACGTTCCAATTGTTTTTTGTAGTTTGCTTCGCGTATGGCGGCGATATCGCGCCTGTCATCTAGGAGGTCTAGATTGAGGCGTAGCTCTTTGTCATTGTCCGTGTTGTCTGTATTGAGGACCCGTGGTGACGGGAATGTTATCTCCGCGGGTATTACGGCCTCGGATCCGTAGGTTAGGCTAAATGGAGTTTCGCCGGTGCTGGTCTTTGTGAGGGTGCGATGTGCCCATAGCACGTGTGGTAGCTCTTCCACCCAGCCCGTTCGTTTTGATCCTAGGCGTGTCTTGATGCCTTCGACTAGGGATCTGTTGATGCGCTCCACCTGGCCATTGCCTTGCGGATGAGCAACGGATGAGAAGATCTGGCTGACGCCTAGTTGCGTTAGCCAAGCTTGTAGTTTTTTGTCGGTGAATTGTGTGCCGTTGTCGGTGACGATTTCCATGGGTAAGCCAAAGCGGCAGATGATGAATTCCCAGATGAATTTTTTTATCTGTTCTGCGCTTATCGACGCAAGTGGCTTGGCCTCTACCCATTTTGTGAAGTAGTCGACGGCAACGACTAGGTACTGTATCTTTCCGGGGGCCATTGGAAACGGGCCGACCAGGTCCATGGCCCACTTTTGAAATGGCCAGGCGGCCGTAACTGGTACCAGATCGTTTTTGGGGCGCAGGGTATTTGGCGCGTGTTGTTGGCAGTTGAAGCAGGTGCGTAGAATTTTGACGGCGTCTTGATGCATACCCGGCCAATAATATCCAGCGTTCATGACTTTGGCGACGACCATTCTCGGTCCTGCATGGATCCCGCATATGCCTTCGTGTATTTCTCTGATAAGTGAGGTGGCTGTCGCGACGTCCATGCATTTTAATAACGGCCCCAAGTACGAGCGTCGGTATAGGATCCCGTTCATTAATTGGTAATGTTGGGATTTGTATTGGATTTTTCGAGCTTCCGCTTTTTGAGGTGGCAACGTGCCTGTTGCTAGGTAGGCTTGAATAGGGGTCATCCATGACCCGACGCCTGTCTGCGTTATGTTGACCTGTCTGAGTGGTACCGAAGGTTGAGGTAGGGTTTCGATGCGTACCTCCTTGGCCATATGTGGCCAGGCGGTGGAGGCCATTTTGCTGAGTGCGTCAGCTTCCTTGTTGCCGCTTCGGTTTATATGGAGGATGGTGCAAGTGACGAATTTCTTGGTGAGGAGCTTGGCTTGGTCGACGTACTGGGCCATGACGGGGTCCTTGGCGTCGTAAACGCCGTTCATGTGGCCTGCTATCAGCATGGAGTCTACATGGGCGTTGAGGTGTCTGGCGCCCATTTTGTGCGCCAGCCGTAGGCCTGCCAGGAATGCTTCGTACTCGGCCTCGTTGTTTGTGCTTGGGAACTCTAGGCGCACGGCGTACGTGAATTCTGTCTTGTCGGGGCTGACGAGGCGAAGTCCGGCGCCCGAGCCTTGATCATTGGAAGCTCCGTCGGTGTATAATGACCAGGTGATTCGGTCGTCTGGGATGGGCTTGGGGTCTTGTTCGTCTTTGCAGTCTTGGATTTTATCGGTGGGGATTTCTGCGATGAAGTCTGCCAGGACCTGCCCTTTTATCGCGGGTCTTGGTTTGTAGACGATGGTGTGTGCGCCTAATTCGATTGCCCATTTGGCCAGGCGGCCGGAGAGTTCTGGTTTGGATAGTACTGTATTTATTCGGTAGTCTGTGAGGACGTTGATTGGGTGTCCTTGAAAGTATCGTCGCAGGCGTCTTGACGCGTGGACTAATGCTAGGACAAGTTTTTCCATTGTCGAATATCTGGTTTCTGCGTCTGCTAGAGTTCGGCTGATATAGTAGATCGGTGTTTGTACTTTGTTGCGTTCTACTAATAGGACGGCGCCGATTGCTGTTTCTGATGCAGATAGATATAGTGTAAGGGGCTCCATTGGAAGCGGTGCTGTTAAAGTTGGCAAGTAGGTTAAACATTGTTTCATTTCACGAAATGCCACTTCTGCCTCCGGTGTCCAGCGGAACTGTGTTTTTTTGAGTACATTTCGTAAAGTGTGAACAAAAGGAAAAGACTTGGAGGCGTAGTTTGATAGGAATCGGTTGAGAGCAACCAAACGTCCCATTAGAGTCTGCACGTCTTTTATCGAGTTTGGTGACGGCATCCGCTGGATTGCTTGGATTTTTTCAGGGTTGGGTTTGAAGCCGCCATTGGTGACGATGACGCCTAGGAATTTCCCTTCTTCTGCTCCGAAGGAGCATTTGCCTGGATTCAGTTTCATTTGGATGCTGCGCAACTGTTCGAAGGTGCGCTTGATGTCCATGAGCATTGTGTCTTCCTGGGTGCTTTTGATGACTAGATCGTCGACGTAGACTTCGAGGTTGACGCCTATCTGGTTGATGAACGCCTGGTCCATGAGGCGTTGGTAGGTCGCGCCGGCGTTCTTGAGTCCGAAGGGCATTTTGGTGTAGCAGTACACCCCTCGATCTGTTCTGAACGCCGTTCGATCCTCGTCTTCGTAAGCCATTTGGATTTGATGGTATCCTCGATATGCGTCGAGAAAACACTTGTATTTGAATGGCGCGAGTGAGTCGACCTTCAAATCGATCTCTGGGAGAGGGTAGTGATCTTTGGGGCATGCTTTGTTTAGGTCCTTGTAGTCGACGCACATGCGCCAGGACCCATTCTTTTTTAGCACCATTACTGGGTTGGCCACCCAGGTTTGGTGATTGCATTTTCTGATGATGCCCGCCTCTAGTAGGTCGTCAACTTGTTCATTCATGGCTTTGACTCTGTCGGGGCCGAGTGGCCGCTTCTTTTGGGCCACTGGGCGTGAGTCTTTGTATGTATTGAGGCGGTGCTCAGCGATGTGTCTTGGGACGCCGACCATGTCTGACGATTGCCATGCGAAGATGTCTTTGTTTGCCACCAGTAGCTGTTTTAGGTGTGTTTTCACCTGGGGGGATAGGGTTCGGCCCAAGGTGATGGTCTGTTCAGGGAAGGCTGGGTTGAGGATCCAGCTTTCGTCAGTTGGTGGGCTTGACGGAAGCGCCGCCGAGTCGTCTGGCGGGTGGCTTGTCATGAGGCATTCTTGATTGCCTCGGATGTATGCGATCCCGGTGGGCGTTGGGAAGCCCATGGTTTGGTGAGGGGTTGAGGCGGTGGAGTTGAAGTTCGCCAGGCCCTGTCTTCCTAACAGTATATCATATGAGGAGGTGGCTGGGATGACGTGGAAGGTGCATACCTCGGAGCGGCTGTGAATGCCGTCGTCAAGTGTGACCGTGAAGTCGAACTTGCCGATGGGATGGATTATCTCGTTGAAGAAGCCAGCGATAGGCGCGTCTGGCTGTAGGCGTGCCTTGTCTTCCTCGTCTAGCTGGTCAAAGCATTGTTGGTACATGATGTCGAAGCTACTGCCGCCGTCGCACATCATTTTGTAAGTTCGATAGTGTCCGAACAATGCTGTGATGGTGAGGGGGGTCGTTGATTGAGCGCCCCCTGGGATTATCGGGAGGAGGACTTGGGCCTCTCGCCAATTTGAGGTTTCAGATGTAGTTGCGGTATTAGGGAAGCTGGTTTTTCGTTTAGTGCTTCTCGTCATGTTAATCTGTCTGCTGTGGGTACCGCGGATGTAGTGTGTCCTGATGTCTTTGATGGCTTTTTCCGGTTCGTCTTGTCGGCGGGCCCCTGCGCGGACGTTTTTTACCAGGTTGGCGAGCTTCCCGGAGCGTAGGGCCGCTTCTATTTCCATTTTGAGGCTATAACAGTTGTCGGTATCGTGGCCCACGTCTTTGTGGAACTCGCAGAACCTGGTGGTGTCGACATTTTTTCGTTTTGCCCCCATGGGCTTGGGGATTTTAAAAGTTACCTCTCCGGTGGAGAGGACTTGTGATAAGACTTGAGATGGCGTTTTGGTGAGGGGTGTCCAATCTTGGTTTCGGCGGCCGCTGTTCCGCTGTTCGCGGTTTTGTTTGTTGCCGATGATGTTTCTGGCGTCGCCAGAAGTTGAGTATCGTCCTTCGTCGGTGGAGCCGGAGATGCGGTTCCAGACGGATGATCGGTTATTGCCGCGGCTGCGGTTGTTGCTGGAACTCCCTCTCTGGTTCTGGCGCATGGTTTTCTGGTTGCCCGCGTAGAGTTTTGAGATGCGGACAACCTCTTCCCAAGCGTCTGGGACGCCATCTTTCCCTTGCAGTGTGTGTTGTAGGCCGTCATCGTTGACGTTAGATAAAAAGGAGGTTCGTGTTGCTTCGTCGCCGGTTCCTAACTGGAGGGCCTCCTTGTTGAACCGTACGATGAAGTCCTCGAGAGGTTCAGTGTCTCTGCGTTTGCACAGGGAGATTTGGCTTTTGTCGCGCTTGTGGCGGCGCTGTTGGCTGAAGTGGAGAGAAAATTTTTCGATCAGCTGGTCGTAGCTGTCGATGCTGCCGATGGGGAGGTTATCGAACCAGACCCTGGCGGCTCCGGTGAGTGTCTGGGCGAACATGTGGCACCAAACAGGTAGGGTCCAACCGATGACGGCCCCGGCTTGATTGAATATGCCCAGGTGGTCATCTGGGTCGGATAGTCCGTCGTAGATTTTGACGTTGGCCGGTAGGCGTTGTCTTGGTGGGATTGGTGCCTCAGAAATGCGCCTGGTAAATTTAGACCTATCCGCGAATGCGGCTGGTCTGTATGGGAGTGATAGGTCGGTGGTGGCGTCGTTGTTGTAGCGGTTTAATCGCTCGCGCCTGTAATATGGGCTATGACGATAGTCGCGGGAGGCGTCATCCTCCCACGAGCTTTCGTCATAGTCTTCGGCGTCGAACCGATTGTGCTCTGCACGGGCCTGGTCCTCAGGGGTTTGCCCTGGACCTTCCCCGTGACGGGCGGGTGCTGCTGTTTTTGCAGGTTGTCTAGAGGAGGAGCCCATTATTGTTTTACCGGTGCGCCGGCGGCGTTCTAGTTGTGCGTCGAGGATTTGTCGCTGGCGGTCATAACAGTCATTGTTTAGTGCCTCGATTTCCTCCTCCGTTGGAGGGGTTATATCTACGAGCTGAGGCTCGAGGTTTCTGGGGGTTATGAGTGGTTGTTGTTGGTTGTTATGATCCCCTGATGTTGGGTGGGATGGGGTGGCGTCGGTGATATCTTCGACGGCCCCGGATGGAGTGAACGCTCGTGGGGGTGAGGTCATTTTTATAATTCTGGCCCTAAAAGTTTATTGGGTTGGAGCGGTTGTGGTAAGGCCACGGATGGCGCCAATGAAGAAACACGAATGTAAGGATAGTTGAAAAGAGAACTATCTGTACGGTGATTCTACTGTATTTTCTAAAGAGAGTGTGATTATAAAATACGTGTGGGTCTGTAGGCAAGACCAGGGATTTACGAGACTACTAATTAGAAGAGCCGAGCCTCTAATCGTTAGTATGATAAACAGGGGGGGTGAAGAAGGTACGAGAGCTCGTATTCTTCTTGAGTGAAAGTGTATTGGGTATTCGATGCCAATAAAAGGAGAAGAGAGTCCTCCTTTTATAGTACCGAGCTGCCCTACTTTCTCAGCCCATCCTCTACCTTTAATGGGGCCCGGCCCAGGTAGAGGAGTCTCCATAATCCGGCCCAAGCCTTTAGGCCCATTTGGTGCAAGTGGGTTTTGGTAAAGTAGGAAGCTAGGGGAGATGTTACCGTCCTGACGCATGTACACGTGGCGCCCAGTAAGTGGACGCTGATGGGCGGTTGACACGTGGTGCTCGCCCATTGGTGCATCCGGGCGGTAGATACTTTATACCTTTCCAGGATTTCAAGACGGACAGAGAAAAGCCTGCTCTGTCAGGAAGATATCTTGGTTGAGAGGCTGCCACGTCATCGCCTTTTCTGCTCGTCAGACTGGGGAAAGTCTCTGGTTGGAGAGAAACTCTGACGGGCTGTCTGTCGTGTCAGAGATATTTGCTTGGGGCAGGGGTGAGTCCCAAGGCTGCCCCAAAAGGTATCTTCCACTTGTAGTGACGCTTGTCAAGGAAGCCTTGAGGTACATTTGGCCCGCCCCTGTGAAAGGGGCGGGAGTTCGTGCGCCTGGCGTCGGGTACACCGCTGACGTAAAACGGGCGGGTGGACGCCAGGTGTTCCGCCGACGTGGATCGTGAATATAAATGCACGCGTCGGGCGGTAGGAGCATCGCTGACGTAGAACGGGTTTGTAGTCGCCAGACGTTCCGCTGACGTAAAACGGGCGGATGGGCGCAAAGCGATCCGCTGACGTAGAACGGGCGGGTAAGCGTCTGGCGAAGCCTGTTCTAAGTGGGCGATGGTATGGTATTTGTAATGTTTTAATACCATATCCCTTCAATTGTGTTGTTTGTTTCTGTAATAAAGTTTTTATCTTCGTTTCCTATCCAAAGCCTTGGATAAAAGGTTGAAATGAAATTTGGTGGTTTAATTTTCCGCTTTTTGTTTGTTGTGTTTTCATGTTGTTGTTAGTAATTAAGCTAGACTTAAGTTTATTGAACATACTTTAGTATGCTTGTTTTTTTTTCTTTTTTTAATTAACTCTTGAAATGAAATTAAGTAACCATAATATAGGAGGAGAATGACAACTCTCCTTCTACTTTACTGATTCAGTTTTGAACTTTGAACAAGGATTAAAGTTGTTTCTAGATGCACATTAATTTTATAGAGCTCCTTCACCAGTGTGATTACAAAGTAAAAGCATACTTATGTCCAAATGTATAATTAGGTAAATGGATTAGTTCGTGATTACGTTAACTTTAGATTTGAATGTTTGGTTATGAAAACAGTTATTTTACGTATGTAATCATTGGTCGATTTCACATACATAAATTATATTTGAAAGTGAGCTGTGTAGATATGTGTAACTTATATTTAAGCTTGGGTCACCTATATATGGCAATGTTGGCTTAGTGGTAAAAGGGCCGATTCTTTTTTTGGGGGAGCCTGGTTCGATTCTCACGTGAGGCATGTGATGGATAGCCCCACTCCTGTGGTGGGGTAGGTGGTTGGGAAGTGATGGAGAGACCCTTGACCCTTGTGGTCATGGGTTCGACTCCTGATCCCTCCAGGTTTTACCGGTTCACTACCATCATGCCTTCGGGCGGGTTTGTGGGCCGGGTTTTCTTTCCCTGGAACAGGAGACGGGTGGGCCGAAGGGCTCTGTCTGTTGGATATTTTAGTGTAATTGGATTGACTATTTGATCAATGTGTTCATAATAATACATCATATAGGTATGGTGGTGCGGAGTGCACGCCTATTTGAATTTATTATGAACTTAGGGGCGAAGCCCCTAAGGAACGGGGGTCCGGGGGCAGCTCCCCTGGGAGCAGGGTCCAAGGGGCGGCAGCCCCTGGCGGGGTCCAAGGGGCAGAGCCCTGGCTGGGGTCGGAAATAGAGGGATTAATTTTGGCAATGTTGAAACCCTTTGAAAACTGCCTAAAAGGCAATTTCTGGCCCTGTTTTTTTCATAACAAATTCTTCTCCTTCTTGATCAAAACTCTCTGGTTCTTTAATCTCAATCACAACATACAGAAAATTCTCAATCTCTGATTGTATCCGATTGAACATTCGATAGAACCGTCGAATTGATTCAATCTGAAAGCGATCACGTGCCTTCAGAGATTTTTGTTATCCGTTATTGTTCGTTTGTTACGGTTATTCCCCAACACTGTCCGTACGGACTAGAGGCCGTCTGGGGCCCCTTTCGGCAATTGGGGGCCGCGTACAGAGTACCCGGCAATACTTTAGTTGATCGTTAAAAAAAAAAGAAAATAGTTTGTCTTTAAACACGGTGTATATATCCAAAATCGCTTTTAAGGTATTTGATTTTCATGAATTTTTCATTAGGGTTTTTTTTATCTCACTTTTGGATTCCTATTTTGATTTTCGCAGCTCTTCTTCTTCTTCTACTTGGCTGACAAAAACGATGTATTAGAACATGCACATCAGATACCCTATATCTTGCCATATCATATATGCTGATCGTGGTTTCTCAACCTATTCCCAATAGATAAATTTAACAAAATATCGAGTAATTATTTTGCATATATTAGAACATTCACAATCCCCGTATTTGTTTTTACTCTTAAAATTTAGGGGAAATAAGAAAAAAGTTCTATTTGCTGCTCTACATTAGATACCCCATCTTTATTTCTTATCCATCATATTTTAAGATGTTGAAGTCCTAAATGTAAGGGGTTACTATTTACACCTAAATTTATTATTATTATTATTATTATTATTATTATTATTATTATTATTATTATTATTATTATTATTATTATTTAGCTTTTCATTGTGTATTTATGTACTTCTTTAATGTTCATATTTGTAATTTGTCTATAGAAATACTTATTATAGAATACGACTCAAATTCTTATAGATTTTATATCAAATCGTAGATAAAACTAAACGCATAGACATGACTCAAATTCTTAAAAATTTATATATATATATATATATATATATATATATATATATGATTTGTTATTGAAACAAAGAAAAGAAATAATAGAGGTAAAACAATATAGAGATATATAGGCAATGAGATGTTTAAAAAGAGAGTTAAATTTTGAAAACGATGATTTTTAGTTAAGAGTTAGAAAATGAGAAACCTTTATTTTCCTTAGACCAAAACCGTAAAAGGATGGAAGGTTGGGTCCAATGAAAAAATGATTAACCTCTTGTGATGTGGTGGTAACTAAGTGTACTGGCATGGAGATTATGTGTTGCAATTGGACGCCACTTAAGTGTAACGTGTTTATGTGGCGTGCAAAAATGAAAAAGATCCCAACAGCGGTGGCTCTAAACAGCAGGAATATTGGGGGGGGGGGGGGGGGAAGGGGGAGACGTCATGTGCCCGATATGTGGGTCGAGTGAAGAGACGACTGCTCATATGTTCACCACATGCGTCGTTGCGTCGTTCCTTTGGCAGCATCTTAGCGTGTGGTGTTGGGTGCAAAGGTTCTTCATTTTTTCTGTTGGAGATCTTCTAGAGTTCCACTCATTCGGGCTTAAAAGGTGTTAAACAAGAGATCCTTCACAGTAGGGTGTTCAGAATTCGATTCAAATTCAAAAAATTCGAAATTCAATTTAGTTCGATTCGATTACCAAGAATTCAATTCGATTATTAAGGATTCAAATTCGATTCAATAGAGTCCAGTAAATCGAATACGAATTTTTTATTTTAAGTTCAATTCGAAATTTGAATAAAAACTGTACATGTATATTTTTTAAATATATGTACACACATGTAACGTTCGTATTTCGTTTTAATTATTATATACACATTGAAAAAAAAATCTTCTAAATTTTGATCAAACTCTAAGAACCCATAATGTCTACAACTTTTACCATAAACATATTTTATATATTTACCTTATAAATCACAAAACTCTAACAAACTATACTCTCTACTATTTTTACTATTCTCGTATTTGACATATTGTTGTTTATCAATTTTGTAGATTTGTATTTTATATGTTAAAAATAATGAGTTTGTATTTGTTTTAAAACTAAAAGTAAAACAATTTATTATTTATGGTGAATTTGAACTAAATCGAATTTATTCGAATTCGAGTTTCTTATTCGAATCGAACACGAATTGTATAAATTGAATTTTAAGTGAATACGAATCGAATATGAATTCAAGAATAGATCTAAACTTACGTCGTTATCTTGATCTAATTGGTATAAATTCATTTGTATATAAGCGTTTTGTTGTTTAGTCGCCCCGGTTTGTGGGCTGGCTGGCTTTTTTTAGTGAAGTTAAAAAAAAAACCACTAACAAATAACAACGAAGGAATTTAGCCTTAAAAAATAATGTTCAAATTTGGATAGTATCATCAAGGGAACAGAAGACGGAGACTTTTCAAAGAAAAAGACCAAGACCGTAAAAAACACCATAAATGCATCGTATCATTTATAGTGCACATGGCTGACTTATTCACGCACGCCCACTTGCACCATCGCGAGCCTTGCATTTTTGGATATTTCTTGCATTTATGGATTGATAAATATTGTAGGTCCAAGACGTCCCCTGAATCTGGTAGGTGGGTGGGCACTGTAATAAATAAATGTTATTGGTTTTTTTGGTTTTTGTATGATATACGATCAACGATCCACTAATATATGGTTTAGTTACATGTATACCACATTTGTTTTTTTTTTTTAAATAGTATATAATTAAGTAAAACTAGCATTTAGAACCCGTATTTTGTGGCTGGACTACTAGACAGATACGTAAAACAAAGAAAACGTAACACAAAGAAAACAATAACTAACTCGACTTAGGACCCATATTTTGCAGCCGGGACCATTAAATGGGAAATAATAGCCTTAAAAACTTTGAACCACGGATGTGGATAGCAACGTATTAACTCCCAAAATTTTGACCGAAAAGTTAAGGTAAAAAAGTCGTTGGGGTAAAAATTTAAAAATGTTTTGTAACAAATTTGTAAAACATGAAAAGTATACGGGTTAAAAGTAAATGAAAAACAAGAAAATGTTGAGGTTAAAAATTAAATGTTGTTTCTTTTTAAAAATTTACTAAAAAAAGGTGTATACATATATATTATAGAGTTTAAATGAAAAGAAAATATCTTGTAAGACGAAAAAACAAATTTTAACCGGTATGAATTTTCTATTTATTAATTGTATTTAATGTTAAATAAAATTTTAATTTTTTATAACCCCTTAAACTAGTTAAATAAATGAAACTTATAATTTATTTTTAAAATATATTCTTTCAAAGAAAAACTAATTTAAAGTGAATGAAAATTTCAATATATGTAGGATAAATTTTTATACGTATAGGATAAACGTATAATAATTCCGATATGTGTAGATAAACATATGATAAGTTTGATATATTTATGATGAATTTTGATATGTATATGACAAATTTTGATAATGTGTCGGATAAAGTGTTAATAACTAATTAATTAGAGAGATAATAATTAATATAAGAAGAATTAAAGTATTTAATGTTATACCATTATGCCATTTCTTCTTTTTATTCGCACGTTAAGTTTATTCTCATTTGATCTTTTCTTATATATATATCGTTCAACGAACTGTTTGGCAGGAAGTCCGTTTGTCTTCGTTCATTTAATAATTTAACGAATACAAACAAGAATTTCGTTCTTTTACATAAACAAATGAACACGAACAATTATCACGTTCGTTCATTATGTTATTGAACGTTTGGTACGATGTTCGTTTATGTTTGATTGTTCATTAGATTCTTTAACTTTTATTTTTAAGTTAAGTACTTTAAAATTCATAGTAATAGATTATTTAATAAATATTAGTATATGACGTATTAGTATTACTATATATATTTTGCTTAACTATTAATTTTGGTGGATTAAATAAAGACTTAAGGTTTTTTTAATGAGTACTTTAAGTTTAATATAACAATTTTGTGTTATTTTGGGACATTATTTTATGGTAAAGAGTATTACGTTATCAAAATTATGTCAAGTATGTTTAGATAATTGGGTTATTATATTTTGGGCAAATCCGCGTAATATTTGTGATGAAAGATACCGATTTAATTCAAAATTTAATATATGTTAATTTGTGTTGTTATCAAGATTAGGTCAAGTATGTTTAGATAATTGGGTTAGTATATTTTGGAATGATCCACGTAATGTTTGTGATGAAAGATATCGATTTAATTTGAAATTTAATATGTGTTAGTTTGTGTTGTTATCAAGATTATGTCAAATTTGTTTAGATAATTGGGTTAGCATATTTTGGGCGGATCCACGTAGTGTTTATGATGAAAGATACCGATTTAATTCTAAATTTAGTATATGTTAGTTTGTGTTGATTTTTGTTCATGAACACTTGTTTGTGTTCATGAACGTCTGTTTCTATTCATCTGTATTCGTGAAAGTTTATTTGTGTTTGCTACGCTCACTTTTGTCTGGTACCTAAAATTTACAAAGCAAAGACAAACAAAGACGAACACATTCATCTCCTTAATAAACGAATACAAAAAGAAAATCTCGTTGGTGTTAGAAAAGAATATATAATGTTGGTATTATGAGGTTTAATAATCATTTGGTTTAGGTTTAACTTGGAATTTACCTTTGCAGCCAGGAAACAGATAAGGGTTTCCTTCAAAGCCTTTTTTACACATGCATAGATACCCACCAGTTGCCCTTTTAGAGTTAACACAACGGGTATAATTTGATTGGCAGGCATAACCATGAGTTGCCTTTGCTTGTTTACAACTCAAACTACCAATAGCCCAATCAAGCACAACTGAGACATTAGCTTGCACCTTTTCAGGAAAAAATGCATCATTTAAATCTGTAGCACCATTAAACTTGAATACATCGCGCTCAGCGAGAAACGCGTGTATACATTCATGATGAACGGGATTTCTATAGCCTGCATCATCCGCGTCAAGCAAGGTACGGAGATAAGTCTCATAGTACCTTATGTCATGGGTAAGGGATGTTTGACAACATCCGTTGCCTGAACACTCGCCAACTTCGTTTTTCTCAGGATTGGTGCAAAATACAACACATCCTGTAGAGTTAGACACGTTACTAGGCATTGAGAACCCAGCGTAACCGTTGCAGCCGACCATAGTGAACTTATTATCTGATGAAAAAGTGTATGGTGTGTTGGTAAAGTTTGGAGGAATATTAAACCTGCTAGACCAAAGACCATGTCGCAAATGGAGCGAATAGTTCGAATAGCATCTAGAACCGGCCACCATACTAGAAACCCGAAGCTTGGAATCGGATATGTTTTTAATTGTGGTGTAACCACTATTTGTATTTTGGATGTATGCAATGGGAGGATATGAAGAAGTGTTGCATATTATGTTAAAACCGTGGCCTAGAGAACAATTACTTAAGTTGCCGACGATACCAAAAGGATAGGGGACAATTATGTCGCCGCATCGGCTTTGGCAGCCCGGCTTTGTGATGTTGATGTTAGTAGAATTGATGAGTGTATAGGTTTCATCAGATATGGAATTTGAATATGTTGTCAATGAGAACATTACCCACATTAGAACATGGAAGTTCATGGTTGTGTTTTGTGGTTTATGAGTGAGTGCAATAGTGTTAACGGCTTCTTAGTCTTCTAACTTTGGTCACACAACCAAACTTATATATACTGGTAAGCTCTTATGGCATTGGCAGCAATACTATAGCTATTAAATGTCATGGCTGCTGAACAATATGTTTATCATATAAATATTGTTTTTCTGTTTGAATCACTCGTTATACTTTAAATAATAAATATCTTTAATTTATTTGATTTTCTCTAATAACTAATGTTTGTTAACATTATTAAAAAGTTAAATACACACTTGTGTTTAATTTTTTTTTTCTTGATATTAAATTTGGTTGAAAACGAAGTTGTACTCAATATTGAGTATTTTTTTTATTGTAAGCGATAGAGTTCTTAGTATCGTGACGAATCGAACCAATGTCATTGAAACCGGTACCAATATTCGTTTTTATGGTTATCGATTGTAAGTGCACCCTTCGGATATGTCCCTAGCATAGATATCGGATTAGGATCGTGTTTAACTCGTTTCGTAGTTGTTTGGGTTGTATTGTAATGAGTAGGGGTATTTTGGGGATTTATGAATGTACTCAGGTGTATGAAAGCTTCATACGCCTGTAGGGCTGTTCACGAGCCGAGCCGATCCGAGCGGAGCTTTGCTTGTGCTTGGCTCGTTTACAAACCGAACCGAGCGGAGCGGCTCGTTTACAATCGAGCCGAAAATCGAACGAGCAATCTTCGAGCGCAAATTTTCCAAGCGAGCGCCGAGCGAGAATCGAACGGAGAATAATATGGACGATCATAAAATTAGGATGTTTCCTTCGATGTTTTCATTGTCGGGTGACAACTAAGGTCGAAATGTCCAATTGTAACACTAATATTAAGATCCCAGTGTCCAAAGAATGAGGCTTAGATTGAGGCTGGTGAGGTAATGAGCATACGTCAGGGAATAGTTGTTGCATTGTGATGTAGGTGTGATATCAAGCGACAATTAGCGATGGACGACTATAACATAAAGAAGTCAACACTGTCACCTTATGACTTATTGTTTTACTATTAAATCTAGTGTTAATTTTTTTATTGAATTAAGTGGGCTTGTTATATTTTGTTTGCATATACCGAGTAAAATCCAATAGAATCTTATATATAAAGCCATAAATTTATCTATAAATTGTGTATATATTTATTATTAAATAAATAAAAATTTATTCGAGCCGAACCGAGCCGAGCGTACATTTGCTCATGCTTGGCTCATTTACAAACCGAACCGAGCCGATCGGCTCATATACAACCGAGCGGAATATCGAGCGAGCATTTTTCAAGCATTTTCCGAACGAGCGACGAGCGATCCACGAGCGGCGAGCGATTTGAACAGCCCTATACGCCTGGATCCTCTACGCGTATGAGTCTCATATGTGTCCTACAAGGTAGGCATATGAGACTTCCCTATAAATACCCCATGCTTTTGTCAATTTTGCAACTTTTGCAATTTCAATACAAGTGCAGCTCATTTGTATGTGTTTTTGTGTGTACTCTCATATTATTATCATCATCTTCTCTAACACTCATCTATAATAGCTAACCGGATTGTTGATTCCGCTTTCAATCCGATACGAGAGTGATACTAATATCTTGTCAGAAATACGATCCTCCATCGATCAATAAAAACATGTGTCCGTATCTTTTTGGGTGTATTACAATTTTATTTTTTTGGTATTCTCTTTCGATTATTGTACCTAGTATTGGTATCGGTAGGGGTGTAAATTTCTTATACAACCTGAATCTAACATGAAATTAGCGGGTTGGGTTTAATCTCAACGGGTTCGGGCTAACCCGAGCGGGTTGTGGGGTTGACCTGTTTAACCCATTTATACTATATTTTAGTTTTTTACAATATGTTTTGTGTTATAAATTAATTTGGTTTAGTCTAAACAGGTTTGGGTAAGTTTCCTGTTAAACCCGCGAACCTGTTTAGCTAAACAAGTCGGGTTCGGGTCAACCCAGGCGGGTTAGGGTTGGCCCGTTAAATTTATACTATATTTTAGGTTGTTTACAATATGTTTTGTGTTATAAATTAATTTAGTTAGGTGTTTTATACTATTTTTATAACTTAAAATAGAAATTGGTATAAGATTTTATAATTCAAATGTAAATGTTTTATATACGCTTTTGTTTTTTTAGTAAAATTTTAACTTTAATATATTAGTTTGCGAAAAAAAATTACAAAAAAATAAAAAAAATCGGGTTGAATGGTTGTGTTCGGGTCAATCCGTAAATACTCGTTTCGGGTTCGGGTTTATATGTATGATACGTTTTTTGGGGTTTGGGTTCGTGTAAAATTTTCAGGTTCGGTTCGGGTTGAACCCGTAAACACAACATGTTTAGCACCATAGGTACCGGTACCGTATCGATAAAGTAAGAAACCAATACCGACCGAATTCCCCACCCCTCCCTATGCTATGCGTAGTCGGTATGAACAATGATTTTTTAAAGTACAATTTTCACTTTTTGTACTTCATATAACATAGGTCTTTATTAGGTCAACTGCCATATATATTGTGTAGCATATATAAGATGTTCAATTTTCTATCATGTCGACTTGGAAGTCAACCGTCACCCATATGACCATATCAATTTTTCATAATAACTAAACAAATAAATATAGGGTCCGACTAACCCGACATTTGAAACCCTATAGACTATAGTGTGACCAATCGGTTGATACTTGATACCTTCTATCTTTTGAGTAACACAACAGAAAACATTCACTTTAAACAACGCATAAGTTAAAAAATATACTTTCTTTAACAAGGAGTTCAGCACCCTAAAGGTAGGTTTGTAAATTAATGACACGTAGCGGCTTAAAAGCTACTTGAGATCGGCTTGATAAAAAGCTCGAACGAGTCGAGTCTTAACAAGCTCTAGGCCACGTTCAAGCCTGAAATATGACTCGTTTAGTTATCGAGCTCGAGCTCGAACCTTACATACAAAGCTCATTTAGGCTCGCGAGCTTAAACGAGCCCAAACAAATGTTATATCATTTATTTTACGTATGTGATTTTGTCCTTTAAACATGTTCAGTTTTAACTAATAATATTGGTGAGTCAAGCTTAAGCCTAGCTTTTGCACATTAAGCTATTGAAGCGGCCTCGAGTCGAGCTTTTAGGTTGTTTTAAATTATTTTTAAATTAATTCGAGCTGAGCTTGAACCCTTAGGTTCTACTTTCAAGCCGAGCTCGAGTCTCAAAAGAGTATGATAAGCCAAGCTCGAGCCTAGTCAAGCTTAAGCTCGACTCGGCTCGGCTGGTTTACACCCAACCTAAAGGTTCTTTAAAAAAAAAAAAAAAAAAAAAAAAGTCATCTTTTTTTCTATCATCTAATGTCCTTGCAAAAAAAATCATCTTCATCATCTAACCAGATTTTTCTAGAAAACGTTTTAAAAATAATACGTTCACAAAGAGCCGGTAAATAGCATTAACAAACACAAAACATTTTAAGCATTAATAGTAACTAAATCCATCTAACCAGATTTTTCTATAGTAGTTTAAACATTCAACAGAACTATTTCATCTAAGGGACTGTTTGATTGATTAAGTGCTGAATTATTAAGATGGTCTGAATGGTTAAGAGGCTCTGAATGGGTAAGAGCTGAATCATTCAGCATCTCTTATTAGCTTAATGGTTCAGCACTTAATCATTCCATTCAGATGCTGAAACAAACAGTCTGAATAGTCTGAATGCTGAATGATTCAGACCTGAATGGTTAAGTGTACAACCATGGAGCACACTTGTATCACTGTCCATGTAGGTCTATCGAATTTTTCTACTACTGAGTCCGTGTCACTCTCAATGCGACCTTTCATCCGTAAGACGTTAATACTTCGATCAAACTATATGTGCATTTATGGTCTAAACGTATTTGATACATCCTCACCAAGCTAATTTCAATGATATAAATCAGTTTCAAGGATTGAAAGTTAAGCATATTCACCATGATAAACTATAGCTTACAGAAAGCTTAGAACCTCTAATGTTGAGGCGTTTGTTGGACACCACCTCAATATCGTTGATACTTGATGTAGGTAATCGTGAACATGGCTTGTACGTGTTGCTTTAGAGCAAAGAAATGTCGATAACATGGGTGTGTATGTATATAAGATAAGAGAGAATAAAATTTGGTGAATGTTGAAAATGAAATCGTTGACCTTCTGTTTGCGCAGGGTCCAAGGACACTTAACGGACCATCTCACCATTATTGAGAGATGGTAAGGGGATGTGAATGCTCTAATACTAAGAGAAATAGGGAAGGCACTTGAAGTCGAAGTCGGCTTTCTATAGGCCAAGTTAAATAACTGTCATCAAGAAGCACAAAACACGTTAACAGACCATCTCACCATGTTTTTGAGAAATAACGTCAAGTGCCTTCTCTATTTCTCCTAGTGTTAGACCCTTAACGGACCATCTCTCAAAAACATCACACATCCCATCCGTCATTTATATATCCATCTCACAAACACTTCATTTATTATGTTTCTCATTTTAATACGCTCACATAATCCGAAATCCGCATTCTTAAATAATCCGGCCCAGATGCTATAGGATCGAGTTTCATCAACCTTCGAACCAGATACTATCTGATCCGATTTTCACAATCCTGTTTTTTTACCATGGTTTGACTTTATCCAGATGAGACAATATCTAATCTATCTAAAAATTCTGATTTGTGCAACCTCTAGTTTGAACTTCTCTATTTTTAGTCTTTTTGAAAAACATAAAAAACTTGCAACTTTAAAATGAAAGCCATGTAAAAAAACTACAAAGCATAAAACTGATCAAACCTCAACCAACCAGGCATGTTTGATCGGTCATTTTCGCAAAACTCCAAATAGAAGTTAAGCACAAAGCCGAAGGCATTATAGCCCAGCGGCATTTTGGTGGTGGTATAAGATTTAGGGACTATAAGGTCCTGGGTTTGAAACGCACAAGGAGGTTTTCTCGTAATTATGAGTTTCCTCCTGAATTGGTGACTTGGCAGTGGAATATGATCGCTGGTACAAGATTTAGGGACTATAAGGTCCTGGGTTCGAATCGCACAATGGGGTTTTCTCATAATTATGAGTTGCCTCGTGAATTGGTGACTTGGCGGTGGAATATGATCGCATGGTAACACTGGTGACACTATAATACTCCAGTGGTCCGTGAGTTATTCCAATTGACCGTTCAAAAAAAAAGTTAAAGCACAAAATTTTCAACAAAACAGACGCAACAAACATTGACACCTAAAAAATAACAAATTTAGAAATCATAGATTCCACAATCAAAACAAGGATTAATAATATAACTTTCTGAAAAGTTAAGACAACTAGAATTAAAGGAAAAATTGTACTAGAACACAAAGACAATGATCATCAGTGTTGCCAATGAAAAGATGCATAAATTTCTAAAACTCGTATAGCAGAATTGTTGCGAAAATCATCAAACACCAGCAACGACGACCTCTTTGCTTCTGGTTCTACTGCAACAACAGAACATGTCAATTTTCCAGCCCTAGAACAACAATGGCATACACAATAAAAATGATCCAAATCTAGTCCTTTGTGATCATATTAGTAGCGTAAAATTTATAAAAGACCGGTAAAACGTAAATAATATATCAATTTTGTGCGGATATAGTGTGTTCGTCTATAAGATATAATTTACACAAAGTAACATTTAATCTAAAAACTAAATTTAAGTTAATAACAACCTTATTAAGTCACATCTATTGCACTCAATATGATAAATAAGACGATTATGTACCTACAAAACTACCTGCATTTCTCTCAACCGTCACATCTTAATCAGTAAATACATACGCTCAAGCAGTTCTCGCGGTTTCTCTATGTAAAACTTTTTTTATTATTTATACAGCAAACAAGAAACCATAGGAAAAATAACTAAAAAAAGATTGTAACAATACCTTAAATGTTGCTTGGATACATGAACACTCTAACCCTAGACCCCTGCAAACAAAACAAATAAAAAAATCCAGTCAAAATCCAAAAACACGTAATAAAACCAAAATATAATTATCTAGGGTTTAACTACCATAGATTTAGGTGGAAGATTGGACTTAAACTTGGCGCGAACAACACCGGTGTTACCGTGAGGCCTAGTAACCTTCCCCCATATGCACCTATAGTGCGATCCGTTCTTCTTCACCTTAGCTTTGTAGATGTACGCCATGCGTTTCCCTTGGTACCATGTCACCTCCTCCTTCGTGTTCACTCCTTCGATTTGGATCAACGATGTGTTTGGATACTGGTTCGATTTCGACCTAATTACAGTCAATGTCTATCAGTATTCACTCCATCAAAGGTATGAGCAATTCTAAGCAGTTAATGCGGTAAAACATCGGATATCGGTGAAGGACCGATATTTGAGATATAGGTTATCGCGGTGAGATATCGGTGGGATATCGGCAATTTTTATATCATGCAAAATCCATTTCATGTAGCAATTTAACACTAACAATTCAATATACTCTCCTACCATTAACAAATTAACCCTTTACAACTTGCAAAACACTAACAATTGAAGCAAGTGGGCACTTGTTAAAACTTAAAACACTAATATTTAACACTAATTGCTAACAAATAAGACTTAAAACAGTACTAACAACTATAAGAAGTAAGAAAAATGAAAGAACTAAGAAGAAAAACACCAATATCAGGAATATCGGTGAAATATCGGCAATATCGTCGATAATATCGATACTAGGGCTGGCAAATCGTGTCTTAACAGGTTTAACAGGTCTCTGACGACGCTAACAAATTAAGTTCTAAACATGAACATGACTCATTTAACTACTTTATATCTCATGTTTATAGCACAGTTTTATGTTTTATGTACCAAAAAATAGAAATGAAGGATCTTTCCCTCTTAATTCTAATTATATAAAAAAAAAGTAAATATCACATAGTTTACTTTTCAATTAGCAGGTCTTATCGTGTCTTATACAAGTTACCCATTGCCAGCCCTAATCGATACCAATATGACCGATATCGATATCTGTGATATATCACAGATATATCAGCCGCGATATATCAGCCGAGTTAACTACTTAGTGAGCAAATGGTACCGAGTTACCAATGCAGCATCGATATATTACAATTTTCGGGATCGGTACTATTTTGGGTTAATTTACCTTCGAATAAAATACCGTACCGGGCAAACTTTGATATCGTATCAATTCGATACCAACTTTTTTCGCTTTACAGAATCGGTAATTTCGGTACGGTACCAGTATTTTGGATTAATTAACCTCCTAATACTATACAGTATCTAGCAATTGTCGGTACCAATTTGGTACCGACTTTTAGGTTTTCGTGTATCAGTACTTTCGGTTCGATACAAATATTTTAAGTTAATTTAGCTTAAAATATTATAGAGTACGGTACGGTACCGAGCTAATCCCTAATCGAATTAAATAGTGAAATGAAAAAAAATAAGGAATGGAAAACAGTAAAATGGACCTTTTGTAGCCCAGAACGGTTCCTCGAGTGTACAATCTGAAAAAAAAAAAATAGAATAAAGTGTGAGAGATATGATCAGAGTGTATGTATAGATGTTGATGATGATGATGATGATGATTTGAAGGGATTATTGTAGTACCTGACGCGTTCACCTTGACGGCCCTTCACCATTTTTTTGATTTCGTGTAGAATACTGCGCCAATGAGGAAAGTGTTATTAAACCCTAGATGAAGATGTCGGTTTATATGTGTAAATGTTAAATGGGCCTAGTTTTAGGGTTTTGTGTGATATGTTATGGGCCGATATTGTTAGGCCCAAACGTTAATTGGTTTGAACTTTGAAGAGTAGAGAAGCCTTGTTAAATTTATATAAGGTTTTGTGATTTCTTTTTTGAAGGTTTCTTGTTGTGATTTTATGAACATTTGAGGAAATTAAAGAGCAAAAAGTAAGGGTGTAAACGAGCTGAGCTCGATTTTGATTAGACACGAGTTCAGCTCGTCATGCTCTTTTGAGGCTCGAGCTTGGCTCGGTTCGAGCATACTATTTTGAGCTCGAGCTCGGCTCGAAAGTAAAACCTAAAAGCTTGGCTCGAGCTCACTTCAATAGCTTAAACGTTAGAAAGCTCGCCTCGAGCTCGACTCACCACTGTTATTAATTAAAATTGAACATGTTCAAAAGACAAATCGCATACATAAAAAAAAAATATAACATTTGTTTGGGCTCGATTAGGACTCGGGCTCGTTAAGACTCGGCTCGTTCGAGCTTTTTACCGAGTCGATCCCGAGTAGCTCTTGAGCCGCTACATGACATTTACATCCCTACAAAAAAGTGGAATGGAGATGAAAAGGATAAAAGGCTAGTAGGATTGGGAGTGAAAGTTATGCTATATATGGTGAAACCGTGGATTGATTATCTTATATATGATGTTATTAAGCTTTCAAGTATCTGCTCAACTTTGTTAAGACAATATAGAATGAGCCATATGATAAATCACAACATTTAAAAAATGGAGTTAATTGTTTGTGATAGAAACATCAATTAACATGACAAAATATAGTTCGCCAAATCCTCAAGTGATGAGTACGATGAACCACCTTTCTTTAGACAAAGATTTACTTTCTCCTTCAAATTCATGATTCTATCCCTCATTTCTAACCCTTTTTTATCGACCATTAACGTTTTTATTGCACTTTCAATCTCTCCCCTTTCAAACCCATTTTTTAGCTCCACCCCAATCTTCCAAACATCGCTTACATTTCTTGCATGTGGGATTTGATCCGCAAACGACGGTGAACAAATCATTGGAACCCCTTCGCAAATACTCTCAAGCGTCGAGTTCCATCCATTGTGAGTCCAAAAACCACCAGTTGAACGATGTGCTAATACCTCTTCTTGTGGAGCCCATTTCACAATATACCCTCTTCCGTCTACGATTCTCTCCAAAAACCCATCTGGCAATGGTTCAAGCCACTCAGACCCTTTTACAGACCCCGGTCTAACAACCCATAGAAACGGTTGCTTACTATTAGCCAAACCCCACGCAATTTCCAAAAACTCGAATTCCTCAACCCCCGCTAGACTACCAAAACTTACATATAAAACGGAGTTGGGTTCTTGTTTATCCAACCATGACATACAAGTTTTATCTTGTATCAAAAGACTACTCGACGATGTTGGGAAGTACTTGTGAAACGGACCTATTAGAAAATGTTGGTTAGGAAAACCGCGAGTTAGGGTTGGTAGTTGAAATTCTTCAAGCTCTTTAAACGTGTTCCATATTATCGCTTGAGCCGGCTTCATACCCCGGACCATGAGTTCCATCAACTCGCTAGCGCCCTCTGGGTCGCTAGTCAAGAACCTTGACACATCCCTAACTCTTAATGGTTCGACACCCAATATTAATTCTTCCGACTTCATTTCTACATTACAAAACATGTACCAAATTACAAAAAAAAATTTAAATTAAAACATTTATTTTTATAGATAACAAAACAAGTTACATGTAGATGGTGGGTAAGCGGGCAACAAGCTGTGCCGCTATCCCCACCATCTAAACGTAAAGGTTTTTTTTTACCTACCATCACCGGAGAGTCGCCGAAAATAGCCCATGTCCCGGAGAAGTGGGACGGCTGCAAACGAAAGAAAAGCCGAAACACTACTAGTCCAATTAACAATCCTTGGTAGTTTGAGTCCATCCGCGATGGTTTGGACCGCGAACCATTGAGCATCCGTGATTAAACAAGCAACTCCAACAACCTCGGACAACAAGTGCTCCAAACAACCTTGGATAGGTTCCAAACACTTATCATTGAGATAGTGCATTAAGCGAATCAAGTTGTCGGTACTAGAGACCGGGAGATTCTCCTCGGCGACACCAGGAATGGGCATGAAGTTGAAATGAGGGTGGTTAGAGGGATCAGGGGCATTGAAATGAGTATGGAGGATGGTTATTGCAAAGCCTTTGGAGTGAAGGATGTTTGCTAGTTGAAGCATTGGGTTTATGTGGCCTTGGAGCGGGTACGGTAGCAGCACCAGCCGACGGTGGCTAGTGGTGGCTAGGTTCGGTGTTGGGACGGTGGTGGTGGTAGTGGTAGTGGTGGTGATGTCCATTGTTTTTTGGGGTTTGTGTTGTTGTGGTGGTGGTTGTAACGTTGTTTTGTTATGCATGACCAACATATTTAATTCATAAAATGTTGTTAATAATTGTTTAAAGTATTGTTAAGTGTGTAAAATAATATAATGTCATTGTTGTATTGCTATTTAAATATACCAAGTGTCATGTGAGTTTTTAGTCAAATGTCATTAGCTGACAATATATGGCCGGCAATGGTTAAAGTATTTGATTATTAATTGAATAGTAAAATAATAAAGTTTTAATAAAGGGAAGAACTGAATGAAGTATAAACTTTAAGTAATCTTTATAGCATAGATTAAAACAATTAGATTAGGGAGAAGGATAAATATATGCAATAAAATGTACTTATTTTTTAAATACATCAAGAATAATAAAAAAGAAACCAGGGAAGGGAAGATATATTTATGACACATTTAAGAAAATTAACATAAAATGTACTTCTATCTTTTCATTTTTTATTCATATTAAACACAAGAGTTATATGTGAGAAACATACAGTGTAATATAATATTGATATATTCAAAGCAACGATACGGACCTATAGTCACCGGATTAGGGATGAGCTCAGGAGAAGGTATCAGTACCAACCGATACCAATCCCGAAAACTCTCAAAACCTAATACTGATACCATACCGTTCTCGTACCGATACCGAAAATACCGAAACCAAAAACCTCTAATTGTGAGTACCGATACCAATACCGAACGCAGTCGGTTCGGTATCAATATCGGTTCAGTATTCGATGCAATATGCTCATCCCTACACCGGATAAACTAAACAAGTACGTGTACAAGAAGCGTAAGGCAAAAACGGGTGTGACCTCGTGGACAATGGGACATGACTAGTTTTAACACATAATATTCTTGGAAAAACATTCACATTTTTTTTGTTTAAGGGTATGTTTGGCAAAACTAGCTGGAGGCTGGTAGCTGGAAGCTTTTTAAATATATTTTGATGTTTGACAGAGTAGCTGAAACTTTTAATAAAATGTATAAAATGACCAAAATAGGCATAATTAAAAGCTTGTAAAGAAGGTTTTTATTTTATTTTTAAAATAGAATGAGTATTTGTGTCATTTATTAATTAAAACCTTGTAGCTAGTAGAGCTTTTTCTTAAAAGCTACTAGTAGCTTTTCACTGTAGAACTTTTTCTCTAACCTAAAAGCTTGAAGCTTCTAAAAGCTCTTAAAAGTTCCTTGCCAAAGATACCCTAAATACTTTTTACACTTCATAGTTTTTTTAGCAATAATATATAATTCGAGAATATCCCAATATAAAATAATAACACAATTTTCTTGTCAATACCTTAAATTAATTATGTTAAAAATGGAGAAAAAAAATACTAATAGCATTAGAAAAAATAAAATTTTGAAGAGTAGGACCAGGTCAATTTTAACCAGGCTGTGTAACTGTGTTTCAAGTATGTGTATTCTCCATATGTATCTGCAATTTAGAATAGAAGCCAGTTAGATCCTATACTATCATAAATTTTTATGTACAACTAAAATAATAAAACTCGTTACCAAGAGGATATCCTCGTCTGTTCCAAAGGATTTGCGAGCTTTTTCCAAGCATCTTGACGAGATTGTTTCTCGAATCCTGTTAGTTTAAAAAAAAAAAAAAAAAAAAAAAAAAAAAAAAACTGATTAAAAAATAAAAATAAAATAACATTCGGTTCGTTTGCTAAACTGGAAATCAAGAAACATTATACTCGACAACTCGTATGCCAGGATTAAATCCAAAAATCTATGTATTTTACGTTGTGCTAAATAAGCCGTGTTCTTGTGTTGGCATGTCAAACCAAACACGAAGTAAAAAATTGTGCCAAACACGTAGACCTGAATATACGTATAATTGCATGTTGACATGAACACGGCCTGTTTAACTTAGATAAACGAAAAAATAGAAAAGAAAGATATGAAATTTAAATACCTAGAGCTGGCGGGATCTCTGATCTCGAATTCGTCTGTAAGAGCATCATAGCCACAGATCACAATATAGTGACCTATGCAAGTCATAAAAAAATTAAACATTTTTTTGTATCAAAACTTTTTTATTTCCAATTTCAAAGGAGTGATAGGCGATAACTAAAACTAACACGTCTAAGAACAAGTATTTATACTCACCGGTATAGCCAGGGGAACCGCTACAGAAATCCGACACGTAAACATCTTCCCTCCAAGGCTGACTAAAAAAAGAAAAAAAATATACATGTGACACATCAGCCCAAAAGCAAAAATCTCATGGTTTGGGGCCAATACCACGAGAATCCTATTGATGTCAAACGGCCATTGATGTAATTGTCCGAGTCAAATAGTCAGCAGCATTAGCATTAGCATCAGCATCATACTCAGTTAATCCCACCAATAGCAAAAGCTAAGGTAGGGTTTGAGGAGGGTAAGATGTAGACAGCTTTACCTCTACCCCGTGGGAATAGAGAGGCTGCTTCCAGTGAGACCCTCGGCTCGGTCTGAGTCAAATGGCCATTTGGGTAATTTTGTGGGTCAAGATGGTTATTTAAGTGACTGACTATCCCTAAAACAATGATATTTACAGTTAAGTTAAGCCATACCTCAAAATGTACTGGTCTACTAAAGCAATCACAATATACTTTCCTGATAAAATCAATAATGCAATTTCATCTTCCTTTATTGACCTGCACTGTTAACAACTCAACATTTTTAGAACCAATTTACTAAAATATAGAAATTCATAAAATCTTGGGTCACTTTACTGATATTAATTTTGAGATCCGTAGTGCGTACCTCAATATCTATCCCGGCTTCCTTTGATCTCTGGAACAACATATTGACCCTTACAATATCATCAGTCAATTGTTTCTGCAAACATGTTTAAAAGGTAAAACTCCAATTGTGTTACATAAATCTTGATAATTTCATGCTAAAAAGCAAGTTTAAGATCCAAATAAAAAAGAGAAAAAACTCTCATTAGTTTAAGAATGACCCGAATAAAGATCTAAACGTCCAACTCCGTTTGAAAATATAGATATATGTATCTTTACCTCATAAAATGTCTCCAGTGAATAATTAGGATTAGCACCTAAAGTTACAGTGATGTAAGAGAAGCTAATAGAAAGTTTCTGCAGTAAATATGCCAGATCCACGGTCCAAATACTGCCACAACAACAGGACCGTAAAACATTTCAAGAAAACTGACGTTAAACTATCGATGTTTAACAACTATATCACCAATGCCAAATTATAAACACGACCCTTTTAACTTATCCCACCGGTTAACGATTCTCACAAACACGCAAAAGAGAACAAAATATAAACTACATTAAGAACTTCAATTATTTGAAAAAGAAAAAAAAAATACCTGTTTGTGCCGCAAAAAGCCTCCAAATCTTCGATATCGTAATGGTTAACATTAAGCGTTTTTAAAACCATCAAAACGCAAACAAGGCCACAATCCCACATTCGTTCCTGTTTTATGTGCGGAACCTATACCATGGACACAACCTAATTACTATAATCTAATTTAAAAACAAAATTTATAAAACTACGAATGAAATATGAACAGATGAACCTACATTGATGAAGTGTGACTGTACCAACACTTCCTTCTTGCTTTTATCATTTCTCAAAGGCGTTTTGTAGTTGTAGGATTGAACTGAACTCTTACCGTCTATTTCTTCTTGGTCATTATACCCTCCATTCAGTAATTTGTTTAAGAGGATATTTAAAGACCACATCTATGAAGAATTTAGTTTTAAAATCACCAAAAACTACTCACAAAAGAATGACCAAGTTGACCTGCATTATATTTTTTTCAACCCAATGAGTTAATTAAACATAACTGAGCACATGCAAATAGCTTGAAACTGCATAAATAACAATTACGCCAATGCTTCATAGTATAGCCCCATGGACAAGTAAAACATGATAGCATATGCTTCAAAGAGTACATTCAACAAAGAACGGCGAGAACCACATGAATCATTTGCGCATTAGTGGGACTAGGGGTGTAAACGATGTAAAGCAGCTCGAGAGCTACTCGGGATCGGATCAGTAAAATGTTTGAACGAGCCAAGACTTAACGAGCTCAAGTCCGAGCACGAGCCTGAAATATGACTCGTTTAGTTATCGAGCCCTTCTCGAGCTTTAGATACAAAGCCTGTTTAGGCTCGCAAGCCCAAACAAAAATTATATTATATTTTATATATATAATATACCTACATCCCACCCTTCCCAGACCCTACAAATAGTTTTACTATTTGTGGGAATAACCGGGTACGGTTGTTGTATATATAATATACCTACTATTAAAGATGGGCAAACTGAGCTTTTAGCTTGTTCAAAATTGTTCTAAAACTATATTGAGCCGAGCTGAGCTGAACTCAAGCTCTTGGATTTTACTTTCGAGCCGAGCTCGAGCCTAGTCGGTCTCTGGCTCGGCTCGTTTACACCGGACAGAGAGAGAGAGGCGGTTAAACGGTTGCATAACCGCCTCATTTATCACAGTTAAAGCAAAATATAAACATGTTTTATGACAGTTATAGAATGCTAATATGTTGAGCTAAAAACCTAATTGCAGAACTCCATTAATTCAAGATCCAAAAACAAGTTAATAATATTATATATTCAATTCAATCATTTATTATGCAATAAAAACACCGTCCCTGATCATCCAAACCATCAATTCAAATTAATTAAAAACTAAATCACACCTTTATCTAAGGTTTTTGTTTTAGAATATATATAACAGATAAACAACAAGGAATAAATCAGAACAAATTGTTAGTTACCGTACATAAAGATGCAAATGAATAACAAAAAAGATGGCTTTTTGATTGAAATCGATTGATAATCTGAAAAGGGTTTGATCGGAGTCTTTGTTTGACCTTTCAATTTCTTCTGGTTGCCGTAATCCCTCTTTGTATATTATTATTATGATTATTATTATGTTAATATTATTATTATCTGCAAAAATAAAATAAAAAATTAATAATAATAAATAAAGATTTTCCGGTGGTAAGAAACAAATAAAGGTTCGTTGGTGATTTTAAAAGTTTATGTTACAATATAAAATTCAGTGGTGACGTGTACCTACCAGCCACGAGGTTTGATGGAACTGACGTTGGACGTAACCGTAATCGTCGTTTGAAATAATATATTGAGGTTGGACGTAACCGTAATCGTCGTTTGAAAGTCAGGGCTTGTATTGTAGACCTATTGTAATCGCCGTTTGAAAGTTAGGACTTGTATCGTAGACCTATTTTCTGACTTTTAAGAGGTTGTTTGAGGGTTTGTGTCGAATGATGGTTTGAAGGTAAGGGTTTGTATCATAGTTCTTTTAATTTTTTTTTGTCGAACGGTTGTTTGAGTTTGGGAGTGGTGTAGGGACAGGAATAGTACGGCCTTTTACAAACGGGTAGAAATTTTTGTTCGTCTCAAAATGTGTGGCAATATGTAACTCATTAAAAAAATTGAAATTTGAAATGAATTACATTTGGATTTTGGGATCTCGAGTACGGTTAGAGACTGATAGGAATTTGGATTTCGGTTTCAAATCCAATTACGAATTGGTGTGACTAGAAAACCTAATTTCGAAATTTTGTAGGTTTTCACTATTCGGTTGGTTTGATTAAAATCCTAAACCGTACCTATTAACTACAGTTTAAAAAAAAACTAAAAACCCTAACTTGTCCAAATTGGATGGACTAGTCATTCTTAGCAGTTTGATTTTGTTAAAGTTTAACATTGTTTTTCTTTTTGGTTTTATTTTAGGTGTTAGAAATTTGTAATAATAAATGGGGTGATGGTATACTTCGTATCTCAATAATAAAAACAAAAAAGCAAGGTTTTCAGAACCGGACCGGACGTCGAACCGGACCCCCGGCCGGTTCACCGGTTCGACCGGTCCGACCGGTTCGATCAGTTCGACGAACCGGCCCAAAAAACAAAAAAAAATTAAAAAAATTAAAAAAAAAATAAAAAATCCGGTCCGACCGGTCCGGTTTCCGGTCTGACCGGCCGGTTTTCCGGTCCGACCGGCCGGTTCACCGGTTCAACCCCGGTTCGCTGCAAAAACGGTCCGACTACCCGAACCGGACCGGTCCAGGCCCCGGAGCCCGGTCCGACCGGTCCGACCGGCCGGTCCGGTCCGGTTTTCAAAACAATGCAAAAAAGGCATGTGTGTTGTTCGAATTATACCACCAAATTTATGGTATGCCATGTAGCCAGAAAACTAATTTAGTTAAACCCAGTTAGCTTTAGTTAATTTTGATCCAGTGAAATAAAAACCAATACAAGTTGGGCCTGTTAGATTTCAGTTTTTAAGTTGAGATTATTTAATTCTAATTTCCCTAACTATATATGTAGCTTCTTTATTTTATGTTATATCTCTATTACCTTATTAAGGACCAAAGATGTCCACTAAGGTAATTTCATCAAATTTTTAAGAGGGAAGTTCAAAGGTCTTTTCACAAATCTTCATTTTTGGTCATTTTCTTCCCAATATGTAACCCACCTTTATAAAACCTAATAAAACCCAATTGAATGCTTAGACCTTTGAGTGCCCATTAAGTGTATATGTATCATCACCTTCTCATGTCTTAAAAAACATATGCTTTCCATTCTTTTTATGTGTATCCATAAAGAAATAAAATATGCTTTTCATTTTATGGTTTCCCATTCCTCTCATCAGCATCCATGAAGACATCGAAGCTTTCAAACATGCTTGGTGAGTCTCTTTCGCTTCAGATATTCTTCTTCCATTAACCAACATTAATGACGGTATTGACCTACTTCTCGATTTGGACATGGATCTGATTCGAAGGTTTGATTACACAAATTTGTTCATTTTTTCGTAAATTAGCACATGGATACAGTCCAGAAGTAATTATCGTGAATGTTAAATGCACCTGTAGTTTTCAAATTGCTTATTGTTAATTTGTTATGTCCATGTAAATAAGTTTGTGCATAATTGCATATTCGATTCGTAATGTTGTTCTAACAAATCATTAAAGATGTTGTGAGGATTTTATTCGGTAATGCATTCAAATGGTTTTTTTTTAGCTTCCAATTAAAAGTTGGGTAATTGATGGTAATTGTAGATACAGATAGTACTAGAAAATCACCTTATGACAAGCAATACCACAAAAGTTTTAATTTTAAGGTAACTGAATATTGTGGACCGCTAACAATTTTCTTACATCAGTTTTGTTTATATTAATATATAATTAAAGTTATGGGATTCTCAGTCGACTTTAACTTTCATTTTTTTAAATTATTTGCACTAAATATGTGCAATTTTAAATTATATAAACTATACGTGTTCTTGTTCAGTTTATATTTTTTTCTTACTTATTTACATATGTGTAGGATGATACTGATGAAATATTATATGTAGTGGACCCATCCGGAAACATGCAGTCAAAAAATTTATAACCATTTGGTATGCTGCAAATCCTCTTTATTACTGTTCTTTTTTCTTTGCAACATTTTATGATTTTGAAGTTACTTAAGGTTTGACTGCTTTGCATGAACCATGCTATTAGTTGTTTCCGACCCTCTTAAAGATTTATGATTTTAACTTGTCAACCCACACCTACAACCTATAGAAGATTACTTTTTTATGAACCAATATTTAACATTATAAATCTTTTGTAGGTTAATTAATAAATGGGTTCCACACATTATTTATTCAGAGTACGCTAACTTTCTAAATGGCCATCTGAACTTGGACCGTTTAATCAATTAGGTAACTTTCTAAAGGCCATCTAAGTGGTCTTTTATTCTTGTTTAAATCTTCACAAAAATATTCACATATGAGTCAACTTAACCACATGTGAATTGATACATAATTTTGAAGTTCTTATGGTTTTCAATATTTTCATGTTTCTTATTTAAACGGTTATGAGCGGACATGTGTGCTCATTTATATGCCTTCAGTCCATGTATTGTTAATCCAAGATGATTCCATCATATGTAATTAATATGAATATTTAACGCAACATTTTGGTCCAAAAATAAGCTATATAGGTAATGTTAATGTAACAAGTGGAGATCACCATAATGGCGTTTTAAAATGATTCTACACTTGTTATTAGGGTACGTCATAATTGAAAACGACAACAATTTACAAATTTACAGCATATGATCTGACTGGCTAATGGTTTTGATGTTATCTTTTTAAAATTCGTTTTAGTTTCATACACAGATGGTTGGACCTGATTTGATGGTATTTTTTTGAGAAGCACATGAAGTAAGTGAGAGAAACAAAATTTGGTAATGTATTATAAATACTTTATTAGTTTCATATATTATGACAGTAAATTATACAAATAAAACTACTAACAAAAATACAACCCAAATTATCACGAGATGATTGATAAATTAACAACAATAAATATCGCGCTAAAATTGTCATCCCGCAGCAACGCGCAGGCTCCCCACTAGCGGACGTCTCACATAGTTTAGACTAAGATCCAATTTAGCCTGTAAACCTAAACTAGCCCGATAATCTTTTATGTTTAGAATAAGATCATGTAGGCCCAAATTCATGGTTGAGCCAAGAAGCCTGAAGAAAAGGAAAGTGAAAGCCCACTTTTTATATTGGTGAATTTTAAAAATGCTTCACAACTTAATATCAGCTTAATCTTCAAATTCTTTAAGCTGTTTTACGCCAGATGGGTATTAATTCAATTATCACTATCTAATTGCCCAGTTTAAAATATAAAAAATATATTCTGTTTTATTGATAAATAATTTGCGTGACATCAATCAAATTTATATATTTAAATACCGGAAAATACACAATTACACTTTTGACCTTAAAGAAAGAAACAAAGGTTTTGGAATGTGAAAAAGGTTCTTTTTTTGAAAAGGAAAAGAGGAACGCATTGTAGGTAAAGTCAAGTTTATTACTTTTCTCTTTTCTCAACGGTTAGTTGTGGTTCGAATTTTAACGTTACATATTCAGTGAAACAGAAAACAATTATTCGAATTTTGGCTTTTATATAAAAAATGACATTATCGATATAACTACAAAAGTATAATAAATTATCGTTTTCATCGGTTTTGCATTTCACCACTCTTTTTTGCAATTTTATATAAGAACATGTGTAGTGGAGGGGAAAAAACTTAAGTCCCCCCTCTGTGATTGGTCCACGTGGCAGCTGAGTCAGCATGGGGCGTTAAGTCAAAATGGGGTGTAGTGGGAGAGGGAAGAAAGATAACGCCCTTCAATTCAAAAGATTGTTATTAAAACGTTGCACTAGAACATGTGGCACAATATTAGTGATTCTTGACAAATCAATAGAGCGTTATCTTTATCACGCCATTGCCCAAAATCAAGTTTATTACTTTTCTCTTTTCTCAACGGTTAGTTGTGGTTCGAATTTTAACGTTACATATTCAGTGAAACAGAAAACAATTATTCGAATTTTGGCTTTTATATAAAAAATGACATTATCGATATAACTACAAAAGTATAATAAATTATCGTTTTCATCGGTTTTGCATTTCACCACTCTTTTTTGCAATTTTATATAAGAACATGTGTAGTGGAGGGGAAAAAACTTAAGTCCCCCCTCTGTGATTGGTCCACGTGGCAGCTGAGTCAGCATGGGGCGTTAAGTCAAAATGGGGTGTAGTGGGAGAGGGAAGAAAGATAACGCCCTTCAATTCAAAAGATTGTTATTAAAACGTTGCACTAGAACATGTGGCACAATATTAGTGATTCTTGACAAATCAATAGAGCGTTATCTTTATCACGCCATTGCCCAAAATCAAAACATAGCGCCCCCGTACCGGTGTGGGGGGCGCGACTTTGCTAAAAACGCCCACATTCGCGCTCCACTACATATGGTCTAAGAATAAAAGGAGTGGTGGGGGGGGGGGGAAGAGGGGGATGAAGCGCCATGTGGCACTTGTGGGACCCTTGTGGGGGGGGGGGGAAATAATTGTGGGGAGTGGAAGGGGGGAAGAGGGGGGGGAATAATATTATATTGTGTTAAAGTTAAAAAAAAAAAAAAACCCTGACCAATAAGATGCTGCCATGTGTCCCACACACTCCCCCCACGCCGGTGAAGCCACCCCCGCCCCACCCCCCACGCCACATTCCCGCCCCTACCGGCGGCGGTGTTCCCCCCCCCCCCCCCCTCCCGCCCCCACTCCTGATAGTCTAAAAGAAACATGATACTTTACTATAAGATTTATGATCATACATAACTTCCATAATATAGAGTTTAACATGTATCATGATGTTCCACGATAAATTTTATAACACGAGTTAAAGTCCGTACACTGTTTTTTTGTTTCCCACTATCATTTTCTTCCAATGTTTTTAGTTTGTCATAGTGTTTCCATGATAAAATTGATAGCATTGCAAAAACATATACGATGTTAGGCTCTAAATTTAAATGTGTGAAATTAGTCCTTTGTTTACGATGTTGTTTTGGACCATTTATCATGTGGTCAAGTCTATTTGGTGGTCGGGTCTATACATGGACTAAAACCCCTTTCCGGATCATATCTCTTATGTTCAACAAATTATATCTTTGGCTTTGGATATGAATGGGTCAAATAATGGGAAGAAAATCATGGGAGCGGTCCTTCATGTTATGGCTTGGGAGATTTGAAAGGTGAGGAACCAAAAGACTTTCAATAATCGTCACGCACTACAACTGAATGGGGGATACTATTAAAAAAAAAACTCTTTTATTTGAATTACGAATAGATTTAAGTTTTGTAGTGTTAACTAGAATAGATGGTGTGACTTTAATTATGTAATTGTCAGGTTTTTAGCTACGTGCTGACCTGTTTTCTATATTTCACATAAAAGTTTTGCCGTTAAAAAAATAAAAACAAGCAAACCGAATTGTTTTCCAAATGATTTTGTTGGTTGCACCCTACTGGTTTAGTTGGACATTTTCTAGAACGACAATCACTAATTAATCCAAGATTTTCATGCCGTTCAAAAAAAAAAAAAAAAAAACAGATTTTCATACTAAAAACGATCTACCACCTGATCCCTAATGAAAAGTGTTTCCGGTATTTCGGAAACAATATGCATTAGCTTGTTTTTAAATCATTGATGATTTAGGGTCTATTGGCATTTCTGCCGGAAGAATAAAAAACAAAGCATTGGGTAACGAAGTAAAGGCCACAAGGCAAGTCCAGAATTTTCAATTCCAATCCCTATGACTTTACCTTTTCTCACATCTCACTCCTCTAGATTCACCCCCAGTGTCACGCTATGGTCAAAACGTAACGTTTTGAAATACAAAAGTCAACACTTTATAAGATAACCTAGTACGTTGTCTGCTTTATGGGTGATTGATGTGACCAAAGCATTGCGCTATGGCCATAGCTCGGTGCTTTGGTATTTTTTTTAACCCCAAAGCGACAAGCTATGGTCATTGCTCGGTGCTTTGGGATTTTTTTTAATAATTTGTTTTAATTGATTTTAAAATGTTTTAATTCATTTCGGATGTTGTTTGACACGTTTTGATCAGTTTAATTGCTTGTTGGAAGTTTTCAAAATAAACATCCGAGTATGAACAACTTACATAATTCAATGTGTCTTTATTTTCATAATTGTATCATTTTTATGATTCATTGTGTCTTTTTTCTTTGGAATTGTGTTATATTTATTGTCATTGTGCTATATTTTGTGATCCGTTTTGTGTTATATTTCGTGATCTATTGTGTTTTTAGTATCCTTTTAACCCTTCTCATTTTTTTTGTATACCGTGTAGGTAAATTGGCCCATTATCTCTTTGTTGGTTTTAAATAGTTTGCTTGGGATTAGTGGAGACTAATGAAGTTGATCAAAGAATGGTAGTTAAAAACTATTGAATAAAATTGTTGGAAAGGAAGAGTTTGAGTTTAAGAGATAAAGTAAATTGTTCTTAAGGAGATAACCTGGTGGTAAAATGGTGTTATCTAAACAAGTGGTTGTGTATTTAAATCCTGCAAAGGACAGGTATGTGAATTTAGTCGTTCAAAAAAAAGAGAAGTTAAATTAACTTAGGCATGTTAAACAAACCAAACATATACATAGGGAGCATTTTGATGTTTGAAGGGATATGGTACCTAATCCTATGGAGAATTATGACACTATCCTAAAGAAGTCTGCAGAAGCTCAAGTCCATAGCAAAAGACCAAACTCCGCGGGAACTTTCCACGGAGACAACATCTCCGCAGACTACACCATGTCAAAGGTTCTTTCATACGAATGACGTCACCAACATAAATACCCACAAGCGCGTGATACAACACGGGCGAATATTCCATCAAAGCTTTATGATACGAGGAAGTACGGAATGAGGAATGAAGAGGATCAGATCAAACCCAGGGCACACCCTGCGCCAATCAGGCGATAGCACGTGTCAGGGGTGGTCCAACAACCCTGACACAAGGACAGTAACAGGACAAGTCCCACGCCCCCACCATGCTGAATGCACAGTACCTTTCAGGACACTGTGCATGCATGTCTAACTGCCACAGGCGTCACGTCAGACGCCACAGGCATGTCCACCATATCGTTGTTAGCACAAGCGTCGTTCGCGCCCAATCAGAGACTGCCACGTGGAGATCTCGTAAGGCATCATCCATACTCTCTCACATCAGCATTAATGACCTGGTCTTCCCGCCATTTTTATAGGTAAAGACATCTGGGCCGGTCAAAGGCCTAAAACCAAACCCAAGGCTTTAAGGGCCATGCCCCATGGCCCATAACATCTCTTATAAATAGAAGACTTCCTCTTCCATGCAAAGGATCCCGAAAAATACATACACAAGAGCTAGAATAGAGCTATTTGTAATATACTCGTTGTAGTCCTCTTATTAATATCATTTAGCTTTTACAGTGGACGTAGGCTATTACAAGCCGAACCACTTACATGCTCTTGTCTTTACTTACAACACACACACACACACTCGTATCACTCTCGTTTGTTATACCTTCGGGTTTCTATCTATAGTGGTGAGCGAAGGATTAATCATGAGCTAACACGAGTATCTAACCCTCGACCTTACTTGTTAACGGTCGTTATACTCGTTGTTTCTTCAATGTTCATTTAATGTTTTTTAAACAAACAAATGGGCAAGAAATTTTTTTTTGAATGGCAAATTTCTACTCCTTGTGGGACTTGAACCCATTACCTCCCCCTTAGGTGTTCCTAGAAGCTTTGCTTCTGCCATTGGGACATCTAAGGAGTGAAATTTGCCGTTCAAAAAAAAAAAAAAAAAAAACAGAGCTGTTTCTAAATAATGGAATGGTACGAGAAAACGAAGATAAGAGGTTGACGGTATTTGGTCTTAAGTTTAAATCCGATTTAGAGGAGTTAAACCATAATTAGCCTTCAGGCGGCGGAGTTTTTTTTTTTTTTTTTTTTTTTTTGAGTTTGTAGCTTGATAGACTTCAGCTGCCAACGGACAACCATTTGTCAGTGCTAAGTCACTGATATTTTAGAACTTTAAATGACATTTAGTTGGCTGTTAAAAAGAAATTAATAGTCGGATACCTATTAAATGATGTCCTAAAGAAAAGAAGCAACTACATTAGTACTCTCGATGTTGTAGATTTTATGTTTAGAGATAAAACGAAAATGTGGTATTCAATTTTAATAATCTAAATTTTTATCTATTGACCGATAATAATTTGTACTTAAAAAATTCCTAACAACGATATCAACTTTCAGACCTTTTTCCTCTGGTGAACATTTTTTAACTAATGACTAACCAAGTTAGTGGACACTCAACGTAGTATGCCACACCATCATCATCTATGTCAGTGTGACATGCCACGTCAACGTTCACGTCAACATCGACTAACTGAGCTAGTTCTCAGTTAACAAATATTCATTGTCGGTCAATACGTTGAAAGTTGGGATCGTTATTAGAAATATTTAAAGTATAGATTATTGTCTGCCAATAAGTGAAAGTTTTGATTATTAAAATGTAATACCCCAATGAAAATATACATTTTCCTTATTTTGTTATTAAAATCATTACTCAAGGATTTTGAAAATCAAAATATCAAACATTAATATTTTTAATACTTTTAAATAGCCCAACTAAAAAATAAATAGGAACTTTTAGAAACTCTTAAACATAAACAAATTAACAAGTTAAAACATTTATTAAATGAGTTGTGTTCTAATTACCAATTAGGAAGTGGTTCGGGCATAATTGTTTCAAGTCATCTAAAGAATTGTTCGGGCATAATTCGTTGCATTTTTCAAAAAAGAAAGGTGGTGTTTTGCCGGTTAATAATCGCTTTATAGGAGCTTGAAAAAACATTGTTAATCATGGGTTTAAAACAAAGGTGGAGGGCAAAGGGTTAAATGAGTTATTGGTTGGAAAGTTGGGCGATGGGAGAAGTATTCGATTTTGGTTTGATAGGTGGATGGGAGAGGAGCCGCTAAAAGATAGGTTTCGTAACTTGTTCAAATTGGAGAAAGATAAGATGGTTGTGGTTGCGGATAGATGGGTTGGCCAAGAGCAAGAGGTGAATGGTTCAATTTTTTGGGATCAAATTAGTAGTGTTGCTGCTGTTCCTGTTTTAGCCGAGAAGGATCTATGTCTCAGCATGATGGCTGAGTTGATTTTATCCACAAATCCGGATGGGTGGACTTGTTCTTTGGACGCTTCGGGTGTGTTTTCGGTGAAGGCTGCCAAACAGTGGCTTAATAAGATGGAGCAAAGACCGGAGTTTGTTTTAGAGTGGTGCAAATGGATTCTCTCAAAGGTTAACATCTTTGTTTGGCGAGCGGAGATGGATAGAGTTGCTACCACCGCGGCTTTAAAAAGACGAAACATACATGTCCCAAAGAAGGATTATGTTTTTTGTGATCACTTTAGTGAAACGGTGGAACACTTGTTTTCGGGTTGTATCTTCGCTTCAGGTGTTTTCGGGTTGTATCTTCGCTTCAGGTATATGGGTGGCCTTATCTTCTTGGTGTCGTATTCCTAATATTTTTGCTTTCTTTGTTAGAGACATTGTAAAGATGCATCATTCGGTGCGATTGCAAGGAATCAAGAAGTTAGCGTTTCAAGGGATTATCTTCACGGCCTTATGGAGTATTTGGCGTGCTAGAAATAATTACATTTTCTCGAATAAGAAACAGTCGGTCTCAAATGTGGTTACAGAGATTAAAGCTATTAGTTTTCTTTGGTTTAGATGTTGATACAAATATGGTTGTATAGATTGGAAATCTTGGTGTATGTTTGAGATGGTGTAATCGTGGTTTGGGGTGGCTCTTTCTCCACCTTGGAGAGTGAGTTTTTGCGTTGCTGAATAAAATTTATCTTTAAAAAAAATCTAAGGAATTGTTACCCTTACATTACATATAGTTGACATGTAAGCTCACTTATTAATTGGTCTATAAAATATGGCTACTTTTAACAAACCAACATAGAAATTAATCAAATATTTCGTTGCAAATCCAAACATCATAATCTGGTGTTACAAATGTAGACTCAAATTCCCATGTTTCATACCCAAACATCATAGTCACTGTTAAACGTAAGGACATCACAGTCCAACGGTACCGGTACGTATACGAACACCACCATCCAATGTCCGATCAGACACAATATGATGACTCATCTCCAAACATACCATAATAAAAAAAAACATCAAAACATAGCTAATAATTACAATCTCATATCACGTAGTCAAATTCAATACAAAACAATTACTACAGTGCATTTACTCCAGAGAGGCTTGCCTCTTGTGGAGGATGCAACATCTGTCAAGTGGCAGGTGGCGGGAAATTTTCCGGGTGGAAGCCTTAGTGCCCCTTATGCGCAGCCTTGACTCGCTTGTGGGCCGGCCACTCTCGTGTCAGCGTGGGTCCGGTTAAGACAACATAGTCTGACCATTGAAGAGTGGCTAGGGAACTCCCCTTCTAGAAGGTTGTGATGATCTCTACCACAACATAGAAAATTCGTCTTCCAAAAAAAATTATTGATTACTAAGTAATAATATTTCCTTAAAACAAGTTTGTTTCCAAAAGTTAAAAAAACCGTCCTCAAACGGCGTGTAAAATAAGCAAATTACGTACGTTTATGCTTTGTCCTATATACATACGGGAATTAATCCCTTAAAATTGTCAACTTAAATAATATAAAAACAAAAGGACTGTTTCCATCCACTACACAAATCTCAAGGACCAAAACTGTAAGAACAAACTTTAATAATAATAATAATAATAATAACAACAATAATAATATTAACATATCCATATCCACCCCCTCTACGGCTATATCTGCCCCCATCATTTGTTTATCATCTTTCCATATATTCAAATCTCACACAAAGAGACGTTATTAAACAACGTTTACCTTTTACCATCTGACCCTTTTAAATTCAACTCTTCTTTTTCCACTTTGTTTATAAATTTTCAAGATCTTGAACTACATTTGGATCTTCTTGCTGTTGTTGATGTTTTAGAGATGGAAAGTTTTGATGGTAGTAGTTGTAGCTCGAATTCGAGCAGTTACAGTGGCTCTTCTCCTGCTACTCTTGGATGGCCGATTAGAAAGGCTGCAAAATGTGGTGAAGATGAAAGGAAATCGAAACCATCTGTGGAGAGTTTGAACCAAATTGGTTCTGTTAATTCAGGTTTTAAACAATAATTTCAGCTTTTTTGATGAATTATTTTTCATGGAATTTTGGGATTATTATTATTATTATTATTATTATTATTATTATTATTATTATTATTATTATTATTATTATTATTATTATTATCAGCTTGTTTGACTTTTTTGAAAATGAAAACTATCCTCTCCGGAAACCGGTTTGCTCTCACTTGAACCGGTTAAAACCGAACCGGATAAAAAATGGTTTCAAATCAAACCGTACATTTTTTTTAAGACGGATTTAGTGTAATTTAATCCGTTAAAAAAAAACTAGATTCGGTTGGACAAAATCCAATTTTGACTTTCTTTGACCGAAATCGAGCCGATTTGAGCCCAAAAACATATTTGTGCAAGTCTAGGTCCAGTATTAGATTTTCTTCTTATAAACCGGTTTCAAACCAAATCGGTTTGGATAAATACCAATTTTGACTTTTGTTGACCGAACCGAAACAGGTTTTGAGCCAAAAAACGGATTTGTGCAACTCTAGATTCAGTAGTACATTTTCTTTTTATAAACCGTTTTAAAACCGAACCGGTTTTGATAAAAACCGATTTCAAATTTTAACTTTCTTTGCCAGAAACCGAACCGGTTTGGACAAAAAAAAACCGATTTGTGCACCTCTAGGTCCAAATAGTAAAATGCTCTTTTTGGGGGTTAGTCAACCCTAAAATTTTGCTTTCAATAAATATCTATTATTAATAAAATTTTACCTAAGTACTTTCTCCTTACCTAAATAAATCATTCAACTCTTTGATTTAAATATTCAACTGATTGTTAATTATCATAACAGAAATGGATATAATGAAAGAAAGATTTGCTAAACTGCTCCTTGGTGAAGACATGTCTGGTAGTGGCAAAGGTGTCTGCACAGCTTTAGCCATTTCAAATGCCATAACAAATTTATGTGGTATGTGTTATCTTAATAATATTATTATTTAATATCTTTATCTTATTCAATATTAATGTTTCAGATACTAATGTTTGTGTTTGTGTGTTGTGCAGCCACTGCATTTGGTCAGTTGTGGAGGTTAGAACCCTTGCAGCATGAGAAGAAACAAATGTGGCAAAGAGAGATGGATTGTCTGCTTTCGGTTAGCGATCACATCGTTGAGTTGATACCGTCGTGGCAAACGTTTCCAGATGGAAGTAAACTTGAGGTCATGACTTGCAGACCGAGATCAGACATTTTTATTAACCTTCCAGCTTTAAGGAAATTAGATAACATGCTTCTGGTTAGTGTTCAGCGGTTTAACTGTTTATCGCGTGTTACTGTTATCGTATAAAATTTGATGATCAAATTCTAATTTTTTTTTTTTTTTTTTTTTTTTTTTTTTTTTTTTTTTTTTTTGCAGGAAATATTGGATGGTTTTAAAAACACGGAATTCTGGTATGTTGATCAAGGATAGTGGCAACTGAGGCTGAGGGGTCAGGTTCTTTTCGTAAACCGCCACAACGCCATCAGGAGAAGTGGTGGCTGCCGGTGCCTCGTGTCCCGCCTGGCGGTCTCCAAGACGACACAAGGAAACAATTGACCCATAAGCGCGAATGCGCTAACCAGATTTTAAAAGCAGCCATGGCTATAAACAGTGGCGCTTTAGCCGAAATGGAAGTTCCTGAGTCATACTACGAATCCCTCCCGAAGGTATCATTTTTGCTTTTTGGAATGGTTTTTGTATCGAATGCTTATTGTATGTTTGGTTTGTAGAACGGGAGAGCGTGTTTAGGGGACGTTATATATCGTTATATAACTTCAGAGCAGTTTGCAGCAGAGTGTTTGTTGGATTGTCTTGATCTGTCATCTGAACATGTGGCTCTAGAGATTGCTAACCGTGTTGAGGCCTCGATCTATGTATGGCGTAAAAGGGTTCACTCGAGGCCTAATTTACCCAACTCAAACCGGTCTGCGGCTAAAGCTTCGTGGGACATGGTTAAGGACCTTATGGCTGATGGCTGCAAGAGGGATTCACTAGCTGACCGAGCCGAAAGCCTGTTGCTTTGCCTTAAACATCGGTTTCCTGGTCTTACTCAAACGTCATTAGACATCAGCAAGATTCAACACAACAAGGTACTAAATTTGTTATTCGAAAACACTAAAAGTCTATATTCGGTTACTGAATACTGATATTTCGATGTATTTAACGTGCAACGTGTGTGCAGGATGTTGGAAAATCGATACTGGAGAGCTACTCAAGAGTTCTAGAGAGTTTATCATTTAACATCGTGGCACGAATCGATGATTTACTATATGTCGACGATTTAACAAGACAGTCGGATAATGTGGCTTCCGTGACTTCTATGGCGGATGTAATTGGCCAAAAACGAGTACCTATCCCATGCATACCTTCTTCCGGGACGCCATACAAGTCAGCATTCGCAACTCCCAAGTTCTCACCGGGTCCCATCATGGCTCCTGGATCGTTGGACAGAACTCCAGCGTTGAGTGGGAACTGCAACAAGCCACCTAGACGAGGTTTTGGGGTGAAACGCGCGTTGACAAGTTACCTAGGTGGCGAGATGAAGGCGAAGAGTATTAACTATCAGTTGCTTGAAGGTCCTCCTGGCTGTCTTTCGACTAGAAATGCAGATATGCCGCCTGCTCGTAGCAGCATGGACGGGCCGTTGAGCCAGAAAGAGAACCGGAATCCGAAGATGGAACGTTAACTATGTGTTAATCTGTTATGTTTTTAAGTTCATTTGTTGTGATTAGCCATATTAGGGTAGGAACATATGCAACAAAGTGAGGATTATTATTAGCCCTCATGACCCATGATGGTGTGTTTAGGCTCTATTCTTTTATCTGTTTCATTTGGTTCACCATACTTTGTGGTGAAACTTTTCTTTGACTTTATAGGGTTAAGGGTTTGTTTAAAGAAAGGTAGTGTGTATTCGGTTTAAACTTTGATTTTACACTTTAATGTTAATGTAACGTTCTTCAATTATTTTTTACACGTGACAGATTTTGTTGCTTCTTGTTTTTGTTGGTAGTTGGGATTGTTGCGGTTTGATTCTATTGGTAGTTTTTTCTAGAGGAAACGTTGGCCTAGCGGCGTAGAGACATGGTTGTGGTGTTGCGAGTTGCGACTAGGAAAAAAGCGATGGTCTGTAGTGTTTTGAGTGCGCCTAGGCTCGAGGCCCACCAAGTGCGCTGCGCCCATTGAGGCGCGCGCCTAGGCACTGAGGCGCACTATCAGGGCTGATTTCCGGCCAAAGTCAGGCCAAAAGTTGCATAAACCTCTAAAACATCTTAAATGAGTCATGAATAAGTCCTAAACAACCCTAAAACATCATAAAGTAGCCCTAAACGAGCCTAAAACATCTTTAGAATCCCTAAAAATATATTTTATACTATGCGCTTAATTATAAAAAAGCCGTCATTTTTTATGCGCCTTGCGCCTAGGCTCTAGGCTCGGCCTATGCGCCTTAAGTGCGCCTAAGCGCTTTGACAACTATGGTTGCGACTAGGAAAAAAACGATGGTCTGTAGTGTTTTGATCTCGTGGTGTGAATGAGGGTTGATCGTTTGAAGTTTGAAAAAAATAAATAGGAAATATAATAGTAATAAAGTTAAACTAGAAAGAAATACTTAAATCCTTTAAACATATCATACCATAGAAAATATGTTTCATTAACTCTGATCTATAGAGGTAAGAAACAAATAAAAATTGTTTAACCATATTTGTATAACTTATAAAAACACTTATACAACCAAGTCGTTGTAGTATAGTGGTAAGTATTCCCGCCTGTCACGCGGGTGACCCGGGTTCGATCCCCGGCAACGGCGATAATTTTTATACAATGTGATTATTTTTGAAAACTTAATTCAAAATTTGAAATGTTAGTAGGCTGTCACGTGAGTGAGTAGTGGAGCTGTGTGTACTCACGAGCAGTAGATGACACATAGAATAATAATATTATTATTATTATTATTAGTATGTATGAAATGTGGAGATGGGCGTGACAAATGCACACTCCTTTTTTCACACCAACTGCAATTAAACCTTCCTACGCGCTACTCCTATTCAAAACACCACATGTATTTCCAAATTTCTATATTTGTATGTTGTACATTTCAAAATATCAAAGTTTTTGTTTGATATGTATTTTGACAAATCTATTAAATAACTATAGTTCAAAACACAGTTTGAATTTTAAGATTTATAACAATATGGAATAGAAACAAATTGAAGAGTTAATTATAAGAATGCTAATTTTTTTCATTTAGTAAATTACACATATGGTCATCACGGTTTACAAATCAATAACACGTTTGATTAAAAAAAAAATTGAATCGGCAAAACAAATAATTGATAAAAACAAATCAATGATAAATTTAGCAGTCTTTCTATTACTGAGATTGAGGTAAGGTTTGCATACATCACATCTTCTTTAGACCATATCAATATTTTTGCTTTATTTGAGATTTACTCGGTATGATTGTTATAAATCAATGTGAAATCATAACTCTACTCTTAGTTTAAAAAAAACAAAAATAAAAAGAACATCAAACCGCCCATCTTTCTAAAAAATTTCTCCATTGCCTCATCAACTATGGAGACCTTCCCTTCACTGTTCCTCCACTTGGAAAGCAACATTTAATCGTTGTTCCACTGCGACGACTCTGTATTACGCGCTTTGTCTATCCCAAATCGACTTTTAACGGATTGGATGCGTCATCTTTGGACATGGTTTCTTGGTTACCGGCTTGTTGGATCTTAACGACAACAATTCCCGCCTTATTCAATCATCTCATTTTGCCTGGAGTTTTTCATCCAACAAAGTGTTAAAGAGTTAGGGTATTTGGTTCGTGAATTTTATAGAATTTGAATTGAAGTTAATTCCTTCAAAAAATATGTTTAGTTAGGTTAAACAAGGAAATAAACAAGGAATTTTATAAAAGTCAAGTCAACAAGTCAACGTCTAGTATTAAATGTATTAAATTAGATAGAAAGGGAATCATACTCATAAACTTGTATCCTTGATTTCCCTTCTATGATTGCTCTCTTTCACTGCTTTCTCATCCCTATATGAAATAGAAGATTGTAAAGTTTATCAATTGAATACGTTCAATACAATTGATTCACATGGTATCAGAGCCAGCCTAGGCTATATACCGTTTCCACTGAACCACCAAAAAATACAAACCCTTGTTGTCCAACCGTTTTTCCCTCTTTTTTTCACTTTCTAGTTTTACTTTTACATTTCGTTCTAAATAAGTGACGGTCTCAATTGGTGTTCTTGCTGCAAGTCACATCTTTGGTTTGCTTTGGGCTTTATTTATATTTTAGATCATGACAACATCATGTTTATCCATCATGGTTTGGGATTTCTTCATTACATCATATTCTGTCCATTTTCATTCCATCTTTGGTTGGCATTTATTTTTATTAATAATGGGTGACATCACATGTGGTTTGGATCAATAATTCATATTTATACATAATCCATCTTCATCCTATCATCTAAGCACCTTCATCATCCATCATGTGTATTTTTTACGATCAGAAATTGTCGGTTGTTTGCTCCCTCTCAATTCTCATAATGTCTAATATATTTTCTATCCCTAATCAAGCCAGGGGTTTGATCGGATTTTACTCTTAGATCTACGGATCTCACCGTACCGAATATCGTCGCCTAACCACGGTCATTGGCTTTCGGTCTGTCACATAATGACCATGGTCACCATGTGTCTATTTTTTTTCTTCTTTCTTTTGTTCGTGTTGGACCACGGTCCTCAGCCACCGAAGAACGCCTTCTGACCACGGTCACGAGCCTTCGGTTTGGCACACAGCCTTACGACAACGGTCGTTGGGTGTCCACTTATTTCTTTTCTATTTTTATTCATGTTTTGTTGGGATACCAATTATGTTTGTGGTTCTGGGGACAATCAACCAAGACATGGGGACACCGTGAACTGAGCTCAATTAAAAAAAATCATAATCTAAGTTATATCACCGTTCCTAGCCTTATCATGGTCACAAATCACTGATGTTTGTTGATAATCATTACTCTTGGGCGCAAAATCACCGTTTCCCGAGTTTTTGTTTCTTTTCACATTGGTTAACAAGAACAATCACACAGTTGATGCTACAACATATCTTATTGATTCGTCTTCCATATCAAGCAACACAATGTTGTTGCGTTGTTGCTGCTCATCGGACTTCTGTCCTTCGCCGTGCTGCTGCAGGACTACGGTCCGCTGTTGTGCCGCTATTCGTCACTGCCTTCCTACCGCATTGGATGCCACTTGCATGATTATGAAATCATTCAAAATTGTGGATTGTTATTGGAGATTATGGAATGCAAGATTCACATATTATGGCAGAAGTTATGACTGATATTGAAGACAAATTATTATTATTGTTTTTTTGTTTTCCCAGTCTGAGCTTCTGGTTCTTTTCGCTCTGACTGCGGGGGTATTAGAATATAAAAGTCAAGTCAACAAGTCAATGTCTAGTATTGAATGTATTAAATTAGATAGAAAGGGAATCATGCTCATAAACATCCCTGATTTCTCTCTTAGGATTGCTCTCTCTTTCATTGCTTTCTCATCCTTATACGAAGAAGGACATTGTAAAGGTTATCAATTGAATACATTCAATACCATTGATTCACATGCTTTATATTAATGTTGCATATGGAAGGTGAATTATAGGGATCGATCTGGGCCAGGTTTAGGTATGTTGAGTCTCGTACTTGATTGTAAAATTGTGTCTCGTATAAATGTAAGTTTGTATTTGATAAAAAACTTGATTTACACAAAGAATACATAGGCTTAAATAAGCCAGGATACAACAACCCATTCAATGAGAGGTATGATCTTAAGGCATGAAATATAGTGGTCGAAGACCACAATTAATCCTATCTAAATATATACAAAAGATTATAAGGAATGTGCTGAAAATCTTGTATATTATTTTGCAATACTGTTCTCGTTGATATGCCCCCGCAAGATGGAGGAGCCATCGGATACTCCAATCTTGGATCTTAGACGAAGAAAAGGTCATCGACTTAGCGATTTTGTGAGGACATCAGCTAGCTGGTCTTTAGAATGCATATGTTGAACACGTACCGATCCATTTGCATTTTTTTCTCGAACAAAGTGGTAGTCTAATGCCACATGCTTCATGCGGGAGTGATATACCAGATTCGCACATAGATAAGTTGCACCCGCATTATCACAAAAGAGTTTAGGTGAGGTGGACTTCGAGAAACCAAGTTCCAAAAGTAAGTTTTGAACCCATGAAAGTTCAGCTGCACCGTTCGCTAATGCTTTGTACTCGGCTTCAGTGGAGGAACGAGAGACATTTTTTGACGTGAGGAGCGCCACGAGATGACGTTAGAACCAAGATAGATTAGGTAAGTTGTGGTGGAGCGTCCCCATCAGTAGTACCTCCCCAATCAGAGTTAGTGAATGCTTTAAGATCAAGACGAAAACCACGATTAAGAAACAAGCCATTGTGGATAGTGCCCTTGAGATACCGAAGGACCTGTTTGAGAGCTTGCCAATGCCGCTCGGTGGGAGCATACATATATTGAGAGTGTCTATTGACAGCAAATGACACATCAGGTCGTGTAAAAGCAAGGTATTGCAGGGAACCAACAAGCTGTCGGTATGGTGTAGAATCAATTTTCGACAACCAGTCAACAAGTGTAAGTGTTTCGGTGGAGCTAAGAGGGGTAGCTACAGTCTTAGCTCCATCCATGTGAAACTTTGCAATAATCTTTTGAATGTGGGCATGTTGAGATAGGAAAAGACCATTAACAGTGGAGGTAACCTCTATCCAAGAAAATGGTGTAACATGCCAAGGTCTTTAATAGAAAATTTGTTGGATAAAGAGTGAATGACCTGTTGAACAAAGGAGTCGGTATTGCCGGTAATAACAATGTCATCGACTTAAACTAGGAAGTAGCATATGGTGCCCCCGTGATTGTAAATAAACAAGGATGGGTTGGCTAGGGATTTTTTAAAACCAAGATGTAAAAGGAACTTGCCGGGTGGTTGTTTGAGTCCGTAAAGAGATTTGCGCAAACGAAAAATGTGATTCGGAAAGTCCGGATGAACATATCCGGGTGGTTGGGACATGTACACCTCCTCATCCAAAATACCATGTAGCTTAGGTTCGGGTTCAGAGGATGCCTATGGACTGTTTGTTTGGTTCGGTTGAGGGTGCTGTAGAGTGAGGGTGAGGAGATGCCTGAGGGCTGTTGGTCTCGGGCCCAAAAGATGGGCTGGTAGGTGGATCAGAGTCAGGCCCAGACTGTGTTGGGGATGGGTTGTTGGGTGGCCCAAAGATAAGAGAACTGTTGTTGGGCTGGTTGGAATGACGTGGTTGTTGTTGTGAAGGAGTCATAGCAGAATCAGGATTGTTTGTAGCTGGTGTAACCGTAGATATCCCTAAGAAGGAATCAACAGTAAGAATGGGGCATGTAGTTGTTTGATGAGTGTGATAAGGAAATTGATTTTCCACAAACTCAACATGACGATAATGATAGAGGCGATGGGTGGTAGGAGCATAGCATTTATAGGCACATCTAGAGGGTTGAATAACCGAGAAAAATGCATTGCTTGGAACGGGGGTGAACTTTGGATTTTGCATACAGGCGAAGCCACGGGTAGCAAAGGCACCCAAAAGGCTTGAGTTTAGCATAGGTTGGTTCTTTTTGGAATAGAATGGTATAAGGAGTTTTAAAATCAAGAATGGAAGTGGGTAGCCGATTGATTAAATAAACCGCGGTTTGAAAGGCATGTGTCCAAAAAGAGAGAGGGAGCCGAGCATGGTGAATGAGAGATAATCCAGTTTCTACGATGTGCCAATGGCGGTGTTCGGCAACACCATTTTGTTCTGGAGTATGAGGCGGAGTAGTGAAATGGGAGATTCCGTGGGACTGGGGATAGGCGGTTAAAACCGATATATTTACCACCATTGTCGGTAAAAATAGTGATTAGCGGGGTTTGAAAAAAAAATTTCAACAAGTGATTTGAATTGGGGAAACAAGATGGATACATCGGATTTATGTTTCATTGGATATAGCCGAATAAACTTAGTATGAAAATCAAAGAAAATCACATAGTAAGTGAAGTCGTCAATGAATTTTTCTACCGGACCCCAAACATCCGAATATATTAATTGCAAGGGTTTGGTAGTGGTAAACGAGTTCAAGCCAAACGAAGTTTTGTGACTTGTATTACTCGAACATGAGTTACAATGGAAATTGTTGAAATTGAAGTTTAAATCTAAGCATTTGGCTATCTTTTTGAAATTCCGAATGGATGGGTGTCCAAGCTTGTGATGCCAATCAAGAGGCGATGTAGTGGAAACGACATTTATTTGAGGCGAGGACGGAAGGTTGGCATAGCAGACATCAAGGTAATTGTTTCCCCGCATTAAAGTGCTCCCGTGCGAAGATCCTTGAAAAAAAATGAGTGGGGAAAAATTTCACCGAAACATGGTTAGTCTTACATAATTTAGCAACGGAAATAAGCTTGTTTTTGAAACGAGAACACATAAGACATCTTTAAGTGAAAGAGGACCATGTGACGTTGGAATAGAAGATTGACCAATATGAGTGATGGTAAGAGTATTACCATTTCCAAGAATAATCTCATCAGGTCCGCCATAATCGGAGACGGGATGGAGAGAGGTATGATCGGGCTCAACATGATTTGATGCGCCGGTATCAAACATGTATAAGGAACTAGTAACATTAGTGGTTGGTGAGGACTTTGTGGGGTTCAAAAAGGCTTCTGTTTGGACTTGATTTTCTCGAAGAAACCTCACGAGTTTCCTAAACTCCTCGGCTTCATGACATACAAAATGACAGAATTGACAATAAACAATAGAATGGGTCTCGCGAGCACCTCCATTTGAATTAGGAGACCCTTGATTGCGCGAGTTCCTGCTAGAAAATTAGCCTTGACTGTTGCGACGATCAGAGGCAGATATGTTGGAGTTAGGATGTTGGCGAGTTGTGTAATTAACAGTAGTCATGGTGGGTTGAGATGGAACTGCTGCCACATTGAGTTCTCGTTCGTAATCAACAAGTTTCTCGAAAAGTTTCGGGAATGTGATTTTGGAGTGAATAAGCCGAAGGGAAGTAGCAATGGGTTTAAAATCATCACCAAGTTGGCAAAGGATATGAACAATATGGTCCTCATCCTTTACTGGGTTTTGTACCAAAGCAAGCTCATCGGCTATGGATTTCATATCACGTAGATAATCAGTGACTTTACTGTTTCCCTTTGGGTTTAAGGCCAGTTTTGATTTCAGGGAAATAACACGGGATCAAGACGTATTGGCGTAGCTTGTAAGGAATCGTTCCCAAGCTTGTTGAGAGGTATCGACTGAAGCAACTAGTGATTGAATGGTGGGTGAGCAGCTGCCGACCAGAGCAGCAAGGATAGCTTGTAACAACCGGCAAAATTAAGGTAATTCCGTACTAACTAATTAAACGCGATTAACGTAATTAAACGTAATTATGTGCTGATTATTTAACTGAGGCCTTAGAAAGATAGAAATTCCCAAATAATGCATAGGAATGCATAAGTTTAATAGCAAAACATGATAGGATCGTCCGCAGGCAAATCTATCCGGTATGGACACTGGCGATTACCCGGTAAAAATTAAATAAGCGAAACGAACTCCGGACACCCGGAATATAAAATAAATAATATTTTCACAAAATATAATGAGTTTTGGAAACCCAAAGCCATACGTGAAAGCTCATAGTACAAATCTCCCGGTAACGAATAAAGTGCGCGTACCGCACCCGATACGCGCGTAGCACGTAATTTCACCCGACAAAAGCCGAAATAAATTATCAGTAATTTAACTGGGCAAAATTTAAGGAATATTAATGGTATTTTAATATTCGGGTGACACATGGTTAAAAACCCAAGAATACCCGGACGGTACCCGAACCAAGTAACTTAAACATAATATTAGACAATATTTGGCAAAGTGGACCCCACCCATACCTCTTGGGGGGCCGGCCATGGCCCACCCAAAATGAGTAATATCTTTTATTATCTCCTTTAAACCCTTCACCTCCTTAATATCTAATAATTAGAACTAATCATGATCATGCATGGACTCTCATTGGCCAAGAAAACTAACTAATCCTCTCCTCTCTCTCTCTTAAACTCGGCCAAACACCCTCATTATAATCTTCCAAGGATTTCTTCCATATCTAGTGCAATCCTCTAAATCCTTCCAAGATATTACATAATCTAAGAAAGATATTAGGTGATCTTTGCAAGATTTGAAGGTGAGATTATAAGCCACTTGAGAAGACACTTGAAACAAATCGCAAAAATTCCTTCTTCTTCTTCTCTTGGTCGTAAATTTGCACCTCTACATTAACATTTCTCTTTCAATTTTTATACTTCCAAATCATCTCTAAATCATCATCCTTCAAAACCCCCTTTGTGTGTTCAAGAGCTTGGAGCTTAACCCATTGGAAGAACACATTAAACCTCACCCAAATCCAAGGTTTTTGTCTTCCTAGCCTTGAGCTAGTAGTAAGTATTACATTGTTTTTATTCTTAGATGTTCATGTTTTGTGCTATTGAAAGCAAGTTGTACATTAATGGGTAATAAAATGGATTTTATTAAGTTAATGTGTTTTGTTAAGAATAAAAATGGAAGAATAATAATAACTTAAATGAATCTTGGATTTATATTAATAAATGTAATATTTGGAGAAAAGATGATGAAATGCACATACACTTGAGAAAGTTGATGATTTGGGTATGATTAATGAGAAGGACTTGAATGAGATGGAAGATGATTTTAATCATCATAAGATGATATGTTAATGACAAAAATGAATTAAAATGGGTTAAATAACCATAGATGAAAAAGTTCCATATTCAAAGTCCACTCACTTGAATGAGTGAAAAATTGAGATTTTGGATAAAAGTATGGAACAAACATGTTAAAAGCATTTAGGATGGATTATAAGATCATTAAAAGAGAAATGAAGTAAAAACAACTAAGCATTGAGAAAATGGGTCTTCAAAGTCCACTAAAATGGAAGAGAAACACTAACCATGAAAGATAAGATGAAAAATGCAACGAATATAAGATAAAGGACTAATATTGTAACTTTGAAAGTTAGAGGACTAAAATGAATATTTTAGAAACTATTAGTCCAAAAATGCAATAATGGAAAGTTTGGTGTCAAAAGTATAAGTAACAATTTCCCAAGGTTGATTTGGTAAATACTAGTAACATACTTGGGTATTTTGTATAAAAAGTGTATTTTCATAAAAGTGGAAGTTATAAAAATATGGACTTGTATTAACATAAGGATTTTTATAAAAATAGAGATTTTTATAAAAATGTTGAACAAAGGTCAAAACTTGAAAAACTTATACAAAAATGGATACTTTTATATAAATGGGAATATAAAAGTATCGGAAACATTTTTGGGTTACAAGTTGGACAAGTTGGGCTAAACGTACAAAGTATATTTTTTTTCCAAGAAATAAACGTTCGAAATCGGAAGTAGGAATAATACCTCCATAAGAACGCACAAAGGAAAACAAATACGAAAAACGCTAACTAACGAACTTAGTTACATGAGCCAACGTAAACGGACATATGAGAAAAATGCCATTGCGGCAAGATGAAAACAAATATATATATTTTAAGAGATAAAATATATATGACAAGGGTGAAACGTACGAAACACTTTCCTAAGTGTAGAAAGAATATTCGTGGGGAAAGGAAAACACAACGTAACGAATTAAAAACGCTAAACGACACATGAACTTAACAAGTAGTATCCACGCGATGGTATATGTACATATGCTCGTTTTCGACGAAATTCTAGTATATCTATTTGAATGGGAAAATAGATATGCGAGAAGGAAAACCGAGACGAGTAGATGAAATATACCTGCGAACGTGTGAGTGACCGACAAGATCCTAGTACATTTATTTAAATGGGAAAATAAATGTACGGTGTGGTGAGTCTAGTCGGGCGTTAAGAATATGTTACTGAACGACAAGAACTTAGCATATTTATTTGAATGGGAAAATAAATATGTGGCAAAGTGAGTCAGGTCGGATAATAAGAAATCACATTATATCGAGCGAAACGATCCTAAGTATAATTATTTAAATGGGAAAATAATTATACGTTGGGTAGAGTCGTGTCGAGTATAATAGTGTACAAGTCACAAAGAATATTAATAAGAATAATATATGACTTGTAAGGAAAGGGTAATCCATCGCCATTGAACCTAGGATACGAAACTATTAAACGGGAATTGGGATAAAGACGTGGTCGGGAAGTTGGGTGTACAACTTGCCAAGGCACATACACCATTGGTGTAGTGACTTATACGCCTAGAACATTTGTAGGTGCGGGATCACAAACTTTACTATTTTCTTCTTTGAGCCGAGCACAGTTACAGGTGAGTCTCACGGTCCCATTTCTAAACTATTTAACGTTTTTACGGGGGAAAGATATGTTGGGATTTGTATGACGGGTTGGATACTTGAGTTAAGATCGCCACTCGGGGTTGAGACCTCCCCACTATAATCATTAATTCAGGAAAGAGAAACCAAAGGAATATTTGGATAGTACTATTGGTGCCTGACAAGGCCCACCCCTAATCGATAGCGTCGATTATGCATCGGCGTATGCCTGGGGTGCACGTATTCTGAAATCAAGTCGTAGGAATACCGAGTAACGACTTGGGGCGGGGGCATTATTAATTGTCTTGGTTTGGTTATAGGCTCAAGTAAATTGTAGGACTTTGCAACTCCTATAAGTGTCATAACAAGGATATCCCCACTTAATAAAGTTTTATTAAATCAAAACCTGTGAACTCACCAATATTTATATATTGACGATTTTCAAACATATCTTTCAGGTAATTGATTGATGAAGGTTAACGTGGCAAGCAGGGTCGGGGGAATCTCCAAGTCGGGCGTTGGAATGTCATGAAGGGGTCTCATCTCTTTATCCCATGGACTTCGGGATATAGGGAGGAGCCTCCTTATTTATTTCAAAAACAATTTATAATTATGTACGAATAACTTGACATAATTATCGGCGTTGAATAAATGCCCGTTTGTTTAATTATTATTGTGGTTTGCATTAATCTTGGCTAAATCCTCTTGAACCGTCGCGCCACGTGTTTCCGCCATAGGCGTGGTGTGACATAGCTTGATCCCGTCGATACCAGGCATGAAAATCATTATTGGGTTTTGTCTGTTCCTGGTCAAGAAAAGGTGCCAGGATGGATTTGGATTCGGTAAGGAAGTGGACGAGATCAAGACCGATGAGAGTGGAATGAACATGCTTTCTCCAAACAGAGAAGTTGCCATTGGTGAGGGCTTCATGAAAGTGGGTTGAGGCCGAAAGGGATATAACAGTTGGTGGTGCCATGGAGAGGAGTAGGAGAGTTTGGAAAAAAAAGGCAGGGCTGTGGATCGGTAACTCGTTAGAGTATTAGGGTTGTGATACCTATTAAATGTAACTTTGTATTTGATAAAAACACTTGATTTACACAAAGAATACACAGGCTTAAATAAGCCAAGATACAACAACCCGAGAGGGATGATCTTAAGGCATGAAATAAGGTGGTCAAAGACCACAATTAATCCTATCTAAATATATACAAAAGATAATAAGGAATGTGCTGAAAATCTTGGATATTATTTTGCAATACTATTCTCGTTAATATCTGTATCTGGTCACATACATTTCGGGTACTCGATACTTATTTCATTTTATGTTCATGGGTTTCACCATGGATCGGGTATTGTTAAAAGTTACCCTTTGAGGTTACCACTACTCAAGTAATTCAAAACTCAAAATCAACTGAAACTAGTAAATTAAAGTAGCAAATATTACAAGTAATTCATAACTCCAAATCGATTTAAACTAAAACCGGATACCAAGTCTTCAGTAGTAGAGCGATCCTGCAGAAACAAAGAAACACAACACTTAATCAATCATAAGACAAACATAGCATTGATGATTCAAGATTCGTGTCGCGAAAAACAGTAATACCTTGCCACCAATTTCCTCTTGCAGCACTGCTTCCATTAGGATATGCATCACCTCCACCTCTATGTCCCTAATCAACCAAAAGCTCATCAAGAAAACTGCATATCCTAATAAATCAACAATTCTTATTCTTTCCATTAATGGAAAGTGCAAGATACTTACTGCGTGATGCGGGCAATTGTTGTTACTAGTTGGAGGATAAACATCCTGACCACCATAGTAGATTGATGAACTATAATCATAGTTTCGTTCCGTTGTTTCTATGACTTTTTGTGTTTTGCAATCTGTTTCCAAAAATAAAATAAAATATTCATGAACTTGATGAACGCTTATATCATATGTGAATCAAACATTAAAGCTGAATAAGTTATACCAACCTGTTCTTGACTCTTTAGGATTTCCAAAACTTTGCTTGTTTGATGATCCTGTGTATCCTACGCCCTAAAATACAAAGAGGAAGAATTTAGACCGTGGGCATGTTTGGATAAACTTATTTGAGTCCAAAAGGACTTTTTTTAAAAGTACTTATTAACTTATAAATTTTTTGAAAAGGACTTTTAAAAAAAAATGTTTGGGTTAACTTATGTAATGATAACTCAATCAATTGTTTTGTAAAAAGTGTTTGGATTAACTTATTTATGTAAAATGACAAAAAATGACATTATTTAAAAAGTCAGATAAGTTGTTGTTTGTGATTATAAGGGGTATGTTGGTAAAATTCTCCTAATAAGTTATAAGCCGGTTTAAAAAGTCATTCCATCCTTACTTTTCAAAATCAACTTATTATAGCTTATTGAAAAGTTAAAGCAAAAGGTCCTTTTCATTTGCCAAACATTTTTTTACTACTTATTAATTTTTTGAAAACCTAATAAGTTATAAGGAGGTGGATATAAGGAGAGCCAAACATGAACTATGAAGATCTTGAGTAGCAAAAATTTATGTTTAACCGGAACCAAGTATACTAGGATGTAAATGAAGCTAGCCGAGCCTGAGCCCGGCTCGTTAAGAGTTAGCTCGAGTTTGACTTGATTCGAACTCTATTTTTAATACTCGATCTCAGCTCGTATATTAACTATTAATCAATTTATATGTATGAATGATTATTTTTTAGTATATTTATTGTTATGATTTAGGTATATAAGATAATTATTTGATTTAGTTATTTTTAATATAGTTTTATACATAATTGTTATTATTATATAAATATATCTTAAGAGAAAAGATTAAATACAAAATAGCGTAATTACGTCATTAGAGTAACTAGAGTAATTACATAATTACCCTACAACACTAATTGCGTAATTACTCTACACTAATTTTTTTTTTTTAGATTTCAGTACTAAAATACATGTTTAACAATAATGAAAAAAGTTTCGAAAAAAAAAAATACCCTCTTTACTTCTCACGTTAAGAGCTATTGTAGGATAACTGGATAAGAACAATTTGTATAAAAACCTTCCTCTATATCTTAATTGTATTAAATAAAATTTGTTTAAATAATATGATCATTTAGGCCTGTGAGCCGGCTGGAGCTCCTATTATGCTCGACTGAATTCGAGCTTTTAGCAAGCTCTCTTTTTGCTCAGCTTAATTCAAGCTTTTTGCGAGTAGCTCATGAGCCAGCTCTGCTTTGTTTACAATTTCCAACTTCCAAAAGCTTTGAAAAGTTGCTAACACTAATTAATATTAATAGTTAGAACTAGAAATAAAATTGCTAAAAAAACCTAGAATCAATTGCATAATAAAAATACAGTTATTCAACTGAAAAACATAACACAGCATACCATGGAAGAAGGACCAAAGGCAGAGCCAAAAATACCAGAGGAGGGGCTGCGGCCGTCCTTCGGTCCAAACAGAGTTTCAGTAAACGATGAAGATGAAGAACCTCCAGTTTGCTGCTTCATGTTTTCCATTATCACTTGATATCTAACAAAAATGAATCTTAGTTGCAAGCAAAGCAAAACTGCTTTGGATTATTATAGTTATATATGAATCTTAGTTACAAACAGCATTTGATATTTATAGGGTCCAAAAAGGAATCGTTATTATTTTATTTTTTTAAGTCACATTTTTTTTTTTTGGATTATTATGTCGACAGTTAGTTTCGTTGATAAGGACTTGAGATGAATAATGGTTTAATAATAATAATAATAATAATAATAATAATAATAATAATAATAATAATAATAATAATAATAATTGTTTAAATGAATTCAAGATTTTCTAAATTATGCGTTTTATGTTTTCACGAATATATGTTGGTGATTTCAGATATCATCGATGTAGATTTAGAGGTATGATTTATCTTTTTCTTGTAGGTGATGTGCCAGCCTTTACGTCGTTAATTCGTTGGTGATCATCGACGTATCACTAAAGAGCTTTAAAGTTTATTTATCATTTTCTTTTACGGAGTTTGTTTGATCTGTTCCACTGATAAATGATCTATTTTCTAGTAGTGAGTCAATGAGAAATGAATATACACAAACCACTATGTGTGTGTAAAACATATCACATATACACTTCTACATTGATAGTATATTCGTATTTCTCTCATGTTGTTTTGTTTAATATCAACGTAGTTAGTGCTACATAAAGTATGCATAGTATGTTGTAAATGTAAAATTGTAATAGAATTTTTTCCAACATATATTGTAGGTCAATAAAAATCATGATGAGCTAGTCAAATAAATGTTAGATATGATACAAGGTGGAAGCAAATGTCGTGGAATATAATATAGGATTATGATACATCACCAATAAATAACTAGTCTACGTTATTCTTCTTAGAAGGCACATCAAAGTAGATCGATCGAGGGATTGTCAAACACCAAAAGTAGATTCTAGTCAACTATAGAAATAGAATCAATGATTTAGAGCATGTTTTACATCTTTCATAAAGAAACAAGTGGTAGCGAATAGCGATTATAGCGTTAGCACTATCAGTGAGTCAAATTATCCTACACAGTGTAACAAAAATGAGAAATGTGAGAATGATACAAAAAAAAAAAAAAAAAAAAAAAACAATAGATCACGAAATATGATACAATGAGCCACAAAATATAACACAATGCTGGAAAATATAATACAACGTTGAAGAAAAAAGACACAATGAATCACAAAAATAACACAATTATGAAAATAAGTAAAAGACATAATACTACATAAAAGACACAATGATATAATGTAAATTTAAACATTCACGTTACGTGCTCTCAAACATACATAAAATACTCATATTTATCAAGAGGATTACCGATTGTGAGTTGTTTAACTACAGACGTGACTTTTTGTATCGGCGTAAACTCTTTTTAAACCTCATGTATATGCCGTCTCTGGGCCATTCGAAGTTTGCTTCAACATCGGCTACAATTTTTAAAATAGACGTTGCGACATACCATAGTTTAAACATAGCTTCGTTGTTTTTTGGGTCGTCGACAAAATAATCTTCCTTTAAAAATAGACGTTGCGATCACGTGACACACATCTTTTTTTAGATGTTGTGTCTTCTTGTTCGGCTCGCCTGACAATATCCGCGAAAAATTCAAGGCTAATATTGGTTGATTATATACATGGATTCACAACGAGCGGTTGAATGCATACGTTTTCATCTTCAATATCACTCATTTTGTTAAAAAAACGTGGAGAAAAATCGAAGGAAATATAGTGTGTACTTGAATGTGGTAAGTTATTTTAGGATTTTTTTTAAATAAATGCCAACGGCTATATTACCGTTGGCACAAGAACCGACCGTTTTTTCAACCCATTGGTTGGAGACTTGGAGCAAGCTAAAGGTACCCGCCCCCATTACTCTTACCACAAGCAACGGTGTTGCCATGAAGAAAGTAGGGTACCCTGTCCCATTTTTTAGTAGTGTCCTGTACATACATGTGTATCAATAAAATGTAGTTGTGACTCGTGAATTTTAATCCTCTTCTTTTTTTTCGATGTTAATAGAATGTTGAAGCATCGCTAGCCATAAAAGCTGACAAGAAACAAAACTATTCTCGAATTTAGAATAATTTAGAATATGTTGCTTATCAAGATTGTTTATTCCCGGATAGTTGACTTACTTCAATTAAAGTTTGGTATCTTACCAATTGGTTTATTCTTTGTTCTTTGTATGGGCAACATACATTATCTATGGTTGAAAAACTGTTTTTCAAAACGTTTCTCATAAAGTTTGATGTCTCAAATAAGTCAAAAAGAAAGCTAGACACTTCGAACCCTCTTTCTTTATTTGGCAAGAACATATACTATTCCAATCTTTATCATTATAGATTTGGGATGGTATATATGGTGGTTATATCTCGTTGTTGATTTTATTCCAAATCGGTACAAAGTAAAAGGAAGACCAATATCCAAACTCCAAAGTGTGTACAGGGTTAAAAGACCAATTTGTTCCAAACTCGTTAAATTATTCTTCAAATGATAATTTGAAATTGATTTAAGCAAATGAAAAGTGTTATCAAACTCACATGTAAATTCTTAGGTGCTAATAATCAACATGAAGAAACACAAGTCTAACATTCGATTAAGGATGCTAAACCGATGATTCTACAAGCTTAATGTTTCGCTAAACACTTAGGACCGAGGGGAGAGAGTAACGACCTGAAAAAGATAAATGAGATAGGGAGGTGAATATTAAGAATTGCTTCTTGTTTACACACACAAAAAATGGTGGATGACACCAGTGGCGGAGGTTTCTAGGGGCGGCCGACCCCCCGGATTTTCGCGCAGAAGTTCCGATTATATAGTATTCGCATAGAAAATTTTGAAAATATAGGGTTTTGTCCCCTCGAAACTAGTTTTCGACCCCCCAAAACCAGTGACTTCCAACCCCCGATGACTTCCGACCCCCCGAACCTTCGGGTCAAGCTTCGCCACTGGATGACACTATGTCGTTTTCAGGTGTTAGCCGAATATCCCATTCAAGAAGAAGAAGCTCTCCTTAAATAGGACCCCCACGGGCCTCCAACACTCGCCCCTAACCTGAAATGGGTCAGGCCCATTTAGGGGTACCTCCACTACCATAGCCCAAAAGTTAGTAAGAGACAAAGTAAATGATAAACCAATCACAAAAAAGGAAACGATATCGCCTTTACTTACTGCAGGTGTCGGCCTGTGATTGGTGGTTGTCCGAAATGCGGATACGTGGCATCCAAGTGATGGTGACACTTGCGTTGGCGTGTGATTGGTTGGCTGTCCTTTTTCCATTTGTACTATTGGCGCTGACCATTAGTGGAGATCGTTGGTGATGCGGGCTCGTGCCAATTGATTGGTTGAGGCGCTCGGGCGCCATACTTGTTGTCTCCTGCGCGCATGGCACGCTCGTGAGGTGCCAACTGTCATTGGTCTGATTGGCCATGTGTACCTTTTGTCTCCTTAGCATGAAAGGAGACATTGGGGATCTCCAGCTGGTCATTTCTGATTGGTCGGACGCGCGCCACCTTATATGCCACACGTCCCTTAATTCTGACCGGCTCGTACAAAACTGTCCTTTCGTACTCTTGCTTCATCGGCGTGTGCTAAGCTTTACTCGCAAGCGACCTCAGAATGGTGGTTGCGAATGACGGTGCGCCCGAGCTGACTACGCGTGACTGCACACTATCCGCATGTGTGCTCCCGCACGGTCAGGCTTCTTTCTTGTTAACTCTATTTGGGCCTTCATGGGTATGGGCTGATCCTATTTTTCGTACGTATTTAGGCCCATATTCCTTCAGAACATGCCTTTGTACCTAACTAATAGACTAGTCAATCACTCTTCCATCATTGACTGGTCAATGGTCAATCTTTGAAAAGTGATTGACTAGTCTATTACTAACTACCATATGCCTCATCACCACAACTATAGACTGTTTGTTCTAGTATTACTTGAGATATACAGATACAATAATTTAATGTTTAACAATGTGATAGTTTCAAGTTCGTATATATTGTCGGGCATTACCTCGTGTCCTCGTCGAATACTCCCGTGCCTCCCTTATGCTCCATATTGTCTAGCACGACAAGAAGAAAGCTATGACACTTTTATTTCTTGTCACTCATTACGCATTGTGGGGTGTAAATTATGAGCCAAACCCGACCTTTCCTAAGCTCAATATCGCTCATTTGAATGAAAAGATATCGATTTCGGCTCATTAAACAAGTGGACACGAATATGTTTGGGGATTTACATATATTTATCTTGGGCTAGTATGGACAATGGATCATGTTTTAGGCCTTTTATATTGGGCTACTCTATACGGTTGATTACTTAACATTAGACTGGAGACTTGGAGAGTTGTAGTCCAATAGTATATCAAAATATCAAATTATTGAAATGTCTTTTCTGGAACACAACTACTATTGGAGGAATTTATTTATTTATTTTTTTTTTATTATTTTTTTTTTATTTTTTTTAAACTCCATGAGTCTACATAGTCACAAGTTTATACATAATTAGATTAGATACGTTTGATGAATTTTCGCATTAGTTGTGTATACCTTTTATGTTTTTGTATTTATATGTAAATCCAAGTTTGTTGTTTGTTCTGGAGTCAGGATCTCTTTGAAAACAGTCTTTTTATCTCTAGAGATGGAGGTAAGGTTTGTCTAAATTTAATTTCAAGTTTGATCCGACACTAGTTACACCACCAAGTACCAAGTTGCAATCAATGCAAGATTAGGTATAGAAACATGTATGTATGTATGTATGTATGTATGTATGTATGTATGTATGTATGTATGTATGTATGTATGTATATGTGTGTTTGTCCACACGAATGGATGGTTTTGTGTGTGAGAGTGTAGAAAAACAAAAAAAAGTGTTTATGATACAAGTAACCATAAATTCTTATAACAAATATAATTTTTTTTTTAAAGAAAACCTATTTTGTTTATAAAAATATTACACATACATATTTGTTTATCCTCTGTAAATGTAACATGTAAATGAGTAAACCTTTATTCATATATGATTGTTCATTTAATTAGTTTAACGAAAAACATAATTTATTTCTCAATATGTATTAGAAAACATATCAGGCTAGAAGAATATTCCTAGGCCACACAGAGAAATATTCTTTACCAATTAAAAAAAAAAACCATACAAAGAAAAAGGCGAAGTCACTAATTCAACAAGACATGGTCCCAAACTTTTTCTTCTTCTTTTTATGACACGTGAAAATTACTCGTCTCTAACAATTATTTTCTTTTTCATTAAAGTTAGGTAGCACATTATTTATTCTACACGTAAAGACTAAATAAATACATCTGTTTTTTATTTATATAATTATATCCTATTTGAAATAATTTTCTTAACGTATCCGATGACAAACGTACACAAAAACGAGTTGTAAACCTGAAATATTCAGATTTATAGTCGGGAATGAGATTAATCTAAAAAAATGTACGGATATGAAACATGCATGGTATTAGGTAATATCAGACTCGACTAGTCGAGACATGCATACTCGTTTACTTGAACTATACCCATAAACATTTCTTTTGTCCATGGAAATAGAATACTCTACTAATTCAGTAAATTTTTTTTTATCTATTTTAATTTTCCTTGTTAATAAAATTATAGACCACTTAAAATAGTAAGAAATGCATATGGAAACCTAATGGGGTAACTTCTAACAAACTAACATGATACGTGATTAGTAAATGAAGAGCCATGGCTTGAATTTAATCCATATAACTGCTAGACCCTACTTGACCCGACAAACTCGATTTAAACTCATTCACAATGATGTTACTTATACACTACAAACACAGTACAAATGACAATATGAATGTTATCCAATAAAACTATTGATATTACTATTAAATCGGTTACACCTTTATGATGGCCTTGCACCACATGATAGTGAAATTAATCACAGTTTTCCAATATAAGCACTCGCTATAAGGTATTAAATCCATTCAGACCATTCACTCTTTCATACATAACATTTTTTTCTCACTCGCGTGAGGGTGGTAAAAGAGACATTACTTATAGCGAGGCTACAATATTTGTTTGACAGCATTCACGAACTAGGTATCAAAGAATTCAAGCCAAGAGATGATCAGCAGACATCTTGTGGAACTTCATACCGATACAAGCACATCTTTACAGTAACACGCTTTTACAAACGGATTGTTAGACTAAGGGACTGTTTGGTAAGCCTCTTAATGAGGCTTTGAATCATTCAGCGCTGAATGATTCAGCATTCAGCGCGTTTGTTACAACTTCTGAATGAAATGGTTAAGGCTGAATCATTAAGCACTAAACTATTAAGCACTGCACTAGGCTGAATCTTAATGAGACTCTCCTATCAATGTGGGACAAGAAAATTAACCATTAAGAGGTCCAACTTACTGATTCGGCACTTAACCATTCAGACCTCTTAACCATTCAGTCATCCTAATGATTCAACATTTTTTTTTAAACGGCCAACAAACATTTCTGCCCGACTACCCAGGGGAGTCCCCACACTATGGATAGACCCCCGCGACCAACCCAATGGAGGGCCCATACGTACCTCGGGCGACTAGCGTAATCAGGCCCGCCTATGTAGTTCCTAAAACCGGGGAAAACTCAACCCTTCACCCGCCCATAGGCACGACGGTGAAGGATCAGAGCCATTATAGTGAAGAGGAGTCACCCATCATTTCTCATTATGTCCCTCGTGGGAATCGAACCCGAGACACCCAAGAAGGATTCCTAGTCCATTCATCAACTAAGCTATCCGTGAAAGACTAATGATTCAACACTTAATCAACTAAACAACCTCTAAGATTTCCAATACCCATTCAATTACCATCCCAAGGTAACTTATGCCTAAAACAAATCTTACTTATTATTTCTTCTTAAATTAAATATATTATAGGGATATAAATAGAATAAAAATAAATTAAAAATTTTATACCATAAACTATGTATATGAAAGATTTTAATTAAAAAAAAAAATAGTATAGTTTTTATTATCTTGTTTGAAGAGCGAGCGACCGACCTTTATTTCCTTCCTTACTTTGTACCTACGTATTGAAAGGCAAGCACAATCCTTTTGACAAACAAAGAAAGAGATATGAAGAAGAATTGGGCGTCTCCCTTCCCTTAACCTCAGTGCTCTCCATCGCCATTAACATCCATTCACCATTACCCTCTTTCTAATACTCAATACCCACCTCACCATTCTTCCATAAAAATCATTAATTTATTATTATTATTATTCAGATCTTGCTTTCAAGATTCTTGGTTTTTATTTTATTTTTTATTATAAGAATATAATAATTAGATATGCAGACAGAGGCGACGGTGGGGGTGGTGGAAGGCGGTGGTCCGGCGAGGAAGCTGGTGGCCCACCACCAGCAAAGGGCGGTGCAGCAGCAGTCGTCACAGGTGGGGACGGTTTCTCAGCTTATAGCTGGTGGGGTTGCTGGTGCTGTTAGCAAGACATGTACTGCTCCTTTGGCTAGACTTACTATTCTCTTTCAGGTTTTTTTTTAATCTTATGCCCCCTTTTGTTTTCTTTCATTAGATTAATGTTTATTTGCTTAATTTTGTCTTGTGTTGTGTTGGGGACTTGTTTTTTGGTACACTTTTGTTTGCCTTAGGCTATTGGGTATGGAGACGGGGTGTGGGGGGGGGGGGTGTTTAGTATGGGACGGGGGCACGTGATTGGTGGAGGCATTGGTGGGTGATGGTGGTTGGCTCGTCCTTGGGGGAGACGGGAGAGACGGAGACGGGGCAGGGGGCGGTGTTGAGACGGAGACGGGGCAAAAAGTGTGGGACGAGGGTGGTGCCCCGTCTGCACACCCACCAGTCTTAGAGAATTCACAAGTGTATAGTAGCGGAGGAGAGAGAAAATATTACTGTTCTATGTATGGGAAGATGCTGTTCATCTGCATTTATTTTTTAATATTTTTTGAAAGTGATTGCGAGTGGAGTGGATGAGAGAGAGAAAATATAATGAGAAAGATATAAAACAGTATTCTTTAATTGAAAAGAAATGGGAAAATGTAATATTTTTAGTGTAGTTACGTAGAAGGGGAAAGATTAACCTATTGTGAATGCTCTTAGGTCTTAGCGTCGTATTGGCATATAGATATTTTTAGGGGAGGCACGTTCGAGGGGTTGATGTTACTCTTTTTGTCATGCCTCTTTCTTTGGAAATAGTAATTTCTAGATTTTCCTAGGATAAATGCACCGATATGTTTATCATGCAGGATTTGAATTCCTAAACTTTTTGGTAGTGGGACACGCCGCTTAACAACCAGGATATCCTATTAAGGACAATCATGTCTCTTGTAGTACTATAGATTTCCCACCACCCTTTTGTTATTGGTAGTTGATGGTGATCATTTTGTAATTTCTTTAAATCCTTATTTTTGGTGATTTGTTTGATGTATTTTTGGTGATTATGGACCTAATAGTTACCCCTGATTGACCTTAGTTTTGTGTATACTTTTGTTTGCCTTAGCGTTGTGTTGAAGCATGAATTTTTAGGGGAGTGTATAGGTACTTTTAAATAGCATTGTAGATTATGCATTGAGAAGCGTTGTAGATTATGCATTGAAAACTTGTGTTTTGGGGATATATGCAATTACCCCTAAAAGATGTTTTTTAGTCGGGCGTCTGGGTGGGAGCAACCTTTCTATTATGTGGGGTGTAGGAAAGGTTTGCACTCATCCCATGCTCCTAATACCCTACCAGTAGCTCTGCTATGAGTGGGATTTTACCGCGTGTGATTGTTTGTTTGTTAGTATTTATAAGAATGGGATTTGAAGGTTAATTAATGCGCTAACAGTTGTTTAAATCTTTCTCAATTTGGTATCCTGTGATTGTACAGGTGCAGGGGATGCACTCTGACGCTTCTACTTTACGAAAGACGACAATATGGCGTGAGGCTTCGCGTATAGTTCACGAAGAAGGGTTTCGTGCATTCTGGAAGGGGAATTTAGTGACGATTGCTCATCGTCTTCCTTACTCCTCCATTAGTTTCTACGCATTTGAACGCTACAAGAATGTTGGTACAAACGTTCTTTGATGGTTAATCTAACATCTACTTATATTTTGGTCATCGTTTGATGTTTTTTATAATGTTTTTTTGTTGTTTGTTCTAAAGATTCTTCAGCTGCTAATGGGAGTAGAGAATCATGGGACAAATATAAGCACAGACTTGTTTATAAGACTAGCAGGCGGTGGCTTAGCAGGTATCACTGCTGCTTCCGTTACATATCCTTTGGATCTTGTAAGAACTCGGCTTTCAGCGCAGGTAGAAACTGATTAGTATGTTATCATAATTATTATTTTATTTATTTCATGTCCTCAATTATAAGCTTTATAATATCTTGCAGAGAAATGTTATATATTATAGAGGCATATGGCATGCTTTACGCACCATCAGCAGAGAAGAAGGTGTTTTTGGCCTCTATAAAGGACTTGGTGCTTGTCTACTGGTATTCTTTTGTAATAAAGCGATGGTTTTTACGTTTTTGCCACTGTTTTGGATGCAGGTTTTGATACTTTTGCTCTCTCGAGTGTCGACTGACTATATACTTTTTACAGGGTGTTGGGCCGAACCTGGCAATTAGCTTTTCGGTTTATGACACAGCAAGATCTTACTGGCAGTTGCATAGGTAGCTGCAGACATTTTTTACCTAATGTCTTTATTGTTCTTGTTTTACGCTACACATTCTGACGTTTGATTTCTTATGTCTGTTTTGCTGTGTGACAGACCGCAAGATTCGACTGTCCTGGTCAGCTTGGCTTGTGGCAGTCTTTCAGGCATTGCATCGTCAACAGGTTAGTGATTCATTTCGTTGTGTTTAATATCAGACGGGTCAAATTGGTCAAATTAGAAAGTTCAGCTAGAATGGGTCATAAACGGGTCTAAGGGGTTGAAAGTCACCTAAGTCTATATTGAATTCTTACCCAATCTCCCAAATTGATTTATTCAAGGGTCTAGACTCTAAACAATAACTAGAATGATATTATTTTCTAATCGTGATCGACACATTGAATATTCTAGAAAATGGATGAGAAAGTTATTACTCGGCAACTCAGCTTAACGGCCTCATGTAGGACCGTACTGGTATGATATATATGTACCCGCCCTATTACCTAACCCACCTAAGGCTATGGGGTGTGGGAACCCCCCCCCCCCCCCCCCTCCTCTCTTCTTCCCACAACTTAACATCAGTGCCACGTCATTTCCTCTTCCTCTCCCCCAAATGAGGAAATGGTTCCCCCTTCCATTTTTTTTATTATTTTTATTTATGTATGTTTATATTATTTCTTTTGTCCATTAGTATATAATATTATTATTATATAATATTGTTAGTGCAACTTTCAACTTTAACCAAATCGGGGAGAACGGGGATTTCTTACCGAGTTCACCAAAAATTATTGGGGGGGGGGGGGGGGGTTGTTGTTCCCCTTCGGGGGTCTACGCCACATCAGCCCACCAAATACACCCCCGACCCCGAGACCACACCCCTTGGCCTCATATGCATTGAAGTTACTATCACCTCTTTGTTCAAATATATTTCTAACAAAACATTTTGTTGCAGTGACATTCCCTCTAGATCTTGTGAGGCGGCGGATGCAGTTAGAAGGAGCAGGTGGGCGGGCCCGTGTTTACAAAACGGGCATTTTGGGTACGTTTAGTCAAATAATAAAAGCGGAAGGGGTGCGCGGTATATACCGAGGAATTTTGCCGGAATATTACAAGGTGGTTCCTAGCATTGGAATTGTATTCATGACCTATGAGAAACTGAAGCAGGTGTTGTCAAAGTTAGACTCATGCAGATAACCTGCAGAACAGAAGAGAAGAGAAAAACATATTAGTCATTTAGACACAAGAGGATATAACCTTATATAATCTCCTTTATTTATATTAGATATCATGTTTTTGTCATGTTAAAATATAGTTGGTCCATTTGTTGAGGGACTAATTCATATTGTTTTTTTGTATTTTTAATGAGAGGTGCATTTAGAAAAGGGAATTTGAATTTATAGTTGAGAAATTTTATTTGAAGAGAAGATAACAAGTGATTATTATTTGATAATTTATTAAAGTGGCTATATATGAAATATCTTATCGTGTTAGTAGAAGTAAAAAAAATTGTTTTAAATTGGAATAAAGGTTTGATGATTTTAAATGTATGTTGACTTTTGTGGTCATGATAGAAGGTATGATGACATGTTTTTTTTAAAGACAGGGTATGTCATGCTTGCTTTGGGGTGTAATATGATTGGCAATGATTATGTTATGTACGTGAAGGTAACTTCTGTACAAATCATTTTTGGTTCTCATGACTATTAAATATTTTGTTGTATCTTGATGTAATTTTTATAATTATAGAATAAAAAAGGAATAAGACGATTCATATTAAAAAAAAGTACAAACTAACCTATTAAACCTTTATCGTGTGGGTTGTCTTTACAAACATCTGATCTTGATGCCATTTGTATCCATTTAGAAATTAGAACACCTAAAACCGACACTTTTGTCATAAGTTTTGATCTTGTTACAAGAATCATGTGGGAGAATCAGAGGTACAACCATATTATCAAAATTTTAGAGACTTTTTATAAAACATCATCAATTATTCGGTTTAACATTTCAAGTTTTAACACCATCTTTTAAAAATATGTAAAACAATGATGTTTTGATTGTTTCATTAGTTAACATGCATTTCAAGTTTCAACTCTCAAGAAAATAATACCCATGCCGAGTACCAAAACGAATTACATGATTTTAGGTTTCATATCGCCTAAATCACGTGGTTTTAATTATGTGTAGTAATCTAAGGGGGTGTTTGGGATTGATTATTCAAAACAGATTATGCGTTTTGGAAAAGCAGGGGTAGAGCTGCTTATAGATTATTGCGTTTTGGTAGCCTAAAAAACTGATTATCTGCGTTTTCAAAACGTAATAATCTAAAAATCAGATTCAAAACACAATCCCAAACACCCTCTAATTTGACTTTGAAATCATATCGTTAAAAAGTTGATGTTAGGGCATACTTGATCATATATTGTGAAATGTATTCCTATGTTTATAAGAGTATCAAAATGGAGTAATATACATGTTAAAGTCGTATATGTGTAATATGTGTATACAAAACCTTCCAAAATTAAAGATTCAAGTAGCACTGATGTCACATCCGATAGTAAAGGTGTAGTAACATGGTTGAAACACATTATTTTGTTCACAAAGGTCTCATATGTAAAGACATTTTTTTTTTGAAAATTCTCATATGTAAAGACATGATGATCAGAATGATATGTTAACCGAAGCACTTAGGCCATCCGTTGTGGAGCCGCGAGCGATCGGGCGCGAGCTACCAATGTGACTCTCAAGTAACCCGATCACTTGACCTCGTTATGGCTGGAGGTGAGCATCGGCATGACAAAGGTCAGTTTCTCCCATTAGCCCACGCGACCACCGTCGCTTGTGCTCGCTCGTGCCGGGGTTCGTGTGGAGCTGTTGTGGCTAGAGGTGAACACCGGTGCAAAAACTCCGTTAGCGTAATGCCGCTCGCGCTTCCACAATGGATAGTCTAAGATCACTTGGAAATAATGAAATTACAAATGATTCATAAAAAAGTAGAAGACTAAGAATAGGCATAACGGCAAAAAACAAGATGACTACCAAACAAGTTTTATAAAATCAAAATAGTTTTATAAATATTGCTTTCGTAAAATCATACAAACAAATGTGTTGGGCTTAGGGTGGGCACATACCCACCCTCTTTTGTGACTATATCCGCCTCTGAATTGACTAGCCAGTTTGATTAAGAAAAATGAAACACAAATTATGTGAACCACAAGATGAATTACTATTTTTGTAATTTTATAAACATCCTCATAAATTACTACCAACACCAAATTGTTGGATAATAAACAATGTAAACAATTAGTGTAAATGACTAAATTCTTTAAAATAATATTAAATTAGGAAGATATATGATTTGGGGTGGGAACACCCAATGGGGCGGAGGCGGTGCTTCATAGCGCGAACAGGTTCTTAAGCTCCTTCCATGCGGACGGGTCCTTGGCTATGCTCACGGTAGATTTTTCGAACGCCTTTAATATGATCGACCGCACTGCCCTTCTTCGAGAGGTCCATCAACGTTGCCCGTCTATCTATTCATGGGTCCAGTTCCTATATGCCCAGCCAGCTAGGTTGTATGTTGGTAATGACTGTATAGGGGCCACCACGGGGGTTCAGCAGGGGGACCCTTTAGGTCCCCTCCTTTTCGCCCTTGCTTTACACCCTATGGTTCTCCGGGTACAAGAAATTTGTAAACTCCCATTTCATGCGTGGTACCTGGACGATGGGACGATTATTGGTGAGGCCACCGAAGTTGCTAAAGCCTTAGACATTATCCGGCTAGAGGGGCCATCCTTGGGGCTTCAGCTTAATATTAAGAAAACAGAGGTTTTTTGGCCGTCTTGTAATGGGGTGAAACTTCAGGAGGGGCTTTTTCCCAGCGGGATTGGTAGGCCAGAAAAAGGGGTGAAGCTCCTCGGAGGGGCTGTTAGCCGTGACCCTTATTTTATCCGCGGATTGGCAAGGCGGAGGGCATCGCGCGCTGTTGAACTCATGCAACTCTTGCCCTGCCTTAGGGATCCCCAGAGTGAACTCCTCCTGCTCAGGTCATGTATGGGGGTTGCTAAGTTGCTTTTTGGGTTACGGACCTGCCAACCCTCCATGATGAATGAAGCAGTATCATGTTTTGACAAGGGTTTACGGGAAGCCATTGAAGACATAGTGGTATGCGGGGGGCCTTTCTTTGGTGACCTACAATGGCGGATGGCGTCTTTGCCGATGCGTGTGGGAGGATTAGGGCTCCTCTCTGCGAAGGATGTCGGCATGTATGCGTTTGTGGCGTCACGAGCTCAGTCCTGGAACCTTCAAGACCACATCCTACGAAATAGCGGGGTTTTCGGCGCAGACTTGGACTACGTGCAGGCCCTTGAAAAGCTAAATGACTATCTCCCAGGTTTTGATATTGGCGGTTTTTCTAACAAGGACACCGCCCCCCCAAAGCCTCAGAAAACTTTGGCGAATGCCCTTTATGGCAAAATCGCTCAGAACCTGGGTGAAGTTTTTGGTCTGTCCCCCCGTCAGAGGGCAGTTATTGAATGCCTGCAAACCCCCCACGCCCAAGATTTCCTAACTGTTATCCCGATCGAAGGTTTAGGCCAAAGCATGTCCGCTATTGAATACAGAGCCATTCTTAAATATCGTCTGATGATCCCAATGTACCAGGAGGATGACATCTGTCCGATGTGCCGTAAGGCCTGCCTGGATGAATACGGGGAACACGCGGTTCATTGTAAGGAGTTGCCCGGTTTTAAATATCGGCATGATTGGGTTCGAGACATTCTGTGGGACATTTTAAGACGGGCTGGGATCTCAGCCAAGAAGGAGGCCCCTGTAAACTTCCTCTCGGATCCAGCAGAAGGGAGATCCACCCTACGACCAGCAGATCTCCTTGTCTTTGGGTGGGCCGGGGGGAAGCATGCTTGTGTTGACCTGACGGGTGTATCTCCCCTAGTTGGGTTGAGGGATAGTGGCTTTGTTGCAGGGCAAGCGGTCCGGAAAGCAGAGGCAAAGAAGGTAGAAAAACATGCTAAAGCCTGCGAGGAGAACCAACACGTTTTTATACCTTTGGCTTTTGATACCTTTGGCTTATTGGCACCGGAGGCTACCCGTTTCCTGACCAGGGTCCAGCGGGTTATTCACAGTAGTGTCTCGGCTCCGGGTGGACATGGTTATGTTTTTAGTAGATTAGGATTTGCTATCCAGAAAGGGGTGGCGGCGCAGCTTGTTGCCCGCATGACCGCTATCTTAATGTAATTTTCTTTGTCCGGGAATGAATTAAAATATATATGATTGTCATCTAATATATATATAAATTATGAAAGTTAACCTTCAAAAAAAATCTAATATATAAATTAGAGGGATGGAGATAGACCCTATTAAGATAACCTTATAACTTTTTTTCAATTTTCATTACCATAACACTTTTAAACATATATTATATATACATACAATTACTAACTTAACGGATGTTAACGGCGATTAAATTCCGTTATCTTCCTCTCTGCGTGAAACCCCGGTATTCAACTGCCTTTCTTTCTATCCGTTTACCCCTTCAACCGTCATGCTTTATCCTTATACCATATCATCTTTTTAGGGCAGAATTTCCAATCAATCATCAACAGCATTGTTCTAACATCTTTCTTATCAAAGGGGCTGTTCAAACATCAAAACATCTCATTCGAACATCAGGAACGAGTCACCATTTAATATTGTGTACTTTTTGATGTCGTCGATTGCAGGTTTTGGTGCATCATTGATCGGATCGGAATTACACAAATCTAGAGTTAATTCAAGTGAAGAGAGAGAAAAACGACAACGGTTTCAGATGAATTTATGACGAAGAAGGTAAGTTCCGGAAACCCTTGGTGGGCTGGTTACTGAAAGAGGAATGATGATATGATGCCAGATGGTGATGACGTGATTTGTCTTTGACATTCTTTCAAGCGCAAATGCTCGGAGACCAACGATAATAAGCATGGATTCGTCTGGCTAACTTTTGCAACTAAAAAGGCAATTTCTTTACTTTCTGATTGTTTTTGCTTCTTTCTTGGTTGGGATTTAGTTTTACATATTTGTTGTTCATCTAAATTTGATTAATAAATGCTAAGCGACTTGGGTACAATAAAAATGCAAAGGTCTACTACATATGTCTTCATTTGGTTTGTGTGCCCACTAAGTAAATGGGTATACAATAACTTTATTTGTGTGCTATAGAGGAAGATCTTCATGTTGAAACATTTCTCTATTTTGTGTTTCATGCAGGGCATCCATATGTAAGATGGAGTTTGATGTTAATTTCCTTTTGCATATGGTTTCATCTTTTTATGCATGTTTTATTTGTAGAATGATACAACAAAACGATAGCAACTTTCGTTACTGTCAATTGCCTGAACCAGAGTAGGTAATTAGGATGCATAGTTAACCTTTTAATTTAGGTTGAAATAAAAACTGCATATATTATGAATTACCAAAACCGACCCGGGTATGGTTTTTAGGTTCTTTAGTCGGTCCAGGATTATTACTCCAGCCGGTTCTCGGGTCGGGTCGGTCCAGGAGCACATGAAAACCGCGCAAAACCGATGGACCGAAGTAATATTGTAAATTAATGACCCCTTTTCTTAAAAAGAAAATCTGCACAACTCCTTTGATCGGATACATAATCACTCGTATATATGGATGTGCGTTTTGAAATTGATTTTGTCATATTCAGTATTCAAGAATTACATCATCGGTTGTAATAAAATGGGTCGCAGAATATAATGTTTTGGATAAAAAAAACCAGTCTGGTTTATGACTATGTATAATGGAAGCACAACATGCATAGTGCTCATCTGTTATTGATATTGATGCAGAATAGTGGAAACCTTGCAATACCGGCAGATAGATTTCTTTATGAAGTTGCTTTTAAGTAGGGGTGTAAATGACACGTAGCGGCTCGAGAGCTACCCGGGATCGGCTCGGTAAAAAGCCCGAACGAGCCGAGCCTTAACGAGCCCGAGCTCGATCCCGAGCCTGAAATATGGCTCGTTTAGTTATCGAGCCCGAGCTCGAGCCCTAGATACAAAGCTCGATTGGGCTCGCGAGCCTAAACGAGCCCAAACATAATTATAAGTTATTTATATATCTTTTATAATTTATAGCCCCCATCTCTAAAGCCCAAGTCCTTATTTCATAGGCCCATTTAATAACACTCGCGAGCCGAGCTTTTGCGATCTCGAGCCGAGCTTTGAGCTCGTTTGAGATTGTTCTTAAATCACCTCGAGCCGAGCCGAGCTCGAGCTTTTGATTTTGCTAGCGAGCCGAGCTAGAGCTCAAGATTGTAGGCTCGAACCGAGCCGAGCTCGAGCCCGAGCTTCATAAAACCATAACTAGCCGAGTTCGAGCCCAGTTAGGCCTCTTATATTCTGATAATATTCACTACTGTTTTTTCACTAACTCCTTTATTATAAGCAACAGAAACACTATATGTTATCAGTTCTTGGAACATTTATGAACCAAAACTGAATTAACAACCATCACTGAAACAATCAATACCTTAGAAATACCTTGTTCAAGGGAAATTGTGAATAATCCATTCAAGTATATAAGCTATTAAGGGTTTAAAAAAACAGAAAGTCGCTCTAAATAACAATTGGTTTTCTACTTACTTTCAGGTCGGGTCTTCTTCATAAAACCGACAGAACCAAAATGGGATGGACCGAGGACCGAACCTGTATATAAGTTTGTAGTTCGGTTCTGATTATTGATTCCAACCGGTTCTCGGGTCGGGTCGGGTCGGGTCGGTTCGGTTTTGGACCAATGCTCACCCCTAAACTGTTAACCCATAAAATTGAGAAAATAGCAAATAACTTCTATAAGAAACAAATAAACTCACTTAATAAAACTAATTTTAAAGTTATAATTAATCGTAAGTATTACCTGACATCTTGACACATTAAAATTGGTTTACATCCTTTGACGCACAAGATTATAGTTAGGCAAACTATATACATGACACCTTTTTATTGATTGTGATAAATAAGTAGGAGTCTTATGTGCATTTTGACGGGCACACGTGAAACTTGACACATGACAAATTTCAATAGGAAAATCGCAAAAGTAACCTCTCTAACTTTCATATTCGCCGAAGTAACCATTTGAATTAGGGTTTTTACCAATAACCACATGCAACACAACCATACGAACATGCTATCTAGTGACTCTCAATTTACACGTATTGTGTCATGTGGTAGACTGCTCACCAATGAGGTTGATTTAAAAATGATAAACTCCAAGGTAGCGTTTGGTATGTAGGAATGGAAAGCGAAATGGAATGGAGCATTATGATGGAATGAAAAAAAATGTGTTTGGTTGGTTAAGGTAATGGAATCATCCATTACATTCTCCATTCAATTCCCTCTAAAAACCCCAAAATTCATTCCATCAATCCCCCCCTGTTTTTTTTTTCCATTCCCTTTGTTACCTTTCTTCAGCACCGACCACCACCACTACCCACCTCTACCACTATCACTTGACGCCACCACCGCCATCGCCGACCACCACCGACTTCCGCCACCCACCGACCACCACTGCCACTTTCCGTCACCAACCACCCCCACCCAGCGACTACCACCATCACCGACCACCCTGCCACCCACCACCAACCGCCACCTCCACCACTGACCATCGCCACCCACCACCAAGCACTAACCACCATCACCGACACTCTCCATCAACGACCACTACCACCACCGTCACTGACCACCAACCGCCACCTCCACCACCGACCGCCAAGCACCGACTGCCACCACCGACACTCTCTGTTACCGACCACCACCACTACCAACTGCCACTGCCACCAAGCATCGACCGCCACCACCAACCACCACCACTACCAAGCCGTCGCCACTACTCATTGTCCCTGTCACTCCCTGTCGCCACCCATCGGCCATCGTTGCCGCCGCCATTGACCACAACCGTTGTCGCTACCACGACCACCACCACCTCCTCCACCACCAACCACCGTTTCCGGCACCCACTATCAACCGTCATCGCCACCACCGGTTTTATTCCTAAGTCTTTTCCTACCTACCAAACAATACAAAGTAATGATTCATTACATTCTTATGTGGTAACCAAATAAGACCATGGAATTGTAATCATCTATTTCATTCCTTTGTCCATTCCATTCCCTTGTTCATTCCATTCATTTGTCCATTCTATTACCCCATACCAAACAGACCCCAATAACCTTATGTGCAAAAGTCAAAGTAAGGCTATATCAATGGTCTTTCTATCTTTTTTTTTTTATCGGCAAACAACTTTCATTCCACCCATTAATATGTACAAACTAGTCCAGTAAAGAACTAGACCACAAGATACTACAATCACTAGATATACACCCTACTCCAATCTAGAAAATAATCTTACATTATGATTCCATTGAAGTTCACCCAACTCTCCCATGTAACATTGTTGCTTTTTGCACAGTTTTTAAACCATAGGAACGACATAGCTTGAATCTCATCAAAAAGTCCATCAACGCTCACCTTTTTTTCGGAAAAGATTAGTGCATTACGCGCCTTCCAAATCATCCAACAAGCGACCGCAATAATCAATTGAATTAGCATCTTCATATTGACATTTTGTAATACACCAAAACCATTCGTTCGTCTAATTACGCCATTTGAATTCCACTACATTTTCATTCCAACTTTTAAGAAGTTTATTAGGTTAGTCACCTCAACCTTGTGACCTACATTCTTCCGCCGCCAACCCCATTGTTTAATTGTTCATGAGCTTAACCATGTATGTAATGATATGTTCGTCATTAGCGCTCATCCTGATGAAACGTTCTACGTCTACAAATGTTAAGTCATATTTTTCACACTCATGATACTTGATTACATTTTTAGTCGATTATTGACACTAGATTTACCGTGTTATTTGATTAATGGTACTTATGTCTTTTCTTACGATTCTTCATATTATTTTTATAGTCTTTTAGCCTAACATGCATTAAGACTATCTATTTCATGTATTAAGCTTATTAAAATTAATAGATTAGTCAATTAAATTTAAAACTTTGTATTAAGCTTATCCAATAGTGATGGTTGTGTTTTGTACTAATGGTTGTTGACTCACAAGCAGGAATCTTGAAAACATTCTTTTGTATTTTTCATTATTTTTTATATTTATAATAATTTATATGGCCATTGTGGTAGCTGGATGGTTATAATAAGCTGATACTGGGTTTGTCTCATGGCACTTCTATGCTTTTTATATGGAAAACAACCCCACAAATAAAATACAGTGAAGAAAACACCATTGTTTTTTTTCTTTGTCATCTAATGCGACCCGATTCGCACCAGTTTCATGACTTGATTGCTTAATTGTAAGTATATTTATCTTTTTGTGGGTGGTGTGTTTCAAATGATAAATTTGAAATTAAATATTCCAACTTTTTGATGGTTTTGGTTTGGGAAAGTAAAGACCAACCATAGCTCATGTCTATTGGCGAAGCTTGACCCGAAGGTTCGGGGGGTCGGAAGTCACTAGTTTCGGGGGGTCGAAACCCTATATTTCCAAAATTTTCTATACGAATACTATATAATCGGAACTTCTGCGCGAAAATTCGGGAGGGAGGGGTCGGCCGCCCCCTCCCGGCCCAACTAAGCTCCACCCCTGCTCATGTCGAAACCTTTGAGGTTGCTTCATGATGCCGGTAAATTTCATATTTTATTATAATTAAATGTTTTGGTTTTATTGCTCCGTACAAACTTTATGTCGCCATAACGAATCATCCACAAACACTATACACACACATCACAAACCTCAACAAGAACCATGAGTTAACAAAACAAACGCATCCGCAGTAACGCACGAGCATTCTGACTAGTTCTATATAATAACTATTCAAATTCTTAACGGTATTAAATCTTTATTGGTGCATGTGACTTTTAATCATAGGAACACTATATGGTTCGAATCCTTGCAAACCCACTTTTCAACCTTTGTTTTTTAGTTTGATTTTGCCAATTTGGTCAATTACCTCTTGAACATGTATATGTTTTGTCTGTTCCCAATTTATTTTCCTTTTCCTTTTTTTCTTATTTTTTTATATTTTCTTTTTCATTTTATTATTTTAGTACTCACAAAGAAATAATATTTTAACCTAACATTTTAATAGCATATCATGTTTTTCGAATGTATCGCCATATCATGTTTTTCGAATGTATTGACGCAAAAGTGTTTTTTTTCTACGCCTGTATTTTAAAAAGCAACCCGTCGCAACATATATTTTTTTAACGGCGAAACGCTTTATATATATATAAAGAGCAGCAAGGCACCGGAATACAAGAAGTCCGAACACATACACCAAACAAACCTGAAACTACAAAACAACTACAGACACATGGAGATGTCAAAGTCAATCAAATTCTCCCAACTTGGTTTTGAAAGTTCTGACCGATTACAAATCCAAATAAAAGCATACTCCTTTATGAGATCCATCGATCTCCTCGGGTTGATAAAGTTGTTGTCGAACACCTTAGCGTTTCTTGCTTCCCATATTCTCCAAACAGCTGCGCAGCCTACCGAGGCAACAATTTGCTTCCATCCTTTTGATCCTGGGTTATTCGCTAAGTTCTCTATTAAAGCCTTTAGAGTGGTCGCTCCCGCCGGGTAGCAAATCTTCATCCAAACCGAGAGCTCCCACCAGATGCTTTTAGCCATTAAACAAGTCACAAAGATATGGTATGCATCTTCAGCTAAGCAGCACCGACTGCACAAATCATCATGGACAGAAATACCCCAACGAAGCAATTGCGTCTTGACAGCGATTCTCCCCAACATAGCCCTCCATAAAAGAATACTACACTTATATGGAACCCATGGATTTCGTTGCAGCCCTATACCATCATTCAAATGAGCATTCGCCTCATCTAATTCACCTCTGACCCATTTAACTGAGTAACCCACCCCAAAGTCATTAGCCCACTTCCATACATCTCTTTCTGGCTAAATATCCACCTGATTAAACATCCCCAAAAGCGATTCGTACCTGCTCCATTGTTCGTCCGACAGAACAGCTTCTTTCCAGACCCAACCCCATTGAGTTATACCCCCCATCTTCTTCAAACAATCCAAAATAGTAGCATCTTTAACAGTAGCCAACCTGTATTAATCTGGATAAAGGTACCTCAACGCTCCTCGGTGATCCACACATCCTTCTAAAACTTGATGTGATCCCCATTCCTTACCGAAACCTTAAGCTTATCACAAATCCGAATACCCATCTTGTACAACTTATCTTTGACCCCACAAATATTTTTCCAAACCCCTGGAACAGATTTTTTAACGGGAACAATCTTCTTATTCGACTCCACATTATGAATGGTCGTCACCACTTTAGCCCACATTTGGTTCGGGTCTTCTTTGTACCTCCACCACCATTTAGACAACAACTCTATGTTGAAATCCTCGATCCCACCCAATCCAAAACCCCCAAACTTCTTAGTTTTGACCATTCTCTCCCACCGGATCCATCTCACTTTCTTGGCCGTACCCACCATACCCCACACAACGTCTCTTCGCAAACTTTCCAACCTATTAATTAACTTCTTGTGAGCAGGAAATAACGACAAAAATAGGATGGGAGGCTACCCAAAACCGCTTTGACAATAGTCGCTCTACTTGCCAAAGAGAGTTGTCTCGCCTTCCAATTTGATAACTTCTTGTGGAATTTGTCAAGAACTGGCTGCCACCACTTTTACTTTTTCATATTCATCCCGATCGGTATACCAATATACGTGAAAGGTAGCTTCCCGACCTTGCACTTCAATCTACGAGCCATCCTCTCGATATCACTAACCTCCACACCAATACCAAATAATTAACACTTATGATAATTAACACTCAAACCCGTAACCAAGTTTATCCATCTTAGGAGACGGCATAAGCTAATGACATTATGCTTAGACCACTCCCTGATGAAAATAACGTCTTCCGTATAACATAGATGCGATAAAATCGAGCCATCTTTCAGGAGTTGCACCCCACGGAATAAACCTAACTCCACCGCCTTTCTCATAAACATGTTTATAGTTTCCATAACAATAATGAACAAGAACGTATTACTACTAAAATATGTTACCCCGCCGTGAAGCGCGGGGATAAATGCAATGTTTTAAAAACCGGTTTATACCGGCCGGTTGAACCGGTTATACCGCTTACCGGTATCCTGGCTGACACGAATCAATTCGATAATTTGGGAAAACGCTAAAAGATTTGAATCGCTGGTAAATTCCACTATACCGGTTTATACCGCTATAGCGGCATCGGTACAGGGTTAAACTTTGGACTTTATCGGCCCAATGATGATATAGGTATCATGTTAAGTGAAAAAGAACATGAATCGGTTTCTCAAAGACAAGTTTACTTGGTATATTAGTCACTTATCATACGTAATTTTAGTATATTTTGATTCTTGATAACTAAAACTTCTTATTAAAGAATGTAAAAAATAAAAAATAATTATACTTTTGTTGATGAGGATGGCGATGATAATGAATTTTATCTTTTAAGCGATCATGAACTTGATGCTTTTATGATTCAACACTCTAATGATATAAACCAATCATAGTATCATACCCTTTTATATAAAAATAACTTTGTTGAAAATGGAGTACTTTTAGATTTTTTTTAATTATTCACTTTAAAATTATCTTTTTATTACGAAATCATGTACAATTAGATTATTTTTTAGTTAAAGTTGTATTTATAAAATTATAGGGTTAACTAGTCAATCCAGTTAAACCACCCGATATAACCCGATTCAACCGGTTGAACCATTTTTAAGTCCAATCCAATACTGTTAAAAAAATCGGTTTTTAAAACATTAGATAACTGCTTGTTTTAAACATATCAAATCAAATTAAATTAGAGGGTGTTTGGGATTGAGTTTGGAAATGTAAAAGTGCTTTTGGTCAAAAGTGCTTATTGACTTATGACTTTTTAAAAAGGAGTTTTAAAAAAAGTGTTTGGATTAGCTTTTGGGATGAGAAACGTCAAAAAGTTAATAGATTGTCTTTTTTTAAGTGGTTCGCTTAACTTATTGTGAATATTGGTTGTATGGGTGATAAATTTGTAATTTTTTTTTCCAAAAGTCAAAAATCAAAAGCCAGAATTTCTAACTTTTCAAAAACAACTTTTTCACCCTTAAAAGCCAAAAGCTAAAAGTCAAAACAGAAAGTGATTTTGAGTTACACAAACAGCTTATTAAGTTTTTGAAAAAAACCAATAAGTTAATAAGTTGTTTTCAAACGCGATCTCAAACACTCTCTTAAACATTATTTTACTCAAACTTTAATTCAAAACACAACACTATTATTATTCTCTTAAACAATCCAATCACATCACGACACAAACTTTTTGACAACACAAGCGTACGTCTCCCTATTCATCATCGCCTTTCAACACATAACCCAATAGACCGACACTCTTCTTCACCTCTTTTTCCCAACCCAATTAAGGGTTTTTTGATCTGGGGTTTGTTTGTTGATCATGGACCCATCAACCCTGGACAGGATAATCGAACGGTTGATCGAAGTCCGATCAAACAAGCCTGGGAAGTTGGTTCAGCTCTCAGAAGCTGAAATCAAGCAGCTTTGTGTTGCTTCTCGTGATATTTTTATGCAACAGCCTAATCTTCTTGAACTTGAAGCCCCCATCAAGATTTGTGGTATTTTTTTTAATCTTTTTTTTTTTTGGGTATTTTTTTTTGGTTTTATGTTATGAATAATGTGTTATTTGGGAATTTTGTGATGAAAGAAATTGTGGGTTTGATGGTTTGTTGTGTGTTTTTGTGCAAAGTATGTGTTAAGTTTATTATGTGTTGTGATTGTTGGATTATAGAGTGGTTAAGTTTTAAGGATATTGTTTGTGATTTTATTAAGTGGCTACCTCTGTTTGGTTGATTAAGTGCTGAATCATTAAGATGTCTGAACGGTTAAGAGGCTCTGAATGATTGGGCTGTTTGGTTGATTAAGTGCTGAATCATTAAGAGGTTAAGAGGCTCTGAATCATTAAGGATTAAGTGCTTAATGATTCAGCTATGCACCAAGTCTGAATGGTTCAGCTTTTAACCATTCCATTCAGAGCCTTTTTAGGTTGAAACAAACAGTCTGAATGGTTCAGCTCTTAATCATTCCATTCATAGACCTTTTAGGTTGAAACAAACAGTCTGAATGCTGAACCATTCAGAGCTAAATGGTTCAGAGCCTTATTAAGAGGCTACCAAACAGGCCCTAAGTGTGTTTGGTTCGCTGACAGGACACTGTTGAATAAGTTAGTAAGCCTCTCGCCCGTTAAGTTTCAAAATGATGCTGGAATGTCGGATAACACTTTTATCTCCTTATATTAATACGCATGTGGTTCACAACCCTCACCCGACCACTCACGCACCTCATCTTTGACCCACCACCACCGACTAGTCAGGCCTCTTACTGGTTCAAAGCCTCTTACCCAATCAGACTTCTTAATGACTCATCACTTAATGACGTAGAGGTTGCCAAATAGTCCCTAAGATATATAGTGGGTACTAGTTGAAATGTTGTTAACCCGTTGTTTTGTGATGGCTTTTACAGTAATGTAGATCTGTTATTGTTTGTTTTGATTAAATATGTGCTAAGTTTTTATGCTTCTTAGTGACTTAGAAGTCACTAGTTCTTATAACTTCTTATGTATTTTCTTATCATTAAAGGAAGCATTTTCGACTCGTTATGGGTTGTGTTTTATGACTAATTTGTCAAGTGAAGAAGTCTCTTGAAAGGGGAATGTGTCGTTATGGCTCGTGTTTTTATCTCAAATTTAGAAGTAATAAGGGAATGTGTTGTTACGGTTTGTGTCTTATGTCAAATTGGTCAAATTTAGAAGTTTATTAAAATGGGAATGGGTCGATATGGGTTGTGTTTTATGTCAAATTGGTCAAATTAAGAAGTCTATTAAATGGGAATGCGTCGTTCATGCGTTGTGTTTTATCGTAATTGGTCAAATTTAGAAGTCTATTAATAGGGAATGGGTCAATTTGGTCAAACGTGTTGAAAGGCACCCGAAGTCTTTTTTATTGCATGCAATCTTCTAACTTGTTTTTACCTAAAAGTTCAGATTTTTTCTAAGGCAATACTACTGTTTTTGCAATCATACCATAGTTGTTGATAGCTAATGGCGGTAAAGAGCGACAAGCTACCTATACGCTATGTAGCGATAGCGATGAAATAGTGGGCGCTATTTTATAAATAGCGACACACTAGAAGAAATTATTTAAAATATTGTATATGTATATTTTATAAAATTTCCGATAAATATGGAAGTATGGAAGAATATACGCTTCTTATTTCAATCCTGTAACAAAAAAACCCAAAAATACGCTTATTTTTTCAGTATATACTTGTATTTATACAAAAAAAGAAGAAAACTTATCTGATCGCTATTTAGGCGCTAAAGACCTTATAGCGGAAGCTCATGCTACGCTATTCGCTATAGCGAGCATAACGAGCGCTATTAACAACAGGGAATCATACCTAAAACATTATTTGATTATTATTATTTTTTATATGGACAAAGAAGTTTCCTAACTTGCTCCTTTTCGACTTGCACGAAAAATGACCCGTCACCCAACCTAGGCGACCCACTCATCTCTAGCAAAACCAGACCATCTTTCGCCGTTGCTTTGTGTTGCATGATCAATAGTTGTTAAAGGCGTAAAGCGCACTCAAGGCGCTTTGGTACCGCCTGTGGCCTAGGCGAGAAGCGCAAAAAAAGCGTGGGCCTGAGAAAATAAAAGCGCAAATAAAAAAAATGGGGGAAAAATAACCAAAATCACTAAAAAATAACAACTATCAGCAGCACCATGATTAAAAACCACCAAAATATCCAAATAGCAAGTTGTTTATGCTTGAAAACCAAAAAATAGTTCAAAATGTAAAAAATAATAAAACTTCAAATCCAAAAGGGCATAGGGTTAGAGGTTGTTTATATAGATTAGAATGCATAACTTGTTTAAAAAATAAAAGATATGATTAGATATTACTAGTTTTAAAAAATCTGCTATAAAATGGTAAAGGGATAAAACTTTTAAAAAAAAATCATTGCTTTATTTATCTAGGAGAGAAAAGCGACCTAGGGTCGCTTCTAGGAAATTCATCGCCTAGGCGCCCTAGGCGCTCGCTTTTAACAACTGTGGCATGATGTCATTATAATGATTATTATATTCTAAATCTGCAAAGAAAACTGATATATATCTGTTGCTTCTTCTTCTTAGGCGATATTCATGGACAATATAGTGACTTATTAAGACTATTCGAATATGGCGGTTTTCCTCCTCAAGCCAACTATCTTTTTCTGGGCGATTATGTGGATCGAGGCAAGCAAAGTTTAGAAACAATATGCCTGCTTCTTGCTTACAAAATTAGGTACCCAGAAAACTTTTTTCTTCTAAGAGGAAACCATGAATGTGCATCCATAAATAGAATTTATGGATTTTACGATGAATGTAAACGACGGTTTAATGTAAAGCTATGGAAAGCTTTTACCGACTGTTTTAACTGTCTGCCCGTCGCTGCTCTTATTGATGACAAGATACTGTGTATGCATGGAGGGTTATCGCCCGATCTATCTGATTTGGATCAAATTAGAAATTTACCCCGACCCACTGCTATTCCTGATACGGGCCTGCTTTGTGATTTATTGTGGTCCGACCCTAGCAAAGATGTGAAAGGATGGGGGATGAATGATAGAGGGGTGTCATTCACTTTTGGGCCCGATAAGGTGTCAGAGTTTCTAACAAAGCATGATCTTGATCTTGTGTGCCGGCTCACCAGGTTATAACCTATCTTTTTAAATTTATTCTTTTTGTCTTAGAGAGATTATGATATATGGGTCGATCTATTTGTTAAATCGGTTGCTTTGACTTTTGGTTCAGTCAGTAACGCGTTAACTGGGTAGAAAGTCATTCAGAGTTTTATATCAATGCTTAAAATCAATTTTAAATCTTTAGTAGACTATTATAAACTCAAACTGTTCTTTTTATAGTATAGACTTTCTTTGTAATTATATTCGGCAAGGTTGCAAAAGTCACTAGGCGCCAACTTGGAGATGACTCGCCGAGTACTCGGCCTAGATAGGGAGTACTCAGGGATTACTTGTTGAGTAAGCGGCACCTAAGCGGGATTTTTACAACCATGGTTTGATATATATATATATATATATATATATATATATATATATAGGGCTGCAAACGAACCGAACGAACACGAATAAGGCCTTGTTCGTGTTCGTTTGTTAAGAAAATCATGTGTTCACGAACAGTTCATGAACACTTGCCGAACGAGATTTTTTGTTCGTGTTCGTTCGTTAAGAAAACACTTGTGTTCGTGTTCGTTTGTGTTCGTTTGTTAATTTTGTTCATGAACGCATACGAACACAAACGAACATTAATGAACACAAACAAGTGTTCATGAACACAAACGAACACAAAGAAATGTTCATGAACATAAACAAACACAAACGAACATATATTAACTTTGGAATAAAATATAATTCTTAAGATATCAGCTAGATCCACCCAAAATATAACTAAATTATCTAAACATATTTACCTCACATATATTATTTATTTGGGTAAATAAAAGAAATAAAAAAAATTATAAAAATTATAAACCCTATTAACCTATCGAACATAACCGAACACATTACCGAGCGTTCACGAACATAAACGAACGAACGCGGCCTCTGTTCATGTCCGTTCGTTTAACTAAACGAACAAAAATTTTTGTTCGTGTTCGTTCATTTATTAAACGAACGAACACAAACGAACTTCCCGCCGAACGGTTCATGAACTGTTCGCTGAAAGTTCAGTTCGTTTGCAGCCCTATATATATATATATATATATATATATATATATATATATATATATATATATATAGGGGAAAGTTATTTTGAGAACACCTATATTTCGTGCGAACTGTGAGAACGGCATCTAAAACCATTCAAATTCAAAATTTCTTTTTACACTTGTCTTTATTACTAATATACAATTCCCAAAACACAATTTACGCGTAAAAATTCAAACGTATACGAAAATAATTTGTTTTTACACATGTGTAAATTTGCTGTTTATACATGTGTAAACTGTTTCATTTACACATGTGTAAAAAGTTAACTTGAAAGTGTTTTTGCAAGAAAAGATGGATTGTTTGAAAAGAAAATTCATTTATTAATGTTGTATTTTGATTATAATGGGATTTGTATTAAAAAAAATTGATTTTGATTGATTTTTGTACTTGTTCTCACGGTTCTCACAATATTTAGCGTTCTCAAGATAACCCTCCCCTATATATATATATATATATATATATTTAAATTTCAAGAATATGGATACAAGTTTTATCTATAAAAACGCTTAAAGACTTTCTGTGCACTCCAAAACGGAGAACAGATGGAACGTTTCTTTTTATTGCTTTTTGGTAATTTTTTTTTTATGCTGTTGATTAAATCGCTTGTTATGCTGCAGGTTGTGGAGGATGGTTATGAATTCTTTGCAGACAGACAACTTGTTACCATATTTTCAGCCCCGAATTATTGTGGTGAATTTGATAATGCTGGCGCAATGATGAGTGTCGATGAGAATTTAATGTGTTCGTTTCAAATCCTTAAGCCAGCCGAGAAGAAAAATAAGTTCATGTCGTCTACAAAGATGTAATTCTTGCATTATTTCAGCTGCTCGTTTTCCTAAGGTTAGATCATTCTTATAAGCTGAGTTATTTGCAAAATAAGAAAGTTGTCACGTTTGGCATTGCGTTTTAAAACTGGTTATCTGATTTTAGGGAAGAAAAAGTGGACATGCAACTCTTCTCATCTTATGTTTTGTCGCGAATTTAAAGAAACGATGATGCTTCAGCAGGAGAAGAATGATTTCGCGATGATGACAATCATGGAAGTTGTGTTCTTTTAAGCTATTGCATCAAATATGTTTATAATCTATATTTAGCTTTGTACTCGGGTTTAGAAGTTTTAAGTTTAGACATTGGAATGGTTAATCTTTTGGAAAATTACTATTAAAACAACTGGTTTGTCCGCGAGATGTGTGAACTCAGGAATAAGTAAATCCTTTAGTGACTTGGTTGGTTCTCAACGTGCGTTTTACCTCACTTTCGGCATCCAGTCCTATCTTAACCAGGTCTTGTCTAATTTTGAATTCGTTCACACCCCTAAACCCGTAAAGGTTAAAGGTTTTCTTTTTGGCTGACGGTGAAAACCTTATCAGTAAACTATAAGGATTTCGTCGATACAAACTACTAGCCAATAAGATAAGGTAAAAGCAGCTTGCGCAGGACATGTGGCGTTTGAAGGTCTAAAAACAGTATTACATAAACAAATACACATGTCCAGAATCAAAGATTAGAGTAACAATTCAAAACCAGTAGGAACCAAACAATAGCTGTAAAAAAACGAAAACACAAAAAAGACCACGTATGTGTGTTGGCGCTTGCAGCCTTCGAGTTTTAAGACCTTTATGTCAAGTATCTATGGTGGGTGATTTTGTGTTCGATCCACGCTGACACCCTGCTTGTATATAAGACTGTATCGGTCTCAACAAAACGTTAGCAAAACTCATCTCTTCAGTATTTTCATGACATCACCAACCAAATGTAATGAACCCGTTACAAGGACCTGACAAAAGCGTGTCAGTCACGTACGTGTTTGGACTTAATTAGAGATGGCAATGGCAATATGAACCCATTTAAGGTCGAATTCAGTTATGTTTCTTCTGGTATGAATTAAATAAAAAAGATTATATACAAAAAAGAAACGAGTATGATTGATTACCTGCATTCGAACAGACTTATTTTGTTTTGCAGCATCTCTCAACCACTTGATAGCCAACGGGAGCGATGAAAACACCATGCTGTTTTCACAAGTTTTAACAATTGCTTCACTGTAATCTTTTCCCTCGACAGAAACCGAGTCACTGTTATTGGTATTCCCTGAGAATAACCGTCATCATAATATGGCTAAATTACATTTTATCCGTTCACTGATTTTTTTTACTGAAATATTTCAGAAAATAAGCGTTTAAAAATACCTCTTTCGCCAAATATGATATTCTCCCATACTCTTTGAAGTGTCAATTGCCATGACAGATCAGCTACAGGATCGGTTGATGACAAGGACGAGGCTGATCCAACTTTGGTGTAAAGGGACGTGTTTGGTACAAATAGCGCCTTATTAAAGTTCATACCTGAAACATCAATCATAATATTAGTATATACTATATACACACACATACGCATTATACGGACTGTAATTCCAAAATGGCATGATCTATGACAAAAATATGATGCTTCTGACTGAGAAATTTATTAATTACCGTGACCACCACATGTTTTCACCAGCCGAGGAAGAAGCAATTGTGGATCCCTCACCGACATACAATTGAACAATAATATCTGCATTTCAAATAAAGTTTCAATAACCGTGTACTTTTTTTACAACTGAAGAAATATACATGTTGTCTAACCTGTGTGGAGTTCTTGCTCGCGGTTTCATCATGGTTGAGCGGTACAATATCATTTGAAGTTTTTAGTTGCCTGTCATCTTCATTGATGGCAAGAGAAAACCAATTCGCACAAACTTCCATGCTTTCAGGACTATGTGCCCCGTCCAAATAAAACACAAGATCTCCTACACTTTCAATATCAAGTGACGGGTCAGGAATGATTTGGGCCCGTCCTTGTAATGTCGCTGTTGTTAGCCCTTTGATGAACTGCTGGGGCAGTGAATTCTGTATCCAAGCATAAAAAATATGATTTTTTTTTTCTTTTCTTTGTTGTAGATCGGTTATTGGAATTACGTTTATGCTACTTACATTCTGGTCAATGGAATCGGGTTCTAGATGACCAGTGCTTTGGAGCCATGTGGAGCATAACTTGATGGCAAGCCCGGCATTTACATACTGGTGATCGCCTACAAGCCCAAGATTTAAACCGTTCAGCAATTTGCTATCTAATGGATATGCTACTTGAAGTGGCACCTGCAACGCAAGAAGTTTCATACCATTAATTTTTTTTTTTTAATATAATTATTTAGGAAGTTGTGTGTGTTAAAAATAAACTTAAAGACGACTTTCAACTTGTGCAACTCATTTCACACGGTTCGTTATAGCTAAAATTTTTTTTAACCGAATCAACCTATACATATATATGTAAGCACACACTGAAACAGACTAATTGTTAAAGACGAAGTGAATTACATCTAATTGCGAAGCCTTCTCCCTGAGCACTTCCATTGCTTCATCTGGTTGGGGCACAGTAAATGCAGGAACACCTTTCTGTAATAAATATAAGCACAAATTAAACATGGATATAAACAAAAATTAATGATATATAGGAAATACCTTATAAAGGAAAACCACTGCAAAGGAAACAAAAACAGTAAACTAAACCAATTTGCTATAAGAACAATAAATCACGAAATTTAGGAAGCACCTTAAAGATGCCAGCCTTCTCACCAGCAATTGCTGCAAGTGTATCTCCTAAAATTCGACACAGTTAAGACTTAAGATTCGTCTAATATTAACACTTGCGGATGACATTAAATTATGATTAATATATGAATATAAATACGTCAAAACTAACCTAGAATTTCTGTGTGGTCATATCCGAGGGATGCAATACCACATACAACAGGTGTCTGAACCTGCAAACTCATGCATGAACTTTAGATCAATACCACATGTAACTATTTGAATTTACAATCTATAATAGTGCATACAACAGATAATTGCATACCACATTTGTTGCATCAAACTTTCCACCTAATCCAACCTCCATGATAGCAACGTCTACCTGTATCCAAAACACAATGTGTATTATTTACCGTTTTGTTTTGTTTTGTTTACTGAGAAGTGGATCAAGTTAGATAAAACAGTAACGCACTTGCTCTGCTGCAAAAGTTTTGAAAGCAAGTAAAGCAAGAAAGCGGAATAAATTTGGCATTGGTATATCATCGGTGCACTTTTCCTGCATACATAAAACATAAGCAATTAAGAGACGGCAAGTTCATCTAAACGAAAAAAGCCAGCAAATGTGACCACAAATAGGTTGACTATGTTACTTATTGAGATCAATAGCCATGTGATATAGAGAGCAATATTTATAAAGTGTAGAAACGAAACGGATACAAGTATACATAAGTTAACAGTTTGAACGGAGGATGGCACAAATAATGAAATAATAAAATAGGCAAATTACATTCAGAATGATTATGGATCAGAAATCATGCCTTCAGTCTATCCCAACACCACCAGAAGTATGCCAAAAACTTCTCTTCACTTATATCCACACTGAATCATACAACAAAACGTAGAAATTAAACCATCTTCCACAGTGAAAACTTGAGATATCTTTATTGAATTTCTTTAGAAATTTACAGGCATGGTTTTTAAAAAGCATATGGCGGTCCGATGCATTTTGATCCCAAAAAGCCGATGTGCGAAGCACGAAGCACGTGCATCACGCACGTGAGGCGTTTGTTATCAAAAGAATACTAAAACAATATTTATTGATAATATTTTAACTTGACAACTTTTAAACACTACAATATAAGACATTCTCATCATCTCTGGTCAGATTTGTTCAATCAATGATCTTATTTGTTCAAATACTCAAACCCAATGCTCAATTGATGGTCAGATTTGAAAAACTCAAACCCATTGCAATCGATGATCTAATTTGTTAAAATATTGTTTAACAGCATCAACTGCATCGCATTCGCATCAACTGCAGTGATGCGATCTCATCGCCAAATCATTTATGCGCACATTACTAAATAACATATATGAACCATTTAAGCATAAATCTGACAGTTACATAAAAACAAAAACTCACCCATCCAATCGAAATCTTTCCCGGACATCAATAAGGTGAGGCGACGTGAAAAGCCCAGTGCGAAAGCCACAATTACGCAGTATCGCCTCAGTAAACGTGCATGTTGATCCCTGTAATCAACCATTATATCACATTTACATGTATTACACAAATGTTAAATACTCTTATCTCTTATGATTAATGATCAAACCAAACTACCAACACATTACCTTCCCTTTAGTCCCTGCCACATGAATAATCTTCATCTTCGAAATCGACTCCTCTAAATCCAAAATCTACAACAAAACATGTCACAGTTATATAAAACTGCATTCAATTTCAAGGGAATGGTTCCGGTACAAACCATGTTTTCAATAAAAACTGTGAGAACCAAAGTGTTACACTGTTACTTATAAATAACTCAGTTGGTGATAACAATATAACTCGGTGCTATTTCATATTAGTATTAAGTTATTTGTTGTCAGCACTTTGGTTCTCACAGTAAAACTGAGAGAACCAAAATGCTATCAATAAATAAGTTAGTGCTGATATATATTCAATCAATCAATCAATCAATCATACCCAGTATATCCCAGGCATAGTCAGGGGCGTAGCTTGGTTCTCGAATCGGGAGGGGCCAGACTCAATTTTTTTCGATCGGTAGTGGCAAATCGGCGGGGGCCGGACTCAACCCGGACTCGATTTATCTACGAAAATCGCAAATTTATACCACTGCGCCAAAAAACAGGAGGGGGGGGGAGGGCCACCCCTAGCCCTCAACATCCTTCGCCCGTGCGCGTAGGGTCAGGGGAGGGTGAGATTTAGGCACACCTTACCTCTACCCATAGGGATAGAGGAGAGGCTGCTTCCAGAGAGACCCCCGGCTCAAAAAAGGAAAACATAATACAGGCAAACGTACAAGTAAAGAGACAAGTACTACAGGGATATTCCGTTATCGGCTAACCAACCAAGTGCAATCTATTACATAAAACATCATAAAAACATGTAGACAAGAAGACAACCACATGTAAGTTTCACGTTACTCAAGAAAACAAAATAAATAGATACACGAATCAATATAGGCTTAAAAATCTTATAGCTACGGTCACCTAATACTCGGCTATGCTACCTAAGTGTCCAATCCTAAAAGTCCTTTACTTTACTTTACTTTAATCATACTTCTCCACGAACTCCTATCTTTACTTACTTTAGTGCCGATATAATACTATTATAATAGTACTGAGTTATTTGTTATCAGCACTTCGATTCTCACGGTTTTTTTTACAGAAATTAAATCTAGTAAGTATACCTTAACGTAGTCAAACATGAGCTCGAATCGAAGGCCAGCATTGGTCTGATCTGCACGGCTTTTTTGAGTAATAAGAGATGAGAGAGCGTCCATTGCTTCATCGTAAGGTGATGACGCAACACTGCTAGCTTCAGTAGATCCGCATACGTCATCTTTGCAAATGGTTTAATAAACATTTGTTAGCTTTGTTAGGTTTATTTGATTGGAAACAGAATAGATGATGATGATTAATAATAAGTTGAATTGAGTTAGTAATTGTATTTCAATTTGTTTGGGTTATTATTAATAGTTAACGGGCAACAAGCTGAGCCGCGACCGCGCTTTATTGTTAATAATTGAAATTGAAGTAAGTGAGAGAGAAGAGGAGAGAGGTTACCTTGTGCCATGGTTGATTAAGGATTGGGAGAGGATGGTGAAGTGAATGGATAGGTTGGTTGGTTGGTGTGTGTAAGGTGAAAGGTGATTGTTTGGGTTCGAAAGATATGTATGAAACGTGACTCACTTGTCCACTAGCAAAAACAAAGGAAAAAAAAATAAAAAAATACCCTAGTGGTTTGAAATTTTAAAGTGTTTGTGTTGCTACTTGCTATTGTAGGGGTCTAGTTAGGTTAGGGTAGAGGTGTACAAAAAAACCGGTTTTTAAAACCGGCCTGAAAAAAAAAACCGGTAAACCGGTTTGGAGAGAAACCGGTCCGAACCCGACCCTATACATCGGTCCTATGAGCGGTTTGTGGTTTCGTGGATCGGTTTGGTTTGAAAACCGGTTTGAGAGAAGACCCGGTTTAGGGAAAAAAACCGTTTTTGAGAAAAAAACCGATATAAGCAAGGTATTTTGGATATTGGAGGACCGGTTTGGCAAAAAAACCGGTTTTGAACCCGGTCCTAATCGATTCCAATAGATGGTAGTGTTTGGTACTAAAAACCGGTTCCAAAACCGGACCGATTTGGATAAAAACCGGTTTTATCTTCATAAGGAAAAAACCGATCCGGTTTATAAACCGGACCGGTTTGGCAAAAAAACCGGTTTGTACATGTCTAGGTTAGGGGTTGAGAATCATACGAAAAGACGTTTGGTCTCTTCGTAGGATGTTGAACTAGCGATTAAGTTTTGAGCGTGCTTGTAGAGCGTTGTATTTAATGTTTGGTTGTTTAGGGTAAGGTAAGATAGTCGGTGTCTTTTGCTTACTTATGCGGTTTGAAAGATAGGTCTAACTCATTTAAGTAATAGTTTATTGCGTTTGTATAGTGCACATTCATCGTGTAATGTTGCCATGTGTCAAAATAGTCGGCACAGATTCAATCTTATTACCAAAGTCAAAACCAGAGTACACGAATATGTGACAAGAAGAAAGAATACAATAAAACCTCACTACAACCCTAAAAACCCTCAATGACTATCACAAAGATAGTCAATCACTAAGCACCTAGAGATGCACTCGTTATCAAATCAAGATGATCTAAATAACACAAACCCTAATAATACTGTGAAAGTGATAGAGAGCAATATCAGAGAACAAAGATTTAGAGAGATCAAAAAGTGACAAATGAACGAGACCAAGCCCTATTTATAGTAGAGCACTTGTGTTTCTTTAGAGAGATCAACGGCCAAGAATGAATGTATCCAACGGACATAAAAGGTTTGTGCTTCTTGACATGGATTACCACATCAGCAATCCATGAACTGAATAAACCACGAAATGGGCCAAAAGAACAGGCCTGGACCACAACTTGGACTTCCACTCTGGGCCCAACTAAACATCAACTCATACTTCAACTGGGCTTAATCACCAATCCAATAAACAAGCCCAACCTGAAAAACAAATCTTATGCAAAATATTTTATTTATGTTTAAAAGAAATAAAATTGGAAAAATAAAAATATAAAGAATGTTATATTTTTAACACCATGTTGGTAATGATGGTTGTCTAATGTCTGAAACTTAAACCTTGTCTGAAAGACACCTCAAGTATTGGCATTGTCATAACACATCTTCTAAAAGATAAGTATCAGGATTTAGTGTTGCGTTGTTCCTCCATTTGTTACCCCTTTTCGAACTTGATCACGTCTAAAGTTTTCTTGTCACCAGTACTTTAAATTGGAGGTGGCATATGTCATCAGTTTACATTTAGGGTTTAATGTTATCCAGATTCCAGATTGATCGTTCAAACTGAAAAAACACAAAAGTAGTCATCTTCATTGGGTGTTATGCATCTATAATAATATTAGAGAAAGCCTAATTGCACTTGATACGTATATCGTCGTCACATATCAACTTTACACTAGTCACTAGCATATCATCTGGAAGTGTCCCCTTGGGTGATAGCTAACTGAAACTTCTAATATCTAAACGACTGAAATTGAATCGCATATACTTATTTTATTTGTGTATACATATATTGAAATGAAAATCTAATACTTTAGGACATCAAACATATTTATGAGTTACTCGTACAAAAGTCGTGAATCACAAAAACCTTTATTTGCTATATATAAAGGCATGAATCAAATTGAATATATAAGTAATTTAAACACAAATAAAAGAAAGACAAAATTAGAAAACTCGTCATTTATGTTTATAGCGGGTTGCGAATCATGTCCTTTACAAACATAAATTACAGAACCCGTACTTTATGTTTGAAAACCATTGCACGTTATGTCCTTTACCCTAAACCCAATTTATTTTCATGGTTAAATTTGACCTAGTGGACCTCATGTGAGGGTTATTTAGTCTTTTTACCTATTTATTTAAAATATTATAAAAACCCATAACCCCACCCTATCCTCTCTCTTTCTCAGCCTTATGCCTCTCTAAATGCCCCACCACCACTATCTACTCACCACCATAAGTGTATGTGTAGTGGTGCCGTTATACGGCGTTTTAGGGGTGGAGGGTTGTGAGCATAACGAGCGTTTTGATTGTGATTATTATTATTATTATTATTATTATTATTATTATTATTATTATTATAGATCTGTGAGAGAGAGAAGAGGAAGAAGAAGTGAAGAAGAAGATGAGAGGAAGAAGAAGAGGAGAGGAAGAAGATGGGTGAAGAAGATGGGTTGGGAAGAAGGGTTGGGTAAAGAAGATGTGGTAGGTGGGGTAGGTGGGGTATAATAATAATAAAACAATAAAAAACAATGATTACCCAATCATTTATAACCTCTCATAACCCCCCTTCCCACTACACCCTCTTTTTTCATAACCCCCTTCTATTACTTTTTAATATTTTAATACCCATAACCCCCCATAACCCCCCACCACTACACATACACTAAAACCACCCTCTAAACAGACCCCCCCACCACTGCAATACCGTCAACCTCACCACACCAACATCACCAACGATTGTTAACCAGAGATTATTATCGCCACTGTCACCAAGTACTGCAAACCACACATACCACAACCCACATACAAATACCCAGATTAACACACTAGCAGCGACAACCACCGCTACTCACCATCCAGCACCTGCAACAACCGCCATGAAACCCTAATTTACAAAATCAACCACCACCAAATCCAACCTTCATCTGCTTTTTAACCCACAGAATCCTACAATATGAAGTGCACCTGATTTGTACCAAATCTTGTACGATCTAGTGATACCATTAGCCTCATTTGTTTGTTTTTGTAGCTCCGCATCTTGCTTCGCTTGTAACGCACGAATCTGGTCAAGCTCTGCATTACCAGAGCTTAGTTTCAACACCCTAGCCCCTTTCTTTTTCAAAGTATTTTGCCTTAGTTGGAAGGGATTGAACCAAGGTTACATTTCTAGGGTTTAGTTTAGGCGATGTTGATGTTCAGACCAATAAGTGGTGGTGGTTAGGTCAAGAGGTGGTGGTCAGATGTGGTGCGGTGGTTGATGATGGCAGGTGGTGGGTGGGTGTGTGAGAGAGAGAGACGGGGGGAGATATATAGTTAACTGTACATATTATATAGAGAGAGAGATGGGGGAGATATGGGTTTTTTTATAATTTTTTTAATTTTTAATATCTTTTGTTATATGTATTTTTTTTAATAAATAGATAAAATGACAAATTTGCCCTTAGATGGAGTTAACTTTGTCAGATTTAACCAGGAAAATAAACAGGGTTTGGGGTTAAGAACATAACGTGCAATGATTTTCAAACATAAAGTACGGTTTCTGTAATTTATGCTTTTAAAGGACATGATTTGCCATCCACTATAAACGTAAAGGACGAGTTTTGTTAACTTTTAGAGAGAGGTTTGTTAACCTTTTTTTGGTTAGTCACTCTTTCAATAGTTTTTGGAAGCCTCTAAAAGTTTTTTATACTCTAAAAAAGCTAGAAAAACTAGCGTTCTTTAGAATTTTATAGCTTTATCTCACAAAAAAAAAAATCCCATATTTCTACAAATAGGTGGTTAAATTGAGAAATATTTATGTAAAATGTATAATTGAATAAAATTAAATGACTATTAATTACCATGCGTCTACACAATAAAATTGTTCATGTCATATTTACTCTGTTGATCTTTTGCATCAGTGAGATTTTGGTGGGATAGAATTTTAACATTAAAACACAGCCAAACAAATTTTACAAATATTGTTTTGTATATAGAAAAACGTCTTCGTGGTGTGATTGAACTACTCTGTCATCTCTTATAAATATATATTGGGAAGATTTCAAAACAAGATCGTCTGGGTGGTGTAGTCGGTTATCACGCTAGTCTCACACACTAGAGGTCCCCGGTTCGAACCCGGGCTCAGACATACTTTTTTACTTATTGATTTTGTCTCTTTTATGCTGACCCTGTGCGGAAAGTGTATAAAACATATAACTGAATTAGGTAAAAGAAACCTTAATTAAATTATAATGAGTAACCCAATCTCATTTTGACGAGGAACACAAATTACATTTTGATTTCTTTTAGGTAAAATCTGGTTCGGTTTTGTTTGGCTTTCTGTTGCAAACTCTTTGAAGAGGAAACCAAAGTTCAAACATCCTCACGGACCTCACCTACAATTTTTCCTTAGAAGGATATATAGGAAGTGGCGAAGCTTGAATTTTTTTTTCCGAGGGGGGCGAAAGTAACGAGACTCTTAAAATGTAGGGGTCGGACGCAATAGGTATAAATATTTTGGGCGACAACGCATAAATTTACCCTACTGACTAAAAAAACGGTGGGGCCGGGGCAACCCCTGACCCTCAAAAAGCTTCGCCCATGTATATAGGTGTTTGACAGAGTAGCTAAAGATTTTAATAAAATGTATAAAATGACTAAAATAGACATAATAAATATAATCCAAATATAAAATATTATCTTGGAAGATTATTTAAATAATTTTGATTACTAAAAGATTGTTTTTTTTTTTTTTTGGAATTCGACTACTAAAAGCTTGTACCTTTTTTAAACATTAGTAGTAGGAGCGTTTTAATATGTAGTTTTTTCTCCTAAACTAAAAGCTTTAAGCTCCTTTAACCAAACAAGTTTTTTATTTTTTTATTGAGTATGAGTTTTTTCTTAAAAGTTTGAAGCTAAAGCTCTTAAAAGCTCCATACCAAACAAACCCATTATAAATAGGGGTGTAAACTGTTTAGTTTTAAACCGAAACTTATAAAACATAATAAAAAATCTCAATTTAGTTTTAATTGAGTAACCTGCGTTACTTTTTAACTCAATCCTATTTAGCTCAAATCCAATTCCATTTTGATTGGGACCTCAACCAAGAAACCATAATTACATTTTGCATTCTTTTAATAAAATCGGGTTTGATCTAAATCAGTTTTCTGTTGTGAACGCAAAATTTTCAAACCAAAGAAGCCAAAAATCCGAAGCAATTAACACGTCTAGTCTAGTAACGCGTCTGAACAAAATAAGAGGGCGAAATTTGCTTAGACGTCTCAAAAATTGTGGTTGAAACACAATGGTAATGACCCATTTGGTCCACCCTTTTGATTAGTTGACTTTCACTTAACTAAAATCAAACACCTAGTTGAGTAGTTTATTGTCGTTTTATTCCTTTTGTTTAAAGTCTTTAACACAAAAGTCTACACCACTTAGATTCTAAAAATCAAAGCAATAATTACACGGATACTCTCTTCGTTTTGATTATATTGCTACTTTTGTCTTCAACTTTAAAAATTTTCCGTTTTAGTCCAGCTCGTCACAATGCAACAAATAGTCTCTAAAATGGATGAATGTTTACTTGGTCCGTTAAATGAGTGTGAAACACTGATAGTTTCGATTACAGTTACACCAAGATTTGGATTAAGGGTACTTTGGTCATTTTAGTTTCCACATCCACTTAACGGACCAAGTTACCGTCCATACAAACTAGGGATGAGCATACAAGGCCGAATACCGATCCCGTCCCGTCCCGTCCCGATCCCGATATCGTACCGAACCGATACCGAACCGAGGGGTTTCGGGATTGGTATCGGTATCCATATTTATGGATTTTCGGTTTCGGTATTATCGGTATCGGTATTGTATCGGTATTTTAAGGTAAAATACCGATACCATACCGGTACCTTACCGATACCGTACCGTACTGTATGTGTTCGGTATCAGTATCGGTATTGGTTTTTTGGACTTTTCGGCATCAGTATTGTTGGGATCGGTATCGGTTCGGTACCGATACCGTCCCGAGCTCATCCCTAATACAAACAGTTAGAATAAAGCGACAAGTTTCAAAACTTAGGGATATATTTGCATTACAGTTTTAAACCTAATGACTATAAGTGTAATTAACAGAAAAATAAACAATAATAGTTACGAATAAAATCTGTCTATTATAAAAATTAATTATACCATAACTTGACCGAGTCTACCACCCACTACACACGCAATTGCTACTCTACCAACAATCGTGCTATACAATGCTTTACCAATTATACATTACGCATTAGCGTTTGTACAACGTTATCATCTCTACAAATCAAACACAATGACTAGATCCAAACCGACAACGCAATACCAACATGCACCCCATGCATCAAAACATGTACATCCACCTGGATTTAGCATTTCTAACTCTGGAAAAACAAAACCTATCCTACAGAAAATGACCAATATAGCCCGTTGACCGGACATTTTGCACAACTAGCCCTCTCCACCGTCTTTGGAGAGACGGGACACGGCTCCCAACCAGCCTGAACCGTCTTCTAGACGGTTTGGTCTTGGGAAATGTGACCCGTCTTTTGAGACGGTTGAGCCGAAAAGTCAGCCGGCATTGATAGACGTGAACCGTCTGGGAGACGGTTGAACCGAAGGGTCAGCCGTCTTGGGAAACGTGAACCGTCTGGGAGAGGGTTCTGACCCGTCTGGAGAGAGACGGTACATCTCGGGATCAGAGACGCCACGTGTTGGCTTGCAATTGGCTATAAAACCAAACCGTCTAGAAGACGGTTCAGGCTGGTTGGGAGCCGTGTCCCGTCTCTCCAAAGACGGTGAAGAGGGCTAGTTGTGCAAAATGCCCGGTCAACGGGCTATATTGGTCATTTTCCCTAATTTGTTTTGTGCAACATTAGTCATCTACATTACATATATCATAGTTTCATGCCTCATTGTTTTGTTTAACATAAACAACTAGTGTTCTATAGTTCTACATTACATATCATAGTTTGATCATACATACCTCATTAAACTAAGATGGCTCCATTGCAGAGAACAAAATCTGCTAGCGAAAAAAGTCAACTCCAAATCCAACACTTCATCCATCAACATGTTCTTAACAAACTTTACATGACAAGTGAATTCAATTGCGATGGTTGCAACACCGGTGGCCACGGGGTACGTTACCACTGCTCGGCTTGTGATTTCGATCTACACGAACAATGCGCCACCGCTCCCCACCGTATCTCCGCCAATATCCACCCTCACCACCACCTTATCCTTGTCAACCGCCCTGGAGACACACATGCATGCCATGTATGCAAAGGGGTCACTAATGGCCTTAGTTACATGTGTGAGGTTCAGTTGTGTGACTTTAATGTGCATGCTCTTTGTACACCGATTTCGGCGGACACGTCGTTGACTTTGGATCCTAGTCAGGTGACGGGAGTGGTGGCGACGACGACGATGGTAGGTGGTTATAACGGTGGGAGTAACAATAGTCAACCGGTGATGATGAGCCACCAGCAGATGCAGATGCAAAGTAGTAGTCAACCTGTGATGGTCAACAACCTTCAACATCAGCAAATGCAAGGTATAGAATAATGAAAAACTCATAACATATATTGTGTTTTTACATAATATTATCCTAACCAGAAATCTTCCTGCTGAAATTTCCAACAAAATATATAGTGTCGAAATATCCGACACTATATAGCACAAAGGAATTTTGTCGTAGATGCAGGGGCAGACATAATAAAGGAGGGGTAACACACGTTACCCCTCAATTTTTATGGCGTAGAGGAATTTTTTTTTTGTTTTTAACGTTTTACATATTATGTTACCCTTGATTTTTTTTTATGCTACCCCTCTAACTATTTTAGAAGCTCAACACCATAAACAATAGTCCATCAACCTTTCAATGTAAGTTAAAAACCCAACTTTTAAAAGAAAAAATTAATAAGCCACACCATAGCGCTCACTCCTTATTCCTTAACCTCATATTTCTCACCCATGATTTTGAATGGAAAAATAATAAAAGAAAACACACCCCTAACAGGGTTGTTCAAAAAGTTCATGCATGGCTCGAAGCTCACTCAAATTTAGCTTGAAAAAAGTTCGCTCGATATGGCTCGATTTAAAACAGATCTAAGCTGGCTCAGTTTGATTCATTTCAAGCCAAATTGGCTCGCTTTGACTTGCTCGTTAACTCAGCTAGGTTTTGCTCGGATAATTTTGCTTATGATATATTTTGTTTTTAAATACATATAACATATTATAAAAATGAAGTATTGAAGAGTGTGAATGGATATCTAGAGCATATTTGTGTGTTGATTAAGATGCCAATGAACATATATCATTTTTGCTGAAATTTGAAACTTATTTTTTATCTAACTGAGTTTGATTTTGGTCTCTAATATATTAAGTTGAACTTATTTTAGTGTATTCATTTAAACTACTTAACGGTATTTCAGATTATTAAATTTTGAAATCAATGTATTAAGTTATCTTTTCTAAATCCGAGTATAACCAAGTCGAGTTCGAGCTTAGATATCCAGCCTGGTTCCAAATCCGAGCCTAGCCATCTCGAATTATACTTTATAGACGATTAGAGGCCGAGCTTGCCCTAGCTTGGCTTGACTCGGTTCGTGAACAACCATACCACTGCCCCATCGTCTACTCCACAACACTAGTCACACGTGTCGTATGTTAGGTATTTGTTTAACTTTATTTATTATCGTGTTGTTTTTTATACATTGTATGAATGTACTATTATAAAAAATTTTGAGTGTTACCCCTAAACTTTTGTTCTAGATCCGTCACTGGGCAGATGTGTTGGAAATTTCGACACTGATTATTTCAGTTGAATTTTTTTTAGGATGGTTTCTAGTTTTCTAGTGAAACGATAATAAACACTAACAAAACAATATATTCTCTTTGATACAAGGGATACAACCTATGCAACTTGGCGGTTACACCGGAGCAAATACTAATCAACCTGTGATGGTGAATAATAATCAAAATCATACTATCAACCACCACCAGCAACAACAAATGAAACCTATGGTGGAACATGCTGGTTACAATGGAATGAACAATAGTCAACCTATTCAACCTATGATGGTCAACCACAATCAACAACAACAACAAGGGATCTCTACACCGATGAATAGTCAACCTATGATGGTCAACCACCATCAACAACAACAAGGGATCCCTGTAGCGATGAATAGTCAACCTATGATGGTCAACCACCAGCAACAACAACAACAACAAGGAATCTCTACACCGATGAATAGTCAACCTATGATGGTCAACCACCATCAACAACAACAAGGGATACCTATAGCGATGAATAGTCAACCTATGATGGTCAACCACCACCAACAAAGGATTCCTACAGCGATAAATAGTCAACCTATGATGGTCAACCACCACCACCAACAACAAATGATGCCTATGACGTCGTTTAATAGTAATACTCACCAACAATTCGTAACCAACCAGCACCAGCAGCAACAAGGGATAGGGATACCACCAACCGCGGTTGGTGGTTATAATGTGGTTAATAATAATCAAACTGTGATGATCCAGCATCCTCCGCCGCCACAGCCTAATCCACAACAACAGTCTAGTAGTTACACGAATATCGCGAGACTTGCTGGTAATATTCTTTCGACTTCCCTTATTGGAGTTCCAATATTTATGCCCAAAAGATGATCGGTTGCAAAATGGTATTACGATCTTCACGTCTATTTTATTAATGTTCGTAAAAAGTTTTATTATTTATCTTTGTGGTTTCCATTACAAATATGAAATAACAATGGTCATGAAGTATGATTCACATTTCATATTGTATCACTTTTCAATTTATTTTATGGAAAAATAAAGGCATTTTGGGACATGATTATCTTGTCAAATGTGAAATGTCGTTTGTTTACTACAACTCTATGAGGTTGGCTATAAATACATACACAACTTAAATTATTAAATTTTGAAATGGAAAGATACACCGGAAGAATATACTGGTACTGCTAAATCTTGAAACATTAGCTTGAGCATAAATAAATATTTCATTAGCTTGTTGTCTATTTACTTGTCACTCTACTGTAAATGTCTATAGGTTTGAAATATAACTGATACAACAACCGATTGAATGAATGCTTTAAAAAAATAGTGTCTTTTACTCTGATATCTGCATGTACGGGTAAATTTTTCATAAATTGTGTCAAAATTCATGGCATCAACAAAAAAACTCAAAGAACTTTATTCAAAAACCCAAACCAATCAAATGTTTACCAAAAACATACAAGACTCTTAAAATACACATAAATAAACCCTAGCACCTAAATACGACTCAGACACAGGAAACAAAGAATCATACACAAGAATCTCACAGATCAGGCTCACAAGAGATGATTAGTAATAAGATGTTAAAGATCTATACTCAAACCTAAAAAGAGCTAACTAATATGATTAAATCACCTGAGACAAAATAAGCGAGAAAAATAAAATAAAAAACGAGAGTGAAAATATATGGGTTGAATAACCATAAGAAAGAGAAGGCAGCCTTTTATATCCAACTTTCGAACCTTCCTAAGTCGGTTAGATAATACATCGACTTTAATAACCATCAATGGGTGGGGCCTTTTATATATGACACTAACAAAACTGATCCAGATGGCCCATACTTCAAACTCCTTGAACAACAACTCACATTAGCTGGTCTAGCTCACTTGCACAACCCAAACCTGAAACAAACTTAACCTAGAAATAAGAAAAAGATAAAATTGATATAATTTTAACACCCCCCCTCAATTTTATCCACTAAACTCATCATACATCTTAACTTTTGACACAAGATTAAGTGTTGATGGGTCAATAAACCTTTTGTAAACAAACCTGCAAGTTGACTGACAGATTCAACTTTAACTGTTTCAATAACACCTTTGTTACCCAAAATGTTTTGTCTTATCATGGAACACTGGATTTCCTGCTATAGATATAGCAGCAGAGCTATCACAATTCTTCCTAACAGGAAGATTGACAGATACATGTAATTCTGACAACAAATTCTTTATCTAGATAACCTCACAGGATGCTGCACACATGGCTTGGTATTCTGCCTCAGCAAATGACCGAGAAACTGTAGATTGTTTTTTTTACTTTTCCATGATATCAAACAATTCCCCAAGAACACACGAAAATCAGTTACAGATCATCTAGTTTCAATACATTTCGCCCAATCTGAGTCAACATATGCAACCAAATCAAAATCCTCACCTTTTGAAAATAGAATTCCTTTTCCAGGTGTTGACTTTAAGTACCTTAAAAGTCTAAAAACAATTTTTTGATGACCCTCAGTTGGTTTATGCATATACTGACTAAGATAGTAAACTGCATAATTAATATTTGGTCTAGTGTGGGATAAGTAAATAAGTTTCCTCACAAGTTTTTGATAGCCAGACATATTGCTCAACAATTTATTATTAGACTCTACAATACTCGTTAACACGAGATATTGTTCTAAAGGATTGGAAATTGGTTTACAACCCAACATACCATATTTAGCTAACAATTCAGTGCAATATTTCCTTTGAGACAAGCAAAGACCTTTTTCACTTTTAACCATTTCTATACCTAGGAAATATTTTAACTCGCCCAAATCTTTAATGAAAAACTTAGTTTTGAAATTATTTTTTACTTGTTCAATTTGTTCAACAGAATTTTCAGTGATTATAATATCATCTATATACACTAGAATGACTAGAAACACATGTTGATTGATGTATGTATGTATAGACATCGCTCCCAATCGGCATCCGAATAACCAAACACATAGTTTTGGGTGGATGACTGTAGGTCAGACCAAACGAAAGTGTGCCTTTAACATATCGCATGATGCGTTCACTGCCTGGAAATGGTGCACTGTTGGTGCATGAAGAAATTGGGACACTTGATTCACAACATATGATAAGTCTGGTCGAGTAACTGTTAAATATTGCAAGGCACCCACTAGAGACCAGTAGTGGGTAGGATCAGAGTAAGGCAATCCATCAGCAATGAACGATTCATGAAGAGCCAAGGGCTTGGCAATCGGTTTGGAATCATATAAATTTGCCCATAGGAGAATGCCTGTAGCATACTTAGCCTGTGTGAGAAAAACACCAGAATCGGTGTATGCGACTTCAAGGCCCAGAAAGTAGCTCAAGTCTCCAAGGTCCTTGATAGCAAACTCTTGATGAAGATGAGAGACAAAAGTGGTAATTAGTGGTGTTATTACATGTAAGAATAAGATCATTAAAATAGACAAGTAAATACATGAGACATGAATCTTTGTTGAACACAAACAAAGATGTGTAAGAACGACTGCAAGTGAAACCATAAGAAAGAAGAAAAGTTCTCAATTGTTGAAACCAGGTGCGGGGAGCTTGCTTTAGACCATATAAGGCCCTGGATAACTTGCAAACATGATTGAGATATGAGAATCAACGAATCCTTTAACGAATCCTTGTTGCTCCATAAATATTGTTTCATTCAAATGGCCATTTAAAAAAAACATTTTTAGCATCAAGTTGGTGTAATATCCAATTATTGATGACAACAAAAGATAACACAATGCAAACTATTGAAGCTTTAACCACAAAGCTAAAAGTATGAGAGTAGTCCAAACCAGAGATTTGAGTGAAACATTGGGCCACTAATCGTGCCTTATAACACTCAATGCTTCCATCCGAGTGGTATTTGACTCGATATACCCACTATGATCAAACTATATTAGTAGAGGATGGACGAGGGGATGCCTTCATTAAGTGCCATGTGTCTCTCATTGAGTTTTGTGTATTAAGAGTTAAAGATTATAAATTACTTAATTATATGTAGATGAATGGTGGGAAGTTCCATCTAAAAACCCGAATTATATCATTTATGGGACTAGGTTATGTAACCGGCTTTTATTACTTTATTGAAACCAAGTTTTATTACTTTATATATTGAAATAACGATTTTATAAAATGATATTTTAAGATAAGATATATATATATATATATATATATATATATATTTATATTTATATATATAGGATCCGTATCATTTGAGAACTCAAGCGAGTTGTGAGAACCGCGAGAACTCCGACGTAAAATGTGAATTTTAAATATATTTTTTATACAGTGATGTAATAACGCCTAACTCCGCCGTAAAAAAAATTAAAAATAAATAAATTATTTTACGACGATTTACACTGGTGTTAAGAAACGGCCACACCTATGTAAACCATATAAGTAAAATAATATTTTATTCAATATTTTATTATAGTTTAATTTACAACCATAAAATCATTATTGAATAAAAAAAATGTGTGGTTATAAAGTGTGTTCTCATGGTTCTTATAACTCAATCAAGTTCTCAAATGATCACATCCCTATATATATATATATATATATATATATATATATATATATATATATATATATATATATATATAGGGTAGGGATCCATGGAAAACTCTCCTAAATTGGAAAACTTTGGAAACTCTGACTTCCTAAGCATTTTAGAGTCTGAAAATTTTAGGGCATGTAATATACATGATTTTAAGCATTTTGAGCAAAAAAAAATCAAAAAAGCGCCGAACACTTTTTTTTTTTTTTTTTAAAAAAAATTAAGTTTTCGGGTAACACATGTTAAGCGAAATTAACATGTGTTAACAATGTGTTACCCAAAAACTTATTTATTTTTTTTTTAAAAAAAGTACTCGGCGCTTTTTTGATTTTTTTGGCTCAATATGCTTAAAATCATGTATATTACATACCCTAAAATTTTCATATAAAAAAAAGCTCGGGAAGTTAGAGTTTCCAGAGTTTTCCAGTTTAGGAGGGTTTTCCATTTATCCTTATACTATATATATATATATATATATATATATAATTTGGGAATTACATATTGAAACAACAGTTCTATAAAATGGTATTTTAAGATAAGATATATATAATTTGGGAATTACATTTCAGTAGTGTCGAGTTCCAGTTTTAGGATGGACTTATATAATTCCATGTTTGTGTTTGTTCGGTAATTTGTCTATTGTAATCATGCCTAGCTCCGTGTTGGTCTCGTTTATTTCCCGAATAAACATCTTTAATTATTCGTTGATGTTAAGAAAAAATATGAAGAGTGAAACAAAAAAAAGCGGAAGAAGGAATCACTAGCTCACAATCAACTAGAATCTAGGGCTTTGGCTTACTATTGTTCCAATGAAGTTAACCCTCACACACACATAGGGTAGGGTGGGCGACAGCTCAAGGCCCAAACTCCCGGAAGGCCCTAAATTTTAAAAATTTAAAATATATATTATGTATAAAGTGTATTTAAATTATTTTGGTGGGGAAAATGAGAACAAAGCCAAGACAGATGAATTGGTTAGTGAATTATATTTCAAGATAGAGAACTTGAGTTCAAATCCCACTTTATGCATTTAATTTTTGTATAACAATGCATTTAACGAATAAGGCCAACTTTTCTTTATTTTTTAATATAATATATATTCAAGGTATTGATGTTTGATAATTAAAAGTTGAAATTTGAATTACTCATATTTAAAAATTGAAAGTTAAAACTTGAATTTTATAAGGGCCCCGGTTCTTTTAGTCGCCTTAGGCCCACAACATTTCGGAGATTCTCGGAGACGGTCCTAACAAAAGGGTTAAAAGAAAATAAGATTGTAAGTGGAGTCATTTCAGAGGGTGTTTGGGATTGCTTATTTAACTCCAAAAATGCTTATTGACTTATGACTTTTTAAAAGGATATTTTAAAAAAAAGTGTTTGGATTAACTTTTGTGGTGAGAAAAGTCAATAAGTCAATAAGTTGTTTTTTTTAAAAGTGTTTGGTTTAGCTTATTAGTGTAAAATGACCAAAAACCAAAAGCTAAGATTTCTGACTTCTTAAAAACAGTTTTTTCACCCGTATTGAAAAGCCAAAACCCTTTTGGGTTTTGGTATTTACAATTTTCCTATTTCCTATTTCCTAATAAGAAAACGGAGAAATGCATCAAGTTAAAAAGAGTGTAAGTTCTAGAGAGAATGTGTCTTAGTTTACTTATAGGTTGTGTTTGTTTTCAAGAATATTAAGCTAACACTACTATTGGTTCAAGTATGCCTCTTTTGCTTTCGAGATTGTTTCTTATCGTAACTACAAATTCGCTAGCCATAATATGTGAAATGTATCAAGGTAGGACGAAACTAAACCGAGAAATGTATAAGTTAGAATGAAACTAAACCGAGAAAAATGTATCAAATTAGGGCGAAACTAAACCGGTGAGGAATGTATCAATTTACCCGGTTGTATTATTAGCTATTTCAACTTTGGTATTCGGTCTTCAAACATTTAGTTGGGTCTACATTGTTTCTTTTACTTGCCAACACAGATTCTTGTTATTTTTAGATAATAGTAAATAATTTTCAAAATAATTATAAATTTGCTATTAGGCTGAAGGGTGTGGGTCGGAAAAGCCATCGGTGGGGTGACGTGGATCGTTTTGCCGAGGGTGTACACCGCCCCCCGATCATTGCTCGGTGCAACCGGTGCATTTCCACCGTTCTCCCCGATCCCTCCTCTCTGTCTCTCTCTTCATTCCTCTCTCTCCTTTCTCTCTCTCTTCTCCATTCTGCTAAGGTGGCATTGGTGGTTGGGGGGTGGTCGATACCACACCCCTCAGCCTTATGAGTAAATGGATATGTTAATTACAACAAGGTGTTTCATAAGAGTCCTTCACATGTGGTCTAGTGGTTGGCGACCAAAGATTCCTTTGGGATATCTACGGTTCGATCCCCACAGGCAACATATGGGGGACATTTGCTAAGTGATGGTCGAAACTAGCCTGCTTGCAGGTGCCAGGTTTGATTCTGATAGCCCCCCGGTTTTCTACTACCGTGCATTTACTCCAGAGAGGCTTGCCTCTTGTGGAGGGTGCAACATCTGTCAAGTGGCAGGTGGCGGGAAATTTTCCGGGTGGAAACTTTAGTGCCCCTTATGCGCAGCCTCGACTCGCTTGTGGGCCGGCCACTCTCGTGTCAGCGTGGGCCCGGTTAAGACAACATAGTCTGACCATTGGAGAGTGGCTAGGAGACTCCCCTTCTGAAGGGTTGTGATGGTCTCTACCACAACATAGAAAATTCACCTAAAAAAAAAAAAAGGTGTTTCATAAGAACCAATCTATTTTAAGGTTATTTGATTAATGTATGATGATGAACAGCAAAAAGTTCTAGCTAAAAACCCAAACTAAATCACTTATGCGACTCAGTTATGCAACCATGTTTTATTATGTTTATGAAACTCAGGCTTTATAAAATGATATATTGAAATAAGATATGATTTAGGAATTAGGTTTTAATGGTGTCGAGTTCCAGTTTTAAGAAGGGCTTGAGTTTCATTGGTATAATTCCATGGTTGTGTGTTTCGATCATTTGTCAATTGCAATCTTGTCTCCCTCCTGGCCTCGTATATTTCCTGAATAAACATCTTTATTCGTTGCCCTTAGAAAACAAATCCGAAGGGTTGAAATAAGAAAAGCGAAAAAAAAGAATTAACGGCTCACAAAATTGTGACATGTTAGAGAACCAACTTATTTGTTACAACTTTAGCCAAGTTATATCAATATTTGTGTATTAGTGCTAATACAGAAATTTGTAATTATGCTTACAATGTTGACCCAGGCTTTATAAAATGATATTTTGAAATAAGATATGATTTAGGAATTAGGTTTCAATGGTGTCGAGTTCCAGTTTTAGGAAGGGCTTGAGTTTCATTGGTATAATTCCATAGTTGTGTGTTTCGATCATTTGTCAATTGCAATCTTGTCTAGCTCCCTGCTGGCCTCGTATATTTCCTGAATAAACATCTTTATTCGTTGCTGTTAGAAAACAAATCCGAAGGGTTGAAATAAGAAAAGCGAAAAAAAGAATTAACGGCTCACAAAATTGTGACATGTTAGAGAACCAACTTATTTGTTACAACTTTAGCCAAGTTATATCAATATTTGTGTATTAGTGCTAATACAGAAATTTGTAATTATGCTTACAATGTTGACCCCCCCCCCTTTTTTTAGAGAATATCGAGTCTAATAAATATGAATAACTAATTGAGGAGTAGATTTAGCAGCGATACTTGTGTGAGAACTAGATAGTTGATTGTTTAATCATGATAAAATTGATCAAGGATACTTTATAACCGTTTGTAATCTTTGTAAAAACAGATATTGAATAATCAAAATTACAAAATTAAAAATAATAAGTCTAATAAAATATATTACAAAACTAGTGTCCAAATATGGTATGTTACTATGTTGCTTAATTTACTTATTCAACATTTTAATCATCATTTCAAATATAGAAAATAATAATAATAATTTTACAACGTTGTAAAATATTTAAATTGGTAAGAACATGATTCTTTTTCGTATATTCGCCATTAAATTGCTAATTTGGTAACAAAATAGTTTCCTTATCAACTTATTTAAATATATTAGTAAGGTGCTCGCGTGATGCGGCGGGGAATATAGACATTTCTAAGAGTGTGTATGGTTTAATTCAGTTCGATTATTAGCCTCAACCGAAATTAAAACCAAAATCATCAGTTAATCGATCTTATTGAACAATCAATTATTTGGTTCGATTTATATGGTTAGATTATTGGTTTTAGTTTAGTTAATTTTGGCTAATAACAAAAACCAAACTTTGGCTAAATTTTTGCTTAGAAGTACATGAAATAGAGGTGTAAATACATGAAACAGGACCATTTATATATTTATATCTTTTATACATCGATTTCGTGTATTTATACCACCATTTCATATACTTCTAGCAAAAAATTTAACCAAAGTTTGGTTTTGGTTATTAACCCAAATTAACTAAACCGAACTAAAAACGACAATCTAACCAAATAGACAGAACCAATTAATCGGTTGGTTAATAAGATCGATAAACCGATAATGTTGATTTTTGTTTCGGTTGAGCTAATAACTGAACTGGACTGAACCCAACCATGCACCACTAAAAGTGTTTCCTACTACATTGCGCAGGCACGCTGTTATGAATGGTTATGTTTCAATTTGACTGATTTCGGTTAACTAAGGGTACAAAAAGAAAATGATAACCAATTTTAAGTTAAATTAGATGTTGGTTAATTCAATTTTCAATTGATTTGGGTTCTGTTTTGTTTGCTTTTTTGTTTGGTTTCGGTGAACGGTTTAGTTATTGCTCACTCCTTAATATTGTTAATCACGTAGCACATATTTAAATTAAAAAAATAACAATACTATGCTCAAATTAAAGATAATAAAATGCTCATTATTATGATGTAACTTTTTTTTTTTTTTGTAAAAGTATCAACGGATAAACAAATATGACTATTTAAAAATTATGGGGGAGAGTTTGATAAAAAAATATGAATAACTAATTGAGGAGTAGATGTAGCAACGATCAATGTTTTAAAAATCGGTTTTTTTAATTATATCGGATTTGACTAAAAAATGGTTGAACCGCGTTGTATCAGACGGTTCAACCGGGTTGAATAGTAAGCTATATAATTTCATAAATTATAGCACTAACACAAAAAAATAACCTAAAAGTACATAATTACATACTAAAATACTATAAAAAAGTTAATCAATAATTAAAAAATAATCTAAAAGATAATCTAATGTTTTTAATTTTTTAAAAGTTATTCCTTAATAAAAAAATAATCTAAAAATAACCTATATCGGATTTTACCGACGGTACCGGTATACCGGTTCAACCTGGTATATCGGATTTTACCGACGGTATAAAATCGATACCGTTTCCCATATTTATCGGCGTGTTTCGTACCGGATTTCCATCCGAAAACGGTAATACCGTTATAACCGACCAGTATTTACGGTTTTTAAAACATTGGCAACGATACTTGTGTGAGAAATAGGTAGTTGATTATTCAATCATATGATAAAATTGATCAAGGATACTTCATAACCGTTGTAATCTTTGTAAAAACAGATATTGCATAATCAAAATTAAAAATAATAATAAGTCTAATACAAAACTAGTGTCCAAATATGGTATGTTACTATGTTGCTTAATTTACTTATTCTCAAAATTTTAATCACCATTCAAATATACAAAATAATAATAATAATAATAATAATAATAATAATGATAATAATAATAATAATAATAATAATAATAATAATGATAATAATAATAATAATAATAATAATAATAATAATACTTTTACAACGTTGTAAAATATTTAAATTTGTAAGAACATGATTCTTTTTCGTATCTTCGTCATTAAATTTTTAATTTGGTAACAAAATACTTTCCTTATCAACTTATTTAAATATATCTATCTATGCAGTTCATCTACACAATTTATATTTCACGTTCATCTTCATGTTCATGCTCTTTATCTTTATAATTACGCAACAATGACTACGTGTTTTGTAGACAATAATCATCATTCTCTTGAAGATGTTCTAGTTTCAGGTACATATCAACTTTTGTTTGATTATCTACTGTTGTTATTTATTATTATTTTAAGGAAGCGTTTTTGGCGTACGTGAGCCGTATCAAACTTGGGTCTTGTGTGTTCTCAAGTGCGCATGTTGCCACTTCGTTTAAACTCTAAACTTGTTCGCGGGGTTGGTCAACAAAAAGTCAAAACTTGTTTTGGTTTCAAACCAGTGAGGGGATTTTTTCGGTTTTGAATTCGGATTTATGATATTGCAGGTAATCGCGAGCAATGTTTGTTGCGTAAAAGCTTGGGTTGGGATACTGCATTCTTCACTATGGAAAGTTAGTTTTGTTTTTGACATATGTTCGGTTGTTGTTCGCGATTTGATTGTATTTTTTGTTTGATGGTAAATGTTTATGTGCATTAGGTCTGTTGAATCCTGAAGAGTTGGTTAAGGTTAATAAAGGGTTCAAGATATTAAATCCTGCAACTCCAAAAGATGCTAAAATATCAACCAAAATCGTTGGCTGTAAGTATTGTAAGAGCGTCAATTACGTTTACCGTTACTAGGGGTGTCAGTTGTGTCGGGTTGGGTTGGTAAGTTGAAATTCTTTAACCCTAACCCGACCTGTATATTTATTTGTGTTGAAATCGTGTCGTGGTAGTTTAACTTTTAGAAGTTGACAGTTAAAAGAAAATATTAAAATCATGATATTTAACTTTAAATATTAACATTTTTAATCTCTAAAATCTAAGTATATACTTTTAAAAAAAAAAAAAATAAAGACGCTTAAATGGGTTGACGTGTTAACTCGCTTATTAAAAAGTCATGTTCTGATTAACCCATTTACAAAGCATGCCGGGTTTGGATTAACCTATTTAATAAAACAGGTTGCGTTGGTTGCAGGGGCGCAACTTAATTGGGGCGGGAGGGGGCGGCCGACCCCCCCCCTCGAATTTTCGCGCAGAAGTTTCGATTATATAGTATTCATATAGAAAATTTTGGAAATATAGGGTTTCGACCCCCCGAAACTAGTGACTTCCGACCCCTAGAACCTTTGGGTCAAGCTTCGCCACTGGTTGGTTGACCCAAAACTTGTTTTGTTTTTTCGTTTCGTGTTTGGATCATGTTAGGAATTACCACCCCTAACAACGGCGCACACATGGTATGAAACTATGGCATAATTTTTTGTTTTTATCACCTCAACCGAGCTTGTTTCTTTTCAGCGTTGACGAAGATGAACGTCTGCTCTCAAAATAAGGTCTGCCATTCTTCACATTGACCGCGCGCTTGATGAATTTGAATTTAGTCTGATAATATGATATTTATTTGACTAGATGTGTATGTAATGTAATAAAACAGGATAATGTAACAAGTCTTCCAAAGCTAAACTCATCTAGACTGCAGACTAACAGCAATGCAGCTGTTGGAAGATCAGATAACGGCGTTAAAATCGTTAATAAAACCAAAAAGGGTATGGTTCAAAATGATAAATGAGTTTGGTATGTATCTTTAGTTTTTTTTAACTTTGACACGCCGAATTTGTTTTATGTTATGCAGCGCAAGATGCCAAGATGTCATCAGCCTGTTTTACATCGCCTGCAGTTGAGAAAACCGTTAATCATCCATACGAATCACCTTATAGTGCTAGAAGATCAACCATAAGTGTTGGCTGTAACTGTAAGATCATCTATTACAATCACATTAATCGTTATAAACTATAGCATCATCGTTTGCTTTATCAGTTATCACCTAACCTGCGCTTGCTTCTTTCAGCGTTCAAGAAGACGAACATCTGCTCTCAAAATAAGGTTTGCCGTTCTTCACTTTGACCGTCCGTTTGACCACTTTAGGAGTTCAACATAGCCTGCTTTTTAGTGTATACACTTGGTATGATGTATGTTTGACAAGATGTGTGTCTAATGCCGAAAACAGGACAAGGTGACAAGGCGTCCGAAGAACAATGCAACACAAGATTCCAAGAGGTCTGCATCGGACGGTTTTCCTAAATTAACATGTTTTACATCACTTACAGTTAAAAAGACCGTTCTTCATTCGTATGAATCATCTTCTAGTAAGAACTTATCTAAGTCTATCAAAGGGAAAGTTAATCCCAAAAAAATGCAACCGGTCAACTCTCCTACGTCGGTCTTCCATTTTCCTTCGTCGCCTTCTAGCACATCTTCTAGCTTTGCTGATGGAGAATCTTTATCTTTAAGTCAAAATGCCACAATGGGTTGTGGTAGACCAAAAAGAAGGATGAAATATTCAGGTCCTCGTACGCCATCGATAAAGATGGGATCATTTGATGAGGTTGTTGATTTGATGTCCCAAGATCAGTCTAATCGTTCTCCTTGTGTCTGCACCGGGAAGCGCTTAACAGCCGGAAAGAGTCTTCGTAGGAAACCTGATGGAAGAAAGGTTGGTTCAAATTGTAGCAAGTCAAAGCCGGATGGGCAAATACCGAAAGGGATTTTAAAGAACGGAATGGTGAGTTCAGATCAAAAAAGGCAGAAAGATGATAATGTGCATAGTTTTAAAGATGAAGTCAATGATTTAAGTAGACAGTTGGAGGTTATTGATCTTGAGAGGAATGCAGCTGAAGTCAAAAGTCAACAGATTCATAGTAGTTTTAAAGATGATAATTTACAACTCATTGATTGTTCTAAGGAAGATGATTACTTAATCCCGCTTCCTTATCGCGATTATCTTGAAGATCTTCGACTTTCAGGTGCAGACTCTTTTTTTTTTTTTTTTTTTTTTTTTATATCATCATTTTTTATACGCGTTATGTCTGCATATATTTTTTATTCGATGGGTTCAGTTATATACTTTCAATCAATTTAACATATATAATGTACATAGTGATGACCAAAAATATAGTTGGAAAGAAAAGTGGCGGTTATATAACCGCCTTATGTATCATAGTTAAAACAATAGGTATAGGTATTACTGCGTTTCTCGCATTTTTTTTATTTGAAAGTAGTTGATTCACTATACTTTCTCCATAGGTCTGTTACTTTTGATCTGAAGTAAGTGTGGTCATTTATGTTTATGATGAAACTATATTTCAGCAACATTTGATAATGTACACAAGGATGTTCAATCCGAGCCAAGACGCCAAAGTTTCTTGCGTAAAAGCTTAGCTTGGGATAGCGCCTTCTTCACTAGTGCAGGTTAATCACTAATGTTTGCTGGATTCTGACATAGTTTTATTATATTGCTATCCCGGTTTGAATTTAACCTCAACGATTTTTTTTTTTTTTTTTTTTTTTTTTTTTTTTTTTTTTTTTTAACATTTTCAGGTTTGCTGAATCCTGAAGAGTTGTTAATGTTAAATGAAGGTGTCAAGATATCAAATCCTACAAATGCACTCTGCAAGAAAATGAAAAACGCAGCAGCAGCAGCCGTTAAAGGATCAGACGATGCTAAAACGCAAAATGAAACCAGCACGGGTATGATTGAAAACGATAAACTTATTAGTTTATCTTCTAACAAGTCTGTTAAAAAGGAAGTCAAGTCCAAAAACATGAAACGGGTCAACTCTCCTTCCTCGGTCCTCAATTTTCCTATGTCGCCTTCTAGCGCATCTCCTGCTAGTTCTAATGATGGAAAAGCGTTAGCTTCAACGTCTATTACACGCCAAAATGCCAAAGCAGTATTGGATTTTCAGAGTCATGATTCGGCGGAAAGAAAGTTTATTCGTCAAAGTGCAGTAAAAGCTTCAGGTCTTCGTATGCCATCGCCGAGGATTGGATTCTTTGATATGGTTAGTTCTTTGATTCTAGTTTCTTTTCATTAGAGCAGGCCATATTGACTTGAAACGGGTAGAGCTGCTAAACGGGTCGTGTTCACAAGTTGGCAAAAACACTTATTTAAATGAAGAAAAAATATTTAGTTTGTTTTTTCTTACTGATACTTTAGAGTTTAGAACTCTAAATTTATATTTTGTTTATATTTTTTTTAAAGCAATCATGTTTAACAAAGCCAACTTATTTAAAAATAAATAAATAAATAAATGGGTTACATGGGTTAGTCAGTGAACCGCCAGGTTGACAAGAACACGACCGTTTAGCTAAACGTATTCGTGGGTTCAATCTGAAACTCCCTCAATCTCCTTAGAATAAACTTAAACATACGTGTCAGAAACTCACACCCCTAGGAACGGAAAAAAGTTGGACTAAATAATTTTTGTTTGTACTTTTAATGCATAAAAGCCCACCAAACCCGTGCCAAAAGTTACCCATTCTAACTCGACTCGTTATGTCTTTGTTTTCATCTGATAATAACTTTTCTTGTAAACTTTTTACTCATAGGAGCCCGGAAGTAATCAAGACCGTTTTTGTAGCCAATTCCAGTCATCTAATCTTTCTCTTGTTGAGAATCGCAAAAAAGTTGTTACTGGGCCAAAAAGAGATAGGCGGAAGCACATTGGACAGGGTCCATATCAAGAGTACCATCTACACTACTCAAGGACTGCATTGGCAGGAAAGATGTTATCATTTGATGCTGAGTTGTATGATTGAATAGAAAACATCTCTTTATTAGATTTTGAATTATTTTATTGAAAAGTTGCTAAATTCGTTAAAAGCTATAACAGGTTCTATGTTTGGCCAATTTATCCGAATGGCGACTCGTGGTTCAAGCCTTTGCAAACAGTGTGTATCCCAATTTATCCGAATAGGGGTAGGCGCGAACACAAGAATACTCATCAATATATATATATGTGACAACTGAACATTTCATCGTAAGAGTTGTTTTTAAATTTAAAATCACACTCATTATTTTGCGTACTTAATAGCATATATATTGTATAGCGTTAATTTAGGAATAGAATTAGCCTATCATTATTCACTTTCCATATATTCGATAAGCCCGTTATTATAATATGAAGGAACTAATATTGTAAGAAAATATAATTGTACAATACTAAAAACCCCAAAGGTTAAACTAACTGATCCTGATCAAACATACTACTTGGGTTGATGCTACTAAGCCTTGTCGAATGTGGCAATGTTGGTTTTTATAGTATATTAGTATGTCATCGTGGTGTGACAAAGTAGCAGGCAGACGGGCAATAAGCTGTGCCACTATCTATTTCTGGATTGCGAACCCTAATATATTAAATACAAACCCTAGCCCCCTAGAGTCGAGATGTTGCTATGGATAGCCCATTGGACCCTGGTCAGGAAACGGATAGCTTCCGACGCCAGGGAGCCAAAGGTATCAAAAGCCAGGAGGACGAAGACATGTTGATTCTCTTGATAACTTTTAACATGTTTTTCCACTTTTTTCGTTTCCACCCTTCTCATTGTTTGCCCAGCTATAATTTTTCGTTTCCACTTTTTTAAAAAATATCTTTTAACATGTTTTTTGTTTCGTTTCCACTTTTTTCGTTTGTAGTGGGTCACTTTCCCCGGAGGAAAAAAGGCTGGACCATTTGCGAATGATTTTCTTTGAAGATATTTACCACCATAATTTGTTTTTAAACTTACAGACTACAGTCCACAAATATTTAAAGTAGTAAAGATACCATCCTACAAACGTGATTAATTTTTTTTTAATAGATTAATCAATTTTTTACCTTTAATAAATTAAGGGAGAAAAGATATTTTTATTTGAAGTGTAACCTTCATCTTTTTTTAGGAAACCAGTTGATCACACCTGCTAGTCGTAGGCCTGCCACCCTACATCTGACCAAACTGTGTTGTTTTAACTGAGTCCACGCTGGCTTCAGTGTAGGGCTTGGTGTTCCACGATGAAGAAACACTGGATTAACAACTATATAGGCGAGCACAATGAAGAGATCATTTTATTAACGATTGCTAGGACGATTACAAGGACTCGAATATAAGCGCATACAATGTTTCTATAAGAGAATGATCAACCACATTTTATTCATAATTCATATAAGATATATATACAATGAAGAAAAGACATAATTTAGCCTATAATTAATAGTAATAAAACACTTTGACTATGACCATGACTATGCCTTGGACTTTGACTTGAAATACATATTCAAAGTATACAATTAATAACATTGAGAATTTGGTGCATCTCTAATATGCCCCCGCAAGATGGACGGCTTTGGAATAAGTCCAATCTTGTATAGAAGTAGATGATGTCGTTGTTTGAGCAAGAGAAGAAGTTGATTAAGTCGAAGATGTAAAGAAAGATGAAGTTGTTAAGCAGATGAATGAAGAGAAAAATACATTTTGTGTTGTTTTTTTTTTAATATTGCAGGTGAAGAAACATGAATAAAAGAGAATTTGGTGCATCTCTTATATGGATGAAATAGAGATGGTTAAAAGCCATAAAAGAGAAATAGAGAAGAATGATCAGAGGGTAAACGGAATAGGTGATAGAAAATTAGAGATACAGTTTGTCCGGAACATAAAGGTTGTGGCACAAAAAAGATTTTAGGTTTTGCAAAACATGCAGAAGGAGAATAAGTTACGCTTGAACTTTGAAGGAGTAACAAAGTGTAATAGTGTGAGGTAGATAGAGCCTATTGAGGGGATGGCATCACTTGCTACCTCCTTGTGTACGTTGATGACATTGTCCTCACCAGCAATCACAATCCATTTATGGATTCCTTTGTTCAAGCCCTAAGCAACCAATTCTCTATCAAAGACTTAGGCCCTCTCCATCATTTTCTAGGAATCGAAGTCATTCCTACGCCTCATGGTCTATTTCTTTCCCAACATCGCCACATTCAAGATATTCTTACCACCTTAAAATGGATGGTGCAAAAGAGGTTCTCACTCCTTTAAGCACTTCCGACTCTCTTTCTTCCTTTGACTCCACTCCCCCAGTCGATCCCACTCCCTACCGCCAACTTGTAGGCACTTTGCAGTATCTTGCCTTCACACGTCCCGACATCTCCTTTGCCGTCAATAAATTATCTCAATTCATGCACTCACCTAAACAATCACACTGGCAAGCTCTCAAACGGGTACTCCGCTATTTGAAAGGAACAGTCCACTATGGGTTGTTCTTGAAACGCAATACTAACCTAAACTTGCAGGCTTTTTCGGACTCAGACTGGGGTGGTATTAATGATGGGGGCACGGTCAACTACAGCATATCTCATATATCTTGGGTCCAATATCATCTCTTGGAAATCTGCTAGACAAAAAACTGTCTCTAGATCATCTACCGAAGCTGAGTACAAAGCACTCGCTAATGCTGCAGCTGAACTCTCATGGGTTAAAAATTTACTTGATGAGCTCGGGCTCCCAATTAAGAGCACCCCATTGCTTTACTGTGACAACACCGGAGCTACTTATGTATGCGCAAATCCTGTTTACCATTCCCGATTGAAACACATCGTTCTGAACTATCACTTTGTGCGGGAACAAGTAAATTCCAGGAAACTCAAAGTTCTTCATGTCAGCTCCAAGGATCAACTCGCGGATGTGCTCACCAAACCGCTTGCACGTGCACCCTTCCTATATTTTCGGTCCAAGATTGGAGTCTCCAACGGATCCTCCATCTTGCGGGGGCGTATTAACAACATAAATCAAGCAATCAATAATTGAAGATTACTCTCCTCTCATTTACCTAGTCAAGTCAAGATTATTGACTAAGTCAAGTCAAGTCAAGATCATTGACCCCATAATACTTGCCCATGACTCATGCCCATGATTCATGCCTTTGTATTTACTTTGTAGCTTTTCATTCAACTTGTATTCCCTATATATTGTAATGTAAATCATTGTACACAACACACAATTTCAATACAAAAACCACTTTCATCATAGTTTCGACTATAATCAAACTTTTCTCAACTATCACAGAATTCTCCAAGTATGCGTTTTGTGTGTAAAATAGACTATATAGGCTTGGCAGTCGTCCTGTGATTGGTCGGTTTGAGAATGACAACTGTCAGCGCGGGTCCCACATGATTGTCAACTGTTAGAGCGTGGTCGCTGTCTTCTTGTAATTGATCCATGTGTTATGCAATCGTCCTTTCTGTCCTTTTTCTGTACCTCGTACATGCCAGAGATCGTGGAGCAGGGAATATTGGCCTCTAATTAGTTGCATGTTATTTTCCTTGTCGGTTGATGGCTAACATGTACTAGGAAATGTGCGCAGACTTCTAGAAGGTTTCTTTTGTGGCTCTGCTGAGACTGAAGTGATTTGAGAACCTGTCAGTAAGTTATTTGAGAATGTCAATTTGTCCATTAGGTAAACTTTCGAACCATGTTCGCATAGTACCCGTGAGTGTCTGCGCGAACATGTGGCACCATGCTGGTAAGGTCCACCTCGCGCATTTCCCTGCCACCTCAAAACTTCATAGGTGGCACCATGCTTATTTCTGCAATTGAACATACTAATATCATCGTCTCGATTCCCTCTTTCAAACCGATGAAAAATCGTCTAGAATTGTGAGTTTCAGCTAACGGCGTTAGTGTGAGTTAACCGAGGGGGTCCATTGAGAGCAAAATGTTTGAAAGTTGAGACCGCTAGTGGTTATTTTCGTAGTTGAGACTGTTATTGGCCAATAGTCAATAGTTTGGATTATTTAAATCCATTACTCCTTTATATTTTCTTCAACTATCATCTTCTAGTTCCAAATAACATCCATCGACGTTTACTGAACTGTAATCTACCAACCGCTGCCATCGTCTAACGCTCTAGTCGAGACACCACCGCCGTGCAATCGGAGAAACGAACATCAACGCTATACTCGCCAACTTTTGCTCTGTCGTATAATGTAGGGCACGCACCAAGATGGTTGCCATAGCCGAGAACCAATAAAGTAAAGAAGAAAGCGACTTATATTAGAAAAGCAAAGGGGCGAAGCTGTTAAAGTAAAAAAAATGAGGGATGATAAACAGAAATGCCACCACCGACACTTCAAATTAGACCCACCGTAGTGGAAGCGTGATGGGGCGCTAAAATGAGAAATAGTGCCCGGAACACCAAAACGGCGGGGCGCGATTCCCTCAAAACCGACCCCAGCGCGATTTTAATAACGCTCAACACGTTTTGCTCGGGCCAATACCCACGTGACACGTGGCGGAGAGGGGAAAAACATTTATATTATCACCATGGTTGAGTGCTTGAAGCCTTGAAGGACCTGCTGTTGCTGCTACTGATCCGAAACAAAAAAAAATAAAAAAAGAGGGCTAGGGTTTAGTTGTATGTCTGGTTGTATATAAAGAGGGCCTAGGGTTTGGATAACTATAGTTGGGCCTTGTTTTATGGTTAATAGTTGGGCTTGTAATATCTATTATTTAGAAATACATAGAAATTTAATAAAAAAAGTATATCTTTTTTTAATAAAATGAATGTAATACATTTTTTATTTACAAGAAAAAAATATATATTGTATTTGTAATTTTTTTATATTTATTTGTCTTTATTTTAATTATTTTAAGTTAAAATATTAAAAAAAAATAATAAAAAAATCAACCAATCACAAACAGGGGCTTTATAAATAAAGCCCCACCACTACACCCCTTTTTTAGTTTCTCTCTCCACGCTGACTCAGCAGCCACGTGGACCAATCAGGAAGGGGGGCTTAATATATAAAGCCCCCCACTACGCATGGTCTTAGGACAGAGATACATTTTTTAGTAATAAAGTTGACTTCTATTTTTTTTTAGTAAAGTTGACTTCTTTCTTCATTCAACTTGATTTGTCAAGCAAACACCATTATTGTTATTGTTCCCCTAATTACATACAGTCTTTTGTTGCGGCATACCCTTTGTTTAAATAGTTTGAATTATCGGTTTAACATATGGATGGGTTTATCTAGTTGCTTTTAATTAATTGTTTTATTAGTCTACGAATTGGGTTAGGAGGACTAGTATGAGATGGTTATGTACATTGTAGAGGTGTAAACGAGCCGAGCAGCTTGTGAGCTACTCGATATCAGCTCGAAAAAGAAGCTCGAAACGAGCCAAGCCTTATTGAGCCCGAGCCGAGCTTGAACCTAAAACAAAGCTCGTTTATTTATCGAGCCCGATCTTGAGCCTGGCATGTGAAGCTTGTCTAGCTTGTCGAGCCTTGTTAGGCGTTCGTGTAATATTTGTTTTATTGATATTTTATTATATTTACCCCTCATTTAAATGTTGTTTAGTAAACGAGCTGACCCAAGCTTTTCACTTATCGAGCTTGGGAGCCTAAACGATCCTATTATTTATATTATTTTATTTAATATATTAACTAATAAATACTAAACGAGCCGACCTCGAGCTTTAAAAACAAAGCTCGAACCAAGCTGAGCTCGAGCTCTTATAAGTTAATCGAGCTTGAGCTCGGGCTCGGCTCGTTTGCACCCCTAGTATGTTGTAATTGGCGCGCTTTCACTCATAAATAATAAAAGAGTCGAAGGAGTTAGTTCAATATAGTGTTTGCGTGTTTGATCAAGGGCTTGGTTTTCCAAAATAATCGACTATTTCTTTGATTTTCGAAGTTCAGTGTTGTAGGGTTTCGAAGTTCAGTGTACTGTATGCGTAATGCGAAACTGAGACTAGAAAATGTGATTGTATTGGTTTAACATTTGATTTGCTTTCCAAATGTTAAAGTGACGACAATGCGAGTGAGCAAACGAAGGAGCTGGTTGGACCTCCCATCAGATTTAACGATGAACATACTCCAAAGAGTCGGTGTGGTTGAGATACTCGAGAATGCGCAGAATGTGTGCGTTGCTTGGCGTGAAATATGCCGAGACCCTATGATGTGGACGGTCGTTTATATGGACAGTATTTCAGATCATCGTCAGGAGATTTGTATGCATGTTGTAGATAGAAGCCAAGGTCAACTGCTTGATTTAACCCTCTTCGCAATCTGGAGTCCCGAGCTTCTTCAGTATGTTGCTGATAGGTATTGGTTATATGGCGCTTTGTGCATTTTATGCAATCTGCGTTCGTTTTTAACTTAAACGACAGATTTATGTGAGTCATTCGATTGTACTGATGAGGTAGCCTTAGCGATTGGGAAACACCTACCTGAATTAACGCACCTTGAAGTGACGGAAAACAGCATGACAAGCATTGGGTTGCAGGCGATTTTGGATGGTTGTTGTCACCTTGAATCGCTTGACTTGCGTGGGTGCTGGAACGTTGATCTAAAAGGGGACTTAGGGGAAAGATGATGATTAGTCAAAATCAAAGGCAAGGCATGGTGTATGTAGAAGTACTAATGCTCTGCAGTTGACTAATATTATGGTCAACTGTAGTCTAAATATTGTGGATTGGATTATAAGTTATAACTTGGCAAATCTGGATGAACACCTTAGTTTGCATTATGTTTGAAACATGTAACTTTAAATAAAACATCCATGCCAGTGGCATTGAGGTGGAGAATTGAAGCTGTGGAAATAATCAAAAGATGGACTAGGCTGATCAAAGTTAAAAGTGGTGGATGAAGTTAAAGCGAACTCGTTTTTGGGGGTTAAGCGCCGTTCCAAGTTTAATGTCTTAAATTGAGATAAGTGGCGTGACTTTAATTTGCGTGATGTAATCTTTTAATTTGTTTTGGGGTTTCAGTTTCTTGCTGGGTTCGTTTCTATATGTTATGTAGAAATTTTGCCGTAAAAAAAAAACTATCTGAAACTTGGTAAGAAAATCAGTCAAGTCATCAATCCGTTTCCAGCAATAATAGCCATGGCATCAATCCAGGAAGTAGTCTAGAGTGCTATGATAATGATAGTGTGTGTGCAATTTTTGTTCTTTGATTGTTGTGGACTTGTGGATAAAGAAAGGTCAAGATATGACTATTTGGAATGGAGTTAATTACACGGATGGTTTATGTAGTATTCACAAGTTGCATAAATGACCCTAATCAACACGGATAGTCCCAAAGATATATATAATTTCGCACTCCGGTGGTCCTTACCTCTGACGGTCGTTTAGTTTCTCAATTAATAGGTGTAAAATGTCTATATTACTCCTTAGAAAACACATTTTGGGTGGTCGGATTAGGGAGGTTAAAAAAATCACATGATGACATTTTTGTAGTTGAAATCAAGTGTAACAAAATGAGAAAAGTGAGAAGGATACAAAAAAACACACTGAATCATGAAATATAACACAATGAGTCACAAAATATAACACAATAATCAGGAAATGACACAATGACGACAGTTTTACCCTTGTAGTGTTTGAAAAAGAAAAGAGACTATGATTTAGATTATAATCATTTAAACTATTCACTATGTGTGTGTATATATACAACACATATGGGGTCATAAGAAAACTATATGCATCTATTTATGTGTGCATGATTTTTGCAAAGATAGTTGAATCATGTAAAACGGAATAACCTTAACATAACGGTGTAATAAAAATCATCCCTGACTTACAACTACACTGCCTAAATTCATTAGACATAAATGACACAGATTCGATAAATATATGTTTGGATCGACCTATAGTTGTGGTACCATACTACCAGGGACATATGGATATATATATGTGTTCAATATGTATATTTGAAATAACATTAATCACATCTCTTCATATGTAAACTCTAAAAGATGTTGGTCGATCTTATATGATATACAAACAATATGATGCACAAGATTAATGAATCAAACTGAATTCTATTGATATAAGATTTAAGATACAAATGGTTCGTAAAGTACAATGTTTGTCTGATTCTTTTGGTTTCTTGATTGAAACTTGATAACCGAAAATAATAATCTAAAGTACATATATATATATATATATGCTATACAATCTAGTAACCGCTATGCCAACCGTTGGGTTGGTTTATTTAACCGACATAACTGTTATAACTTTTAGTTCAAAGATGTCCTTTGCATATACAATTCCATACTCTATCGTACCCTTTATGTATCTTAAGATATGTTTTCCAGCTTCCCAATGTGACTTTCGTGGTTGATCCATAAACCTGCTAACTTTACTTACTGCAAACATAATTTCTGGTCTTGTGTTTGTTAAGTACATAAGACTTCCTACTAGGCTTCGATATAAGCTTGGATCAACAAATTCATCTTTACTATCCTTTTGTAATTTTAATCCGTATTCCATTGGCGTTGAAGCTTTGATGCAATCTTTCATGTTAAACCTTTCTAATATATTTCTTGCATACTTTGTTTGAGAGATCCTTATTTTATCTTCATCATACGTTACCTCCATTCCCAAAAAATAATGCAATGTTCCCATATCCGTCATTTCGAACTCCTCTTTCATTGATTCCTTAAACTTAGTAATTTCTTCCAAATTGTCGCTTGCTATGATCAAGTCATCCACATATAGGCATATTATCAGTTTAGTTGTTTCGGTCTTCTTTAGGAACAAAGTATGCTCAAATGTACATCTCTTGAAACCGTGTAGTTCAAAATATTGATTAATTCTGCTGTACCAAGCTCTTGGTGCTTGTTTTAATCCATATAGTGCTTTCTTTAGAAGACATACTTTATTCTCGTTGCCTTTTTGAATGAAACCTAATGGTTGTTCAATAAAAACCTGTTCCTTCAATTCTCCGTTTAGAAATGCAGTCTTTACGTCCATTTGATGTAGATGCCATTTGTTTTGTGCAGCTAAAGCAAGTACGAGTCTGACTGTCTCAAAATGTATTACTGGTGCAAATACTTCTTGATAATCTATACCATTTTTTTGTTTATACCCTTTTACCACCAGTCGTGCTTTATGCTTGTCTACATTTCCGTGTTCATCATATTTGGTTTTGTATATCCACTTTACTCCTATTGGTTTCTGATTCTTTGGTAGATCAACCAACTCCCAGGTGTCATTTTTCCGAATTGATTCTATTTCTCTTTTCATTGCTTCTTTCCATTTTTCTTCCTTGTTAGCTTCCTCAAAATCAATTGGATCTGCGTCTGTGTAAAATACATAATTTGCAGCTTCTCTGTGTTTTCTATATAATTCTCTTACTTCCGGGCTGCTGAGAGGTTGTGTTTTATTATGGATTTCTGTTAAGGTTCTGATTTTCAAGGGTGGGCTTTGACTGGATGTAGTTGCATCTAAGTTTTCATCAGAAATTTGTATATTTTGTTCATTTTGTTTATTTATTTCGGCTTCACTTTGGACAGGCATTTCTATTTCATTTTCTCTTTCTGGATTTTCAATTGGTTCTTCACTTCTTTCTTGGTTTTCTTCTTCATTTATTTGAGTGATATCTTCTTTTTCGTTTTCTTCCCACTTTCTCTTTTCATCAAATATGACGTCTCTGCTGATTATGATTTTCTTTGTAATTGGGTTGTACAGTTTATATGCTTTACTGTTCTCGCTATAACCAACAAAGATTGTCTTTTCCGTTTTATCATCAAGCTTTCCTCTCTTTTGTTCTGGAACATGTGCATAAGCAACACATCTGAAAACCTTTAGGTTTGATACATCTGGCTTAATTCCTGTCCAAGCTTCCTCGGGAGTCTTGTCATTTACGCTTTTAGTTGTTGTTCTATTTAACAGATAGGTTGTGCAACTTACAGTTTCTCCCCAGTATATGTTTGGAAGTTTCTTTGATTTCAACATACTCCTGCTTAGTTCCATTAATGTTCTATTTTTGCGTTCAACCACTCCATTTTGTTAAGGAGTGTAGCTAGTGGTCAGTTGGTGATGTATTCCATGTTCTTGCAAGAATCCTTGAAAAGCATTACCACAGTATTCTCCTCCTCTATCTGTTCTTAAGCATTTAATCCTTTTATCTGATTGATTTTCTGCTGAAGCTTTAAATATTTTGAAGAAATGCAATGCTTGTCCCTTTTCCTTGAGAAAGTACACCCATGTTTTTCTTGTATGATCATCAATAAATGTTATAAAGTATCTACAACCTCCTATTGTGTGTGTTCTCATAGGTCCACAAATGTCTGAGTGGACGAATTGTAATGGTTGTACAGCTCTCCATTTTGCTTGTTTAATAAAAGGTTTTCTTGCATGTTTTCCTAAGGTGCATCCCTCGCATATATATTCTTCTTTCTGTATCTTTGGTAGTCCTCGCACAGTGTTCTTATGTTCCATTTCAATTAATGTCTCATAGTTAATATGGCCAAACCTTTGATGCCATAACTCTGAGACACTCTTTAAGGAGGTATATAATGCCTTTGGTAAATTTTGACTTGGATATAAAGGAAACATCTTGTTTTCAGTCATAGTGATTTTTGTAATCGATTTTCCTTCATGATTTTTGATGTAACACATTTTATCTTCAAATGTCACATTGTATCCTCTTTGAAGTAATTGTCCGACGCTCAGGAGATTATGTTTCAGTCCTTCAACATAAAATACATTTGATATCTTATTTACTGTGTTGTTTAACTTTATATTTACTTCACCACTTCCTAGTACTTGTAATTTCTTGTCGTCTCCAGTTCTTACTTCCCGTCTATCTTGTTCATTTAAACTTACAAATATTTTCTTGTTTCCTGTCATGTGATTACTGCAGCCACTATCTAAATACCAACAATCCGAAACTCTATTTTCTTCCATGTTGAAAATCATAAACATTTTATCTTGTTCTACTTTATCCTTTTCTTCATCTTGACTGACCATTAAGGATTCATCCTTTTCTTCTTGCTCTTTGATTGGACAATTTCTAGCTATATGTCCTAATCCTTGACAATTGTAGCATACTATAGGTCCGTATCTTCCTGACCGACCTCTTCCTCTTCCTCTGCCTCTGTAGCTGTTATTAGACCTATTTCCTTTGTATTTTCCCTGATTGTTACTTTGCATTTGAAATGCTTGATCAACAACGTTTGTGTCATATTGTTTTAATCTTAGTTCGTGTGATTGTAAAATTCCCATAAGTTCCTCAATAGACACGGATTCAAGATCCTTTGATTCTTCTACAGCTACTACTACAAATTCGTATTTTCTTGTCATGCTACGTAGTATCTTTTCTACAACTCGTTGATCACTTAGTTCCTCCTCATTGATTCTTAATTGGCTTACTACGGCAGTCACTCTATCAAAATAGCCTTCTATGTTCGGTTTCTAACATTCTTAATGCATCAAATTCGCATCTCAGTGTTTGTAATTTTACTGTTTTAACATGTTTTTCTCCATGATACGATTTATGTAGTATTTCCCATGCTTCTTTAGATGATTTTGCATTGACGATTCTTTCAAATATGGCTTCGGTTGTTGCTTGGAATAGATAATGTAATGCTTTCTTGTCACGTTTGTTTTGTTCCTTATGTTCCTTTCTAATTGCATCCGTGGGTTCCGGAGGCAGTTCTCTGATTCCATCTTCAACAACGTTCCATAAATCTTGTGATTCCAATAGAACTCTCATTTGTATATGCCAATGATAATAGTTTTGTCCTAACAATTTTGGCACTTGCATTTGAATCCCAGATTGTGTTGCCATAATTTGGTTTAAAGTTTTGTCAATCTTTTATTTGCAACTATGATTCTTCGAGTGTTAATTTTTTTTCCCGACGGTTCAAGTGTATAGTATGAGACGTTCTGTGATTTGATCTTCTATATAAAAAAACCTGATCCTAGTAATAATATGTAAAATATTTCGATAAGAGATAGAGGATCTTAGTTCTTTCCTGTTTGATGTAAATGCTTTCGTGTAACCGTCGATGAGAAATAAGAATAATCAGTAATCCTCTGTTTTGTTGTTCCAAAGATTGATGCAGTAATCCTTTGTATCCTTTTCAGAGTTTGCCGTTTGATGTCTTTGTGATCTTCTTCAATATATATCTTTGTCTCCGTCTTCCTTCCTTCGATAATTTTCCCTTTTAATTTGTATCTTCAACGATTTTTTTTCGTACTCTGTTTTCTTTTCAACAATTTTTCCAGAAATGATTCGAATTTTTTGTTCGCTGATTCAGAATGGCTCTGATACCAGATATGTTGGTCGATCTTATATGATATACAAACAATATAATGCACAAGATTAATGAATCAAATTGAATTCTATTGATATAAGATTTAAGATACAAATGGTTCGTAAAGTACAATGTTTGTCTGATTCTTTTGGTTTCTTGATTGAAACTTGATAACCGAAAATAATAATCTAAAGTACATATATATATGCTATACAATCTAGTAACCGCTATGCCAACCGTTGGGTTGGTTTATTTAACCGACATAACTGTTATAACTATAATAATATTTAATATATATATATATATATATATCTAGCTTATATTATATACGTCTAATAAAAGAAACTATCACTAACGCTATTGCTGATAATGCTACCAACAAATTTCGCTACCGTTGATCCTATATTAGAACTCTCTTGGCGTGGCTGCTGCTGGTGGTACTGGGGCGGCTCTTGGTGGTGTGGCGTCATGTAGTAGAACTGGCGGTGGTGATTTTGCCCCAGCACGGGGTTCTTGGTACATAAAGGGTGGACGTTAAAGTCACAAGGCATGCACGTGTAGCTAAGCCCATTAACCTTCTCACCACAAACGTTGCATCCAATGGCCTTTCCTGGGCGGTTGACAAGGGTGAGATGGTGTTGAGGATGGTGATGAGAGGAGATGGTGGAGGGGGCGATGGCGCAAATATCATGGAGGTCAAAGTCACAAGCTGAGCATCGGTATGAGATACCAGATCCAGGGTATTGCAGCCGTTGCAGTTGAATCTAAACGGAACAGAGAGTTCATAAAGAAGGTGCGGATGGGTGAAGTGTTGAATCTGCAAGGAAGCCATCAAGGTTAATGTTCAAGTATATATTGATATGTTTTAAATTTATAAAGATTATAAATTTGTGCAATTTTATAATTTAATGAAAAGATATATAAGACTGAAACTATGGTAGATTATGTAATGGATTATTATAACCTTAGCACTCGCATGGTGCGGCTGCTGGTGGTGGTGGTGGTGGTGGTTGTGGTAAGGTTTTGGCGAAGATGACACCATCGGGCTCTTAATACAAAGAGGGTGGACGTCAAAGTCACAAGGCGGGCAAGTGTAACTAAACCCATTAACCTTCTCACCACAAACGTAGCAGACAATGGCTTTTCCTGAGCGGTTGGCGAGGGTGAGACGATGTTGAGGGTGGTGATGGGAGAAATTAGTGTTGGGGGCGTTGGCGCATTCTTCATGGAGGTCAAAGTCACAGGCTGAGCATCGGTATGATATACCAGAACCAAAGGTATTGCAGCCGTTGCAGTTGAATGCAACTGGAATGGAGACTTTATGAAGAAGGTGTGGATGGATGAAGTGTTGGGTATGAGAGGAAGCCATCATCAAGGTTAATGTTAAACGTTAAGGTGTTATCTATTGAGATGTGTTAGTTAGGGGTGTACAAAAAGCTCGCGACTCGAGACTCGCTCGAAACTCGCTCGAAAAAAGCTCGGCTCGAAGAGACTCGTTTTGTTTTCGAGCCGAGCCGAGCTGGCTCGTTTTGTAATCGAGCCGAGCTCGAGCCAGGGGTGTTCAGCTCGTGGCTCGGCTCGTGGCTCGGCCCGATGGCTCGACTCGTGGCTCGGCTCGATGGCTCGACTTAGGCTTGTGTAATTTAGAAAAATAAAAAAAAATATACATGATAAATAAACCATAACTTAGAAAAATAAAAAAAATATACATGATTATGTGTAATTTTATTTAATTTTATTGTTTTTTATTTAATAAATATTTGTAAAAAAATAAAAAAATAAAAAAATAAAAAAAATATATATCGAGCTGGCTCGAGCCAGCTCGAGCTCGACTTTTCAGCTCGATCAGAAAAACGAGCCGAGCCGAGCTGGCTCGGTTTAGGTTCGAGCTCGAGCTCGAGCTGGGCCTGGCTCGGCTCGACTCGGCTCGTGTACAACCCTATGTTAGTGTATGCGACAAATGGCATTATATAGACCGAGGGGACTGATTGTTAACTTTTGGTTAGAGTTAAATATGTAGGAGATTATTATATTAAATTATGTTTATGTTTGGTAATTGGTCCTAGACGTATGATTTGTGAGCAAAGGGGTAAGTCGCTTCTTGCAAGTCAACTTAAGTACTTAACACTGTTGTTGCGGATAGACCTGGTCAAGTGTTTTTTGAGTTTGGAAGCCGTAGACTCAACTTTTAAATATTATTCGATAACAACAAACTAGAAAGACTTTTCAGATTATAACGTGTCATGGCTGAGGAATGACTAAAAATCATGCAGTGGCATTTTTATAAGAACATACGTACTGGAGCGTAAAAGAGGGTTTTAAACCAATTTTGACGTCCTTTAGCGCCCCCACACCGCAACAGGGTGGCGCTAAACCAGAAAATGGGACGGGGACTTTAAATTTTTAACGCTGCTCAACAACACACCACATCCCCCTTCCCCAACGTCTACCCCCCCCCCCCCCGGTTCAATTTTTGAACAGTCAAATTTTTTTGGGAATTTGGATTTTAACACCCTGAACTATTGACAATTGGCCGCTGACGCGCTGAACTATAAAATTGAACAACATCGCACTGTACTTTCAACTTATTGGCCTGTATCACCTTCAGACTAACCATAGTTAATTTTTTGCTGACGTGGCATGGTGACGTGTCCATTTTTGCTGACGTGGCATGGGGAATAAGCTGACATGGCATGGACACATCACCTGCCATGTCAGCAAAAATGGACACGTCACCATGCCACGTCAGCAAAAATTAACCTTGGTTAGTCTGAGGGTGATACAGGCCAATAAGTTGAAAATATAGTGCGATGTTGTTCAATTTTGTAGTTCAGTGCGTCAGCGGCCAATTGTGAATAGTTCAAGGTGTTAAAATCCAATTTCCCAATTTTTTTACTATTTTTTTTTTCAATTTCATTTTCAAATATATATATACATACACAACACCACATCCACCACCACCCTTTAAAAAACCACTACATCTTTACAAAAACCACAACATGTTTCCATACCGTCCAACTTTCGGTGTCCCGTCTCACCCGGGCAACCCGAATGTGGTGCGCCCAAACACTACCCAACCGCCACCCACTTTTAATTACCTAGATTTAGACCCGAACACAATGGGATACATACAACTACTAAACATGTCGGGTCAATACTTTCATGGTCCAATGTGTTTTTCATCAAACATGAACATAAATTTAGGCCAAGGTTCTCAGGACGAACCCGAGCTCGTGCTGGATACTCAACCCGAGCCCGAACCGGAACCCAAAAAACTACGTGAACCCGAGGGTTCTCAACTGGAGGAGGGGGGACCCTCGCACAAAAAAAACAAGTTATCGGGGCTCGACAAAGAAAGAAGTATAAACCTTGGGATAAAGACAAGCAATTTACACTAGCGCAGGCTTGGCTCGACATATCGGAGGATCCCGAAGTTGGTTAGTATTATTATTGTTTTTTTTATCGTATTTTTAAAATTTATATATGTTCTATTTGTAGTGAACTATCAAGACAAACCTTTGTTTTGGGCGAGAATTCGAGAGACATTTTTTAACGCCATGGGTCGAGGGGAATATCGGGACCCCGATTAGATATCGGAAAAGTGGACCGATATTGATAATAGATGTCGTGCTTTTGCGGAAGTTTACCAATGTTGCGAAGACAATAGGACTAGTGGAGAAGGTGATTGTGATGTGTTAGCAAAAGCGTTGGAGGAATTCAATGCAACCCATGGGACGTTCACATATTTGAAGTGTTGGGAGCTACTAAAAAAAGTCCTAATTGGGCACGGGTACCGGCCATGGGGTCTGGTATTAGGCGCAAAGTAAGCGGAGCAAAACCTCCTCGTCGCGAGATCCCGATACACCCACCTCCGATGCTTGATATGTCAACTTAAATGAGCCTGTTAATGTCGACAAGGAGGAGTTGGAGGAGGAGGAATTGGCTCGACCATCCGGTTGAAGAGTGCGAAAAGATGGAAGGGCAGAGTCGTCTTCGGGAGGTAGTGACATGAAACAAGATTTTGAAGAAATGAATCGACGACTTCAAGATATTCACGACATTGGCCAAAGACGCTTGGAAACTATGCAACAAAGAGTGGTCGAGAATAAAAAGTTCGTGGCGATCCAAGAATCGAGACAAATGGAAAATGATATCGAGTTTTTGTTCAAACCGATCGACCAACTCCAAGGAGACGCACTAGGACTAGCACAACTTCATAGACAACAAATCCTTGAAAAATATAACCTCTAGAAATGTTTGTTTTTTTAGTATGTTTTGCTTCTTCTTTTTTAACTTGCGTTTTTTTTATTTGGTATTGTACTTTTTCTTTTATTTGATATTGTACTTTTTTATTTGGTATTTAAATTATATTTGTCTTAATTTAAAATAATATAATAATAATAATAATAATAATAATAATAATAATAATAATAATAAGTTTAGACTGGGTGTCAACTGGAGCATCCACTGGGTTGCAAGATTGCATGCCTGATCATTTGATAATGTCGTGTGCATAAGATTGTTGGGATAAGAACACAGTATTTTTTCTGGCAGGTGACTGAGATTCCCAGAAAGTAGCTTAAAGGCCCAAGATCCTTTTGGAAAATTCACGAGATAAGCTTGCATGAGATGTTTCTGAAGATCAGAGGAAGATGTGGTGAGAAGAATGTCATCGACATACAATAGTAAGTATGTCGTGTGTGAGCCATGCTGATATCTAAATAATGAATTGTCACAACCACTTTGCTGAAATCCCAAACGAAGTACATAATCCGTAAACCGTTGATACCATGCCCGAGGAGCTTGTTTCAAACCATATAGGGACTTCTTTAATTTGCAAACATGATTCGAAAAATTCCAGTCACGAAATCCCATGGGTTGATACATATACACCATTTCGTTTAATTTCCCATGTAGAAAGGCACTAGCAACGTCTAGTTGGTGTATGTGCCAAGATTTAGATAGGGCAATAGAGAGCACTGTCTGAATGGTAGCCGGTTTGACAACGGGCTAAATGTTTCCCCACAATCAATTCCAGCCTGTTGTAACATGCCATCACAAACTAAGCGAGCCTTATATCGCTCTAAGGAGCCATTAGAATTGAATTTATGCTTGAATAACCACATGCTACGAATGACATGCATCTGAGGGTGTCGAGGCACTAGCTCCCAAGTCTCGTTTTTAATAAGGGCATTAAACTCATTAGTCATGGCGTTATACCATTCTAGGGAAGATAAGGCATGGGTCGGGGTCTTCGGGATAGGGACAAGAGAGGAGGTGTAAAGGTTAAGTTTTGGTTTTGGCTTAATGATCCCATCCATTGCGCGTGTGCGAATAGTTCATGTGGATGGTATGGGCTGAAGGGGCTTGTGTGTAGCAGGTATGGGGTGTGGTGGTGGTATGTGGGTTTGGGCCGTAGTGGGAGACGGGCCAGTAGGTAAGGATTGTGGAGAGTGAAGTGGGTTGTGGGGGGCGGGTGGGCTGGACGTGTGGGGTGATAGGGTGGTTTGGGCCGGAATAGAGCTAGATATGTTTGAAACGACAGTAAGGGGTGTGGAGAATTGGGTCGTTGTTGGAGAAGGGAATTGTAAGTGTGGTTGGCTAGGTGGGGACGGGTTGGGGTTAATGTGAGTCCACAGATACGGATGTACTGGGGCATTAAGAAAAATGTAGTTTGGATATGGTAATTTAATATGTTTAAAAGGAAAAATAGTTTCATCAAAGAGGACATGTCGGGAGATGGTTATTTGGTTGGTATGAAAATTAAAGCATTTGTACTCGATGTTGATGGGGATAACCGAGGAATACACAAGGGTGGGAGCAAGGGTCAGGTTTTTAAGTGGTGGTGGATGGGACAAGAGGGTAGCAAAGAGAACCGAAGACTCGAAGATGGTCGTAGGATGGTATGCGACGGTAGAGGAATTCAGTGGGAGAATGTAATTGATGGGTTTTACCGGGAAGAATATTGTGAAGGTAGGTGGCGACCTCAAGAGCATGGTGCCAAAAGGATGGTGGTGGGGAGGCGTGGTTGACAAGGGTTCAGATCATGTTGTTTATGGACCTAATTTTTCATTCAGCCTTACCGCTTTGAGATGAAGTGTGGGGCAAGAAAGACGAAAGAGCATTCCATGTTGGGCACAAAACTGTTTGAAATTATTATTGACGTATTCGGTGTCATTGTCACATTGAAATGTTTTTACGTGACGTATAAATTGTGTTTTAATTTGATTAAAGAAGGTGTAAAAGGTAGTATAGACTTGGGGTTTTTGGGCTAAGGAAAGGTCCATAGAAAATTGATACGGTCATCTAAAAACAAAATGTAATATCGGTGACCACCCATGCTTAAAACTGGTGAAGTCCAGAGGTCGATGTGCACAATATCAAAAGGAAAAGGGAAATTGGATTTAAACACCCTGAACTATTAACAATTGGCTGCTGACGCACTGAAGTACAAAATTGAACAACATCGCACTGTACTTTCAACTTATTGGCCTGTATCACCCTCAGACTAACCAGGTTAATTTTTGCTGACGTGGCATGGTGACGTGTCCATTTTTGCTGACGTGGCTAGGGTTGCAAACGAACCGAACGAACACGAACAAGGCCTTGTCCGTGTTCGTTTGTTAAGAAAATCATGTGTTCACGAACAATTCATGAACACTTGCAGAACAAGATTTTTTGTTCGTGTTCGTTTGTTAAGAAAAACACCTGTGTTCGTGTTCGTTTGTGTTCGTTTGTTAATTTTGTTCATGAACGCATACGAACACAAACAAGTGTTCATGTACACAAACGAACACAAAGAAATGTTCATGAACATAAACAAACACAAACGAACATATATTAACTTTGGAATAAAATATAATTCTTAAGATATTAGCTAGATCCACCCAAAATATAACTAAATTATCCAAACATATTTACCTCACATATATTATTTATTGGGAAAATAAAAGAAATAAAAAAAATTATAAAAATTATAAACCCTATTAAACTATCGAACATAAACGAACACGTTACCGAACTTTCACGAACATAAACGAATGAATGCGACCTCTGTTCATGTCCGTTCGTTTAACTAAACGAACAAAAATTTGTGTTCTTGTTCGTTCGTTTATTAAATGAACGAACACAAACGAACTTCCCGCCGAACGGTTCATGAACTGTTCGCTGAAAGTTCAGTTCGTTTGCAGCCCTAGACGTGGCAGGTGATGTGTCCATGCCATGTCAGCTTATTCCCCATGCCACGTTAGCAAAAATGGACACGTCACCATGCCACATCAGCAAAAAATAACCACGGTTAGTCTGAGGGTGATACATGCCAATAAGTTAAAAGTACAGTGCGATGTTGTTCAATTTTATAGTTCAGTGCGTCAGCGGCCAATTGTCAATAGTTCAGGGTGTTAAAATCCAATTTCCCAAAGGAAAATATGTACAAGTAGAAGAAACATTAAATGGTAAACGAGTACTTTTTTCCCAAAACACAAGATTGACATAAGTTTTTGTTCAGTTTGCCATAAACAATAGAACTATAATTTTTCAAAGACTGTAATAAATTAGGTCCTAGGTGACCTAGGCGTTGGTGCCAAAGTTGGTGAGAGAGAGAGAGAGAAGCAAATGCAACAGGAGACGTTTGGTGAGATGCTGGCAGTGACAGTAAAGGGTAAAGACCACCATTGCTTTTGCATCGAAGTATAAGGACTCCGATCTTGAGGTCCTTCACAAGAAAGCCAAATGGGTCAAGTTCAATGGAAAGGGAGTTGTCGGTGGTAAGGCGATGGACAGATATAAGGTTTTTAATTATTTTGGTAAGTATAGGACATTGTTTAGTTTAAAAGGTGGGTAGGGGAAGTAAAATGGTATTGCCTTGTCTTGTCACGGGGATGGTGTTACCATTGCCGACAACTATATGTTGTAAAATGAAAGAATTAAAAGGAGAATAAGATTTACCTGATGGGATATGCTTGTGTCCTGAGGCTCCAGAGTCCATGAGTGAGTTCCAGTATGGTGGATTGAGGCTCATGGTGTACATCGCATGTTCGATATTCGTTGGAGTATAGGCGACATGAACTTGGTTCCTTGAACCAAGGAGGCCGCTTACAGAATTGGTGTTTGCAGGCTGACTGGGCTGGCCAACAATGGGGTATGGGCAAGGTGGCATGGGCCATGGGGACCAAGGGTTCTAGGCAGAAGGCGCGACCCAGTAGGAAGGGAGAGTGGGTCAGGATTGTGGGTTGTAAGGGGTGGTTTGGGATTGGCCGTAACCTCCCGTCCATGACCCCAGGAGGAGCGACCGCGACCGCAACAACGAGATCGACCGCGTCCACGACCACATTCACTGGAATATTCGGTAGGTAGTTGGGCAATTGGGCAGGTTGTTGGAAGGAGGAGCTGGTGTAGGTAGAAGTGCAAGTGTGGGTATGGAGGGTCGTTGCTGCCGATGAGGCAGCTTGTTGGGCTTGGTTTGCCTTTCGGGTTTCATTCATACATAACTGAGATCGGACATCAAAGAAAGAAGGTAGAGGTTTTGTATTGCCGAGTACAATGGCTAACCCTTCATATTGTTCGGTCAGCCCGGCAAGAGTTTGTAGGACAAGGTCTTGGTCCGCAACCGGTGCTTCAACATTGTTCAATGGATCAGCAATAACCTTTAATTCCTGACAATATGCGGACATATTTTGAATGTTTTCTAGGTGAGTATTGGTGAACTTTTGTTTAAGGTAGAGAGCACGAACAAATTTATTGTCTTGGAAGAGGGATTCAAGGGCCTTCCAAGCCGCATATTAGGTAGAATTGTTTTTTTTTTATAACAGTTTGAAGAAGGTCGGGAGAGATGGTATCATAGATCCATTGGAGGACTATGGCATCCAGCCGCTACCAAGTGTCGAAGATCTCGATATAATCTGTATAAAGCTTAGATTAGTGAATAGTGAGGAAGAAAACGAATATCCAATATAGATTAGTTGTTCTCCCTCGACTTCACTTGTACTTTTGATTTGTTTAGACAGGCGAGGAAGAAAACACTAGCGGGATAATTGTTTGTTGATGTAGATGATTTAGTGTTTGAAAAAGAAAAGAGATGATTCTTAGAAAGATATAAAGCCATGATATGTCAAAGTATATAGATCCGTTTTTTACATTGATCAGAAAAAAATAAAATGAATACCAATACTGACGTCAGCCAAGGAGGGAGCGAACACCTTCACGACAAGCAGTGGCGTGCCCACACTATTGCAAAGGTGGGCGGACGCTCCCCTTAAAATTTAAAAAATTAGTGTTGTAAGCAAAAATTCCAACCGCCCCTTTAAAAGTTCGGTTAAACTCCCAATCGCCTCCCTTAAATACAAATTCTAGGTCCGCCACTGACGACAAGAACGCACGAACACCCTTATAACACATAGCAAAATAGTGTTTTGACAACATTATAAATTATTTAAATAGTATACTTTAGGTTTTATGTATGTTAAGCTCAAGTAAGAGGGTACAAATGCATCATAATTGTATGATTATGGGTAATTTAAATTATACATTGTTATTTCTAACTAGTGAGTTTCACTAACAATATAAATTTAATTCACTTCAGATCATGCAAGTTTGTATTTATCCTCCTATGAAGACACCAAAATCTTATACAGTTCTAGACCCTACTGAAGACCTGTTTTGAACGGAACCTGGTTTGACCTGCTCCCACGCCTGACCCGACCCACCAGTTTCACCATATACCGCCAAAAATTGTTGAGTGGCTTTAATGAGAAAAAACTGAAAGTTTAGTGTTTTTTTTATGATATTTCCCCTTATTCTTGGAGTCTTGAAGTCATCTCTGTTGATATTATTTCTCAAACAACCTTATCATTATTATTCTCCATCTCATATATCATCTAATCATCATAGTTGGAGGTCTACATAGAGATAAACCGACTCCTTCTCCATTCAGTTTTATTCACAGATCGTTCGACTCCCTCTATTCAGTTTACACAGATCTTTTGTTTTGTTTGTTTATATCGATACACTGAACTTGTCAGGTTCTTTTTCGGTTATTTTTCTGCAGCTCGAGAGCTACGCGGGATCGGCTAGGTAAAAAGCTCGAACGAGCCGAGCCTTAACGAGCCCGAGCTCGAGCCCTATATACAAAGCTCGATTGGGCTCGCGAGCCTAAATGAGCCCAAACATAATTATAAGTTATTTATATATCTCTTATAAGTTATAGCCCACATCTCCAAAGCCCAAGTCCTTATTTCATAGGCCCATTTAATAACACTCGCGAGCCGAGCTTTTGCGATCTCGAGGTGAGCTTTGAGCTCGTGTGAGATTGTTCTCAAATCACCTCGAGCCGAGCCGAGCTCGAGCTTTTGATTTTGCTAGTGAGCCGAGCTCGAGCTCAAGATTGTAGGCTCGAACCGAGCCGAGCTCGAGCTCGAGCTTCATAAAACCATGTCGAGCCGAGCTCGAGCCCAGTCAGGCTCGGGTTTGGCTCGGCTCGTTTACACCCCTATGTTTAACCCTGTTGTACTGTGAGAATTTGGTTAGTAATCGGTTGGTTTGTAAGTTTGTGTATCTTAGATGTTAGGGTTATTTCTTTGTATCTTTAAGAGTCGTTGTATGTTAAAGGATCAAACGTTTTTGGTTTGGGATAATAAATCAGTTCTTGAAGTTTTGATATCTTGTTTCTGACATTATGCTAGTTTAAATTCTCCAATTTGATTCAGATCTTCAAAATGTTCACAATCAATTTGCTTATCTTTGATGAATAACACAATAGTAGGAATTTTCAATTAAGTTCTTGTCTTCAATGTTAGCAACCCAATCAGATGTGATTTGTTGTAAAAGGAAAAAAATGACACAGATTCGATAAATATATGTTTGGATCGAGCTATAGTTGTGGTATCATACTACCATGAACAGATGCATATATATGTAGGGCTGCAAATGAACTGAACTTTCAGCGAACTGTTCATGAACCGTTCGGCGGGAAGTTTGTTTGTGTTCGTTTGTTTATTAAATGAACGAACACGAACAAAAAATTTTGTTCGTTTAGTTAAACGAACGAACACTTCGTTTATGTTCGTGAACGTTCGGTAACGTGTTCGTTTGTGTTCGATAGTTTATTAAGGTTTTTAATTTTAATACTTTTTTATATTCTTTTATTTTTATTCATTTTACCCAATAAATAATATATATATATAAGGTAAATATATGACTATATGGGATCAATAAACCAACTTTTTGTATCCAAGTTCATTATAAGTTTCCACGTTCCAGCGTTGATGCGCTCCACCTCCAACGCCCTCCGTCATGCAACACCTCCAACGTATTACTAAGTATGTTTGGACCATTACGTTATATTTTGGGTGCTAGCTAATGTCATAATGTATGTGAATTCGATGTTATTCAAAAGTTAATATATGTCCGTTTGTGTTTGTTTCCGTTCATGAAAACTTCTTTGTCTTCATTTGTGTTCATGAACACTTGTTTGTGTTCATTAATGTCCGTTTGTGTTCGTATGCGTTCATGAACAAAATTAACAAACTGACACAAATGAACATGAACATGAGTGGTTTCTTAACAAACGAACACGAACAGAAAATCTCTTTCGGTAAGTGTTCATGAACAGTTCGTAAACACATAATTTTCTTAACAAACGAACACAAACAAGGCCTTGTTCGCGTTTGTTCGGTTCGTTTGCAGCCCTATTATTATTATGTGTTCAGTATCTATATGTGAAATAACAATGCCATCTCTTTATATGTGTGTGTGTTCAATATGTATATTTGAAAAAACATTAATCACATCTCTTCATATGTAAAGTCTACAAGAGACCACCAGTAACGGTACTGAGGATAATGCGACCAGCAATTTTCACTACCGTCGAGCCTATATTAGAACTCCCTTGGTGTGGCTGCTGGTGGTGGTGGTTGTGCTCCAGCACGGGGATCTTGGTACATAAAGGGTGGACGTCAAAGTCACAAGGCGTGCACGTGTAGCTAAGCCCATTAACCTTCTCACCACAAATGTCGCATTCAATGGCTTTTCCTGGGCGGTTGACAAGGGTGAGATGGTGTTGAGGATGGTGATGGGAGGAGATGGTGGAGGGGGCGATGGCGCAAGTATCATGGAGGTCAAAGTCACAAGCTGAGCATCGGTATGAGATACCGGATCCAGGGTATTGCAGCCGTTGCAGTTGAATCTAAACGGAACAGAGAGTTCATAAAGAAGGTGCGGATGGGTGAAGTGTTGAATCTGCAAGGAAGCCATCAAGGTTAATATTCAAGTATATATTGAGATGTTTTACATTTTTGTGAGTTAATAAGGGGTCGCGTCAAAGTATTTGCGAGATTTTTTTGAAGGCATTACGAGATTATATATATATATTTTTTTTTGAACAACCAAACAAACTTTATTAATAAGCTAGCAAGAAAACTTTATTACGAGATTATATTTAATTTTGTTCCTGGAGCAGACGTTACATATGAGACTACTGGTCCTAGACATTTTGACTTATAATGAAAGGTATCGGTCTCTTCTTTCAATTTAACATTGTTGAGGTACCTAGTCAAATGTTTAAACTAAAAACTTATAAGACTATAACTATATGTGGTAGCTAATTTAATTCCAAAGTACATTACTATCTGTCAAGCATATTATGTCTTTAACAAACTCATCTTAAACTATCATGTTGGATAACCATATTTTATTAAAAATAAGTATATTCAATATAGTAAGGTCTAATTTTTTATTGAGTTGGTGAAGTGGGTGATGAGGGTATTAAAAGGCTAACACCCAAAAGGAAGGAAGATGATGTTATGGTCCGACAGTAGTTAATTTTAGGTTTATTGTATTTTAATACTCCCAACTTTCAGAGTTTGGCCGGCAATACTCCCAACTACAAAAATGTTTGCCAGCACTCCCAACTTTTAAGGTATTTTCCACTTGCACTCCCAAACTAACCCATTTATTTTGTTCAGTTAGTTTGCTGACGTGGCATGCTGACGTGGCCATTAGTGCTGACGTGGCATGCTGACGTGGATGACACATCATTTTCCACAGCATGCCACGTCAGCAATAATGGCCACGTCAGCATGCCACATCAGCAAACTAACTGAACAAACTAACTGGGTTAGTTTGGGAGTGCCAGTGAAAAATACCTTAAAAGTTGGGAGTGCTGGCAAACATTTCTGTAGTTGGGAGTATTGCCGGCCAAACTTCGAAAGTTGGGAGTATTAAAATCCAATATTCCTTAATTCACACCTCATGGTGTTAGAACGGAGGGGAGTCATTGTGACTCCATTTTTTTTGTCATCTTATCCGTCATACACCACACCACTTTCCACCCCCACTCCCTGCACTGTTAAGTAGTGGTGCATAAAATCGGGTTTTTTGAATACCCAGGTTCGGGTATGACCGGGTAGGATACAGTCGGGTATTACGAATAACCAAGTCGGGTTTGGGTAGGGTATTTTCATGAAAAAACATACCCTATATACCGAGTTCATGTTGGGTTCGGGTTTTCAATACCCGGTTTCGGGTATTAAATACCCTATTTTCGGGTATAAAAAACCCTATCCGTGTGGTTTTTTTTTTTTTTTTTTTTTTTGTGTTTATTTTATTTTTGTTCCAACGCTATTTTGCCATATAAACTTTGTAAATATTAGTAAATAACATAAAAATACATACTTTAATATTAGATTCCCAGAAAACATATGATTAGTGATCAGAATTTGTGGTTTTAACTAACCATGCGGAGATTATAAACTTTGTAAATATTAGTAAATAACATAAAAATACATACTTTAATATTAGATTCCTAGAAAACATATGATTAGTGATCAGAATTTGTGGTTTTAACTACCCATGCGGAGATTACCTAATAACTACCCATTAAGGTATAAAGATGAGAAGAAGAAACAACAAACAATTATTATGTTGAGTTTTGGTTCGGGTTGTTTCCAGAAGAAGAAAACAAACATATTATAATAACCGGGTATGGGTATTATAATAACCGGTTTTGGGTTTAGACACGGGTTGAAAAAAAATTCAGTTTCGGGTTCGGGTTTTAGGTGAGCTGGTTATACCCGAAGCCTACGCTATGGGTAGGGTCAGGTACGGTTCGGGTATTTTCTTCGGGTTCGGTTATTTTGTGCACCTCTACTGTAGAACATTCAAATTAATTTAAAATTATCAAAGCTAATAAAGATTAAAAGGCTTAAAAAACTTCTATTTCATAAAACTTTTAAATCAAATACGTAAAGTAAACTAAACGTCTATATATGAATATGCTTATATCTCTGTATGCATGCGTGGATTAATATGATGACCACATTTGTGCCGTCAGACAGAGATTATAAAAAATCACCCAGTGATATATTTGCAGTTTAGTGACATCTCAATTTTAGAATTTAATGAAAAGATATAGAAGACTGAAACTATGGTAGATTATTGTAGTGGATTATTACAACCTTAGCACTCCCATGGTGCGGCTGTTGGTGGTGATTCTGGTAAGGAGTCGGCGTAGATGACACCATCGGGCTCTTGATACAGAGAGGGTGGACGTCAAAATCACAAGGCGGGCAGGTGTAGCTAAACCCATTAACCTTCTCACCACAAACGTAGCAGACAATGGCTTTTCCTGAGCGGTTGGCGAGGGTGAGACGGTGTTGAGGGTGGTGATGGGAGGAGATAGTACAGGGGGCGTTGACACATTCTTCATGGAGGTCAAAGTCACAGGCTGAGCATCGGTATGATATACCAGATCCAAAGGTATTGCAACCGTTGCAGTTGAATGCAACTGGAACGGAGACTTTATGAGAAGGTGTGGATGGATGAAGTGTTGGATATGAGAGGAAGCCATCGTCAAGGTTAATGTTAAACGCGTGTTAAGGTATTGAGATGTGTTAGTATGAGAGAAATGGCATGAGAATCCTGCCTTTATATAGACCGAGGCGACTGATTGTTAGCTTTTGGTTAGAGTTAAATATATAGGAGATTATTATATTAAATTATGTTTATTTTTATGTTTAGTAATTGGTCCTAGACTCTTGCAAGTCAACTTAACACTGTTGTTGTGGGTAGAACTGGTCAAGTGTTTTTTTAAGTTTGGAATCCTAGACTCAACTTGATAAAAACAAACTAGAAAGACTTTTCAGATTATAACGTGTGATGGCTGAGGAATGACTAAAAAATCATGCAGTGGCATTTTTATAAGTACGTGAAGACAAGTGCAATTTATTTGTTAAAAAGATATATAACAATTAAATAGTGGTAGACTAGACTATGGAGTGCATTCAGTATTATTCACTCATGACTGTACTATTAGGGGTGCAAACGAGCCAAGCCGCTCGCGAGCTACTCGAACTCGGCTCGGTAAAAAGCTCGAAACAAGCCGAGCCTTATCGAGCTCGAGCCGAGCTTGAGCCTAAAACAAAGCTCGTTTATTTATCGAGCCCGAGCTCGAGCCTGACGTATGAAACTCGTTAGGCTCGTCGAGCCTTATCGAGCCTATGTATAATATTAGTTTTTTTTAATATTTAATCATATTTACTCCTCGTTTAAAGTCGTTAAGTTAACGAGCCCGAGCTTGAGCTTCACTTATCGAGCTCACGAGCCTAAACGAATTATTATTTATATTATTTTTATTTAATAAATTAACTAATAGATAACAAACGAGCCGAGCCCGAGCCGAGCTCGAGCTTCATAAATTACTAACGAGCCGAGCTCGAGCTTTGAAAACAAAGCTCGAATCGAGCCAAGCTCGAGCCCGAGCTCTTATAAGTTAATCGAGCTCGAGCTCGAGCCTGGTCGAGCTCGGGCTCAGCTCGTTTGCACCCCTAGGAACTTACATAGTACTGTACTATGTAACGCATTCTTAATTCGTCGTGCTCTGTATATTGCATACTTGTTGCCGTTAGTTTTCTTCTTTGGCGACGGCCACATCAGCCGAGGGAGCGAACACCTTCACGACAAGAGCGCGAACACCCTTACAACACAGCATAATAGTGTTTTGACAACATTATTAATTATTTAAATAGTATACTTTAGGTTTTATGTATGTTAAGCTCAAGTAGGAGTGTACAAATGCATCATAATTGTATGATTATGGGTAATGTAAATTATACATTGTTATTTCTAACTAGCAAGTTCCATTAACAATATATTCATTTCACTTCAGATTATGCTACGGGCGAGGCTAGTCAAATCTTTGCTCAATTTCGAGTTTGTATTTATCCTTTTTCTATGAATTCACCCCACATGTGACATTGCCAATATACGCGCCGGCAAAAGCAACAATCGGTAGCTGTTTATGATTCCATGTTTATCTTACACAGGAGTTCAGACACATTAGACACTCAAAACATCATATCGTTATATGATCATGGATAAGTCTCTAATAATGCAAAAGCTAAAACATTCATTAATTGTTTGTCTATGAGACCATCAAAATCATACTTACCACAAAAGCAGCGAGCGCACTTTTTATGCCTCTACAAACTTCTTGAGGTTCTTTAGCCAGTTTGTGTACTCCCTATGGTCTTTGTTTCACCATGTACTCATGCAAGAAGTTTGTCACACTCGGTTTTATGCCCCGGATCTCCAAGTACTTGTGAAACGCCTTTTGCAGATTCTCATCCAACTCACTACAAAAAAGGTTTATGTGGAGATTAATATATGGACCCGTTATGATAAAGAAATATTTCATCAAATCGTAACCAAGTTTCTTCAATGTACCACTAAAGTCCCTCGCCTTTTTCCTAACACTAAAATTTTGACATTTTTCAATTGTTGGGATACTTTTATATATTAAAAACTTTAATAATTAAGTGGTACGTAGCCTAAATGAAACAGATATGCAAAAATAAAATAATTGACCCAAAAAGTCGAAAACACAAAAAAAAAAACACACTAAACCCACTGAGGCGCACATTTTCCGCCTTAGAGGCGTATGTACAGACTAGACCCCATGAGGCGCGCCTCAAACTCGTTTTTTTGGCGCCTCGCCTCGAGGCACGCCTTGAGGCGCACACCTCAAACGTTTTTTTAAACCATGTTAACAACTTCTATAATTGTTCCATTTAGGTCATTTAATGTAAACTGTTAAAAAACTTTCACAACAATAGAACAATATTTGAACTTGATTGTTTTTATAGTTTGCTAAGAGTATGAGTGTCTTTATTATGCATATCTAATAATCCTTGGGAAGATAATACTTACTCAAATCTTGGTCCCTCATAAGGAAGTTGATCTTCAGTCATTTCTGGATCTTTGACCGACAAGCTATCAATGACAATCTCATCAGCATAAGCAGTGATACCGAACTCTAGGCTGGGCCCGCCTGTCTTTGAGACTCTAACAACCATCGGGAGGCTCGGTTGGTTGTCTTGTTCATCATCATTAGCATCATCATCATCGTTTTCCTCACCTGTAATAAGACTAGATGGTTCGACTTCAACATTGATGGTTTCACCTTGGTATTCTCTGGTCAGTGATACTGTTTGTTGTCCAAGATTATCTTCAAGTTTATAAGGGAAGCCCTCTGGAATATCACCAACCTGAAACAAAAATTTCGCTTCGTTTAAAATAAGTATTACAATATAATATATATGGAGAGGGATCCATGCAGAAGACTGATATTGTGAGAACATACAGAACAAAACATGTTCTAAATCTCAAAAAAAAAATTGTTTATAAAAATCATACAAAGTTAGAAACGCAATTTGATTCCACTCTCCTAGCGTAGGTTATATTCATATTACCTACACATAGAAAATACGTGTGCATGTTTTTATGTACATAAACATCCGGCCATTCGCGTTTGTATGCGAAACGTACAATATTTAAAAAAGATGAACTATTAATATGAAACTACTTAGGTTTATTTGTTCGTTCCGGCAATAATTTAGTGTTATGTAATAAACACCCCTCTACATAGTTGAAAATTTTGCTACATATGATTTCAACCATAACTGGATCGTACAAACATCAGATGATATTATTAAAGCTACATAATAATCCAATTGCATCTGGTCAGAAACTTCCTGAAGTTTGCATACTTAAAAAAGTATCACTACTCACTAGGGGTAGTAAATAGGTTGTTGTCGTGATTCGAACAAACAAAACATGCAAAACTTCAGCTACATAAACACAAAAACAATCACTTTTAACTCAAAAGATGTATTTTATTATTTGCTTGACACCTAAATATTACATATTTATTTGAAACCAAAAAAAACACGTGTATACAAACACTTAAGTTCAAACAATAAAGCCTAATCTGTCTCTTTTTTAACTTTTTTTTTGACATAAAACACTATTAAAAATGTATCATAAAAAATAAGTTAAACCGGTCAACAAACTAAATCAGGTTGACCTGTTTTTTACTTGTATCTAATCTTCTAAAGATCAACCACGCATCAAGTCAAATAGACCAGTTTAGGGCATAGAACGTCTTCTTGCCTCGAAAGTATTTATCGGCCGATGATCACCTCAGTGACACTTTCCAGTTTCCACACTAAAGTGATCAATTGACTAATAAACACCGCAACAAGACTCCTACAGTTCTACGACCACCTGATCTAGCCATCGAAAACTTCATTGTCGATACTTTAAAGTTAAACAAACAACTGGTTTTCTCTTGCTTGATTCTCTAAAAAGAAGTTCTTTTACTTAACTTGTGGTTGATCCATAGAAGATTATCAATGCAAATGTAGCATATAATGAAAGCCCAAGTATAAATATGTGACTATGTGAGGTGTGATTAGTTTTCTGCTTTACTTTATTAACCTATAGAGACACTATCATCAGTTTATGTTTTCTTGACTTCAACCCGAAACCGACAAAACCCCCATTTCATTCAAGGGAAAAGTGAATATGGGGATGTTGCGCACTTGGTTTTAAAAAGCGCGAAAGCGAAAAGCGCACCTAGGCACAAATCCATGCGCCTTATGTAACCCTAGGCGAGCAGTGTACGAAAAGCGCAAGAAAAGCGCGCTTTTTGTACACATGATGTTTTTGTGCTTAAAATTGTTATACATGTAGCTAAAAAGGTTGTACATTTTAGTTAAATCATATAAATATACCTTATTTGTATTTGTATTTTGAGTAAATAACGCTAAAAACCTATAGCATATATAAAAAAAAATTATATAATTGTCTTGCGCCTCGCCTCGCGTACGAAAAGCCCACCGCTTTTGCGCTTTGCGCCTCGGTTTTAGACCTCCTCGCTTTTGTGCGCTTCGCACTTTCTAAAACCAAGGTTGCATCTAGGCTTAGATGCGAAACCCATCAAAACTACGTCGTTTTGATGTGTATCTACACAAACATTATCATCAGTTTATGTTTTCCTAACTTTGACCCAAATCCGACCCGAACCCATTTCATTTAACCACAAACCCAATATAAATCTTCAAACTTTAACAAAAAACAAGGACAATAATAAACATAAATACAAAAATCATAAAACAAAACAAAAAAAAAAAAGAAACCTCTTCAAAGCTGTCTTCAGAGCACTGAATCTCGGACTCAATGACACGAATAAGCGTCTCATCAGAACTGGGTCTCTTCAAAGCAGAGGAAGCAGAGAAAGAATAACGTGAAACCGAAGGGACCAAAAACGAGTCTTTGGAAATGATGTTATGGGTGCGATTGACGGCGGCGAAGAAGGCGCCGCCGCAGTGGTGGCTGAGGTTTCTCTGACCGGCGAATAACCGGGCGGCGAGAGGTGTGAGCGTGGAGGCTGATCGGCGGAGTATAGTGTTGATAGCCATTTTTTTTTAGGGTTTTGATGAAATGAATTGGGGTTTAAGGATGTTAGGGTTTTAGGAATAGGAAATGTTGTATGATATACGGCGGTTGTATAGTTTTGTAGGTTGTGTTTTGGTGTGGGAGGGTTTACGCTGTGTTCCCGAGTTTCATTAAAGGATGGAAGAGAAAGGATCTCCCTCCTCTTTCTTTCCCTCCGGTTCCTTCCAAATTGGAAAGATTGAAAATCACTCTAAAAACCTCTTTATTATCCCTCTCATTCTCTTCCCTTCCCTCCTACAAAAAACTCTGGAACACATTTTTTCTCCACTTCCTTCCCAATCATTTCTCTTCCCTCCTTTAATAAAATTCTGGAACATAGTGTTAGAGTTTTAAGGTGTTTAAGATTAACACTTGATCCAAGCCGTTGGTTTTTTTTTTTTTTTTTTTTTCAAATTTAAGATTATATTTTTGTTTGTGGAGTTTTTGGCTATGAGGTTGGATCTAGACCTCGAAGATTTAATACTATCTCGTACCCATAGTTGCAAAAGTCGTTCGACTTGACCGATTACTCGCCGAATACTCGCTATAGGGTGGGTCACCGAGTTGGCCGAATATTCCGAGTACTCCCCGCATAGGCCAATTCGACCCCCGAGTACTCGCCCGACTAGGCCGAGTACTCGCAACTCCCCAGTCGACCGAGTTGATAGCGCCTAGCGAGTTCTGCAACCATGCTCGTACCCATGAATGTTTGAATTGTTTAGGTAACTCTTCCAATAGGTCATAATACACGCATAATCATAGCGTGCTATGCAGGGTTACTCCTTAGCCTAGAAAATCAAATCGGGGCTTAGGAGAAAAACATCCCAACTGATGAAAAAACCCCCACCTCACTCTCATCCGGTGAGGATTAAACACCTTCAACGTGTGCATGGTTCGGTTCTGTTATTAGGTTAAATGAAACTAAATTCATCTGTTAATCGATTTGATAACCATTTAGTTAATTGGGATGTTTTTTGCTATGAATTTACACTTCTATTTCATGTACTTCTTAGAAACAAATTTAGCTAATGTTTTTGCTATGGATTTACGCTCGTCCTTTAACCATAAATGGACCCACACGATGTTTGTTACTACCCGTAAACCCACAATATACCATAAGCCCATATTATGGTGCAATAAACATAAAAGTTTGAGAAACATGCGTAGTAAAGAGGCTAGCCGCTCACTCATAGGGGTGGAGCGGTTTGGGGATCGGCAATCCCAAGTGAAAACACGTGTTCGATCGTCACTCTTTGTACCAGGTCACTAGTCGTGAAACAAAACACGTAAAAATGATAAGGCTTTACAACCTTAGGCAATATTAAGAAATTAACAGAGCTTTATATATATATATATATATATATATCAAGAATAATGGATCTCTCAAAACAACAGCATACAAACAATCACAACACGAGATAGACAAGAATATAGCGACTGAAAGAGGTGAAAAATCCATTATTTATGCAACCCAAAATAAGTACCCAACTAAACCCAGAATCTCAGCAAAATCATTGAGATTCAAATAAGAGTCCAATACAATAGTCTTCTGTTGATTGATAAGATCAGCAGATGACAATAATGATGATGAATCAAATACACAAGACTTACAGACCAGACAAGATGATACATATGAGAGAAACCCTAGAAAGAAAACGAAAAAGAAACAAAAATGAGACTGAATGAATAAACAAGGATAAACAGAGCTTTCATATCCTCAGACGATCCGTATGATGTATGATATCAGCCATCCATTCATAATAAGCATAATCTCGACCGTCCACAGAAAGCACAACCCAAATAGTCAAGTGGGCTTAAGTTCCAGCTGGCCCATCTCAATACCTGGCTTATAACACAGCCCATTATAATACAACAGCCCAAGATCAGCCAAAACATATAAAAGCCCAACAAGTGATTGAATTACGAGACAATATATTTTAACAATATATATATATATATATATAAAAGCAAATTAGATTTTATAAAATGATAAGGAAGAAATTAATAGAGCATAGAGGGAATTTCCCCTGCACCGTTCAAAAAATATATATAGGCAAATTAGATTTTATGAAATGTATATTTTACCAAGTTAACTTAATGCTATTTGAAGGGAGATGGGCCCAAAGTTACCAAAGGAAACATGGGCCCATACCCAGTACTCAAGCCTAAAGGCCTGAACAAACCGGCGGAAGCATGACTCGCGGGTTCAACGTGGCGGATAAGACTATCCCCGCGGGCACACCGTGCGTCTACCAGTACGCTACTAACAACATCCGCCAGGTGCTCCGAGCATGGCTGGCAAAAGACACGTGGCGAATGCTGATACATTCGTACAAGATGGTACGAACCAACCAACGTCCAGGGACGTGTGGCATGGAGCATGTTGCACAACTCACCAACGAGAGGATCGCACGTGTCTTGGATAGCAGCCGCCGCAGGGGACAAATTGTACGTTCCCTGCACGCGTCAGCCAATCGAAGCCCATGGGACCACCTCAACAAGGATCTCCACTAACGTATACTCTCAGATGGGACAATAGTACACTCGACAGCCAATCATATTTCACCTGGCCTGCAGCCAGTGGTCGGACGCCACGTCGGACTAACGGTATGATCTCCTTCTATGATTTATTTTATATCACATATTATATTACTTGGGTCTAATCTTGGGCCGATGTGGAGGCAAGCCCTTAGCTGGGCTTCGGCCCGTTGGGTAACTTAAGGGTGAATGTTGAGGCCCGTGTGGAACCTATTTAAGGAGCACTTAGTCTCCTTCAATAGGCCATTCAGAAATCCCTGAAGAACACACATAGGCCGATTACGTTTTTGTGTCTGCTAAGTAGATTCCTTTGGGATTCGAGGTGGTCGCTCCACATCGAAATATTGTGTTTGTTTCAGGATTCTTACTCTCAAAGTCATTTCATCTAGCGAAGGATCAAGTCTGTAGCAACAAATCTAATCTCTTGAATCCAAGGTTAGACTTTTGTTTCTTCACTATTTTAAAATTATAATTTGATTATTGAACTATATAATGTCACATTTTGGACTCCATCGGTAATTTTGAAAATTATATTATAAAGATGATTATTATCACTGTTATAATATAATACAAATAATAAAAACTATTACATGTATATAATTTAAGCCCTCCTATGACAATAATAAAAGCTAAAAAAAAATGTAAACAAAGAGCTAAATAACTCAAATGATAACTATTCTATCTACAACACGACATTACACATCAAAACAAAACATACACTTTTTGACAATGAAAACATCTAAAAGTTTTCAAAGAACTCAAAACAAATTATGACAACCATATTCAAACACGAGTTTATGACTTTGTGTACACAATCTAGTTTTTAACCTGTCACATAACTATCTCTGGCTTCAGGATACTAGCCTTGACCTCCTTATGTGGCAGGACCACACCACCATTGCTATAAATCTCATCACACACATGAACATCTTCTCCAAGAATAGTCATGTTTTCAACTCGGGCCCATCGCCCGATAGTTGAGTGCCACCCTATAATACTACTAGAGATGCACGCGTGTTCCTTGATGCGGACCCCACGCATTATGGTGCACCGTGAGAGTCTGACACCCGACTCAATCACACATCCTGGCCGATTGCAACATCAGGCCCTATTAAACACCCTTCACCAATCTTGGCACTCTCGTCTACCAAAACGTTACCTATGATGTGGGCTCCACTAGCCAGTTTAGATTCTGACTTCTTTCTTAGTGAGTCTAGGTAAAGTCTTAATCCAGTTATGTAATCTTTTGGCTGTCCAATGTCCATCCAATACCCGGGTAAAACCATTGCATATAGCTGGTTTTCGGATACAATTTTTGGGAAGATTTCTTTCTCGATTGAAGTGGGTTTGAGCTCGATTCGATCAAGAACAGATGGGTTTAAAAGATAAATCCCAGCATTAATCTTGTTACCGACAAATATTTTTGGTTTTTCAACATACCTTTCAACTTTACCGGTCGATTCTTCTATAACAACCACACCGTATTTTGAAGGCTCGTCGACCTACAAGGAATAATTTACAAAATTCCGTTATGGAAATGAATAGAAACCCAAAAAACTGAAATCATTAAAGAAAAAAAGAGACAAATTTAGACCGAAGGGGCAATACTAGGTCAACTCGGGCCTTTTTTATTTATCTTTGGCTTGCTTAGGCAAAACAACATATTTATACAGACAGGATTGGGTCATGTTGACCCGCTAACAATTTTTGTCATTTTTCTTCAATCTTTATAAATAATCATGTATTAAACTAATCACAACAAACTATAATATTAAGCTGATTTTGTATGAATAAAAATAATTTAGAAGTTGTAAGCATTTAATACTTTTAACCCATTAAATCACAATAAGTTTGATACTTTGAATGCTACAATTTACTATTTATTAAATAAAAAAAGTCAGAAATAGCATTTAATATATTGGTTATTATAAACAGGAAAAACAAAAAAAAGTAGCATGTCAACTAACCAAACCCGGGCCTGTTTTGACCCGACCGTTATCCAACCGGTCCATTTTTCCACTTCTAAAGTGAACTTTACCTTAGTGACCAACATTGAAGCTTCACCACCATGAGACTTGTGAAATGCAATCATCTCTTTGAGGGGATATTCACTGATGACATCACTATTGAGGACAAAAAATGGTTCACCAGATTTATCGTCTAGTATGTCTCGAGCCAAAGCTAGGGGTCCTGCGGTTCCAAGCGGTTCAGTCTCTTGTGAGCAAGTGATCTTTATCCCAAGCTGACTCTCAAAATCCTTCAAGAAGTTAAGCATAACCTACATGAACACAATCCATCAAATTTCATCCATACAAATTATATTAAGAATCATATTTTAGCATGAAATAACCTTAAATATACCTCTGGTTGATAACTAATAGCCAGAACCACTTCGGTTACTCCTGTATCCTTAAGAGCTTCAATCTGATAAATAAACGACAAATAAAAAAAAAATGTTTAAAAAAAAAAAAATCAATTACAAGGTAATAATTTTATGTTGATTTTAAGACATGCATTACCTGGTGCAGGACCATTGGTTTGTTGGCAAAGTCAACAAGTGGTTTTGGGACGCTGAGAGTTAACGGTCTCAAGCGCGTCCCAAAACCTCCAACAAGAATAAGCGCTTTCATGGTGGAAAGATCCGGGATTTCAAGAAATTATCAGAAAACTGAAAGGAGAATGTGATGGATTACACACTTGTGGAACTAAAAAGACTAAGTTCCTTCTATTTAAAATGTACATTTACGTAACTAGTTGGTGACATTAGGTCATAAAAGCAATTCAATACCGCCTAAAATAGATTAAAGGTTGGTAATTCGACCGATACGTGTATACCAAAAATAGAAACACATTATCAAATTTAATGAAATGATATGTGAGGCCATGGGGTATACTCTAACCATCTTTAACTCCACCTAGATTTCACATCATTCATTTTGTCTCTTTTCACACTAGCTCACTTCAAGGAAATGGTTTAACGCCCCTTAACTCTACCTCATCCTTTAACTTTCTCTCTTTTAAGTCATGTTAACATGTTAACTTAGTGACAATTTAATGCTCCTTAACATGGGAAGGGAGTGGTGCACAATAAAAGTTAACATGCCACGTCACCGTTAACACTCTTGGTGTGAAGGTATACCCCATGGCCTGAATGATATATGAATAGAGGTGCAAATTTCAACCTGTTACTTATTAACGGTCGACATGACCTCACTAGTTTCAACAAGTTACCTACATCCACGATTTATTGTTCGAGTATGTATTAGATCTCAACAAGAGGGTTTTTGGGACTGATTTTTCAAAACAGCTTCTGCATTTTGAAAAAGCAGGGGTGAAGCTGCTTTTAGATTATTGCGTTTTGGTAGCCTAAAAAACTGATTATCTGCGTTACACACTAATCTAAAAATCCATTTCAAAACGCAATCCCAAACACCCCCCAAGTATGTTACAGTATATACAAGCAGGTTTAATACCAATTGTAGGAAAGAATATGATAAAAAAAAAGGTATAATATATTTTTTTTTTTTACAATTCTAAGGATCTCGTGTAAAGATTAACTTTCTAAATCTAACTTTGTATCCAAAATGAACACTATTCCTGAAAGCCATAGTGAAGAAGACTTTGAATCGTGCCTAAAAAAAATAAAAAAAAAAAAAAAAAAATGTCATCACATGAGAAAAAAATGACTGATAAAAGAAGCAAATCCAGCTTAATGAAGGCTGGATCATGCAATGGGCAAGACAAAACCTAGGGTATCTTTAGTCCAAGATAACAACTAGTTCTTTCATGCATTTTATTTTATTCTTTTCTTCATTTTTAGTCAATTGAGGAACTAAGAACCTATCCTGTTTGTAACAAATAAAGATTGTCATTTCTTATTCTCTTGACAAAAAGATAATCTTACATTTGTACCATTGTAATCGCAGTTTACCTAATGATTTTGTGACACTTTGACAAACACAATTAAAGAAGATACAAATTTGTTCTATTATTGATCAAGAAAGTTGCAACTAGCATCTTAATTAGCTTAAAACTATAAAAATAAGAAAATTAATTGCATAAAAAAAGAGATATTAACAACTTTCTATCATGATTATTACACTTGGTAAATCAATAGCAGGCACAAAGCTATAACAATATAAGTAGAGTGAAATTATTACAAAAGGAAGATGAAAATGACATAATACAACACCCTACCCTAGGCAAATACCACATTGATCGATCGTGGACAAAAGAGATGTTGGATTCATAAGAAATGTCATGCCACAAATACAATTTACGTGTTTAGGTACAAGTCTCTGCCCAGGTAACAAAAAACAAAGCCGTGAGCTACTTGTGAGGAAAGAGCACAATAATGGTTAGTAATATAATGTGCATTGGCTTGTACCAATTTCATTTCTTCTCATATAATATAAACAAGTCCTACAATCAACTCGTCATAACACGAGACAATTATATATAAATGTTGAATTGATCCAATTAAAAGCCACCAACAATCTATAAGCTTCTATATCTTTATATCAAATAAATCAAAATCATATGAAATCAACCTTGAACTGAATTAAATACACGATCCCAGAAAGGGTCTACAGAAAATAATGATTTGATTAATGATTAGCAATCACTGACCTCATATGATCATTAAACTATAACGAACATAACTTGTATAATAAAAAAAAAGGTAGGCCATAATTCAAGAAATAAAAGGAGGGAATTAATATTACCTCAGCAAGCAAGAATAGAGCTTGATTGGTGAAAGGAATTGGGCTATGTAAAAATATACAAATGGATATGAAAATGAAGAAGAGGCTTTGACTGGGACGCGGGATTTGCAGTCAACGCGTAAATGTTTAATAATAATAAAAGTCGCGTTTTATTTTATATAATAATAATAATAATAAATAATAAATATGATTCACGTTCAATGTTTTATATAGACTACATTTGAAAAAGGTGGTATAGTTTTGTATATAGAGACTTTTAACGGTTTAATATTCCTGTGGGCATGTGAATGGCTTGAAAGGGCACAAATTTCCTCGATTAGCTTTTGTGATATATCAGTCACGAAGAGTTTTTTTCTTGAATAGATTGTGTCGTCTTAGACTTTCTTGAAACTAAATTATACTCATATTTTTAAAATGTTTTAATCCATTAAAAAAACATAAAATAAGTTCAAATTACAACATCTTAACAAGACAAAACTACTACTTCATTTGGTTCATTTGGATGTAGGCTTGGTGCCGAGCTTCAAATGCTTGATAAAATCCTGTAAATGAACCGAATGTTCATGAATTGTTCGTGAACTGTTTGGCGGGAAGTTCATTTATTTAAATAAATGAACGAACATGAACACATGTTTTGTTCGTTCATTTATGTTCATGAACGTTCGTTTATGTTCGTTCATTTTTATTCGTTTATGTTCGGTCGTTTATTTTTGTTCGTTTATGTTCATTTAATTAAACTTACCCTTTATTTTTATTATTTATTTCCTTTTGTTAAGTATCTTAATTTATATGTTTTAAAAACTTAACCATAACCCTAACATTCTAACCATATCACTTATCAGACGCTATCCACACTCCACAGCCCCCACTTCACTCTCCAACCTCCACAGCCCCGCCGTCTCCCTCATCCCTGTCTTCACAGACAACAATGCCGTCGTATGTCTCATCCCCGTCATTTTGTTTTGGTTGCATTGTGATGTATTAGACTTCGTTGAATTGTGATGAATCATTATTAACTTGTTTTTGTTTTTGTTCATTTATATTGATCATTTGTGTTCGTTTATGTTTTAAATGAACGAACATAAACGAACACGAACACGACAAATTTCTTAATGAACGAACACGAACACAAAAATGTGTTCGATTATGTGTTCATGTTCGTGTTCGGTTAAAGTTAAATGAACAAACACGAACACGCCTGTGTTCGTGTTCGTTTTGTTCGTTTACAGGCCTAGGCAACAAGCTGCGCCGCGCCCCCTTTCTGAATTGCGAACCCTAGTTTACCAAAGACAAATCCTTGCCCCTGGAGATGAACTATTGCTGTGGACGACCCGTTGGACCCTGTTCAAGAAACGAATAGCTTTTGGCGCTAGGGAGCCAAAGGTATCAAAGGCCAAAGGGATAAAGACATCTTAGTTCTCTGCAAAAGCTTTAGCATGTTTATCAACTTTCTTCGATTCCGCCTTTCTCGATGCTTGCCCAACTACAAACCCTGTTTCCCCTAACCCAACAAAAGGAGATACCCCTGTGAGGTCCACACAGACATGTTTCCCCCTCTCCCAACCAAAGACAAGCAGATCTGCTGGTCGTATGGTGGATCTCCCTTCCGCAGGGTCAGTGAGAAAATTTGCACGGGCCTCCTTTTTGGCAGAAATCCCAGCTCTTCCCAGGATGTCCCACAATTGCATGGTTCCTAGACTTTATTATATTTACATTATTAGTCCTCGTACTTTGATTGTTTTGGATTTTAATAAAACATTGAATTCTGTTGATCGTACATTGACTCGTTACTTAAACATGTCGTGTTGGACATTGAGCAAATCTTTTTATTTTAAATTCTATTGTTGTTTTTATACATTTGTTTTTTTAAAAGAAAATATTACAAGCTTAAACGTATAATAAGTTGTGAAAGATTTTGGGAAACGTCAAAATTTTGAGTGCGAAGTTTTAAAACATGTTATGTAAAGTTTTATTGAAAAGTTATAAAAAAAATATTAAGTTATTAAGTTTTAGAAACTTTTTGGTTAAATTAACCTAACTTGGTTAAGTTTTATATAGAAAAAAAAACAAACCAAATCATAATATAACTAACATGGTTAACTATGAGGGACTAGAAGTGTCAAAACCCAAAACATTCAAAACTTTTCCTTCCCTCCCTCCACACTCACGTTTTTCAGGCAATGGCTCCGGCCGGAATCCAGCAGCCCTCCGGCGAAACTGTTTTGGTCGTTTTTAATGCTTTTTAATGTCTAAATTTGAATTCCAAACGTTTCTCCCTTGGTGTTTACCCGTTCTAAACATTTAAGGCAAGCTTTAATCGAGTTTAATTGGGTGCAAGATCGCCAGACCTTAAAACAATCGAACCTTGGACGTTTTTTATGCAATTGTTATATAATTCGTATGCCAAACGATTTCTGCACCTCTGAGCATCTTAAACCACTTTAAAAACGTCATAATCGCGTTCGAATTAGGATTAATCGGCCCTTCAAGTGTCGACATCTTCCTCTTCTTTTTCGACTTGATCGATAATTGTAAGTTTATTTCATCGATGTCGTTTTATTTTATAATCGTATCTGATCAATAGCCCTATGATTCAGATCGTTCATCTAGGCAGGTTTGATATTATTGATTTGGGGCAAGGGTTAGGTTTTTAGAGTTGTAACACCCCAACCGATGGCGAAAACATTGAAGTGTCACGTAGTGACGATTGTTCAATAGCTTATGGACTAAAATGTAAATATTAATACATTGACTAAATATTTTATTACATTGAAAGAAAAATACAAAAATTCTAAAGTGACAACTAATGCTGAAATACAATAAATCCAACATCTAAGTAAGATTCCAAAAGCTTAAAAGTCACCTCATAAATAACTTGAAACATGTACAAAAATAATTTTGTCAATACAAAAATGTATTGGTGAGCATACCCATTTCATTCAAACAGTAATTTGCAATTTATGTGCCATGATATTTGTAATATGTAAAAGGGTCAAAATCAAGCCTCACATCGTTCAATAATTGTTCACACATCGTTCAAGAAAAACCATAACAATGACCAAGGACTTAACTTGTTCACGTAAGTCAACCAAGGGATATAATTCGTAGTACTACTCATTGTTAGGTGCGGCCAAACGGTTAATGACTTTGACAAATCGTTCATACAATTCACACAAAACATATCAAAGAGCACATTGCGTCATAAATAATATACGTAAGTTTAATAATAATAGTACATGAGTCACTCCAAAAGAGTAAAACAGTAAAAAAAAGGGAAAGATATACTCACAGTTTGTGAAAGCGATCAAAATCCAACTTAAGCGTTCGTGAGCTAAGTAATAAGAATTCCAAGGAATTCAACCTATAATGTATATAAATACTAATAAGGAAATAATCTATTTTAGAGCGTTAATCTGCTTCACCCCCTCTAGTTTTCTGTACGATGTTGAATACCGTAAATTTACTATGTAATGAGTTATAATAAATTTTAGTATCATTTAGTTAACTAATATATTGACAGAACAGAGTAATAAGTAAGAACACCGAGTAAACAAATTAATCGTACCTAGGTATCAGGTGACATGTCATTGAACTCACTTGTTTTGTAGGTTGATCCATTGAACTCACTAAAATCAAGCACGAGTTTCCCCACGGTGAGTTTCCTCACGTATTGGCGTGGCAAATGATCAGGGCAACCTTAGATTAGGTTTTATAGTTTATGTTTATTATATTTAATTTAGGTTAGGTTAATTTTAATGTAATGTTTTTATTTGATGTTTATGTTATGTTTTTTATTATATAGAATTGTTATTTTTATTCAATTATAAATTCAAAGCAAAAAAAAATAAATAAAAAAAAGGTGACGTAGAGGCCACCCAGTCACTGTCCACGCTACCACTACCCCGTGCATATTTTGTCTTGAATGGCTAGATGAAGTGGATCCATGTGTCAGTCCATACCTCAAGGGCATGATCACACCGTGTAGTCATAGCATAACACAACTGCTACTCAAATTACATAGTATAAAATGTTGGATTTTATTCGATGCTCTAAAAAAAATAAAAAGTGTGCAAAAAGTTATTTGTGTTACAAATGATTTTTTCACACTTTATTTTTACCCTTTCAGCTATGATAAATACAAACTTGTGATGGTTTCATCTTTACCACTGATTTGCCTTATTCAAAATTTAGATTCACTTAAAATATATCTCATGATAAAAAAACAAGAAAATAAATAAAAACACGTTTTATTTAATCCAGCCTCCTTGTCTATATACAAGTTGGATATGTGACCAATTTTAATTAACGATACCCTATAATTGGTTACTCATTCATATAGATATGTTGTATATATATCCAAATGTTGCGTTTACCCATTTATAAGTTCATTATAAACATAACTACAAATATTAGTTATCGAAATTATTTTAAACAAGTTGCAAATGGTTTACCATAGACTATTACTAATCACGTTACAAGAACTTTTAACTACTAGATGAGCAGGTAAACCATCACATTTTCATGAAACACACATATAAAACCACAACCACAATAAACACCCAAATCGATCAACTAACCTACCAAGTCCATAGTGGCAATGGACGGCAGAAGAAAGAACATTTCCGCCACGAGTGACGGAGGCATCAGTGGTTCTAACTTCCAAATGCCACTTCACTACCCGCGCTACACAAAGGAAGAATATAAGGAACTACCCGAGTGGAAGCTTGACCGGTTACTTGCCCAATACGGTCTATCTTCTCATGGCCACCGCGATTTGGAGTCTAAAAGGGAATTTGCAATGGGGGCATTCCTTTGGCCACCACATTACTCGGCTGCATCGCCTACTAACTACCACGATCAACAACGTTATCGAGTCAACGGGAAGATAGTTTCTGGCTCACCAACTCTTTGGTCATTCCTACGCAAGAAAAAAGTCTAATTAACGACTACTAGCAATAGTTGAGAATAAAGAGGAGGGGGACTATTGAAGTAGTCGCAATTTCATGAAATAAATATATTGGCTTGGTTATCTTTTTTTCATTTAAATTTATGACTTTATTTAACGACGTGACATTGCGATGTTGGTTTGTATTTAGGAAGTATGGACGTTGGCATTTCAAGTCGAGATGTCGGCCTTTGGCCGGCAACGCCTTTTTTATAATTAATTATGCTTATGATTATATTTTTTCTTATTTAGTTTTGACTTAAACCTATAATTAGTTTGATGTATGACACCTTAGCATAATTTGAGATCAAAAGTCTATTAAGAAATAAATGATTTTGGTTGGTGAATGGAAAACACAAATTATTAAATAAAAAATGAGATTATTTCTTAATTATATGTCGGAAATGTGATTTATAAAAGTCCACTTAATGTTTTCGGGTCAAGATTGTATGTATTTGTATATTTTTTATTAGGTTATATTCGAAATCTTTCTGGAATAGACAAATCTAATATGAAGTAATAAAATGTGTGTTATAATGTAACATATAAATTAATGTACTACAATATGACAAAACAACAATTTTAATGATGTGAATAAGAATGAAAATTTATATTAAAAAGAAAATTTACGTTTGGATAAGGAGCAGAGGCAGAAGCAACCAGTCCAGGGCGTGATTGAGGCGGTGGTCTTGAAGGTGTGGCTTTTTTTGGAAATGACTGATTTTAACCTATTATGCTATGTATGAAAATAGATTCCTATTTCGTTTTTGTATAACACTATGGTACTTGTTGGAAAGATAATAAAGCGCTCGCTAATTTGGTGTATTTTTTTTAAATTTGTTTGGGGGAGGGGGAACTTGAGAGAGAAAAAACTTAGGGAAATAAAGCGGAGGAAAGCCTCACCTAGTGTCATGTGTCACTAAAGGGTGTGAAGCCTTAACCTAATATCATGTGTTACTTAAGAAGTGTGAGTGCCTAATTTAATGCCTTGTCACACACTATGCTTTCGTTTATTATTATTATTATTATTATTATTATTATTATTATTATTATTATTATTATTATAAAAGCTAATTTCTTCAAAACCCTACTTCTTCTTAGCCACCAAGAACAAAATTTATCATCTTTTGGAGAGTTTTTGAAGGAGAATCACCAATAACAATCAACATACCTTCAAGTTTATGCTATGTTATTCATCGCCATGAGCGGCTAAACATCTTTGTAACTAGGGGTGTTCAAAAGCATCCGAATCCGAAATTTTGGATATCCGAAAATCGGATAATCCGAAATTTCGGATTCGGATATGACTTTTGCAAATTTTTGGATTTCCGAAATATTCGAATCCGAAATCTTAAAAAATATAAAAAAATAAATATATATTATATAATTATATATACAAAGTTTTATCCCCATTCCAAACCCTAACCTTAATAACAAACATCACCTCCCTCCACTCCATCCTATTCCTGTCCGAATTCTCCTCCCACCAACCAGACAACCACCATCCATCCTCCGTTGTCCCGACTATCGAGTAGATCTGTAAGTTTTTTTTTTTATTTCGTTATCGACTATCGACAAATATAAATCCATCGACCATCAACAAATCATTTCGCATGTTTCCAAAGATAAAATCATGTACAAATACTTTCGTCTTTTTCTTTTCTGTTTCCGAATATAAAATCATAACTATATTATGGGTATTGCTTATTATTGGCTTGTGTAATTTTGATAAGACAACATATAAAATCATATATATTCGGATCAATTGATTAAAGCATTGTTTTCATCTGATTTATCTTTGTATTTGTTTTGAATTTGATACTTTGAATTGTTTTGAATGTTTGTGGTTGGAAACTTTGAATAGTTTTGAATGTTTATGCTAGTTTGAATCTTTAAATTACGCAGGTTTGGTTTTAATATAAGCAGGAAATTGTTTTTTTGGATTCGGATATCCATTGGATAATCCGCATCCGAATCCGAAATTTTGGATATCCGATTTTCGGATATCCGAAAACCGGATAATCCGGTTTTGAACACCCCTATTTGTAACCACCTCCGGGTGCACAGTTCATTTGTGAAACTCTTACTCTGGTTTGGTTTATGAATTGTCTTTTAATCGTTCGAAAGATATTTGTGGTTTAGGTTATTTAAATAAGTCACGTTTGTGCAATTGCTTATCTTTTAATCATTCGCATTCGGTTTTCTTGTATCGTGAGCAGTTTGATTAATGGGGGGTAGTTGTTATTCGTGGGTTGGTAATTAAATTATACGAGTTATTATTAAAAACTTGTGTTCGATTATCACTTAACTTAAAACAGTTCAATAAAACTTTGTCTATGTGATATCCAATCATCTAAACAAGGGTAGGATGAATCATTGAACCGGAAACCTGGAGGGCGTCACTTCTTTAATATTATTGTTTACAACTTCTAAAATTCGTTTTCTTAAAACTCAAAACAACCTACAATTCAGTTAGATTTAATTTATTAGTTAGAAATCATACAAACTACGACTGTCCACCAATTCAGATTTGGATGGAATGGTTAAGAGCTGAACCATTCAACACTTAGGGGCTGTTTGGTTGATTAAGTGCTGAATCATTAAGAGGTCTGAATGGTTAAGAGGTCTGTATGGTTAAGTGCTGAATTATTAAGTTGGACCTCTTAATGGTTAGTTTTCTTGTCCCACATTAGTATGAGAGTTTCATTAAGGTTCAGCCTAGTTCAGTGCTTAATGATTCAGTGCTTAATGGTTCAGCAACATCCCAAGTCTTAATGATTCAGCCTTAACCATTCCATTCAGAGGCTGAAACAAACGCGCTGAATGCTGAATCATTCAGCACTGAATGGTTAAGAGCCTTATTAAGAGGCTACCAAACAGCCCCTTAATAATTCAAAGCCTCTTAACCATTCAGACCTCTTAATGATTCAGCACTTAATCAACCAAACAGCCCCTACCATCATCTTGTTCAAAACCCCTATCGGAACCGTCACAAACCATGGGCCAACAAAACAAAATACCCTTTGTTTGATCATGGTAAATGACGAGGTTACAGGGATGACGAAGAACCTAAAGAATTTGACCCGCTAATTCCATTGTTGTCTATTTTGATGAGGATACTGATGAAACTTTTTGAATTTGATAGCAAATCACAAGTTCTATAGGTTTATGTAGAACCGCTGTTTTGCTCTCATGAAATTCATGATAAAGAAGATGATTTTCTGTTCATAATTAATCATGTTATTTTTTTTTATATATTTTAAACCAAAGCAAGTGTTTTGAATGGTAACTTTGACAGAAACAAAAACCCCCTCGAACGCTTTCTTGTTCCTGGCATACCAAATTCTCCACGCTGTCGCAATCACAACCGAATAAACGATCTTTTTCCATTTCTTAGAGCCCGGGTTCTTGACAATCACCTAAACCATATCCTTAGGAGAGCGTATGCTATCTGGCCACGAAATCCTCATCCACCTCAAAACATTCCATCATATAGCCCTCGCCCATAAGCGGTCAACACTACAAGAAATTTGACTTTTAGCGGCGACACCTTTTAGCGGCGACACCTTTGACGAATGTCCGTTTAACTTTGTTACGTTTATTTTATATATATGTAGATGTTGGTTTATTATTTTTGTTATTATTTAGTTTGGTTATGCGTGTGCGGAGTAAACGAATAGCAAAAAAAAAAAAAAAAAAAAAGACCGCGTCGCCGCTAAAAGTCTTACCCAGGATGCACAGAAATCTGCCACGTGGAAAAAAAAAAAGTTAAAAGATAATGCCACGTAGATAATTACTTTTAGCGGCCACACCTGTAACGGCAACAGGAGCAATAGCGACAGACTAAAGCTGGCAGGACTTTTAGCGGCAGCTGTCGCCGCTAAAGGTCTTGCTGCCGCTAAAGGTATACCTTTAGCGGCAGCAGGCGTGGCCGCTAAAGGTGGACTTCCTTGTAGTGCAACAAAAACGTGGTCCACATCCTCTTCCGATAACCCACACCGAACACACGTAGAATCCGTGATATTAGCTCCTCTTTTACTAAGCTCCGACTTGGCTGCAACTCTTCCACACATCGCTCTCTAAAGAAGGAAGGTACATTTAAGAGGAGCCCACGAAGACCAGTTAAAACTTGATCCATCCGATTGATTATACAAACTCGTTGCGACTTCCAACCTCAGATCCTTGACCGAAAACCCAAACACTCCACCATTCCACCATACCCATTTGTCCCTGTCCCCTTTGAACTTGAAGCCATAAAGACGCTGATTCAAATCACCAAATTGCCGAAGCTCGACATCCGAACAAGGCTCCTTGTTCCAATCCCAACCCCAATTGTTGTTCGATCTCCGCGTATCCAAAAAAAGAAATTTTTTTATTTTTAGCCAGCTTATACAACTTAGGAAACACCAACATCAAAGGGCTATCGAGAAGCCAAGAGTCTTTCCAAAATCTTGTCATCGACCCATCTCCACACACCACTTTCAACTTGTCTTGAATACAAATACCCATTTTGAAAAGAGTACCTTCTATGTTGCCAATATTCTTCCACAGCCCAGTGACCGCTTCTATATATGGTTGGATTTACAATCTCAAATATCATAGCAGCACTAATAATAGATGTGACATTAACAAGCATTTGCATTTATTTTTTCAAAGATGCAAATGAATATATATGGCATTCATACATTCAATTCAGATACTAGAAGATGTAAATCCAACCATATTTAAATATCTTAACATAGAGAATAAGAAACAACAAAGATCCAACAGAAATAACATAATTAAGTCTTATTGTCAAATGAAGCTTTCAAGCTTACACAAGTTTAAACGTTTAGTTTTCAACCAACGGTCCTCAGTTCAACTCTTCGTCCGGCTCTGGTAATTTGTCATTAAGGTCAAAGGCCAGACCCTTAGAATCCGAACCTAACACGCTGTCTGCAATTCTATTTTCTTCAGAGCCGCCACCATGTGTTGTTTGGGCATCTGTGTTAGAACTTTGTATTTCGGGTGACATAGAAACAACTTGTGCCTGGCTTGATGATTGGTGGTTGGATTCCCTGACAGCTTTACAAGCCACGCATATGCATCCAGATCGGTGCTTCTTGTTCCATTTTGTTGGCACCAGTAATGTGACAGCTTGTTCAATATCTGTCTCTGTGACATGAGTTATAGTGGTCAATATGGGTTAAATCAAATTTTTGGTGTGAGTAGTATTTTGGCGTATAAACCTCCCTAGGTGTTTTAAATTTTGTTAATAATTTAGTAATCTAATTTGAATAATATGAAGGTTTGAAAATAAAATAATTTATTTCATGTATCTTCATAGATCAAACTGATCTTTTATCTTACCATGAACACTAGCCAAATCATTTGGCTTCCTGTTGCTAACCGAAGAATGTGTTGCCGATCTGGTCATAACCTATAAAAAAAACAACATTAGTATGTACTTAATATTAAATTTTTTAAGTTGTTACATAAATATGGTGTTTTTAGAATATATATAATGTGCTTAATTCCATCCTACAAAATGATGAGCAACTTAAAACAAAAGAAAATCATCAATAATAATAATTAAATTTTAAGTTCTTTAATTTTATCTTATATAATTTATCCAAAGAATGCATTTATACACTATAGGATCATAAATAATTATGAGCTAAATTCCATTCTATATCAATCCAAACCAAACTAAAAGTAGCCTCACTAGCTTATATTGCCATAAAAGTTTATGGTAGGATCACTTGTTATTGCAATAAAAAGTTATAGACTCGAGTACCTTGCTAGTACTTCTTTCAAACCCTTTTTCGACCACAACGGAGGGAGCATTGCTACCACAAGGCAAGTCTTCGTGCGTCTTGTTCCGATTCTTTGTAGTTTTACTTGTTGATCCAATTTGACAACTCTTTTTCTTGAACAAAACACCCAAGTCAGCGTCTAGGTCAGATTGAATATTTGATTTCCTTTTAGTAGATGTGGTCTTTTTCGCAGAAACCTCTTTGCTTGTGGTACTACCCATGACCTATAGATAGATCATAACACTCAACACATCAAAAGCTAAATACTATACATGACAATTTGCTTGTAATTTTTTTTTATGAATATGTCAAAGAAGTTGTATATGCTTGTTTAAGAGCAAAATCAAAATGCTAATGTTTTAAATTACCATTTTGCCCTTGTCGTTAGAGCGGGAAGTAGTGTTAGTCTTCGGTAATAGATTCACCTGGCTAGTAGGGGATGGAACCTTTCGGTATCCAATGACTAACTTACCCTCGGGTTCCAACTTACAAAATGTTACTGAAAGAAGATAGTATAATTAAATCATTATGATATATCATATAAGCATAGAAATATAAAATATGAACATAAAGAAGTTGTATAGTATAATTAAATTGGCACCAGAGGCTACCCGTTTCCTGACCAGGGTCCAGCGGGTTATTTATAGTAGTGTCTCGTCTTCGGGTGGGCAGGGTTACCTTTTTAGTAGATTAGGATTTGCTATTCAGAATGGGGTGGTGGCGTAGCTTGTTGCCCGCCTGCCCGTTATCTTGATGTAATTTTCTTTGTTCGGGAATAAAAATTTTCGAAAATGCAAAAATAACATAATAGACATTCAAATAAGGCCGAATAGAAAATACGTATCTAAATTTCAGTTACCAGTATCTCCTTCAGCCAATTTCATTGATCGAACATAAGGCTCAAAACCTTCCAGGAAGTATATTCTGCTGTTGCTATTAGGCCACATTCTGAAACTAAAACGCCAATCTTTTCCGTTGGAATCTTGAACTACAACGCGTTCTCCTTCAGCATCATCAATAGTGGGAAAGAACTTCTGAATGATATCAATATAAACAGTTATATACCCATGATTGATACAATACAAACTTGATTATTGTAATAATAGTAATATGTATGCATACTAACCTCTGCACATTTCTTTGGCAGCACAAGGCGCCCACCCTTCCCAGTATCAGTAGCACTCAATGTTTTCTCAAACAATGGAGTAACTTTCTCATTTAAACTATCAAAGAATCAAGGGCAAGAAGGGATTATTTTGTTACGCGCGTAAAAAAATATTATTGTTTCGCTTTATTTGTGGTAAGTATAATATTTAAAAGAACTGAAAGAATACCCTTTAAAGATCTCATCAAGTTCTTCAACTGTCATTTTGGGTGTATAACGTTCTCGCTCATTGTTCCTACTTGTTCCGGTGCTAGGCTTTTCATTACTAGCCTGAACTTGAGCTTGAGCTTTAGTAGAAGACTTGCTTCCACTGGGTTCAAGAGCCAATGGTGGAGGGGTTGATTGTGGTTCATCAGTCACTTGATTACGTGCCACCAGTGTTGGTTGAACAACAGCAAGAGGGGTGGGTGTGCGGATAGACTCTTGCACATTTTCTTTAGAATTCGGTTGCTGAAACAATGTAACAGTTGATGATAAAAGAAAAATGATTCTAACTTTTGCAACACTTGGAGGGTGTTTGGGATTGAGTTTCAAAACAACTTATTGATTTATTGGCTTTTCCAAAGAGCCAATAAGCTGTTTGTGTAACCCAAAAGCACTTTCTGTTTTGGCTTTTGGCTTTTAAGGGTGGAAAAAAACTGTTTTTGAAAAGTTAGAAATCCTGGCTTTTGGCTTTTGGCTTTTGACTTTTGGAAAAAAAATTACAAATATACCACCCATACAACCAATATTCACAATAAGTTAAGCGAAACACTTAAAAAAACAACAATTTATTAACTTTTTGACGTTTATCATCCCAAAAGCTAATCCAAACACTTTTTTTAAAACTCTTTTTCAAAAAGTCATAAGCCAATAAGCACTTTTGACCAAAAGCACTTTTGATTGTATAATTGGCTTATTGGTGGTGTAAACTAAAAAATTATATTAGTATAAGAGTCCTTTAGTGTCAATAATGTAAACTAGGTTTATATGTTAGAGGTCTAGATTGTCAAAGTCATTTAGATTTTCCAACTGTTTATCCAAGCATTGCATCTATATGTGATGAACAGATTTGTAATCGACCTTTGTAATCATAAATCAAAATTCTAGTTTGTATATATTTTGTTCATAATTGTCATTGATTGCCAACATTGGTATCAAAGCGTCATTAATTTGAAAGAAATCATTTTGGGAAGTTCACCAAACTTGTGATCACAAGAAGCCGGTCAAGAATCAGGGTTCAAGAAGTTGATCAAGAAATCAATAAAGGGAAGGGCTATTTGTTTCATCATTGATTGATTAATCATAAGCAATTGACGAGTGTGATTGTTTACTTGGTTCTAAACAAAAGGGACAATCAAGAATATTCAAGATTGGATCAAGATCATTCAAGATTTAATCAAGAACTGGAGATTCTGTTGGAATTAATCTTGATTGTTAAAGTGGGTTAGGTTGATGAACCAAGAAATTAAAGGGTTGAACGGTTCATATGTGAAAGTTGGAAAAATAAAAGGAAGAGATAAAGATTATTCTTAGTGAATTAGAGATAATTGTATAGTCATGTGTTTGAGTATTAGTAGGAGTTAGAATTAGATTAGGATGCAAGTAATTATTAGTATAAATAGAGATGCAGGATCATTGTATTATTTTGTTTTTCATATTTGAATAAACGTGACATAGTGTCCAAGATAATCTCTCGTGTTTTTCTTGTGTACAAGTTCTTTGTGAATGTGATCGATCCAATTGGCTCCAACAAATTCGAAGAAGTGATCATCAAATGTCTAACATCCAGATAAGTATTATGTTCACTTTTGATTGGTAAAAGTAGCAAGTTAGAACACTGAATCGATCAAAGGAGGAAATAGATTAGATTAGTTATTGTTTTGTATGTTTTCAATCAAAGAAACATAAACAAAAGTAGAATCTGGTTAGCACTTCTGGGAAGAAAAAAACATTGGAATAGGTAGAAAGAAGACATGTTCAATGGTTGAGGATTCATCCAAGAACAAGTACACTGTAGCGATAAAGGAAAGAGGAACTTCAGTGCATTTCCAATGCCCCATTCTCAACACTACCAATTAAACCATTTGGGTTGTAAAGGTTAGAGCAATCTTTAACATCCATGGAATTTGGGAAGCAATGGAACCATCAATGGGAACTGAAGTCAATCAAAAGAAGAACAATACGACACTTGCATTACCATAGCAAGCTATTCCTAAAATATGGCCTTGCAAATTGCTAACCTCACTTCAACCAAAGATATATAGGATGCATTAAAGGTTCAACATGTAGGAGTTGATAAGGTTAAGGATGTGCGTATTCAGACACTCGAGACTAACTTTGAATCTTTAAAACTGATGTCTATGCGGGAAATATTAGTGAGATGGCATCACAAGCAAGCATTCTCGGGCAGACATTAGATAACATAATATTGCTTTAAAAACTTTTAGGTTCGGTACTAGAAAAGTCCATGTAGAAAGCTGCTGCAGTTATAGCAGTTTGCTAATCTTAATACGATGACATGTGAAGCTATAAAAAGATTAAAGGATTTCGAAGAATGCATTAAGAAGCAAACTAAGGAAGACGACGTGTCTAGTAAAATTTTATTCAACAAAGCAGACAGAAAAAAGGTTAAGTATCATAAATAAATTTGTTCATTGCAGTTGTGGGGGTTCGATTCAAGAAAACATTGGGCGTAGCCAAGATAAATGTCGGTGGTCCAGAGAAAGTAAGAATGGTAAACAGTTATAGGGAACAAAAGTCACATAAGATGTCACAAGTGTCATGAGCTTGGACATTACATGAATGAATCCAAAATGGAAGAAAGAGGAGTCCAAAATGAATGTCTAAAATGGGAGAAAGAGGAGGAGTCAAACTTATTTATATTAGTATAAGGGTCATAGAGTCAATATTGTAAACTAGGTTTATGGGTCATGGTGTCATTGTAAACACTTAGGGGTCTTAATTGTTAAGAGTCATTTAGGTAACCGAACGCTTATCCAAACGTTTTGTCTATTGGATCACATGGTTCATGGAACATAAATAGGATATATCTTGTTCATTATAAACAGTGAAATACCAATGACTGATAAATTAATTATTGATTATTGTAATAATAGTAATATGTAAGCATGCTAACCTCTGCACATTTTTTTGGCAGCACAAGGCGCCTACTCTTCCCAGTGTCCTTGTCACTCAACGTTTTCTCAACCAATAGAGTGCCTTTCCCTTTCAAACTACCAAAGAATCAAGGGCAGGAATGGATTATTTTGTTATACGTGTACAAAATAATTATTGTTTCAGTTTACAAGAAATTAGAAAATACCGTTTACGGTCTAGCTCATTGTTCCCACTTGTTCCAGTGCCAGGCTTTTCATTACGATCTTCAACTTGAGCTCGAGCTTTAGTAGATGACTTACTTCCACTAGATTCAGGAGCCAATGTTTGAGGGGTTGATCGCGATGCGTCATGGATATAATCTTGACCAGCCAATTGATTATTTGCCACGGATGTTTGTTGAACATGAGCAAAAGGGCTGGATGTGCTGATAGGTATGTGACCAGTTTCTTGAGAACTTTGTTGCTGAAACAAAATAACAGTTGATTACAAATGAAATATGATCCTAACTTTTGTAACAATTGATTGTATAACTAACATATGATTATGCATACCGATATTGCATTTGGCTGTTCACAGTCATTGCATTTTATTTCTCTATCCCCTAAAGATGTATACCAGTCTTGTGTTACTAGGCATGGGCGATGTATTCTCTGCGGGGAAAATTAATCTTTTTTTAGTAATAAAGATATTGTCTTTAGTCGTTAAAATACAGTAGTACAATGTCGTATACAACTAAATTAAAAGAAATGTAAACATATTCAAAGCAATGGCTCCAATAGGTAGTGCATTCAACTAAAAGAAACAAAGAACTAAACCGATAATGTCAAGAAATTTGTTCTGACACGACCAACCTATCCTGACGACAGTTAGTCGTCGAATAGGCATCTTAAAAATATTTTGAGTCTTATAACCTAATAGAACTCGCTTGTCTCCTAAAATACAACAAGTGAGTCAGTACTTGTATACTATTAGAGATAGCTCACACGTCCGAGCTAGCCCCATGCTTTTTGTTGTTTTAGTATATGCGGAAAAAGAATCAAGTATTGAAGGAACGATTAGAGAGTACTCATCTCCAATATTCTAATTATAGGTGCATGTTGCTCTTTGTTCTTGAAAAATAGGTGAGATGTTGGTTTTTTAGCCAAAATAAAATAAAATAAAATAAAATAAAATGAACCTCCAAGTTCACTTTGTGTGGTCACACCAAAAGGAACTGGTATTTCACCTCAATCTACAAAATTAATTGCATTAATATGAATTTATGTGGACAACCAAAATTGTCTTTTGAACAATTGTACTAACATGCGAGTAGCGGAATCAACCAAGTTGTTTCATGTTAGTGGAAACCGAGCGGTTGTAACTTCTACTATACTCAGTAACAACCCGTAGCCCACAATAAAGCGAAACTTCAAAAACTTAAAGGTGGCTCATGGTGACGTGAAGTGCAAAGTGTGCTTTCAAAACGTCACATTTATGTCCATCGTACATAGGCCCATAGTCACAACATGTACGTGCATGAGGGGTGCAAACCCTCTAGGGTCCCTACTTATTCCATAGGACAAAGGATGACATACTGTATCTGAGAAAGGCTCAACTTATATATCACTCCATAATTCATCAATCCACCTATGTAGGACAATTTTTATCCACTTTTCATTTCAAGTTCCATATTAAACTCATTAATATGATCATCTACATCCCAATCATATTAGCTCAGTTATGGACACATTTTAGTTGATTGTGAAGCTCTCGTCAATGAGAATGCAATCCCAAAATAATTACTTACATAACACATACAAAAATATTATTATTTGTGTCCAAAGTTTTTTTTTTAAAAAAAAGGACACATTTTCACTATTTTTCTAACAAATGTTCTACATAAATTAAGGACACTTATAGATGTTGTGCTTGTAGAGTTGTAGCCCATCATCTATAAGTTGATTCGAGTTAACTTTTAGCTCTATATTCAATATAGTTAAACATTAAAACCTAATTGAAAATGGACAAATCAGATGGATAAAATTAGTAGTTAAACTTAGTCTTCAATAGACATTATATAACAGCAAATATATATTATATTCATGAGAAACGATTAAAAGTGTATACAGGTAACTACTAAATATTTCTTAGATCAATTGTCTAACCTTGTTGCAGTATTTGCAGAAGCTCCAGAAAGTAGAATCTTTGTGGTATATATAACAATAATTTTTTGTCATGTAAGCAATGCTGCAGCCAAATTCAACACGATTACAACTTTATAGAAATAATAAGAAACATGTAAGGTTTGATTTTCATATAAACAAATCTAGAAAGAAGGAAAGATGCAAGATTAGTAAATTGCATTCTAAAACAGGATATGCGCTCGATATCCTAAACAAATCCATGCAACATTACATGAAACATTACTTATAATACTAGTAACATTAACATCATCAAATTTGTATTAAGCCTTTAAAAGTAGCTTACTAGCATTCATTACAAAGACTAACGCTCCGACCCAACCGTTTCCAGCCTGGTCTTGGGACCGTTATAGCTTTTTTACAATTTTCGTTTTCGCAAGTAGTCAATGAATTGCCGGACGATGAAGCCATAGTCTCCTTGTGAGAATCCTATAAGAATAAATAAGATAAAGGAAACTTTTACTTTACAAAAAATCATAATCAAACAATATGCATTTCACAAGAATGATTCTATTGGTCATTTTAATCTTTCTAGTGATGAAGAAAGAGGGTTTTTGGCAGCGTTTACTATTTTTTTTAGTAGCAATCGTTACTCTTAATCTACTTTACACCAATAATTTTAAAATACTCTCTTTCCCAAATTTGAATACTGGACATCCTCTCTAAGTGACATGTGCCTCTACCAAATGGTCTAGCCCCACGTTATCGCATAGTTTACTGTCTGTGGTATATAAATTTTTGTGTGGTTCATGTGTAAGGTGTTTTAAGAATAGGTTTTCTATAAGTTAGAGATGTTTAAGGTGGTTTGATTATATCAATATGAAGCTATACATACTTTGTATACTATGAAAATAAAGGATAACTCTTAGGGTGGTGAGAGTGTTTGCCGCTCTTGCCACAACCACCTCTCTCTCTCTCTCTCTCTCATCGTTTTTCCTACTATTTATCTTATACTTGTCAAATCACTGAAAATACTACACGCTTCGTATGTTTCCCATATCGCAACTAATTTAAAATTAAACAAAACAGTTAACTAAAATATGATTGGTTAGATTTTAGAGAGGTACCCACACAACCCACACCGCACCACGTATGCGGATTCACACCCTTCGATCACAAAACATTTTGTCGACACCGTTCTCACCACCCTTAAGAAAGGGTGAAAGAGGTTTTTAGAAAAAATAGAAAGATAAAATTGTATGTTTATGTTCATTGGATTTCAATTATTTTATAGGTAGAATTTCTTATTTATTTTTATATCTACATTTATGATTTTAACATTAAAATGATTTGCATTTTGGGGATTTAGGATTCATAAAAAAGGTAGAAAGATTAAAATTATTTTCTTTTATCCTAACTTATTATTATTTGTGAATAAATGGTAATTTCATTCCATGACTGTGAAAATTATATCAAGATAGCGGGCAGACGGGCAACAAACTACATTGTCACCCCTTTTCTGAATAACGAACCCAACCTACTGAAAATGAAGCTTTGCCCTCCCAGAGTTGAGACACTACTATGAATAACCCGTGAGACTCTGAAGAGAAAACGTGTAGCTTCCGGTGCCAAAAAACCAAAGATATTTAGACAATTACTTGAATGTTCACAAGAAATTTTTAATAAAGTTTTGAGAAATAAATGCTCTAGATATCATATCTAACTATAAGCTCTCTTTTTTAATATCCCCTAACAAACCATTTAATTTAATTAAATTGAATTGAATTGAATTAAATTTGCCTTTTAGTCTCTAACTATTCTATGCAATAACAACTCCAAATGACTACAATACTAATTCTTGATTGCTAATGTTATTGGTATTTTTATAATAAATTTACATTTTTAACCCCTAACTTTAACAGGGCTATTTGATGATCCCTGAACTCTAATATTCTTTTTTTATAAACAATTTACGTTTATATCCCTAAACTTTAATAGATTTATGACACATAAGTTTATTAATACTTCTTTTCTATAAAGGATTTACGTTCCAACCCCAAAAGTTTAATATAGTTATCATACGACTCTTAAACTTAATAAAATTATTTTAAAAAAAAATATTTGTTATTTTATCTTTTCTATAAGTTTAATTCTTTTTTTATTAAAACTTATTATTTATTTAACCTTTTTTACAATTAAATCCAAATTTTAACTCTAAATATGTTTACTTAGTTGTGTTGGTTGCTAATTTTTATTGTCATTTATATTAAAGTCAACATGGTATATATTAAGTAGAAACCTATCAATATAGCAGGTAACATATTTAATTTTTTTTATCTACCTTATTTATAATTAAAGCTAACTTTATTTTATAGGTAGAATTTCTTATTTATTTTTATATCTATATTTATGATTTTAACATTAAAATAAATTGCATTCTGGGGATTTAAGAGTCATAAAAAAGGTAGAAAGATTAAAATTATTTTCTTTTATCTTAACTTATTATTATTATTATTATTATTATTATTATTATTATTAGTGAATAAATGGTAATTTCATTCCATGACTGTGAAAATTATATCAAGATAACGGGCAGACGGGCAACAAACTACGTTGTCACCCCTTTCTGAATAGCGAACCCTAACCTACTGAAAATGAAGTTTTGCCCTTCCGGAGTTGAGACACTACTATGAATAACCCGTGAGACTGTGGACAGAAAACGTGTAGCTTCCGATGCCAAAAAACCAAAGATATTTAGACAATTACTTGAAGGTTCAGAAGAAATTTTTAATAAAGTTTTGAGAAATAAATGCTCTAGATATCATATCTAACTATAAGCTCTCTTTTTTAATATCCTATTACAAACCATTAAATTAAATTAAATTAAATTAAATTAAATTAAATTGAATTGAATTAAATTTGCTCTCTTAACTATTCTATTCAATAACAACTCCAAATGACTACAATACTAATTCTTGATTGCTAATGTTATTGGGTTTTTTTTATAATAAATTTACATTTTTGACCCCAAACTTTAACAGGGCTATTAGATGATCCCTGAACTATAATATTCTTTTTTATAAACAATTTACGTTTATATCCCTAAACTTTAATAGATTTATGACACATAAGTTTATTAATACTTCTTTTCTATAAAGGATTTACGTTTCGACCCCAAAAGTTTAATATAGTTATCATACGACTCTTAAGCTTAATAAAGTTATTTTTAAAAAAAATATTTGTTATATTATCTTTTCTATAAGTTTAATTCTTTTTTATTAAACTTATTATTTATTTAACCTTTTTACAATTAAATCCAAATTTTAACTCTAAAATATGTTTATTTAGTTGTGTTGGTTGCTAATTTTTATTGTCATTTATATTAAAATCAACATGGTCTATATTAAGTAGAAACCCATCAATATAACAGGTAACAAATTTAATTTTTTTTATCTACCTTAATATAGTTAAAGCTAACTTTTAACTTTAAACATCTCATATTTTTACCGTAGTTTAAAGGTTGCATGACATATAATAGCCCATTGATATATCATGTAACAAATACATCCTCACCAGCATCCTTTACGACCCCGCTGAAAAGCGCGGAGTCCAATACTAGTTTATTAAAAAAAAATCCAAAGTTTTCCTATTAATAAAGTTTACTTACATTCAGAATTTACAGATTGGATTAAAATTCAAGATTGGATTTGTTTATTTATGTCTATGTTTAAGTGAACTTAATAAATTTAATAGTTTTAACTAATAATAGAGATATAGGACCATTAAAAACAATCTAAAATTAGATATATTTTTTTGTTAAATTTTTGTTGTATTTATAGAAAATTAATAAAAAGTGTCTTATGTATTAAGCATTGTTAGTAGTATTATAACTTATAATGTCTTAGTACAGCTAATGTTATTTAATAATTACTATGTATTATTATAATAAGGTTTATTAGATTTTAATACTCCCAACTTTTAGAGTTTGGCCAGCAGTACTCCCAACTACAGAAATGTTTGCAAGCACTCCTAACTTTTAAGCTATTTTCCACTGGTACTCCCAAACTAACCCAGTTAGTTTGTTCAGTTAGTTTGATGACGTGGCCATTATTGCTGACGTGGCATGCTGATGTGGATGACACATAAGATGACACATCATCTTCCACGGCATGCCACGTCAGCAATAATGGCCATTTCGGCATGCCACGTCAGCAAACTAACTGAACAAACTAACTGGATTAGTTTGGGAGTGCCAGTGGAAAATACCTTAAAAGTTGGGAGTGCTGGCAAACATTTCTGTAATTGGGAGTATTGCCAGCCAAACTCTAATAGTTGAGAGTATTAAAATCCAATATTCCTTATAATAATTTATAAACTAATGAAATAATCTCTGTAAATTCCGAAGTAATTATTTTTAACATTTATATGTTATGGTAGTCAAAGAATTTCAATCTTTTTGAATTAGCATTGTTCATATATATACGCAATAAAGTTTTTTATTTAATAACTATTTTCTTATTAAATAAAAAAAATATTGTCAAAATAAAAATCTATATCTATATATTAGGCTCATGTAGGTGGGAGGATTTACCTCTTTAGAGGGTTCCCGCCCGGGCTTGGTCTTGAGTTCGAATCCTGCACACCACGAAAAAATTCCCTGTAACGGTTTGAGATAACTTCAAAGTGAACACCGGTGCGTGGGCAGTGATTCGAACCCGGGTTGAGAGGTTGTATGTCGATTGATTTCACCGCTGAAGTACACCTTCCAAAAAAAATATATTAGGCTCATGTGAAAGGTATGACTAAGAAATTTATTACAATATATTTTTTCTAGTTTATTATTGTATTTCATGCTATATGTGTGGTAAATTAATTCATATATGGTAAAGAAATAGGTGTTTAGTCTGTTTTTTCATATATAAAATATCTGTAGTCTGTGGACCACATCTGCAGAAAAAGAGATGGATAAAACCTCTGCAGTCTGCAAAAAAAGACTGTTTGTTTTTTAACATCTGTAAACTGCTAAAATAAACTGATGGTGGTGTATGGACGATGGTGGTGTGTGGTGGTTGTGGAGGTAGACAGTAGTGGTGGAGGACGGTGGAGGTGGTGTCGACAATGGGTGGTGGTGGTGGTGGATTGCGGTGGCAGAGAGTGGGTGGTGGTGTTTAACCATCTGCAGACTTTGGAAGATCTTAAAAGTGGCTGGGCTAAGTTTGCACCAAGAAGAGCTCTATCAGACGTTTTTTAATGTAACGTCTTCAAAAAAACACAGCCTGCAGATGGCAATGTCCACGCATGGTCTACGCGGTGCAAACCTGTGTAGACGTTCTTTAGAAAAACAAACACCAACATAAAGTAAAAATATATAACTTTAGAGAGTTAAAAGTGAAATTATAATAACTAGTTGAATAAATAGTGGTACACTCCTTTTATAGCAAAAACTATAACTTATTAACTCGTTTAAATGTCTCACCTTTTGTGGTGTGATGATAAATGTATTGGTGTATCGAATGAAAGATTGGAGTTCAAGCTTCATAAGAGATAAGAATGGGTGTATTTTTTTTAAAAGGTAATTGATTTTTAATTTAAACTCAAGACCTCCCACAACCTAAGTGTTTTAAATGTTTTGTCTTTGCCAATTAACCACCACCCCATTGCAAGAATGAGTGTATTTAAGAGAAAAATTTAGCCGTTAAAAAAAATTAACTCATTTAAATGAAACTACTTTAATATGATATCTAATTTATTTATATGATGTAAATTTATGTATTAGACCATAAGTAATGGTTCAAGTTCCTTATGGGGCATTTTCCACCACATCATTATTATAATGCCCTTCAAAAAAATGTGTAATGGTTAAAGCCACTTAATGCCCTTTTTAGTTATTACATTCCATATTTTTTATCCTATTTGGGCATTATACTAGAAATGTCTCACCCTCATAATGCCCAAGAAGATGATGTTGAGGGCATTATCATGCTTATTCATGCCCCTATAATACCCACTAGTTCTTAACTTCAAGATTTCATTTACGAGGTGAAATTAACTACAATTAAATATCATACTATACATTTTAAGAGAACTAGAAATCTACAAGAAAAATCTAACGATCCAAAATTAGAGAGGTAACAATAATATATACTTTCAAAAAAAAAAAAAAAAACCATACCATTTATGATTAAAGAATTTGAACCATAATAAATTAAATTCATATCATTTCTATAAAAAAAAACATAGACAAATAAATTTTTTCTAAATAAAATCAAAGAATTCTCAATATTTATGGTTGCAAAAATCGTTAGACGGTGCCAACTTAATTGACTGGGGAGTTGTGAGTACTCGATCACAGTCGGGAGTATTTGGAGATGACCCACCGAGTAATCGGCCTAGGCAGGGATTACTCGTTGAGTAACCGACGCCTAGGTGGGACTTTTACAACCATAGCTAAACCTAAAATTAATGAATATAAGCAAAAATGGCAATTAAACAAAAATATATAGAGTAAATTAACATTAAGAGTTAATCGGTGTAGAAAACTCACAGATAATGTAAGAGATCAACAGATCTATAAAGAGTTCCGCTTATGAGGTCAAGTGAAATGATATCAACGAAACCAAGGGATTCTAGGTGAAGCCCAAGGTCGACTTCTTATGTTGGTGGCAATCTATAGGATTAGCGGAGGCAAGAATGTTAGAAGTCAAAGAAGGAAAGAGGAGGATTAGCGGAGATATTTAGAGGGGTAACGTGATTGGAACGAGGGGGATTAGCGGAGATATTTAGCAAAAGGGGTAATGTGCCTATAAATAGATTAAATGTAAAGCGCGTGTTTGATTTTTGGGGGTTTCAAATTTAAAGTGAGCGGGATTAAGCAATCCTAAGGGATTTTTGTTCTTTTTATTTTTTACGGTGTTTCGTTTCGTTTCATATAAAGTTATAATTTCATTAAATACAATTTACATCCCTCAAGTTTTTACTCCACATGTATGTACCACTATTAGAAAATTGACTATCAAGAGTGAACTTATCACCCAAATATTAAAGAGTCGATAATTACCAACAAAGAGAAAAAACCTCCCAACAAAGTAATATATTTGTTGTTAGCCCCTCACTGTATCAGCAAGGGACTGTAATACTGTCAATGATTATTATTTGTGACAAATGATCCATCGATAGGCCGTCAAATACTACGAACGTAAGATTCCTTAAGATTCCGATTAGTTCTTTGTTATTGTCGGTTTGAACCAATTGCGATGATTGTATACATCAGTAACCAGTAAAAAAGCTCATTAAAATACCCTAACGGTTTTCACATGGTTCGTCTTTTATATATCTTAGGGTTTATGTATACCTTTCAACGTACATCATATAACTAGGCACTCGTGGTTAACTGATATTCGAATTGATGCTAGCAAAAATACAGTTTGTCAATTGGGATATTGATTCCTTCAGCTCTATTATTACGACGGAAGTTGAGCATAAACAAGTTTCTTTGACTTTAATGTATCTTCTATTGCTCGATCATACATTGGGATACAGAGATTGTTCTTCAAGAACAAGAAGAACACAGCATAGATTCAACCACCTAAAATTGATTAGTTGGTGGATACACTAATCAATTGCCTGAATGAGTCACAGAAATATCTACATTATCTTATTTGTATTCAAAATTTGCAAGGGTTTGGTTACAGAGAATAGAAATGTGTAAATGGAAGCTCTAAATGGTTTATGCGCATGAATTAGGGTTTTATAGAACCCATACATGTGAACTATTTAATAAGTATGAAGCTTCATATGCCTCGTCATGTGTATACCCTAATATCCTATAACCAAACTCTACATAAAATAGATCTGCCAACTTTTGACACTAAATGTGCACTAACTTACTCCCCCTTGGAAATAGCTAGAGATATGTTATTAACTTACCCTCCCGTTCTCTGTTTATGGCCGCTTGCCTCTGTCGCGGTTGCGAGCTCACCTCGTCTTCCTCCGCCACGATAAGTTGTGCCGATTCCCAAACCGCGTTCACAAAAACCCGGTTTTCTTCGCTCGACGAAGACGAGGAATCAAACATTGGTAGGTATGACATTGTTGTGTATTTTTTTAAAGAAAAGTAGAAGAGTTTTAAGTTGGTTTTGGTTGTTTATGTGTGTTTAAAAAAGAATGGTGGTGTTTATATATTTGGTTTTGGGGTAAAAAAATTAAAAAAAAATAGCCGTTATATATCCGTTGGAATTAAAAAAAAAAAAAAAAAGAAATGCTCTGATTGGCCAGGCCATTATGTCCTCACAGGGACGAGGCGGACGGGGGAAGGGGCAAAAAGCGAGGACGGGGGGGGGGGGGGGGGGGGGGGGGGTCTCCACACCTCTAAGCCTTATAGTCTTGATTTGTCTCACATTATCTCTTCATCATTTTGGAACGTCAACCACTAGGTGCATCAATAGACTCTCCCTAGGATGATGTTTCCAAAATCTTAGCTTTTCTCAATCTCGAGTGCTTCAAAAGATGTAGGAGGAGGATTCTTACTCAGCATCTTCTAATCTGAGGTATTGAAGTATCCCATGATCTTCATGATTTCTTAACTCTGGTGAGTTTATTGATTTCTACATCTCATGTGTTTTTCATCAATAATATGTTCTCTCTATTACCAGGAGTTTCGCTTCTTTTTATTTCAGTATTGGTGGAGGATTTTCTAATTATATAAACCGGTCAGCGATTGTAGCAGTTTCGCAGCGATTCTGGTAGTTTACACAGGTGATGTCCGTCTCATTGGTCCATTTAAATGTATTTGGTTTTAAAAGAGGTTTATAAATGATAGATGTGAGAACATGGAGTAAGTTGTATTGTAATGAGTGAGAAGGTTTTATGCATTAAGATAAAATTTTGATAACCTCATAACCTCTAACTTGTTAGACCCATTTGCTATGTTTTGCATTTAGCTAAATTTTATGGTTTGATTTTACACTCTTACTTATAATCTAAATTTGGATGCTGCTCAACTTATTATAGATTGTTGGTCATGGATTTTAATATTATTTTTTTGGTCTTGAATTGTCTACATACAACATTTCGCTTCACTGGCTCGGTCCCCATTTCACCATACATTTGCATCAAAGTATCTTATTGTATGGTTACTTTAGGTTTTTCCAAACGTGAACCTTTTGTTGATACAAGATTGGTTTTGTGGATGTGTAAAAGTTGAAAGAGGTAAAATGGGAACGGTTGAACCGGCCATACATGAGTGACCAAATTGTATTAAACAAGTTAACTATTAGATAAACTACTATGTGTGAAGTAAGTTTGATGATACAAAGATGGAGCAGGTATGTGAGTAATAGCTTAACAAGTCTACGCTTTAGTTGCATTGATTGATCTTGAAGATGCAATTATAGATTTATGTATGTAATTATAACTTAATGTGTTGTATAAAAAACATGAAAAATACATCTGGAAAGCATGTTATCTAATAAGTCCATGGTCGACTTATTACTATGTCTATATATAATTAAAGTTCGTTTAAAACTCTTTTGTAATGTTTTTTGAACATCTTGGATCCCGTCGTAACGCGCGGGTCGCAAAAACATTAAATTTAGTAGCACATTAAAATGTAATTTTGTATCATATTTTCCACTTCAACAACAAGCGTTTTGACTAAAGATAGATATAGTGCTTATCTAATAAATGAAGCAAATGTATCTGTTTATAATCAAGGATAAGGACTCATTCGATTTTGTTATGTATGTTTATGTTGCTTTGACTTATTTCTCATTATGTGCATTATCATTCCAAACTATGGTGTTAAATCTGATATATGTTTATTTCCCATGTCTAACTAGCCTCTAACGAACAGCTTTAGTTTCCTTCCCATGTTTAAGTACCCCATGTACAGGTATAGTTTCAATAATGGTTTCAAGGTGTTAATAATTTTGATTCTTTCAATAATTGTTTAGTTTCCTTCCCATGATCATTAGTTTTTTTTTTTGAACGATCAACTAAAGTATTGCCGGGTACTCTGTACGCGGCCCCCAATGGCCGAAAGGGGCCCCAGACGGCCTCTAGTCCGTACGGACAGAGCCCTTCGGCCCACCCGTCTCCTGTTCCAGGGAAAACCCGACCCACAAACCCGCCCGAAGGCATGACGGTAGTGAACCGCTAAAACCTGGAGGGATCAGGAGTCAAACCCATGACCACAAGGGTCAAGGGTCTCTCCATCACTTCCCAACCACCTACCCCACCACAAGGGTGAGGGTATCCATCACATGCCTCTCGTGGGAATCGAACCCGGCTCCCCCAAAGAAAGAACCGACCCTTTTACCACTAGGCCACATGATCAGGATTCCCATGATCAATAGTACCGGAACTTTTTCAAATTATAAGAAGATAGAAGAGCAGATTCAATAATGGTCTCAAGGTGTATGCTTTACCCTTTATGTTCTTTAAAGTGTGTTAATAATTTTGATTCTTTAAAGGGGTTTGCATTGGATTTTGTCTAGACAGGTGTTCGAGACATGAAAAAAATATGCTTACAGTTAAAAAAACAAACGACTTTTTGACTCAAAAGACTGGGCTTCATAAAGGTTGAGCCATGAGGTGGTACCAGGTCTAGGAAGTCTGATCCAATATAAAATCAATTTTTGTTACTTGCTAAAAATGAATGAAGGTGATATGAACATATGATTGGGTCATCTATCTCACCTTTATTATTTTTTTTATGCTCTGCACTCTAGGAAAATACATTTTATTCTTTTGTCGCACCTATTTTGTATGTCAAAAACAGGTTAAAAGGTGATGGAAATTGAAAAAAATGCTGCTTTTATGCTTGGAGCACCCGGTACAACTATATAGGTGCGTATCGTACGACTAATGTAAAAAAAAATTACAGCCACAAGATGTTTGCTACATATTTGTAGACCAGTTTGTTAGAAACACATTTCATCTATGTTTATTCCATTACAATTGTTAATCATACGATTACCTATAAACATTTTTTCCTCATTGATACTGGGAGAGGTAGCTCAGGTGATACTAAGCATGGTATTCCAAATCATCAGATGTCACCAATACTATGTTTTCATCATTGCTATAATCATACAAGTGTTACTAGGAGTCGAGGAAATTATAGCTTCAAGGACATGTGACAAGGTACGCGTCTTAATTGTGTGCGTATGTGACTACCTGAATTCTGCATCAACAATGATTCTTTTTTTTTTTTTTTTTTTTTTTGCCTTTCAAAAAAAAAAAGCAATGATTCTTTTTAGTTATGTTTGAAGCCATGGTAGAATAAGGGACAATGGCATGTGAGTTAAAGTAGACGCATACACAGTCGTGATAGCTTATGTTTACGGAGTGGATTGAGAAATTTAGGCTGTTTTGAATATGATTTTGATTAGGCCACTTTTACTTTTGTTATCTGTTTGGTGAAACTGATACCCATTATATGATTGGATAAATTTCGTGATGTTTTCAGCTTTTAATATGTGACTTTCTATGTTATTTGTTAAATTGTGTAACAAGTGTTGATGCTTCAAAGAGGTCGATTGAAAACTTTAGGTTCCTTTAAAACTTAGTTTGGTTGACCCATTTTCCCACTTTACAGTAGTTTAAATAGGGTGACCATAAATACTGAGTTCTGTATTGATCTTAGGTCTGTACCAAGGTCTAAGAATGAGCTTCCAATATAGTGGAACAATTTAGGCAGTTTGTAAAATATTTAAGGAGCCACTTTGAACCTCTGTTCATCTGTTTGGTTAACTGTTGTGCATTTTATAGTTGTCTTAACTATTTTGATGTTATCTTTATATATTTTTTGTTATATTGGATAAGCACCTGTTTGATTACTGTTTATATTCGTGTATTTGCACCCATAACTTTTTGTGTTTTATGTAGGTGGTTTGCGTTATATGCCATGTTTTATTGTTGGTGGTATGCGTTTGTGCTTGTAACAGTACTGATTTCTGGGAGATTAACATGGACCTTTGTATGACACCCTAGGCAAATCCCACATCGGCCGTGGCCAGGAGAGATCCTTGGTTCATAAGTAATCCAAAGCCTCTTAAATCATCAATGCGTTTTGGGCTTAATGCTAGTGGATGAGAGGAGAACTCCACAGTTAAGCGTGCTCAGGTGGGAGTAGTATCAGGATGGGTGACCTCCTGGGAAGTCTCCACCGGGGCGACCAAAAACAAATCCGTGAGCTCTGGATGGGCAACCCATCGGGACAAAGCGGACAATATTGGTGGTGAGAGGGGCCGGATGTTACAGTGCTCCCGTTAAAAGACCACTACTTCATGTGGAAGGTACATAATTGCTATAGAAAGACAAAGCCTATCTTTCATGTAAAAGGTATACCCAGCTCCAAACGACCCACCATCTGCATATTCTGAAATTGTAGCATCAATAAAAGGGAAGAATCACAACACCATCAACTACCGAGAAGAAAATAACCCCTCAATAGCATTCCATGTAACAACCTATGTTCATAAAATCCTTTTGACAATAATATCATGTGAGGCAGCCAATCTATAGCCACATTTTGAATCTTCAACAACTTTTAATAACGAACGGAATCATTGTTGCACTCGCGCAATGCGCGCTCAGTTAATCACCTGTTGCATAGTAAATAGGTCTCTAATCGCTCACAAACATAATTGAAAGTTGCGCAACGTGCAACTAAGCATCCCACTAGTTGGGTTAATATATATTATTTACTTAGATGAAATGTAACAACAAGAACAGGTAGAGGTGTGCAAATTCCAAATTGTAGATACGCCACATAAAATATTTGTTAGACTTCAAATGGGTCACCCGAAAAGAGAGATAAAATATTTGTTTGCATAGGGTTTGGGGTAGTATTTTTATACCGGCGTCATAACGATTGAAATTCAATACCCATTTTTGACGTTTTTCAGTATCGGTACTTTCAGTTCGATACTGTATAGTATTTTACAAACGTTTACCTATGAATATTGAAATACTGGTATCTTACCGGCGAACATTGTCAGTATCGGTACCCATTTTTGGTAAATTTCAAGATCGGTACTTTTGGTACGATTACAGTACCGTGCTCATCCCTAGTTTAGGGACGGAAATTAAGGAAAGACATAATCAAAAAGAGAAAAAATGAGACGTCTTGCATTGATCGAAGAAGATCAAGAAAAAGATTGAAAGCTTGCATTCGGTTAATGTGTTTAGCATTAATAGACAATAGCTGTCATATGGAATAATCTTCTCCTAAGATTATTGTCTTACCATTATTATTCTAGTCAACTAATTATTATGCATTCATGTAGTAATCATTGTATTTAATTTTGTCCTTTAATTCTTTCCTTGTAAACCTTGTATGTCAATTATAAATAATAATGTTACCTCTCTATCAAATCATAGAGAGTTTACCTTCTACATGGTATCAGCCAGATACCCATAAACTTTGCTCTCTCCTTTCTGTTTCGATCACACCATGTCTGCAGCCGCTGCCCATACTTCTTCTTCTTCAATCAGCGATTCCAAACTGCCGATTGCATCTCTTCTTCACCTAATTAACATCAAACTTTCGCATACCAACTACCTTCAATGGCAGTATCAGATTCTGCCTCTTCTTTCCAATCAAGGTCTGCTCGGGCACATTGACGGGACCTGTTCTGCTCCGGCCACCACTGTTTTTGTCGAAGAAAAACAGCAACCAAACCCGGATTTTCTTGCCTGGTCTGCCCTTGATCAGCAGGCAATTCTCATCTTGAACGCTTCTCTTACTGAAGAAGCCGTCGCTGAAATTCTTGGCTTGTCTACCGCTCGCCAAATTTGGACTGCTCTGGAAGCAGCCTATAGCAATACGTCCCTTGAACGTATGCATCTTCTCCGTGACACTCTTCGTCAGTTAACCAAAGGGTCCTCAACCGTAGCTGATTATGGTCGCAAGTTTAAAGGTATTTGCGATCAACTATCCGCTATCGGTCACCCGGTGACTGATATTGATAAAACTCATTGGTTTCTATGTGGTCTAGGACCAACATTCGAGAGTTGGTCTACCGCCATTCGCACCACCCGTGACCCATTACCCTTTCGCGACTTACTCACCAAGGCAGAAAGCCAAGAGCAATTTCTTGCCTCTCTTCAACCTCCCTCTTCTTCGCCTGTTGCTTTCCATGTTAATTCCTCAAAAAATCGATCCTCTGGCTCCTTTTCAAATCGGTCCAGAACCACTTCTGGATCCAATAAGCAACAGTCTTCATCCGCCTCTTCTAAGAATACCCGTCGTCCACCACACTGTCAACTATGTCGGACTAATGGCCACTATGCCAACAAGTGTCCCAAACTCGCCACTTTTGTTGCTAATGCCGCTTCCGATGAAGGACTTGCTCGTGCCTTCCATTCCAAGTGTCATGTTACTGATGATATTCCCGATTGGACTGCGGATAGTGGAGCCGACGAACATATGACAGACGACACCGGTAATCTTAATTCCTTTACTAAGTATCACGGCAAACATTCTGTTGTGTTTGGAAATGGCTTGTCTCTACCCATAACTCACACTGGCAATGCTAAAATAAACAATAATATCAAGTTAAACGATGTTCTTGTTGTTCCAAACATCACCCGAAATCTTCTTTCTATAAGCAAATTAACCAAAGACTATCCCGTTGACGTTCTTTTTTCCGATTCATTTTTTATTATCCAGGACCGGAAAACAAGCAAACCGCTCGCTGAAGGACGATGTGAAAATGGATTTTATGTGATTCGGGATAACGCATTTGCTTTTGTTGCTAAGATTTCGTCAAATAAAGCTTCATTCGAATTATGGCATAATCGTTTGGGGCATGTTGCCTTTGATACTATTTCTATTTTGCAAAAACTTGGTTGTTTATCTTTTACATCTATTTTACCTAAACCTAATCTTTGTTCGCCTTGTCAAATTGCTAAGGCACATAAACTACCATTTTCTTTAAATGAAAAACGTGCCTCTCATTCCCTTGATCTCATTCATTGTGATCTATGGGGACCCTCGCCAATCATAAGTAAAGATGGTTATAGGTATTATGTTGTATTTATAGATGACCACTCACGTTTCTCTTGGCTATATCCTCTCAAAAGAAAAAATGAGTTTTACACAATTTTACAAGACTTCTTAAATCTTGTACAAACTCAATTTTCGAGGAAAGTTAAAGTGTTTCAAAGTGACGGTGGCACCGAATTTGCTAATCAATATGTGCGTAAAATTTTTAGTGATAATGGTACGTTTCATCGTTTTTCTTGTCCATATACCGCCCTCAGAATGGACGCGCTGAAAGAAAACACCGTCACATAGTAGAAACGGGTCTAGCCATGCTTTTTCATGCTCACATTCCAATTGAGCATTGGGTTGATGCGTTTAACACCGCTATATATATCATAAATCGTCTACCCACAAAAGTCTTGGAAAATAAATCTCCATTTGAAATTCTTTTTTCTACCCAACCCACATACAATAACTTTCGTGTTTTTGGGTGTTGTGTCTACCCGTACTTGCGAGATTATGCTCCTCATAAACTCGCACCTCGAAGCATTCCTTGTATTTTTCTTGGTTACGTCCCACAATACAAAGGGTACAAATGCTTTGACCCGTCCTCGTCTCGTACCTATATTACGAGACATGCTCGCTTTGATGAAACCTATTTTCCGTTTAACTCAACAACTTCTCACACTGACATATCGAAACTCTTCCTTTCTACATTTAATGAAGATGTTTCTTTTGTTCCTACTCCACAATCCTCCATTAATCAAACCAAACAACCCACTGCTCCCCATAACCAACCACCTTGCACCCTTTGCAAAAATCATACCATTCCCACTTCAATACCCATCAGCGAACAACCATCACAGCCCAATACCGAGCCCATAAACACTTCAGCCCATTCCCCCACTAACTCTTTACAGCCCGCCCATTCTGCTTCATCTCAGCCCAATCACAATGCATCACTTCAGCCCACTACCCCTATCCAACCACATCAGCCCCCTATAACTCTCGAACCACCTCAGCCCACTCCCACCGAATCATCTCAGCCTAATCTTCCTACCGACCCACCTCAGCCCAATCCTACCACTTCCGCTCCTACTCACCCGATGGTGACTCGTTCTAAAGTCGGAGTGTTCAAACCCAATCCGAAACACACCGCTTATCTCTCCACTATCATGCATTCTTGCCTTCATGCCTCACTCCTAAGTACAGTTGATCCAAAAGGATTCAAAAGTGCTTCCAAACATCCACACTGGATCCAAGCTATGCGTGATGAACTTAGTGCCTTAAATCGCAACAACACTTGGACTCTTGTCCCTCGCCCTTCATCCACAAATGTGGTTGGCTCCAAATGGGTTTTTCGCACCAAATACCATTCGGATGGCACTTTAGATCGTCATAAAGCCCGACTTGTTGCTCAGGGATTCACTCAAGTACCGGGTCTTGACTTTCATCACACCTTTAGTCCCGTTGTCAAAGCCTCCACTATTCGCATTGTCTTATCCCTTGCTGTTATTAATCGATGGTCTCTCCATCAATTGGATGTGAACAATGCTTTTCTCAATGGGCGTCTATCCGAAACTGTGTTTATGGAGCAACCACCTGGTTTCATTGATCCACGTTTTCCAAATCATGTTTGCAAGCTCACAAAAGCACTTTACGGCCTGAAACAGGCTCCTCTGGCTTGGTTTCAACGCCTTAGTACCTTTCTTTTGTCATATGGCTTTACTTGTAGTCGTGCAGACCCATCGCTGTTTGTTTTTCACAAAGGCGATTTTATTATGTACCTTCTTGTCTATGTGGACGACCTCATTCTTACTGGGAATAATTCTAAGTTACTTCGTAACTTCACCTCCCGTCTCAATAAAGAATTTGCAATCAAGGACCTTGGATCCTTAAACTATTTCCTTGGCCTTGAGGTTATTCACAATGATAGTGGTCTCTTTCTCACCCAAACAAAGTATGCCAATGACATTCTCACTGGGCCGGCTTAACTGAAGCCAAACCCGCTCCCACTCCTCTCTCCACATCTGATACATTCACATCGGATGGCACCCCTTACCACGATCCTACTACCTATCGTTCTCTTGTTGGCGCTCTTCAATATCTCACTATCACTCGCCCAGACTTATCATATGCTGTTAACCAGGCGTGTCAACATCTGCACGCACCAACTGAAAAACATTTTCAGTTAGTTAAACGCATTTTACGATATGTCAAGGGTACCATCTCTCATGGTCTTGTCTTCACTCGTCCTACTACCTCATCCATCTTAGGATATTCCGATGCGGATTGGGCCCGGTGTATCGAAACAAGGAGATCAACTTATGGGTATTCTATATTTTTAGGAGGTAACTTGGTATCTTGGAGTGCAAAGAAGCAGCCTACAGTCTCACGTTCGAGTTGTGAATCTGAGTATCGTGCTATGGCAAACGCAGCAGCAGAAATCGTATGGATAACTCATTTATTGCAAGAACTCCATGCGCTTCCATCTTCTCGTCCGACATTGCTTTGTGACAACAAAAGTGCCTTATTCATGAGTCAAAATCCAGTGTCTCACAAACGCGCCAAACACATTGACTTAGACTATCATTTTGTTCGGGAACTAGTTATGTCCGGGAAATTACACACTAAGTTTGTTCCTACCAAGCTTCAACTTGCTGACATCTTCACCAAAAGTCTACCACGTTCACAGTTTGAATTTTTCCGTGATTTGCTTCGGGTTCAGTCACCACCGTTTCGCTTGCAGGGGGATAATAGACAATAGCTGTCATATGGAATAATCTTCTCCTAAGATTATTGTCTTACCATTATTATTCTAGTCAACTAATTATTATGCATTCATGTAGTAATCATTGTATTTAATTTTGTCCTTTAATTCTTTCCTTGTAAACCTTGTATGTCAATTATAAATAATAATGTTACCTCTCTATCAAATCATAGAGAGTTTACCTTCTACAAGCATGTTACTTATTCAATCAGTTGGAACTCTTTAACTTATTTTAGTTTTTTGCTATGAACTCAATTGATTTTGTCTTCATTTTTATTCACATGATTATTGGCTAAAAACATTTGTATCACTATGGGTATGTTTGGCAAGGAGCTTTTATGAGCTTCAAGCTTCAAGCTTTTACGAAAAAACTCATACTCAATAAAAAGCCTTGTTTGGTTGAAGGAACTGAAAACTTTTAGGTTAGGAGAAAAAACTCTATAGTGAAAAGCTACTTACAGCTACAAACTTTTAATTAGTAAATAACACAAATACTCATTCTATTTTAAAAATAAAATAAAAACCTTATTTACAAGTTTTTAATTATGCCCATTTTGGTCATTTTATACATTTTATTAAAAGTCTCAGGTACTATTTCAAACACCAAAATATACTTACAGCTACCAACTAATTTTGCCAAACATACCCTATATTTGATTAATTGATAAAATAAAACATAAAATCTGAATCGCATGAATGCTTTCCATAAATAATTGGTTTGTGTTGGTAATTTATTAGATTATTATTTGGTGAGTTGTTGTACTGCATATTAGAAATCAGTTAACTTATTCATGGTCTATAAGTTATTAGGTCTTTAGGTTATTAAAACAAGATCTGCTTCACAGTTGGGTGGTTATTGATATTGGTTGTGATATGTTTACTAGCATGAACCCGGTTCAGACAAAATAGTCTGGACGCGTGAGTGATTAGGGTCTGTCAAAAGGCAAGTATGATAATCTCTGCCACACAGCTAAAAAAATCACCGTTTAAAAAATGTGTTTATCTTAATACTTGGCTACACGAGTTGTAACAATTTTCAAATCAAGTTATAAACGAGTCACAAACATATTTTCAATTAATAACATATCACAATAAATAAATTGGCTACACGAGTTGTAAAACAATTGAGTTTGAACAAGTAGTAAGCGAGTTGACGACTCTAATAAACGAATTAAATATGTCATAACTTGGATTAACTATATAAAATAATTATACTTTGATGTCTCTTTCAAAACACTTCAACGTGTTGATCAATCCGTCTGAACATATCAAATTATCAATCCAGCATACTATAACATAACATGTTTATTGGACGAATACCAACCAAAAACCTAACCTTTTCTTATTCTTTTGAGGGTCACTAGGCGTCTTCATTTAATATATAATTAGAGAGTTAGGAAGTTAATTAGGAACCGTTCGTGCAATGAGATAAATTGGTTTACTTATAAATTATTAAAAGTTCAAGAACCAAAGTCTATAGAGGTCGAAGCACGCACAACAAAGTTGTCAAGCCTTATCCAATCCTCCTTTATCATGACAAAATCACACCTAAATTATCAAAATGTTTCGTTGTCACTTCAGTCGGCCTGTTGCCTAATGGTAAAGTTTTAGTGAGTAGTAGGATGAGCTTAGAACGGTATTGGTATCAACCGATGCTGATCCCGAAAACTCTCAATACCGATACCAAAACATACGGTACGGTACCGGTATGGTATCGGTGTTTTAAGGTAGAATATCGATACCATACAGGTACCGTACCGATACCGAAACTTAAAACCCCTAAATATGAGTACTAATACTGATACTGAACACTCTCGGTTCGGTATTTAGTACAATATGCTCATCCCTCGTGAGTAGCCAAGGGGTGATGACAGTATTGCCACACATCAATCTAACAATGTTCCCCTTGCCGCGAGTGACACAAACCCCCCCTTTTTTTAAAGATTAATTTTTTTAAATCTTGTGGTATGTGCGACTTGAACCCAATATCTTCTACAGCCTAGGTGTTTTAAATTTTTTTTGAACAACAAATTTTTACACCAATCCGCCTTTGACGGGGCTCGGACCCTTGACTTCAAGGGGAGCAACACCTTAACTTCAATGACTTTGTCAATTGGACCCAACCCCGTATTTAGGTGTTTTAAATACTTTGTCTTTGCTAATGGACCACGTTCCATTGGTAACACAAACCCCCTAAATTACTCAACAAAACGTGTTATGCTTAATTTAATATCAGTTAATCATTACAATTTCTTAAGTCCTAACGAAAATGGAATCCAGCGCATCGATATTGACGCCTTATAATTTGGACCAAAAAGTGTAGACGTGGCTTCACCTGCTGAGTCGTGTCCCCTTCATTATTTCAAATGTATTTTTTTTTTCTGTTTTTTAAATATTCTGTTATTATTAATTTTTTTAATTTTTAATTTTTAATTCAATGTATCTGATAATACCCACAAGTCCACCACCCCTACTTGATTCACAACTTGATACTCAAATGTTCACAATTTCATTATACCATAAATTATCTATACATGTTAATACATATAAGTAACATCTATCATCCTAGTAGCATATGATGATATAGTATTTTTAACAATTGATGATTTTGATGTTAACAACAACAACAACAATAATAATAATAATTTAAAAAAAAAAAAAAACAATCAGATAGATCTGATATAAAATCAAGCTTGAAATATAACGTAGTTAAAATTTCGAATCTTCGTTATTGATTTCTTCTAAGATCAACCACAACCACGCTAACATTATCTGACGTCTGTCTAGCCAAAGCTAGCTTTGTTAAAAGTATTGAAGCATCAGAACACGCCTTATCGGAACTTTCGCCGCCAGCGATGCTCACATCGTTTCCGGCACCCCGGATATGTGATGAGGGCCTCTGTGCGGTTAAACACATGCGTGCAACGCTACAAGCGACGTCGTTTGATACCACGTCCCATAAACCATCACTTGCTAAAATAAGACACTCGTCTTCTGCGGTTCGCTCAGTTACGGTTACTTCCGGATCTGGTATCACGTATGGTTTCAAGTAGTTGTCACCTAATTGTATAAACAATACATAAAACCTTTTTAGTTTAATTGATCCATTAAGTTGATTAATATGAAAGAAACTACCCACGCCTCACTTGTAATTCTTGTTGGTTTTAATATTCATTAAATTCATATTGAAGATGAAACTATTGAATTAACATAACAATATATACCTATGGCTCTTGACATAGCGAGCACGCCGAGTACTCTAGCTCCGTCCCAGTATATGACACGGCCGCCAGCTGCTTCTATTCTGGCTAGTTCGTCTGGTCGATCAGGCTATAAATTAAACAAAATTAAAATAATAAATGAAACTTCATGTTCTAGCCGGATCCAGAGATAGAGATAGAGATAGAGATGAGCCCGGGACGATATCGGTACCAACCAATACAAAAAGGGGTAGCGGCGCAACTTGTGGCCCGTTTACCTACGTATCACTTGTAATTGGTTGTCTTTGGTTTAATTAAAAATATTTGATAAAAAAAAAAAAAAAAAAAAACCAATACAGATCCCAAAAAGTCCAAAATCTCAATACCGATATCTAAAACATACGGTACGATATCGGTCCGGCATCGGTATTTTAAGGTAAAATACTGATACTATACCAATCATGTACCGATACCAATGAGACAGGATCGGTATTCAGCGCTATCTGCTCATCCCTAGATCCAGATGGAAAAAATAATTAGAACCAACTCAAGGAACAACTAACTACCTTGTGATCGGTAGATAGCGGAATAGCAACACCGTTACGGCAAAGAACAGCGCGTGAATCACCACAGTTTGAAACAATAATATTATCATGAGTTACCACCGCCACAACAGCCGTTGATCCAACCGCATCACACTGAGGCGTTTGCAACTCACATCTACAATTCGATATCGAAGAACCTCCTTCGCTCCAGTCAGTTACATCCTTATCCATACGTGAAAAGCTAACCGTCATCGTCTCTTTCCAGTCCAATGATTCGCCGCCTGTCTCCACCTCGTCTTTCACTATTTCGTGCATTCGATCCTTGCACTTCATCGCCACCTACACAGATTAATAAACAATTCACCAATTCAGTACACTAGAACTATATTGTTCATGATCATGATATTATGCATATGGAATTAAAGTATTACATGTGAGCAACCGTGGCCATCGTAGACACCATAAAAGTTCATATCATTACTGAACAACGGTTTTACAGCAACCGCATCTTCCATATCTCTCCTTCTCCCACACACAGTGGTCACGCCAAATCTAGCTTTATTTTCATCATCAACAGTGTTATCTTTAACGGTCTCGGTCTCCAACAACGGTACCTTCTCTCCCAAATTTAAAGCTTTTGCTTCAAACTCACCATCAGTAGTGTCTAAACTGTCTACCTTTCTTCGTTTTTTATTGCTTTCAGGAAGCGGTGCAACGACGTCCGAGGCGGCGGCAGCTAGGAACTTCAGCTGGTTAATTTCCATCTGCCGTCGCCTCGTTTGACGCGCACCGCTTGGCTCAACGGTAGACGGAGTCTCCGTCTCACCAACAACTTCACAACACATACCAGCCATATTCAAGTAAGTTAAATTATTATTCACAGTAAACTGAATACCAATTGCTACACACCAAACTAAGTGTCAGCAAATAATATTAATATTAATATTAATACAGAGTTGAAACAAAAGGAAATAGAAGAAAACCCTTGGAACGAAATTAATGAAAATGAAGTGTTTGGAAGAAGATGAGAAGAAAGGGTTATTACCAATAATAATACCTGCTGAGAGAGTGGTGGGGACGGGCAGCTGCCCGGCACCGACCCGGGCAAGACAGAGAGTTGGTACGACGTAGAAATGTGACACGCGGATGGAATCGTGGCCGTTGATGGGAAATAAAATCTTTTAGCGTTGATACGATGACATGCTACGTGGAAAGTAGTTTGGTGTTGGGGGTTACGTGTCCCAATAGGTAGTAGACAACGTTTGATTCAGGGAACAAGCTTCCTTTTCTTTCACGAGGTGGTCCCTGGCTTAAGTTCTCTCCGCTCTTTATTGTTGGATTATAATAAAAATTGGCGGTACTTTTTTTTTATTAAATACTATAGTAATGAAAATAACGTTCATAAAATGATTTTTTTTTTATTATGATTTACATTTTTTTAATCCTTCTAATATATAATCTACTAGGTTATGTTTTCGGAAGTGACCAAATATGTGTTACCGTGTATAATAAAAATTAATATCTTATAATATGGGAAAAGAATAACTTTAATTATATGAATAAGAATAAAAATATATATTAAAGAGAGAATGTAAATTTGGATGAGAGGCAAAAACAACCTTTATAAGACGTGATTGAGGCGATATGTTTGAAGGTATAGTTTTTTTTTTTTTTTTTTTTTTTTTTTTTTTTTTATAAATGACTAGTTTTCACATATTCAGCTCTGGATAAAAACATAACTCTTATTTACAGTTGCATTTAATGTAAAACTTTCATGAGAAACTTTGGTATTACACAGTTATAACATTTTTATTTTTTATTATTAGATTATAAAATTTTAATATTACATGAATTTGATCAATAAAATATTACATTGTTTTTAATAAACGAAAATATAAAAAAAATAGTTAAGAAAATAACTATTAAATAAACATAAAATTATGATAATCATAAAATTTTTATTTGTTATATCTAGTATTAATTTACAAATGTTTTGTGCTTCATGATGGTGTATATATATCAAGCTTAAAAAGTGTTTCGTGCATAAAAGGGTTGTATCTCATGTTTTGTAGGTTGTACCCTACTTTGTTTTTCTCCTTTCTTTTTTACTTTTAACCCTAAAAATTTTCATCTTTTATATTTAACCCCCTACATTTTTTTTACTTTGTACTTTATTCCATGTGTTTAAAAAAAATATTTTAGCTTTACGTTTCAATCGAAATTTTTCTAGAGTGCGTATGTAGTTAAAACATTTTTACCTCTATTTTTCCCGTCAAACAGTCACGCTGTGTTTTAAGTTTAGGTCTAATTTTAGTGCATTATCGAGCCGCAACGGATGTGGATGGTTCACCGGTTTTACTTCAACATTTCACTCGGTTTTAATTTTTTTTATTTTTTATTTCCTAATATGTTTTTCGGTGTTGTTGGTCGCTAGCAACAATGTGTCATTGATGCCACCTAGTATGGTTTTATACCCTACGCAGCGACGCGAGGGGTGGTTAGGGGCTTAATGCCAGTTAAAGATAAAGATTATAAATTAATAAATATTAGGTTATTTATTACCTAAATTCTTTTGTAGAAATTCAATGGTGAGATAGCCTCACCAAGTGACATGTCTCAAAACCCTAACCGCTTTATATATATATATATATATAGAGAGAGAGAGAGAGAGAGAGAGAGATTTTTTTGGAGAGTAGTGTTTCAGCGGTAAATCCTGTGTTGCAAATCGACCACTGCCCAAGATCGAATCCCATAGCACCACACGGGTTTCTCCATTCAAACCCAAGCGGCTATTTTTTCAGTGGAGCGTGAGATTCGAAACTGAGACCGAACCCGGACATAAACCCTACAAGGAGGTAAACCTTTCTACCTGAAACCAGCCGGGCTAGTAATCATTTGCTAGATAGATATAGATATCTATATTTATACTATTTAAAAAAAATAAAAAGTTCAAGGGTATTTCTTATCATTTTAAGCCGTTTATTTATCGTTTTCTCACCATTCTCTCCTATTAAATTGATATAATTATATCTATTAGTATTATACTCATTAATAAGGTAAGTTAAATATTTTTTTAACATAAAAAAAATAAACTTACCTTATTAATGTGTATAATATGAAATTAATTATGAAATTTTTAAATAAACTTATTTTCTTTTTAAAAACACTAGTTTTTATCCCGGGAGCATCCCGGGTTGAAATATCTAATATAAAATAATAAAATATATTATTATTATTATTATTATTATTATTATTATTTTAAACAAATCTCTGCCGTAAGTTATCATATTCAAATATAAAAAAACGAATCTCTGCGCCGGGGTATAAATCTAGTGCCATTACAAATGAATTCGGAAGTTTGTAATCGATCATTCTAAAAAGAACTAACATGAAATAAGAAAAAAAAAGTTAATTATTGAAATATCGAACGCGCTAGTCTAAGGGTTATGTGATGCGTTAAAAAATTCATGGGTATATGATCGGGTATGTAGTTCGGGTATTTGGGTATGTTGTTTCGGGTAATCGGGTTGGGTATCACCTAATCCCAGACCCGACCCAAACCCACAATTTTTTTTAAACTAATCCCAAACCCGACACAATACCTGTAGGGTTACAAAAAATAGTCATTTTTTTCTCCGATTTTTATATAGCACTATGGTACTCGTTGGAAAGATAATAAAACGCTCGTTAATTTGGTGTAATTTTTTTCTTTAAAAAATCTCGTATATAAAAGATATTTACGTTTAAAAGTTATGGTAGGAAAGACGAGAGATAAAATAATAAAGGTTTAATATTTAGATTTAGTAGATTGGGTATTTAATGGATTAGGTTAAATATTATAATAGATTAGGTTAAATCATATTTATTTCTTTTTTTTAATTGGTTTAGAGTTGCCACATCACATCCTATGTGGCATCTCTCAAAGAAGAGATTTCATAAGAATATGACATGTAGGATTAATCCCTTTGCAATATATATCACATCCTATGTGGCATCTCTCAAAGAAGAGATTTCATAAGAATATGACATGTAGGATTAATCCCTTTGCAATATATATATATATGTATATATATATATATATATATATATATATTGCAAAGGGGTTAATCCTACATGTCATACTCCTATGCAATCTCTCTTTTAAGAGATGCCACATAGGATGTGATGTGGCAACTCTAAACCAATTAAAAAAAAGAAATAAATATGATTTAACCTAATCTATTATAATCTTTAACCTATTCTATTAAATACTTAATCTACTAAATCTAAATATTAAAACTTTATTATTTTATCTTTCGTGTTTCCTCCCATAACTTTTAAACGTTAATATCTTTTATATACGAGATTTTTTAAAGAAAAAAATTACACCAAATTAACGAGCGTTTTATTATCTTTCCAACAAGTACCATAGTACTATATAAAAATCGGAGAAAAAAATGACTATTTTTTGTAACCCGACAGGTATTGTGTCGGGTTTGGGATTAGTTTAAAAAAAATTGTGGGTTTGGGCCGGGTCTTGGATTAGGTGATACCCAACCCGATTACCCGAAACAACATACCCAAATACTCGAACTACATACCCGATCATATACCCATGAATTTTTTAACGCATCACATAACCCTTAGACTAATGCGTTCGATATTTCAATAATTAACTTTTTTTCTTATTTCATGTTAGTTCCTTTTAGAATGATCGATTACGAACTTCCGAATTCATTTGTAATGACACTAGATTTATACCCCGGCGCAGAGATTTCGTTTTTTTTTATATTTGAATATGATAACTTATGGCAGAGATTTGTTTAAAATAATAATAATATATTTTATTATGTTATATTAAATATTTCAACCCGGGACGCTCCCGGGATAAAAACTAGTATATATATATAGATTCATTTAAGTCTTCACCTACTACCAAATTCAAAACCGCATTCAATAAAATACCATAAATTTTTTTTTAAAAAGAATACTTTTTAAGAGTGATTTTTAAAACGGAAAATTCGTTTAAGTTTGTTTATATAAATAACTAGCTTTTGTTCTTGGAGTGTCCCGGGGTTGAAAAATATAACCATTCTAATAATACTAATACTAATAGTAATAATTATTACTCTTGTAATTAAATAAATAAAAAAATAACCTTGCTATAAGGTGACACCATGCGTTGCAGTGTTGCGTGATTCTTTCTCCTAGTTTCTCTTGATGAAGTATACCTATCCATCTTTAGAAGAGTAAAATTTCAATGATAGCATGACGATTAGGCTAAATTTCAACATTGTATATAAGGTAATAATTATTACTCTTGTAACTAAATAAATAAAAAAAAAATAACCTTGCTATAAGGTGACACTATGTGTTGCAGTGTTGCGCGATTGTTTCTCCTAGCTTCTCTTGATGAAGTATATCTATCCATCTTTAGAAGAGTAAAATTTCAATGATAGCATGGCGATTTGGCTAAATTTCAACATTGTATATAAGAACCTAGTTTAAAAGAAAAAACATGATTAATGAATAACCTGAACACTTTGTGTTTTTTTCTTGTATGAACGAAACCCCATAAAAAATAGTCGTTTTTTTCTCCGTTTTTTATATAGCACTATGGTACTCGTTGGAAAGATAATAAAACGCTCGTTAATTTGGTGTAATTTTTTTCTTAAAAAATCTCGTATATAAAAGATATTAAACGTTTAAAAATGATGGGAGGAAACATTAGAGAGAAAAATTTAAATTTGTTTTTAAATTATTAAAAAGATTAGGGTTAGATAAGTATAGAAGAATAGATGAAAACAAAATAAAAAAATAAATTAAAAACTCTCACCCCAACATGCCACGTAACACATTCAAAGAAGAGTTGAGGCCTCAATTAAATATCAGCTCAGCAATATTCAATTTTTTTATTATAAGTTATAGATTATAGAAGTAACAAATGTTAACACGTATTTTATTCAATTAATTAAAAGAACAAACATGGCACGTATTTTGTTTGTTCATTTGTTTCCCTTTTTGTCTATTCATGTATGTCCATTTATCTTTAAAATAAACAAGCAACACACAACACACAGCAAGGCTACAACCATCCCCACCATAATTATTTTCATTAACAATCTTAGAACCAATACTATTTGGAGGCTTTTTAAAATCTGAGATGGCACTAAAATAAACATATAGGATAATACATACTACTTATATTTTATATATTTTATAGATGTAAACATGAAACTATTTTTCCAATTGCTTATATAATTGTAACTAATTTACTGTAAATGGGCTTTTTAGTATTAAAAAATTGGCATTCCAATAAAAGCATCCTAATTAATCACCAATTTATATAAGAAAAACAAAATTATGTAACTGAATCAAGTACATTTAAAAAAACTAATTTAGATGTATTGTTTTGATAAATTGTAATATATTAGACTTGTTTATATGTGTTCATTAATGTTAAGTTAGGTTTTTTATGACAAAAAGTCTAAGTTTAAAGACAACATAAGAATAAGAAGAAAATTTCATTTCATTAAAAGATGCGCTAAAGGCCTTAGTATTTACAAGGAAATTAAAAAAAGGCTATACAAACAGGACACTAGCGCTACCTAATCTGACCCATCGAAGTCTACAAATTGTTCATCGTCATCATGATGGGTGCCTGATGTCCCAAGTCCTAAATCCGCATTCATGGCGGCCTGGGCATCTTCTTCACGTTTGCGCACTGCCTTAGCCTCGACCTCCACCTTCTTCTGTGCCCACAATCTATCTGATTCTTCAATGAATTACTTGATGGCACGAGCAGGATTCGCGTAGGTGTTGCATTGGGTAACCACACCAAGAATCGGAAACTCAACTTGGTCAAACTTGGCTAGCTTAACCTCATATTCCGCCTCAAAAGGCTTACCATAGTGCTCCACTTCATCAATGTTCTTCTGATCGAGTGCATAATGGTAGTCGGTGTCGAACCCATCCGCATAACCAATAGCGCGGGCAACGGCAGAAATAGCGGCAACCTGGTCCCTAACATTTGGTTCGTTCCTAAAGCGCTTGAAGATCTACACAATAACTCAAAAGTGTTAGAAATTTTTTCAAACAAATAAGTAATGTTGGGATCTGAGTTTGATTGTTTCGATTGTTTAAGTAATAAGAAGAGTGAAAGAAGTGAATTATAAATGGAAAGTGCAGCGGAATGATAAACTATAAATCAAAACAAGAGAATAAATGTTTTTCAATCGAATGTTTTCATATATTCAAATGATTTCAACGATTGTACAAATACTCCCCCTCAGCCTGATCACTCTGTGATTATTTGTCTAAGAGAATGTTTTGAGTGATGAATAGAACAGTACAAGCACTGTTCTATTTATAAACAATCTAAACATATGATGACCTAGGCTGACGTCACCTAAGACAGTGACCTCTAACAGAATAACAACATAAAACATCCGTTGATACAAATAACTGTTACATTGGAAAACTCGGAAAGGTAAACAGCTGATAGGAAAACTCTGATGGTCTTGAATCATCTGTTGGAGCCTAAGTGCTATTGGCTCCAACAGACCTTTAGTCTTCAGTACTTTGATTCAGCAGTTGTTCTTCATCAGACCTTTAATCAGCAGTTGTTATCTATCAGACCTTTGTGACAGCAGTTGTTCCAGCAGTTGTTAGGGTACAACAAATGTTAGGGTCAACAGTCTTTTGGGAGAAGCAACTTGTAAATGTTGTTATTATTAAGGATCAATTGTGTTAGTATATTTTGGCTTTCCAATCATCTGTTCTTCTCCAGGTCAGTAGACCCAACAAGTAATATCAAAACAAATGGACAAGGTGGTACTTACCCCAAACACGTCTTCATTCATCACCCATCTGACCTACTCCTGTGCTTTCTCTTGAGCTTTGGTGGCCTCCTCGAGCAACGCCTTCATGTTCTCGACCTCCTGCGCAGCAGCAGCTCGGGCCTCTTCCCAGAGGCCTTCTCGGCCTCCAAGACCTCTTTATCCTTGGCCTATGCCCCCTGCAGGGACTCCAAGATCGATACCCACGAGGTCATCTCCATCAACTCCTTGTCTTTATTTTGGAGTTCGGAGCGGGCATCCGCCACCTTGGAGTCACGCTCATCCAGGGCCTTAGCATGGCCTTTGGTAGCAGCACACAGCTGAGAGTTTTCACTATCTAAAACTTGAAGTCTCTCCCTGGATTTCATCATATCGGCGTTGGTGTGAGTACAAGACTCAATCCACCGTTTTTGCGTTGCTGCATGACCCGCCTCTACCGCTTTCACCTTGTCCTCAGCCGCATGTGCGCAACTGCGGTAATGCTGAACATTAGCCCGGAACTTCATCTCCGTCTCACGAATCTGGGCCTCCTTTTGCGCCAATGCCCGTTTTCTTCCTCGAATTCAGCAAGGCTACACTAGATTTCCTTGTCACGACGTTTCAATGAGTCCAGCATAGCCATGCTCAGCGTTCCATTGACGTAGAGGTCAGTGACCATGTTGGGGCACTCCATCCCGTCTTGATACTCCCGCTCTTTAGGAAGGACATAACTCCTCCGCATAGAGAGGGTTCGCGAAGCGGGAATTCTCCCACAAACTCCAGTGGGGCCTAAATATTCTATCGGTTCCGGAGTAAGTGGAAGTCTTCACTTCCCAAGTTTTAACAACTGTCCCCCCCCCCCCCCCCCGCGAAGGCATGCCTTCAACAAACTTGGGCCTTTCGGCCTCCTTCACAAAAAGGCTAGATGGCGTCTCGCTCGTTTGGCCAGCATCCTTGGAACTACCCCAGCGCCTCTCGTTGTGGTGACTTCAGGCGGTTTGCCCTGAGCCTTCAATAAGGCGACATCGGCATTGACCTTCTTGGAAGCGACCTCAGCTTTGGCTTTTGCAGCCGCCTCTACCTTTTCGCGGGCAAGCAAAAAACGCTAAGGCACTTACCGAGCCCCTTCTTCAAAGTATTCTGAATGATGGGTTGGCACTCCAGAGGAGGGGTAATGTTGAAGGAGAACAGGAACTGCTCGATCTCCTTTGTTATCTCCTTTTTTTTGGGGGGGGGGACAGACTTTTCAGTCTGACTACCCACCCCATCCGCCCCCTCCGACGTCTTCTTCGCCCCCTCACCAGCTTTCTATTTTTCTTCGCCTTCTCCTGAGGCGCTTCAGCTTCCTCAATGTTGGAGGAAGAGGATTCCTTCTGCTTTTACTTCTGGAAAGCAAAGGGCCTTTCGCCACCTGCACTCAAAGGCACCGTCTCAAATATATCAGCATAATCATCTTTTGATTTATAAGCATGTGATCGGGCTCCATTTTCCAACGACCACGAGTGCCCGGGATCCTAGAGGGCCGCGTGGGATGAATCAGCTCCTCTGAAGACCCGGTGGACGCTTCTTCGAAAATGATTACGCACGGGATCTCTCTCGGCGCACAAAACGACATTGGATCTGGGTTTATAGGAATCTCACCCGTATAGCGGAAGTGCGCAGGCAGGTTCAACAAGTTGGACTGATAGAACCTGCCCAACGTCTTGTCGACAATTGACGGTCGACCCGCTGAAGGAACTCTCCAATTCATCCTAGCCTTGCCGCGCCCCATGAACGCATCAAACTTTGTCACGCCTGCAAAGCACTAAACAGGTAACCTATATTTCAAAAAAAAAAAAAACAAATAAAATAAGGTTAATACAAAGAGTGCGCGCAAGCAAACACTTACCCTCTTCATAGATGTAGGGCTCGTTACCCGGCACCAGGAGCAGCCGGCTTATCCTAATATAAACAAAGAACGCCTCCTAACATAGATACGCATCAAAGGGAGAGGTGTTCGCAGTTAAGTGCAAGAACCACTCCTGGATCTTGTACCCCTCCATCACCGGGAACTCAGGGAGCTTCTAGCGCTCCCCGAGGACTTTCCAAAGCATCTCCACGAGGATCAACCCCCCCCCCCCACACTTCACATAGAATAACTTCTCCTTCCAGTCGTGCATTGTGACATCCGGGAACCAAGCACACATTTTTTTCGCTGGATTTACTGTTTACTTACTGAATTTCAGGAAAAAATTCTTTTCAACTTGGGGATGATGTGATACCCCGCAAGTTCGGGTTCTTATTGTAACTAAACTCTAGTTACTCGTACTTACATCCCTTGCATTCTACTTAACTAAGGTTAGCTAGATAAGTCACACGTGCACACGCGAGATGTATATGTACCTATGGGTTATCACTTAATGAACATATGATACCTATGAAACAAAATACATGTCAAGGCCATCATCAATACCATACTGATTAATCTAACCAAGTTGTGTTAAACACCCGAACCTAATTAGCATGAACAAACATTCCATTCAACATATTCCATGCCTACACATACCAATCTCTTTACCATCAAGTCTATCCTACACAATGAGGAATATAACTAGCTAAGACATAACTATAAATGTATGTATATATACACATAGGTACACACGCAAGCACTATGGCATGGATGACAATCTATTATAACTACCATGCCTCCTATAACAACTAGCTCACATAATAACAAAACCTTGACATTCAATATAATGATCATACACACAAATGAAAGATGTTTCTTTGTTTTTTTTCCCCATTCGGCCGAAACCCACAACCCATGTCTCAAACCATTCCTAAAAAATGACACATCCTAGGTTATATCCTTTGAGTAATGATACAAGTACACTACACTCACGCATGAATGATAATATGCCAAGACTAGGAAATGCCTCTTGATGTTTACACTTGGCCTATCCATACAAGCCATGTATCTCAAGTCCCTTTCATTCAAAACACCTACATTTACACCATTTTGGAAACTATCTTGTGTACATCCCAAGTGCCATGGAATAGAGCTACCTAGTTTGCAAAACAACCAACATCCCTACCCCTAAAACTTACGGCCAAAAGGGACATGACACTAACCCATCATTATCAAACATTCTACTAAAGACAAGTCCACGAACTACCAAATATTTCATCCAAATGGAAAGACCTATGCTAGACCAAGCCTATAACACTTCTTACACCCCATTTCTAGTTGATAGTGATATATGATCATGTGTGTATATACACGGTTGGAAAGCAAAGGGAAGAACAAGACAAATATCACAACTAATCATACTTACACTCCTAAAGCTTCCAATCCAATGAGTTCCCACATTCCATAAGAGATTGTTTGCCAAATTTAGATGGATCTCCTTGTCTAGAATCGGCCAAGAGGAAGAGATCAATCAAGGGTCACCATCATTCACCAATTAGTGCTTACAAACCTTAACAATGCAAGATCATCTAAGTACTATTGGACTTACCATGTATAGCTTTGTCATCTTCCTCTCAATCGGCCTATATAAAGGCTTGAATCTCACCCTTGGAAACTTGCACCATCACTCATCACAAACACCTCCTCCTCTTGCAAAACCCCTCGGCCAAAGCACTAGGGAGCTCCAAGCCGAAACCACCAAGGGACGAAGGGAGTAACCACAGGGCTTCCTAGCTCGGATCATCCTTTGGTAAAGTACATTGCACCTTTAAGCTTCATTATCACGGCCTATCCCTTGTTAACCTGACCCTCGGCCCTTAGAACACCACACTTTAATCACACAACACCTTATAAAGAATGGTTTACAAGCATTGCTTTTCGGATATAAATCGTACACATTGTCTTAATCATGGTTGCCTATCCTCATGATTTTGTCTTAACATAAGCAACAATCGGCTTCTAACACAAGATCATGCATTAGCATTTTCTTGTGATAAGTCGTAAGAGCCTTGACAAAGCTAGTTTGGTCCCTAGCTAGGTGTGCACAATGATCCATCATGGGATACAATCGGCTACCTATCGCTAACACATGTTCGGTCCACCTAAAGCACACGTTAGTTCATGTTCATATATATTAAAGTCTTAATCCATGGGAAACATTTGTTTTATAATAAAGCAACCATACACGGGGGAGTAGAGACAATGTGCGGCCCATGAACCTACACGGAGCCCACATGGGTCCACTTCACGATATACACTACGTCCCCCATACCTAAAACACCATCCACGTTAAATAACATGGTTCACATTAATGGTGCCTCACTTATATGATAAACAAAAACCCACAACTTACGATGTCCTCAATAATCATAGGACAAGTACTGCCCGGACGATAGTAGCTACGTAATTCGGCTTCACTAGACCACAAGCATCTCTATCAGGTGATTTTCACTACTCTTTTCTCAAAAGCATGCGTCTCGGGATGAGACAACTTTCTAAACTTTTTCATAGTCCAGTTTGGGACTACTTTTACACATCCCGGGTTTGGGGTGCTATGATTCACGGGGTGAATCTGCTTTTACTAATTCATGTTGTATGTCCCTGATGAACTACACCAACTCTATCATTGAAGTCCTTCTAAATACCGAATGAATTGCCGGGTGGGCAAGCGGGTTACTAGTTGATAGCGCTATTAGGTTTCACAAGCCTCATATCGTGTTGGGAGCATGGGTGTGAGCTATAACTTAACATATATTGTCATTGTTGATAGACAATGATGCAAGGCACTTTTCTCACTAATGTGGGATCTCGTTGTTTAGCAGTTCGGTATTATCGGTGTTAGTTGTCATGAGTGGGTTAGCTACCCTTGGCATGTGAATTAGCGGTTTACTTGTCGTTACTTGGTCTGGGAGACCTATGCATTTACTTTACTTTGTGAACCCACCAACTTTATGTTGACACACGATAACATGCTTTTGCAGGTCACTAGTTTCGGAGCACGTATAGGGCATGCATCATATAGTGTCATTGGGATATGAACACTTAACTACTTTCGAATGTTTAATTATCTACTTTGGTTTTGAGCGCGTTGTTTTGCGCAGACTATTTGGTTAACTATTTTCTTTAATTTCGCTTCCGAAACTATTTGAATGTTTGGTTAACTACGAAACTTGTTTAACAATAACAAACTAAATGGTTTGGGCATTTAGAGTCGTTCATGTGACTTATGGCTATGGGATCCTGGTATGTCACGCGCCTCGTGGTATAAACTCCGCAGTGGAAATTTGAGGGTGTGACATGCATAGAATTGGGATGAGTCGTCCCCATGGGCTGCACCTTCGAGCGCAGTGCAAAATTGAACCACGACTCAGACGTGGTCATAACATAGAAGACGTTGAACCTCTCGAACGTTGGTTTAACGTCTAGGGCACGGTAACGGGCTTCGAAATGGACGATCCTAAGCATCCTAAACCTACTAAGTTGGGTTATATGTATCCCATAGGCCACCAAAGTGTCAATTTGAAACTTGGTGGCCGGAAGTCGAAACCCACACCTAATAAAGTGGGCTTCGTATAGGCAATCTTGCCTGGTGGGTTCCTCAAAGCTGTCTTGACAGGCTCCGGCAACTCTGGCTCCTAAATAACTCTTGTTGCCGGACAAAGTCATCGAACCGGGCTTTAGGCCACTTTACAATGGTGTTGCCGATGAGTTTAGAGGTTTTCGTCTTCTCGATCATAGGCTCAGTAGGGTTTTCTATATTCTGGGAACTTTCTGGCATGGAAGATGGTCGGAAAAAACTGGAAAAAATGACCAGAAAACTTGAAGACTTATGGGAGAAGAAGAGAAAGTTGGAGAAAATTTTGTGGAAGTGTGGAAATGGCTAAGGAGATAGGCTTTTATGCCCGTTGCATTAATTACGATGTGGTAACAGCCGTAAAAGGAAGGTTCAATCAACGAACCAACAAAAAAGCGCCACATGTCACACTCGCCCAGCTGCAGTTAAACTCTCGCGCGTGCATGCACGTCTCCCCATACTGATAGACATGCTGTTTGTCAGCTGACACATCCACCAACCTGCTCAGCTTCAACGACACGCCTCCTCGATATCCCTCCAAAATTAATTACATATCGTTTTAAATTCTGGCGCAGTTACTCCTAATCATATCCACATTAAATATGAAGGTTGTGCATTAACTACAATGAAAAGGAGAGACACATCACCCGCAGAGTTACACCTCAACAACCATGCATGCCACATCATCACTCGGCGATGGTTTGACGTAAAACCAAAAGACGTTCATCACATTATTTTTCCTTAGGGTCACGCCTGCCACGTTATCACTCGGCGATGGCTTGACATAAAACCAAAAGACGTTCTACGCATGATTCCTCCTTAGGGTCACGCCTTCCACGTCATCACCCGACGATGGCTTGACGTAAAACCAAAAGACGTTCTCCACATGATTCCTCCTTAGGGTCACGCGTGCCACGTCATCACTCGGCGATGTTTTTACATACAACAACAAAGACAACATCCACACAGATCTTAATCAACCATTCTAGTTTCTAGACACCATGGGAAGAATGGGTCACTTTTATCTTGATATATGTTAAAAAGCTATCATAACCACTTTGTAGCACACATTTGACAATGAACAAAGAAAAAGGACATCAGATCTCCGCAGATGCGCTCAATATAAAGTCAGAGTTGGTTTTTTTTATTCAAGTAACTAGTGTGGATGAGCTTTCACCCATCTCTCACTACTTATAGTCTATCGCCCCACCTGACCTTTCCGCAAGACCATGAGACGCACTTGACTTGGGGGACTTGAAGGGATAGGGTTCTAATTCCTAGTGTGGAGACGGACCCTACCCCACAACTTTGTTGACTCACAAGACCTTTGCGGACAGAATCACCAATGCCATTCACAAGGCTAAGTATTTGAAGACAGCAGACCTATGCGGAGTCTCAACCTTCACGAAGCCCAAGACCTACAATACCACACATGGGGTGCAATCCATCTGCGCAAGACCCATCGCCCAACTCAGCGATGGTTTGCCGCGGACCAAACACAACTTGACGCGTGTCAGGGCTGGCCCGTCAAGTTTGAGCGCCAGTAGGGAAGGTGCGGCTCCCCTTATCCCCACTTGTTGCACTGTTCCTCTCTGTTTTAGGCGTCATCTCATACGATCTTCCAGAAGGAGCAGACTGACATAGACTGGCGCAGACTGGCGCCAACTGATACAGTCTAACGCATACAAAGAAGATCCACCTACAGCCAATAGCAACGTACCACGTGGGCAATTGGCAAAGAGGTACACCTTTCTCTCTCTCCTACATTTATTACATTCAATCCATATATGATTCCCTTAGTTCAATCCTAAATAATTGGGCCGAAAGGAAGGCAAGCCCATAACCCCAGCCCAAGCCCATCATTATGGTTATGGGTTAATGGTAACCGACCCGTGTACTTCCTATATAAAGGAGCTCACACTCTTTCGATCATACACTTACAACATACCGGGGCAAACACCATTTTTGTGTCTGTTATCACTAGTCCTTGTGACTTTAGGTGGTCGCTTCCTTTTATACGGCCCACAGGTTCTCTCTTACATGTTCGGATCCAACGAATGTGCGAAACAAAGGATTATATCATGTAGCAACACGAGTCTATCACCCCATGTACGTCCTGTGAGGTAAGTACCATCTAGTTATACTCGTTATTTCTTCAATATTAATAATAATAATAATAATAATAAATTTATAATGTATAGCATTTATTAAAATTCAAATAAAAGTATAAAACCATAAGAACTATTTGTATTTTTTATTAATACCCTAAGACTATCCGAAGTGGTGGGGCGGGAAAGACGGGGATGAAGCGCCATGTGGCACTTTTGGGTCCCACGTGGAGGGGATGAAAATTGTGGGGAGTGGAAGAGGGGAAGGAATATTATTATTATTATTATTATTATTATTATTATTATTATTATTATTATTATTATTATTATTATTATTGTGTGTGTAAAATTAAAAAAAAAATTAAGCCAATCAACTTGTGCCACATCACCATCACCCCAAGCCCCACGCCAAGCATCCCTTCCCCGCCCCCTCCTTCCTGCCCCTCTCCACGCCACCCGGCGGTGGTGTTCCCCCCCCCCCCCTTCCCGCCCCTTTCCCCGCCCCCACTCCGGACGGTCTAATGATGACCCGGGCCATGTTTTGTCATATTTTTTTAATTTTAACATTGTTTAGAGGCAGTATAGGATGTCTCTAAGCTAGAGGTGTAAAAAAACAGCTTTTTATATCGAAAATAAAATAAAACCGATTTACATCCAACCCGAGCCTTCGATTATAAACCAGTTTGCATATTTGAGTATCAGTTTGGTTTCGAAACCGGTTTTTTAAAAAAACCGGTTAAAAGCCTAATATACAAAAAAAAAAAAAAACAGATTATATATAAAAAAACCGTTAGTTACCATTTAAAAAAATGGTTTAACCAGTTTATTAACGTTTGAAAGGCGGTTGGACGATCATATGATCGTTAAAGGTCAAATTTAGCCGGATTTTTTTTATTTGGTCCCATTTTTCATCTTCGATTCCTATAAATACCTCATGATGTTTTTAGTTGATTACACAAGTCTAAAACACTCTCTAAAATCTACAAAAAAACGGTTAGTATTAGGAAAAAAAAAACGTTTAGTATTCGAAAAAAAAAAACTCTCAAAAGCCTCAAATGGCAACAACTAGTGGTCAAGATTCGGTTAACATTGGTGCTTCAAATAGCGATGTGGTGGTTCGGGTTGTTCCTACGAAGCGAAATCGAGATGTTTGGCAACACTACGATATATGTGAAATGGCTTCGGCTGAAAAAAAGGGCTCATTGCAAATATTGTCATGGGTTTTACGCGAAAGATGCAAACACTTCTTTGAAAACGCACATTACAAAATCATTTTGTAAGGATTTGAAACCACAATATTGACGAGTGAAGGAATTATATTTGCTTACAATATTGACGCGGTTCGTGAGGAAATGACATGTTTTATCATTCAAGAAAGCTTGCCATTCAATCATTTCGACAACCAACGTTATACTCGCATTGTTCAAAAAACTCTCCAACCACATTACACTCAAGTAAGTCATGCTACTCTTAGAAGGGATTGTTTAAAAATGTGAAAAAAAGCTAAAAATGAATTAATATCTTTTTTTTTTTTTTTTTGAAAATTTACAAATCGGTGTAACCATACTAGCGATGTGTGGTCGACACCTCGTGGTGTACCCGACCCTTATATTTGTGTAACCGCACATTGGATTCAACCCGGTTCATGGCAAATGATGAAACGTACGATTGCATTTCAACTATTCGATTATCCTCACACGGGTGACAATATATATAAGGTTATTGACAACGTTATTAAAACTTATAAATTGAAGGACAATATTTTCAATATCTTTTGATAATGCCTCCAACAATAACGTTGCAGTAACATAATTAAAACTAAAATATCAACCTATTTGTGAAGGTGTTTTTTTCATAGTCGATATGCTGCACACATCATAAATTTGGCCGTTTAAGATGGTTTAAAAACGGTTGAATCACAAAAAGAGGGATTTTAGAAGAATGTTATGTGATATTTTTAGCAACGTATAAAGACATAGGGGCTGTTTGGTTGATTAAGTGCTGAATCATTAAGAGGTCTGAATGGTTAAGATGTCTGAATGGTTAAGCGCTGAATTATTAAGTTGGACCTCTTAATGGTTAGTTTTCTTGTCCCACGTTGGTAGGGGAGCCTCATTAAGGTTCAGCCTAGTTCAGTGCTTAATAGTTCAGTGCTTAATGGTTCAGCAACATCCCAAATCTTAATGATTCAGACTTAACCATTCCATTCAGAAGCTGAAACAAACGCGCTGAATGCTGAATCATTCAGCGCTGAATGGTTAAGAGCCTCATTAAGAGGCTACCAAACAGCCCCATAGTAAATATATAAAGTTTTGTGGGGAGGCGAAAAACCGTATTTAGGTCCGAATTGGAATTGCCCAACAAGATGGAGTTCTACTTTTAACATGTTCATAATGGCGATTTCACAAAAAGAAACTTTAATAGCTTTTCATGAAATCTTGTCGAGTCGTGGTAAGGTTAACACTTACCATCCAAGAAATTGGGAAACTATTGAGTTTATATCCCAAATGCTATAAGTTTTCAAAACCTCGACAACCGCTTCGTCCATTGTTTATTATCCCACAAGTCCCTTAACAATTAACAAAACATATTTAATGACATCAAAACTAAACAAGGTGAGTGTGTATGGTTTACCAAATTTAGATATGGTAAAACAAATGAAAGAAAAACTTAAAAAATATTTTAAAGAGATACCACCGGTTTTTACTTGTGCCGTCGTCTTAAACTCTTGCTATAACAAAATGTGGGCTTTGTCTATGATTGATAAAATTGCGGACAAGTTGGGTTTAAATTGTGCCGAAGATCCATTTTTTAGCCAACGTTTAAAAAATAAATTTAACAATCATCTTAATGCTATGTATGCTTTTATCAAACAAAATATGGTTCAAGCTCACAAATTCATGATTCAATGAGAAACGTTTTGGACGGAAATTTAAGTGATCCTGGTATGGCTCTTTTTAGTCATTTATGGGATATAAATACTCAAGAGCAAGCTACTGACACTCCAAGTAGCGAAATCGGAAGGTATAGTGGTTCAAACTTTTTACAAAATACCACTCCACAACAATTTAAAAAATTTTGATTCTTTGGCTTAGTGGAAAGAAAAGGAAGAAAAAATTTCCGATTCTAGCTACCATGGCCCAAGATTTACTAAGTGTCCAAGCTTTCATAGTAGCTTCAGAATCTGCTTTTTCTGCTAGTGGGAGGGTGTTATCGATAAGGAGTACGAGGCTAATTCCTACGGCGGTTGAGATGTCCATTTGCTTCAAGGATTACTTGGATGTGGCCGAAAGAGTACAAGATAAACGCTCACTTGAAGGAGAATTAGAGTACGTAGGCGATTGTACGAGGACTAGGTGAATGGCAACTTAATTGAACCAATGACCGATGAAGAAGCCGAAGTTGATGAGTTCCTTCGAACAACTCCGGTTTGGATGAAGATTAGAAGTTGTTTTCAAGACACATTTGCTTATTATTATTACCTATTAGTTCCACCAAAAAACTATGAATGTCTAAGTTTTTAGTGTCTAAATTGTTAGGAGTTTATGTTTAAGTTTTAATGTCTAAGTTGGATGTTTGTTGTTTAATGTTTAATCTTTATGTTTTTAATACTTAATGAAATGATTATTGAAGCTTTAAGCTATAAATGTGTGATTTTTGAAATTTTAAATTCGCTTGAATGAAAAAAAAAACAAAAGAAAGTAACAGAAGTTGTCAAAACAGCATCCTCACAACAAGAATAGCAACAACGAATCAACTTTAAAAACAGGTTTTTTCAACCCAGATTTAAACCCAGTCATAGCCAGTTTTAAATAATACACTTTCTAGACTAAAAACCGGTTTCGGTTGGGAAAAAAACCCGATTTGTACACGTCTACTTTAAGCCACGTTTGATGTTTCATACATGTTTAGCAAGAATGTACAAAATTTTGATTTTGGATTTGTAAGACGATAATTATGACTTTTTGAAAAAGTCATAACCTATAAGAGCATTCACATCCCGGGCATCAAATATATGTGAGTGTGTCCATCAAATTATATGGGGTGAGAGCATTCACATCCCATCCACCATTTTTACCCTATAATTTAACTAAAAAAATCATACTTTTTAAAATTTATCTCTCATTTTAAAAAACTTCCCACATCCCATCCACCATTTTTATCTTTATCTTACTCACAAACACATATTTTATTATATTTCTCGTTTTTATACACACACACTAATTTGGTGGAGATGAACAGTAGCTTTTCATCATATATGAAAAGCTAGATGATGGATTTTTTAAAATATGAGGGTAGGGTAAAGAAATGATGGATGGGATGTAGTGAGTTTTTAGTATATTTTTTAAAATTTTAAAGATAGAGGAAGGTTTGATGGTTGGGTTGTGAATGCTCTGAGTGTAAGTGGTTGTGAGTGGAGGATATAGAGAATATTTGGTGGAAGCACTTTTACCCCTAAATATGAAAAGTTACTGTTCACCCCTAAATATATTTTAATATTTTTAGAAGTGGTTGTGACTGAGGAGAGAGAAAATATAATGATAAAAGTATGAAAAAGTATTATTATTTTAATTAGGAGAGAGAAGATTTATAGGTGGAGTAGTGATTTTTAGTGTAATTTTGATGGATGGGATTTGGTGGATGGGATAAGAATGCTCTAAGGAGGTGGAAATAAGGAGAGCCAAACACCCTCTTAGGTATTCTTTTTAAGGTGGAGTGGCTTTTGTTTCACCTATGTGATCAAAGGTTCAATCCACACTTCCATCATTTATGGTTTGGTATCTGGGTGAAAATCGAATACGGGTGGCGCCGGTTCGAATCTGACGGGCGGCGAGGTTTTACCGAGTTCTATAACACTGTCGTGCCTTCCGGCAGGTGGGGCTCGGGTTTCCGCGCATCGGGAGAAGGGGAGGGCTGCTGGAGGTCGAGTAGCCAATTCTTGGGCACGGCGCCCCGCAAGGGTGGTTGACACACAGTTGTTTGCCGATAAAAAAAAAGGTATTATTTTTAAGGCTATTTGGTATTAATCTATCTTAGCATCACCTAAGCTTCACATCATCAACCCACCCACCCTTTAGTTCCATTCCCAACAAGGTACCCTTTCAATTTTTTATATTTTATATAACTAAAAGATTGAGAGAGAGCAAGAGGGGGAGAGGGATACAAAGTTGATCGGTGAAAAGGGAGAGAAGCATCCGAGCACATCGATGCCTAATGGAGGGAGGGCAGTGTACCTGTTAGCGCCGACCACCACCTAAGCTCCTTGGCCCATTTCGTTACCCCATACCAGTTAGCCTAATTGAATCATTCATCTGTATTTTGTATATATCTTTCTTTTGTCAAATATATATCAAATAGCATTGTAAAAGTTTAATATTGTAACGTGTACTTTGTGTGTGTTTTTTCATTGCCTAAACAAAGTTATACTATTGGAACTGTCTATTATATCTTATTCCAACATTTTAGCATCTCAATTCTTGTGCCATATCTTCTACGAGTTACCAATATGAAAATTGTTATTGCATGTTTCTCAAATCCTAAGATCCTTATATTATGATGTCATCACAAGAGACCCGCTTCGTCATCACATTTCAAGTAGCAAACCTTCAGTTACGTGTGTAATTAAAAGCATCATCTATTCATCTTGTATTCAATCACGACAAAATTTATCTTTCCCTAAGCAAAGATTATGCAGCTAACTTCATTTAGGGCTTGCTAATGGTCTCCATAGCAATTGATTTTGTGGGAGGTGAGAAGGTTTACCTATTTAGGTGGGGTTCCCGCTCGAGAGGTCTCAGGTTCGATTCCTGGCAGGGCAAACTATTGCACCAGTTCAACTTGGTAGTAATATGCCAACCTCGAGATTCCTACTCGGGACTTGGGTGATAAATGGTCAAAGGCCTAACCGTGTGATCTATCCGTCCAAAAAAACAAACTTAATTTAGGGCATATTCAGCGATTGTGACTTATGAATATGATCCAAGTCTTAAAATCATCAACACGAGTCAAATTATTAAAGTAAATATACATGTTATTCGTATAGAATATTGTTATGGTTTGAAGTTTGATCTAAGAAGGAGAACCAAGGTACAAGAATATATCTAAGGATTTTATGCGAGATAATTTATATGGATGTCCTTTTCAACATCGTTTTCTACTTTTTACTCAAAGAACAAGATTCATTCAAGTTTTTTTTTATTAGTTGGCATCCATACATATATCAACCATCCACTTGTTACATAAATATCTAGATTATTAATTTTTTTTTTCGCGACGTTTAGTGTTCATGCATGGGCGGCTTTTATATAACCTAAGGTTTTAGATCTCTAAAACTGAAAAAATATACCTTTTATAACAATAACAAAGCAAATGATTTAATGAAAACCTTAGTTTCTTTGATTCTAAATCAGTTGGTGATAAAAGTTTTAAAAAATATTATATGAAGTTTGATAGTGTGTACATATTTAGAAAGATAACATGTCCAACACTTGTAGCCCAGTTGGTTGAGGGCCTAAAGTTTCTTATGGGAGGTTTGGGTTCAATTCCCACTAGTTACATTTGGAGGACATTGGTGGAGGGGAAATGAGGGATGACCCGGCCATGGCTTGGGTTTGAGTCCCGATCCCGACCGGTTTTACCGATTATTTCACCGTCGTGCCTTCGGGCGGGTGAGTGGTCGGGTTTTCCCGGGAATTGGTGGCAATTGGTGGCCCGGGTACTCTCGAGTACCTGATTCGCCAAAAGGGTGCCCGAGAGTGCTCGAAATTGATTCGTTGGCCGTTCAAAAAAAAAAAAAAAAAGATAACACTCTCTTAATTAATAGTATTAATACATTAAGCTATATATAAAAAGGTTTGTATATTTCGATACCCAGAGAATCTAATTCAACACCCTATATACTTCTCGTATTGGTCAATACGAGGAGTATTGGGACCAATAAGCATCAAATTAATACATTAAGCTATATATAAAAAGGTTTGTATATTTCGATACCCCGAGAATCTAATTCAACACCGTATATACTTCTCGTATTGGTCAATACGAGGAGTATTGGGACCAATAAGCATCAAATAGGTCAATACAAGGCGTATTGGGACCTAAAAGCTGCAACTTGACATTCCGTGATTGTCAGCTACAACCTCGTACTGATATGGCTTGTATTGCTCAATACAAGGCGTATTAGAGCCCATACCCCATATCACTTCTCAGCCTAGTATCAGACTCGATACTTGTCTCTGATATGCCTCGTATTTGGTCAATATGAGGCATATCAGAGCCATGTATTAGGTCTGATACTAGGCTGAGAAGTGATATGGGGGAATCTTTTCCCCTAATATCTGCTATAATATATAAATAAAACCATTTGTGGGACACCTTCATTCTCTCGGAACTACTCATTTTGTTTTCCTCGCCTACTTCCTTTACAAGTTTCTTTATTGCTTTTCCTAATTTTTCTCACAAACCCTAACTAAAAACTTGATCCTCCTTCCTACTAAACCTTTTTATCTCTTCATTATTCCCGAGATCTTCCATTTGACTCGGTTGCTATTTCTCTTTGCCATTCAAATGCTAGCAAACCCTAACTTTATGGTCTTTTTCACCGTTCTAATTCTAAGATACCCATCATTACTAATCATTTTTTCCCTTTTCAAATCTGATATGAAACTATATATCTCAGTTGGATACGTAATTTTAATCATTACATTTGTCACTCTTTTGTTAATTTTATGTTTTTTTTTCAACCCGTGTAATACACGGGACTCTAACCTAGTGCTTCATATAGATTAAAATGAGACATATTAGGGTCTTTTTTATTGTATTTTGATTTTTATAGTGTTTAAATAGCTAAAAATACTAAATTGTCTTAAAAAATCCAAAAAATAACAAATAAAAATTAGTTATATTCATTCCAATTTATTTTTTTAAAAAAATTGCAATTTTTGTTACTAGTATTATTTTATAAAAAATATTTCTTTTGGTTGGTTTTGTTTTAGTTGGTTTTAAAGATGTTTGTTTTTGTGAGTTTGAAGAAGTTATAAAGTTGGTTTGAAAAGGTGATTTTTTAAATCCACTGATCGTTGTATTTTAATACATTTGAAAAAAGACGAGACGATACTATACAAAACTACATACGATATGATACTATACTATACGAGTCGATACTACACGTATATTACACCTAACTATACATATACTATACTATATAAGCCTATATGAGGTATATACGATACCTATATTATATTATACTGGTGTATTGATGTGTGTTTTTTTTTTTTTTGCAAACTTGTATTCGTATCATATCGGTGTAGTATAGTATACGATAGTATAGGTGTAGTATAGTTATAGTATATGTATCTGTGTATAACGGAAATTTGTAATTTTTATAAAATAATATTAGAATGAAGAAACTTATTATTTTTTGTTAGTTTTGTGAACTTTTTAAAGTTATTTCATCATATTTAATTATGTAAAAACAAGAAAAGAAAACATTAATATGCCCGGTATAGGCCAATATACCCAGTATAGGCCTAATACGTTCAGTATAGACCTATACGATGAGTATTGCTTCAGACAAAGTCTGAAAAACATTAATGCACTATACGATGAGTATTGATAGAACTTGTTGATATTTGTTTGATGCTAGTGTTCTTGATAAAAATCATGTTGTCACAATAGTATCAACAAATGTTTGCAAACCAAAATATTACATATTCAGGTAAGTTTATCCGTTTTGTTTTACTGTAATAGTGCATTCCTTTCGTTTTCACAAAGCTAAACATTCTTGAGCTGCAAATATTTTTCCCTAAGAGGGTTTGTTTCAAAAGGTATAGCTAAAACTGGAAACGTAAAATCAGCTAATCAGGTACTAGGAATTTTTTTCCTAAAGGTTTTATGCTGGACAACATGTTGAGCTATGTAATTTGCTCAAAAAATGGTTTTTGACCCATTTGGCTATTAAACCAGGGGGTGTTGCGAGCATAATATAAGATAAAATGTGGGCTACTGGCTGGTTTGAAATGGGCTTATTGATTGAAGGCATATTATGAAGATCATTTGAGCTGTTTGTTATAAGATAAAATGTGGCCAACCTATTAGATCACCACCACCCCAAGTATTAAATAAATATGCATAGATTCCTCAAGAATGAAGCGTTGAGGGTTTTCAGGAAATAATAATCTCTTTATCCTGTTAAGATCTCCACATCACCATTTTCAAAACCTTACTTTCTGTTAAAAGATCTTCACCTCACGATTCATTCATATATTTTTTAGTTCTCATTGAAAGTTCCCTTTATCTCACCTTTCTGTTTAGGTTCATACCTTGTTTACTATATCTCACTAGTGGGTTTACCCGCGTATTGCAACGGGATTCACAAATGAGTTGCAATACAACATTATGATACTGAGGTTTTTTGTCGTAAGTTACGCAAAAAGAATAGAAATGTGCACACTATGTTTTAACAAGTATTCATAGAATGAAAAGAAAAGAAATGTGCATAGCCACTTACAACTGATTGCAGTTCACCACAAAAACCATGTATTCATTATTGAACAAATCTTAATAGACCAAAGGTATGTTAATGCAACAGACCAATATAAACATAAACATTACTCTTGTGTAAGCTGTCACATTACTCTTGTGTAAGCTGTCTGGTCATTGCATATCTACATAATCATGCCATTGAAGACACCTTGCTAAATGATAAAGTTCATTTACATGACAAAAGCATGTAGTAAGAATATGATATTGTACATACTATCATATGAAGGTCACTATTCATTTAGAAATTAAAAGTTGTGATTTGAGAGTTTGTAATAGACTTGCCCAACCTGACCCAGCAGCTAAAAAATTGCCCAATGTAGCCAGTGAGCCGAACCATCTCGCCCACTTTGCTGCTGGGTAGACACACACACACACACACACACACACACACATATATATATATATATATATATAAAGGGTTTATAATATAAGTATTATTATGGCAAAGTTTTAAAACTCATACAAGTTTAGCTGAGATATAATTATTCATTGTGGTATCATAAATTATTATCTTTCATCGTCATTATATGAAATGTGTTCAAAAATATTGTTATCCTGTGTGTTTATTTAGTTTGGGTGAGTTCCATTTCATATAAAAGTTGATTATCTTCTATGGGCATTTAGGGAAGAAAAGTGGTAAAATTTAGGAAATTGTAAAGAAACCCTTGGTATGCAATCTTAACTTTGGTTAATTTGGACATATTTGTTCATGCCTCCTCCTTTATAATGTAATATAGATGTTAGGGTTTTGAGTCTTAGACCAGAATAAGTTGATCGTGGTATTTCTCAAGTGTGATCCTAGTGTTTGTGAGATCATGTTATGTAATCGTTTAGTTATGAGTCTTTCAGTGTTTTTAGGTGTTAGGGTAATTCTTTGTATCTTAAGAGTCTTTTTATGTGTTTGGGATTAAACGTTTTTTATTTGAGATTAATAAATTGTGTTTTTGTGTATTTGATATCATATTTTTGACATGATTTGTGTATAGTTCGTTTTAGCTTGCGGATTTGATTTTTTTTGTTTTAATAAAAATTTAACATGTAAGTTAATCTTTTTCAACCCTAAGATCAGGTTTGAGACGTTTAAGTGAATAATATGGACTACCAATGTTATTTTATTAAGATGCGGACTTAACATGTAATATGAACAACTATATGGACTGTATATGTAATTATCTGTTAACCCATGATAAAATATAGGGTATGTTTGGTAAAACTAGCTGGTGGCTGGTGCTGGAATCTGGCAGCGATAGCTTTTTGGATATATTTAAGTGTTTGGCAAAGTAGTTTGAGTTTTTAATAAAATGTATTAAATACCAAAATGGCCGTACCTAATAGTAATCCACAAATAAAATTTTATCTTGGAAGGTTATTTAAGTAATTTTAAATACTAAAGTTGTAGGTTTTTTTAAACGCTAGTAGTAAGAGCGTTTTAATACGGAGTTTTTTTCCCATAACCTAGAAGTTTCTAGCTTCTTCAATTAAACAAGATTTTTTATTGAGTAGAATTGTTTTTTTTAAAACTTGAAGCTAAAAACTCCCTATCAAACATACCCATAATTTAATTTATCGTAATTCAAATAAAATAATTGTTTAAAGGAGGGGCTGATTGTAGCTAACCTATAAATATAAAATGTGCTACAACTTAAATTTAATAGTGTGGTTTTCGGGAGAGTGATCGGTGGGCTGAGGTGGCCTAATCCCCGATCGGAAACACTGGCCCCCCGTTAAAAAATCGGTGACTTTGATAAGTTTTCACCGTTTGCACCGAGGCATACTACTGGCCCTTTTTTTTCTTTGTTTTTTTGTTTGAAAATTAAACTTTATATAATAAAAGAAAAAAAAGGGAAATGAGAGAACTAGGGGAAACCATTTTCAAACTTTAGGGGAGAGGATCTCCGCACCATATAGCTAGGGGTGTAAACGAGCCGAGCCTGAGCCTGACTGGGCTCGAGCTCGGCTCGTTATGGTTTTATGGAGCTCGAGCTCGGCTCGGTTCGAGCCTACAATCTTGAGCTCGAGCTCGGCTCGCTAGCAAAATCAAAAGCTCGAGCTCGGCTTGGCTCGGCTCGAGGTGATTTGAGAACAATCTCAAACGAGCTCAAAGCTCGGCTCGAGATCGCAAAAGCTCGGCTCGCGAGTGTTATTAAATGGGCCTATGAAATAAGGACTTGGACTTTGGAGATGTGGGCTATAAATTATAAGAGATATATAAATAACTTATAATTATGTTTGGGCTCGTTTAGGCTCGCGAGCCCAATCGAGCTTTGTATTTAGGGCTCGAGCTCGGGCTCGATAACTAAACGAGCCATATTTCAGGCTCGGGCTCGGGTTCGAGCTTGTTAAGGCTCGACTTGTTCGGGCTTTTTACCGAGCCGATCCCGGGTAACTCTCGAGCCGCTACGTGTCATTTACACCCCCTACATATAGCCTTGCAACCTAAAAAACGCATGAGGCTTTTTTCGAAATATCCGATGCCATGAGGCCTCTTAATATAGACACGTGTCCTTATACTGAGATGGATCTGAATCTACATTCATCAAGTTGCAACCACGTGTCCATCATTATTATAACTAAAATAATTAAAAATGATGTGTTCATCCCCCCTATCATTCACCTGTTGCTGTTGCCTACCCTAAAATTAGATCTGTCGGCCCACCCCACTAAAGATTATCACACGTCATTTTTCTACCAACATATTTAATTTCAAAACGTTAAAAATATACCGACCAAACATAAAGATATCCTATATTAAACGTTTGTGATTAGATCAAAATATAAGTCATATTACGGAGTATTAACTTTTAAAACTCTTTACTTTTATGAGGATCATAAATGATACAAGTAACAATAAGACTGGATGGTGTAGGTTTGCGTTACTCGTTGCCCTTTAACACCACCCCACCATAATATAAGGAGAATGTCATTGTTGCCTTCGTCATTTGATTGGTAAGCGTTAAGTAGTGGGTTAGCGTTACAAGTAACAATAAGACTGAATAGTGTGGGTTAGCGTTACTCGTTACCTAAATTAATAATGCCCTTTAACACCACCCCACCATATCCTAAAGAGTACCTCATTGTTGCCTTGTTCATATGTAGGGACCATTTTGAAATAGCCATTCATATGGGTTTTTTTATTTGTTAAACTTAGTTAAACCACCCCATTATTAAAGGGGGACTCTATTCATACTTATTGCCTAAGTGACACCTTATGTGAATAAAAAGAACTCTATATTTAGAGAGGGCTTTAAGGGGCTTCAACCCACACCATTGAACAGGTAACATTCCTCTTACTCGGACCAAAATAGTCTGAGTTTTGACAAAAGAACTACAACCATTATCACCCATTAATCTCTATGCATAGACCACATATCTCTAATCGAACCAACATAGGTCCAAACTCCTACGAGAAACTACCTTTGCCCATTGCCACTTCGGCATTCTTAACAAACTGGCACCCACTCCTTAACTAACTACAACAGTGACTAGTTCGATCAGGACCACATTATGACATCATACTCCCCAAAAAGATATAAATACTCTCTCCAATTTCGGATTAAATTATATTTTCGCCCACACACTCTCTTGCTTGTACCTCCTAGTGTTCACCATTTATTCCTAAAATCACCAAATACCTAGCCTCACGCTAGAATGTGGTCACAGAGAGATTTCTCTCTCTGTGGCGATACTAATTGATGTTGGTTTTGCAGGCCTTGTCATATTTTGGCCATTTACAGCTATTCCGACAATTATGACCTAGGTTCTTGCTCTATTCTTTTAGATTCAATCGCTTCCGTCCAATGTGCTAGTTTTTTATTCTTCACCCACCAACCTAAAAGCATTCACAATAGGTTCTCTGTCCTCGTTCACATATTATAATAAAAATCACTACAATTTCTCTCTATCATGTTTAATTAAAATAATATTTTTTATACATTTATCAGTAGTTTTTCTTTCTCCTCCATTTACAGTCACTTTAAAAATTATTAAAACAATAAATACAGGAAAACTTTGTTCCCCAAATATATAGATGAACAATAGGTTCCCCATATCCTACACTCACAACACCATCATAAAATATGGAGGATTCACTCACAAAATATAGATAACCTTGTTAGAAATCTTATAAATAATTCGAAGAGAATACTAAAAATAAACAAACAACAACAACATGTTAAACAAACGTGAACCGGACTTGTGTTTGACACAATTCCCTTAAACAGATTTGTGGTCTGTTCCCAGGGTACACCGGTTGTCAATAGTGGTGGTTCACCGCCGGGCTCGATCACTTGCCTAAAAGATAATCGGACTTCGGCCTACTTCTGTGTTTGTTTCCCTCGTAGATGTGTGTGTGTGTGTGTGTTCAGCACATAACACTGCTTGTGTTCTTATAGTATTCGAAATAATGATCTCAATTAAAATGGATTAATGCTGCTGATTAAATGGGTTCCACTGCTGTAATAATATTGGATTAATTGAAGCATAAGACCAGGCTTGTGGAAATCAAAAGACTCAAAACAGAAGGAAGGTTCTTGAAGCTTATTCCAGTAAAACATTAAAACTAAAACGAGTAGCAAAACCCAGCGTCACGCTGACCTGGAGTTTTGGAGTGGCATTCGTGTCCGCATGTCGTGCGAGCGTCGCGTTGGTGAGGAAATTTTTCCTGAACCATAACACATTTTTTGCACCCCTCCATGTGCGCGCGGGTAGGTTCCCAAGTATAATGTAACTTAAGATTTCAATTCCTTCCGATTGGTTTCCACTTTTAAACCCATCCAACATTCCTTCCCCTACCGATCTAGGACAAGGAAAACTCTCATTCACGCTCATGAAATGCACTTAGTCCACTGGTTCTGAGTAGACATCGATGTCTTTGAACTTGTCGGTCGTTTGTGTAGAAGACATTACGCTTCACCCAAGACTATCCCTGACAACGTCAAGTCCTCGCAGTTGTGTTCGTTATGGTCATGGACACATGCCTGGTTCTGCGAGAGCCATTAAGTACTATGCCCCGACAATACCATGCAAAGCGACCCCATTTCTCTCTCACATATGCGATTCATTAGGGATTTTTACCTCAGTCGAATCATTTAAAGCCATAGGTTTAGCCTCAAACTTGCCACTTTTAGGAATGGACTAGGAAGTTTACCAAATTCCTATGGCGAACTTCCTTTTTCAAAGCACGGGGTTTCCTACAACTCCCCCTCCCCACAGTGACCTCAACTGTTCATACAATTAGGTTATCCTATTGAACTCAGATCTTGGGATCTCCAGTCAGCTAAGTTAGGTTTCCTTCGCACGAACTTAAGTTTTTAAGGGATTTAGTTCCATTCCCATGGACGACTTCTGAACTAACTCTCTGTTTAAGCCTTTTTTTAGCGAATCCGCGATGTTATCCTTTGTGTTCACATAGTCAACAACGATAACTACTATGGAGATTTGTTGTCGTACCGTGTTGTGCCTACGTCTTATATGCCTATTCTTACCATTATACATTGTGCTATGTGCTCTACCAATTGTCGATTGGCTATCACAATGTATGCATATGGCAGATGCTGGCTTCAGCCACCTTGGTATATCCTCAACAAATTAATGTAAAGTGATGAACTCTGATTCCATAAAGGATCTAGCAATAACCGTTTGCTTAAATGATTTCCACGATATTGTTGCACCTTCAAGTGTGAATAGATACCCACTTGTTGCCCTGGAATCATTTGTGTCAAATATCTAATTCGCATCACATTAGCCTTTAATAACTTCTATATATCTATTATAATGTAGCCCGTAATCTCGTGTGTATCTCAGGTACTGAAGCACCCGTGACACGCAACTCCAATGAATTGAACTTTGGTTGCTCGTGTATTTACTTAGCTTGCTTACAACATATGCTAAGTCTGGTCTGGTACAATTCATCAGATACATGAAGCTCCCAATAATTCTTAAGTACTCTATTTGGTTAAAAGGCTCTTCTCGATCCTTAGCTGGATGTTGACTCGTCCAACGGGAGTTCTTGCCACATTTGAGTTATTTACATTGAACTTCTCAATAATTTTGTCCACATAGTGGAACTGACTTATAACATGTCCATTATGGGTTCATATGATTTATACTCCCAAAATTACATCCACTAATCCCATATCTTTCATATCAAACCTTGCTCTCAGGATGTTCTTTGTTGCATTTATCATTTTTTTTCATTACTTTTAGCAATGAGCATGTCATCCACATACAAACATAAAATGACATATCCATCTGGTGTGTCTTTCACACTCATACACTTGTCACATTTATTGATCTTGAACCCAGAATCAAGCATGACATGATCAAACTATATAAGGATTTGCTAACCTTGTATACTTTGTTCACTTGTCCCTTGGCTATGAAGCCCTGGTTGTTTCATGTTAATCTCTTCCTCTAGATTTCCATTCAAGAAAGCTGTTTTTACATCCATTTGGTGAACTTCCAAATTTCGGATGGCTACACTGGCAAGTACCAACCCGGTGGAGGTTATTCGCGTTATCGACGAATATGTATCAAAATAATCCAAACCTTCTCATTGTTTATATCCTTTGATCACCAATCTTGCCTTGTACTGGTCAATGATGCCATCCGGCTTCATCCTTTTCTTGAAAATCCATCGATATTCTACTGGTTTCCATCCTGCAGGAAAATCCACAAGCACCTAGGTGTGGTTCTGTAAAAAGAGTCTAATTCACATTTGATTGCCTCCCTACACTAAGGCCCGTTCGAGGAATTTACCGCTTATCGGTAGGTTTGTGACTTCTCCTCAACCACATGGGTGAGGAAATCAGGGCTAAACGAATTTTCAGTCCTTTGCCCATAAATCCTTCGGACTTTACCTTAGATTCCAATATGGTGCCATAACACAATCCTGGATTCTTCGAGTCATATACAAGAAAACGAAATGGACCGCCCAGAAAACTGTATCCAGTGAGCACACAATCTACAGTTTTCGGTCATATAAAAAGACGCTTTGGTGGTGTCACTACCACCTTATCTAGGCACCCCTATACTCACAAGTGTTTGTATGATAATTTGATTCCCGTCCATAATTCATACGGTATTACATCCTTCTCCTTACGGGTAATTATATTTAGAATGAAATTTGCTGATAGAAGCGCATCTCCCCACATCTCCTCACTCACCCGCAGAGGTTATCAACATGGCATTCATCATTTATTTCATGGTTCAGATCTTTTGTTCTGCCATGCCATTTGATTGTGGGGAGTAAGGAGGTGTGAGTTCAGACATGATTCCACTTTTTACACAAAGATCAGGAAAAGGTGAAACCTATTCACCTCCTTTATCGCCCCTGACCTTTTTGATCTTTCGTTTAAGTTGATTCTTAACTTTGGCTTTGAACATGACAAATTTTTCAATATCCTCTTCCTTACTCTTAGGTAAGTACACATAGCAAAATCGTGTGCTATCATCAATAAACTTTATGAAATACCTCTTTCCACGCCTAGTAGGAATCGCTTTCAAATCACACACATCGGTGTGGATCAAATCAAGGGGACCGGTATATCTTTCAACCCTTATTTAATGACATTTTTGTTTGTTTTGCTTCAACACTAGTGTCAAATTTAAGATTTGAGTCAATATCAAATGTTGGTATGCAATTTAATATAATCAAATGACGAATTGAATTAAAATTCACATGACCTAGTCTACCATGCCGCACAATTCAAGTAAGTAAGCAAAACTAGCGTTATTTAATCCATTCATAACAGTTACATTCCACTTAAACATACCATTCAGGGCATAGCCCTTACCCACAAGCATACCAATTTTGGTCAACACGACCTTATTAAACTCAAACACCGTTTTTAAACTAAACTTGTTCAACTTTTTGGATTTTTCAGCGTGGCTTGCTACAGCAGTAGGAAATGGTGCCTTTAAGGCAGTGATAACAACAACAACAAATGTGTAGACTGCAGAAATTCCAAACGCACTGGAGTTCGGGAGAGGAGCAGTAAACATGGGCTGAGAATTCTCCATTAGTGAAAGATAATCAAAAAAATTCTTAACATAATAATCTGTTTAATTTTGGTAGAAATCTTACAGTGAATTAGAAGGGGAAACTGAAAATAAACAAACACCAACAATAAGTTAAAGAAACGTGAACAGGTCTTGTGTTTGACACAATTCCCTTAAACGGATTTGTGGTTTGTTTCCAAGGTACATCGCTTCTCAACAATGGTGGTGCACTGTCAGACTCGATCACTTGCCTGAAAGATAATCGGACTTCGGTCTGCTTCTGTGTTTGTTTTTTTGCATATACGTGTGTGTGTGTTCAACACAGAGCACTGCCTGTGTTCTTATTGTATTCGACATAATGATCTCAATTAAAATCAATTGATGTTGCTGATTAAATGGGTTTTACAACTGTAATAATAAAGGATTAATTATAGTATAAGACCAGGCTTGTGGAAATCATAAGACTCAAAACTGAAATAAGGTTCTGGAAGCTTATTCCAGTAAAAAAAAATTAAAACTAAAACAGGTAGCAAAACCCAGCGTCATGGGCCGGGTGGTTACCGGCTCAGAGCCCGATCCTTAAATGGGCCCGAACTTTTTTTTAAAAAATACACACACACACACACACACACACATATATATATATATATATATATGTTTTTTTACATGGGATTTCGAAGGTTTTCTCAACTCAAGCGGGTTTTCATTTTATACTTCACATATATATAAAAGTTCCTAAAAAAACATATGTTTTCAGCTATTTCCCTATGCTTTTAGCAACTTTGTTTATTTTTTTTAAAAAAAAAATCTCATCGGCGTTTTTTTTTATTTTATTTTTTGCCCAAAATGCTTACAAACATCTATTTTACATTTGTTATTTTTTTCAAAGAAAAAAAAATGTTTTTTACATGAGTTTTCAAAGGTTTTCTTAACTCAAGCGGGTTTTCATTTTATACTTCACACACACACACACACACACACACACACATATATATATATATATATTTGTTTTTTATATAATAAAGTCTTGTTAGTAGAGTTGAAAAAACCATGCCAATTTAATGTAGAGGTCTCAAGTTTAATCCTTTGCTCTTGCACCATATTCATTTTTTTAAATTCATTCATCTTTACAAAATTTTGGGTCCAAATTTTTTTTCGCCCGAGACCCAAAAATTTTTTAGTGTTTTCGGAGACGGCCCTGCAACGTTGTGCGATTTCCCCTGTTTGCAAACCTCAAATGTTGAATTATACTATATATTTATAAACCTTGAAATGAATTATACGACGTTAGTACTAACAATTACGTTATTAGTAGTAACGGCGTTAAATTCTTTGTTATTTTTAACAACTCAACGATAACACCATTAGTACTAACGGCATAACCGTTAGTACTAACGGCTTTACCGCATAGTCATATGGAATGTCGCTATCATAACGTTGTTAGTACTAACGGCTTTAGTTACTACTAACGACATAACTGTTAGTACTAACGGCATTACTGTATAGTCATATGAAATGCCGCTGCCATACCAGGTACCGTAACTTTTGTCCAAATTCGAGTTGGTATAAATTTCAGCTTACGTTTTGATGGTATAAATTCGAGTTACTGTATGTGTAGATGCCGCCGCAACGCGCTGCCGGTAACATACTAGTTCCTTTTAATCGTTTCCTTTCTAATGATCGATTTGACCCAAGTCGCACCAAAACTAATTGCTTATGTTTAAATTACTTGCACTTCCTGATCTGCATTTTTATTAACAGCCCATGCCCAAATCATTTGAATTTTAAAACAAAAAATTGTGAGCCCATTTAACTTATTAGTTAACTCCAACGCCCAACTCCAACCTTCTAATTTGCAAAGCCCATGTGAACTGGTTGAAATCCAACAAGAATTAATTCTTGTATCCTCCTTGATTTATGCCTTCAGCAATTGAGTTGCACTTTAATTCACATACCATATCAATTCATTTAGACTTTAATTAACCAATTAATTTCAAGTGTTGCAAAGTTAATTTTTTTTTTTTTTTTTGAAAGGTGAATTTCTTATTCCTTGTGAGACTTGAACTCAAGACCTCACACTTTTTAGTGTATTAAAAGGCTTTGCCTTACCACTGGACCACCAACCCCAATGGCATTAAGGGAATGGTGTTTCTTATCACAAACGGATTACCAAACTGTCATGTATCTCAATGGGATCACCGCAACCTTCTTAACATAAAAAAAATAAGTAGAATGAATTTGACGCTATCCATCAATAATTTTCTGATGTCTTTTCCTAATGAATCAACATTTTACGTTGATCATACCCAAGTTTTTTTGTGGGGCAAGTTTTCGCATGTTTTATAATGGTCGAAGGTGGTGTATAGTATAGTGACCTGAGATTAGTGGCGGATCGTGAAGAAAAATTCATATGTATCCAAAAAAAATTATCATACATTCATATAACTTAAATAAGAAAAAAAAACACAATAATAGATAAAGAATAATAGATAAAGTTAATTAAAAATACTTAATAGATTTCTCTTTTTTGGCTTTTTAAAGTTTAAAATCAAGATACAATTACATTGTCATGTGTTACTTTTATCAAATTTTCTCTTTGTTAGAAAACTTACATTGAAATTGAAGACGAAATCATCAACGTGAGCTAGGCTTGTGTTTGACACAATTCCCTTAAACAGATTCGCGGTCTGTTCCCGGGGTACACCGGTTCTTAACAGTGGTGGTGCACTGCCGTTCTTGCACACTTGCCTGAAAGATAACCGGACTTCAATTCGTTTCTGTATTTGTTCTCTCCATATGTGTGTATAAAGAGTGTTTAATTCTCTGTAGTTACCCAACATATGGGTTTTCAAACGATTATTGGATCTTCAAGTAATTACATCTTCTCTAAAAACTCTTCAAAACTATATGGTATATTTTCTTGTATGTTTTTCTCTTCTCAAACTAGGCATCAAGCCTACCATCTATACAAGACCCATGGGTGATGAAGAGCCTCACTTAATTATACAATTAATTAGAGACTTAAACTCTAATAAAAACTAATTAAGTAAAATGAGAAACCTCTACTAAGAGCATCCACAATAAGAAGCACTAAAAACCCTTAGAAACCTATCCAGTCAGCTGCTATATCAGAAAAACACTCATTCTTCAAAAACACTAAAAACTCATCCAATAAGAAAATCTAAAAACCCCTAAAAACATTGCCACATCATCACCACTTTTTTTTTATAATAATATCCCAACCCCCCACCTTAGACCCACCTCTAAATTTTTAGAGGTTTCTTGTAAAAAAACCTCAACAAAAAGCCTTCACCAAAAACCTCCTATTGAGATGCTCTAAAGAGTTAATCATCATGCATTAAAAAGTGCTATTAATATTTTTTTTAAATTAATTTCCATTCACAATATAGAAATTTTCAACACTCTTTTGGTCACACATATAGAGCAATATTCAAATAATTATGATCACTCATTCGACTGCGTAAATCTATATTAACAAGCTTTAATTTAGATAAATTACTTTCAATGGTTATGGTTGCAACCAGTAGAACATGGTTTCATCTTCCTAGTTTCAAGTCCGCTAACTTAAGAAGGAAAAAAAATGTAAACAATAATCAAATACATGATACCAAGTTAAAATTAGTAACTAAACGCTAATCTAAAATTCAACTTCATCTCTTTTGTGAGAGACAAATACAATTTTTACATAAACCTAAATAAAAAGTGACATTAAAAATTTAGCAAGAATAGCTTTGCGCAAAAAAACCCTTTATTACGTTTATGTTTTCTGTTTATTTTCTAGAACTTTTGAATACCTTACGTATTTTAAACTTAAAATATATATGTTGTAAGACCAGATATTCTATTGTTTATATAATAATAAATTTTGTGCTACAAGTATCAACGTTTGAATTTAACGACGCGTAAGTAATGAAACTGATTGAAACCCTTGTGTTTATTTATTTAATAACCCATAAAGAGTTATATTAATATTTTATTAAATTGAAAGTTATTTGGTATCTCTACGTTAATCGTACTGTAGTGGATCCGATCATTCAGAGTTGGTGTATGGTGGATGTGTTTTTTGGATGTATTGGGGAGAGTTGGAATTGTTTATATGGCAATCAAGAATATAAAAACATTCTTAATTCTTAATTGTTATCATAATATTTTTTAAACGTACTACTAGTCAGGCCTCCAACTAACTGGAATATTTCAGATATTTATGATTATTAATATTAGTTTTTTCAATTCCATCTATTTTAATTATATGTTGTCTCTGTTCAGTTTGTTGGTCTCAAAACTTAAGTTGCATGTGAATATAGCCTCATTTGGCACAGAAATGGCAACACACATATATACATCTCGATGTACGTAGATACATAGATGGGGAAATGGGAAAAAGTAGCTCTGTCGAAAATGAGAATGGGAATTTTTGGATTTATAGGTGAATTTGAAAAAATAAGATCTTTTTTAAATGTTTCATGCGAAAAATTGTGTTTATGGGTAGTTTGCTGATTCAATCAACAATCTTCAACAAAGGTAGCTGAGGATAGTGCAATGGATATGCGAATTATGTTGAAGATTGCTAATTGAATCAGCGAACTTCAACAAATTCTGTTGGAGTTCGCTGATTCAATCAACGAACTACCTATTTTCACAATTTTATGCATGAAAGTATGAATTATGAAACACTTAAAAGCACTCTTATATTTTCAAAATCCCCTATAAATACAAAAAATTCGAAGAATGGGGAAAAATAGAGTGAATGTTGAGGTGGTGCTAACGTGTATGCGAGGAAATATGAGAAAAAACGGGATGACTTCTCATGCTCAAAGCATTATTACAAAACCAAGAAAGTGCTTGTATTTAAAACAGTGAAACACCCTTAAAAGAAAGGGACATACTTGAATACATGAGGATGTTGAATGTCCTTAATGACTTGGTTTAGGTTATGCAAAAGCCTCTTGTTAAAATCTTTTGATGTAATTACGGACTTCTACGTACCCTTGTGTCATTAGCAAAGAAAGAGTTGAAGTGTCTAGAGTGCTCGAAAAAATATAAATCGATCGAGTTAGGAATGATCTGTTTTACTATTATCTATTACAACTTTTGCTATAGGCGTCAAAATTAGGCAATTAAATAACTGAAACATTACTGGCTAAAACTACATTATTAAGTCACATGTTATTCCGTTCACTGGCTTAATGATGAAATGCATTCTAGCAAAAGTGATTGTAGTGAGTCTAATTAAGTCTAGATCGAGCTTAATTACGAGTAACAAAGATTCTTCTACAACACCTAGCTTATCACATCCCGAAAATCAGGGGCGGATACAGCTTTAAACCAGGGGAGACGTCTGTTACCCATTGATTATCCTGGCGAAGTGGGAAAAAAATTATTTTTTAAGGTATTTTTATAAAATGTTACCCCTAAAACATATTTCTTGTTACCCCTTAATTAAAATAACTTTTATAAAATGTTACCCTTGTTTTATTTTCTAGATCCACCACTGCCAAACATTAAAATCTCGCCCCCTATTCCAGTTCACATGCTCCCATTTTCTGTATAGAATTTCCGCCGTTCAAAAAAAAAAACCTAGCTTATAGTGAACTTTCAAATTATACAAATAATTATTTATTTGATCCAATTCCCAAGGCTGTTGTTTATGTTTTTTTTTTTTTTTTTTTTGAACGGCTAACAAATCAAACTCGAGCATTCTCGGAGCACCCTTTCGACAAATTCAAGTACTCCGAGAGTACCCGAGTTGTCAAACATCAATTCCGGGGAAAACCCGATAACCCACCCGCCCGTAGGCACAACAATGAAATTACCGGTAAAACCCGTCTAGCTAAGAATCGAACCCAGGATCCCCTGAGTCTTCTATCATTGCCCACCAATGTTTCTACCACTGCACGGCAATGATATTGACGGCTGTTGTTTATGTTATATATAATGTTTTGTTACTACTGAGAATGATATGCAAGTGTTAAAACTCACATGGTTATCTTAAGTAACATCAAAAAGTCAAGTGCTTATTAAGACATGCTCTTCCTAATTACTTAGAAAATGATGAAGAAAAACACATATTACTTTATAGAAGTTTGTCACATTAAATAGGTAGTCTCAATAACATTACCGGTACCATTGATGATATTTTTTCAACACATTATGAAGATTTTCCAAATAAAATAGCCCTTCAATTTCTGCTCATGTCTTCCTTCTTCACATGCCATATGCGGCATATACAGTATCCGCAGACTGCAAGGATATATATAAACTTAAGAATTTTTTATCATTAATGTTTGCATACATTTCAAACATGAATGGTCGAAAGTTACAAAATATATAGAGACAATGTTACTAGCACACAACATTGAAAATCGAAAGGGTATTTAGTTATAACTTCTTATTCGATCTACTAACCTTTTATTTACTCCTCAATTAACATGAAATACTGTTAGCAAATTATGGTTTGATATTTACCTATTTTTCTAATGAAGTGACTGACATACACACCACACCAGATATTGTGACGCTTTCAATAATGATTGGATCATAGCATACAAATCATGTGAAGTAAGGCACATGAAAAGAATATGTTCATTGGGATTGCTATAGCACATGCAAGATAATCATTCTAATATATAGAAGTACACAACCTTCCATCACAAGATTTCAAACTTTTCTGGAGGTAAAAGAACACTAAAATTCCATTTCTTTAACATAGAAATAACTCATGGAATTTAATAATTAAAATTGATAATAATCCTACAATCTATTGGTATTGAACAAGTCTTTTGACCAATGATTGTAGTCTCTAATTAAGTCCTGAACTTGTTAACAATCTGTAAGATCGATCTTTAGCTAAAGAACACAAGTGTTTGATTAACTTTGTCATTCTACTAAACAAAGTAACTAAAAAGAAAGTGGTGAACCAATGGTTAATTAACTTAAGAAACAACAAAAGCTTCAATACTCTGAGATCTTCTGCTTCATTAACTTGGCTGATCAAAGCCTGCATGGATTAATTTTCTATTGAACGATTCACCTAGCTAACCTCAGCTCAAGATCCACCTGACCCTCGACAAAACCCATGACGAACGGCGAAACTACCGCCGTTTTCCGCCTCTTGCAATTCATAACTTCTTCATCCTCACACCCATCAAACCCTAGATACAAATTTGTTTCAACATGTCCAAGAACCAACACTTCATCACAAACACAACTCTTTGCATCTGAACTGCTAGCAAGATTGGTACTTTCTTGTCCTAATAGAGGCATGGAAGACACTCTAGAAGGTGAATAAAGTGAGGGGAAGAAACTAGTGTTTGTGGACTCCAATAAAGATTTAGGGTTTTGTTGACCACCATTTGGTGATTGCTTAAGTTTAGCCCTTTCTCTCCTGTGAACATTCATATGACCACCTAGAGCTTGAGCTGATCTGAACTCTCTTCTACAGAAGCTACAAGAGTAAGACCTTGGAGGCCATACGAACCCGCCTAAGGGACCTCGAGAATCCTCAGCAAAAGCTTCTTCTTCCCATGAGGTGTTGAATGAGTTGTTGAAGATACTGTTGTTGTTCTTCACCCACATAAGATACTGAGAGTATTGCTCCATATATCTCTTGTGGTTTTATAAATTTCAAATTAGTTTAAAGTGGAGAGAAAGATAGATAATGGTTGGTATTTCTTCATGTTTAAAGGCATAGTTATACGTACACATATAGATGGGATGTATGTGTGTGTGAGAGAGAGAAGCTAGTGTGGTTATAAAAAAAGAAGGGTCCGGTTATTTGCACAACTAGGGTTTTTATTTGCACAACCCCTCCACGGGTCGTCGAGGCCTGGACAGCCCGTGGAGGGCCAAAAAGGCAAAAGGACGGGCTGTCGAGGCCCAGACGGCCCGTCTACAGGCATAAGGACGGGCTGTCCAGGCCCAGACGGCCCGTCTAATGGTTTAAATCCAATCCAATCATTAGTAATCATTGGCAATGATTAGGTGATGATTATTTGGTTTTTTTATAAGTGTAAGTGTAGTGTGGATGTTTAAAATGGGTTTGAATGTTTGGTTTTTATAGATGTTTGATTTTTTATAAATGTTTGGTTTTTTATAAATGTTTTTTTTTTATTTGTATAATATGATCTTTTTAATATAATTGTGTATATGAATATGAACGAAAGTCGTTTATGTTGCCGAACTAAACGAAACCAAAATACGAACAATAAACCATAAATAAGCATAAATATTCCAAAAATTTACATAAACTATGAGTTCAATAAACATTCAAAACGAACAATAAAGCATAAATAAACATAAATATTCCAAAAATTTACATAAACTATGAGTTCAAAATGTACGATTCCCAAGAAATATAACCCACCCGTCTAACCCGACCCACCCGGCTGATCCGACCCACCCGGCTGACTGGTGGACACCCCACCATGCTGACTGCTAGACGCCCAATCTGGAAGTGGACGCGGCTCCAAACCAGCTGCTCGTCGTCTCTCATTCTCGCTCTCTAACAGCCACCGCATGTCACCCCGCATCGACGCCATGTCACCCCGCATCGACCCCAACTGATCGTGTAATGGTTATATCAGGAAATGTCGACGGGCCGTCGAGGGTTTTGGTGGGGGTGATGTTTTAAAGTTTGGTTCAAATGGGGAAGAAGCTGATCGTGTAATGGTTATATCAGGAAATGTCGACGGGCCGTCGAGGCCTCGATGGGCCGTCTAGGGATTAAATGCCCTAACCTAACACGTTTCAACGGGCCGTCGGGGCCTGGACGGCCCGTCCATAAGTACCTTTTTCAGACTTTTCAGTCTGAACTGCCTGCTTTTGCAGGAGTTCAGACTGATCACCTCGTACCTCGTACTTTTACGGGCCGTCTGGGCCTCGACGGCCCGTCAGTTTTGTCTTTTCTGTAAACAAACGGCCCGTCAAGGCCTGGACGCCCCGTCCTTAAACCCTAATTTTTCTTAACGGCCCATCTAGGCCTCGACGACCCGTCCTAAGGTTGTTTAGGGTTTTTTGTTGGTTGTGTAGATAGTATCACCCAAAAAGAATAAGATAGGTAATACTATTATCATTTAGCTCTTTGAATGTAGGGAGCATAATTGAATGTAAATTTGCCCATTTACATGTGACAAGTTCAATTCTTAAGCTAAAGCTTTCATCTTTATCTAGAGTACGTCCCATATTTTTTTTACTTCTTACGGTTAGGGCACAATCCAAAGTAAACTAATTAAATTGATATTCCTTACTTTTACTTATTTTCATTAAGAAAACTCAAACGACCACTTGGGGTTTAAATTCACTACACTCATATTCACCTACTTTTGACAAACCAATGCATCGGGTAGCAGTCACCGAAATCACAAAGCGATACATCAGAGGAGTTGTTAACGCACAGACCGATCAACCCGATCAATGAAAGCGAGTGTGCCCTAAGTACCCTTATATTATAAGAATGTTAAAATCATTGTTAATGTTTCATGTAATTCTTAAAACCATATTGAGGCCCCTATTTCTAAATAAGTAATTGCGGTTCAGTGTTTTTTTTTTTTTTTTTCAAACATCATCCTAAATTTTAACATATACATAATTCAAATTTGAGTACTTTTGGGTCAAACAGTAAATCTATATTATGACATATGTTGGTATAACTAATTTTGGTGTTTGTTAGCGGTTTATAAATTTCAAGAAAGAAATTTCAAGATTCATATTATAAGTATAATTATATTATAACTAAATTAATAATCCAATGGCCCCTATATCACGTTAAAGTCAATGAACAAAATTCTGTATAGAAGATTGCTAAATAGAAAAGGACATAAATAAAAAATATTAGGCTAACATGTTGTGATAATTAAATTAATAAAAGTAATTGGTTTATTAATTAAGTAAAGGGATATGGATGTCTTGCTTTGAATGTTGTCATGTACGTATATGCCTACTGATAATATTTAAATGCGACCCTAATTTGGAACATAGTTCAAAACAATTTTTTTTTTTTTGGAAAGATAGTTCAAAACAATTAATGTGTTTATGTGTCTTCTTTCCTCAAGATAACCAAAATTTTTAAGTCAAAATTAAGCTAAATGCTCTCTCTCTCTCTCTCTCTCTCTCTCTCTCTCTCTCTCTCTCTCTCTCTCTCTCTCTCTCTCTCTCTCTCTCTCTCTCTCTCTCTCTCTCTCTCTCTCTCTCTCTCTCTCTCTCTCTCTCTCTCTCTCTCTATATATATATATATATATATATATATATATATAATCATCAACTTACCTTCTAGAACATGATGGTTATAATATATCTCTGATGTGTAACAATAGTTGAGGGTTACTTTGGTAATATTGTAATAGTATAATAGTATAATAATAGTGAATAATGAGTCCAGGGGGTATTTTGTAATAATAAGATAGTATAAGGGGTATTAACTGGGTGGGAAGATAGTTAAAAGTTAGCTAGTCGTTATTTTTGTTATATAGCGGTTAATGATAATGAAATCAACAGCTTTGTTTGGTCTATATTCTCCTCTCTATTTCTCTTAGAACATAACACAGCTCATCAAATGGTATCAGAGCTCACTCGATCTGAGCTCCGGTGACCGTTGTAACAGTGCTTCCGATCATCTTCTTCGATCAAGTTTTCATTTCGTTTGTTTTCTTTCGTTCATTCATCACTCTGTTTCATTTCGATACATGGATTGCAATGCATTTGATTTACTGATGACTAAGGTGAATTTGGTTGAAGAATATGCTGCAAGTTTATTTATGGGAGGTTTAAAACCTGAGATCAGATGTCTGGTCAAGGTGTTTAAGCCAAGAACTCTAAGAGAAGCTATTGATATGGCAAAACAGCAAGACAAGGTGCATGCAACCTTATTTGGAGGAAGGGATACGAAAAAGAATAATTGGAATAATGTTGCAGCCACAGGAAAGAACAGTTATCCTTCTCCCAAACCATTAAATGTAAGTGCAGCCAACCTTCCTTTATTACCTAGCCCTAAGAATAATAATGTGAATGGCAAGACAGTTAGAAGACTATCTAACAAAGAAGCTGATGAAAAAAAGGGCAAGGGGTGAGTGTTTCTTTTGTCCTGTGAAATCCTCATCAACTCATAAGTGTAAGAATAGACAGTTGTTTGTTATTGAGATTGTGGATGATGATGATGTTGAAAATGAAGTGGTTGAAGAGGTTATAGAGTTGGCTGAAATGTTGGGTCAACCATAAAAATCCATTCATGCTATGAATGGTATTCCTTCTTATTCAACAATGAAAATTGTTGGATCAATTGGTACTAGAAGGATATATATTTTGGTTGATTCAGGTTCCACACATAATTTCATTAGTGAGAAATTGGCTTTGTTTTTGCACTATATTACCCAAAATGTCCCCACCCTTAAGGTTTCTGTTGCAAATGGTAATCAAATTGAGTGTGGACAGATGTGTAAAGGGTTTAAGTGGATGATGCAGGGTAGATGGTATGAAACTGATGTGATGGTTATTCCCTTGGATAGTTATGATATGGTATTGGGGATACATTGTTTATCTCCTTTGGGAGACATTGTTTGGAATTTCAATCAGTTAACTATGGAATTCCAAGTGGATGGGAAAAGACAGGTATTAAAAGGGGTTAGTAACAAGGGGTTGAGTTTATGTTCCATAGAAACCATAGACCACATGCTTAGCAATCCTAGACAACTGGTAACTTCTCAATTATATGAAGTTCAGTTGATATCTGATGAGGGGTAAAATGGTCAAAGTACCAATGTCACTAAGGAAGTAGTAGACAGCAGAATTACAAACCTGTTAGATAAGTACAAAATGGTCTTTGAGGAACCAAAAGGGTTACCTCCTTCTAGATTGTGTGACCACAAGATTGTGTTAAAAGATTAGGACAAATCTATAAATCTAAAACCATACAGGTACCAGTCATTGCAGAAAGATGTTATAGAGAAAATGACAGAGGAATTATTACAAAGTGGGGTCATCAGAAATAGTAAAAGCTCCTTTGCAGCTCCTGTGGTTTTGGTTAAGAAAACAGATGGGTCATGGAGAATGTGCATAGACTATAGGCAGTTAAACAATGCAACAGTGAAGAACAGTTTTCCAATTCCCTTGATTGATGAGTTATTGGAAGAGTTAAAGGGAGCAGTTGTATTTTCTAAACTGGACTTAAGGTCTAGTTATCATCAAGTAAGGATGTTTCCTGATGATATACACAAGACTGCCTTTAGGACCCATCAGTGGTTGTTTTAGTTTTTAGTGAGTCAACTTTCCAGTCCTTAATGAATCAAACCTTTAAAGAGTTTTTGAGGAAATTTGTCTTAGTGTTCTTTGACGATATACTTGTGTACAGCAAGGATATCAATCAGCACTTGATTCATTTGGGAAAGGTGTTAGAAGTGTTGAAAAGACTCAGCAGTTGTATGCATAGCAATCAAAGTGTAGCTTTGCAGTTCAACAAGTAGAGTATTTGGGGCATGTAATTGATAAGAATGGGGTTGGTACTGATCCTATGAAGATAGAGGCTGTCAAGAGTTGGTCTGCTCCAATGAATGTTAAACAATTGAGGGGATTCTTAGGGTTGGCAGGATACTGCGGGAAATTTATCAGGTCATTTGGTGTTATAGCAAAGCCATTAACAAAATTGACTAGAAAGGATTCCTTTGTGTGGTCTGACAAGGCTCAGCAGGCCTTTGAACAACTAAAGCATGCTTTGATTGAAGCCCCAGTTTTGGCATTACCTGATTTGGAAAAACAGTTCATTGTGGAAACTGATGCTTCAAACAGAGGTATTGGTGCTGTGTTATTACAAGATAATCACCCATTGGCTTTTTATAGCAAGGCTTTATGTCCTAAACAAATGACCTTATCAGTGTATGAAAAGGAATTGTTAGTTGTCATCATGGCAGTCAAACAATGGCACTATTACTTAGTGTCTAAACATTTCATAATTAGGACAGGTCAGAAAAGCCTAAAACATTTGTTGTCACAGAAAATAACCACCCCTTTGCAGCACTCTTGGTTATCAAAATTAATGGGTTACACTTTTGAAATTCAATAAAAAAAGGGGGTGGAAAATGTAACTGCTGATGCTCTTTCCAGACTGGAAAGTTCATTAGTCTATTATATGGTCCTTACTTCTTTTGACCCATTATTATTGGAAGAAATCAAAACTAGTTGGGAAGGAGATGTGGTGATACAAAGAGTTATTCAGCAACTCTTACAAGGCCAAAATGTTGAATGGGTTGATGGGTTATTGATAAGAAAGAAAAAATTGGTAGTAGGGGCAGATTTGGAATTAAGAAAAAAGATTGTGCAATTATGTCATGCTTATGCAGTGGGAGGGCACTCTGGTATTCATGCAACTCATCAGAGACTGAAATCATTTTTTTACTGGAAAGGCCAATTAAAGCAGATTAAACAAGTGATTAGAGTGTGTGCTACTTGTCAACAAGCTAAGTATGAGAATGCAGCTTACCCTGGATTAATTCAACCCCTGCCTATTCCAACAGTTGTATGGTCAGATATAAGCATGGATTTCATTATACGATTACCTAAATCACAGGGTAAAGAAGTGATTTTTGTTGTTGTTGATAGATTGACAAAGTATAGTCATTTTATGGCATTAGCTCATCCCTTCACGGCTGCCAATGTTGCCCAGCTTTTCTTAGAAAATGTCTATAAGTTACATGGTTGGCCCTCAACCATTGTATCAGACAGGGACACTATCTTTTTGAGCAACTTTTGGATGGAATTTGTCAGATTACAAGGTACTAATCTAGCCCTATCAACTGCATACCATCCTCAGTCTGATGGTCAGACTGAGGTGGTTAATAGGTGCTTAGAGACATATCTTAGATGCATGACTATGGAAAGGCCTAGTTCATGGGTCAAGTGGTTGTTCTTGGCAGAATTTTGGTATAATACCAACTTTCATAGTGCCATATATACCACTCCCTTCCAAGCCTTATATGGATATGCTCCACAGAGAGTCAATGTTAGAAACTATGGATGATTTTATGATGGCCAGAGAAGAGACAATTAAGTTGATCAGAGATGCACTTTTCAAGGCACAAAGTAGAATGAGGCAATATGCAAATAAACACAAAAGTGAAAGAAGTTTTGTTGTGGGAGATTGGGTCTGGTTGAAGTTGCATAATTATGTTCAGAATTCATTGAGAAATCAGTCCTACAACAAGCTATCTCCAAAATACTTTGGGCCCTACTTGATTGTTAAGAAAATAGGAAATGTTGCTTATAGGCTTGACTTGCCTGATGAGGTCAATGTCCATCCTACTTTCCATGTTTCCTTACTTAAAAGGGCTAATGGACCTAGTGATAAGGTCACTCCCTTGCCCTAGGGTCACAGATTCAGATTAACACCTGCTGCAGTGTTGGATAGAAGAGTTATTAGAAGGGGTAATAGAGGAGTCGGACAAGTTTTGGTACAATGGAAGGACTCTCCAACACCTGATGCCACGTGGGAATTCAGGGATGAATTTCAGCTCAGATTCCCTGACTTCCAGATTCCTAAACTTTAAGGACAAAGCTTTGAATAACCAGGGAGTATTGATGTGTAACAATAGTTGAGGGTTACTTTGGTAATATTGTAATAGTATAATAATAGTGAATAATGAGTCCAGGGGGTATATTGTAATAATAAGATAGTATAATGGGTTTTAACTCGACGGGAAGATAGTTAAAAGTTAGTTAGTCGTTATTGTTGTTATATAGCGGTTAATGATAATGAGATCAACAACTTTGTTTGGTCTATCTTCCCCTTTCTGTATCTCTTAGAACATAACACAGCTCATCAATCTCACAAACACACATGAATATAATGCAAAAAAAAAAAAAAAAACTCCTGGAACTCCACTATAAACACCGGTTATTTTATTTTTACTATTCTTTTTTATATTTTAAGATAGAGTATTGGAGTAAAATGCTTAACTAGTTATATATATTTGGTAAATAATCTCCATGATTTCAAATCCTTTAAAATTATCGTCTTTTAACAAATCGAGTCCATTATTTGATTTAGTCACGTATATCATATGATTATCTCATCTAATATGAAAGAAATAGGATATAGATGAAGACGAAGATCTCATACATTATACCACTGAATTGTTAGAATAAATATGCGTAACGTCTAGTATATTTATCGGTAGTCATTATAATCATTTATATTATGTTTGATCAATTGCTAAAATACTTTAAGCCTATAACTGATTTGTCTTTGATGGACGGACTTATCATTAGTTGGGCCTAACTAGAGTGTCCCCTGAATATGTATAAATAGGGAGAGATTACTAGGGATTATGGGTAACACAACATTATCAACATAACACTATAAAAGTTTCTGCTCTCCCCACTCTCTCCATAACCGATTATTCTAAGGATCATTAGCCATCATAATTGCATACCCTAAAGGGAACTCAAACACACTGACAATCATGTCGACCTCAACGCTCTCAGCATCAGTAGCAGGTCTCACGAATCTTTCAGGTACATGTTTAGTTGTTTTCCATTACATACTAACAAATTTGATGCAACATGTGGTATCAGTACAATGTTGCTCATGATCTATTTTGTTAGTTTCCATTAGTTTCGGAATCAAATCGAAAAACGAATTATGAAACCTGAATAATCAGATTAAGAGGCTTTCGGCTGAAAACCCTAATAGTCGTATCAGTTCAAAGGAACCTCAAAGGCGCATGCTTCCACTCTAATTCTGAAACTTGTGACAACTAAATATGACGGGAGAAGCGGTATTCATGAGCACATTATGTCCATGAACGATATGGCTTATAAGCTCAAGGGTTTAGAAATGGAGATTAGTGACGGTTTCCTGGTGCATTTAATCATGACTTCGCTTCCCTCTGCTTATGACACTTTCAAGATCAACTACAACACACAGAAAGAAAAGTGGACAATGCAGGAGTTGATCGCTATATGCGTACAAGAGGAGGAACAGATGAAGCTGGAAAAACCTGAAGTTGCTTACCTTACGAGTTACGACTACTAATCTAAAGAAGAGGAAGAGATAATTTAATAGGAATAATAATGTTAAAACCTAGAGGAATGATGCAAGTGCCTCATCTAGCCATAAGAACTCCAAAGGTAAGTTCCTCTGCACATTCTGTAAGAAAGAAGGACATAAGTAGAAGGACCACCATGAATTTAAGGAGTGGCTAACTAAGAAAGGTAATCATCTACTTATGATACTTGAGTCCTTTAACTTAAATATTTGTAGATGCATATATCATATATGTGTCTATAGCTTTCAAATCGTCAAAGTCTAATTAGTCGAGTTGTAATGTCTATGTTTGATTTGTAAGTTTTGGTTCGGGTGTTCATGAGGTCGAACCAAATCAGAATGATTTGTTTCGGGATTTTACTAGGTCGAAGGGACTGGTTCGGACCTTCAATAAGTCGAACCAAAAGGTCTATATATAGGTGTGACTTTGTGATGGTTATTCAGTTATGTCATTAGGTGTGTGTTCTAGAGAGTCGAAACCCTGTCCAGTTACACCTTAAAGTGTATGTTTTCATGTAATCACATCTGCAACGATTATTTTCATATTAATGATTATCGAAAACGTTGAAAATGAAATCTCTAGCGTATGGATTCGTATTGTTATCATATTGCATGATCAATAGAGTTTCCGCACTAGTGTATTAGTAACTCGTGTTGATTACGTTTGATTGTGTGAAAACCGATCCTACAAAGTGGTATAAGAGCGTAGTCTCAATCACACGACTGCAATTTGTTAAAAAAATCTTTCAGATTTCAGATCAAAATCATCAAAATCTCATCTGTTTTCATAAAACATTGTTAAAACATGGTTTTTGAATGATTTGAAGGTGTTTTTATGGTTGATTTCAAAAATTCTTTCACAAAACTTGCTTAGAATTCAATCCGATTGAAATCCTTCACAATTACAATCCAAATCGATAAACTTTTCATAAATCAAATCAAAATTGTGAGTTTTTACATAAAATATGAACATGCATACTGGACAGGTCGAATGGGTTTTCTGTTTGGGTCGAATGAGTTTTCTTCAGTTTTCATTCGTTCTAGAATTAGGGTCGAACCAGTTTTAGAGTTTTTTCATTCGAGCCTTTACAATCTCATTCATGCTATCAGAATTTCGTTCGTGCTCTCAGATTTTCATTCGTGCTCTCTATTAGGTTGAACCAGACGAAACTCTTTTCATTCGGGCTAATTTTGAGGTCGAACCAAGTGTCCATAAATTGATTCGACCTTTCTACAGCCAGAACAAAAATTTCGAAATTTTTTCTAAGTGTTGGAACTTTGATAAAAATGGATAACATTTGGGGATGTCCGATAAACAACCAACCTAATATGACACCACAAGAACAAACACTAATGAGTCCATGGGCTATAGCAGGAGAGATAGGTAAACCACTGGGCGGTTTTGGGTCCAACTCAAGCCGCTGTGAGACCTCCTCCTCAACCAATGCCAGGTTATTGGGGTGTTGCAGCAGCCGTAGCTTTTCAAAATTAGACAACAACTGCTATTACAACTTTGATGAATGATCTATCCACCGGAAACAGTAATCGACCACCAAAGTTGTTGGACATGATTGAATATTCATCGTGGCAGAAAAGGTCTAGGATTCATTTGGAAGGTTTGGATGGTGGAGAAGCATGGAAAATGTTATAGAAAGGATATGTGCAACCGATGATCGAGAACTCGAATACACCAGTTGCACTTGATGATCTACCTGATACAGAAAAGAAGAAGTATGCAGCTGAGAAGAAAGCATACTCTCAGTTATCTCAAACATTGACTACATATTTGCTTCATCAGTTCGGACCGTGTACCACTTCAAAGCAATTGTGGGAAGCGTTGAAGAGCAGGAATGTTGGAAATGAAAAGACTAGGAACCTAAGGATGGATGAGCTAAAGAAAGAGTTTGAGAAATTTATCTTTGTTGGAAATGAGAGTTTGAAAGAATTAACTGCTAGATTCTTTCATTTATTATCTGAATTGTCTAACTATGAGATTGTTTATCCTATGGCAGAATGTGTTAAAAAATTTACAGATGATTTACCAGTTTATTGGATCCAACATGTAGAAGTGCTGAGGGAGAAAGACTTGTTTCCATTCTGGATGTTGAACGAGTTCATTCAAAGGCTAGAGAACAAGGAAATGGAAGAGAGAAGGAAGGCGGAGAAAGCTAAGAATCCGGAATTGTTCAACGCAAGTTCCTCATCTTCAGCCGTTCCAAGTGTTGGTGTGAGTTCAGCACCTCAGCTTCATCTTGCACACTCACTCAACTTCTAATGCAATCTGCTCCATGGATGGCGGCTCAAATGATGAATATGACTTAACAATCGTCACCCAACGTTGGACAAGCACCTTCAAGCTCAAGTGCCATTATGTTAGAGATATCTAACATCGACTATGTGACTGTAAAGTTGCTCAGAAGCATGTTTCCTTGGTTTTAGCCATGGTAGCATCATATAACGGCCTTGTAGCAAGTCAAATTGGAAATAACAATTTGACAAATGAATATTACTCTCAGATTGATAAAGATGAGATGCAATTAATTGATATTCAATGGGCATTTGCTAGTGTGGTGAGGAGAGCTACTGAGTTTATGGAGAGAACCGGTAGAACTGATCTTGCTACCTCTCCCAACACCACCTATGGGTTTAACAAAGTGAAAGTGACTTTTTACAACTGTGGGACGAAATGTTAGTTTGCCTGTGAATGTACCAAACCTAAACAACAAGGAAACCAAAACCCGTGCAACACCAACTACCAAACCTGTCAAAACAAGTATGAAAATCAAAACTGACAAATTGCCTCACATAATTCCATCCAAAGACAAACATCATCACCTAAGAAAACTCAAACCACACCAAATCATGAAAGAAACATTGTTCAAATAACCATTCCCATCAACCACAAACAAAACCAAAATGAGAACCAAGAGTTGGTGATTCAGCAGTATGAAGGGTTTACATGGAATGACATGCAATTAGGTCTTGACGAGATTTCTAAAGGAAATGTTGCATGTTTTGCACAAGAGGTTGTGAAAGAGGAAGTAGTGAAAGTAGAAGAGTTGGTGAAGGAAGAACCGATACTTGAGGAAAAGATAACTGAGACAGTGGAAGAATCGGTTGTTGAAGAAACCGTGTCTGAGACGGTGGTTGAACCAGTTGGAGAAGTTTCCAATGCTCAAGATTCAGATTACTCAGATTTTGAGAGTGAAGCTGATTCGGAATCAAGTTTGAATTCGCTCGACAACGATGTTGATCAGCTTCTAGAAGAAACCGACTTTCTTATCAGTAAGAAGTCGTGTATGGTAGATGTTGTTCTTACCAAATTTGAATACTCAAAGTTCTTCCTTGGGAAGGAAGCTCATTTTGCTTTAATGGCTATGACAGACTCTACAACCTAGGTAAGTTCTTAACAACTTCCTAGGTGTAAAGATTGTGTTACTTTATTAGGAAGATGTGAGAAATCAGAAGAACAGATTCTGAGTCTAAAATCTGATTTGGCTAGTGCGAGAACCGATGTTGAAACTTATAGGAATAATGGAAGAGCTTTGAACAAAACACTTGATAACTATAAAAAAGATGTTTTAGAATTAACCCACACTCTTGCAAATTATCATGACAAACCAAAGTTTGAAGAGTATCATGCCTGTTTCAAATGTGGGGAGAGAGGAAAATTACTTGCCCACTGCCCATATGTGAGACACAAAAGGCATGAGGTTGAGGTTAGACAGAACCATAGAGATTCAAGAGTTGTTTATCCTCAAAAATCGTTTTATCCACCAAGAGGAAAACAACCAATTGTTTATGACAATCGTAACTGAATTGCCATGGAAAAGCAAATGAAGAAACCGATGGTGAATACAGTAAACGATAAGCAGAAGGTTTATCCTAAACCACCTGCTAAGTCGATTGCTAGACCTTCATCTATTAAATCAAACAAGGCTACTAAGAATGCTCCTCCAAAAGTCGTTTCTAAGAAAAATGAAAATGTTAAAACTGAACCTCAAAAACAAATTAGAATCTTTAAACGAATTGAGCAGTCTTGGTCAGCTAAGTGTTCTTCAAATTGTTCTACCTCAACTTCACAAGAATTAGTGAAAGTTGTTCATGAAAAGAAAGTTTTGGAAAAACAAAGTGATGAAAAGAAAATTGTTGTTTTTAATGCTGATACTTCAAGACCCAAGACCACGAAGGCTTGGGTCCCTTGAAAGAACTAACCATTTTCTTTAATGGTGTAGGGAGCTCCAGCTAGCCCTGTTAGTAGTCTTTGGATTGTTGATAAGGGAGTTTCCGGGCACATGATATGGGACATGATGCTCCTTTTCGACATTAAAAACATCATTGGAGGTTATGTTGCCTTTGATGGAGGTGTGTAGGTATCAAGTGGTAAAGAGAGATTCTTTATTTTAGTCATTTTCACGACATCAAGACTCTTCGATACTGGGTCGTGTGAGACGTCTGCAGACATAAGCAGGTTGGTGCTTTGGATTGTTAGAGTATATGGCTGATAAGATGACACCAGAAAGCTTGACAAAGTGGGATACCTTCAAGCCACAATATCCACACCACATAGTTCACAAGAAAATTAACCCGACAAACAATTTACCTTATGTGACTTTGAACTATAAGCCGCCAGAAGGTGTCGATGCAGACCATTGAGAACTAGGTTGGTCAGTTGGCGAAGATGTTGCTTGAGAGGCCCTAGGGTGGTCTTCCAGGTAACACCGAGCCAAATCCGAGATGGCATGTGAATGCCATTATGACGAGCAGTGGTAAAACCATGGGACTTGACACATCGGGCTCACCATCGATCACTAAGACGGTCCAGGCTGAGGCTTCAGACGAGGTGCATGCTAGGCGAGTCCCAGCAAGTACAACACAGCTCCCGAAGCCAGTCATAGATTCACTCATCCAGTTCCATACGCGGGCGGGCCGAGGAAGCAGAAAGATGAGGCACAATATGGTAAATTTCTTAAGTCATTTAAACAGTTGCATATAAATATACCATTTATGGAAGCCTTGGTTCAGATGCCTAAGTGTGCGAAGTAATTGAAGGACATCCTCACAAACAAGCAGAAATTTGAGGACATGTCATGTGTTTTACTAAATAAGAACTGCTCTGCAATTCTGTAGAACCGACTGCCCACGAAGATGGGAGATCCAGGCAGTTTACGATCCCTTGTCTGATAGGAAACATGACTGTCGGTAATGCATTGGCAGACTTGGGAGCAAGCATTAACCTTATGCCATACAAGGTTTTTGAGAAACTGGATCTGGGTGAACCTTCACCCACGAGGATGAGTATTCGGCATGCTAATTGTTCGATCAAATACCCGCGGGGGTTTGTTGAGAATATGCTTGTCAAGATTGACAAATTTGTGTTTCTCTTGGATTTTGTCATCCTAGATATGGATGAGGACTCAAATCTGTCTTTGATTCTCGGACGTCTCTTCCTTAACTCGGTTAGGACGATTGTTGATGTGGCTGCGGGCCAAATAACACTCTGAGTTAAGGATGAGCATGTGACTTTTAATATTCAAAGGTCAATGCATCATCTACAGAGTCAGGATGATACACTATACTATCTTGATATAGTAGACACGTGTATCGGCTCTCATTTTCAGGGCACAGTTGAGGAGGATGTTTCAGACACACATCTGTTGTGTGGGGACCTAGCTGGCATTATGCAGGAGGGCCACAAAGTTGAGCAACCGGTCTATCATATCGGTAATGATGGTTCCCAGAATCCGAAGCGTTTTGTTAAGATTGAGCGTGAAAAGAAGAAGAAGTAGAAGCCGTCTGTTGAAGACCCACAGACCTTGGAGCTAAAGGAGCTCCCACCGCATCTCAAGTATGCATTCCTTGACGAGGAGGGTCGTTTGCCAGTAGTTATTTCATCTTTGTTGGCAGCAGAGGAGAAGAGCGAGTTGCTCGCAGTACTAAAACTTCATAAGAAGGCAATTGCATGGAAGATAATGGACATCAAGGGAATCAATTCCTCATTCTGTACTCATAAGATCTTGATTGTGCTCAGCACCAGAGGCGTCTGAACCCAAACATGCAGGAGGTTTTGAAATCTGAGGTGATTAAGTTGTTAGATGCCGGATTAATATATCTGATCTCAGATTCTGTTTGGGTGAGTCCTGTACACGTTGTGCCCAAGAAAGGTGGCATGACTGTTGTTACGAAAGATAGGAATGAGCTAATTCCTACCCGAACTGTCACCGGATGGCGAGTTTGCATCGACTATCGCAAGCTCAATGACGCCACCCGCAAGGATCACTTCTCGCTTCCAATCATCGATCAGATGTTGAAACGTCTGTCGGGGAAGTTGTATTATTGCTTTCTTGAAGGTTTTTTCGGGTTACTTCCAGATTCCTATTCACCCTGAGGACTAGGATAAGACGGCCTTTACCCGCCCCTTTGGCACATTTGCCTACAGGCGTATGCCTTTTGGGTTGTGTAATGCACCGGCGACCTTCCAGCGTTGCATGGTTGCAATTTTTCATGACATGATCGAGGACTCCATTGAGGTGATCATGGATGTTTTTTCTGTTTTTGGGAGTTCTTTTGATCAATGTTTGAAAAATCTGAAACGGATGTTGATGAGGTGCGAGGAGACCAATCTTGTGCTAAATTGGGAAAATGCCACTTCATGGTGAAGGAATGAGTAGTCTTAAGGCACAAGGTCTCCCAAGCCAGGTTGGAGATTGATCCAGCAATAGTGAACATCATTTCTCAACTCCCTCCCCCACCTCAGTGAAAGAAATCCGTAGTTTTCTAGGTCATGTGGGTTTTTACAGGCGATTCATCAAAGATTTCTCCAAAATCGCATGTCTGATGACTAGATTGTTAGAGAAGGATGCACCATTTGCGTTTGCTGCAGAGTGTTTGAAGGCATTTGGCCTTCTAAAGAGGTTGCTTGTTGAGGCCCCTATTTTGGTGGCGCCTTAGTGGGCGTTGCCATTTGAGATTATGTGCGACGCGAGTGATTTAACGATAGGGGCAGTCTTGGAACAGCGGAAGGATAAGCACTTCCATCCGATCTACTACGCCAGTAAGACTCTACATGATGCTCAGGAGCATTACACGACCACAGAAAAGGAGCTTACGGCTGTAGTCTTTGCATTCGACAAGTTTAGATCGTATTTAGTGTTGTCGAAGACCAGTATGTACACAGACCATGCAACAATCAGATATTTGTTCAGTAAATAAGATGCCAAACCACATCTGATCAGGTGGATTCTATTGCTGCAGGAGTTTGACATTGAGATTCGGTATAAAAGGGTGCCCTGAATGTTGCTTTTGATCATATCTTGAGACTTGAGCACGGAGATGTTGAGGATTCGGTGTGGGAAACGATAAATGACAACTTCCCGAACAAATTTCTGATGAGTATTGAGTCTAGTGATGATACATCACCATGGTTTGCGGATTTTGCAAACTACCTTGCTTGTGGGATCCTTATCAAAGGGTTATCGCATCAACAGAAGAGGAAGTTCTTCGCAGACCTTAAGCATTATTTTTGGGATGACTCGTTCTTGTTCAGAGTCGGGCGGATCAGCTAATCCCCAGATGTGTGTTTGGAGTCGAGGCGGCTCATATTTTGAGAGATTTTCACCATGAAACTAGAAACGGGAGGTCACCATGAAACTGGAAACGTGTATTGCTTTGGTTAAAGTCAGGCGAATAATGATCAAAAATGTTTATCAGCACGTAAAAGGGTTTAAAAAGCTTAATGGTGTTGTTACTAATCTTTGACAGGATTGTTGATCTTTGTGAATTATTTTGTAGAAAATGACGATCTTAGTAGATTTGTTTTCAAAGTTGGTAAAATGGAATAGTTTGTGATATGCTCTATTTTTTGCTAGGTTTTAAATGAATGAACACAAACATGCCCATTCTTTTAATAAACGAACACAAACAAAAAAATGTGCTCGTTTATAGCTCATGTTCGTGTCCGCATTCGTGTTCGGTTCCAATTAATGTGCAAATATTATCGGAAAAACCGAAAGTTGAAATAAAAATTAACGAAATGCATATTTAACTAAAATATTTTGATTATCCAAAAACAAGTTTTCTCCCTTATGGTGGGCGGGGCGCTAACTGGACTCCACTAAACTACCATGTTTTTCCTTTAATATTGCATTGTCACATCACTTCACTGATTTATTCACTGACACACGAATTTGAAGGCAATACTACCATAAATTACCCAACCCATAAAAAACAACCCCACCCCTCACCCCACACAAAACCCCACTCACCGTTCGTTAAGTAGAACATGTAGTTGCTTCACTAGACCACTACCCGTGTCACCATGACAGTATTACCATGGGGTAGTGGTCTACAAGTGAAAAATCCATAAAATGCCCCGCCTGGCCTTATTTTTCCTAGCCATGGTGACCTACAGCATTAATAATTATTATTCTATTGACAATAATTGTACCAAATTTTGGAGCATTAGAATTGCTTACTTGACATGATTCCTTATAATCAAAAAAATTTAAATACCGTAAATTCCAAAAGTTGATTAAACAACAAGCATAAGGGACACATTGCTTCTTTCCTACTACAACAGCTGATAATCTATATACCTAATAAATGAAAGTCCATGAGGACACTTGGCATTCCCATGTTGCTCCTCAATTGTGTAACCAATCAAATAATGCCAAGTGTCTCATTGTGGGATTTTATAAAATTTTCGTTTTTTCTAAAAATCAAAATTCATTAATTATATTAAATTAGGTAATTATATTAAATTAGGTAATTCATTATGATTTGGTCAAAGCTTCTCATTGAATTAATTAACTTACCTAAAACAATTTAAACTCAAAATTCATTTGCCTGCCCATTATTTTCCTTTCAACAACACACACATACACATAAAACTAGAGAGAGAAAGATATGGTGAGAGGAACTCGGCGGCCATGGTCTCCGACCAGCGGCGGTGGAAGGCGGAGCAGGGAGGAAGAGCATGAGGTTGAGGCTTACATAGTGGTGATACTGGTGGGTCGATCACACCTTCAAAATAAGGCATTATTTCCAAAATTGTTCTACTTTTTCTTTCTGTCTAGCAATGTTTTTTTTCCTCCATATCTTATTTAAATTTGAGGGCACTATAATGGAGTATGCATATCCTGATTATTTAATTCATACGCATTACAAATAAAATTTTCAAACTTATTGCGCGTCTAAGAGATTAACTAATGTATTAAGTTTTACAATGTTCACTTTCACATGCTGTGCAAGATTTGAGGTTATTACATTATTTGTCTTGAAACATTTAATCACTTATTTTCATGTAATCAAACATAAAGGTTTTTAACATGGATGGAAGAAGATTCATGGATGTTATCTTTAATGGGATTCAATGGGTCTGGAAATAGAGGGGTAAAACCTTTAATAGTACCAGTTGGGGCAAGTATGGAGAGCTGTTACGCCTTCTCAGCATTGTCAAAATCTCTGGCAGCCGTGATATTTGGTTCTGGGATAACGACGGGGTGGATTTCTCGGTTGATATTAACCTATTTTTTTGTATTGTTGATTGCTTTTAAATAATTTTGCAGATTTGGGGGTTTAGGTTTCATGTTCTTCGTCTCTCTCCTTCAAGGTAACGATTTTTTCTTGCTTTTTCATACGATTCCTGTTATATATTGTTGTTTCGTTATAATTATTTCCAGATTTTTCCGATTGTTTATAAGATTTTTCTCTTTCATGATTTCATAATAATCCGTTTAATACTGTGGATTTAATGTTAACAAGAATTCACAAGCTGGTGAGGTGTTCAAAGGCATCCGTCTTGCATACGAGGTTAGATTTTTCTTTCTTCTTTTTTAAATTTTAAAAATAGAATAGTCATTAAATGTTTTTTATTTTATAAATCGGGATTACAATGTTAGGCAAGTTATTAAAAAAATTAAAAATCTGGATTATAGTGTTTAGTAAAGTTATTAAACACTTTGACCGAAACATTAATGAATGATTTTCGATTTTTAAAATTTTTTTTTAAAAAATTATTCATTAAAAAATATGACTAATATTTAATTATATTCTGTTTTTACAAACATTTTTTTAAAAAAAACGTTTTTAAGTTACTTTAATATAAAATTATAAGTACTATGACGAAAGATTATGTTAAAATTACAAAGTTGCTATAGTACAATTAAGTTAAACAAGTGTATTGTAATTACATACTTAATAAAAAAAAACATCAAAAAATGTAAATATAATTAAGTTGACTTTTTCGTTTACTTTAAAATTGAAATAGTATTTCTTTAATAATGGTAAGTATTTAAGGTTAGTAATAAACAGTTTTAAATAAAAATTCTTTGTAATTACACACTTGCTAAAAATAAAAAACGCTACATCTCCATAAATTCAAATTTTCGAAAAATTTGAATTGTAATTACACCAAAAAATTCAAATCCTGAAATTCCTTTAATCATGGTAAGTAATTAACCATATTAAATAAGTTTTTTGACTAGAAAATTAGAGGTGTTTTAACAAGTTTCCGAAAATATGATTGCCATAATTATATTATAATTAATTGTTACTAAAAATATGAAGTTAACAAAAATATATTCAATAACTAATATCTATATAAATATGCATTTATACTTCTCTTTAACCATATTCTTATCTATAATCAAATACATTGGATACTCAAATAACGTTTTATTAATTTGCAACCCTCCGTTTATTTTTTATAATTTTTTTTTTTGTACTTTTCATTATATATTTTTTTTTTCGCAATATGTTAAAAAACGGCAATTTAGTGCAACCCTCGATTTATTTTTTACAATTTTATTTTTTTATACGGTTTCTTTATATATTTTGTTTTTTTTTTCGCAATATCTTAAAAAACGTCAACTTATGGTTAATTATATTAAATTTATATTATAATTAATGTTACTAAAAATAAAAAGTTATTGCGAATTAACTTTAATAATTTGCCGAAAAATTGAGGTGTTTTAATAAGTTTCCGAAAATATGATTTCCATAATTATATTAGAATTAATTGTTACTAAAAATATGAACTTAACAAAAATATATTGAATAACTAATATCTATATAAATATGCATTTATACTTCTCTTTAACCATATTATTATCTATAATCAAATACATTGGATACTCAAATAAGGTATTAATTCGCAACCCTCGATTTATTTTTTATAATTTTTTTTGTACGGTTTCTTTATTTTTTTTATTTATTTTTCGCAATATGTTAAAAAATGGCAACTTAGTGCAACCCTCGATTTAATTTTTATAATTATTTTTTTATACGGTTACTTTATATAATTTTTTTATTTTTTTTCAATATGTTAAAAAACGGTACTTTATAGTTAATTATATTAAATTTACATTATAATTAATCTTACTAAAAATATAAACTTAATAATTTTCCGAAAATTGTAGGTTTTTAATAACTTTCCGAAAATATGATTGCCATAATTATATTATAATTAATTATTACTAAAAATATGAAGTTAACAAAAATATATAGAATAACTAAGATCTATATAAATACGCATTTACTTCTCTTTGACCACATTTTGTAACCATCGGTTTTTTGGAACGGCCTTTGTAACCGTCGATTTTTTTTGTAATAAGGTATTATTTTGTAACCATCGATTTTTTTTTATATCTTTTTTTTTAACATCCGCTTTATATTTTTACTTTATTTGTATTGTTGTTTTTTTTTCTGCTTTTTTCGATTATACAGTAGGTTTTATGTTCTAAAATACACATATTATTTTCGATTCTGTTTGTTGTTGTTTTTTTATCGGCTTCTTTTTTAATTTGTAAAGTTTCTATGTAACAATTGTGGCCGATTTTCGTTTATTAAAATTTTAAAAAAAAAAATATTTGAAGATACTGACAAAAATCGGTTTGCTCTTTATAGGTAGTCATGGATATTAGGTTCTCTCACATGGTGTACAACGGTGCAGTTCTACAACCAGTTAATTATTGTCAACTCTGTGACGTCCAATGTTTGGATGATGCCCAATATGCACAACATGTTAACGGCAAAAAACATCAAGCCAAGGTATTACGTTTAATATATATATATATATATATATATATATATATATATATATATATTTATTAAACGTAAAAATAAATGTCTTATTTGTGTATTCATTTTTTTTATAATAATGATCCATATATTACGTTTAATATATATATATATATATAAGTTTTATATATATATATATATTTATTATACGTACAAATAGGTATTTTATAATATTAATCCATATATTACGTTTAATACATATATATATATATATAAGTTTTATATATATATATATTTATTATACGTAAAAATATATGCCTTATTTGTGTATTCATTTTTTTTAGGTTGCACACGCTCATGGCGATGATGTATTCTATTGTGGTATATGTCAAGTCAGGTGTACCAGTCAAACGAACTTAAATGCTCATCTTGATGGAAAAAAACATAACAAGGCTTTGCAGAACATTGGGTTTATTAATATTGTTTGATGATTAATTTTTTTTAAGTCATATTTTATGTTTTATTTCCGAATTTTGTATTTTTAGTACTCTGGTATTTTGTTTCACATTGTCGGTGCTATTTTTTTTCTTAATAATCTTATCATTTGGTAAGTGTTAAATCGTTCCCAATAAGTGTATTCAACAAAATATGACTAATATTTAATTATATTCCGTTTTTACATACAAATTTTTTAAAAAAACGCTTTTAATTTACTTATACTGGATGCTGATGGGAAGTGATGACTAAAACAAAAAATGTTGTTTCTAAGGAAATTTTCAGCGATATTTGAATAAATGTGTATTCGTTGCTTTTAAATCTTAATAAAATATTTCTGCTACATTTTTTATATGTTTTACCCCTCAAAATAATTGTACGTTGGTGAACCGCGTGTAACGCGGGCAATTATCTAGTTAATTAATATAAGTATTTGACTTGTGTGACGACTAGGTAGTCCCAATTAGCCCTCTTGCTTTCTCTAATAAAATTGTAAAAAGACAACAGGAAAGGACTAATTAGCCCTTTTTAAGACCATGCATTTCATAAATAATTTCACCTTTTTATCTTCTAGACTTTAATTTGAAAATTCAGATGTCGTAGTTTTAGAAACTAACGTAAGTATTATCAGTGGTTCAGCTTATTAAGTTTTTATTAATGTACATGTTTATTTTCATTTGATGACTATATGCCCCAACATGATAATAGAGTTACGTTGTCCTCTTTGGCTAGATATGGGTTCTGAGCGACTTATGATGTGACTTACACAACAATGACAGTGGACTTTCAATAACGGCTACCATTGCGTTGGTAACTCATCAACAGTTCACCTACGGATGTCGAAAAAAAATAATAATTTGTTTTTCATATATATCATATAATGTCAAGTTATCCGCTAATAAGTTTTCGATGCTTATTAAAATAGACATTTCTCAATAACACGATATTACAATGTTTATATGTATATGTATCATTGTGTTATGTGTGTATAATAATTATACTATGTATAATTACAAACGGAAGATGAATAGTTGATCGTACTATCATAATTTATCAGTTTTGCATGGGTATATGTGTCATTTTCGCCCATATATACATAACATACCTCTCCCTCTCTCATCTTTCATTCGAGTTGTTTTCCTGTGCCGGTGCCATCACCGGCGATTCCTCCGTCACCACCGTCCCTACCCGCCTCCTCCATAGAGCCGTCGCCAACAATCCATTCATCACCAACATGGCCACCCATATCCTACGCAGTGCCGCCGCAACCGTCTTCAACCATTCCATCTGCATGTAAACGGGGTAATGATTATGTATGTCGTGACTTTTTATTTGTCTATAAATATGGGCAATGCACACCAATAGGCTTGCACGTAATGGAGTCCCCTACCAGTGACCGTATAATGGAAGATCTTCAACAATCATATTCTGAGTTTGGTTATGTCCCTGAGACCCCCCCTGAAAAAATTAAAAAAAAAAAACCGCGTTGGTATACACTATCCACAAGAGAGTCCAAAAAATGGCGTGAAACAGTGGTTCACTATTATAGTAACAGTGACGCTCCTTTCTGTTATTCTTGTTTCATCGGTAAGAAAGAACTGGGACTTGATTTTTGGGGAACACTAATGGGATATCAAAACGAAGGTTACTTGTGGGCCCTAGTAAGCAAATGAATTTATGTTTTAAAGATTTTGTTAACTACCTTAAAAATTTTATTTATACTTCTATATGTTTTAGCATGTGTGGGGTTGGGTAAACAGGTTGATGAGGTTTCGATGGGTGTTGATCACAAAACGTAAAGGCTCAGAACAAATATACCCATGGACGATTCTACCCCCTCGGTTCTTGGACCTTTTAGGTAATACGCCAAACTATGGTGCGTCACCATTTGCCATCGGAATCAAATAACATTATCCTCCGTTTTGGAACGTTGATACGGTAAAAAGTGTATTTTTATTTTCGAGTCTTATATATATATATATATATATATATATATATATATATATATATATATCAGTTAATATGTAAATAATAAAACCAAATTTCTACAGGTTTATATTCCGCTATGTGTTGAAGAGTCAGAATGGCTCGTTGTTAGTGTTGATATGCGAACTCTTGACATGACCCTGTACTTTACGAGTCCTTGGGGTACGCAGTTCTGATGGATGTAAACCCATCCAAGCTACGGTTTACCCTACACTAATAAGATTCGAATCTTTATTCAAACCTTTTTTTTTTTTTGTAACAAATCTGTTACTGGAAACATTCAGGACGAACATTCATAAAGACAACAAGGGTATCAAATACCGTGTATTGCCAATGCAGTGTCGAAAACGTTGGTGCTAATTCAGGGGTCATTGTTTGTATGTTACTCAACCGTATAGTTGCAGGTGAACCCATTAACATTGAAGGAGTTCTTGATGATGCTTGTGCACTTTTTCGTATGGAAATGGCAAATGAATTTTATGCAACACGTTGGTCACCGGCGAAACATTAGTTATAATATCGTCTGTTTTTTGTATATTGTATTTGTAGTTTAAATTAAATGAATATTATGAAGATTAAGTATCGATATGATTATTAATATTGTTATTGAAAACAAAAACATAAACATTACATTACCACTAAAACATTAATTAACCTAAAAGTTTTAAATATTAACATAAATTAAAACACATCTACGGATAGTAGTTATCCCAATCCTCAAGAGTGTACTCCGGCGACGACACGGAACGATCGCTATCACGACCAGCCGACCTAGCATCCGAGCGGATGCAGCCGAAGTCAGGACTTGTTTGATGATACGGAAGACAATACGGTTCATCATCCGTAATCACATACTCCAAGCCAATGTCACCTTCGTACCCTTCATCATTTGGCTATAGAGCAAGAGGGTTTGGGTTGAGATTGGGTTGTGTCTCCACCAGTCGTTGCTGCCCCAATCCCATGACAGCCATGGTGTAGTCAATACACCAGATACACTCCTCATCTGTAAGAGGAGCATCTGGATCGGTAGGAGTGTAACCAGGTAAAGGAGGAATGGTAGTTACTTGACGAGGAGTGTACACTGGTGGACGAGTAGGAATGTACACTGGTTGACGAGGAGGATTGTACACTTGGTTGATGAGGAAGAATGTACAATGTTGGCACAACCCTATTTCCTCGGCAGTTGACATCGCGACATCTGCCCCAGACACAGCATTACCCTCAATCGATAACCCCCACAACACGTTAACATCCTGTAACGTGACAGTAGCTTCACCAATGGGTATGTGAAACATGTGAGTTCCGGGCCTCCATCGCTCAACCAAAGCAATAATTAACAAGTGGTCAATATAACAATAACCACGGTCTAGAAAGCCCCCAAACCCTGCCGCATCAACAAGGTTACGAACCTGTCCTACCACAGGGTTATTATGGAGTGCCACCCATATACTTCTATCACTTCGTTTAACATTCATACACTCATTAAAATTTTCTTCATTGATAAAAATGTGAAAGGCCCGATGTCTATCACGTAAGAACAACACATCATTAGTTAGGGACTAGGGTTTAAGTTAAGATTGAGATTCATGGTGGTAGGATTGTGAGAATTGAAGCTTGTGATTGAGAAAGTAATTATTAAGAAAAACAAGGTTGTTAAGTTCACAAGTATAGTTGTTAACATATTTCACCACCACCTTCATTTTATAAGATGTTAAAAAACATAATCTTACACAATTACTATTTAGTCATTCATCCATTTAATCACCTGCATGGCATGCTATACTACATTTCTACCAATTTTTTTTTATTAAACCCAAGGCTATGCAATAGAGTGATTGTGGTCAAAATAATCGGTGCATTAACATGTGAGCGAGCAGCATTGGAATAAATTCTGAAATTGATTCAAAAGTCGCGTAATGGTTCAGCGGCATCATTGACAGAAGCCTCACATCCAAACAGCGACATCATCATATCAGAAGCCTCAATCTTGTATGGCGACATCAATGAACCCTCCATATCAATTAGCGACTGCATGAAGAAGCCTCAATCTGATTCAGCGACTTCATTGAAGCCTTAGTTTGGGTTGGCGACATCAGAGACAACCCCTTCCCACATTCATCAGACATGGCAGGTGGTTGTAAACAAGTGAGAGAAGTCGCTGACCCGTTCGGCGACATCACCAATGTTGCTTTTTCCTGATACACCTACTAATCGCGCTCTAAAAAATAACTCGCTTATTATTGTAAACGATTCAAGGCTATGGGGTGTGTTTTCCCCTTCCCCCTTCCTCCCCCTTGTCCACATTAACGTCACATTATCTCCCCTCCCCTCCCCAAATAAGAGAAATGGTTCCCCCTTCCTTTTTTTATTATTTTTTGTTTTTATTTATTTATAGATTTTATATTTCATTAATATTTTTTTCATTAAAATTAGAAAACAAAATACTTAGAAAATTAAAAAAAAAACCCAAAAATACATAAAAAAAAAAAAACTAAGGCATCGTTCCTCCTAGCCATTTCCTTGCAATCTTATCTTTCATCTTCTCCGCTACCAAACGCTCTTTCTCCGAAAGGCCCTCGAGACTTTGTTTTATGCTAAATTCTTCCGACTCCTGTTTCGAAATATCTAATTCGAGGCGTTTTCTTATCCAACTGTAGTCTCTTGATGTCCCTCGTTGCGGCCTCTTCCTTCTCCTTCTTTCTTTCCATGTACTGCTCCATTTGCACTTGCTTAAAGTCAAAGTTTTTAAGCAACTCTTCTATTTTCTCCACCGCCTTTTCTTTCGAAACGGAATCGGTAGCCTTTTCCTTTGAGCTCGAGGCCGCTTTCTTGGCGCGGTCCCTTCCAATTAGCTTCTCGGATTCGGGTGTTGGCGCATCGTCTTTCGATATGGCTCACGTTGTAATAATTTGAAGAAATCAACATAAACTTGGTTCCAAAAACCATCCATTTTTCAATTTGTAGCTACACAATTATTTTAAAAAAGTTAGTAATATTTTTCTACAATTCTAAATAAGTAATAATTATTTAAAGTTTTACCTAGTATTGGATCGGTAGAACCGTTCACCCAAGCTCGTGCTAGAACCTCCAACTCAATGGGCGTCCAAGGAATGCTTTCCGTCTTCGTACTAGGGTGTCGTTTGTTTCCTTTATTTGCGCCTTTTTTTTGGGGTGGTTGGGTTTCAGGTATAACATCATCATGCGCGCCTAAAGAAACGAAATCGTGCTCATGTTGTGTTTGTGTTTCGGGTTGTGTTTGAGGCATGGCCGGGACTTATTGCATTTGCTTTTGCCATTGTTGTAGATGCATTTGCATTTGCCATGGATTTTGAGGGTGGCTAAACGCGCCAAAAGGCATTGGTTGTGACGCGGGAGTACCGAGTGTCGAGGGAAAACCGAACGGGGCTTGGGTCGAGGGATTAGCGGGTGTGTGTGGAGAAAACGGTTGCCTAGGATCGATGGGGGAATAACTTGAAAGTTTATAAAGAATTTAGAAGGTGTATGAGATTGTTTGGTTAAAATGTGGTTTGAAAATAAAAGGTTTAAATAGGAAAAATAATTTTTTTTTTCAAATATGACCTTTTTGTGCCCAACGGTCGAAAGCTTTGATAGCCAACGTTCACTTTTTCCTCGAATAATGGAACGGGATGGATGTGGATAATTCCCCCTTGGCAAAAAAAAAAAAAAAAATACACGGGGAGGGGGTGTTCCCTATCGGGGAAGTGTCATCTGGCACCCACCGCACCCCTCCCCAATCATCACACCCCCAAGCCTAACATTAAAAATAATAACATAGCACACTAAGTATTCTATGTCAAAGAAGTCGCACTTTCAAAAGTCGATGTGATCTTCATGGTGCTAACTTTAGATTTGGTTACCATCAAGGATCAACACACAAGCAACCACCAGCTGTTGCACGAAAGAGCTTTGAGTAAAGATAGTGATATGACTGCGCTCAGTGGTGGCACAAGGAATGCTTTGGATTAACTAATTGAAGTTAGCTTGAACATACCTATGTCTAAAGTCATCATGTAATCGAATTAAACGAATCATCTTTTTTCCATAGACCAAATAACGGAGCAAATTATAACCAAAACTAAACTAAATCCAAAGAAAAAATATTGGCTATAGCTTCGTTTGTAGCCCATAACTAAACTGACTCATGCTCACTCGTAAAGGAATAATCAAATGAGAAATAAGAACTAGTGAGGAATCATGATATATGTAACCTCTATATTTTCAAGTTAATTTTAGGCTGGAGCTTAGTCAAGCTATTTTAAACTCGTCTCAATTTGAGTGTTTAGCTAGTTAATCTCGATTAGCTTCGCACATTTAATCGATTGATAGATAAGGAGACATAGTCAAGAGTGGAACAGTCCGCATATTAGACTAGGTAGAGGAATATCTTAAGTTACTCGAATAGGATTCCCTGGAAAATCGGGGGCTTTGTATGACTAGAAAAACTAGACCCCTAAAATGGGTCATCCCCGCTTTAAAAAAAAAAATGATTTTGCTATTTATTTGCGTTTAACATATTATGATTGTTAGATAAAAAAAAATGGGTTCAAATTCCCTATTGGATAATAGGTTTAAAAATCATATTGGCCTCTAAATTTTTTAGGATTTTGTTTGGAAATGTATCTATCTATCTATATCTATATCTATCTAGGGTTGGGTTATTCTACAAAGGCTACAAAAAATGAGAAGGGTGAGAAGCCACTAGAAAATGACATGTGTCCAAAGGATTAACAAGTGGGAGGGGTAATTTTGTCAAAAACATATGCACATGCAAGTCACATGCCAATTCCACCTTAATTTTTAAATGCCCGTAACTTTTTTATACGTCATCCGTTTTTAAAAAAAATTATAACATAAAATTGAGCGTCTTTTTATCTTTAATATGAGTACCATATTGCTATACTTTTGAAAAAAAAAATTCAAAAGCCACTTGCGTATGACACAATGGAATGTAAAACACAATGAACACCAATTAAATATAGGGTATAAAACACAATCAAGAGTCTAGTAAAACACAATGGACGACATACTAAAGACACAATGAATAGAAGACTAAAACACAATGAATACTTTTGAAAAAAAAAATAGTTGAAAACCAGTTGCATAAGACACAATGGATGACATACGAAAGACACAATGAACAAAAGACTAAAATACAATGAATACTTTTGAAAAAAAAGTTAAAAACCCAATTGTGTAAAACACAATGGACAACATAATAAAGACACAATGAACAGAAGATTAAAACACAATGAATACTTTTGGAAAAAAGTTGAAAACCCAGTTGCGTAAGACACAATGGAGATAACGTAAAACACAATAAGTACCAATTAAATATGCAATAAACAATAGGGTATAAAACACAATGAACAGTCTAATAAAACACAATGGACGACATATAAAAGACACAATGAACAGAAGACTAAATGAACAACATAATAAAACACAATGTACACCTAAATACAAAACTCATTTGCGTAAAACACAATTAAAAGCATACTAAAAACACAATGGACAAAGTTAAATCATGTGTAGACTAAAAAAACATAAATAACATATTTATAAAGCACACATACATACTATAACACAATGAATGTGCAGAAGACACAACGGAGAAAAAAACTCATTTAGCACGAATTTTTTTTTCAATTTTAATGTAGCAATGTGGTACTCATATTAAAGATAAAAGAACGCTCGTTAATATGGTGAAATTTTTTTGAAAAAAAAATGTCGTATGAAAAAGTTATAGACGTTTTAAAATGATGGGGGGAATTGACATGTGCATTGCATGTGGAGAGAGAAAGTCAACAAATGTTGTTTTCCTTTTATGCCTTTTCTCTAATTTATTATTTAATTTTTTCAAACAAACTAATCTCAACCCTTCAAATATATGATCAATGGATCACAATCCTTCTCACCCTTCCTAGAAAAAGTGTCTTGTGTATTTGATCCTAACCCTATCTATCTATATCTATCTATTTATCTATACATATTATAAACCAAAGTCATTTTAATGACATGGCACTCAAAGAGGCATTCTCTTCTTTGAGTGTGTCATGTGTCATCCCATGTTGCATTGACATATTTTAGGAAAAAAATAATTTAAAAACAAAATTGAATTTTTCATCCTCATGTTTCCTCCCATAATTTTTAAACGTTAATATCTTTAATATACGAGATTTTTTAAAGAAAAAAATTACACCAAATTAACAAGTGTTTTATTATCTTTCCAACGAGTACCATAGTGCTATATAAAAAACGGAGAAATTTTTTTGTGGGGTTTTGTTCATACAGGAAAAAAACACAAAGTGTTCAGGTAAATCATTAATCATGTATAGACAAGTCACTAATTATGTTTAAATCAGTAAATATGAATTTTTTTTTTCAACCAGAGCCGAATAGGTTAATAAAGTTATACGTTGTTTTAAGTTAGGTATCAATATTAGTATGTTAGAGTTGTACATTTGTTTAGTCTTTAGGATAGGTATTAATATTAGAGTTACATTAAATTTCTACATTCTTTTAGGTTAGGTGTTAGCATTGGAGTTGTACATTGTTAATTTGTTTTAGGTTAGATGTTAATATTAGAGTTATACATCAGTCTATTTCATATGTAAAATTGATGTATCATATTAACTTTCTCAACCCGGACGCTCCCGGGGTATAATCTAGTACATATAATAAACCAAAGCCATTTTAATAACATGACACTCAAAGAGGGTATTCTCTTCATTGAGTGTGTCATGTGTCATCCCATGTGGCAAGGGCTTTATTTTAGGAAAATAATAATTTAAAATTTAAATACAAAATTAGATTTTTATCTCTAATGTTTTCTCCCATAACTTTTAAACGTTAATATCTTTTATATACGAGATTTTTTAAAGAAAAAAATTACACCAAATTAACGAGCGTTTTATTATCTTTCCAACGGGTACCATAGTGCTATATAAAAAACGGAGAAAAAAACGACTATTTTTTTTTTGTGTGGTTTTGTTCATACAGGAAAATAACACAAAGTGTTCAGGTTATTCACTAATCATTATGTTCAAACCAGTAAATATGATTTTTATTTACAACATGTGTTAGTATTGGAGTTGTACATTGTTTCAGATTAGGTTTTAATATTAGAGTTATACAGTGTTTAAGGTTATGCACTAACATTGAAGATACATTGTTAATTGTTTTAGGTTAAGTGTTACCCGAAGCTTTCCTGCATGTAACTGTAAAACGCATCAGTATATTTCAGGTGTAAAATTGATATTTCAAATTAGATTTCTAACCCGGGACGCTCCCGGGATATATTAGTTTAAAAAAAATTGTGGGTTTGGGTCGGGCCTGGGTTTAGGTGATACCCGACTCAATTAACCTTTTTTTTTATATTAGAATATGATAACTTATGGCAGAGATTTGTTTAAAATAATAATAATAATAATAATAATAATAATAATATTCATTAATCATATATTGGCAAGTCACTAATTATGTTGTCATATTAGGTATTTTATTATGTCATATTAGATATTTCAACCCGGGACGCTCTCCAACAGGTAATTGCTATGTTTTCTTTTTTTACCATATTCTGAAATAGCTCAAATCTTATTGTATGCAGTTAAAGACCTTTGACTGAATGTATTGGTGCTAAACAATCTTTGTCCCCTTGAAGTGCTTGGGATCTTAATATTCTGTTTTAGGTGTTGATGTTGTAAGGTGAAATAGATCTTTTGGTATATTTTTTTTTTAAAGTATCTAATGTAAGTTAATACATAGATGCCATTTTTATAGTTTAGATATTTCTAATTTTATTCACTTTACTTAGATTTCTCAACACGAGACGCTCCCGAGGTGTAAGCTAGTAAATGATATAAAAAAATATAGAAAAAAGATAATTTTGCGCCTATCCGAAAAGTAGGTTCTAGACTATTTCCCACCTTAACCTTGACCTGGGCCGGCCATGGGCTAGAAAACGGGGATGATATGTCATTTGATTTTTTTTTTTTTTTTTTTTTTTTTTTTTTACGGTTTTCTTTCACGAATTTATCAATCAAATTCTTCACAAATTTTGTGATTTTGAATTAGTTGCAGTTGATTCAAAGTTGAATTCTAATTCTTTTTTAATTGAACCTGACGAGGCTTATTTGCCTCAGGTGTACAAAAAACATGTACTTGGAACCCAATATGAGGAAAAAAAAAAACTTGAAATGGTTATTTTTGTTCATGGGTATTATATATATATATATATATATATATATATATATATATATATATATATATATATATATATATATAAACTGAAAACCCCCTTGAGTTAAGAAAACTAAGAAAACCCTTGTAAAAGCCATCTAAAATTTTGTAATTTTTTTTGAAAAAAATACACAAGGTAACATACATGTTTTTAAGTGTTTTGGGCCAAAAAAATAAAAAAAGCGCCGAACGAATGTTTTTAAAAAAAATAAACAACGCAAACTTTGTAACAGCGATGTTAACATATGTTAAAAGGCAGAAAACATATGTTAACAGCGCTGTAACATATGTTAAAAAGCAGAAAACATATGTTAACAGCGCTGTTACAAAGTTTGCGTTGTTTATTTTTTTAAAAAATATTCGTTCGGCGCTTTTTTTATTTTTTTGGCCCAAAACGCTTAAAAACATGTATGTTACCTTGTGTATTTTTTTCAAAAAAAATTACAAAATTTTAGATGGTTTTTACAAGGGTTTTCTTAGTTTTCTTAACTCGAGTGGGTTTTCAATTTATCCTCCCCCTATATATATATATATATATATATATATATATATATATATATATATATATATATATATATATATATATATATATATATATATATATGGGAAGGATAAATTGAAAACCCTCTTGAGTTGAGAAAACCTCGGAAACCCATGTAAAAAATCAATTTTTTTTTGAAAAAAATAACGAATGTAAAATACATGTTTTTAAGCATTTTGGGCCAAAAAAATATAAAAAGCGCCGAAGGGATTTTTTTAAAAAAAATAAACAAAGTTGCTAAAAAAACATATGTTTTCAGCTATTTGTTGTTTTTTATCAGGTGTAAACATGTGTTTTCGCAGCTTTGTTTATTTTTTTAAAAAAAATCCATTCGGCGATTTTTTTATTTTTTTGGCCCAAAACACTTAAAAACATGTATTTTATATTGGTTATTTTTTCAAAAAAAAATAATGATTTTTTACATGGGTTTCCAAGGTTTTCTCAACTCAAGAGGGTTTTCATTTTATAATTGCCATATATATATATAGGGTGAGGTTCCTGTACAAAGTGCATTTTTCGTACAAAGTGTGAGAAGTCTATATAGGCATTGTGTTTTAAATTTTAGGCATGATGTTTTATGTTCCTTTGGCATAGTATTATATAGAAAAACACAAAAATTAACAATTTAAAACACTAATTAATGTATTCTCAACATGCAATCTAAAACACCCTACGAAGATAGTAATCAGTGTGTTTTAAATTTAATGTCTAGAATACATTTGATTGTGTTTTAAATTGTAATGTTTGGTGTTTTTCTATATAAATCAATGCAAAAGGAATCAAAAACATTATAGCCAAAATTTAAAACACAATAACTATATAGACTTCTCACACTTTGTACGAAAAATGTACTTTGTACAGGAACCTATACCTATATATATATATATATATATATATATATATATATATATATAGGGGATATATATAGAGTACATTTTGAGCACAATACCTGTACCTAAAATCGTATTTGATACCAGGTTTTTTTTAACACCCGATAGAATACCTGAATTTTTTATGTTTATTTTCTAACTCTTATATTTATTTTTTTCCTAAAAACACATGTTATAATGGATCTGGCTTATTTGCATCTACTGGGCCGCAAGTTTAACACAACCCAAAACAAGAAATCTCACTCTCACTTTTATGGGCCTAAACAGTCAACTTACGATAATGGTTTTAGTAATTAGTTTTCGTTTCTTGTTTCAAACAAAAATGTAACTACTAACGTTTTTTTTATTAAAGGCAAAGACACTGGACGCTATGGCCATGAAGGGGTAGGGTACCACTTCTCACGCGTAAGCGTACCCTACCCCATAAACATTGCCATTATAAATACACCCGCGGAGGGTCGGCCAGACATGATCACAACACACATCCGCGGGGTTCAGCTTCCTAGAGTATCATACGAGGAGTCCACGCCATTCGCGTATGGTCATGCGTCGGTTCTGGCGATGGTCACCCGCGGAATATGACAACTGGCGGCGATAGGGTTCAGCTCCCCTTAAGTCCCACTTGCTGCACTATCTCCTATGTGTCAGACGTCACTTCAGCGAATCTTCTAGAGGGGAAGCTAAGTCGCATGATACACTCTGACCAAGGAAGAAAAGCATATCCATGCAAACAACCACAAGGCGTCACGTGTACTAATGGCAGGGCGCAGCCCCTGACAACCAATCACAACGCGCCACGTGGACAAATGGCAGGACGCCACTTGCACCCGATTTGCTTTAGGTAAATCCTTGGTCCAAATCCAACTGAATGGGCTTCTCGAAAACAGGCCCAACTCCCGGGCCCAAGCCCGGCGCTCCTGAAGTGGGCCGTAAGCACCCGACCCACACACCCTCTATAAAAGGAGAACTTCTACACCTTTTAGAGGGTCGATCAATTCACCAATTACACACACTTTATCCCTCATTTTCCCGAGTCATACTCGTTGTTTCTTCATTGGCGCCATCCGTACCGACTGAAAACTTAGTTTTCTCAAACTCATCTTTTCAGCTCACCTATGGCAGATCCCAACCCAGCCGGAACCCCTGGGCCAACCCCATCTACTGTGCTCCAGGGCACAATGACGGGAACACTAGGCACTCCGGACAACCAGAACAGGCAGCCAACTTCGCGGGTCGATTCACCGGTCCGGGCGGCTACTTGCTCAGACTCAAATTTTGAGGAGCCCACTAGACCCATCGACCCAGACGAGTGGCTGTTCCAAAAACACCTCGAGACCACAAAGACTTACCAGGCCATGCTTGCCAAGCTACAAGCCGGTAAGTAAACAAACCTTGCTTCCCATTCGGCCAAACAAAGCCGAAAGAGAAAAGAAAAACAAACCAAACGATCGAATCTCGTTGTGGAGGTCGCGGTAGAAATACATGTGATCAGGACCTCGAGAAATCGGCATCTGAGTCGGATGGTTACTAGCCAACCGGTGACTCAGACTACTCCAAGGCCTCTAAGGCCAAGAAGCATCGGACGTCGCGGGCCACTTTCTCAACGTCACAGAAAAAGGAGGACGACCTAAATCGGCCATACAGGCCCAAGTCTTTCTCCACCAACTCCAAATTTTGTCAGCGCATAGCCACCGCTCCAATCGAAAAACAGGCTAAACTTCGCAGCAGCATCGGCAAGTACGATGGCCTGCGATACCTTACCGATCATCTGCACGATTTTGAATGTGCAGGTACCACAGTCCTCTTGCCCGTCCAGGTCTAGTGCCACTTGTTCGCCCAGACACTGACCGGTGCGGCCAGAGTTTGGTTTGATAATCTCCCGGTGGGAGGAATAGTGGATTTTGATGATCTCATCAAAAAATTTAAGGACCACTTCCCCCACCTCATAAAGCACAAAAAGGATAAATCACATATCCTATTGTGCCAGCGCATCTCAAAGTGATACATTAGAGAGTGATGAAAGTACCGATGACTGAAGTTTTTTTAGTAATTTTATGTAACTCGTTATTAACTTATGGCTATTTTTTCTTTTGTTTGTTTAAGCATTTGGTTTGGTTTCTTGAACGATGATGTTTTATTAATAATGATAATTTGGTCGGATTTCTTTATATACTTGTTTTTGTATTTGTTTATATATATATATATATATATTTGAATATTATTAGTTGCCTTGTCATGTGCCACGTCAGATGCCATGTCATGTGCCACGTCAGCTTCCATGTCATCTGCCACGTCACATGCCACGTCATGTTCCACGTCAGATGCCATGTCATAATCTATCTTAACAAGTTGTTATAGTTTTAACCATACATATAACACACTTTTAGCTACATATGTATGTGTAGGTATAGCTTGTTGTATACCTACACATAATTTATGTGTGCTTAATGATCTATATCCACAGTCCTGAGTCTACACATCATAACACTTAATTTATGTGTAGGTAAATACAAAGTCCAACACATTATAGCCTTTTTCCCACACATACTATGTGTGGGTAAAGACCTATATTTCTTGTAGTGAAAAGTTCCTTGGCTTCGCCTTTAAGAATTTCTTTAAAAGCAATGAAATTAAATCCACACTCAACATCTTGCCAACCAACAATACGGCTAACAGTGATACAACGATAGAAGTTGATCTTATAATCATGTGCTACAACTTTGTATGGATCCTTGTTTTCACCGACACCAAACTTGGATAAAATAACGACATCATCCTCTTCAAGTTGATGGTCAAAAAGGTCGATCAAATGACTCTTTATGAAGGCCTGAATCTTATCACACTTAAAATAAATATAAAAGAAAATATAAAGATAAAAAACAACATCTTAAATAAAATAAGGTAAAGGAAAAACATGACACAAACAAAATTTATATTTATATCATCAATAGCGACATAAAATAAGCTTAGAGAAAAATTACATTACCTGCTTATCAAACAATACCATTTCGATCTTAAAACTTTCTTTCCACTAAACATCAACGAAAGAACTTAAATAACATAACATAAAAAAAACGAAAAACTTGACAGAAACAATATTTATATTTATATCATGAATAAGAACATATAAAATAACCTCAGAGAAAAATTAAATTACCTGCTCATCAATCAATATCATTTATATCTTAAAACTTTCTTTCCACTTTCGTATGATATGAACCTTCAGAAACCAGATATCTTTGGATGGGTTGAGATCACAAACAAAACTATCAATTTTCTTATGAAGATCAATTGAGAAGATTTCAACAAAGAATTCGAAAAGAGATTTTATAAATTAATTTGTGAGAGAAACTGGTTGTGTATAAGGAAAGCATCTGCGATAATGACAATTATATAGCTGCAAAAATCACACTTCCCTATGTTAATTCAAAATTTCCCTCTTAAAACTTAAAAAAATTAAGGGATGAATATGTACTAAACAGTTGTTCATAAAAACTGCTTATAGATAACAGCTGAAAACATATGTGTATAACGTCTGCTTTTGGTTGGCAGGCCCAATGATTCAGAACCGCTGTTGAGAACAACAGCGGTGCTTTCACGTGGCCCACGTCTTTTTTTGAGTATTTTAAGGCGTTTAATGACGTCAGTTTTTGCATCATACAGACATTGGCGGCCAGTCTCTCCGGTTGACACATCAGCTTTCTGACGTCACTCACGCTTCTCCTATTATGGAAAGTATAGATATAATAGAATATAGAATGTAGAATAGATTTGACTAACATATTCAAACTAAAAAAAAAAAAGATAGGCATCGTCCCATTCGTGACTGACTCGGTCATTAGCAAAACCAAAATAATTGTCAAAAAGAATACATGATGACTTTTAGTTTAAAAGTTATTGTATATGTAATAAACGTTTACAGTTAAAAATTATAATCAGACAAATGTTGTGTTACTCAAGAGCAACATTATGGTTTCTTTGATAAAATGTCATGGTTTCTTTGATCCGCACATAAAACACAAACTTCACTTTCACACCTATGGGTGTCTCATTAACGAAACAATCGCAAACATAAGAAATGTCATATATACATTCGGAGCATATTCGGGAATATACCAGAAAATCGATCAATTAGTACTACGGGATGGCAAACCCATCACACACGCCATTCTTTTTTTTTTAATTGCTTCATTTAAAATATTTAGCTACTTTTTTTTCAGAGACTGAAATCTTGTCTTCTGATTCAATTTTTCAGTTTTCTCCCGCATCAATTTTTATTTTTTATTCTTGCTTTCAATTTTAAAGAACTTCCACCAAAATAATTGTCACATAAGAATACATACATGATGACTTTTAATTTAAAATTATTATTTTAATTTAAAATTATTATATATGTAATAAAATTTACGGATGTGGCCCCATCACAAAGCCCAGATTTCTGTTAGTATTTTTAAATGTGTATATAAATAATCAAAATCAGGCAACAACTTTTTATTATTGGGTCAGAATAAAATATAAGCATAAAACCTTAACAAAATTGAACTGTTACACATTTTAAACCGGTCCCTCTCATATCCTCAAGTACAAATTAAAATATAAAAAAGCACAAACGTATGGGAGGGGTGTTTTTATATTTATTTTTCACTTTACTAATTAACATCAATCATGCACTGAGATATCACTTAGCTAATTTATTTCACTGAAATGGTTTTTTAGATGCATCACTCTATTGCTTCTTTACCTAATAATTAATTATTTTCATACATATAGTAATAATAATATTAATAATACCTTTCTCACTCTCTCCCTAAAACTCATCTACACTACTCATTTTTTTAATAATACATTTTTCACTCTCTCTCCTCTAGAACCAGCACGGTAAAAAGAACTTGTATTTGGTTCACAGGACTCCTACCAACACTGGTATTGACGGTGTTACTGTGCTGATAGTAAAGTATCCGTGACGTTTTCTGGTGACATCCAGTCCCCCCTTATAACTATTATTATTATATATATTTTCGGTTCTTCTTTACAAACCAAAACTTATTATAAAAAAATTCATTTTAGATCTCATGTTATTGTGGGAAAGAGAAGCAAACCAAATGGAAATGTTCGGTCAAAAATGGAATAACTAGCCAGTCAACTTTTAGCCAAAATCCATTGCTTCTTACAATGCATAACACCAAAAAAATATTAAATTTATCATATCTCACCAGCTGTACTTCGTGTTCCCCAACACCCTATTGGCTCATTCTAGACACCACCACAGGATAACCTCTAAAACCGCCTTTCTAAACACTCCTAAATACTGCTGCTCTCTCTTATCGTACGCCTCTCTGCACTTCCCCTGCTAAACGTACACCCCACTCACACTCTCTTCTAGAAAGCTATCCATCATCATCACCTGCATCCCTAGCTTCTTAAACATCTAGACTGCTACTCTAGTAACTACTCTTATCAGTTATCAACCTTCCTTTTCTCTTTCTAGCTTCTGTGGCTTATTTTAGCAGGTTTGAAATATTTGAATCTTTACTTGATTTGGTGGTTCAAGTTGTACAGATCTATCTAAAGATGTTATGGAGGATTAGGGTTTTCATGCAAATGGGTTGTTTTTGTTTTCTTTAGATTTTATCTTCTGCCTCTTTAGATTTTGCTGTTGCTACAAGACAAGGAAAATAAGACAAGTTGGATAATATTTGAAAACGACTTCGTTTTCAAGTTGTTATTATTATTATTATTAAGTTGATAAAAAGTTTTAATCTTTTGAGTTCCTTTTGAGTTATGGCGAACCGTTGGTGGGCTGGGAATGTTGGGATGAATCCGATGACGTCATCTGGGCAGCCTCCGTCGCTTCACTTACGTCACCCGGCGACGGAGGATGAGAAGACGGTGTTGAATAACACCGGAAACAGTTCAAACCCTAATGATCAACATGAGGATAATGATGAGGAGTTTGGTGAGCAAGAGCATAATAATGTTGGGGGTGGGGCGTTGGATGTTTCCGAGCCTACGAGCTCGGGTGGAGGCCGGCGGCCGCGTGGACGGCCGCCGGGCTCCAAAAACAAACCGAAACCACCTATTATTATTACTAAAGAAAGCCCCAACGCGCTCCGGAGCCACGTGTTGGAGATTACATCCGGAAATGATATTTCCGAATGTATCGCGACGTTCGCTCAGCGACGCCACCGCGGGGTCTCGGTCCTGAGCGGGAGTGGCGTCGTGACGAACGTTACGCTTCGTCAGCCCGCGGCCCCGGGCGGGGTGCTTACTTTACAAGGGAGGTTTGAAATTTTGTCGCTTTCGGGCGCGTTTCTGCCCCCTCCGTCCCCGCCCGGGGCCACTGGGCTGACGGTGTATCTAGCCGGTGGCCAAGGGCAGGTTGTCGGGGGGTTGGTGGTGGGCCAGCTGATAGCGTCTGGCCCGGTAATGGTTATCGCGGCGACGTTTACCAATGCGACTTACGAGCGGCTGCCGTTGGAAGATGACGGAGAACAAGGGGATGAAATGCAAATACAACAAACTTCAGGGGTGAATGCTGGCAACAGTCCACAATCTGGAGGGGCTCAACCTCAGGGGGATAACGTTCCTTCTTCTTCAATGCCGATTTACAATCAGCCCCCTAAACTATTGCCGAATGGTCAAATGCATCAAGATATGTTTTGGGCTACTCCACCACGCTCTTCACCGTCTAATTTCTAGCTATTATTATCAAACCAAGTTACCCTCTTTTGTAGAAGCATAGGGTAGAAACTAGAAAGGTATTTTAATGATAGTTTGATTAGTCTCATTACTTTGTTTTGTTGTAATTTGAATGTGACTTATCTATTTAGTTTGGTGGTAGTTTGATCGTTTTGATGCTAGTTTCTCTTGTTATTTGGTTGTATTCATCGGGTCCGTATTCGGGTTATCTAGTTTATTCGAGTTTGAAATTTAAAACTAAGTTTTATGTTCTTGGAGTCTTGTCAATAGTTTTTCGAGTCTAATTCGAATAACTGACGTCAATCAGGTTGGCATTCGGGTTATTCAGTTTATTCGAATCGTGTTATTTGAAATTTAAAAGTAAGCTTTATGTATTTGGAGTCTTGTCAATAGTTTTTCGAGTCTAATTTGAATAACTGGCGTCAATCAGGTTGGCATTCGGGTTATTCAGTTTATTCGAATCGTGTTATTTGAAATTTAAAAGCAAGTTTTATGTATTTGGAGTCTTATCAATAGTTTTTCGAGTATAATTTGAATAACTAGTGTTAATCGTGGCATTCAGGTTATTCAGTTTATTCGAATCGTGTTATTTGAAATTTAAAAAGTAAGTTTTATGTATTTGGAGTCTTATCAATAGTTTTTCGAGTCTAATTCGAATAACTAGTGTTAATCGTGGCATTCGGGTTATTCAGTTTATTCGAATCGTGTTATTTGAAATTTAAAACTAAGTTTTATGTTTTTGAAGTCTTGTCAATAGTTTTTGAGTCTAATTCGAATAACTAGAGTTAATCGTGGCATTCGGGTTATTCAGTTTATTCGAATCGTGTTATTTGAAATTTAAAACTAAGTTTTATGTATTTGGAGTCTTATCAATAGTTTTTCGAGTATAATTCGAATAACCAGTGTTAATTGTGACATTCGGGTTATTCAGGTTATTCGAATCGTGTTATTTGAAATTTAAAACTAAGTTTTATGTTTTTGAAGTCTTGTCAATAGTTTTTCGAGCCTAATTCAAATAACTAGCGTTAATCGGGTTGGCATTCAGGTTATTCAGTTTATTCGAATCAAGTTATTCGAAATTTAAAACTAAGTTTTATGTTTTTGAAGTCTTGTCAATAGTTTTTCGAGTCTAATTCAAATAACTAGTGTTAATCGTGGCATTCGGGTTATTCAGGTTATTCGAAACGCATATAAGTTTGAAAATTTTAATTTTAAACAAGCTTTAGAGTTTTTCGAGTTTGGTTCTAATAACGAAATGCTTGTCACATCTAATATTTCTATTTTTTTTCTTGCTTCCATCGTTAAAGATGGCAGAAAACCGTGCTATACAAAAAGGTATGGAGGTTTAGTCATCTTTAACCAGGGCATTTTGCTTTCGTTTGAAGAAGCATCCACTTGCAGACGGTGACGAAATATAATAATACAAGTCTAGATTCTGATAAACACAACCTTGTGGGTAGTGATGACCATAACGGCCTGGCCACCAGCCCATTTTGTAGGAAAGATATATGACGACAAAAATATGTTGGTTTTCAATAATAATGGATATTACTTTTAGCAGCTATAATTTAAAAAACTGAAAGTTCTTTCTTTTGTGTAAAACTGAGATGTAGCGGATTTAACTGTAAGTCATAAACCCCACGTTATTGTGTAATGTAACTAAATTATTTTTCTCTACGAGTGTAGCGGTTTTAGCTAAATTTAAATAGAAGATGAAATATGTCATTTGTTGGTTTGCAAGTGGTGTTCACCTTCTTATATCTCATGCCCGGTAACCTGCGTCAATGAAGCTCCTATGCAGGGCCGTCTCCGAAAACGTCAAAAAAAATTTGGACCTCGGGCGAAAAAGAATTTGGGCCCAAAAATTTGTAAAGAGGAATCTATCTATATCTATATCTATATCTATATCTATATCTATATATATAATAAACCAAAGCATTTTTTATGACATGTCAAAATATTATGCAATCTCTCTTTTGAGATATGCCACATAGGATGTGATGTGGCAACTCTAGACCAATTAAAAAAAGGAGTAAATATGGTTTAAATATGATTTAACACAATCTATTAAATACCTAATATAGTAAATGTAAATATTAAAACTTTATTATTTTCTCTCTCATGTTTACTCTCATAACTTTTAAACGTTAATATCTTTTATATAAGAGATTTTTTTTTAAAAAAAAATACACCAAATTAATGAGCGTTTTATTATCTTTCCAACGAGTACCATAGTGCTATATAAAAAACGGAGAAAAAACCGACTATTTTTTGTAACCCGACAGGTATTGTGTCAGGTTTGGAATTAGTTTAAAAAAAATTGTGCATTTGGGTCGGGCCTGGGATTAGGTGATACCCGACCCAATTACCTTTTTTTATATTAAAATATGATAACTTATGGCAGAGATTTGTTTATAATAATAATAATAATAATAATAATAATAATCATTAATCATATATTGGCAAGTCATTAATTATGTTGTCATATTAGATATTTTATTATGTCATATTAGATATTTCAACCCGGGACGCTCTCCAACATGTAATTGCTATATAGATGCCATTTTTATAGTTTAGATACTTCTAATTTTATTCACTTTACTTAAATTTCTCAACTCGGGACGCTCCCGGGGTATAAACTAGTGAATTATAAAAAAAAATTTAAGTATAGTGCTAGAGCCAAGAATTGAACTTAGGGTCTCTACATTAAATTAATGTGGTTTTTCCAACTACACTAACAAGACTTTAATGTATAAAACACAAATATATATCTTAAATATAGAATTTAATATATACATACGCATATTTTATAAAAACGTTCGGGCCCATTTAAGAGTCGGGCCCGGAGCCGGTGACCACCCGGCACACCCTCCTGGCCGGCCTTGCTCCTATGCAGCTTATGTGGCTTCCCTTCACACCTCAATACACATAGTAAAGTAATTTTTTTATGGATAGATAATGTTATCCATATTATATTTTACTCTTAAGACTATAAGGAGTGGAGGGGGAAAGAGAGGAATGGAACGTCATGTGGCACGTGTGAAATGTGAAAATTGTGGGGAGTGAAAGGGGCAGAGGAGGGGAGGGAATAATATTATCGTGTGTAAGATTTTAAAAAAAAGACAACCAATCAGAAAATGTCACGTGGCCCAAACCATCCCCCATGCCCATGAAGTTTTCCCCGCCCAAGCCCCCCCCCCCCCATTTCCCCGCCCCACTCCGAACACTCTAAGAGCATTCACTCAAATTTTCTTCATCTCCATCAATTCACAATTACTCACAACCACATATTACACTAAAAATCATCTCATTTATCTCTCCTTTTCTATTTAATAACATTTATTCTATACTTTTATCATTACTTTTTCTCTCTCCTCTATTCACAACCACTTTTAAAAATATTAAAAAATTATATATAGTGAACAGTATCTCCTCCAAATTTACTGATGAACAGTAACTTTTCTCTCTCCTCCACTCAGTATTGTAGAAGTCTCTAGGCGTTAGTCGGCCGGTGGGGTACCGACTAAGGACTAATCAGGATTAATCGGATTGGATTTATATATATATATATATATATATATATATATATATATATATCCAAATTTATGCATGTATAATGCTAATTTTATGCCTTATATGTATAAATTTAGAAGTTTAGGGGCCAAATATAAACTAGAAAATATGAAAGGAGGGTTAATTATTAAAATACCTAAACTTAAATAACTCAAATCACCTCCATCGTTCACCATATCCCGTTTTTTCCTCCCTGTTCCTTATTTCATCGTAAGGAATCATCACACGCAACTAGGGTTCATGGAGTTTTATCGATTTTTCTTCTAAAACATGGAGTATCATTCAATTTTGAGTTAAGAACTTGTTTTATTTGATTGATTTGCTTCAGTTTTGACCCGTTCGAATTCATTTTTAACCTAATTTTGAGTTTTTTAGGTCCGACTAGAACCAATTTGGTCCGATTAATCGGTGATTAATCGCACACTGATTAATTGAGTGATTAGCGCAAAATTAATTAGTAAAGTGAGGACTAGCGATTAATCACCGATTAGTCGGTGATTAATCGGGATTTTTACAACCTTGCCTCCACTCACAACCATTTACTACCACTTATCAAATTATGGAGGCTTCTCTCACATAAATTTAGAGAAGCTATTGTAAATGCTCTAAATACGCAATTGCATATATTTCAACCTAAGACATCTTCTTTAAAAGACGTAAGTCTTTATTAAGTGGGTTATCCACATAGTCCATTAGAGAACATAAATAATAAACGAAAAACCTAGTGGTAAAGTGGTGTATTTCTCAACTAAATACTTATGGGTTCAAATTCTGCGAAGGATATGTTTGATGGTGGTTTTAGCCGTTAAAAAAAAACAATTGGTGTTTTTATTTATCTCAATTGGTGTCTTAGACTATAAAGTGTGGTGGAGGGTAGTCCTTTCCAAATTACCCGTCACGTTAGCATAAAATAGGTCCCTCTTGTATTTAGATATTATGAGGACTACCAAAAAATGTAGGGGTGATCTTCTTTGAAGAGTTCTCTCCTCTTGTATTTAAATATTATGAGGACTAATTTATAAATAAGTAAATAATTAAAATAACCAATAAAAAAGTCACATCATATTAAAAAAAGGTTACAAATAAAAAAAAATATGCCTAAAATAAAAAAGAAACGAAAAAAATAAAGAGTGCCGAAAATAAAATAACAAAAATACAAATCCACAATTAGTTTTCTCCGTTGGCCCAAATATATTCGTTCAAATCCGATTGTAGATGTAGGTGCCGATGCTCGTTGCGTAATGAGAAGTCGTTTATGTCTTGCTGAGCCGGACTAATGGGAATAGTATTCTCCCCGAGCTCGTTTTCATGTAAATCACAAATGGCCCTGCCTTCCTCTTCGATGACCATGTTATGTAAGATAATACAAGCATACATACAATAACGCAACCTTTTTGGTGCCCACATTTGTGTCAGGTTCTCAATGATATGTCACTTTGATTGTAGAACCCCAAAACAACGTTCGATGTCCTTACACGCCGCTTTTTGATACTTGGCAAAAAAAAAAATTGGGTTGTTCGGGTGCTGAATGGTTTTAACTATTGTAGAGTATTTTAGGTAGATTCTATCAGCAAGATAATACCCGCGGGGGTATTCCAACCCTGAAACTGTAATCCTGGTGTCTAGACCGGTCCATTTCACAACATCGTCAAAAACTAGTGATTGATTGATGATGTTAATGTCGTTCTTAGAACCAGGAACTCCAAAGAAAACATGTCAAATCTATAAATCCTGGGAACAAGCAGCCTCTAAGATTATTGTTGAATATCCGTGTTGACCACTAGTGAACATTCCTAGACATGTTGTTGGGCAAAACCGCCACGGCCAACGCATGCAATCAATGCTTCCGAGCATTCCAGGAAAACAATGTCTTTCGTTATAGTGTTGATATATTTTCTAGTTGTCACTGGTGGTTGGTTTTCGAAAATATATTTTGTTGTTGATCTTCACAACACGCTTGCAAAACTTATACAAACATTCCCGTGCAGTTCTTTCTGACATCCTTAAATATTCATCACATATGTCAGCTGCCAACCCATAAGCTAGTTGGCGTAATACAACTATGACTTTTTGAAGAGTGGTGAACCCCCTTTTTCCTCTAGAATCGTATCGCAACGTAAAAAAGGGTCACAACTCGACAAGACATCGACTATACGTAAAAATAGTCGATGACTAATTTTGAACCGTCGTTCAAAAGTCACACTCGAATACAACGGTTGCTCGCCAAAGTAATCATGCACTAATCTATCATGGTCACCTACACGTATGTTTAAAAAAAATGTGTACATATAAAAAATATAAAAGTGAAACATAAATATAAAACAATCAATATTTAAAAAAAAAATATTAACTTCTCGGTCTCTATTTATTGTCGCTTGCCTAGTTCGTGGTACACTTGAGACCTCTTCTTCCTCTTCCATAATGATTTGCGCCGCCACCGCCAAAATATTTATAAAAATTTGGTTTTCCTGAGTAGACGACGAACATGACGAAGCAAACGAATGAGCCTTCGACATTGTGTTGTAATTTTTATAAAAACTTTAAAAATTGTGTAGATATTGAGAGGAATTGGTTAAAAAATGTGAAGAATTGAGAGAGAAATGTGAAGTTTTTAGTTGTTTTTTTTAAATGTGAGGTGTATTTAAAAGGGAAAATGGGGCTTTTTTTTTATTAAGACTATAAGGAGTGGTAGGGGGTAAGAGGGGGATGAAGCGCCATGTGGCACTTGTGGGACCCCTGTGGGGGGGGGGATTGTGGGGAGTAGAGGGGGGAGGAAATAATATTATATTGTGTTAAAGTTAAAAAAAAAAATACCTGACCAATTAAAAGGTGACACCTCACACCCAAGCCCCGCCCCACGCCAAGCAGCTTCTCCACGCCATACCCTTCCCGCCCCTCTTTAAGCCCCCTTGGCGACGGTGTTCAAGCCCCTTCAAGCCCTTTCCACGCCACCACTCCGAACAGTCTAAACGGTCATATTACCATTGTGATGGCCCCATCATTTTCAATCAACCAATAAAATTGCCTGTCCTCTCCCCTCCGTCCCAGTTCAGACCCTCAAGTCGGTGGTGCGATCGAGGCAGTGTTGGCCGGCCTTAGATGGCTTGGCCGGGCCTAAGACGAGCCTCAAACCTCATAGTTTTATGTGTTTGAGATGAAAATTAAGGAAGGAGTGACACTAGAAGCATTCATATCTTATATAACTAAAAATTATTACTATATATCACTCATTTTTTAAAATCCTTTTATAACTCATTCCTTGTCTATAAACATATATATTTTGCTTTAGTTTTTCTTAAATTTAAGAATTCACTTTAACAGGACCGTCCTGATAATTCTTAAAAAACTGAGAACCCAAGACGATATGAAAAAAAGGGCCCTGAAATATACCTTTTTAATATATATATATATATATATATATATATATATAATAAATACGTAGTTTTAAAGGTTTAACATCTAAACTTACATGGTTAAGAGCCTCATATTCACTTTTCCATATATAAAATGATTTACCAATGAATTCTTTTGGTTTTTTAAAGCCAAATGAAACTTAAATACTTAATAGTCCTGCAGGTGTCTTGAAGGTGCTGGAAGGCTAAAGAAGAAGATTTCTTTGGAGTGGGGCTCTAGGAAATAAGAAGATAAGATGGATCGCGTGGGAGAAAATAATAAAGTCAAAGAACATGGGTGGTTTGGGGGTTGGGAGCATCGAAAACCTAAACTTGGGCCTCATAACAAAATGGTGGTGGAGATTGAAGTCTATGTCGGATCAATTATGGGCGAAAGTGGTAAAAGCTATTCATGGTCGTCGATCAAGTTCTGATTTCATTCCTTTAAAAAAATCCGCGACAGGGGTATGGCATACAATTGCATCCATTGAGAAGCAGTTTGCAGCTCGGTGAGTCACTCTTAAAGACAAGTTTGTGTGCAAAATTGGTTCAGGGGAAACAATGCGCTTTTGGGAAGACAACTCGTGTTCAGGTGGAATAATGAAAGATAAGTATCCTTTAATTTACCAGCTTGCTCGGGTGAAAGGACTGAAAGTAAGTGAATGTTACAAAATTGTCAACAACTCCATGAGGTGGGATATTCCATTGGTTAGAATGCCGATTACGAGTGAGGAAATGAATGAAGCTCAAGCATTATGGTCGCTGATTGTTGCGCAAGGGATCGGCAGATCTGCTAACGTATGGATGTGGTTATCCCAGAACTCGGTTAAGGAATTTAAAGTTAAAACGGTTAGGAGGGACCTCATGCTTCAACAAGGAACTATGCAACAACAGCTTTGCTTTAGATGGAACAGAATACCAACGCCGAAAGTTAACTGTTTTGTGTGGCGAGCAGTGGATAAGAAGATTGCGACAGCTGATGCTTTAGCGTTTAGGGGTCTGACATTCGGCGATGGTTTATGTCGCAGGTGTAATCTGGAACCGGAATCTGCTGATCACATTCTGATAATCTGTGTTTGGGCGCGAGCTTTGTGGTGGAACATCCGCAACTGGTTAAAAATATCTGATGTGGAGCCTTTTATTTTGTTGCAGCAGACTATAGACGTATGCAGCAGCATTAAGAGACCGGTAAAAGAGCTAAAAGTCATTCATGCGGTCATTCTTCTTGGGTTATGGAAGCTGTGGATTGGTAGGAATGACAAAGTATTCAAGAACATAGACATTACGACTCCTAAACTTCTTGAAGACATTAAGCTGGAGTCTTTTTGGTGGATGGTGAAAAGAGGGAGGATGCCGAACATAGAAAGGATTCATGGTGGGAGTTTTCGATCTTTGATAACGGATAAAACTTTGGGGCAGGGGCGATGCTGAATAGTGTTTGTTTTTGGCTGTTTACATAGCTTTACTTGTATGTTTATTTTGTTTTTTTTTGGTTGTATGATCTTTACGCCCAGGTAGACCCCTCGCTAAATGGGCTTTGGGTGTGTTGTGACGAATTTTGGAAATGGAATAAAGTGTCTCGTTTGATTGTTCAAAAAAAAAAAAATACTTAATAGCAGCTGAACGTTAAAAAAGAACATTAAAGCCAAATCGAACCTAGTACGGTAGTACCTATTGTTTCACAATCCACCGCTTTATCCACAACAACAAAGTTTATTTTAAAAATCGTTCATAATTATTTTATATATAAACTATAGAGTAAAGATCCGGTACAAATAACTTTTTTTGGTAAGAACTGTGAGAATCAAAGGAGAGTATTTTTTTTTTATTTTTTTTTTCAAAATTTTTTTTCCCATATTGTTAAACATGTATTATAGTATTGAAAACTAAAAAAAAATAAAAATAAAAAATTTGGTGTAGAGTAATTACGTGTAGAGTAATTACATAATTACTCTAGTGTAAACTAATGTATTTACCTTAATGACGTAATTACACTAAAAAAATTTTTTTAATTTTTTTTGTATTATTCATCTAGAAAGAATGTTTAAGCACATAGGAAAAAAAATTCTAAAAAAAATAATAGTTTTTTTTACCCCCTTTGATTCTCACAGTTCTTACAAAAAAACTATATGTATTTGATCTTTACTCATAAACTATATATAGAACAATTTAAATATTTTGAACCCTCGGGGAAGCGGGCTTTGGGCCGTCATTCACCCCACCCACCCTTTGGCCGGCCATGCACTTTATTTTTCCTTAAAAATATATGGATAAGGATTAAGGAAACAGATGGTAATTTCTTAAAATTTAAGAATCGAGTTTATTTTTACTTAAACTTAAGAATCCTCTTTAATTTTCCTTAAAAATATATGGATAATGAATGCTCTAAATCATTGAATCCCGCTTTTTTATTTTTTTGACGGTTACTAAAATAATTCTCATAATTACCATGTGTCATAATTGTCACACCCTCAAACTTCACATGCATGGTTTTACCGCGAGGCGCGCGACACACTAGGATTCAAGTTAACAGTCACAATAAACGACACCTGTATGCGTAAATCAAATGAAAACAACCAACCGATAGTATAAAAGTTTAGCAAAAGCAGAAATAAGTTTTACAATCCAAACTCCAATGAAAAAAGTTTTAGAACAGTTCAAAGATAACTATATAAGCGACGCATAAGATAGACAGATGTTGTGGACTCTAGTACGCCCTAAACCGGTGCTGCTACCTTAGTAACCTGAGAAAACATACTAAATGTGTCAACATAAGATATGCTAGGTAGTTCATATATTTTAGTTAATATGTGTGTTTTACAAGATCAAATAAAGTTTACTATTTTATCAAATGTTAGCTACACATTATGCAAGTTACTTTCGCGATTAGAACCATTGTTGACTGTGATGTTGCTCAATAAAGTGTGTTGCCTTTCCAGTTACCGTCATTCCTGGTAACTGTTGTGTAGTTCGAGACAATATGCACCCGTCCTAAGAAAAATGTAAAAAACGCTAAAACGACGAAATACGTAGAATTTTATTAAATATCAAAGGTTACGAGATAAAAGAAAAATACGAAAAGTTACACATAACCCTTCGAATCAGATCAAAAACTTACCAAATTATAACTTAATGATGCAGTAATTTATATATGACCTATTAGCACAATATCACATCTGTTTGGGTTATCAATTGGTCCATTTCATGCACAAATCATATATTTCCAAAAATAGCATATTATGGAGATGTCACATCAATGAATGAAAAGTTTTCATTTTATCATCAAACTCATAAGTAATCGTCCGAATATGTTTCTTAACAAGTTATCATCATCCCATAACATAATAAACCCTAGATCTACACAAACCCCCAAAACAGGTCAAATCTCATAAACCATCATAACAAGTCAAACATCACCTAAACATGTTTCTAACACCTATGCAATAATTTAAACAGTAACATTGCATCATATAATCAACAAATAACACACACGCCCCAATTTCTAGGTCACCACACCAAGTCAACACCCAAGTTTATACTTTGTGAAACACATTTTAAGGCTTAGATTTAACTAGGAAATCATTAGAAAAAAGGTTTTTATCGAAGAAAAAAAAACTAATACCAGATCTGGACACTTAGGGTTTATAAAACATCATTAAAATGGATGAAAAGGGTTTCAATGGATTACACATCCCAAATATTCAATTGTTTATGCTTCTATATGTTGTTTAGCTCAAGGATCAAAGAAATGAGGGCAAAAACTCGTCTCTACAGATTAAGGATTGTAAAGGAACACTAGGAGGCGAGTTAGGGTTTTGAAAATGATAAGAATGAGTTAAGGATAGCATTTATGAGTTGCTCTCATTCGTCGGATCTTTCTAGCAAATGGGTCTCCTTGACAACTCATTTGCCAGAAACAACCAGCGAATGAGTGGTTTCTTAGGCCAGTTGCCCATACGATAGTATTTTGCACACACAACACATATTATCATATTAGTTCACGAAGACACACATATCGACAAGTTACCAACTTATCCTAAATACACAATTCTCAACCAATAACTTTATTATATTATTTCACCAATGAAACATGGTATGAGACTCGTGTGTGCCACCCGATGATTACCCGAATCACCAAAACCATGACCATAGTATGTGTAGACCTACTTAACTAACACATTTAAGTTTGTTTTACAAATGTTTTGCTAAGGTAGACTTATGTGTTGTTAGGAAAGTTAACCTGAGGCACCGAGTGTCACAATAATTTCATATAAAATTATGCATTGTATAAAAATAGTTATGTAACTATAGGCCTGTAAACGAACCGAACGTTCATGAACTGTTTTAGAACTGTTCGGCGGGAAGTTCGTTTAATTAAACGAACAGACATGAACACACGTTTTGTTCGATCATTTACGTTCATGAACGTTCGCTTATGTTTGTTCATTTATGTTCGTTTAATTAAACTAAAATTTATATTTATTATTATTATTATTATTATTTCCTTTTGTTAAGTATCTTAATTCATATTTTCTAAAAACTTAACCCTAACCATAACATTCTACCCATATTACTTATCTGACGTTATCCACACTTCACAGCCCCACCTCCCTTCTTCTCCACGCTCCACAACCCTACCTTCTTCTACTTCCGGCCGGCCACCTCCACTGCCCCACCTTCTAGCCTCCACAACCCCGTCTCCACTCTCCAGCCTCCATAGCGCCGCCGTATTTCTCATCCCCGTCATTTGGTTTTGGTTGCATCGGGATGTATTAGACTTGGTTGAATTGTGATAAATCATTATTAACTTGTTTTTGTTTGTGTTCGTTTATGTTCATTTGTGTTCGTTTATGTTCATGAACTGTTCGTTTAGGTTATAAATGAACGAACATAAACGAACACGAACACAACAAATTTCTTAATGAACGAACACGAACACAAAAATGTGTTCGATTATGTGTTCGGTTAAAGTTAAATGAACAAACACGAACACGCCTGTGATCGTGTTCGTTCGGTTCGTTTACAGGCCTATGTAAGTATACGTAACTAAGATTCTAGTTACGCACACATATTACGTAATGTATTGAAATAATTGTGTAACAAATTACGCAACTTATATAAATAATTTTTTTTTGAACGGTTATATAAATAATTACACAATGAATATGTTAGTTATGTGACCTAAGTTTATAATTGCACATCCGTCGGATATATGGTCTGTGTACAACCTTAGAAGACTTGTGGGTAATCTTCGCTAAAGGGTATGTTTGGCAAAATTAGCTGGAGGCTGGAAGCTGGTAGCTGCAAGCTGGAAGCTAGAAGCTTTTTAAATATATTTTGGTGTTTGACAGAGTAGCTGAAGCTTTTAATAAAATGACCAAAATGGACATAATTAAAAACTTGTAAAGAAGTTTTATTTTATTTTTAAAATAGAACGGGTATTTGTGTCATTTACTAATTAAAAGCTTGTAGCTAGTAGAACTTTTTCTTAAAAGCTAGTACTAGTAGCTTTTCACTATAGCGCTTTTTATCTAACCTAAAAGCTTTCAGCTCCTTCAACCAAACAAGACTTTTTATTAGGGGTGAACAAACGTCGGTTCGGTTTTTACATATAACCGAAACCGATAACCGAAGTTCGGTTTTAGGAAAAACCATAACCGTAACCGATCGGTTACGTCGGTTCGGTTAATTCGGTTAATATGTCGGTTATCGGTTTGGTTTCGGTTATGTTCGGTTAATATCCAAACATAAAACTTGTGCAAACTTGTAAATTTAAAATAGTTAGTAAAGTACTAAAGTGTTTGGATCTTTTTCAAGAATACATATATATATATATATATATATATATATGAAAACGCAAGTAAAATACTTGAAATACCGAGAAAACAAATAAAAAAATGCTTCAACTATATGGATATACATGAAAAATACATGAATTATATAAAAGATATATTTCAAGTACATAGATGTATATAAAAGATACATGAAATATACCGAAAATACATGAAAATATATTCCAAATACATGGATATATGTATGAAAAATACTTAATTATATACCTAGCGGTTCGGTTTCGGTTATTTCGGTTACAGAATAAGGGAAAGCCAAAACCAAAACCGTAACCGTAACCGAATGGTTCGGTTTTGGCCATATGTTAACCGTAACCGATCGGGTGAAAAAATTGTGTGAACCAATCAGAAACAAGCTTTTTGATGGACCAATTATATGCAAGCCCCAATGATTGAATGCTCCATGAAAATTTTCACCACCCACTACACACCATCCTAATTTGAATTCCTTAATGGTCTCACATGCCACGTGTCGATTAATGCCCATATGGCTTGAAAATTTTCACCTCCTACTATACATATTATTAAAAACTATTTTCGTGTGTTAATTTACTGAAATAAAGTTAATTTTTTCTACGATACATTGAAATTTCTTGTTTTGACTACTTGGTTCTTGAAGTTGCAACTTTACATCGCCATAACACTTTCTTATGTAAAAGCACTTATTACCACTCAAACATATTTACTAAAGTATCAAGTACTTCTGCTGAGTTAGGTTTTTAATTTCGACGCAATACAGCTGTTTGCATGTTTTTAGAGCATTCACATTCACAATAGCATCCCCTCTTTATAATTATATTAAAGATTATTTTATTTTTTTTCTCCCTTTTCAATTAATTAATAATATTTTTATATTTTTATTGTTGTTTTTTTTCTCTCCTACACTGAGAATCATTTATAAAAAAATATTATAAAATTATAGAGTTAAACAGTGTCCATAAAATTTACTAATTAACAATAACATATTCCTTCTCCTACACTCACAATCACTCTATATAATATATAGAACTCATCCACATAAATATAAAGATGCTACTGTGAATGCTCTTAGCAGTTCTATCAGCTATATAGTTGAAAAAATCGTGATTTATTGAGTTTGATCATTTAACGGCAAAATAAGAAATTTCATTAACTAGTTTCTAAAGTTTGTTTTGTTTTGAACGACCAACAAATGATTTCCCGACTATCCGGGTATCCACAAATTGGTTAAAAAAGCAACACATACGTCTCTGGGTGAAGACAAGTGTTTGGTGCTCATCCACAGGTAAGCACTGGGTAACCAGAACCATTAGTTTCGAGGAAAAACTGACCACATCCACCCATATATACGACAATAAAAAATCAGTAAAATCCAATAAAATAAAAAATCAAACCTAACACGTTAAGAAAGTTAGCTTGGCTCTATTCATCATAGCCACCACAAGGGGCAGTTTCTAAAGTCTTATTTAAATAAAATAAAATAAATACACTAGTATGTAGAGTAGTTTTGAAAATAAAATGAAATTGCTAAAGTGGGAAAAGAGTGACAAGATGTGTGAATGGAGACATCTGTTTTATGCATTGATGGCAACTCAACTCTTTTGTCAACAACTTGTTTTGAGATTATCTAGAAAAACCACCCACTTTAAATAATAAATTAAATAATAAATATGTAAAATATTCGGAAAAATCATCAAAATGGCCTGTTGACTGAGAATTTTCCCTAAATGGCCCCTTCCGTCTCTTTGGAGAGACGGGTCAAGGTTCCCAGAGAGACTGAACCGTCTCCCGAAACGGTTTAGTCTACAACCAATACACACGCAACACGTGGCCGACCTGGATCCCGAAGCCTGTGTGGCGTCTCGGGAGACGTGTCAGAGCCGCCAAGACGGCTCCCGTGGGCCCTAGAGACTTCTCACTGACTGCCGGGCTCAAGCCATCTTCGGCTAGGCTTGAGCCATCTCGGGAATCACACCGAAGACGTCTCCGGAGACGTCTCAAAGCTACAAAAGACGTTTTCGGTGGAGACGTTTCACATTTCCCCAGCCGTCTCCCGAGACGGCTTAGGGTCAAAGCCACTAATATAATGACACGTGGCCGGATTCGTCTTGGGTCTCTTCGTCTCCGGTGAGTCCCGAGACGGTCCGACGGTTCGGTTGTCCACCTCAGCCCTATAAATACCAGTCTCTGTCGCACTCTCCGTCTCATACCACGTCCGGCTCCTCCACTACCACTACCACTTACCACCGTCGTCTCTTTCATACAAAAAAAAATGGCACCCCAACGATGGACCGAAGAACAAGAAATTGCACTGGTTTCAGCGTGGCAACATGTCGAAGATAGCCCACACCAAATAAACAAGTGGTACCGTATTTTACACGAATACAATCGGCTGGTGGGTGGGTCTGACCGAACCATCGACTCACTTAGCCGTAAATGGAACGACTTGAACATGAAGTGCCAGCTCTTCAACGGGTACCACTATCGAACACTTCAAGTGTTTCCTGCAGACATGCCGGAAGACGTCGCCATCATATATACCAAAGCAGAGTATCAATCCAATCAGCGTAAAGAATTCAAACACGTGTCGGCTGGGCAAATGATGAGGGGCCGTCTTAACGCGTAGTTATTTAACTTTTGTAATTTTACGTTTTTTATTAATCTTATGTTTTTATTAATCCAATGTTTATATTTTATGTAATGAATCTGTTATGTTTTAAATATTTATGTTTTTATTAATCCAAATATTACAATATTACAATTTGTAACACGACAAAATACTACAAAAACTGAATGACTACACGAACAATACACAAACTCGTTGCACACGTCGACCACAGAACGTAGTTAACACTAGGGGAGGGGAAGTTACAATATTACAATTTGTAACACAACAACAATTACAAAAACTGAACTATTACACGAAAAATACACAAACTCGTTGCACACGTCGTCGACCGAGACCTATCCATTGCACACGTCACCCACAGTAGTTAGCACTAGGGGAGGGGAAATTACTTCCCAAATTTACTTGCTTTGAACCTTGTTTGAATGGTGTATGTGCTCTACATAGACAAAGAATCGAACTTGCCAATAATGTAGACCACCACATCATCGATACATTCTACACGGGTTAACCCACGCGCAGATGCAACAACGATCCAAGTAGCTGTACGCAGATGTAACAACGATCCAAGTATAACCGAACCGGACAATATATTCGTAAGCCGGTGGGCTTCGGTTGGAAAAGTGGAGGATTTAAAAATAAAAATGTCATTGGTTGGAAAGCTGCAAGGTTAGATGATTGAGAGAGGGTGCAAATTTTGTGAAGTGAAATGGGGTATTTATACGCATTGGAGAGACGTTTCTCAAGACGACTCAAAGTCGTTTCACGGTTCCCGAGACGTCTTTGAGACGTCTCACGGTTCCAGAGACGGCTCAAAGCCGGTTGACTTTGACGGTTCCCGAGACGGCTTTGAAAACCGTCGCTTTATTTAATTTAACCTTATTTACCGTGCAAATTTTTTGGATATAAATAGAAGAAACCGTGGTTAAAACTCACAACTCACACAAACGATAAAAACTTAAAAAACACACACCCGCCAAAAATATGATCACATGGACCGAAGAGGAAGAGATGGACCTTGTGGTCTGCCACAAGGACGCCTCGAATGACCCGGAAATTCAACTCCTTCCCCCTGGGACGATGGGTCAGCCTTCTGTAACGCCCAGCTTTTCTCTAATATTATAATATTGATATTTTATTCATAAAACAAATTTTAATTCGTTAACAATAATATATCGATAATGAGAGAATGAATTATTATTTGGGAATGGCTATAATAAATTATTTCGCTAACTAAAATAACAATAATGCGTTGTAAGTGATAGTGTATCAGTTAATGGCACCTATCCATTTAAATTTTAAACACGACTATAAATATATATAACAAATGTATAGTCTAAATACTCGTTTTAAATTGGTTTATTTAAAAACAAAAAATATATCGCGTAATATTATTAGTGTCGTGATAAACGGAAAAAAAAACGAGACCGAGTCAGTAACTGGCTCGCATACGCGGTTGACATCCACTTAACCCACCTAGCTAACCCTACCATTTAAACACCTTAACCCCTCTCTTCTTCTTCTTCATCCAACCATGAAACCCTAGCCACACTAACCTACAACCACTATAATACACCACCACCACCACCATTAAACTCACCCTTCATCTCCAATCCCCTTTCTCTGCACACACTTCCTCCCCCTCCTCCCTTTAAAGCAGCGGCGGCCACAAAGACACCACCACCCGAACTGCCGCCACCCACCACCTGAACCATACTGTGCACCGCCTTCTTCCTCCCCTAGGTAGCAGCAAGCCAGCAACGACAGGAACAGAGGAGTCCTATACTCCTCCACCTCTTCTCCGGCACCTCCTCTCTCACCATAGGCGGCGCCGCCGCCAACAACCACAACCACCCGAGCCGCTAACAGCCACCACCCGACCCATCTTAGACAACAACCACAACCACCCGAGCCGCTAACAGCCACCACCCGACCCATCTTAGACAACAATCACCACCACTCGAGCCATTTTCAGTTGTGAGACGCGTTTTGGTTCAGATCTGAATAATCGGGTCACGGGCTTGAACGGGTCTTTGATTGGAGTGATTGCCGCCGCTGGGTCTTGAATGTGGGGCTGCGGTGTCGACTCAAGGTTGGTTTCCATTTGGTCTTTCTCGGGTCAGGTGATGGACACGGTGCGGGTGACGCGAAGAGATGCAGACCATGGTCTAGTAGTTGGGTTCAAGTGGTATTGATCTGGTTCATGTTCGGTTCCATTCGGATCAAGATGCTCGTCGGGTTTAGGCGTGTTCCCTGTGCTCGGGAAGGTTAGGCCTGTTTCTTGTTCGTATTCTTTGCGGTCAATCACAGTCAAACTGGTCAAGATCTGGTCAAACCTGGTCAACCGTGGTCAAAGCTGGTCAACTCCAGTCAACAGTCGAAGTTGGTCAAACTCTAGTTCTAGACGAATGCGTATCGATTCGGGAGTTGTTTGCGGGAAGGTATAACGCGCACCACGACCTTAGTTTATTTTTATTTATTTATTTATTTATTTATTTTTTTGTGTATATTGTATATAAATACTTATTCTAAAAGTGTAAGCGAACCGAACCGATTGCGACTAAAAACTATTTTATTAGTGACTCGAAGGAACGGAAAAATAACTAACTTATTATGCACTTAATGTCGCGTGGATAATTAAATGTTAAACTACATATGTCTACATATCACTTGTCGAAATGTATAGTTTCTCAAATATTTTAGCGTTTCAAGTTAAACCATTCATCGAGTAAAATAACTTAGTTAAATAATGTTGCGTGTTGTGAAAATTGACTAGTGATTTTGGGAATAATATAGACAACATGAGTTGTCGGTTTCTTACAAAAACAGAGGAAACTCTGCCCAAATTTTTATAAAATATAAGGAACACATTTGACGCATGGTTTCGTGTAAATAAAGCTACATTTTACTAATAAATTCCATCCAAATATTATTTCGTCAAAATATATGGACACACATGCTATCCAACTACGAAGCGAGTTAACGTTCGACTCAAGCTACGCAAATATTATTCCTTTATCCAAAATGTGTTTTTAACAATAACTTCAAATCAAGACTTTGAATGACATATTAGAGCATTATTTTAAGTAACAATACATACGCATATATTTTCAAGAAAACCAAACGAAGTTACTATCGGTTCGTTAAGTCATACACACTTTAAGACGCGCATTCATTCAATGCGAGTCTAGGTAGTTGAATAAACTATCTATACAATCAATAAACGAAACAAGCTTACTTGCATTAGAATTTAAGGCGTCCTTTACTTGTAATAGGATACAAGAGTTCAATTAATTCAAGTTCAGACTTGTCGCTACTTGCTAGTACTTACACAGTGAATTTCAGGTGAGTTTACGTAATCCTGTTTATGCGATTCTTTATACTTGCAACAATTTTAAGCAATTCAACATGCATGTCTAGTAGTAAACTTTATTGCCTCATGAATTAGTCAACAGTTTCAACGAGTTTCAACATTACATAATCATTAGCTATGGCCAAGCCGGCGATACTCAATAATAGATCTATTGGATTGAAAACCCCACCCGGATACGTGTACCTCCTACATAGGTAACGTGAGTGATTGTTATCGTTCAACATATTACTAAGGTGAACCGTAGATGACGGGATGGACCTAAACTAGTCGGAGGTTTGATTATGTCAACATATTATACTATTCATGTAGACTTAAATTTACGATAGACATACGAATTACTAAACTTTTATACTTAAACTATATGCTTAACATGGATTATGTATTCTCACCAACTTCTAGTTGACCCCCCCATTTTTCCAAACTCAACAGGAAATACTGATGCTTGAAGTCTAGAGCTAGCATGAGGAGATATTTGAAGCTTTGTTGATTACTTGATGTAGACTTTAATGTAATTCAATATTGTAATGTAATAAAGGATTATTTAAACTTGTGTACTACCATGAGCTACTGAACAATCATTCATACGTGGCACCTCGATGTTTCCGCCATCGGTTTGGGGTGTTACACCTTCCCCCCGGAGGGGTTTTGGGCTCGGGTGTTTAGCGACTTCGTTGAACACATTGGCACCAACACCACCAAGACCGTCCGTGACCTCCAGTTCAAGTGGGGCGACCTCAACATCAAATGTGAGAGGTGGAACACCATATACAAGCAACAAGTTACCGAAGACCCGGAGCTTGATAAAGAGTTGGCTATCGAATTCACTCAGTATGAGTATGGGGTTCGATACGACAACGATTTCGAACATGTCGAGGCATGGCGATTGTTGCGCCCCCAACTTTAAGTTTTTTTTCTTTGTTATGTATTTTTTTTTATGTTTTCCTATTATTATGTTTAATTTTTAATGAAATGTTTTTATTTATGTTTTATATTTACTTTTAGAGTTGAAAACAAAGAAAATTATTTAAAAATTATAAAATAAACGGTAAAAATTACACCAAAGTCAAGGTTTCTCTCGGTAAAAACGGTAAAAAGAAAGAAAATAAGTAAAAACATTATATTGCGGTAAAAACAAAAAAAAATAAAGGAAAAAATAATTAAGGGAACCCGTCTCGTGAACCGTGTGAGAGACGGCTGCAGACTGGAGACGGTTCAGGTAGCCTTGGAGATGGCTCAAGCCAAGCCGAAGACGGCTTGAGCCCGGCTCTGACACGTCTCCCGAGACGACACACAGGCTTCGGGATCAGGTCGCCACGTGTTGCGTCTGTATTGCTGGTAGACTGAACCGTCTCGGGAGACGGTTCAGTCTCTTTGGGAACCGTGACCCGTCTCTCCAAAGAGACGGGAAGGGGCCATTTAGGGAAAACCCCCGGTCAACAGGCCATTTTGGTGATTTTCCCAAAATATTCACACTTGTTGGGTGTGTTGCTCCGTCTCGCCTTTTCCTCCGTCTCAAAAACCGCCTCTCTCATGTCTCCGTTCAAACGTCTTGTTTTAGACGTTGAAGACGAACCAAAAGGTATTAAATATTTCGACCGTTGGACAATTCTAACGGTTTTATTTATTATAAAAAAAGTTTTTTTTTTAGTTATAAAAAGGGAAATTGGATTTTAACACCCTAAACTATTGACAATTGGCCGCTGATGCACTTAACTATAAAATTGAACAAGATCGCACTGTACTTTTAACTTATTGGCATGTATCACCCTCAGACTAACCGTGGTTAATTTTTGCTGATGTTGCATGATGACGTGTCCATTTTTGCCGACGTGGCATGGGGAATAAGCTGACATGGCATGGACACATCACCTGCCACGTCAGCAAAAATGGACACATCCCGAGCTTTTTTTTATATGAAAATTTTAGGGTATGTTAACAGCGCTGTTACAAAATTTGCATTGTTTATTTTTTATTTTTTTAAAATTCCCTCAGCGCTTTTTTTAATTTTTTTGGTCCAAAACACTTAAATACATGTATGTTACCTTGTGTAATTTTTTCAAAAATAAAATAAAATTTAAGATGGTTTTTACATGGGTTTTCTAAGTTTTCTTAACCTAATAGAGTTTTCAATTTATACTTTCTCTCTCTCTCTATATATATAAATATATATATATATATATATATGGTAGGGTTAGGATACAAAAGATGTGTTTTGTGAGAATGGTAAGAAATAAATATGGCCATTAGATCATGTAATTGGATGGTTAAGATTAGAGGAGTGGCAAAAGTGTAAATTATGTTATAATTTTAATAACTAAATTAATGGTGTAAGGGTATACTTGTAAAAACACACCTATTTAAATTAAATAATCTACATTATCACTCATCAACTATTAATTATTGAGAGCAAATTAAGGAATTTCTCTCTCTATCTATCTCTCTCTCTAACCCCATTTTCATTCCCCTCGTTCATTTACCTCAACCCAACACTCAATTTTTTTTAAATCATTCCATCATCTAGGTAGGTTTCAAACCAGAAAACGCATTAACGAATATTATTATGTGTTTTTGTATATCACATGAAAAAAGTGTCTTGATGTAGTTTGTGCTTTTAGTTTGGTTTTGTTTATTAGTGGTTTTTTTTTTTCAAAAGAAAGTTCTTTGAATAACATTTGCCAATTTAAACTAGTTGGTATCTCTACCTTAAACTTCGACATTCTTTTTTTTTCTTTTTGTGTGTAATGTTAAAAACACAATGTAAAACCAATGTAAAACACGATGGGTTTAATGTTTAACCAATAGCGTTTAAAACACAATGGGTCTATGTTAAAAAAAACGATAGTCTTGTTATTGTTTGTGTGTTTTATGTTTAAACGATAGTTCAAACAATACTTGTTTTGTGTGTTTTACGTTTAAACGATAGTGTTGAATTTTTTTTAAAACACAAACAAATTTGGGTTGGTGATAAAACACACCGGATTATTAAGACGATGGTGATAAAACACATTAGATTGTTAAAACACAAAGTTGATCCGATAGTAGTAAAACACACTGGATTGTTGAGACGATAATGATAAAACACAGTGGATTGTGATAAAACACAAAGTTTATCTCTTTAAGAAATCGAAACAATGCAAAGTGATTTTAGATAAAAAAAAAAGTAGTCGTCTGAATTGTATAAGCAACATGTGTATATTAAGATGAAGTTTTGAAAAAAAATTCCTATAATTACTCCAATATTAATGAAAAATATCATGAAATCGTTAAAACCAAAAAAAATAAAAAATATCTCGGCATTATTAAACTTAAACTCCTAAAATCACTCCTTAATTAAAAAAGATTAAAATTTAATAAATTATTAATTATTTGAGTCTAATTACCTTTGTATCCTTTACCATAGGGACACTTGTCATGATGAGAGCCTTTCTTACCCTTCTCACAATATTTAGTTTTTGTATGGGAACCCTTATCTCTATATATATATATAAAAGGCCAATTATAAAATGAAAACCCTCTTGAGTTGAGAAAACCTTGAAAACCCATGTAAAAAATCATTAATTTTTTTTTTTGAAAAAAATAACCAATGTAAAATACATGTTTTTAAGTGTTTTGGGCCAAAAAATAAAAAAAGCGCCGAAGAGATTTAAAAAAAAAATAAACAAAGCTGCGAAAACACATGTTTACAACAGCAAATAGCTGAAAACATATGTAAAAAGCGCAACTTTGTTTATTTTTTTAAAAAAATCCCTTCGGCGCTTTTTATATTTTTTTGGCCCAAAATGCTTAAAAACATGTATTTTACATTGGTTATTTTTTTTAAAAAAAATGATTTTTTACATGGGTTTCCAAGGTTTTCTCAACTCAAGAGGGTTTTCAATTTATCCTTTCTCTATATATATATTTCAAAGCTGTGTTTAATTTCTTAATAAATTACAACTCAAGAGTATGGGCATATTATGGGTCGTTTTCGATCATGTAGCTTTCCAAAATTGGAGTATATCTAATTATTGACAATGGGGTATGGCCTCCATGTTATGACTAAATTCAATGCTGAATACACGGGTGCAATGGTCCGAGAACAGAGTCCAAACCTACGAACCACCTTTGCCAGCCCATGGTTTCGATTAGCTGACCAAGTCTGTCATGGTTTGCACACTAGCCTGCCTGGTTTGACTTGACCAAGCCTGTGGTGGACCCACAAAGTGAACAAAGTCGTGGAACAAGTAATGAACTAGTGACTTACTCCATTATAACTTTGACTAAATTGGATAATCACAAAGAAATTTATCTCGTGATGCGATCTGAATACGAAAAGAAAAAAAAAACCAAACAGATAAGGGAAGATTTTAGGTTGGCTAACATATAAATGTGATAACACTTATCATCCAATTATATATATATATATACTAGTAAGGTGTTCGCGCGATGCGACTGGGAACATATTCATTACTAAGGGTGGGTGGGCATGGTTTGTTCTGTTCGATTATTAGCCACAACAAAAGCTGAAACCAAAGTCATCGGTTTATATTGTTAGATTGTTGATTTTTGCTTCGAAGTTTATGAAATGGAGGTATGATAAATACATGAAATGGAAGTATAAAAGCTAAAAATATATTAATGGTTCGGTTTTGGTTTGGTTTATTTCGGTGCACTAATTGTACAAAAAAATGATAACCGATTTTAAGTAGTTCATTTTTTGATTAATTTTGACTCGGTTTGGTCTATTTATTTAGTTCGGTTTCGCTTAACGGTACAGGTGTTGATCAGCCCTATATATATATATAAGGTCAAGATTCTGTACAAAGTGTTTTTTGTGTGAGAAGCCATAGAAACTTGACACGTGGCAATCTTAATTATTTGCAATAAGGGTGTATTAGTCAATTTAACCATTAATTATAGTTCATCCATTCATTTATTTTCGGAAATTAAGATGCATTTAATTACATTCCAATTTTTTTATGGAAGATTATCTCTCCTTTATTCAACCGAAATACACTACATAAACACGTGGTGTTTAAATATTTGTATGGTGTTTTATAACACAGTAATGTTCGTTTTGTTTTCCAATCCATATTGTTTTTTTTATATATATATATATATATCATGTTTAATAATCTAAAATCATCAAGAAAATGCAAAACACAGTATCATATAAGCTATGAGTATAAAACACAATAATATGATCATGATAAAACACAACATCCTTACCAATCGAAAATCAAAGAACTGTTGAACAATCTTGATTACCACGAACACAAACAGATCGCAAAATAGGAAACATTTAAAACACGATGCTTTGAAACCCGACTAATTCACAAAGAAACTTAAAACACCATCATATACGTATGAGTATAAAACACAACAGGGTGCATGATAAAACACAACATCCCCAACTAAAAAGAAAAAACACGTTGATACAAATATATGCGAGCCAAACCTTGCCGGTAACGACATGATTCTTGATTTCCTTTTTGATTTTTCTTGTTTACTCTTGTCATCGGCTAACATCCTAATTCTCGTTCCTAAAAAAACCACTCCTATAATTTTTGGGATTATGTGCAATAATGATAGAAGTTATTTAGAAATTTGGACTGAAGCTATGAAACTTTTGTATGTTAACAAATTTCTGTTGTTTTTTAAATGTTGTTGCCATAAATAAAGTTGCCTTTGTTTGGAAAATGGCGTGAATAAAGGGTGATATTTGACTATTGTGTAGTATTAATATTTAATTTGAGTGACATTTTACAATTGTACCCCTAATCATCTTATTTATTATTATAATTATAACAATAATTACAAGATTGCCATCAATTAAATCTACATCCTAAATTAAACTCATCTAATGGTCATAATTCCTTCTCATCCTTCTCACAAAAAATCCACTTTGTACAGGAATATATATATATATATATATATATATATATATATATATATAGGGGATGGTGGGTTAGGATCAAATACACAGTGAAAGAAAAATAGGAAGTCGTAGGAAGGGTATCAAACGGACTCCGATTGAACTCATTCAAGCGGCATTAGAATCGTCTTATCGAACCCTACGTCGTTAGTTTTTAGGTCTTCGTTTTTTTTGGGATTTTAGCTTGTAGTTTTTAGAATATGCGTTATATCATTGTGTCATTTATGTACCATTGTGTCTTTTTCTTATTTTCATCGTTGTGTCATTTTTTCAATTCATTGTGTCTTTTTTCTTCAGCATTGTGTTATATTTTTTGGCACTGTGTTACATTTTGTGGCTCATTGTGTCATATTTGATGATCTATTGTGTTTTTTGTATCCTTCTCACCCTTCTCATTTTTTGTAGCCTTTGTAGAATAACTCAACCCAGGGGATGGTTAGAATAAAAACTCACTCAAATTGAATAAACCCTGGAAACTCTGACTTCCCGAGCTTTTTATCATCTGAAAAAATTAGGGTATGTAATATACATGTTTTTAGGAGTTTTGAGACAAAAAAATCAAAAAAAGTGCCGAGTGGATTTTTTTAAAAAAATAAATAAGTTTTTTGTGTTACATATGTTACATGTCTGTAAAATGTGTAACATACGTTACACAAAAAAACTTATTTATTTATTTTTTTTAAAATTCACTCGGCGCTTTTTTGATTTTTTGGCTCAAAACTCTTAAAATCATGTATATTACATACCCTAATTTTTTCTGATGATAAAAAGCTTGGGAAGTTAGAGTTTACTGGGTTTCTTCAAAATTTTGGGTTTTCTCTAGATACTTGGCTTATATATATATATAGGGGAAGGATAAAATGAAAACCTTCTTGAGTTGAGAAACCTTTGAAAACCCTTGTAAAAAACCATTATTTTTTTTGAAAAAAATAACCAATGTAAAATACATGTTTTTAAGCATTTTGGGCAAAAAAAATAACAAAAGCGCCGATGGGATTTAAAAAAATAAAATAAACAAAGTTGCTAAAAAAACATATGTTTTCAGCTATTTACCTATGTTTTTAGCAACTTTGTTTATTTTTTTAAAAAAAATCCCATCGGCGTTTTTTTTTTATTTTTTTGGCCCATAACGCTTACAAACATGTATTTTACATATGTTATTTTTTTCAAATAAAAAAATGTTTTTTACATGGGTTTTCGAGGGTTTTCTCAACTCAAACGGGTTTTCATGTTTTTTTTACATGGTGGATATTTAGACATATCCATCAACTTTGGAGGTCTATTCCCATTCCTGGTGGACAAATCATTCATTTGAAAGTTGATAGAAGATGTGGTTTAATTGTGAGCGGTTGCGGCTGCTGCAGCACCTCCATAATCCGGCATTGGTTGAGGAGGAGGTTGCATAACAGGTTGAACTGGGGCTGAGACTGCCCAATACTTAACCATCGATTGTTGAGGTTGTTGTGTAACATGCTTCCCTTTCTCTGCTGCAAATGCCCAAGGATTCATCGGTGGTTGTTGTTGTTGAGTCGTGTTCGGTCGATTCATAGGAAAACACCAAATGTTGTCCGTTGTCAAAAAGTTTCAACACTTAGAAAAATATCCGATATGGTAGTCGAGGGTATGAATCAAATTTTAAATCTCCTGTTCGACCTCAAAATAAGCACAAATGAAACAACATAAAACTGGTTAGATCGTGTTCGGTTCGTGAAGCTTCCTACTAGAGAATGATTCGCCGTAAGCCGCGTGTTGCAATCCCGACGTAGTCGTCAAATGTTGATTACTAAACCCCCTATGGTTGTTCATTTATTTATTGTTTATATGCGTATAACCTAGATCCTGATTGGGAATATTTGTTAATCGGGAATATTTCTTAGCATGGTGTTTTATGTTTTAAGCCTAAAATACATTGTTTTCGGTTCTTAATTGTTATGTTTGGTGTTTTTCTAGGCAAAATAATCCAAAACATCATGACTAAGTTCAAAAAATGATGCCTACTTATCAATTTTTAATCCTTCTCACACTTCTCACAAAAAATGGTTTTTGTACAGGAACCTCACCCTATATATATATATATATATATATATATATATATATATATATATATATGGTGGTCCGGTTATTGTAAAAAGTAACAAAAATGTGCGAAGTACATCATAATTACGTAATGAATGATAAAGACATATATTTGAATGCCATACATTATGTAATCTGTTCTTCCTAGTTACGTAATGAAAAACACATAATTACGTAATGCTTTCATGAACAGAAAAAACACATTCATGAATAGACAAAAAATTACGTAATTATCATTACGTAACTAGTACGTACTTCGCACACTTTACACGTTTTGAAGACTTTGTATTTGAACCGATACATATATATATATATATATATATATATATAATAAAATCGGTTTTACTAAAATATATAAAATGTTTCTGCCTTAGTTTTGATACCATGATTCCCAACAGAGAAACCTTTGGGATCTAGGCATGAGGTATTGAGTAAATCTGTGATCATCGATCAATCGTTGTTAGTAACAAACCTACCAATTGAATTATTCGTTGAAATTGATTAGAAAATATGAAAGAAATGAAGAACCTGGCAAAGGGTAAAAGGAGCAACTTGCAAAAGAGAAATTAAGAGAAGAAACTAGAAGGATTTAACGGTAAAAAAGTCTTGACACATGGCATATTTTCGTTTGGTTAAACTTAGAGCGATTTATCTTGCACTCAAATTTTACAATGGGTTGATAGTTTGAAGGGTTCAAGAGATTAAAAGAAGATACTAACTACTGTGTTTCTTACTACCTTTTGGCTCATTTGAAAAGCGCGCAACAAAAAGACTTCAACAACAATTTTATACCAATTAGGAAGACAGTGGAGAACATTAAATTGAATTCGTTTCTTTGAATAACATCAAGGACTACATGGCATAATGTGGCTGGGGATAGGTGATGTGATTTTAATATTAGAGACATAATAATGTAATCGTGTTGTTCTTTTGGCTCGTTCCTATATAGTCCTTGATGTTAAAAAAACTTGGTAGTAGAAACTTAGAAAGGCTGACCGGAACTCGATTACATTTTTTATCGTAAAAATGACCAAATTCTACCCTACCCGGACTTTATTACTGTGCCAATATAACCAACCTATTAACGCAATCGTTGTTAGTAACAAGCCTACCATTTGAATTATTCGTTTTCCCAAATGTTGTATCCTAAAAATGAGTTTCAATCTTCCCTTCAACTTCTAAAATTTCGATACAGATAAGTATTTGGGCGATGAAATTGATATGAAAACATAAAAGAAATGAAGAACCTGGCAAAGGGTATAAAGAGTAACCCGCAAAACAAAAATAAAGAGAAGAAACTAAAAGGAATTAACGGTAAAAAAAACTCTAGACACATGATATTAGAAAGTTAGAAAGGCCGACCCGTACTCGATTACATTTTTTAATCGTAAAAATGACCGAAATCCACCCAACCCGGACTTGATTACTTTGTCAGAGACCCATCTAAACTCAATTACATTTTTTAATCGTAAAAATGACCAAAATAACCCATGGTACGCTATTATAGTTATTTAGACTTGGTAATTTTTGTTTACTGAATTCACCATATGTGAATATAAATGTACATATATCATAATGTTCATAAATAGTTTGTTTTAATATATTAAAAATATTTGTTGATTATGTAATATGCTAAACAAAACTTTAAACTCGGTAATGGCCGTTGAAGTGAGCACAAGTATGTTGGAAATTTTGTATGTGAATGTAAGTTTGGTCTTGTCCCACATTGGTTGGGAGATGAAAAGTGGAAGAGTTTATAAGGTGAAACTAGTTGTCTACTTTGATTAGGGTTATTAATGCAGTAGAGGTTTCATGTTATATTCCATTCAAGTCTCTATAAGAACTTGGACTTGTTAGTGTTGTTGAGATATTAGAAAACTTCTAATCATTCAGAAATTTTCATATACACACACAACAAAACATATAATCACTCGCATACATTGTCTATTGTTGCAGAAAGATTTTTTTCAGAAGCAGTCTTGTTTCGGTTTCTTTTTAGGCAAGTGGGATAGTCCGGCAGTGCACCACCGCCACCGTTTCGAACCGGTGTACCCTGGGAACAGACGAAGAATCTGTTTAAGGGAATTGTGTCAAACACAAGCCCGGTTCACTTCTATGATTTCGTTTTCTGTTACAGTTTATTGCAGCAAGTACAGAGACTCGGAAACATGCGAGCTTCATGTGCGAAAGGCGTGCGGTGATTACAATGTAAGTTTTCTAACAAAGTACATCTCCAGGTTGAAAAAAACATATCCTTTGAAGCGATTATGGACCTTGTAATAGTTTTTACCATGTAACAGTACATAATATGTAAAACACATAATATTCGAAGCGATTATGTATAAACCTTGTTCCATAACTTTTTTTTTTCTTCTGGAAAGAACATTAATGAACGAAAATGTATCAACAATGCATCAGGAATATACCATTTTCCATTATGACTCGTCTTGCAATTCTATATATGTTAACTTCAGCAACCAAATCGAAAACTTCTATGCTAAGATTAACATTTGTTCCTAACATGAAAGATTTCCATGTAAGTAGCAAAAGCATATTATATCAAAAAGAAGTTCATCAGTTACTTGACATTTACCGATATTGACACGATCAACTCGTTAGAAATAAACATAAGTTGTTTGACCAATAAGAGATTATTTCATTATAAATTAGTGTGATATAAAGTTTTGTATTATGTATTTATTCAAGTTTTTTCTATCAGACCGCCCAACACAACTCATTAAATAAAAATAGATATGGGCCATAACTGGATAACCGTGAAATCATACCTCATCATTTAGTGGTAGTGGCGAAGCTTAAAAAATATTTTTGAGGGGCCAAAAGTCAAAGGACCCTTAAAACGGTGAGGCAGGACTCAATACGTATAAATTTTCCGGGTGAAAACGCGTAAATTTAAACTACTGAGCAAAAAACGAAAGAAAGCTTCGCCCATGTCATCAAAGCAAGATCAAATAAAAATAAAAATACATACTTGTAAACACTTACCTCGGATTTCGTTTCCATTAATGTGCGTTCAAATTCTCGAGTAGCTTGTGAGTCATATATCCTCCTCAATGCAGCCCATAGTATATATTTGCCAAGGAAAGCATGTATGAGCTATATCAAATAATGAAGATATGAAATAGTATGTTTCATCTCAAAAGGAATGCTGATGTCAAAGTGAAATGCATAAATCAAGATGCATAGATTGATGCTGTTATCAAAGTGAAGTGCAGAAGTGCAGAAGTCAAGATTTCGTGCTGAGATCCTCCATCTCGATCTACATAAATACTCACTCATACAAAATCAGAGTTGTAAAGATGAAAGATTTTCTCACCAGATGAAGAGTATGAAGATCATGATGATCAGATGACTCAAAGTGGTTAAGAAACTCAGAGATTGGAGTCATCAGCTTAGGGGGAGTCTGTTAGTACATTGAAGCTGAAGCAATCCAAAGACTTAGAGTCATCGAGTTGCATAAAGACGAAGACATCTAGAAGCTATTGTCAAGGGGGTTTGTTGGTGCATTTCTGTATGACAACAGCTTACTAGATAGAGTAGCTAGCAGATAGTCGTTTGTATAACGTGTAATCGTTTTTATTGTAGCTAGCAAACTTAGTTGATAGGTTTATTGTAACGTGCTTGATGTTGTTATAAGTCAAGCATGATATTCTTTTGTGTTTTACCCTAGCAAACAAAGAAGATAGGAAACAAAGAAGATGTAAAACAAAGAAGATAGTCATCTTCTTTGTTCTGTTGTGTGCATCTTCTTTGTTTGCAGATCAGGCCATGCAAGTATAAATACCTTGCATGGGGTGTAGGCTATGGTTGGTCTATCTAATGAGTCGGTAGCCACGAGTTCGTGTGTGTTGTCTTGAATTGATTGTAATACGTTTATAGTCAATAGAAGACGTGTTTAAAGTATTTCCACCGTGTTCTTCGTTGTGATTGATTCATATTTTGCATAAACGTCTATTACGGGATTCCGCACCTTGATAGATCAGATCTAGCTTGTAATCGATCCATTTCATGGACCTATAAATTGCACCCTCGACAATCTCATGTGACACTCCACAAGCTCTTCGACCTCTTGTGGCAAGTGTGGATAATCCTTCCATTGCCATTGAATAACATTTTGATTTCTTCCAATATTAATTATTTCCGCTACCATACACCCTTTTCTTTCTCGAGCCGAAACAGAGTTGGATACAACACCTTTAAAGGTTCGGGTAGTAACCAAGGATCAATCCAAAACCTCATCGTCATACCATTACCCACAATACCTCGAATGTTATTAACAAAGCTATTACCTTTTGTCTTCAAATGATAACGAAAACTCGCCAATTTCGTCCAAGTACCTATGAACCGTTTGTTGCAAGGAAATGTATCCCATCTTCTTTTGGACTCATGAACCGCATCAATTATCTTCGTCCAAAATGCACCGTATTCTAAACGATATCTCCATAACCATTTTAATACTAATGCATTGTTGATTTCCTCAAGCTTGCTAAGGCCCAAGCCACCATCTTCTTTTTTGTCTTCGTAACTACTTCCCAAGAAACCTAATGTACCTAATTATTTTCATCATTGCCACTCCAAAGGAAATTTTTAACGATTATTTCAAGTTTATTAATCACCGCCACCGGAGCTTTATATAAGGAGAAATAATAAGAAGGAAGACTCTCAAGCACCGTCTTAATAAGTGTAACCCTTCCCCCCCATAGATAAAACACTAGCCTTCCATCTCAAAAGCCTTTTATTAAAAACATCCACAACTGGGATCCCAATTGGTAATACGACTCATATTAGCACCCACTTGGATTCCCAAATATTTAAAGGGGATATCTCCTTTTCTACAACCCAACCCATTCGCACACACCGTAACCTCTTCCGTACTTTTACCAACTCCGAATAAACTCGATTTATGTAAGTTAATTCGGAGTCCAGAGCATAAGTGAAAAATGCGCAGAATCCTCTTCAATGAATTAAAATTAAATTGAGACCACTCACCCATAACCATAGCGTTATCGGCATAAAGAAGATGAGACAAAAGCGGCCCACCATTTGGAAATCGTACTCCATCAAATGAACCGCTAACAGTTGCCTTCCGAATCATGCATGAAAATGCCTCCATGACCATTATAAATAAAAATGGGGAAATCCGATTCCCTTGTCGAATACCTTTACCACATCCAAGTACTCAAAAGTAGGTGAATCATTAACAAGAATGGAAGACCGAGCCGTGGATAAAACCCCTTTAATCCATTTACACCACACTTCAGGAAAATTTGTTTGGCGCATAACCGATATCAAAAAGTCCTAATGGACGTTATCATAGGCTTTCTCGAAGTCTATTTTGAACAATAATAACTCTTTTCCCATCCTCTTCACCCACGATAAAATCTCATTTATTAATAAAGGTCCGTCAAGAATGCATCTCCCCAATAAAAATGTCGATTGCGTTTCATAAGTAATTTTTCCTATCACCTTTTTAATACGATTAGCAAGGACCTTAGAGATCACTTTACTAATAACACCAATGAGATTAATCGGCCGGTACTCACCAAGATCAACAGGATCATTAACCTTTGGTACCAAAGTAATAAACGACGAACCATCTCCCCGATTAATAGTACATGTGGCTGTGAAATTCTGCATAATCTGAATGAAGTCATTCGCAAAAAAAATGACCAGAATCTTTTCACAAAAACGAAAGTTAAACACATACGGCCCCGGTGCTTTGTCACTACCCCACTCGAACATTGCTTCTTTAATTTCTATTTCTGTGAAAGGCACCATTAAATGTAAAGCACCATCCTCATCCAAACGCTTTATGTTATAACACTCCAATGACGGCCGAATACGCATTTGTTCTTCAAATCTTTTTTTAAAGAAACCGAACGCCTCTTTTTTCATCTTGGATGGTTTAAAAAACCAAGTACTGTTAATCATCAAACCCGGTATCCTATTTGAAACTCTTCGTTTGTTAACCACACCATGAAAAAAAAACTTTTATTCTCGTTGCCGTCTTTTGCCCACCGAACCCGAGCTTTTTGTCTTAAATCTCTCGCTTTAGCCACTTCAAACTCTCTAAGCTTTTTCTTTGCTTCCAAATAAACCCACTCTTCAGCTTCTGTGAAGTCCATATCCTCGACAATTGCATCAAACTTCATCAATTCTTGCTTCACATTCGCCTCATCCTCGGCTTCATCAATCGCACATTTCTTCCTCCATTGAACAATCACATATCGAATCATCTTAAACTTGTTCATAAGCACAATATCTGGAGACCCATTCCCATTAAACTCCCTTAGCGCCTTAGAAACTACATCTTCCAATTCCGATTTTTCTAACCAAGAGTTAAAAAAGCGAAAGGGTTTAGCACCGAAATTTCTCGACTCCACCTTCAAAACCAATGGGCTATGATCGGACTCTTCTCTAGCAGACGCCCGGTACTCCACATTTGGCCACTCATTTAAAAAATTCCAAGAAACAAAGATGCGATCTATGCGACTACACTTGTTCCTGGTCACAAAAGTAAAGTTCGTTCCCCACAAAAGAAACTCGTGAAGGCCCAAGTTGTCTAGAATATCATTAAACTCGGTCTTCACCGACGGATAAAATTTGGAATTCCCCCTCTCCAGTCTATCTCACACACAATTAAAGTCACCTCCAACAATCCATTATCTTTGACTATGCACTACAATACGTTCAAGTTCAGCCCAAAGAACCCCTCTTATCCTCCAATTTTTGCGGCGCATATACATTTATAAATGTAATTTCTTTCCCATTCTCTTTAAGGTTACCATGGAGACACAAATAATACCGGTGTTTCTCCATACTTGTCACACAAAAACGCTTCGGATCCCATGAACAAATAAGCCCACCAGACCGACCTGTAGCACCCACCCACCCAATCATACGAAAAATCTCCATTACCCCAAAATCTCCTTACATCAATACCATCTAATGAAGTGAATTGAGTCTCTTGAATCATGATTACCCCTTCCTCATTAGCAAGACGCAACCTTTGAATCCACGTACCTTTTCCTTCACCTCCCAACCCACGAATATTTATCGATAATGTATTCATTGATCAACAACTTGAAAGTCTTCATCAATTATTATATTACCTTCTTAAGTTTCGTTCCAAAGTGATTAATATTAGATGCTCCTAATTCCTTAGCCAATAGAATCGTATTATTAGTTTTATGTATATACTTCACAATACACAGACTATAAATAATTGTTAATGTAAAGTAAAATTTCATTTCAATAAAAGGGGCAAATTACATAAGGATAGCAAGTAGGCGGACAACATGCTACGCCACCATCCACTTCTAGATAGAGAACCATAATTTAGTGAAAACAAATCCCCGCCCCCGGGGAGTCGAGAATTAAAAATATAAATAAAAAAATCACGTATATGATTCGGGTATATAGTTCGAGTAAACATGCATATGATTTCGCCCCATACCTATCAGGCTCGACTCTCGAATGCTTTTGCCATCCTTATTAAACCTAAACGAGGGGATGTGAAATAGAAGAAGCCACACATAATTGTATTTTTCTAAAATCAAAACACATATCACTCGCTAATGATCTTTAGCCCACCTGGTTTGAAGTAGGGTGAGTTTTCCCTTACGGGTTCTCATCCTGAGGTTAGGTAACAGGTTCGATTCATGCACACCACAAAAAAATTCCCTGTGACGATTTGAGCTTAGGCAAGGAGGACACCGATGTGTAGATAGGGATTCGAACTTAAGACCACTAAGTTAGGGTTTTACAAAAATTTCTACTAAGCTAAGCTTTTTAAAAAAAAATCACTCCCCATATAAAATCAAATCAAACATTAATTAAGCCTTTCCTTCCCTAGAAATCTCCATGTAGTTTGTGTGATATCTATTTATCAACTCGAACAACCACTTAACAGTTAACGCTGTCATTCTTATCACCCAACCTCTTACTCCTCACCTGTTGGGAATAACCGTAACAAACGAACAATATCGGATAACAGAAATATCTGAAAACACGTGATTGCTTTCAGCTCGACCCCAGCCAGGGGCTCTGCCCCTTGGACCCCGCCAGGGGCTGCCGCCCCTTGGACCCTGCTCCCAGAGGCGCTGCCCCCGGACCCCCCGTTCCTTAGGGGCTTCGCCCCTAAGTTCACAATAAATTCAAATAAGCGTGCATTCCACACCACATGTATTATTATGAACATATTGATCAAACAGTCAATCCAATTACACTAAAATATCCAACATCACCAATACCAGATCACACCGTCCGTTAATCATTCTCCCAACTCGAAACCCTAACATGAAATCCTACCACTTCGTTGAAGTAGCTATAACGAAATTCATATGCTTAGACACACACACACAAATCATCATTATCACCTTCTTCAATTCTTCTTTGATATCAAAGTTCCAGTAACTAATCCAGTTCTGTTGACGTTCGGTGCTTCTACTGTCTCGAAACGTGTATTTTATAATTGTTCTTCAGGTTGTATACGGTCCTTGCGCTTCATCATCGGTGGATACTGTTTTCGGAAAGGTTTTGTTTTGCTATTGTTTTTTAAATTTCACCTAATTTTATGTTTAATTTTAGTGTATGATGAAGTAACTTTGGTTTTAATACATTTTTTTACTGATTTATGAAGCGTATTTATTCTATTTTTAGCAGTATTTTTATGCATAGAACCTAATTAGTGTTTTGCATTATCCAACCGACGCAACTAATGAATCACCAGTGTTTAGACTTTAGACCCGTAAGCCCATCCACATGAATCCTTCTTTCGAATGAGCCATCAAAGAAGGAAAAATGCATTTAATGGTTATTAATGCATATTTAATATTCTTACCCTTTATTTTTGCAGGATGAAATTCAACGTAGTCCAAATTCATCTGTTAAATTTAAAATCTGTTTGCTAAACTTTAGCTGGCCATAGAGACAACCCCACATCCAAAAGCCTGAAATAGAAATAAATAGTTAAAAGGCGATCCGATAGCCAGACTGAAAAAAAGGCGGCTTCTTCAGGCAAAACATAGGCAGCTCTTGGTCTTGGGTCCCTTCTAGCTTTAAATCATTAAATGCAGGACAGGTATAGTTTAGTGTTTTTTGTAACTAAACTATAGGGCTAAGGCTCATGGGTATGGAGACGCTCCATAACCCCCGTCCCTCACTTTTTGCCCCGTCCCCCACCCACACACCGCCCCCCTGCCCCGTCAAGACTCCCCCCGTCCCCCACGTTCTTTTGAGGACGCGATGGCCTGACCAATACGGATTTTTTTTTTTTTTTTTTTAAAAAGTGACCAATGAATTAAAAAGTAATTTAATGCTTGAGACATGGGTTTCTCATGTCTCCACACCCCATCCATGTCTCAAGCATATGGAGACATGACTTTGTTGAGGTGGCATCCTATGTGGCATGGAGACATGATCTTTCTCATGTCTCCACACCCCATAGCCTAACTGTTCTGTTAAGCTGTAATACACATGTAAAAAATCCAATTTTCGTCGGAGCAAATGCAACTTTTGAAGTGTAAACATCAATGGGAACTTCTTCTTGCTATGAATGAAGCGCGCACAAATCAAACCTCTAGTCATTTGCAGATTTCGCGACAAACTCATTTGCAATACCAGTAATAAAATCTAGTTATCTTTTATAAACATTGCAGATAAGAAATTATTGATGGCAGTTTCACTTTTCTTTTAACACTATGTCGTATGAGATTCTGAAGGGTCAAAGTTCAAGGGGATATGGCACAAACGGACAACGGCGACTAGAGTTGGCAACCCACGAACTCTGGTAAGTCACTACAAAACATCTGCTTTCTTAGATATGTAAGGTTTAAGGTGAATTTCGACTTGTTAGGTGGATTTTGGTGGTGGTTTTGTAAGGTGGCCGGCTGCGGAGATAATGTCCGGCCGCCGAGTTATGCACTAAAAGTGACTTTAAGCACCTTAGCAAGATGAGAACAAATACACACCATTTTCAAATCTATAAAAGCTTAGAAGAATCCAATGAAGATGAGAACAAATAAACCAAGGAATGTACACATACAAACAACATTCACAAATAAACCAAGGAAAAACCGGAGACAAAAGCTCGTATGCTTGCGATGACGAGTACTTATAGTGGCTGAAGTTCGTCGATTTGGCAGGAGTGTCGGAGTGACGAGGCTGCCGGCGATGTGGCTATAGCTGGAGATATGTGACGGCTTGAGGGTGACAGAGAGGCTAAAGAGGAAATGGAGGTTGTGATTAGGGATGGCAATGGGTCGGGTTTAGGACGGGTTTGGGCAATCCTAACCCCATACCCGATTAGGTACGCCTGTCCCAAACCCATTGATTTTTTTATCGGATAGTTACCCATCGGGTATCGGGACTTACCCATTGGGTATAGCTAACTAACTACAAACCAATTACATTTAATATTATTAAATATATATGTAAATGATTACAATGTATAAATATAAAAGACTTAAGTCATATATAGAAACACTTAAAGACATAGAGAACAGATAATACACACGAATTTCTAGTGTTTTTAGCAAAAGATGACAATCTAGATGAACAATTAGATATATTATGGAAATATATTTTAAAGGATACATAATAAATTATATCGGTATCTAATCGGATAAACGGGTACACTTTATTAGGAAATCGGGTCAGGTATAAAGGTATATCATCAAATCTCAAACCCGCGAAAAAAAATAAAAACAAATCCCATACCCAATTACCCAACCCCAAACACGTCTCAAATGTGTCGGGTTTTGGGTTTCGCCGTCGTGCTCGGGTTTAGCCGTTGGATTTGGGTTTGATTGTCATCCCTACTTGTGCTTATGTAAAAAATTCAGTTGGTTTACATTTCTACATAAAATTATTTTGAAAATGAGTCGAGTACTTATTTTATGTACGTTTTTAGTTGGTATATATGTTTTGATGTTTAACAATTCTATTATTTAACCAATTTAGTTGTAGTTTGGCTAAACACTGTTTGATCCATCCCCGGCCCAAAAAAAAAAAAAAAACCCTTCATGTAACATAGTTTTATGCACCTGCCCCATAACGCTGGGGGATCAACACTAGTTTTAAAAATGAACTCACCTTAGGGTGCATGTTTTGGACATTTTTAAATTAATATACATATTATTATTTAAACAAAAATAAGTTAAAGATTACATTGATATCTACGACAATATTGTCAAAATGACATGATGTCAAAAATTCTACTAAAAATACTCGAGAACTTTATTAGACTCAAAGAAACAAATCAACAATACAGGAATCAGAAATCAACTCTAAATCTCACAAACTCTCTCGTCAGAACAGATCACGATACAATCTAAACACTTAGGACTAAAATACAAACCAAGAACAAGATGTTAGTGGTTATTCACAAACCCTAATCTAGATGTATGAGAGGAAAATACAGAGACTAAAAGAGATGAACGAATAAAGTGAAGAAGATGCCTTGATAAGAGAGAAAACACATGCTTTTATACTGGACTCTCTAGCACACTCCTCGAAACATAATGAACGACCAAGATTATAGCCGAGATATTAAATCAACGTGTGAAACTTAATTGTGTTTGTTTCACACAGATCGCCACGGTGGCAAGGCCACATTAATCAGACCAGGCCCACTCGTAAACATAAGCTTATTGGGTTGGGCTTCCTGCTGGGCTTCTCTTTTATTAATAATCATAAACTGTTGGACCCACTGACACTCTTCAATCATCAGCCCACCTCCTTGCAATCCTTGTCAATCTTTAATCAACCATTCTTGTCAGCATATTATGCACATCCATAATCCATATAGCAAACCTGCATTTCCTTATGCAACATGTTCAATTACTTGTATACATGTAAATACTTTAAACCAAAATGTGACACCAAACCTTTTGTTGTTAAATTGAACAGTATAGATATATTATACTATCTTTTCAACACCCCCCCCCCCCCACACACACACATAATTTAACTACCCAAAAGGATTCGCCATACTTAAGGATCTGCACAATTCCTCATGATGGTTAACACCAAGTCCCCTTGTCATTATATCAGCAATCTGCTCTCTGAACTTATTTTTGAGGTTTGTATAAACCCTTTAGAAATCAAGTCCCTGAGTAAAAACAAGTCTAATTCAAAATGTTTGGTCTTATAAAAAAAGACTGGATTGGAAGCTATTGACAAAGCACCACTATTATCACACATTAGTGATACATGCAACTCTACCTCAACTTGCAGCTCAGCCAATAAATTTTTGAGCCATAGAATTTCACAAGAAGTAGAGACATTGCTCTAAAATCAGCTTCAGCTGATGATCTTGCTATTGTAGACTGTTTTTTGCTTTTCTAGGAAACAAGAGAACTTCCAAGACAAATGCAAAAACTAGTCACTGACTTTCTAGTAATAGTGCACTTAGCCCAATCAGCATCTGAATAGGCTATAAGGTTAAAACTAGAACTTTGCCTAAAGACAATCCCTTTACTAGGAGCCTTTTTTAAGTATCTCAACAATCTAAAAGAAATCTTTGAATGACCCTCTGTTGGACTGTGCATGAACTGACTTAGGTAATGAACAACATAGGAAATATCCGGTCTTGTGTGAGACAGATATATAAGCTTTCCTACTAACTGTTGATAGCCAGTCATGTTAGCTAACATTTTTGAGTTGTCATTTCAAATATTGGTTAAGACATGATTAGGTTCCAAAGGATTGCTGACTGGTTTGCATGCAAGCATGCCATACTCAGTTAAGTACTTCATTTGAGACAAACATAAACCATTGTCCAAAGGAATTACTTCAAGACCCAAGAAGTATTTTAATTCTCTTAAGTCCTTTATCATAAACCTTTATCTAAGGCATGTTTTAACCTCATTAATGTCACTTATACTATTACCAGTTAACACAATATCATCTACATAAACAAGTAACAACACAGTTGAAGTCTTAGAAATTCTAAAAAATAATGAATAATCACATCTACTTTGCTCAAAACCAATTCCACACAACACACTTACAAGTTTCTCATTCCACATTCTAGGGGCTTGTTTAAGCCCATAGAGAGACTTATTTAATTTACACACCTCAGTTTCATTTTCTTAGAAATATCCCTCAGGTAAAGACATATACACGTCTTCATTTAGATCACCATATAAAAAGGCATTATTAATGTCTAATTGGAATAACTTCCAATCATTTTGAATTGCAATAGACATTACAGTTTTAACAATGACAAACTTGACCATAGGAGAGAAAGTCTCATCAAAGTCAATTCCCTCCTTTTTGACTATATCCCTTAGCCACTAGCCTAGCCTTTAACTTTTCTACCTCACCTGTGGACTTATATTTGATCTTATAGATCCACTTATAGCCAACCACACTTCTTCCCTTAGGAAGATCTACTAAAGTCCAGGTGTTATTCCTATTCAAAGCCTCTATCTCATCATTCATGGCACTTATCCGGTTAGGATTAAGAGCAACCTGTCTAAATGATTTTGGCTCAACACTTTTATTTAACATGCTAGCAAATGCCCTACATTCACAAGATAAGTTAGAATAATTCACTACCCTCTCAACTCCATACTTAACCTTTTCCTCTATGATAAATTCATCCAGTTTTTTAGGCAAGACTGACTCCCTTGTGCTTCTTCTCACAGTTTGACTAAATTGATTTTGTACCCTTAGAATTTGAAGTGTCATTATTAATTTCAGTCATCACATGTTCAGCCCTATCTAAGCCTTGATCATTGTCTTGACTAGGTGACACAGGATGATCACCAGTCTTAAATTGATCTATGACTGAATGTTGAATCCCATGTGTCCCTGAATCACTCTTACCTGAACCCCTTCCTTCATCATTGGGCTCTTCAGAGTAATTGGATGTTTGTTCTTTATTTTCAAAAAAAAAAATCAAAGAAATTTAATGAATCAATGTCACTATTACTGGTGTCATTAAATTTTTAAAAAACATTTTTATCTTTAAAAGGGAAAATAGACTCATAAAACTTCACATCTCTTGAATAAGAGATGGTTTTTGTTTCCAAACTATAGACCTTATACCCTTTCTTTTCATTTGAGTAACCTATAAAGACACATTTTTCAGCTCTTTCACTTAGTTTATTCGATTCATTTAAAATAGTTGAAAAACACAAATATCCAAATATTTTTAAGTGACCTAGGAAGGGTTTGAATCCAAATATAAGCTCATAGGGAGTCTTTCCTTCCAAAACTGAAGAGGGAGTCCTATTAATTAAGTAAGAAGCAGTAAGAACACATTCAGACCAGAACCTAACAGGTAAATTGCTTTGAAACAACAATGACCTAGTAACATTTAAACGATGCCTATGTTTCCTTTCAACAATCCCATGCTGTTGAGGTGTATAAGCACAAGTAGTTTGTTGTAAAATGCCCAAAGACTTACAATAGTTAGACATTTGATGGTTAACAAATTCTGACCTATTGTCACTTCTAAAACATTTAACTTTTTTATCAAACTGAGTTTTTATAACATTGACAAATTCTTGTATATTTTCAAAAAATTCTCTCTTATGCTTCATTAGACACACCCAAACAGCCTTGGAATAATCATCCACTATAGTAAGGAAATACTTAAATCCTTTCCTACTTGTGACTCTATAAGTACCCCATACATCAAGATGAACTAAGTCACCTAAGCCTGAAGACTTATGTTCATTTAAAGGGAATGGTTCCCTGTGTTGTTTTGCTTTGTGACACACATCACAAGGCACCTCAGAATCTCTAGACAGCACAGTGCCTAAAACATATTCTATTTTTTTAATAACAAAATCAGCAGGGTGTCCAAGCCTAGCATGCCAAAGATCATACTGTTTACTAGTAACACTAACCTTATTACTAACATATGATCCACAGATCCACCACAAAAATATAACCCCTCAAGTTGACTACCAGTCACCAGGGTTCTCTTTGTTGATACATCCTGAATATAGCAGTTATGTTAATCAAAACCCACATACAAATGATTATCCTTGACAAGTTTATGAACATATATTAGATTAACAAAGTATTTAGGAACAACAAATACATCATGCAACACAACATTGTTGCCTAGGTCTAAGGTTCCAAATTTAGTGACTAAAGCATTTGTACCATTAGGATGTTTAACTTGGATATTAAGATCAGAAACATCAATATAATCTGTTAACTCATGTTCACTAGTGACCATGTGCTGATTAGCACCAGAATCAATTATCCAACCCATCCTAATATTTTTCCCATTTACATTAAAACAAAACACAGGTCTAACAAAAACACTGGGGCACAGAATGGATCAATAACACAACACTACCTGAGACATTATGACTCTAGGGTGGATCAACACTCTTATCAGATATCAAACTTAACAGTTTAGCTACTTGATCACTAGTCAAAGAAGACAACTGAGTATCAAACTTATCATCAGAAACATTATTAGAAATAACCCTTCTACCCTGCATACCCCTGGCCTTAGCCCATGGAGGATACCCAATCAACTCAAAACATTTGTCAATTGAGTGTCATGTCTTGTAAAATGTGTACATTTTAAACCTTGTCCTCCATTTTTACCTATTTTCTTATTTAATTCAGAGGTTTGACTTGTTTTAGCAAAAAAACCAAACCAAGTGTTTGACCTTTCTTGGATCTCCACTAGAGTTTCTATGAGATTCCCCTCTAGAAACAATAGAGAAAGCTTCGTTAACAATTGGTAAAATTTCTTTAATCAAAAGACTAGTTCTAACTGATTAATGCATATTGTCAAGACCCATAAGGAACTGCATTAATTTTATCATGTTACTAAAATTATTGAACTCCCTAGATGCATCACAAGTACAAGCAGGAAGTTGTAAAATCTGGTCTAATTGTTTCCACATGATGTTTAGTTTATGATAATACTCAGACACAGGCATACCATTCTGATTAAATGAGTTTATTTTTTGGTACAAATCAAACACAACAGAACCATCAACCTTATTATATGTTTCTTTAAGTTCAGCCCACACATCACTGGCTGACTTATAGAACACATGACCCATATAAAGATCCTCACTAATTGAATTAAGGATCCAAGTAAGAACAACTGAGTTGCATCTATCCCATTGTCTAGCAAGGACATCATTGGTTTGGGATTTAACACAAGTTTTATCAATAAAACCCCATTTGTTCTAAACCTGTAAAGCTAGTGTCAAAGAATTTGACCATACAGTATAGTTTTTTGAACCTTTTAGTTTAATTCTTATAATAATAGTCAGGTTGCTAGAATCAGATGGATGCAAATACAAAGGATCACTTGCATCTAGTTTAGTAAGTAATGTTTCATTAACAAGATTAACCAAAGGACCTCCACAACCACCCCCAACATCAGCACCCCCACCAACAGTAGGGTTGCTGTCATCAGGAGCAGGTCTACATTATCACCCATGGTTATCAATTAAACACAGTTAACTAAATCAAGAATCCAAATAATACAAGCACAGATTCACACAAGCAATAAATCAACACAGTCAAGAAACAATCAAAAAACTCAAACCCTAATTAAACCACAGTACCAGACAAAAGGCGAAGCCAAGCCAGTGATCCAGATCAGTGGTTTCTCAAAGGGAATCCACCGCAGGTCTTAACTTGGGAGCCACTAACCCTAAGACCGACTAGACAACCACAACAGATAAGACACAACACATAATGAGCCAACTCCGGTCCCCCTAACCCGGACAATGCTCCTAGACTCACAAAAACAGTAAAGAAGTAATATATGGAAAGATCTCACCAAATAGGGCCCAAGCTAGGTTTCGCCAAACTCACAACGGTATAACCTTCAATTAGGGTTACACACGTTGTGAGGCAATTGAATCTAAAGAAAAACAACTCCAATCTAGCCGTCAGATCTACCACCAGATCAGATCAATCTTCACCTGATTCAATAAAACCTTTGATCAAGTCCCACCAATGAGTATTCAGCGGAAGAAACAACCCAGAAAGAAAAGAATTTTTCAACTATCAGGATCTAATCAAACCCTAGAGCTCTGATACCATGTCAAAATAACATGATATCAAAAAATCTACTAAAAATACTCAAGAACTTTATTAGACTCAAAGAAACAAATCAACAATACAGGAATCAGAATTCAACTCTAAATCTCACAAACTCTCTGATCAGAACAGATCACAATACAATCTAACCACTTAGGACTAAAATACAAACCAAGAACAAGATGTTCAATGGTTATTCACAATCCCTAATCTAGATGTATGAGAGGAAAATACAAAGACTCAAAGAGATGAACGAATAAAGTGAAGAAGATGCCTTGATGAGAGAGAAAACACATGCTTTTATACTGGACTCTCTAGCACACTCCTCGAATCATAATGAACGACCAAGATTATAGCTGAGATATTAAATAAATGTGTGAAATTTAATTGTGTTTGTTTCACACGGATCGCCACGGTGGCAATGCCACATTAATCAGACCAGGCCCACTCGTAAACAGAAGCTTATTGGGCTGGGCTTCCTACTGGGCTTCTCTTTTATTGATAATCATAAACTGTTGGACCCACGAACACTCTTCAATCATCAGCCCACCTCCTTGCAATCCTTATCAATCTTTAATCAACCATTCTTGTTAGCATATTATGCACATCCATAATCCTTATAGCAAACCTACATTTCCTTATGCAACATGTTCAATTACTTGTATACATGTAAATACTTTAAACCAAAATGTGACACCAAACCTTTTGTTGTTAAATTGCATAGTATAGATAGATTATACTATCTTTTCAACAAATATCACTGTTTAAAAACATCTAAAGCAATATTAGAGCGAGAGAATCGCATGGTTGGTCCCTGTGCTTTCTAAATTTTACACTCTTGGTTCTAGTGGTTCACTAATTACAAGGGTGGTTGTGGTTTGGGGAGATGGTGGTGGTTTGAGGAAGAAGAAGGTGGAGGTGCAGGGGTGATGGTTTAAGGAAGAAGAAGGGTAGGGTTTTATACTTGGTTCATACATAAAAAGACTATAATACCCCCACGTGGGAAGCACGTGGGTTGACTTAACCAAAAAAGTTAACTGTCGTTAGTGATGGGGATCAATCGAGTGCACTTTTGTTAAACCTAGATACCAATCTTGTAATTAGTGAACCACTAGGACCAAGAGTGCAAAAGTTGGAAAACACATGGACCAACCATGCGATTCTCTCTATTAGAGCATTCACATCCTTGAGGCCTCAGTCTGTAAGAGCGTTCTCTATTCTATACTATCTTATAATACATTTCACAAGGACCTCTTAAAATTTAAGTTTTACAAGCATAATTCCTTAGAGTACAACAGATAATGCATTTGTTAACTACTTTTTTAGGACAAATATGTCTTTTATACAATACTTACACATTTCCCCTCAACTTTTTTTATTTAAATAACAATTACACTTTTCACCCTTATTTTAACCAACTACCGCCACGGTTGTGAAACGTTCATAATTTTTTATACGTTAATATTTTCTCAATATTATTACACCGTATAAACGAACATTTTTTTCTCTTTAATTTGAGTATAATATTGCTATAGTTTTTTTAATTTAAAAATGATACGTTATGGTTAAGTAATAACCTAAACTAAAACAAACGAAAATGAACCGAAATCATTTATACTATATTATAATACATTTCTTATTGGCCTCTTAAATTTAAGTTTTACAATATAATTGTTTAAAATACAACACACAATGCACATGTTAACTAAATGTTGTTTCCCACCGCAACACGCGAACACCCAACTAGTTGGAAATTAAATTAAATATTAAACATAGATATTGAATTTGATTTAACTCGGTCAATTAAAGACAGTAAATGATATTTATTTCGAGCATTAAAACGAGATACAAAACGTAAAGTCAAGATACTATAAGTAGTTATGTCCTCTGATATATTACAACACCCTTCTTCTCCCCAGATAACTCACCGCTGCAACAAATGTTGCTGCCGATTAGAAATCGCTGAAGGGTCAAAGTTCAAGGGGTTAAAGCACTAACGGACTCGGCGACTAGATTTGGCAACCCACGTCCGGTAAGTCACCACAAAACATCTGTTTTCTTAGATTTGTAACGTTAGGTGGATTTTGGTGGTGGTTTTGATATTAGTATTTAATTTATGCACTAAAAGTGATTTAAGCAACTTAGACCTAGTGGTTATCTAATTTTCTAGCATCGAAAACAAAAAAAGAAAAACATTTAACAAATTCATGGTTAAATTCACAATAACACATATGTTAAACTCTACTTTATAAACTCCATTTTCAAATCTATAAAAACTTAGAAGAATCCAATGAATATACACATATAAAAATATTCACAAAGAAACCAAGGAAAAGCCGGAGATAGAAATTCGTTTGATTGCGATGACGAGTACCTATAGTGGCTGAAGTTTGTTGATTTTGCTGGGAGTGTCGGAGTGACGAGGCTACCAGCGATGTGGCTGGAGCCGGAAATAGGTGACGGCTTGAGGGTGACGAGAGTGGGAGCCGAGCCGCGGAGGAGATGGAGGTTGTGCTTATGTAAAAATATGAGTCGGGTAATTATTTTATGTACGTTTTCAGTTGGTATATATGTTTTGATGTTTGGAGTTGGTGGTCCAATGGCAAGGCAAAGCCTTTCAATACACTAAAAGTGTGAGGTCTTGAGTTCAAGTCTCACAAAGAGCAAGAAATTTACCTTTAAAAAAAAAACAATTCTATTATTTAACCAGTTTAGTCATAGTTCGGTTAAACACTCTTTTACCCTTCTCCCCCTCCAAAAAAAACTCACATGTAACATAGTTTTACACGTCTACCCCGCAACGCGGGATTAAGATTAGTTTAAAAAAGGGAAAATAGCCAAAATAGCCCGTTGACCGTGCGTTTTGCATAAATGACCCTCTTCCGGCTCTTTGGAGAGACCGGTCACGGTTTCCAAAATGGCTGAACCGTCTTCCGAGAGCCTTTGGTTTCCAACCAGTAGGAACCCAACACGTGGCGTTTACGATCCCGATGTCTGCCACCCGTCTCCCGTGGGGCCCTTGAGACCTGTCAGGGCCGCAAAGCAGTCTCCGGTGGGGTCTTTGAGACGTTTCACCAATGGCTCAATTGAAGCCGTCTTCGGCTCGGCTTAGTCGAATCCGTTTTGCTTGAACCTCCAACCAAAATTTTGAACTCGTTGAGCACGAGTGGCCAAATGGACCCTCGACGTGGTGGGTTTTCTTTAACAGTCTTCCAAGCGGTGCACATGGCAATTTCTTCTTCTTCCGTCCACGGTTTTGGTGCCATTGTGATTTTGGGTTTGGTTTTCTTTTCAGTGACGGTTTGCTGACGGTCTGTAAAAGGCAACCGTCTATTGGCTTTATATAGGAGAGATATATGCGGGTGGGTCAACCATTCAATAGGGAATGTCAAAAGATTTCATAGTAAAAATTAAAACACTTTATAAAACACTAAATAAATTAAAACATTTTATTAATAATAAAAATTACATTAAAAAAACATTACATAAAATTATTTTTAATAAAACCTAAATATAAATATAATCACGTAACAAATGCCACGCGGAAACATATCCGAAGTCTTCGTCATAGTCCAACAAGTAGTCGATTTTCGCCAATTCAATGAGCCCTTCCTCGGACTCGTTTGGCGACTCCTCTTTGTTGGAGTTGAAGAACCCTTCGAATACGGTGCACTCCGCTTTGACGTTGTGAAACTTTTCCGTAACATCTTCGGTCGTACGGTTTGTCTGACCGCCGACAAGTGTTTGAAACTCAGAAAATACTCTACTCCAAAATGGAGTTGCACGAATTTCTTGACTAGTGTCCGAAACTCGGGTGTTTTCGGTTACATTTCGCCATGTCAATGTAACCCCAAGGGTCTCCTCGTCCGTCCATGAAGACATTTTAGTTGGTTTGATTGATGTTTTGTAAGAAGAATGTGTGATGTAGTGAAGAATTTGTTAATTTGGTGGGTATTTATAGTGTGAAATAATTTAATTAAATAGTTAATATGGTAAATAAATATTAAATGTAATTAATATGGTAGGTAAAAATAAATAAGCACATTTAAAAAAATAAATAAACTTTCAAAATAAGCACATTTTATTAAAAATCCTTTCCGAGTTGTAGAGCCTCTAAATGTACCCCAACAGTCTGGACCTCTTGGTGATTGTGGGGTTTGGGTGTGCATATTTATTGAGAGGTTGATTAAAAACGAACCTCTAAATCAAAATGAAAACACCCAAATAGCAGCTTTAAGAATGCGGCACAGGATGGCTTTAGAATTTTATAAGAACGTTTTGCCGGAAGCTGCTAAAAAATGTATTTCTGGAGGTGCTTACCACGTCCAAATGATTCTTAATAAAATGTGCTTATTTTGGAAGTTTATTTATTTTTTTAAATGTGCTTATTTATTTTTACATACCATATTAATTACATTTAATATTTATTTACCATATTAACTATTTAATTAAATTATTTCACACTATAAATACCCACCAAATTAACAAATTCTTCACTACATCACACATTCTTCTTACAAAACATCAATCAAACCAACTAAAATGTCTTCATGGACGGACGTGGAGATCTTTGGGGTTACATTGGCATGGCGAAATGTAACCGAAAACACCCGAGTTTCGGACACTAGTCAAGAAATTCGTGCAACTCCATTTTGGAGTAGAGTATTTTCCGAGTTTCAAACACTTGTCGGCGGTCAGACAAACCGTACGACCGAAGATGTTACGGAAAAGTTTCACAACGTCAAAGCGGAGTGCACCGTATTCGAAGGGTTCTTCAACTCCAACAAAGAGGAGTCGCTAAACGAGTCCGAGGAAGGGCTCATTGAATTGGCGAAAATCGACTACTTGTTGGACTACGACGAAGACTTCGGATATGTTTCCGCGTGGCATTTGTTACGTGATTATATTTATATTTAGGTTTTATTAAAAATAATTTTATGTAATGTTTTTTTAATGTAATTTTTATTATTAATAAAGTTTTTAATTTATTTAGTGTTTTATAAAGTGTTTTAATTTTTACTATGAAATCTTTTGACATTCCCTATTGAATGGTTGACCCATCCGCATATATCTCTCCTATATAAAGCCAATAGACGGTTGCCTTTTACAGACTGTCAGCAAACCGTCACTGAAAAGAAAACCAAACCCAAAATCACAATGGCACCCAAACCGTGGACGGAAGAAGAAGAAATTGCCGTGTGCATCGCTTGAAAGACTGTTAAAGAAACCACCACGTTGAGGGTCCATTTGGCCACTCGTGCTCAACGAGTTCAAAATTTTGGTTGGAGATTCAAGCAAAAGGGATTCGACTAAGCCGAGCCGAAGACGGCTTCAATTGAGCCGTTGGTGAAACGTCTCAGGGATTCCACCGGAGACGGCTTTGCGGCCCTGACAGGTCTCAAGGGCCCCACGGGAGACGGGTGGCAGACATCGGGATCGTAAACGCCACGTGTTGGGTTCCTACTGGTTGAAAACCAAAGGCTCTCGGAAGACGGTTCAGCCGTTTTGGAAACCGTGACCGGTCTCTCCAAAGAGCCGGGAGAGAGTCATTTATGCAAAACGCACTGTCAACGGGCTATTTTGGCCATTTTCCCTTTAAAAAACGTGTGTTTTGGACATTGTTAAATTAATATACATATTATTATTTAGACAAAAATAAGTTAAAGATTACATTGATATCTACAACAATATCACCGTTCAAAAACATCTAAAGCAATATTAGAGCATTCACATGATCCTTCACACCAAAAGCTGTAAGAGCGTTCTCTATATTGAAAATTAAGGGTAGATATTGAATTTGATTTGACTGGGCAATTAAATAGATTAAATATAATTAAGAATTAAAAACAAGATACAAAACGTAAAGCTAAGGAAGTAATTTCCCTGAGGACATCTTAAAAGTTAGATGTACAAGTTTATACATAATACAATACATATAAGACTGTAGCTCGCGAGTAAGCGAGCATAAGTCACCAGCTGATTCACGTGGCTCGCAAACATCACAACACACTTCCGTGAGAGCATGCGCGAGCGAGCCCACTTTACCAGGCTCGCGTGGGCTAGCGAGCAAAAAGTCGACCGTTGGCTGAAAACTAGCCGTTGGCAACGACTAGTTTGGACCTTTTATAAAAAAAAAAAAAAAAAAAAAAAAAAAAAAAAAAACCATTTTATATCCTTTACACCCAAACCAATTACAAAATCACAAATATTCATAATAGGAATAGCAATCGAATGCGAGCAAGTGGTAGTAGCGATCTTAAAGTCTACAAGTTTACTTGCGACGAATGGAAAGCAGGGGTTTTTTGCAAGTACAAGACCACGAAAACGTGGGATGAGGACTACTTACGGAGAATTTTTCGCAATTGCTCGAAATTGATCGAGCTAATTACGGTTGAAGAAATGAGCGAAGGAGACTCATCAAAGCGGACAAAAACTAATTCTTCGGGTGGGTTAGTCTCCTCTGCAAGCTCGGATGCTCATATGGGAATTAACCTAAACGTTGAGGAGGGTGTTACCCTGTCTTCACGTAGACCATTTGGAAGGGACAAAAGTAATATTCATATAAATACTATTTTCTAGCGTTCAATCACACCTAAAATATTTTCAAGCATATTTGTTATATACTTTGCCGATGAAATGACACATTAGGAAGATGAAGCCAAGACAACATAATATGATGATGAAGGTGGTAATGTCGCATCCTTTGATGATTAACCGTCACCAAAAGTAATATTGGATGATGAACCTTTGAGTGTATACGTTAAAAAGATTAAAAAAAAAAAAAGGAAAAAGAGGTGAGATCCCTGTTTAACCGTTGATGAATAGGTATCAAGGAGTCGTTGACTAAAAATATGTTATAGTTTGCACTTATAATATATGTTTAACCTTATGTATCTACATAGCACGTTCGCTCCTCCCTCATATCTCATATCTTATGTATGATATGGCATTATCGATCCAGAAGTGTTTGGCGACACAAACCCATAGAAACAGTGTTTTCAGACGCGTTTAACATTCTCATTGCCAAAAGACATCTTTGCTCTGTTCTGATCCACAACAATATTAGTTTTCAAAGTGTTACAATTATATATAATATAATATAATAATTACGTTGAGCAATATTATGTTGACCATGCCTTCTCGGTGTGAAATTTCATCACTTTATCGAGACATTCCATAGAGCGACGGGCATATACCCTACAATTAGTCATACTTGAACGAGAATAGGAAGGTATCGCAAAGGAATTCGAAGACGAGCAAAACAATGAGTATTTTAGTAGTTTTCTATGTTTTTTTATTAATGATGTGTAATGTTTTTTTATTAATTAATATTTTATGCTTATTATCTAAATTGTCTTTCAATTTTATATATTATGTCACATTTTAAATAAAAATGTAAAAGAAAATCCGGATAAAGCCATTGCTCACCTTCAGCCACAATAGGATCAAGTGAGTGAGCTTTATCACACTGTCATGTCAGCGCTTACATGACACAATATTAGAGGATAGAGTTGTTGCTCACCTTGAGTCACAACATAGAGTCTCGCCTTCATCTTCCTCATGTGTCATTACCACCTTCACCATCATCATCATATTCTATTGTCCCGCTTTATTTTCCTTATGTGTCATTTCATCTGCAAAGTATATAAATGTCAAATCTGCTTGAAAATATTTTAGGTATGATTGAACGATAGAAAAGAGTATTTATATGATAATTACTTTGGGTACTTCTTTATACGGGACAGGGTGGAAGTGCAAAAGACGGAGACGTCTCCTTAATACAAATGGTTTCTAAATGTCTTTCTTCTTCCCACATTTGTATGTACTTTGCAAATTTTTGTAGTAATTTCTCTGCGCTGATCCCCTAGCCATCTTCGTTTTAAGATGTTTCTACTAATCCACTTCTTCTAAATTTATAAGTGATAGTTGTTGGGGGTCATTTTCTCGCTCATGATACCGTAACTTGTCGAAGTTGATAAAAACCACCCTCGAAAAAAAGATTCTTTGAGGCTTATATGCCGGGTAATCCTCGTAGGGTGTCAAGACCATATCCAGAAATATTATACAAATATTAGTTAACAACTTAAACTACCAAAAGTTGAAAACGGTGTTAGCTCTATGGATGTTGAAAATAGGGATTTGCAAAAACATACCTCATCCGTCATTTTGCATCGGATATTCTCCAAGTCTTTCTTCAAATCGAACTTCTTATTCGTTCGTTGGTCTGGTGCTACCATAAGTGGGTCATAGTACTTATGAAGAGAAATGTTATTCTGTGACTCGTCATATAAGACCACCCCAAAAAACATCATTTATTTTGGGAATTCTTTCCAAAAAACATTTAAAGATAGTTTATAACATAAGGTCAGAATAATCATAAAAACAGTTTTTAAATAAAGTCAAGCTTAAGTTTATAGAATACCTCATAGAGCAACGTTGGTCCCAAGAAACTATTAATGGTTTTGCTAGTAATGGTTAAAGTCAAAAGACAATGGGTAGCAACATCCCATGCAACACCATTTAACCCATAAGGACTCACATTTTCTAAAAACTGTAACCGGTAGGCAGGGAAAAAACCAAAATTATCACCATTTGGAAAAATCATAGTTCCAAGGAGGTAAATTAGATATGCCTGTACATGATAAAGAAGCTCCAACTCTGTTGGGTTTTCTGGAACTACTTCAAAAGTGTTTCTAAACTAAACTTTAGACAGCTGCATTTTCTCTCTAGCACATGGTTTATAAGAACCAAACATATTCATGTAAAGCTCATCTGTAGGAATATCATCACAAATAAGTGTTTTCCCATCAACCGGGATCCCTGATATGGCATAAACATCTTGTAGGCCAAAGTATAATTGAGTATCTCCGTTAGGGCTAAATGTGAAGGTTTTTTTTCTCGCTTTCATAACAGTCTTTAATGAATGCTTGAAATATGTGACATTGTTCGTAAGTCATCATATTCGCAACTTAATGAAAATAAATCATTCAAGTTTTTAAGGACCCTAGGATCCACTTTCCATAGGTTGGTAATGTCAAAGCTTGTCCGTATTTCTGAATTAAAACAAAACCAAATGTTACAAAGCACTAATGGAAAAACATCAATACAAAACATCAATCACCATTACCCCTTTCATAGTTTGTATATGTAGAAAATAGAGAAGCAATAAACCATGCAAATTCACAAAAAAAAAAGCATAAACCTATATGTGCATCAAACAATTCAAACAGACAAAGAGAAGCAACAAACCCTGCAAGTTCACTGAAATACAGTGCTTATTTTTCTGTGAAAGTTGCTTCTCTTTGTCTATTTGAATTGTTTGATGCACATATAGACTTATGCTACTTATTTTTCTGTGAATTTGCGGGGTTTGTTGCTTTCTCTATTTTCTACATATACAAACTATGAAAAGGTAATGGTGATTGATTTTTTGTATTGATACTTTTCCATTAATATTTTGTAACATTTTGTTTTTGTAATAAATCAAAAAACATGAACAAACTTTGACATTACCAACATTTAGAAGGTTGATCCTAGGGTAAAAAAAACTTGAAGGATCTTTTTTTTTAATTCAATTGCTAATATGATACCTGACAAACAATGTCACATATTTCAAGCATTCATTAAAGACTGTTATAAAAGCAAGAAAAAAAAACCTAGTTGATAGAAAAACACTTATTTGTGATGATATTCCTACTGAGGAGTTTTCCATCAATATGCTTGGTTCTTATAAACCATGTGCTAGAAAGAAAATGCAACTGTCTAAAGTTTAGCTTAGAAACACTTTTGAAGTAGTTCCAGAAATCCCAACAGAGCCGGAGCTTCTTTATCATGTACGGGCATATCTACTTTAGGCTTTGAAACTTAGATTATTCCAAATAGTGATAATTTTTTTCCCTCCTTACTGGTTACAGGTTTTAGAAAATGTGAGTCCTTGTGGGTTAAATAGCATTGCATGGGGTGTTGCTGCCCATTGTCTTTTGACTTCAAGCATTACCAGCAACCCTATCAATGGTTTCTTGGGACCAATGTCACACCCCGATTTTTCCCTCGTCGGTTGCGACGTTTGGTGCCTTTGCCAGCGCAGCGGAAAGTTGCATCTAAGACTCTTATTTCCTGAACGCCAATTCTAACCCTCCAGGATCCCCGATCCCAAGACGTCGCCCACTCCAACCGTGCCGTTACCAAAGTTTAAACCTGAAAGACATGCTTAAAAAGAGTCAACATAAAGCTGGTGAGTTCATAAGTTTGCGAAACCAAAAGTTAAGTTTAATCCAAAAATCATTTAAACCCGAAATCTAAGTAGTCCAAATCTAGGAACTAGTTGCGTAACCCCAAACCAGGGAATAAAGTTATGTTATACCAAACCAGGAAATAAAGTTTTACGAAAACATTTCCATAAGTTTTGAAAGCCATCATGTTATCACTATGTTAGAAATGATAGCGTTAGCTAGACGCATGAATAATACCACTACGACCGGAAACCATTACAGACAACGATATATGATTTTGCCCGAAACGATTAAGCTTATGACCGAGACAATATGCACCCGCCCGGCTCCCAGCCGACGGGTGGGGTCTGTCAGTCCCAATAGATCTATCCACATTTCCCCCGTTATGCTATCCAGCATATTCATGGTTTCCCCGGGACTTTACGTATCGTATAGTATGTAAACGAATCAACACTAGCATAACATGATAATTTATGTAATAAGTATAAGCAGGTGTCTCCCCCAAAATGTAAAGCGTAAGGCGGGGCCGTGAAACTCACGCAACCCATTTGATTTCCCATGTATGATTTTTCAAAGTGTTTAAAATGTTAAACTTTTCCCAAAACTTGATCACTTTAATTTTATCAGATTTTCATAAAAGAAGCATGTCTCCCCCCCCCCCCCGAAAGCATTTATAAAACGATAAAAAGTGGGGTCATGAACTCACCTTAATTTCCATGCTAAGCTAGCAAACAAGCCTGAAACCTCGACCGACTTCCTCGTGCCCTAATTACCAACAAAGGACACCTTAACCGTCTATCACACATAAGCCTAGCTTATTAACCGCTTACAAGATAGTCTACTCGACTGTCTAGACTCGTGTGTACCAACACGAGTCTAAATACGTTTCAACTCGACGAACCGACAATGACTTATCTTAATTCACGAGTTACATACAACATAGTACCCAAGTTTCACACTTGTCACTATTCGTGTGTAAACCTTGTTGGACTATAACCCCGAAACGTATAACTATCCTGAGCCGAAGATCGTCTCGTAAATCATTTTAGAAAATACTCTTTGAGGAAAAACAAATTTAGTTATTAAAACCGATTAATAACATTTGTTACTTTTTCTCAAATATCGCTTGAAAATCATCTTCACTGTTATAAATAATTAGTCTCTGAAAACACCTCGATTTTGTATATAATAATGCATTTGTCCAAAACACTAAAGGGAATTTATTTATAGAAATAGCAGTTCGTTACGCTTTGATTTTATAAAAATTTGGGCAGAGTTTCCTCTGTTTTTGTACAAACCAGACAACACCCGTTGTCTACAATTTTTCCCAAAATCAACTTTCAAACACAATTCATCAAGTCCTTTTATTCACATTTCCGATTCACGAGACTATACGTTTCGTCACCAAGTATACTTACTTATATATATAGCAATATATATATAAATATAAAATATAGTCTGACAATATAGTCCAATGTTATTTAGTCCGATGTTCAATATCATAAGTCACGTTAAATTAACCATTTACCAAGTCGTTCGATATATAATGTAGTTACCGTTTATTATTATTATTCGGTCCGTTCGCGAGTTAAAACTATTCATCCATATCAATATATTTATAAATATATAATATTCATAAATATATAATATTTACAAATATACAATATTTATAAATATATATAATATATATAAATGCTAATAAATACGAATTTAAAGTATACCGAATCACACGCGCGTAATCCGAAACCGCCTCGAACTATGTAGACCGGAACGTTTGACAGATCTGGCCCGCTAACCAGGTTTGACCAAACCGTTTGACTCGTAACCCGGACCCGAATCTAACCAAAATCAACCCGACTAAAACCGGACCTGTGACTCGAACCCAAAACCATAGCCACACTCGGATCTGACCAACCTGTGGACCACACTACAGCCACCACCGGACCACCACCTGCTCCAAACCCAACCGAGACCATAACATGAACTGGAACGTGACCCGACCTGGACCAAAAGAAACTCGTACCAGACCCAGATCTGACCTGGACCGGAAACGCATCAAAGCAGCTCAAACCCAAATAAAACATAATCGGTTGTCAGGCCGTCGTGAACCACCATGGGCCACCGTCCCCGTTGAGCTCCACCAGTAAACCTTCAGGACCACCATAACCATATGATTCCCGAGCAATAATCACCATCCGACCCTTATTGTGACACAACCACCACTGTCTCAGCCAACATAACCAGCCCTAAATCCCGTCATCAAAACCTCCAGCTTCCACCGGCTTAAACCAACGCCACAACCGGAACAACCCACCACTAAAAATCACAACCATAGCCGACCTGAAATCCAACCCCGAAACACCGTCGTCTGGCAGCCACTACCCACTGGAAAACCATCACTATCATCGGAGACCACTATTAAACCCAAAAACACATCATAGCTAAGACTAAGACCTCTAACCCTCGACCTTTCAGGCCAAATACTACCGCGCCGCCACCACTCTGAACCACGAACCACCGCCCCCGTCCCCTTTTTACAGCGCCGCCACCACCAACAATGGTGGTGGTCGGCCGTTCGTGACTTCCAGAGAGAGAGGGAGACGAGAGAGTAAGAGAGATGATAGAGAGAGAGAGAGCTCAGTGAGAGAGAGTAGAGAGAGAAATGGGGGTAGGCGGCTGCTATCCAAATGAAGAAGAAGAAGATTATTGCCCTTTTATACTTAGGGTTAGGGTTAGGTAGGTAGATACCGCGTATCGAACCCGCATTAACGCAAAATGCCTCGGTTTCTATTCTAGGCCCAATAATAAATTATAAAAAGTAGTCGGTTCTGTTCGAAATATAAAACCGAACATAAATATAAATATCTTCGATGTTCGACGCGTGTTTTCAGAACACGCGTTTAAATCGCGTTAATTAAATCGGTCGCAGTTTCGATTGTAAAAACGGTCAGTAAACCTCCGAAACATAATAATTAATAATATTTGAAATAAATATTTATTTTTAAATTATAAAAATCACGTCATTGTAGATCGGAAGTTGTCGGGTGTCACATCCTCCCCATGTTACAGAAATTTTGTCCTCAAAATTTGAGGTAGGATATCATCCAAGAACCAACGGTAATACAACAAAACAGTCAACGAACTTGCCGGTACAAATGGCACGAAATAAAGTTTCAGAATCAACTGAATGCAAAGTGTAAACAACTCTGTCAACAAATACAATTGGCGCACCTCAAGCGAAGCAACTAGTGCACCAACTTTTTCGTTACACACCACAAGGTGTGTCTTCATTTAAGGCAATAACAAACGAGTTGATGAAAGTGAGACAGGTCAATAAAAATCATTCATTATTCCAAGTCGATTGAATATTCACCGCAAGGTGCTGTATCAAATTCCAACAATTCGATTCAACTGAAATGTCGACTTTAAAGAAACTCATCGACGAAGTATCAAAGGATTCATTGCCTACACTGGCCAAACATAGCGAGACTAGAAGACAAACATTACGAGCAACGTAATGATAAAGCAAATCATTAATGAAACAATTGTTTGATGCGAAGCCCTACAATGGACCTTCACAGATTTAAAGAATCCAAACATACAATAGTTGACACATGTACAAAAATGCGTGTCTAATTTGGTGAAAAGAATAAGGAATCAACAAAAAATAAATTCCTTTATGATTGAATGTTGAAGGCCACGAATACAAAAGAAGAGAGATGTAGATCGTACTCAAAAGATATAACTAGGTTCTACAACATGAACCTTAGAAGTTCAAGAAACGAGATCATCAAGAACTTAAACTGGTTCAAGAAAAGCAAGGTCACAAATGACACGAACATGGGAGAATCGACAATCACGTCCGTAACAACAAAATAATGAAAAACCCTTATCCATTATTTATATATATATATATATATATATATATATATACAACAACACATAGGATACCCTCATGATAGAATTTCTTAGAACTATCAGGTGCCTGTAAATTCGCAATAACGTGACGTCTACGTTATCAAAAATTTACCTCACCAAATCATCCTATTAACCTCCATCATAAGTTGTATCACGAGCACTCGTCACATTCATATCATAACACGTATATATATACAACATAATATAATGTTCGTCGTGTGCGCCACCTTTCCGAGTGCTCTTCCCGTCCGCATTCCCGCTTCACAGCATCATCAGCAAAACGAGGTGCCTCATCAAGACGCCTTCGGCCCAACCCGACCTTGATGACATAGCATACTCCAAACACGGGATGCGAGACCGCAGATGCTACAACAATCCCTTTGCCAACTCGTCCAACAAACGTGACACGTGTGTGCGTTCCCAATACGTCCAAGCTTGAGTCGACAACCATTGGCGATACGTACTATATATACTTTACATAAATACACGTTGTATACAAACAAGTAGATTGTTCCTCATACCAAGAAACAATGACTCAGCTAACTCTATGTGAATAACCGCTCTGAAGTCTAAAACGATGACTCGCCAGTCACCAGTGAGGTATGCCTAACCACTGCATGCCAATGTCCTTTCTATATACCACTATAGAAAATACCGACTTCCTATTCACATAAGAAAAATAAATGTTCCTTGCGCCGAAGGAATGTACGCTGAGCTAGTGTGATACACTAATAATCATGCAACTGGTTTGGCAACGGTTGGAATTCCAGTTCCTAGGCGTTCATACTAATATTATGTCTTAGAAATTTTTGGTCCCAACTTCAAAACAACTCAGGTTAAAGCCTAGATATCTACCCAGACACCTAGTTCGCTAAAACCTATGGCTCTGATACCAAACTGTCACACCCCGATTTTTCCCTCGTCGGTTGCGACGTTTGGTGCCTTTGCCAGCGCAGCGGAAAGTTGCATCTAAGACTCTTATTTCCTGAACGCCAATTCTAACCCTCCAGGATCCCCGATCCCAAGACGTCGCCCACTCCAACCGTGCCGTTACCAAAGTTTAAACCTGAAAGACATGCTTAAAAAGAGTCAACATAAAGCTGGTGAGTTCATAAGTTTGCGAAACCAAAAGTTAAGTTTAATCCAAAAATCATTTAAACCCGAAATCTAAGTAGTCCAAATCTAGGAACTAGTTGCGTAACCCCAAACCAGGGAATAAAGTTATGTTATACCAAACCAGGAAATAAAGTTTTACGAAAACATTTCCATAAGTTTTGAAAGCCATCATGTTATCACTATGTTAGAAATGATAGCGTTAGCTAGACGCATGAATAATACCACTACGACCGGAAACCATTACAGACAACGATATATGATTTTGCCCGAAACGATTAAGCTTATGACCGAGACAATATGCACCCGCCCGGCTCCCAGCCGACGGGTGGGGTCTGTCAGTCCCAATAGATCTATCCACATTTCCCCCGTTATGCTATCCAGCATATTCATGGTTTCCCCGGGACTTTACGTATCGTATAGTATGTAAACGAATCAACACTAGCATAACATGATAATTTATGTAATAAGTATAAGCAGGTGTCTCCCCCAAAATGTAAAGCGTAAGGCGGGGCCGTGAAACTCACGCAACCCATTTGATTTCCCATGTATGATTTTTCAAAGTGTTTAAAATGTTAAACTTTTCCCAAAACTTGATCACTTTAATTTTATCAGATTTTCATAAAAGAAGCATGTCTCCCCCCCCCCCCCGAAAGCATTTATAAAACGATAAAAAGTGGGGTCATGAACTCACCTTAATTTCCATGCTAAGCTAGCAAACAAGCCTGAAACCTCGACCGACTTCCTCGTGCCCTAATTACCAACAAAGGACACCTTAACCGTCTATCACACATAAGCCTAGCTTATTAACCGCTTACAAGATAGTCTACTCGACTGTCTAGACTCGTGTGTACCAACACGAGTCTAAATACGTTTCAACTCGACGAACCGACAATGACTTATCTTAATTCACGAGTTACATACAACATAGTACCCAAGTTTCACACTTGTCACTATTCGTGTGTAAACCTTGTTGGACTATAACCCCGAAACGTATAACTATCCTGAGCCGAAGATCGTCTCGTAAATCATTTTAGAAAATACTCTTTGAGGAAAAACAAATTTAGTTATTAAAACCGATTAATAACATTTGTTACTTTTTCTCAAATATCGCTTGAAAATCATCTTCACTGTTATAAATAATTAGTCTCTGAAAACACCTCGATTTTGTATATAATAATGCATTTGTCCAAAACACTAAAGGGAATTTATTTATAGAAATAGCAGTTCGTTACGCTTTGATTTTATAAAAATTTGGGCAGAGTTTCCTCTGTTTTTGTACAAACCAGACAACACCCGTTGTCTACAATTTTCCCCAAAATCAACTTTCAAACACAATTCATCAAGTCCTTTTATTCACATTTCCGATTCACGAGACTATACGTTTCGTCACCATGTATACTTACTTATATATATAGCAATATATATATAAATATAAAATATAGTCCGACAATATAGTCCAATGTTATTTAGTCCGATGTTCAATATCATAAGTCACGTTAAATTAACCATTTACCAAGTCGTTCGATATATAATGTAGTTACCGTTTATTATTATTATTCGGTCCGTTCGCGAGTTAAAACTATTCATCCATATCAATATATTTATAAATATATAATATTCATAAATATATAATATTTACAAATATACAATATTTATAAATATATATAATATATATAAATGCTAATAAATACGAATTTAAAGTATACCGAATCACACGCGCGTAATCCGAAACCGCCTCGAACTATGTAGACCGGAACGTTTGACAGATCTGGCCCGCTAACCAGGTTTGACCAAACCGTTTGACTCGTAACCCGGACCCGAATCTAACCAAAATCAACCCGACTAAAACCGGACCTGTGACTCGAACCCAAAACCATAGCCACACTCGGATCTGACCAACCTGTGGACCACACTACAGCCACCACCGGACCACCACCTGCTCCAAACCCAACCGAGACCATAACATGAACTGGAACGTGACCCGACCTGGACCAAAAGAAACTCGTACCAGACCCAGATCTGACCTGGACCGGAAACGCATCAAAGCAGCTCAAACCCCAAATAAAACATAATCGGTTGTCAGGCCGTCGTGAACCACCATGGGCCACCGTCCCCGTTGAGCTCCACCAGTAAACCTTCAGGACCACCATAACCATATGATTCCCGAGCAATAATCACCATCCGACCCTTATTGTGACACAACCACCACTGTCTCAGCCAACATAACCAGCCCTAAATCCCGTCATCAAAACCTCCAGCTTCCACCGGCTTAAACCAACGCCACAACCGGAACAACCCACCACTAAAAATCACAACCATAGCCGACCTGAAATCCAACCCCGAAACACCGTCGTCTGGCAGCCACTACCCACTGGAAAACCATCACTATCATCGGAGACCACTATTAAACCCAAAAACACATCATAGCTAAGACTAAGACCTCTAACCCTCGACCTTTCAGGCCAAATACTACCGCGCCGCCACCACTCTGAACCACGAACCACCGCCCCCGTCCCCTTTTTACAGCGCCGCCACCACCAACAATGGTGGTGGTCGGCCGTTCGTGACTTCCAGAGAGAGAGGGAGACGAGAGAGTAAGAGAGATGATAGAGAGAGAGAGAGCTCAGTGAGAGAGAGTAGAGAGAGAAATGGGGGTAGGCGGCTGCTATCCAAATGAAGAAGAAGAAGATTATTGCCCTTTTATACTTAGGGTTAGGGTTAGGTAGGTAGATACCGCGTATTGAACCCGCATTAACGCAAAATGCCTCGGTTTCTATTCTAGGCCCAATAATAAATTATAAAAAGTAGTCGGTTCTGTTCGAAATATAAAACCGAACATAAATATAAATATCTTCGATGTCCGACGCGTGTTTTCAGAACACCGTTTAAATCGCGTTAATTAAATCGGTCGCAGTTTCGATTGTAAAAACGGTCAGTAAACCTCCGAAACATAATAATTAATAATATTTGAAATAAATATTTATTTTTAAATTATAAAAATCACGTCATTGTAGATCGGAAGTTGTCGGGTGTCACAACCAACATGACTCTATGAGATATTATGTATGTAAACTTAGACTTTACTTTATTTTATAAACTATTTTTATGATTATTATGACTTTATGTTATAAACTATCTTAAAATTTTTTTATAGGAATTTCCAAAATATATGATGTTTTCTTAGGGTAGGCTTATCTACCGAGTCACATAATAACATCACTCTTCATATGTACTATGGCTCACTTATGGTAGCTCCAAGTCAACCAACGAATAACATATTTGATTTGAAGAAGACTTGGAGAATATCCGACGCAACATGACGGATGATGTATGTTTTTGCAAATCCCAATTTTCAACACCCATAGAGCCAATACCGTTTTCATCATTAGGTAGTTTAAGTTGTTAACTAATATTTGGGTAATATTTCAGGAGTCTTCACACCATACGAGGATTACCCGACATATAAGCCTCAAAGAATCTTTTTCTCAAGGGTTGTTTTATTCAACTTTGACAATGTACAATATCATAATCCGGAAAAGGCCCCTCGATAGCTGTCAATTATAAGTTTAAAAGAAGTAGGTGAGCAGGAACATCTAAAAATGAAGATGGCTAGGAGATCAACTCATAGAAATTACTACAAAAAATATGCAAAGTACATACAAATATTGGAGAAGAGACATTTAGAAACCAATTGTATTAAGAACACATCTCTGTCTTTTGCTCTTTTGTCCCGCCCAAAGATGCACCCAAAGTAATATTCATATAAATAGTTTCAAGCAAATTTGACATTTTTATACTTTGCAGCTTAAATGACACATGAAGAAGATGAAGCCGAGACAACAGAATATGATGATGAAGGTGGTAATGCCGCCCCCTTCAATGATGAATCGTCACCAAGTACCCAAAGTAATATTCATATAAATACTATTTTCTAGCGTTCAATCACACCTAAAACGTTTTCAAGCATTTTTTGTTATATACTTTTCCCATGAAATGACACATTAGGAAGATGAAGCCAAGACAACATAATATGATGATGAAGGTGGTAATGTCGCCTCCTTTAATGATTAACCGTCACCAAAAGTAATATTGGATGATGATGAGCCTTTGAGTGTATACGTTAAAACGATAAAGCTAAGGAAATAATTTCAAGCAAAATATATGCATTATAAGTAACATTATAAGTCGAATTTAGTGTATATAAAACTCATATCAAAAGTAAAATATATGCATAGTGATCAATTGAGGTTTCGATTATTATTTCATATTCATCGTTGAGTTTTCTAGTCGTCTCTATCTTGGTTATGGTATCTTTTGAAAAAATTACTGTTTTATCTACAATCATCGTCTTCTCTTTGTCATCGGTAATTTCGATTCTCTAAACACATGTAGTTATATAAAATTTAAATCCATTGTTACGTGTACGTACATGTGTCTGATGTATACTAAATTTTATGCCCATATGTGTTGTCATGATACAGGTTTGGTGTTTAGTTGTTATTTAACGAATTATGTAATTATCATTGCATTAACATGCTATTTTATATATACCATGGAGATGATCTTATGAAGTCCGCAATTTTCACAAACATAAGAGGTTCATTAATTATCATCATTGCGGACTTCATGTAGTGTGGATGGCTGGATGGCAAAATCACACAAGATGTACTATTCAAAACATATGCTCAAGGCTCTACTTAACGTACCAAAACAGTTCAACGGGTACGATTGTAGGGCATATACCCGTTGCTCTATGGAATGTCTTGATAAAATGATTAAATTTCATACCGATAAGGCATGGTCAACATAGAATGGCTCAGCGTAATTATTATATTATATTATATTATATTATATTATATTATATTATATTATATTATATTATATTATATTATATTATATTATATTATATTATATTATATTATATTATATTATATTATATTATATTATATTATATTATATTATATTATATTATATTATATTATATTATATTATATTATATTATATATAATTGTAACACTCTGAAAACTAATATTGCAGTGTATTTTCATTTTTGAAAATAGACATGAAATTAACTACTTCGTCCCTCGTAATTGTTCTATTTTGATTTGATACTTCATTTTTGGATTTGGGGGAATATATTCTGTGACCTCGACGAATCGTAGGAAAATACCATCTTTTTATGGGTGTGTCACGATTACGAATTTGTCTTATATTCTCGACGGATATTAGCAAAATAAGATGTACCATGGAGATGACGGCGCAAGCGAAGGCGTCTAAAATAAGATTGAGGAACATGGATTTTCTTACGAAGGACTTTAGCAACCTCCCAATTAGTCGTTGAGCGATACTTGAACGAGAACATGAACATATCGAAAAAGAATTCGAAGACGAGCAAAACAACAATGAGTATTTTAGTAGTTTTCTATGTTTTTTTTTGTTAATGATGTGTAATTTTTTTTTATTAATTAATATTTTATGCTAATTATTTAATTTGTCTTTCACTTTTATATATTATATCACATTTTAAATAAAAATGTAAAAGAAAATTAATCTGGATAAAGCCACTGCTTACCTTCAGCTACAATAGGATCAAGTGAGTGAGCTGCAGCTTTATCACACTACCATGTCAGCGCTTACATGGCACAATATTAGAGGATAGAGTTGTTGCTCACCTTGAGCCACAACATAGAGTCTCGCCTTCATCTTGCTCATGTGTCATTTCATCTAGAAAGTATAAAATTGTCAAATATGCTTTCAAATGTTTTAGGTGTGATTGAACGCTAGAAAATAGTGTTTATATGAATATTACTTTGGGTACTTGGTGACGATTCATCATTGAAGGAGACGGAATTACCACCTTCATCATCATATTCTATTGTCCCGGCTTTATTTTCCTCATGTGTCATTTCATCTCTAAAGTATATAAATGTCAAATCTGCTTGAAAATATTTTAGGTATAATTGAACGATGAGTATTTATATGATAATTACTTTGGGTACTTCTTTGTGTGGGACAGGGTGGAAGTGCAAAAGACGGAGACGTCTCCTTAATACAAATGGTTTCTAAATGTCTTATTTCTTCCCACATTTGTATGTACTTTGTAAATTTTTGTAGTAATTTCTCTGCGTTGACCCCCTAGCCATCTTCGTTTTAAGATGTTTCTACTAACCCAATTCTTCTAAATTTATAATTGACAGCTGTTGGGGGTCCTTTTCTCGCTCATGATACTGTAACTTGTCGAAGTTGATAAAAAAAAAGATTCTTTGAGGCTTATATGCCGGGTAATCCTCGTACGGTGTTAAGACTATATCCAAAAATATTACACAAATATTTGTTAACAACTTAAATTACCTAAAGTTGAAAACGGTATTAGCTCTATGAGTGTTGAAAATGGGGATTTGCAAAAACATACCTCATCCGTCATTTTGCATCGGATATTCTACAAGTCTCTCTTCAAATCAAACTTCTTATTCGTTCGTTGGTCTGGTGCTACCATAAGTGGGCCATAGTACTTATGAAGAGAGATGTTATTCTGTGACTCGTCAGATAAGACCACCCTAAAACAAATCATTTATTTTGAGAATTTTTTCCAAAAAACATCTAAAGATAATTTATAACATAAGGTCAGAATAATCATAAAAATAGTTTTTAAATAAAGTTAAGTATGAGTTTATAGAATACCTCATAGAGCAACGTTGGTCCCAGTAAACCATTAATGGTGTTGCTGGTAATGGCTAAAGTCAAAAGACAATGGGTAGCAACATCCCATGCAACACCATTTAACCCATAAGGACTCACATTTTCTAAAAACTGTAACCGGTAGGTAGGGAAAAAACCAAAATTATCACCATTTGGAAAAATCATAGTTCCAAATAGGTAAATTACATATGCCTGTACATGATAAAGAAGCTTCAACTCTATTGGGTTTTCTGAAACTACTTCAAAAGTGTTTCTAAACTAAACTTTAGACAACTGCATTTTCTCTCTAGCACATGGTTTATAAGAACCAAACATATTCATGTAAAGCTCAACTGTAGGAAAATCATCACAAATAAGTGTTTTTTCCCATCAACCGGGATCCCTGATATGTCATAAACATCTTGTAGGCCAAAGTATAATTGAGTATCTCCGTTAGGGCTAAATGTGAAGGTTTTTTTTCTCGCTTTCATAACAGTCTTTAATGAATGCTTGAAATATGTGACATTGTTCGTAAGTCATCATATTCGCAACTTAATGAAAATAAATCATTCAAGTTTTTAAGGACCCTAGGATCCACTTTCCATAGGTTGGTAATGTCAAAGCTTGTCCGTATTTCTGAATTAAAACAAAACCAAATGTTACAAAGCACTAATGGAAAAACATCAATACAAAACATCAATCACCATTACCCCTTTCATAGTTTGTATATGTAGAAAATAGAGAAGCAATAAACCATGCAAATTCACAAAAAAAAAGCATAAACCTATATGTGCATCAAACAATTCAAACAGACAAAGAGAAGCAACAAACCCTGCAAATTCACTGAAATTTAGTGCTTATTTTTCTGTGAAAGTTGCTTCTCTTTGTCTATTTGAATTGTTTGATGCACATATAGGCTTATGCTACTTATTTTTCTGTGAATTTGCGGGGTTTGTTGCTTTCTCTATTTCCTACATATACAAACTGTGAAAAGGTAATGGTGATTGATTTTTTTTATTGAAACTTTTCCATTAATATTTTGCAACATTTTGTTTTTGTAATAAATCAGAATGCATGAACAAACTTTGACATTACCAACCTCTAGAAGGTTGATGATCCTAGGGTAAAAAAAAACTTGAAGGGTCTTTTTTTTAATTCAATTGCTGATATGATACCTGACAAACAATGTCACATATTTCAAGCATTTATTAGGACTGCTATGACAACAAGAAATTAACTTTCACATTTGGCCTTAATGGAGATACTCAATTATACTTCACCCTACAAGATGCTAATGCTATATAAGGGATCCTAGTTGATGGAAAGCACTCATTTGTGATGATATTCCTACTGAGGAGCTTTCCATCAATATGTTTGGTTCTTATAAACCATGTTTTAGAAAGAAAATGTAACTATCTAAAGTTTAGCTTAGAAACACTTTTGAAGTAGTTCCAGAAAACCCAACAGAGCTGGAGCTTCTTTATCATGTACGGGCATATCTACTTTAGCTCATTGGAACTTAGATTATTCCAAATAGTGATAATTTTGTTTTTTCCCTTCCTAATGGTTACAGGTTTTAGAAAATGTGAGTCCTTGTGGGTTAAATAGTGTTTCATGGGGTGTTGCTGCCCATTGTCTTTTGACTTCAACCATTACCAGCAACACCATCAATGGTTTCTTGGGACCAACATGGCTCTATGAGATATTATGTAAACTTAGACTTTACTTTATATTATAAACTATTTTAATGATTATTTTGACTTTATGTTATAAACTATCTTTAAATATTTTTTTATAGGAAATCCCAAAATATATGATGTTTTCTTAGGGTTGGCTTATCTGCCGAGTCACATAATAACATCCCTCTTCATTTATACTATCGCCCACTTATGGTAGCTCCAAGCCAACCAACGAATAACATATTTGATTTGAAGAAGACTTGGAGAATATACGACGCAACATGATGGATGATGTATGTTTTTGCAAATCCCAATTTTCAACACCCATAGAGTCAATACCGTTTTCAACATTAAGTTGTTAACTAATATTTGTGTAATATTTCAGGAGTCTTCACACCATACGAGGGTTACCCGGCATATAAGCCTCAAAGAATCTTTTTCTCAAGGGTTGTTTTGATGAACTTCGACAAGGTACAATATCATAATCCGGAAAAGGCCCCTCGATAGCTGTCAATTATAAGTTTAAAAGAAGTAGGTGAGCAGGAACATCTAAAAATGAAGATGGCTAGGAGATCAACTCATATAAATTACTACAAAAAATATGCAAAGTACATACAAATATGGAAAAAAGAGACATTTAGTAACCATTTGTATTAAGAACACCTCTCTGTCTTTTGCTCTTTTGTCCCGCCCAAAGATGCACCCCAAGTAATATTCATATAAATACTTTCAAGCAAATTTGACATTTTTATACTTTGCAGCTGAAATGACACATGAAGAAGATGAAGCCGAGACAATAGAATATGATGATGAAGGTGGTAATGCCGCGTCCTTCATCATGAATCTTCACCAAGTACCCAAAGTAATATTCATATAAATACTATTTTCTAGCGTTCAATCACACCTAAAACATTTTCAAGCATTTTTTGTTATATACTTTGCCCATGAAATGACACATTAGGAAGATGAAGCCAAGACAACATAATATGATGATGAAGGTGGTAATGTCGCCTCCTTTAATGATTAACTGTCACCAAAAGTAATATTGGATGATGATGAGCCTTTTAGTGTGTGTGTATATGTTAAAATGATAAAAAGACAAAGGAAGAAGAGGTGAGACACCTGTTTAGCATTTGATGAATGGGTATCAAGGTGTCGTTGAAGAGTCACAAAAAGACAAGAGTTCAGTCCGACCATGATTGACTAAAAAACATGCTATAGTTTGCATTTATAATATATTATAATACTAGACTTTTGTCCGCGTTTACACACGGTTCACCAACGTACAATTATTTTGAGCGGTAAGACGTAAAATATATATATGTATATATATATAGTAGAAATATTTTATTAAAATTTAAATATCACTAAATATTTCTTTATACACCACATTTTTTGTTTTAGTCTTGACCTTCCCATCAGCATCAAGTATAAGTAACTTCACATCTGCCCTGTTTTTAACTCTTGACAATGCGACATAAAGCTGGCCATGTGAGAATACAAGGTCTCTTAAATACAATCCAACCTTCGATAGAGGCTGTCCTTGGCTGTTATTGATGGTCATTGCGAAACATACGGATATTGGGAATTGGCGCCTTTGGAAATTGACTGGAATCATGTTATCAGATGGTATTTGAGGAGTATTATCTAGTAAAAAATAAATAGCAGTGAAAAATATTTCTTACAAAATGTTAAAAGTATTTAAATAAAACATTTAGTATTCAAATATTTTTAAAGTTTAACCGAAATATATAATTTCAAATTCTAGTATTTAATATTTTAATTTTTACTTGTAATCAATTTGAGAAAGTTACAACCAAAATTATTGATTGTTATATTTTAAATATATTAGGAAATCATATTTTAAAGATAATAAATAGGTGTAATGGTTACCATTATTAACTTTAATTCAAAAGTTTAATTTTTTTTAAAGATTAATTAATTCAAAATGTGTAATTAAAAGGATAAATAATATGTGTAAATTCTTACCATTATTAAACAAAATTTGAAATCTGTCCGATGTGCCGTAAGGCCTGTCTGGATGAATACGGGGAACACGCGGTTCATTGTAAGGAGTTGCCCGGTTTTAAATATCGGCATGATTGGGTTCGAGACATTCTGTGGGACATTTTAAGACGGGCTGGGATCTCAGCCAAGAAGGAGGCCCCTGTAAACTTCCTCTCGGATCCAGCAGAAGGGAGATCCACCCTACGACCAGCAGATCTCCTTGTCTTTGGGTGGGCCGGGGGGAAGCATGCTTGTGTTGACCTGACGGGTGTATCTCCCCTAGTTGGGTTGAGGGATAGTGGCTTTGTTGCAGGGCAAGCGGTCCGGAAAGCAGAGGCAAAGAAGGTAGAAAAACATGCTAAAACCTGCAAGGAGAACCAACACGTTTTTGTACCTTTGGCTTTTGATACCTTTGGCTCATTGGCACCGGAGGCTACCCGTTTCTTGACCAGGGTCCAGCGGGTTATTCACAGTAGTGTCTCGGCTCCGGGTGGACATGGTTATGTTTTTAGTAGATTAGGATTTGCTATCCAGAAAGGGGTGGCGGCGCAGCTTGTTGCCCGCCTGCCAGCTATCTTAATGTAATTTTCTTTGTCCTGGAATGAATTTGATATATTAGACTAAAAAAAAAAAAAACGATCATCATAACCAAATTTGAATTTTGAATTTCAAAATTCAAAATTTAACTTATTACCAATATAAATTACACTAAATTTAGGAAGTGAGTAATTTGAATGTAATAAGAAAATTTAATGAGTTCCTAATTTACGTAAGTTTCCTTTCTCATTCTCATTTATTAAGCTAAATTTTTGAATTTAGAATGGGTCTAATTCGAAATTAAATATTTCAAATTTTAATTTGAAATATGAGTTGATAATTCGTTATTTAATTGATTACCAATATAAGTTAAACTAATATTAGGATAATATAGAGAAATTAATAGGATCAATTAATGTATTAATAAAAGTTGACACAACTTATGTAGGGACTTCGAATCATATTAACTGTGTAAATAAAAGGATAATTAGTATGTGTAATTCCTTACAATTATTAACCAAAATTTTAAATTTTGTTAAATTCGAATTTAAACATTTCAAACTTTAATTTGAAATTTGAATTAAAAATTCAATATTTAATTTATTACCAATATAAGCTAAACTAATATTAGAATAATATAGCACAATTAATATGATCAATTAATGTATTAATTGGAGAGTTGACACTACTTTGAATTTTATTAAATTTGTAATTAAAAGGATAATTAGTATGTGTAATTTGTTACCATTATTAATCAAAACTAAAAAAATTGAAATTTTGTATAATTTGAATTTAAATATTTTGAATTTAATTTAAATTTTGAATTTCAAATTCAAATTTTAACTTATTACCAATATAAATTACACTAAATTTAGAAAGTGAGTAATTTAAATGTAATAAGAAAATTTAATGAGTTCCTAATTTACGTAAGTTTCCTTTCTCATTACCTTTATTGATCAAAACTAAAAAAATTGAAATTTTGTATAATTCGAATTTAAATATTTTGAATTTAATTTAAATTTTGAATTTCAAATTTCAAATTTTAACTTACTACCAATGTAAATTACACTAAATTTAGAAAGTTAGTAATTTAAATGTAATAAGGAAATTTAATGAGTTCCTAATTTACGTAAGTTTCTTTCTCATTCTCATTTATTAAGGTAAAATTTTAAATTTAGAATGGGCGTAATTAATATATATAATTATTATTAATGTGTATTTATTATCTACGAAAAATATGTGATTTTCAAATTTAATTTTTTTAAAAAGTCGAACAATTGTTTATATGGTAAAATCTTTGAATTTGGAATGGGCGTAAATATAGTTAATATATAATTATTTAACAAAAAATTAGGTTTTGATTAATATACAAAACATAATTTTGAAAAAATAAAGTTGGGATAACTATAAAAAAAGATTTGAACAATATAGAAAAGTAACCTAGGAAATTAAACAATTAATGAACAAAATAATAAGGAGAATGAAAACTTACAACAGATTGAGTGGCGTCTCTACAACAATTGATTTTGTTTCAAGAAAGACCCATCACTTTTACGTTTAAGTCAGATTGGAAGAACGATCTAGTTTCAAAAGAAAAGGATATAGTATATTAATCTTCAATATCTTAAAATTGGATGTATAAAACACACATAATATAACTAAATCGGAAGTTTTAAATCATACCATAAAATTATATCCATATTAAATAATATCATTCAATTCTATATCCCCATAAATCGGAAGTTTTAAATCATTCCATAAAATTAGAAGGTTGAAAATAGGAAAGATCATAGATTCTTTTGAAAAAAATTAAACCACTTTCTGATTTTGACACGATGCAATCGGGTGCACCCACATCCGAGATCCATGATCCATCCAATCACCAACCAAACTAAAGATTTTCACTAAAAAAACATTATCTCAAGCATATGAAGATCCGAATTATATTAAATCCTCAAGAACAAATAAGAACAAATGATGAAAATTCTTGAACCCTTTAAACAATCTTAGTCGAATAAGAAGTTATGAACATGAAAGAAAAAATACGTGATGAATAATGTTCATTTTATTGGATCGATTGGTGGAAATTGGATGCTAGTTCAAATATATCTATCTAACACCATCATGTTCAATGGTTAGCTACCTCACAATCACAATTGAAACACATAAGAATTAATTAATTATTAATTCATGCTCTTCACGAGCTGAGACCCATACCTCCCATCGCATATATTGCATTTGCTGCTGCATTGGCTGAGCATATTTATTTTGTAACAGTCGGCTTTTAACATCAGCCACCGAGAAAGAATCACCATCTTTGAATCCCAAGCCCAGCTATCTTCCGAACCTGTCAAGCCAACCTGAGATAGAACATACATCACCTCTTGCATTTCAAAAAACATCTCGGCAATAGAAGTATTAACATCTCAGCAAAAAACATCACATACAATAACAATAATCAATCACTAATAATAAAGCCCTAAATACATAAAAAACAAACAAAAACGTATACATGACCAATTACAAAAATATCGCAATTAAGAAGCCAAAAGGTTAACGAAGTCGTACCTCTCCGCCTCTGCCACCGTCCAAAATTGATGCTTCTATTCAGAAAAAAAAATCCGATTGATAGACTTTCTGTTACAGAAAAATGGAATAGAGAGATACCTTGAAGGAGAAAATACGAAGGAGATGGATGAACGATGATGTGCCACAGATGGTTTTGATGATCGTCGAGGGAGAGCAGATTGCATGATAGATGATGATCGCCTATGGAGAGATGGTGAGATGAATGATCGAGATAGGTTACAAATGTATTAGGAAATTAGGAAAGTCTTCAATGAGGATTTTGACCATAATTAATTATTACTTCAATTTTTTGATTTTAAAAAAACGATTTTTTTATAAATAACCATAAGGTGACATGTGGCTTAATGAGAGGAGGAGAGAGGATTGCTAGGGGTGTGAGAGATTGACAAGTGTCCAAGAATGCTTTAAAATATTAGATGTATAGATACGTTTAACCTTATGTATCTACATAGCACGTTCGCTCGTCCCTCATATCTCATACCTTATGTATGATATGGCATTATCGATCGAGAAGTGCTTGGCGACAGAAACCCGTAGAAGCAGTGTTTTCAGATGCGTTTAACATTCTCATCACAAAAAGACATCTTTGTTGCTGATCCACTGCAATATTAGTTTTCAGAGTGTTACAATTATATATAATATAATATAATAATTACGTTTTTGCAATACTATGTTGACCCTACCGAGAAATTTCATCACTTTATCGAGACATTCCATAGAGCGACGGACATATACCCTACAAGCGTACCCGTTGGACTGTTTTGGTACGTTAAGTAGAGCCTTGATCATATGTTTTGAATAGTACATCTTGTGTGATTTTGCCATCCAACCATCCACACTACAAAAGTAAGTGCACTTAGTATCACATCCGATATTTCGGTAAGGATCAAAAGGCATTGTTCATTACCATATAGTTTATATCAGTCAGGAAATTGTCCAAGTTGGACTCTAATGAATCCCATACTTTCACCTGTCATTCTTCATTTTTGAATACTATCAGGTTTCAATGATTATTCTTGAGCAATGAAAAAAATACCTATACATAAAAATCAACTAGTTAGTTCCAATATACACCCAAAGTGCATTGCATAATGTATTTTCATTTTTGAAAAGGAGACATGAAATTACCTGCTTCGTCCCTCGTAATTGTTCTATTTTGATTTGATACTTCATTTTTGGATTTGGGAAAATATATTATGTGACCTCGACGAATCGTAGGAAAATACCATCTTCGTATGGGTGTGTCACGATTACGAATTTGTCTTATATTCAATACATTCGTGACATGGTTTATCAAAACATTAGACAACTATTTACCTAGCATCAGTTCTTCAAAAGCCTCTTCTTATTAACATGAAAACAATCACTGTCTTCAACACCAGTTATATCATATCCTGGATATCTTGAAGATTTTCATAGCAGTGTTCAAGATACTTGCAACACCTAACATGAGGAACTTTTGAAGTTCATGTCCTCATCAATCTCCTCCTGTATATTCTCATATACTTCATATTCTCATCAACTTTTATCTTCTCATCAAGAACTACTTCTTTCTCATTTACTTTCATACTCTTATCAAGAACAAACCTTGAATTCAAATAACCCATTATCTTGATGCGGATTTTATCTGTTAACCCATTCATAACTTCCATGGTATCCATTACAAGTTCTACAATATCCATTTCATCATTGGTGTCAAATACTGCATTTGTAATGCCCAGACCAATGGTGTGTCACTATTAGTAAATTGTATTTATGGCAAATTTGTATTATATTTATATCTCATTTATATTGTCATTATTTTGTAACAAATCTTCCTAAAATAAGGAGATCTCTTGTATTATATATTGATTGAAAATCAATGAGAATGTCAAGGAAATTATCATTCCTATATGGTATAGAGCCAAAGATCCTCTCCCTGCCAACCCTACTGCCGCCGCAGCGGCACATATCATCTTCTCCGATAACACTTCTCATTCTTTATTTACTTCTTTTTTGTCCTTTTCCCCACCTATTTCCACCCTTACCTTTGCTTTTTCCCTCTCGTCACTTTTCTTTTCTTTATTTCTTTTCACAACAACCTATTTAATACCTTTCCCTACCCCACCTAATATTTAATTCATACACAATTCTCATACCTCACCAAAATAATTCGCCCACCACATCTCTTCTTCCCAACCTTTCTGTTTCATTTTTTTTTTCTTCTGCAAGAACCTTACTCTCCATATTCTCAATGGATAACAAAACTCTACATCCTGCCCTTACCGTTACAAATATAAAATCCCATATCCCCATCTCCCTCGAAAAAGATTCACCGGCCTATTCTACCTGGAAAACCCTTTTTCAGGTACACTGTGAAGCGTACGAGGTTGCTGACCATCTGTCTCCTCGAATCCCGCCTGCTGCTCGCCCGTCTGTTTCTGACGCGACAGCCGCTGCGAAAGCAGAGGCTGCCGCGGTGGCTGCACGCACCACATCTCAACCAACTTCATACAACACCACGGATTCAACCCGCAACCGGTCCCGCCGTGGCCGTGGACGCGGCCGGTCCAACACAACCCAAACCCGATCCAACAACTCAAACCAATCCAACCCGAGTCACCCATATATTGTGTTTCCTAGTAACTGGACTGCATCTCAGTGGGCCTCCATACTAAAGAATAATGCACCCACCAATAACACCTCGGCCCACCCACCGTGCCCATACCCGTCTCGGCCAAACTCACAAAATTCTCAAGGAATTCTTGGTCCCTGCCCCGATCAGGCTCACCTCACAGGTTACTCTCCAACAGATATTGAACAGGCACTTTATTCACTGGCACTCAACCCTCCAGATCATGGGGTAATGGATACCGGTGCCTCCTCCCACTCTGCCAACGAGCAAGGTATATACTCTCCGTCTACTTTTAATACTTGCACTAATAAATATATTGTTGTTGGAAATGGCATGACCATACCTGTAGTGGCCCAAGGCAACCAAGTCCTCCCACCACCATACCCACCCCTTAAACTTAACAATGTCCTTTTTGCTCTCAATTTAATTAAAAACCTTATTTCTGTGCGTCGCCTTACCACCGACAATTTAGTTTCTATTGAATTTGACCCATTTGGCTTTCTTGTGAAGGATCTCAAAACTCGGGCTCCTATCCTACGATGCAATAGCACCGACGATCTATATCCCTTGACTCAACCTCTCCCACTCAAGACCTCTCAACCTACATCTTTTGTTGCTGTTTCTCAAGATCGCTGGCATCAACGCTTGGGACATCCTGGAGACAATTTACTCAAGTCTTTGAAGTTGTCTTCATTTATTAATTATGGAAAACTTAATAAATCACTTTGTCAATCGTGTGTTTTTGGCAAAAGTGTCAAATTGCCGTTTTATGATTCTCCTAATTATACTTGTTTTGCATTTGACATTGTTCACAGTGATTTATGGACCTCTCCAATACTTAGTACGGGGGGCCATAAATATTATATTTTATTTTTGGATGATTTTACTGATTTCTTGTGGACATTTCCATTATCAACTAAATCTCAAGTCTTTCAAACCTTCACCACTCTTCACAACCACATAAACACCCAATTTAAAAGTAAAATCAAACAATTTCAATGTGACAATGGAACTGAATATGCAAATCAAAACTTTTACAATTTTTGTAATCATAACGGCATGCAATTTCGTTTTCATGTCCCTACACTTCGTCTCAAAATGGTAAAGCGGAACGCAAAATCCGCACCATTAACAACATGATTCGTACTCTTCTTGCCCAAGCTTCTTTACCTCCCAACCTATGGCATCATGCTCTTGAAACCGCCACTTATCTCCTAAATATCTTACCTAGCAAACTTCACAACTTCAAATCCCCCACCACTCTCCTTTACAATTGCACTCCAGAATACGATCACCTTCGTGTTTTTGGATGTCTCTGCTACCCTCTTGCCCCATCCTCCAAAATACACAAACTTGACTATCGATCACATCCTTGTGTATTTCTTGGCTACCCCACCAATCATCGTGGATACAAATGTCTTGATCTTACTTCTCACCAAATTATTATTTCAAGACATGTTCACTTTGAAGAATCCATTTTTCCCTACACCATTCAATCCCCAACAAAACCACCCTCATACGATTTTCTTAATCCCACAATCAATCCCTTGGTTTGGGACTATCTCCAACACCAAAATAAAACCAACCCCCCTCCTGCTACCCCCGTACCCACTACAAGCCCATCCTCAGAACCTAATCCTTCCACATCTCATCGGCCCACATCTTCTAGCCCATCTCACACTCACTCCAATCCTACTCAGCCCACCACACGTACATCATCCCCCATCAAATACCCACTGACCAACCCAACTCTTCCCTTACCCAGGCCCAGCCCACTGGTCCGACTCCCTCTCAACCCGTTCCACCATCCGAAGCCCAAATAAACCCTCCGTCCACTTCTCCCATATCGTCCAGCCCACCTCCTCCTCCTGCTCCTTCTACGGACCACTCGTCTACCACCGTACCACCCCCACCCCCTATACCAACCGCCCGTACCATACACACTCGCTCCATGAGTGGTATTCACAAACCTAAACACCACTTTAACCTCCACACTGCCACCATCGTTCCACTACCCAAAAACCCTCAGGTTGCCTTATCCACTCCCGAATGGCACAATGCCATGACCAACGAATTTAGTGCACTTATTAAAAACAAGACCTGGGAGTTAGTACCTAGAACACCTGACATGAATATCATTTGTTGCATGTGGTTATTTAAACATAAATTCAGGTCAGATGGCAGTTTGGAGCGTTACAAAGCGCGTTTAGTATGTGATGGACGTAAACAGCAGACGGGTATAGATTGTGGCGAAACTTTTAGCCCAGTAGTTAAACCATCTACCATCCGGTTGGTTCTTTCCTTGGCTCTCTCCAAGTCTTGGCCCATTCATCAGTTAGACGTTACTAATGCGTTCCTACACGGCAACTTGGAAGAGACTGTCTATATGCACCAACCTATGGGCTTTCGTCACCGTGACTTTCCAGACCACGTTTGTCGCCTACGAAAGTCACTATATGGTCTCAAACAGGCTCCTCGGGCCTGGTATCAACGTTTCACTGACTTTGTTATCTTGCAGGGATTCACACAAAGCAAATCAGACAATTCTCTCTTTATTTATAGCCACGGGACTGAAATCGCGTATCTTCTGATTTATGTGGACGACATTATTCTTACCACGTCCACTGAGGCACTACGCACACGGCTTTTACAAACATTGTCTGGTGAATTTGCTATGAAAGATTTGGGCCCTCTCTCCTACTTCTTGGGTATTCAAGTCACTCGTACTGGTAATCATATGTTTCTCTCTCAACAGGCATATGTCCACGACATTATTCATCGAGCTGCCATGGATTCCTGCAAACCAGTTGCCACTCCTGTTGATACACAGTCCAAACTTTCTGCCACAGCTAGTCCGCCACATGACGATCCTTCTACATATCGAAGCCTAGCTGGTGCTTTACAATATCTCACGTTCACCAGACCGGACATATCATATGCTGTTCAACAGATCTGTATGCACATGCACGATCCTCGCCAGGACCACTGGAATGCCTTAAAACGCATTATTAGATACCTTCAGGGTACCTCTACTTACGGTCTTCATCTCGGACCGGTACCCAATATTTCTTTAGTGGCATATACAGATGCGGATTGGGCTGGTTGCCCAGACACACGACGCTCCACATCTGGATATTGCGTGTATTTTGGTGATAATCATATCTCTTGGTCCTCCAAGCGCCAAGCTACCATCTCCAGGTCCAGTGCTGAAGCTGAATATCGGGGTGTTGCGAATGTTGTGGCAGACATTTGCTGGCTACGCAATCTTTTACTTGAGCTTCATCATCCTCTGTCTCGAGCTACGCTAGTCTACTGTGATAACGTCAGTGCTGTCTACCTCTCCGGCAATCCAGTACAACACCAACGTACGAAACATATCGAGCTCGACATTCACTTTGTCCGCGAACAGGTTCAACGTGGACATGTTCGCGTTTTACATGTCCCATCTCGTCATCAAGTTGCTGACATCTTCACCAAAGGTCTCCCTCGGGTCCTTTTTGATGATTTCCGATCCAGTCTCAGCATCGGTCCTCCTGACGCTTCAACTGCGGGGGTGTATTAGTAAATTGTATTTATGGCAAATTTGTATTATATTTATATCTCATTTATATTGTCATTATTTTGTAACAAATCTTCCTAAAATAAGGAGATCTCTTGTATTATATATTGATTGAAAATCAATGAGAATGTCAAGGAAATTATCATTCCTATAGTCATCACTTAGGTTCTATTAACTAGCATAAACTTAATTTTAAAACACTTACCTCATCAAACTTTGAAATATTCCCTTATGTGATAAAATCCTTGGACTCCTTATTTAAAAATATGCCCCTAGTTAAGTCTTACCATATATAAAGATTAAAACTAACTTCTAAAAATACCACCGAGCCACCTAAATCCCTCTTGCCATCCCCTTTGGGTTTCTTGAATGTTTTAATTCAATTCACTTACACATAGCTAATCCTACTCATGGTTAATTTCTTAGATCGTCACCACGTTCCACATACTTTTAGAAATTTTTTCCTAAGTTACCATGAGAGGGAGCACAAACTACATACGTCAAACAAATTAGAGCGAAAGTTGGTTTAAAATCATCTACATTGTCCTTTCTTCGTAACAAACATTTAAGTAATTTCATACTCACATACTCCTCCTTTCCACTCTTGACGAGAAACCGCGTGCTGTCAAAAACATAGGAAGGCCCGGTTGAAGGCTCGTGACTTTTCCTTTTGTAATACGATCAAAATTCTTTTCGCCTATTTTTAGAATAGGATCAAAATTCTTTAAAGTAAGTTGATGTTGTTTACCATCCACCATCAGTGACTTTTCCTCTATGTTAAATCTAGTTGCTAGCTCCTTTACCAAATCACTATTTAGCTCATATCCTTTTAGACTTAAAAGAAAACTAAACGGACTCTATGCTAATTCGATACATGAATCTAGATTGAACTTTTCTACTAATTTAGTAAATTTTGAAAGACAATACCTTATGTTAGTATACTGCTTCTTTGTTGCTGGTTCTCCGTATTCTTTCTTTATAGTGTCAGACATGTTATTCCACTTTTATTGTCATTGCTTGGCTGTAAATTTATTTTTGTTCGCTTTCCTGAAATTTCTTGTCGTTGCACTTAGGCTTTAACGAACGGTAACTTGGTTGTCGTCTGCCACTAGGTACTTGTCTAGTTGATTTTTTCAGCCTCACCGCTACACATTTCTCGAACACTTTCATTGCATCCCAACAGCGAGTAGGTGTGATTGCAACTTTGTATCTAGACAAAATTACAAAAAATGTCCTGTACGTTTACCCAAAATTACAGGTTTTGGTTTGTATGTATAAAACTTGCAGATTACAGCCTTTATAGTGATTTTAGTTACATGAAACGTCCTTTACAACTAACCGCATTTATTTTTTTTTGTTAAGTGCCTCACATGCGAAGCATGTGAGGGTATTTTTGTCATTTTAGTTTTGCAATTTAATAATTATTATTATCATTATAGAAAACAAATATAAAACCCCAATTCATTATAGAAAACGAATATAAACCCCCAATTCATCATCTTCTTCGTTTATTGAAATCATCATCGTTTATGTCTTCTTCTAATTCCTCATCTCCTTCCTTTGTGTCGACTATGTATCTTAAGATCAAATAATGAGTTACAAGCTTCAAATAATGAACTACGATTTGCAAATAACGAGCTAAGAGCTGCAATACTGTAGGTTTCTTACAATTGATACATATACAACCTATGTAGCAGGGACTAAGTAAGTGTGAGGTGTCAGGAAAAAGAGGAATCGCGGATTAGACAAACATGGTCTAGAGGGCCATGATTGCCTAAGAGGCATGAAAAAAAAAATATCATAATATTAACCATAGCTATGGTTTTGGTTGATTGATCATAAACAGCGGACTTGGGCCGTGATAAATCAGTAACTCATAAATCTTCATATTGATGACATAAATAGCGGACTTGGGCCGTGATAAATCAGTAAGTCATAAGTCTTCGGATTAATGACATAAATAGCGGACTTGGGCCGTGATAAATTAGTAAGTCATAAATCTTCGGATTAATGGCATAAATAGCGGACTTGGGCCGTGATAAATCGGTAAATCATTCAACCCTCAGGTTAATAATAAAAATGTTGCAAATTGGGTTAATAATTAAAATGTTGCAAATCATTCTATTCCAGGCAAATTGCGGTTGACAACAACTGTCGGCCCGTGATGTAAGACTAAAGAGCGACTAAAAACTGTTGATTATGGCGGAATGCAACGGTAAGGCATTGAAAGTTGTTTGAACCAGAAGAGTCGAGCTTCTGGTGGTGGTTGTGGCGGTGAAGTGGGACATCCGAATAGCGGTTTAAGTTTTGAGTTGTACTATTTAAAGAAAACGAAGGTCGGCTTGTTTTAAAAGATTTAGATTCAACTTTGGAGTTTTTTTTTTTTTTTTAGATAAAGCTTTGAATGTTCGGACTAATCGGAAACGATGAGGAAATGTACATCCATTTGAAAAATCAAATTGTCGTTATAATATTAATTTTCATCCTTTTTTTTTTTTTTTTTTTTTTGTGTGTCATATGCTTCTCAATTTTCTAAACTTTCATAGTTGAGTTGTAAAACAAAGCAATTATATAGTTGAGTAAAACAAAGCAAATATATGAAAATCATTTTACGCATATCTCCATTAAATTAACTATCATACTTCAAATATAACACCCGAAATTGATGCGAAAGAAACTTTGGAAAAAATTATAGAAAGTATGAAAGATCGTATGATTAATGTTTAAAGAAAAACAAAGAACTTGAATGGTATGTAGTTTTCATAGGATTAAATTGATAGAATACATGCGTAAGTTGTAACAAATGATGAAAATTAGAGTATATGGTATAAGAATTCAAGCTTCAAGAGGAGACAATCAAAGAGTTGTAGACGGTACGGTTATGTTGATCGAATCTAGATAATAGAGAGACTTACTACACAAACAATGGTTAGTCCTGAGTTCGATTCTCAGTCTCATTTTCGATGCACCATTAGCGTTTATATATAGGGTGTACCACAGCTAACCCACCACGTCTTTGGTGTTTCAAAAGTGTACTGAACATCTCCTCAGTTAACCTAAATAGAATTTCACACCACCTTAATGTACCTGTAAATTCATGATTACGTTCCGGACCGCAATAACCAATTTACCTTACATTAGGGGTTTATGTCCTTTTATGACCCTAAACTACAACAATATATCAAAGCGAAAAATAAGTTTCAAAAGAATGATTTGTCTATGTGGTTGTGAAGACAAACACATTGGATCACAATGGTTTGTTATCACAGTGATGAGACTAATGTGGTTGTGAAAACCAACATGTTGTGTTACCTGTCACTTAACACATAAATGAAATTATGTAATAATGAAAACATGTTTGGTTACAACGGCTTGCAAGCATATGAAAAGTTTAAGTATGAGTTACAACCCAAACGGGGAACCCACTGAGTAAGATGTTTGCACATAGTATACAAAATGAGTCCAACTGTTGAGCATACACGAAAAACCTCTACCAGTCGTAGAGTAGGAACCTCTATCGATTGTTAAGCAGGTACGATGGCCTCTACCAGTCGTTGAGCAGGTTATTAGAACCTTTACCGACTGTTGAGTAGGCATGATGACCCCTACCAATCGTTGAGTAGGTTATTAGGTACTCCACTGACTATTGAGCAGGTAATTCATCCTCTACTAGTTGTTGAGTGGATAAATGTAGCAAATGTAACCATTTTTTTGTAGTTCAACACGTATGATAATACACACATACAAGCAAGTTTGTAAAATGCAACAAGTATCAAGTATCTAATGCGACTTGTAATTGAGTTGTCCTAGAAGAGGTTATGAGCCTAGATATGGTTTTAATCATGTGAATAAAAATGAAAATGTATGTTAGGATGAGGAGTAAAGGCAGAAGCAACCACTACAGGGCGTGATTGAGGCGCTGGTCTTGAAAGTATGGCTTTGTTGGAAAGTAGTTTATTTAGCTATTCTGCTTTGGATGAAAATAGAATTCTTACAATGTTTTAGTACGATTGGTAACTTGCCTAGATATGATTAATGAATTACATGAACATATTGTGTTTTTTTTTTCAGTATGAACAAAGACCCACTAAAAAGGTATTTTGTTTCTTTTTTTTTGTATAACACTATAGTACTCTTTGGAAAGATAATAAAACGCTCGCTAATTTGGTGTAATTTTTTAAAAAAAAAAATCTCTTATATAAAGGTTATTAACGTTTAAAAATTATGAGGGAAAACAGGAGAGAGAAAAAGACTTTGGAGGGAAAAAAGGGAGGAAGTTTCACCTAGTGTGATGTCACTCAAGGGTTTATTTAAAAAAAAAATTATTAAACCCAACCTAATGCCATGTAACACACCCAAAAGGAGAGATAGCCTAAATGAACGTCATGTTAGCAAAGAGGGCTTTCTTTTATTATAGAGTTAACTACTATTTTCGTCCCTGAGTTTGGTACAGTTTGTTGTTCCAGTCCAAAAAAGTTTTTTTTTTTTTTTTTTTTTTTTTTTGCAATTGGACACCTGACGTTTGGATGTTGGTACTATTTCCGTCCATTTCACTAACTGGGTTAGAAAGTGGCGCTAAGTTAGGGGCATTTTTGTAATTTTGCATAATTAAATGAGGAGTAATTTAGACCTTTCGCCTATGTTTATTTTAATCAATAACAAATCATCCTCATCATTTTCCCTCTTTTAATGGCTGTAAATCCTAAAAATCCAATTCGTTTGTATGCAATATTCATGCCCGAGGTTTGTGTTGTACAGAGTTTTAAACATTACAAATCTTCCGAGCACCTTCAAGTGTAGAGTGTCGGAGAAGAAGGATGCACCACCACCACCAAATTGTCCCGACCCCGCCTTTACACTTGGACACCGCCATCCACATAATATAACCACCACCACTAACTTGTCAAACACCACCAACGACTGAATTGCTATCAATGATCTCTGACGCCCCCTCGTCAACCATCACCAACTAAATCCTTAATCTATAGAACCCTAAATTGAAACCCCAAGTTGAGATGAAAAGTGTTCACGTCTCGTCTTTGACAACATCTGAAGCGCGCGCACACGAGCGACTTATCTCCCATTGAGATGCAGCGACGAAGCAGTGATTTGGGGTTAAAATGAAGACGAGAGAGAAAGCTAGAAATGGAAGGTGGGTTGGTGCGGAGGAATTGTGGATCTGGCCAGTGACAGTGATGTAGGAGTGGTTGTCGGTGGTGTGTCATGGTGGTCAAAAGCTATGGGGTTGAGATTTTTGAGATGGATCCGTCATCCATTGGTGGTATCCAACGGTTTTCTTTTGTTATATGAGATAACCAAAAGGTCTGGTTAAAGATTTTTGATGTTTGAGCGTTGAAGGATGATGATGGTGGTGGTTTTAACGAGGGAGAGGGAGAGACAGTGGGTTGGTAGGTTTTATAAATATTTCTTTTATTTAAAGTAAACAAAATGAAACGGAAAAAGAAAAACAAAATGGTAAAAGTCCAAAATGCCATCAATTTAACGTTACCAAACGTCATGTGTTCAATTACAAACAAAATAAAAAAAAACTTCTTTAGACTGGAGCAGCAAACTAAAACAAAAACGAAAATACACTTTAACTCTTTTTTATACATAGATATCTACTCCCTGTGCATCTATTACTTCATTATTATTTAATTAATTTATTACTATTTTGATCAATTTTTTTTATGGGCAAACATTTCTGTTCCACTTAAAAGATCAAGTGACTTATGTACTTCAATTATATTCCCGAAGCGAAAAGGTCCAAAAAACTATTTGACAACAACAAAATAAAAACATTTTGGGTAAAGATAACGCAAAGGATACGAGCTTTGTTTCAAAGCTTGAGCTTTGCTCGTTGTAAGTTTTTTAAGCTTTAGCTTGATATATTACTACTAGATTTATATCCCGTGAGTGTTTTGAGGTTGAAAATCCAATATGGCATATCAATTTTACATACGAAATAGACCGATACGCTTTACAGTTACATGCAGGAAAGTTTCGGGTAACACCTAACCTAAAACAATTAATAATGTATCTCCAATGTTAACGCCTAATCTTAAACAATGTATAATTCTGATATTAAAACTTAACCTAAAACAATGTACAACTCCAATGCTAACACCTGTTGTAAATAGAATTCATATTTACTGGTTTGAACATAATTAATGATTTGACTATACGTGATTAACGAATAACCTGAACACTTTGTGTTTTTTTCCCTGTATGAACAAAACCCCATAAAAATAGTTGTTCTTTTCTCCGTTTTTTTATATAACACTATGGTGCTTGTTGGAAAGATAATAAAACACTCGTTAATTTGATGTAATTTTTTTCTTTAAAAAATCTCGTATATAAAAGATATTAACTTTTAAAAATTATAGGAGGAAACATGAGAGAGAAAAAATATTTTAATTTTATTAGATTTTAATAATAAAAAAAAAAAAACTATTTCACCTCATTATGCCACGTGACACATTCAAGAGAGGATTTTGGGCCACTGTTGAATGCCACATCATCAAACTTCAATAATTTTAAAAAAAATTATAAATTAGTTAATTAGTTAATATATTAAATAAATATAATATAAGTAATAGGCTCGTAAGCTCGATAAGTGACGCTTGAGCTCATAATCGTCTACTAAACAACTTTAAATGAGGGGTAAATATAGGGGTGCAAATGAGCCGACCTTGAGCTCGACAAGGCTCGAACTCGAACTCAAAAAAACTTTTTAGAGCTCGAGCTCGGCTTGTTGGAAATTTATTAAGCTCGAGCTTGACTCGTTTACTATATATCACTTGACATATTAAATAAAAATAAATATATAATAGGCTCGTGAGCTCGATAAATGAGGCTCGGCTCGGACTCTTTAGTAAACAAACTTTAATGAGGGATAAATATTATTAAATATTAATAAAACAAATATTATATTAAGGCTAGATAAGGCTCGACAAGCCTGGCGAGCCTAACATATTAGGCTTGCGCTCGAGCTCAATTAATAAACAAGCTTTGTTTTAAGCTCAAGCTCGGCTCGAGCTCCATAAGGTTCGGCTTGTTTTGAGTTTTTTACCGAGCCGAGCTCGAGTAGCTAGCGAGCTGCTCGGCTCATTTGCACCCCTAGATAAATTTTCTTAAATTTTAGTAAAACTATCATTACACTAGCTTGATAAGGCTCGACGAGCTCAACGAGCCTTACATGCCAGGCTCGAGCTCGGGCTCGATAAGTAAACGAGCTTTGTTTTAGGCTTAAGCTCGTCTCGGGCTCATTTCAAGTTTTTTCCCGAGCCAAGCTCAAGTAGCTTGACTCGTTTGCACCCTAGTGAATTATGTACTTCAATTATATCCCCGAAGCGAAAAGGTCCAAAAAAAACTATTTGATAACAACAAAATAAAAACATTTGTGGTAAAGATAATCCAAAGGATAAACAAGTGGTGATGATCACACATTAAATCCTAACCCCATAAGCCCCTCTTCCAATCCAAAGTCTATAAACCAACAATCAATATATAACACCCATGTGGCATCCTGTGTGATCTTCATTGTGTGGCCGTTAACAATTTGCAACCTAAACCACTCTATATAAGTTATCTTCTTTTGTTGACCTCATATCATTCTGCAACTTATCTTCACTTCCACAGCTTCTTCTCTGACACTCGCCAGAGATCAATGGCAACCTCCTTCTCAACCGTTGGAGCCGTCAACCGCGTCCCGGTACTCCTCTCTCTCCTTATATATAGAACTAGAGATAGATCATATCCATAAATTTAGATTAGCTGTTTTAGGGTCGGCTCAATCTTTTTAGAGGTCAGATCGTAGAATTCTCCCTTTCCTAAAAAGAACATGATGACACCTTAAATATTATTCCCTATAAATATGAGGCTGCAAGTTTAAACTTATTATTTTTTTTATAAAGTCAACCCGCCCCTTGTTCTTTTAAATTATTATTTTGATCAAGAATGTTAAAGTGGGCTTTTGTAAATTTGTTTTGATGTAACAGTTGAGCTTGAATGGAAGCAACAGTGCTGTCCCAAACTCAGCTTTCTTGGGTAGCAGCTTGAAGAAGATAGTGAACTCAAGAGTGACAAACAACAACAACAAGTCATGCTTCAAAGTACTTGCAGCTGAGAAAGAGATCGAAGAAACCCAACAAACCGATAAAGACAGATGGAGAGGACTCGCGTACGACATCTCTGATGATCAACAAGACATCACCAGAGGTAAGGGAATGGTTGATTCTCTCTTCCAAGCTCCACAAGATGCTGGAACCCATTATGCTGTCATGAATTCATATGAATACCTTAGTACCGGCCTTCGCACGTAAGCATTGATCTATCTGTCTATCTATCTATCTATGACAAAGATTCTGGTTGTTGTATTGACTTGTGATGTTCTTTTTTTTATCTTTTTTTGGAATCTGTAGATACATGGACAACAAAAAGGATGGATTCTACATTGCCCCAGCTTTCATGGACAAACTTGTTGTTCACATCACAAAGAACTTCATGACTTTGCCTAACATCAAGGTTTTGGACAGTTTTAATTCGTTAATTATGCCGTTTTTGTTGTTTATATAATTAGGGATGTTCATAGTCCAGTTTAACCGTATAAAACATAAAAAATTGGGCGGAACCGCTGACTTTGGTTTGAAAATATACAAACCGAATCAGTTGGGTTGGTTTCGTCGGGGTAGGGATGGCAAAAATACCAAAGCTCGATGGGTATACCTGAAAAATATGGGATAATTATACCTGAAACTAGGGGTGAGCATTTCGTGGTTCGGACCCACAGGAACCTTGGACCCGACCCACGAGAACCTTGGACCCGAACCTTTTTAAATATATGGGTCGGTTTTCGGTTCTAGATTTATATGAATTATCGGTTCCGGGTCGGGTCCAAACCCACGGTTCTAATATAAGAACCACAAGAACCGTTTGTATTTTAATTAAAAAATAATAAAATAATCTTTTTTAGTCTTTTCACTATTCGTTTTTACGTTTTATTGTAATCGATTTCATGTAATGTTAATACAATATTAAAAATATTATTTATAATAATAACAATGTATTTTTCTTGAAATTTTTTTCGGCTTAATGGATATGCATAGATGATATATATTATATAATATATATTATATCCAAATTTGAAGTAAATATTTATATATATCACTCTGATGTGTGTGTGTATTTATTATGTATACATAACAGATTCACATAATGTTTCTATTGATGAGAATAACAAAAATTGTTACGAAAACATAAGTCGAAAGACGAAAAATGACTTAAAAAAACTCATGGGTTATTGTTAGACTGTCTGTTGTGGAAGCGCGGGTAACACGACGCGAACAAGGTTTCAGCGCCCGTGCTCACCCTCAGCCACAACAGCCTCACGTGAACAGTCAAGCGATGGTGGTCGCGTGGGTTAACGGGAAAATGTGACCTTTGGTCGCGCCGTTGCTCACCTCCAACCACAACGAGGTCAAGTGACCGGATTACTTGATAGTCACGTCGGTGGCCTGCGCACGTTCGCTTGCGCGTCTACAACGAACGACCTTAGAACCATATGGAGGAATTCTTTTACGAGTATGGTAAAAGAATAAGAATATGCAAATCCTCTAAAAGTGGCTATTGCATTAAAGGGTTCTAAAGGGTCAGACCCTTTTACCCGACCCATCAGAACCTTTAGGACCCAGAACCACATAGCATTTTAAGGTTCGGTTCGTGATTCCTAATTTCAACAATAAAAGGGTATACGGTTCTGGTGGGTCCGGGTCGGGTCGGGTCGGTTCTGGACCCTTTGCACAGCCCTACCTGAAACCCGACGGGTATGAGCCGAGTATTGGGATTAATTTTAAAAATTTGTTGGGATTAGGTGATACCTGACCCGAAACCACATACCCATTTATCCGATCATATACCAAAAAATTTATATTTTTACTTTTTAATTTAGCAGGTTCATTATATGAAAAAATAAATTTACTTTTGGGAATTGTATTTAGTAATATTATTTATATTCTGTGTGTGAAGTATATAAATAAAACTATATAAAAAATTATAAGGTTATTATTTATTTATTATATATGTTTTTAGTTTATAATAATTGTTATCAAATAATAATTAAAATAGTAAAAGAAATGCATTTGGAAATCTTAATGGGTATCTTTTAACAAATTAACAAGTATAGCTGTTATCTACTGGTATGCCTGATACGCGACGAATAATTAGTCGCCAAAGACCCAACGGGTACTGGGACACGAGTTTACAACGGGTATGAGTATGAGATTACCAATATCCGACCCATTGTCATCTCTATGTCAAGTTTAACCAGCTGGTTTTCATTGTTTTATAGTTCGATTTTGATGATTAATTGTTTTTGACAAAATAAAAAAAATTCTTTTTTTCAAAATAATTTTATATTTTTAATTTAAAAAATGAGAAAAATAAAATATATTATAAAAAATACCTTAGGAATTGTTAAAAATAACAATAATAATAATAATAGATGTTAATAACAATATGTGTTTATCACGAGCTTATAGCTCAGTGCTTTGGGGAAATGATAGAAGAGCCGCTTGCTCAGGAGTTCAATTCCTGATCCAACGGTTTTATCGGCTCCTTATAGTCGTGCCCTTGGGCGGGTAAAGGGTCAGGTTTTCCCCGAAACTGGTGGCTTGGTGGGTGTTAGCTACCCAGCGCATTCTAGGGCGGACACCTGAGACGTGTTTTCACCTAGGAGCGTATGAGCGCTTTCACGATGTTGGGTGCCCAGGTAGCTGGCACATCAGTTTGTTGGCCGTTAAAAAAGATTATAAAGCGTTTAATTGTTATACTAGACCGTATATATTTCAAACCAGACGAACTTTTTTCAAAATTTTTACTGTTCAATCGGTTCCAACAATTTATGAACACCCTGTAATCCTCATTTTGATACATCAGGTTCCTCTCATTTTGGGTGTATGGGGAGGCAAAGGTCAAGGTAAATCTTTCCAATGTGAACTTGTGTTCGCCAAGATGGGTATCACGTAAGTTTCAACTCTTAACAATCACTATATTAATGTTGTTTTTTCGTTACTCGGGTTTATAACTATGTGTACATATGCATACTACCAGCCCAATTATGATGAGTGCTGGAGAGTTAGAAAGCGGAAACGCAGGAGAACCCGCAAAGTTAATCAGGCAAAGATACCGTGAGGCTGCGGACATCATCAAGAAGGGTAAGATGTGCTGCCTCTTCATCAACGATCTCGACGCAGGAGCAGGAAGAATGGGTGGAACCACACAGTACACTGTCAACAACCAGATGGTTAACGCTACTCTCATGAACATTGCTGACAACCCGACCAATGTTCAACTCCCTGGAATGTACAACAAGGAGGAGAACCCACGGGTTCCGATTATTGTCACTGGTAATGACTTTTCGACCCTTTACGCTCCCCTCATCCGTGATGGGCGTATGGAGAAGTTCTACTGGGCTCCAACTAGAGAAGACCGGATTGGTGTCTGCTGTGGTATCTTCCAAACTGATGGTGTGTCTAATGAGGATGTTACCAAGCTAGTTGACACTTTCCCGGCCAATCCATCGGTATATATGCTTGTTTTGCGTTGTTATATTTAACTCGTTTAATATACAGGCAGTGGCGGATCTAGATCACAAAATTAGTAGTAACGATTTTCATTTTTTTCATTTTAGTAGCAACGTTTTCCAAATTTCGTAAAAAAAAACAAATTTTCCACTAATTTTCCACTACGCACGCGAAGTTGAGCCGCAACGTCCGCGACCCCTGTTTAAACCCTATGTCCGCCCCTGTATATGGGTCGTGTCTTGGTTGATAACAACCCATTTAATTAAACAGGTTGACAGGTCAATAAGTTTTTTTTAGTTACTTAATATGCATTTTCTTATTAGATAAAGGTTAATAATAAAAATAATAAATTACATCTGGATAGTGGGTATGCGAGCAACAAGCTGCGCCACTATCCCTTTTTGATTCGTCTTTAACACATCGGTTATCTAAAATAAAAATGGACTAAAATCCTTGGTAATGTTTTCAGATTTCTTTGGGGCATTGAGGGCTAGAGTGTACGACGACGAAGTAAGGAAGTGGATTTCAGGCGTTGGTGTCGACTCAATCGGAAAGAAGCTTGTGAACTCAAGGGAAGGCCCTCCAACATTTGAACAACCCAAGATAACAATTGACAAGCTTCTAGAATACGGATGGATGTTGGTTCAAGAACAAGAGAATGTGAAGAGAGTCCAGTTAGCCGACACCTATTTGGATTCGGCTGCACTTGGTGACGCTAACAGAGATTCCATAACCCAGGGAGAGTTCTACGGTTAGCTCCATTGATCCTTTAGCATTGGTTTGATTTGTTACATTTTTTTATGTTGTTTTGTGATGTTTTTCGGCCCATCATGTGGTGTTGTTGGGTGCAGGAAAGGCGGCGCAGCAGGTGCAGGTTCCGATCCCTGAAGGATGCACAGACCCTACCGCGGACAACTTTGACCCAACAGCTAGAAGTGATGATGGAAGCTGCAATTATACTTTCTAAACTTAGATAACAAGTGATTTGTCTAAGGATGTGAGGATGTTAAACAGTTCTATTTCTATGGATTGTTGCTACCTTTGTGTTTTTTGTTTGTTTATATAATCAAATAAGTAATGTTGGAGTAATAAGTTTTTTGGGATGTTAACATTCTTAAATATACAAGTGCCAACCAATGATTTTTTCAAGCCAAACAAACTTAGAGTTTTTTTATACGAGTGAGCTACCTTCAGCTTGAGCTCGGCTTGAACATTAGTATGAACCATGAAGCTCGAAGCAAAATCGCTTCATATTTTAAAGAGAAGGTATATGTGAGCAGCGAACGAGCTATTTTGTATGGCAAAGGTTTGGTACGATAATTTAAACACAACATGACCAATAGGTGATATGCAGATAACTATGCTATTGTCGACAACAACTCGATCCAGAAGGGGGTGGCGGCGCAGCTTGTTGCCCGCCTACTTGCTATTCTTATGTAATTTGTCCCTTTTGTTGAAATAAAAATCATATATTTTTAATAGAAAAAAAAATAACAAATTTGGAATGAGTTAGATATATTGCATTTGTTTCTTTTTCATCCACATATAAAATTCCTTTATTTAGCAATTTGAATCATTCAATTCTTCTTCTATTGGGCATGTATAAGGTTGTATAAACATAACAATAATTGGGGATTTGGAGTTTTGGACGATTTCACCATGTTATAAATTCCATTTGATATGTGAATTTAAAAAGGGCCGAGTGTAGTGGGCGTTAGCCCCTTCCACCTCAGCTGGGTGTGATGGGCGTTACCCCCATCTACCTCAACATATTTAATACCAACCATCCCATTTGAGAGGAGCATCAATGGTCCTTCTTCGGTATCTCCTTAACTAGCACACTCTGTTCCAGAGTTTCATTAAAGGATGGAAGAGAAAGGATTGGAAAGGAAGTGGGGAAAAAACGTGTTCCAGAGTTTTTTGTAGGAGGGAAAGGGAGGGAATGATAGGGATAATAAAGAGGATTTTAGTGTGATTTTCAATCTTTCCAATTTGGAAGGAATTGGAGAAAAGGGAAGAGGAGGGATATCCTTTCTCTTCCATGCTTTAATGAAACTCGGGAACACAGTGTAAGGGCTTATGGTATGGGGCTAAGTCACAATCAAACCACGATACTTTCATTTTTATAAAAAAAAATGTTATTTTTAGTTAAATAAGTCGACACTTTTGAATGTATACTTAGTTAAAGACCCACGACTTACTTGACGCTAACATGACATAAAATTTTTCACTAACCAAGTCAGTACACATGTTCTTAAAAGTAAATTTGAATATTCCGATTTAATATTGCATTTCAATTTAAAAATGTCAAAATATCAAATGCGTAATTACTAAGTATTTTCACTATGTTTCATGTGAGCAAGGCATGTGGGTTCAACACAATTCATTAATCATGTTACATCTTAAATTCTTTTGACAATTTCTAATATATAAATTGTTTAAGGACTATGAAAATAAAACACAATTTTTAAATTAAATGGTAGATCTATAATTAATTGTATCACTTAATAATTAGGTATACGCAGTATACGATATAATGTTATTAAACCATTAACTAAATGGAATCAAATTACAATAATTCATCAAACTAAAAGATTACTCTCATCTTTCAATTTAATCGTTTATTCAAAGTTAAGATAAGTGAGAATTTTTCAACGTTTAAGTTCGATTAAAAAAAACAAACTTACATTGGACTTGCTCCGGAATAGACCACGAACAATGAAGACCATAAGAAACCTAAAATATACCTAAAATAACTTTCTCGATTACAAACATTTCATTACCAAGACAAAAACAAGTTACATTTAGATGGTGGGTAAGCGGACAACAAGTTGCGCCGCTATCCCCTTTTGAATCGTAAAGCCTATCTTACTAAACACAAACCTTTGGTTCTTAGGACTCTGCGAGTCACTGCGGACCATATATTTGATGATACTAGATAATGGAAAATATATTTGATAGATCTATAATATTTCCTTACAATCAAGAGAGTATTCTATGAATAAATAACCTTTTCACATTTGAAACACCATTAAAACTTTTGCTAAATATTTCATATTTCCAAAATACGGACTTCTCACATACACGTGTTCTAACATTTGTATAACTTTATGTGCTTCGAATGCAAGAATGTTGATTTGTTTCTCCAATCTTAATCTTTGATCTTGATATAAGTGGTATTAGAGTTTATATGGTTAGAAAATGAGACATCTCACTCGTATTATTAAAGACATTTCACCTTTATATGATATCTAAGGGGCTGTTTGGTTGATTAAGTGCTGAATCATTAAGATAGTCTGAATGGTTAAGAGGCTCTGAATGATTAAGAGCTGAATCATTCAGCATCCCTTATTAGCTTAATGGTTCAGCACTTAATCATTTCATTCAGATGTTGAAACAAACAGTTTGAATGCTGAATGATTCAGACCTGAATGGTTAAGATGCTGATTAAGAGGCTACCAAACAGCCCCTAACTCTTTAACGTGTTAAATGATAGACTAACATCTTAAGTCATCTAATAGTCTACATGTCAAATGATGTTTTGTTGATTAACAACTTAGAATCCTTTAATGTTATAAACACCTTCTCAATTTGATACTTTACAAATGACATGATATTCCTTGACTTGCATATTTCAATACTTGACCTAAAGAACAACTTATGATGATGATACAATGATTGCATCTTACAATTTACATGAGTGAATCTAAAAGCTTAAATATTTACAAATCCATACTTGAGTTTTCACACCAACGAAACAAAAATTTACATGTATAGTCTATATGTTTGTCGACTTGCAACACCTTCGGTTCTTGAAGTAGATAGTCGTTTATTTTTGTGTTAGTATTTTAAAAATACCATTTATCTCTTTCCTTGAATGAAACCTATTCAACCCCTTATTGTGGTATTAGAACCACCTTGGCCACAACGTCGTCGCATCCATTGACTGTTGTTGCGTAAGTTACATTTGCAAGCCACTGTGGAAAATTGATCTAACGGTTGCAAGTTAGAGTGTGTTTGGGAATGAGTTTGGAAATGCAAAAGTGCTTTTGGTCAGAAGTGCTTATTGGCTTATGACTTTTTGAAAATAAGTTTTTAAAAAAGTGTTTGGATTAGCTTTTGTGATGAGAAAACATCAAAAAGTCAACATATTGTTTTTTAAGTGTTTCGCTTAACTTATTGTGAATAGTTGTTGTACGGGTATGGGTGGTAGATTTGTAATTTTTTTTTTCCAAAAGCCAGGATTTCTAACTTCTCAAAAACAATTTTTCCACCCTTAAAAACCAAAAGCCAAAAATCAAAACAGAAAGTGTTTTTGGATTACACAATCAGCTTATTGAATTATTAGCTTTTTGAAAAAAGCAATAAGTTAATAAATTGTTTTGAAACTCAATCCCAAACACCATCTTAGTTCAAAATCAAGATCAATAAAAATTATTACACCCAATATGATACTAGCCCGCTCTTACATGCTTCTAGAGAAGAGGTATCATATTCGAAACAAGAAAAACATGATATTTTACAAGATTTTGTGTAAATTAAAGTGGAGTAACATTTTACAGATAAAAAAATTATTATAATTGTAAGTTTAAATTACGAAAAATAAAAAAATTACTAGACTTGTAAGTTTGAATTATGAAACAGTCTATCAAAAAAAAAAAATAACAAATCAATAGAGTCCGATTAAAAAAAAAAAAAAACAAATCAATAGATTCAAAATAAGTAGTTCAACTTCAAACTACAAAGTACAAACTACAAAGTAAAAAGCTTGAAATTTCTCTCAACGTTCGGTAAAACTCTTTAAAAGCACCCTACTTTTACTACACCATTCAACACACGCCACGTGTCCCTTCCATCACAAACAGTGGGCATGATGAGTACCCCTCTATCACGCCGCTTTCTCTCCTCCATATAAAATTTCCCATCACCACATTCCCTTCTTCTCAATCACTCTCCACCACCTTCATCACCTTCAATTCTACAATCAAAGGTTCATTTCCTAATTCATATCTTATTATTATTATTATTATTATTAGGGTTTCATTTTTTATTATATCAAATTAGCAAATCATTTACTTGTTGTTCTCAAGCTCTGAATCAATTTCAGATTCACAATCAAAGCTTAATTTCTTAGGGTTTCATATATTATTATATTGAATTCATCAATCATATAGTTGTTGTTTTAATAAACCTAACCCAATTACGCTAAAATATCTAATAGTTTCGACTTCAAGTTGAAATCAATTTGGGGATTTGATTGTAGGATAAACAATTAAGGAATATTTTGTTTTTCAGATCTATTTTCAGATTGTAGATGCCAATACCCGAGCCTACATCAGCAACTTGCTGGTGCTATAGATGTAATCGGTTCGTAACTGTTCTAACTGGTAGACAAGAGACGTCTTTAATTTGCCCTAATTGTAGTGGGGGATTTGTAGAGGAGATTGATAGGACGGAGTTAACCGGATCAATGCTGCCTGAATCAATTCATCGTCGGTTTCCAGCAGCCGCGATGTACATGGCTGCGAATGAGCAGAATCCTAACCCTAGCCCTAGCCCGCCGATGCTTCGGCGGGCTAGAAGGAACACGGGTGATAGATCGCCGTTTAACCCTGTGATTGTTCTTCGTGGACCGACAAGTAATGGTAGCACACCGGAAGCGGGGTCTGTTGAAACTGGTATTGGTGGGTTTGAGTTGTATTATGATGATGAAGCGGGGTCTGGTTTGAGGCCGTTGCCAGCGAGTATGTCTGAGTTTTTGTTAGGTTCGGGGTTTGATCGGTTTTTGGATCAGTTGTCTCAGATTGAAGCTAATGGGTTGGGGAGGATTGACGCTAATCCGCCTGCGTCGAAGGCGGCTATTGAATCGATGCCAACGATTGAGTTTCAGGAAAAGCATATTCATACTGATCCGCATTGCGCTGTTTGTAAAGAAGCATTTGAATTAGGAACAGAAGCTAGAGAAATGCCGTGTAAACATTTATACCATTCAGACTGCATTCTGCCATGGTTAGCCTTGCGAAATTCGTGCCCGGTGTGCCGCCATGAACTGCCATCAGATAATCAAGATTCTGTACAAACCAATGATGTGAACAGTAGTAATAATAATAATAATCAGGCAGGTAATGAAGAAGAAGCGGTTGGGTTAACAATATGGCGGCTGCCTGGTGGTGGGTTTGCTGTGGGGAGGTTTTCCGGTGGGAGGCGAGGAGGGGAACGAGAGTTTCCGGTGGTTTTTACAGAAATGGATGGTGGGTTCAATAGCGGTGGTGCTCCTAGGAGGATTGCATGGGCTGCAAGAGGTGATAATGGTGCCAGAGAAAGTAGTCGATTTAGGCGAGTGTTGCATAGTTTGTTTTCTTGCTTTAATGGTGGTGGGAGGGCTATTGATTCAAGTTCTGCATCGACCGCTGGTGGTTCTTGGCATGACAGGGCTTTGAGAGCTGACATAAACCGTTGGGTCTCGAGACCTGACGTAAACCGTTGGGTTCAGAGACGGTTTAGTTGAACCGTATAGCTCAATGATTAAAGGTGTTAACTTTGTGTAAGTAGAATCAAAGATGAACAGTTTAATTTATGATGAGAAGGTACATTTGAATCTCTAAATTATCATCTTTTTGCTACTTTTTCTGAAATGTATATTTGATTTCTTTAATGGTTGATGTGTTCTGTTTATAGAATGATGGTTACAAGACTTACAAATTTAAAGATATGGAACATGAAGATTGTTAGAAGCTGGTGTACTAGATTGGTCCTCTGTTCATCTAACATGATATCATTGGCAAGAAGGGTACAAACTTTTTATATCTTTGAATGACAGTTGCATAACATTTATTTTGTATGTACTACTGGTTTTCAGGCCTTTTTGTGTGTGTATATTGTCAAGTTTTCTATAATATTAAGCAAGGTGTAGCCCGTGTAGGAATGGTTGGGTCTAGCCTTGGTAATCCCAGTCATGTCCTAATACTCGCCAAGTTTATGTCGGGTAATTACCAGTTGAGTATTGGGCATACCTGTTAGGATTTCAATTACATTTCAGTTTTTGAACAGAAAATAAAAATTTTAATGTTTTTTAAGTAATCAAGTCAAGTAACACCTAATGACATAATACCCCTAACTTAAGGTTTTTTTTTTTTTTTTTTTGGCACATCATCAGTTTCTGCCTGTTTGCTTTGTACCTTTGTTCTTTAAACCTCTCCTGCCTGTTTGCTTTGTACCTTTGTTTTTTAAACCGTAATCAACTGTCCATCCGATCCAATACGTTGTGTTTCTGAGTTAACTTAACAAGGGAAAAGAGAGGAAATCAAAGGGAAGGGAAGAAAATTTTGATTATGTTCCCAAGTTTCATTTAAGGAAGGGAAAGAAAGGAAAACAAAACATGTTGTGTTTTCGAGTTTCACTTTAAAAAGGAAAAGAAAAGAAATGGAAGGATAACTAGGCCGAATCCTTTAGTTTAGTTTTCCATCCGATTTGGAAGGAAACGTAAGGAAAGGATATGTATCATTTATTTTCCTTTCTTTCCTCTCCTCAAGTAAACTCGGGAACGGAGCGATAGTTTACATCAAAACTAGCCTGTGATCACCTATTTCTTGGTCAAAGGTCTTATAATTTTTTTATATTAATGTTAAGATAGCCCCAACGCCTGGTATCACAGTGTTAAACCAACCCCCCCCCCGGATCTTGACAAAAACCAAATAGGAGTATTTGCTTGATTAACTAAGACGGTATTAAGATAAAAATATGCCATAAACAAAACAACTCAACACCAAACTAAAATGTGTTCGTTCCCTTGATGTTCTAAGTGTTGATGTATACATCTAAACAAGATAAAAAGAATCAACCATGACAAACAGCAAAACATTTTTTTCTACTTTGTTGCAATGACAACACGTGGATAATAACTTATGAACTAAACCACATGTCAGCTACTAGATTATCGCTCGGGAGGTTTTCTAGATAGACAAATTTAATATGAAATGACAAAATATGTGTCGTCAAAGGAATAGGTCATTTAAAAAAATGATATAGGATCAACACTCGATAACTCATAAAACATACTTTTAATACTCTGTGTGCACTTTTTTTATTTTTCTAGTTAAGACTGTATATGAAAGGTACATAAAGATCCACGTTGGACTTGTATGTGTATCAATATTTACATGCTTTCAAAACTTCTTTTTTTTTTTTTTAACATTACACAATCCAATAGCCATGCACATTAGGCTGGGCGGTGCACAGACGCAACCCCTCCCTCGTCTCAAGAATTTTGCCCCGTCCCCATTCCCCACACCGCCCCCTTGCCCCGTCCCTCACTATCCCCGTCCCCTACGTCCTCCTTGGAACATCATGGACGGACCAATCAAAGACTTTTCTCCTTTTTTTTTTATTCTGAACGTTGGTGATGGTTTGGAGATGGAATGTACAAGTGGTGATGCGGGATGTACAAGCATGAAGGTTGAGGAAGAAAAAAAGAAGAGTTAAATGTCATTTTCGTCCCTGAGGTTTGGCCATTTTTGCTAGTTTCATCCAAAAGTTTATTTTTTCTCATCTGAATCCAAAAGTTTTCAAACTCTTGCTGGTTTCGTCCAACTCGTTAACTCCATCCATTTTTTCTGTTAACTTTTTATAAAAAGACTAAAACACCCTTATATTTTATATTGTTTAATAAATAAACCTCTCTCCTACCCCTCCCTATCTCTCTGCTCTCCCTCTCTTTACTCTCTCTCCTACCCCCTCTCTCTCTTTCTCTCTCTTCTTCAACAAACACAGACTATCACCATCATCATCTTTGTTCAACCCACCTCCTCCATAATCATTTAGTTACTCTACTTTAAAATGTAAATCACAAATTCCAAAACAAAAAAGTTACTTTACCCCAGATTATCTCCAAGAATAAGAAACCTAATAGCTGTTCAGACTTCAGAGGAAGGGTCGAACAACGGCGGAGGGAAGGAGGCGTCAGATATACGGCGGCGAAGGGGAGGAGGCACGGTGGCGTTGGTTGGTTGGAAAGTGATCGGGATCTGAAAGGGAAATGAAGGTTGGTCGGAAAGTGATTTGAAGTGATCTGAAAGGGAAATGAAGGTGGTTGGTCGGAAGGTTTTGAATATCTCAGGAAGGTTTTGAATATCGCAGGAAGGATGTTATTATTATTATTATTATTATTATTATTATTATTATTATTATTATTATTATTATTATTATGTTCACACCCTTCAACTGCTTGATGGTATTGGTGAGTGGTGTGGGGTTAAGGAAAGGAATGGAGGGTTATGTTGTGGAGTTTAGAAGTTAATTCCATTGTTTTTGTTGTTGCAGAGAATAGGGGAAGAAGACGAAGGAGCGTGTGGTGTTTTTAAGGGGCGTTGTTATTATTATTATTATTATTATTATTATATAGACGAGATTTGAATTGACAAATTTGCCCCTTAGTTAACTGAGATTGACTAACGGAGTTAGGCACTTGGATGGAACCAGCAAGAGTTTGAAAACTTTTGGATTCAGATGAGAAAAAATAAACTTTTGGATGAAACTAGCAAAACTGGCCAAACCTCAGGGATGAAAATGACGTTTAACTCAAAAAAGAAATAGAGAAAGAAAGAAACAGGAAGCAGCAGAGAGAAAGAAAGAAGTAGAGGGAAGGTTGGGGAACAAGACCCTTTATTTCTTAGTTATTATTAGTATTACCCCTCTTTTTTTTTTTTTAATATTGAATTAAGGTCACCCAACTTTAAGCATTTTATGTTTTATCTTTATAAAGAAATTGTTTAAAATTAAAAAAATAATTAAGTAATACAAGAGACATGAACCTTGTGGTGTCTCCACACCCCACTCATGTCTCAAGATGCTTGAGACACCCACATGGTGAGGTGGCATGCTACGTGTCACTGAGACATTACATTTTTTGTGTCTCCACACCCTATAGCCTTACATACCTAATTAGTAATGATCTGTCATCAACTTTGTTACTGTAAAATAAAAGAAATTAGATTTTTACCAAGTTGACTACATCTGTATATATATATATATATATATATATATGTAGTTAGCGGGGTCTTATATGTAATAGTAGGTTCAGAAACATGCATACTGTCTTCAACACATTGTGTTTTTTTTTTCTAAACAAAAACCCACTAAAAAGTTTTTTTTTTTTTTTTGTTATTTTGTTAGCACTATGGTACTCGTTGGAAAGATAATAAAATAGTCGTTAATTTGGTGTATTTTTTTTAGATGTCTTATATAAAAGTTGTTGACGTTTAAAAATTGTGAGAGGAAACACATGTGTTATACACATGAGAGAGAAAAAGACTTTTGAAGGGAAATCAAGGTGTGAGAAGATCTCACCTAGTGCCATGTGGCATACCCATTTTTGTTTATTATATATTAGGCCATATTCCGAAAGCTTTCCGGGATAGATAAATCTATTATGATGTGATAAAATATGTGTTATGATGTAACATAGAAATTAATGTACTATAATATGAAATACAACAATTTTAATCATGTAAATAAAAATGAAAATGTATATTAAAAAGAAGATCTATATTTGGGTGAGGAGCAGAGCTAGAAAGAACCATTGCATGATGTGATTGAGGCGGTATTCTTGAATGTGTGACTTTTTTTAAAGGAGTGGTTTTAACTTATTTTGCTTTTGATTAAAATATAATTCTTAGTTTGAACATGATTAGTGGCTTGCCTAGACATTATTAATAAATTACCTCAACCACTGTGTTTTTTTTCATATATGAACAAAAACCGACAAAAAAATCGTTTTTTTTTTTTTTTTTTTTGCATAGCACTATGGTACTCGTTAGGAAGATAATAGAACATTCGTTAATTTGGTATAATTTTATTTTAAATAAAAATCTCGTATATAAAAGTTATTAACATTTTAGAATTGTGGGGAAAATGAGAGAGAGAAAGACTTTTTGATTGAAATAAGGGTGTGTGTAGTGGGCGTTTTGGGTGGGGCGTTATTGCCCCATAGCGCCGGGGAACACCGCCCCCGTCGGCGCTATGGGGGCGTTTTGAGCTTGAAGCTTATGGTGATAGCGGGCGTTTTGTGTAGGGAAGGAGAGAGAGACCGTTGTTTTTATTATTATTATTATTAGGGTTTGGGAATTGGGGGAAAAAGATTGAAGAAAAAGAAGAAGAAGAGGGTTGGAGGCAGGGATGAGGAGGCAAGGATGAAGAAGAGGGTTGAAGGAGGAGAATGAAAAAGAACTAGGGAGGTGGGGGTGGTGCCGTCACTATGCGGTGGTTGAAGGAGGAGGATGAAGAAGATCCTCTGCTTTCTCTCTCTCTCTCATATGGATATGTGTGTGTGTGTCACTAAGGTAAGGGATGGTTGGGTTGGTTATAATAATAATAATAATAATAATAATAATAATAATAATAATAATAATAATAATAATAATAATAATAATAATAATAATAAAAAGCAATGATTACCCAATCATTTATAACCCCCTCATAACCCCCTTCCCACTACACCCTCTTTTTTCATAACCCCCACATAACCCCCCTTCTATTACTTTTTAATATTTTAATACCATAACCCCCACATAACCCCCACCACTACACATACCCTAAGGAGGATGCACATGACACACTTAAGGGGGATGACATCTTAAATGTCATGTATGATTTCATGCTCTGGGATATATATAATCTATAACTTATAATAAAAGAATTGGGTTTGTATAAAGTGGCATTCAATGGAGGCCTCAACCCTCATTGAATGTGTCATGTGGCATCATGTGAAGGTTTTTTTTAAATTTATTTATTTTGTATTTTTAAATAAAATCTATATCTATATTATCTTAAAATTTCAAATATGTTAATTAATATCTTTTCTTTATTTTCTTCTCACATTTTTTAAATGTTAGTGAACTATTAATTATTTTAAAATTTCAAATATGTTAATTAATATTTTATCTTTATTTTTTTCTTATTTTCCGCTCACAATTTTTAAACGTTAGTAACTTTTATGTATGACATTTTTTTGAAAAAAAAAATTACACCAAATTAACAATCGCATTATTATCTTTCCAACGAGCACCATATATAGTGGTATACAAAAACGAAAAAAAATGTTTTTTTAGTGAGTTTTTGTTCATGCAGAAAAAAACACAATGTATTTATGTAATTTTTTAATCATATATAGGCAAGTCACTAATCATGTTATGATAGTATATATGTTTTTGAACCTACTATTACATATATGAATTGCCCATGTTCATGTGTTATAACGATATGCTTAGCATTAAAAGAGGTTGAGATTTTTTATTCTGCTGGGAACGCAGCATGAAAACCCCTTTTGATAGTATAAACATTAGAACAACTTTCTTTAACATTAAAAGAGGTTGAGACTGTTTACTTCTTTTATCATTTTTTATTAAGTAATATTAGATTTTTCAATCACGGGACACTCCCAGAGTAATCAGCTAGTTAATATATATAGATGTAGATAAGGAAAATAAGAGACTCACATGTGTATTTTGCTCCGGTCATCTATACAGTTGTAATGGCCTAATGAAAAACAAAGATTACATTAACTTTTTAATGTTACCTGCATTCTCACAAAACAAATCCAATCGATAATCTGAATCCTTAAAGACGAAGGGCAACCTTGAATGTAGCTACTGATGCATAAGTCCAGCATACGCAAGCCCATCAATGCTTTATGGACCACATCCATGAGTCTACCGTTTGCTCTTTTATTTTCCAGCCCATCCTTGCTATAATCATAGACAAATTAAACTTGTATAGGTATTGTATGATCATCAACGCTTCATGTACATTTGAACACTTTTTTATTTCCTCTAGTCAAACTCTAGATTAGATTGACACACCTCCTATGTAATGGTTATTTTTCTTTCATTGAACAAATCATATATTCACTACTAGTAATTAAAGAATAACAAATATGTGTATAAACTATCAGAATGCCACGTCAAAAAATTTAGTTTAAGGTAATATTTGGAATGCATAGATGTTATCAAAATATTGGGTTATTTTTTTTTCTTTTAATTATTTTGAAGATTTTCATTAAAACAAAATACGAAAAAAAGTAACAAGTGAACAATCCATAGCTTTTTTGGCTTTTTCATGAATAAAAGTCTGATTCTTAATCTTTGGCGAATGGTGTACATTGTTATTCCATATTCCGTTGTATGCCATATCTCTAATCCAAACATTTCACCGCGACAATTTACATTCGATTACCACATCTACAACCACCATTTTTTTATAAGTACATATGAGAAAGAGGATCATACAGGATTGATATAGTCTAAATTATACATGTTTTTTATATAAATATTTTTTACACTATAGTTTTTGGGTTAGTTAATGTTAAATATTACTCTTAAACGGTTCATATTTTGGTGTTAATGGTTTTAAGCGAAACAAGCTAAAACCGGTTACTATGCGAGCAAATGTATGTTTCTTGTATATAATTTTTTTTTTTTTTTTTTGTATTTAAATGTTTTTTTTCATTAAAAATAAAGGATAAATTACATAAGGACAGTAGGTAGGTGGGCAACACGTTGCGCCGCCACCCTTTCTGAATAGAAAATCTGCTAAAAAAATTAATATGGTTAAGGAAAACATGGGCTTGATTATTTATTTGATCCATTGTGGTGTTTTAGCTTTGCAGCCCATTAAAGTATTCGATGCACAGGAGGGTTTTAAAAGAAGTTGGGGGCCCACGATAGAGGGTTTAAGGACAAAGTTTATGGTGGCTGTAAAATAGAGGGAGAGTGACGACAATAAGGAAGAAGAGAAGAAGCTAGACGACAAAGCAGAATGTTTTTCTTTACGGTATCAATTTTGTTCATCAAGATACATGTGTGGTGCCGACAGTCGCCATAGTTTATAAATAAAAAACACTCTATTTTGAATACAACGCCATTTTCAATAAAACATATGTTAGAATGTTAGTAACACTTCACTCGCAAACCTACCATCAATCTACATATAAGTCTTGCCATGACAAGATATGACACTTCACCGGGATACCATCAAACAATGATCACTCGATAAAATTCTTCCGTAGTTTGTCATTAAGCTCTTTACCCATGTAAAGTTTCCTAACAAGCTTTTAATGATGGATATTATGCTCACTGAAGGATATCTGGTTAATTTTTTTTGTAGCTGAAGCCCTTGTTTGTAGTGAAAAATAACTACTTAACATTAGAACAAAGGTCTTCAGAAATATCATTATGAATTTAAGGTAAGAAAATAGATATTTCACACTGTGATTAAATACTTAAGCTCAAAGTTGTACTGATATGTATAGAAGTTTAGAAGCGTAAGAACTATATAATTCATTTGTAAGATTAATGTTTGGCACTTATAATTGGAGAGAGAAAGACTATAGTAAATTGTTAGTTAATTATTTTCTTAGGCTGTGAGGTGTGGATCGGTGAGCCTACATGACCCTTTCCTTCGACGGTGAAATCCCCTCCCCCCCCCCCCCCACACACACACCCCACACCAAATTTTGGTGCGAACGGGGATTTACCCCCTCCTCCCTGATGCAATTTTTTTGAATGTTTGTGCATGTCAATTACTTTTCTATATATATTATTTACCTCACCATTTACCCACCATATACTCAACACATCCACACACAAAACTCGTTAAAAACAATATTAAATAAATAAAAGTATGGGTGGTGGTTATCCTACTGAAGCAGCTGGACCTTCCAACCTCATGCGATATTCTTGCCGACGTGCTAGCCGACGTTCACAACCAGTGTCGTCTCCTCCTCATCCTCAACAAGTGTACACTTCTTCTCAACCAGTGTACACTCCTCCACAACTAATAATCACTCCTCCTTTACCAACCTACACACCTACTCAATCAAGTCGATCCAAAGCCTTCTCTTACAAACGGGGAATTTAACTGGGCCTATGACTACACTATGGCTGTACTACAATGTAATCAAATACAAGTTGGGGAGACGCAAACAAACTTCACCCCAAACCCTCCCGTTTCAAACATCCGTCCAACATAAGTTGTACCTAGCTGGGCTGAAGGATACGAAACTGACCAGGGTGAGGAGTACGTCACATTGGACGATGAACCATATTCTCTTCCAAGTCCTGACTTCGAATGCATCCGTCAAGACGTTAGGTCGAACGGTCGTGATAGCGATCATGACGTGTCGTCTCCAGAGACTACCCTAGAGGATAGGGATCGCATGTATTAGTTGGTATGTTTAATATGTTAATGTAAGTTTAAGTAATGTTTTAACTTTAGGTTTGTGTTTAAGTAATGTTTTAATTAGGTTTATGTAGTTTCGTTTTTTTTCCTATGCAGTTTTTTTTAATGAAAAAAAGTTTAAGTGAAATATAAAATAGATTAAATAAAAAGAATAAGAAAATGGAAGGGGGAAGGAGGATCGAGTGCATCCCTCAAAAGGGGGAAGGGAAAGGGAAGATGACTTGGCACTGATGTGTAGGGCTGTAAACGAACTAAACGAACATGAACATGACATTGTTCGTGTTTGTTTGTTAATAAAATAACTTGTTTGTGAATTGTTCATGAACACTTACCGAACGAGATCTTTTGTTCGTGTTTGTTTGTTAAGGAAATAACATGTTCACGGACTGTTCATGAACAATTACTGTATGTACGAGGTTTTTGTTCGTGTCCGTTTGTCTTCATTTGTTAAATTTAGTTATCAGACAAAAGCAAACACAAAAAAAAAAAAAAAAAAAAAAAAACCCGATTAACGTAAATGAACACAAATAGGCATTAATGAACAAAATCAAGCACAAACTAACACATATTAAATTTCGAACATCACGAACACTATCTACCCAAAATATACTAATCTAATTACCCAAATATACTTGACATGATTTTGATCACATAATATCTCATAAAAACACAAAATTATCATATTAAACTTGAACTCCTCGTTTAATCTACCTAAAATAAAAGTTAATTAAAATAGTTAATGTAAGATTAATATGTGGTACACTAATATATATTAAATAATCCGAAGTACTTAAATTAAAAATAAAAAAAGTTAAAAACATAAAAGAACTATCAAACACAAACAAACATAAACGAACACGTTACTGAACGTTCACGAACATAACCTCTGTTCATGTTTGTTTGTTTACCTAAACGAATATAATTTCTTGTTTGTGTTCGTTCATTTATTAGTTTATGTTCGTTCATTTATTAAACGAACGAACACAAACGAACTTCCCGCCGAACATTTCACGAACTGTTCACTGAACATTTGGTTTGTTTACTGCCCTAGTAATGTGGACAAGAGAGTAGAAGTATTACAATTAAAAGAATATATATATACATACATATATATAAGGGAAGGTTTTGTACAAATAGTTCTTCTCATAGAAATAGCCTTTAATGTGAGAAGTAAAAGAGGGTATTTATTTAATTTAATTTTTTTAATATTTATTTCATATTGTTAAACATGTATTTAAGTACTGAAACCTAAAAAAAAATAGTGTAGAGTAATTACGTAATGGCTCTAGTGTAAACTACTGTAATTATCCTAATGACGTAATTACGCTAAAAAAAGTTTTATTTTTATTTTTTATACTATTTATCTAGAAAACATGTTTAAGCAGATGGGAAAAAAAAAAAGAATTTCCTCCTTCACTTCACATGTTTAATAGGTTAAGCCCAGTTGCATTTGATTTTTACTTTCTATATATATATATATATATATATATATAGAGAGAGAGAGGGAGAGACACACACACACACACTATCACGTGCTCGCGCGATTCGAAGGGAAATAAATCTAATGGTGTGCATGGTTGAATTCAGTTAAGTTATTAGCCTCAATCAAAACTGAAGTCATTGGTTGATTGTTCTTATTAACTAATCGGTTAATTAGTTTGGCTTATTTGGTTAGATTGTCAGCTTTCGGTTCGATTCAATTAAATTAATTTTGGTTAATAACAAAAACCAAACTTTGACTAAACTATTTGCTTAGAAGTATATAAAATGGATGTATTAAAGCTAAAAATATATGAATACTTGTAAAGCTCATTTCAGTTTAGTTAATTTTGGTTCGATTTCGGTTAACAATTTAATTATTGCTCACCCCTAGATATTATTAATCACATAACATATCAATTTTTTTAGTTAAAAAACTATAGAAATACCATATTCAATTTAAAAATAATAAAACGCTCGTTTATATGGGTAATTTTTTAAAGAAAATATTAACGTACGAAAAAAGTTAAGATCGTTTGAAAATCGTGGGCTAGTTAAATTTTTTTTATATATATGTAATTTATGAAGTTTGGAGGGGGATATATGTAATTGCCCCAAAGTATAAAAGTGTTTAAAAAGCTAATATACACTCATTTAAGATTGTACCTTATACATTAAAATAAAAAAAAATCCTATATGTATTAAAATAAAAAAAAAAATCGTAACATTTTGATAATTTAAAGTTCCACTTTGAAATGCATTATATAACCAACCACCTTATGATGGAGTGGCATGGAGGCTCAATGATAGAAAACCTATGGTTGAAAAGTCATGGGTTCGATTTTTTAGAGCGTCGGGTTTTACCGATTATTACATTGTTATGATTTCAGGCGGGTGGATAGTCGGGTGAACTTGGTGAAACCAGGAGCTCCCTTACATTTCTGGCTACGCCGGGTCGAAGAGGTTCTGATTTGACTTCAAAGGGAGTTTTTGGTAAATTTTGTTGGCTGTTAAAATAAAAAAGAAATGCATTCTATATTCATTATCTATATATATTAATAGAAAGACACTTCAATAGTGTCTTTCTTTTAATATATATATTGGCCACTAACTTTTAGGTTAATTTTATTTCATGCCATTAACTTTTAGGTTAACTTTATTTTCTTCTAATTTGACCACCAAACTTAGACCAACAAACTTTTAGCTTTTAAGATTTAAAACTTTGGCCACTAACTTTTAACTTAAGTTTATTTTCCTCTAATTTGACCACCAAACTTTTAGCTTTTCGGATTTAAAATTTTGTCCACCAAACTTTTAGCTTTTAGGATTTCAAACTTTGACCACCCAACTTTTTTAAACTTGCATTGCGCTTTGGCCAAACTTTTAGTTTTTAGGATTTCAAACTTTGACCACCAAACTTTTAGCTTTTAGCCGCGAGTATTTTTTTAAGCTCATGCGAGAATAACAGTCACTTATATGTCCACGAAACTCTCCACGCAACTGGAGTTCCCACAGTAACGTGCGATCTTTAACGTCCACCAAACCCTCAACGTAACTGGAACTCCCGCGGCGAAGCGCGGGTAACACAATCCTAGTTATTATTATTGATCAGTTTTTTTCACTTCAAATTATACAACAAACATGATTTTTGAAGCATATTTACACCAAAAGTATCAATCGTCACAAGACAAAAACCGGTATCTTGGCAAAACCATGTCACTTAAATTATTTGAACATATATCACATGAGGAAACCCAAATTAACTTGGGACGAATAAATTAGGCATGATTTACTAGATTTGCACCTCTTTGAGGACATGGTCCATGATAAGAGTTCATAGAGACGCAATAGTAAGGTTAAGCACCTTTAGTGTGTGCCATACAATAGTTCCCTAGCTAGGTCTTACGGGCCTAGATAACCATATACTTTAGGGGGTTTATGCATTTGATTATCTTCTATATGTATGTCCTTTTTTTGTACATATGTTTATGTCGTGCTACGTTACTCTCTCGTCACTGCTTGTGTTATTTGGTAACTTTCTATAGGTGTTATTTTAGCTATATTTGTACGTTGGTTTTTTGTTTTTGAGTTGAGGGTCTCTCTGAAACCAGCCTCTCTATTCCTAATGATAGATGTAAGGTGTGCTACATCTCACCCTCCCCACACCCTATCAATAGCTTGCTATTTATGGGATTTACTTTACGTTTGATTGATTGATATGACATGAGAAAACCTAAAGATAATAGATGATTGCTCGCTAATAATTGTACTAGTGAACGTAAGACATACTCGTTATATCATTTTCATTTCACGTTTTGCACCTTATTGGTTTCGGTTTCGTCTCACTTCCGTTTGCTTTACGTAGATGACTTTTAGAAAAAAGAAAAAAAATGAACAAACAAACAAACAAAAAATTTGGTTAACAATATGTGGCCTGTAATTTGATCAATGACACACGCTGACCGTTTTCAGTAAACAGGATGAGGTTGAGCATGACTCAGGTAATGAATTGATGTCAAGTGGCATCTAATGACGCAAAATGGTCCATGCGATTGTAAAACCTTCGAAAAGAACATATGTGTCACTCTAGAACTATAAAGTCAAGTAATTGTAAAACCTACCGACCTTAACAGCTCCAGATTGCCCCGAGAAACGAACCGCCATCACATCAGCCATACAATCGCATGGCTATAACAACACCCACGTGTCAGGGGAATACGACAAAGCTTCTGGACAGCTGGCCCTGACACGTGTCAACCATCCTCACCAATCCACTATAGATGCCGTAACAAGCCTAAGAGACCGCGATATGATTAAGTCCAACAAGTTACCTAACAGTAACTTGAGGACTTGGGAAGACATGAAGAGGTATAAGCAATTATACCGCGGCTTGGCCACCTGTGATTCGGTCACATCTAAGTCCAACAAGTTACCTAACAGTAACTTGAGGACTTGGGAAGACATGAAGAGGTATAAGCAATTATACCGCGGCTTGGCCACCTGTGATTCGGTCACATCTAAGTCCAACAAGTTACCTAACAGTAACTTGAGGACTTGGGAAGACATGAAGAGGTATAAGCAATTATACCGCGGCTTGGCCACCTGTGATTCGGTCACATCTAAGTCCAACAAGCTACTTACAAGTAACTTGAGGACTTGGGAAGACATGAAGAGGTATAAGCAATTATACCGCGGTCTGCCTATTAAGACGCTAGGCCGCAGCCAGGCAGTCTGGCCGAAGGAAAAGTACAAGCCTCACCCGAAAGTCAAAAGACTCCGAATGATAGTACGAAGGGGGGGTCCGAAATATAGTACAACTAGGCTGACTAGTATAAATACCCCCTCTAAAGTACAATTGAGACACGAATGCACTTACTCCGAATCTCACTTTCTCTCTCTACTTTCTCTCACTAAACAAATACTTATCCTCACGCCGGAGGGTGGTTACAGAGAGGCCCTCCCTCCTCCTCTGTAACGAGCCTAACGGCCTTTTACCTTGTGCAGGTTTAAGCTTAGGTTCGGAGCATCCAGATCCATCTCAAGTCGAGCCTGTTTTAACGGTGATTGCAGGTTCGTCCACTTTTTGGATCTTCAATACCAAAAATATTTTTTTTAACGTCAAATGTTACATCTCCTATACTATTACACTAATAATTCTAAATTACATCACATTTGTCAATGATTAAACTTTGAACCTCCCTTTAAAACTTAAAAGATATATGCATCTACCAAGTGAGCTAGGCCCACATATACGCCTAAAATATTTAGAAGCTTCATAACATTATTTGAATTAGGTTAAATTAATTACTACACGACAACAACGAATTAGAAGTGTTAGTTATGCACAAGACAAACTCTCAAAAACTTATTTTATATTCAAGAAACAGGATATATTAAAGTACTTACAAAATTACCAAATAATATTCGTATGTTTATATAAACTAATGAAATTAGAGAAATGCAAATTATGAAACTTTCATAATCGGTGCCATTACTCTCATCAACTTCCTTAGTCGAAATTGAACACTTTTTCGATCATAAGATTGGAGAGAAATTTATCATTTTTTAATGTATCCCTTCCTGCCTCTGGTGAAATGCGCTAAAAATTTGGCCACAAGATTAAAAAAAAAAAAAGATGTGCGTTGTTGGGTGTAAACGACTCAATCAGAGCCCAAGCTCATCTATTTCTTTTCGTTTTTTAAACGGCCAAAAAATGAAACCTGAGCATTCTTGGGACACCCAACAGACAAGTTAAGTACTTAGAGAATAACATGAGTTCTCAAACACCAATTTCAAGAAAAACCCGGTAAACCACCTGCCCGTAGGCACAACGGTGAATATACCGGTAAAACCCGTTTGTCTCAAGAATCGAACACATGATTCCGCGGGTCTTCTATCGTTGCCCATCAATACCTCTAACACTGCACTGCACTACAATGGTATTGGCTAGAACTCTATTTTTAAATCTTGAATTTAGCTTAATGAGTAGCTAGGTTTTGAAAGTTAATTAAGTTTGGTCCTTGACTCATTTATTGTTTGTTACTTATTAAACTATTATGTTTACAAGTATAAATTAATGTATACTATCTTATAATACATTTTATAAGGACCTCTTAAAATATAAGTTGTATAAGTGTGATTGCTTAGAGTATAACACACAATGCACATATTAATTATTTTTTGAGGGTAAAAATATCTTTTATTCAATACTTATAGATTTATCTCCTCAACTTTCATTAACTTGGTTTATTTAAACAATAATTGTACCTTTTCACCCTTATTTTTACCAACTACCCCCATCATTTTTAATCGTCCATAACTCATTATACATTAATATTTTCTTAATATTATTACATGGTACAAACGAGCATTTTTCCTCTTTAATTTAAGTATAGTATTGCTATAGGTTTTTTTAATTTAAAAAATGATATGTTAGGATTAAGTAATACCGAAGCGAAAAGAAAACGAAAATGAATTGAAATCATCTATACTATATTGTAATACATTTTTCATTGACCTCTTAAATTTAAGTTTTACAATATAATTGCTTATAGTCTAACACACAATACATATGTTAACTACTTTTTCAGGACAAATATGTTTTTTAAACAATACTTATACATTTGTCCCGTGAACTTTTGTTCATGTAAATATTAATTAACTTTTGCACCCTTATTTTAACTAACTACCCCCATAATTTTTAAACATGCATAACTTTTTCATACGTTAATATTTTTTTATTATTATTATACTGTATAAACAATCATTTTATTCTCTTTAATTTTAGTACAGTATTGCTATATATTTTTCTTTAATTTAAAAAAATGATATGTTAGGGTTAAACAATAACCGAAACAAAAATAAACGAAAGCGAACCAAAATCAACCAAAAATTAGTTATTGATTATATTTTACCCTCAGTTAACCAAAATTAAGAAAACCAAACCATTAACTTTTTCGTGTGTATCTATCTTTTGTATCTTCATTTCATGTATTTATAAATATCCATTTCATGTATTTCGAATATTATATATATATATATACACACACAAAACAATATTCCTACAGGATTCTCTACCTATATATATAGGGGCTAAGCATCGTTAGAAAACCCACGTTTTTTTAGTAAACCCCTAGAACAACCTACTTCCCGAGCTTTTTTTTTTTTTGAAAAAATTAAGGCATGTAATATACATGTTTTTAAGAGTTTTGAGCCAAAAAAAATCAAAAAAGCGCCAAATGGTTTTTTTAAAAAATAAATAAGTTGTGCACCGTAACATATGTTTACACTGGTAATATATGTTATAATGCATAACTTATTTATTTTTTCTAAAAAAAAAATCGCACGGTGCTTTTTTGATTTTTTTTTAGCTCAAAACTTTTAAAAACATGTATATTACATGCCCTAATTTTTTCAAAAAAAAAAAAAAAAAACTCGGGTAATAGGTTTTTCTGTGGGACTTCTTAAATTTATTATCTATATTTATACTATATTATAAAGCATTTGTCACACCCTCAAATTACCACTTGCAGAGTTTTACCGCGAGGCGCATGACAAACCAGGATCCAAGTCAACGATCACAATAAACAACTCTATATGAAATATGAAAATCCAAAACAACGATTTATAAGCGGAAGCATTTAAGAAGAATTTAATCAGCTACAACAGTATTCCAAAGTATTCAAAACACTTTATTTCAAAGCATGCAACTAAGCCTAGACGCCAATGCAGACCCGTGCGCCTAGTTCCATTTGTTGCTACCTTAGCGACCTGAGAAAAACATGCCAAAAAGATGTCAACATAAAATGCTGGTGAGTTCACAGGTTTGTTCAATATGTTACCAGAACGTTACCATGTCGATACTATATCAATGTTACCAAGTACGCTAGCGAGGCGTATGTTTTATTACTACTACGATTGGAAACCATTACTAGACAAGTTTAGCAATGTTTAGCATGTTTAAGCGGCCCGTATGTTCAGCATGATACCAGTGTTCCTGTTCGAGACAACATGCACCCGCCCGGCCCTCCAAGCCGACGAGTGGGGCAGGTCACGCCCAATAGATCTATCCACATTTCCCCCGTTGTGCATCCCCGCACATTCATGGTTTCCCCCGGGACTTCCAAAGATCGTATAGCAATACAAAGTTAAAAACCATAGTATGACATATGTTACCAAAATAGTTAGCGCATGTTTTCTCCCCCCAAAAGTTAAAGCAGTAAAAGTGGGGCCGTGAACTCACCTTAGATAGCGTTCTTTGGTTATAAGTAAAGATGTTAAGCCCTTGATAATCCCTCTACCGGAGATCTATCAAAATGTTCACATAAGTGTTCCGACTAATAACCATAAGGTTATCTAGTCCCCGATTGTCCAGATCGTAACCAAGTATGTTTTAAAACGTGTTTAAATGTTTAACCGACACACTAGACCGACCCGACATTCCGTTGGTGACCCATTACCCTAACTAATCAAGTACACATAGATTACACACAAGGTTCAAGCATAAAACACTTAGGTTGTATCAAAAATATCAGAACGGTCGAACTAGTCAGTTTAAGTCTCCTTCGCCCGTTTTTAATCTCCTTCGCCCGTTTTTATATTTCGTTCGACCGTTTGATGCCTCCTTCGGCCGTTCTGCCACTTTCGCCCAACAAAAACCCAGGTTCGACCCTGGATTCCCTCCTTCGCACCTTCGATCGGTCGAAGGAGTCCAGGTTCGCCCCTGTTGTGCAAATTTTCCTAAAAACGCTTCAAACACATTCAAAATGACTCGAAACATCATCAAACACAGCAGTCAAGCATGAATAACTTATCCCTACAAAACCCCACCGATTTCCCCAATAATACGTCCATTTCAGCCCTTTCCCAAAATGGTAAAAATTATGGAAACATCACTATCATGCATGAATAATTTACCCAATTTGGAAACTTTTGAAATCGATCTGTATTCAACATAAAATGTTCAGTTTGTCGAGTGTTCGATCTTTCCCTATTAGTTCTATTGATCATAAATATCATGCATCAAGTCTAGATTCGTTAAAACCCCAAATACCCATAATATCATCATTTATCCAATCCTAACCCTAAACAATAATAATCTAGCATCAATAACAATCCTATATCATATTTCTATCATAGATACAGCAGCAAATCATTGAACAACACATAGCACCACATAATACACAATTTACATATGTTTAACATCATGAAAATCTATGTCAAATGATAATGTTTTGGTTTAGAAAGATGTTAAAAAGGTTTTTAATCATAAAAACACCCTTAGAACAGATCTGGACCATTAGGGTTAGATGAAAACGAATTAAAATGCTTTTAAAAAGGTTTAGGATTAAGAACACACCTTGGATTCTTGTTTAGATGTTGCAGATAGGTTAGATTATAAAAAAGAAGAGCAAAACTCCTTCCTTAGTGATTAAGATCGTTTGAGAGTGTTTTGGGACGGTTAGGGTTTGTGAAATGATGAAAAATGACAAAGTTTGGTATTTATACTAATTCTCCTTCGCCCCATATGAATGGTCGAAGGTGGCCTCCTTCGACCCTTTCACAGGGTCGAATGAGCCCTGTCCTGGTCGAAAGGAATTCTTTCAATTCCACACCCCAGGTTCGCCCATTTACAAAGGGTCGAACCAAACAAATGTTCTCCTTCGAACACTCGAAGTGGTCGAACCAGAATTCATTTTTAACTAATTTTCCAGTTTGTCGTGTTTAACGCATTCTAACACATCTTAACACATAAGCATGCATCCTTAGTCTATATTTGACATATTTAAGCATAGATAATCGTTTACACATCATTTAAACACATCTATGTATATAATCCACCACACGACCCATAATCTACACATATACTTAATTAGTTCATGTAATGTTACCAACAACGGAACCCGGTACTAGTGTATTACCAAAATGACTCCCAATGATCCTCCGGATCATTGCACCCTGGACAATCCTAACTTGACCCGACCCAACCTGGAACTCCAAAGGTTTTCGACGGCGATCGGCATAGCTCTTCTGACGATCCCGAGCAGCAGCCAAACGCTGACGAATCTGTACGATTTTCTCCGAAGTTTCTTACACAAGTTTCGGACCAGTGAGCTGGCTCTCGCCCACCTCGGCCCAACAAAGCGGTGATCGACATTTCCGTCCGTAAAGAGCCTCGAACGGAGCTGCCTTGATACTAGAGTGATAGCTGTTGTTGTAGGAGAACTCCACTAACGGCAGGTGGATCTCCCAACTTTTGCCAAAATCGATAACACATGCCCGAAGCATGTCTTCCAAGGTTTGAATCGTCCGCTCACTCTGTCCATCAGTTTGCGGATGATAAGCTGTACTCATATCCAACCGAGTACCCAAAGCCTTGTGCAGAGCCTTCCAGAAACGAGAAGCAAAACGAGAATCACGATCAGAGATAATAGAGACAGGCACCCCGTGCCGAGCAACCACTTCCTTAAGGTAAAGTCGAGCCAACCGCTCGAGTCCATCGGTTTCCTTAATAGGTATAAAACGTGCCGATTTTGTCAGCCGGTCAACAATCACCCAGATCATATCATAACCACTAGGTAACCTTGGCAGTTTGGTGACAAAATCCATCGTGATTCGCTCCCACTTCCATTCCGGAACCTCTGGTTGTTGCAGGAGACCAGACGGCCTCTGATACTCCACCTTGACTTTAGCACAAGTCAAACATTTGCTGACATAAGAAGCTATATCAGCTTTCATGTTTGGCCACCAATAGAGTATCTTCAAATCCTGATACATCTTATCGGAGCCAGGGTGAATAGAATACCGGGATTTGTGAGCTTCATCCAAAACAAGCTCGCGCAATCCCCCGAACAATGGGACCCAAACACGTCCCGCAAAATAGTGTAAGCCATCGGTCCTGAGCTCAAGATGCTTGTCAGCACTATGCATAGTCTCAGCCTTAAGGTTTTCCTCCTTCAAGGCTTCCAACTGTGCAGAACGGATTCGGTCAGGCAACGATGAATGAATGGTGAGCTGTAAGGCTCGAACACGGCGAGGATTCGCAGACTCCTTCCTGCTCAAGGCGTCCGCCACAACGTTCGCCTTGCCAGGATGGTATTTGATAGCACAATCATAATCGTTCAGGAGTTCAACCCAGCGACGCTGCCGCATGTTCAATACTTTCTGGTCGAAAATATGCTGAAGACTCTTGTGATCGGTATATACTTCACACTTGGTACCGTACAAGTAATGTCTCCAGATTTTCAACGCAAAGACTACCGCACCCAGTTCCAAGTCATGAGTAGTGTAGTTCTTCTCATGAACTTTGAGTTGACGAGAAGCATAAGCAATAACCTTCCCGCGTTGCATCAACACGCAACCGAGACCACGAATAGAAGCGTCACAGTACACAACGAAGTCATCCGTACCCTCTGGTAAGGATAAGATAGGCGCAGAACAGAGTTTAAGCTTCAGCATCTGAAATGCTGATTCCTGCGGTTCACCCCAGTCGAACTTTCGGTCCTTCTGGGTAAGAGTGGTGAGGGGTTGAGCGATCTTCGAATATCCCTCAATGAAACGACGATAATAACCCGCAAGACCTAGGAATTGCCGCACCTCAGATGGCGTCTTTGGTGCTTCCCAGTCCTTAATAGCTTCGATCTTAGCCGGATCGACATGAATTCCCAGTTCGTTCACCACATGTCCTAGGAATTGAACTTCACGCAACCAAAAATCACACTTTGAGAACTTAGCATATAATTGCTCCTGTCTCAAAAGTTCCAAGACCAACCGTAGATGTTCCTCATGATCCGCCTTGTTCTTGGAATAAATCAGAATATCGTCAATGAACACGATGACGAACTTGTCAAGGTAAGGTTTGCAAACGCGGTTCATTAAATCCATGAACACCGCCGGTGCGTTAGTGAGACCAAAAGGCATGACCAAGAACTCAAAATGGCCATAACGAGTGCGAAAAGCAGTCTTCTGAATGTCAGCTTCCCTGACGCGCAACTGGTGATAACCGGACCGCAAATCAATCTTCAAATAGTAGCTGGAGCCCTGAAGCTGGTCAAAGAGATCATCAATGCGAGGAAGAGGATAACGGTTCTTGATAGTCACTTTGTTCAGCTCACGATAATCAATACACATGCGAAGACTTCCATCCTTCTTCTTCACAAAGAAAATAGGAGCTCCCCACGGGGAAGAACTTGGTCGGATGAAACCCTTTTCCAAGAGTTCCTGCAACTGGCTGGACAACTCTTGCATCTCGGGAGGTGCAAGACGATACAGAGCTCGGGCAATAGGAGCTGCGCCCGGAGTAAGATCAATACCAAACTCAACCTGACGATGGGGAGGAAGACCAGGTAAATCATCAGGAAACACATCAGGAAAGTCACGAACCACCGGAATATCCTCGATCTTCTTCTCATCGTCAGTAGAAACGTTAACAAGCGCCGGAATGGCCGAACAACCCTTCCGAAGGTACTTACGGGCTTTCATGCTAGAAATGATACTCAGCGGAGCACCGCTTTTCTCGCCCCGAACCGAAAGAATCTCTCCATCAGGGAGAGGGATCCGAATAACCTTGTCGAAACAAACGATCTCCGCACGATACAACGATAACCAATCCATGCCGACCACGACATCAAAACTACCCAGGGGCACCGGCATAAGGTCAATGGGGAAGGACAAACCCGACAGTTCCAAGCGACATTCCCTAAGGGTGTGTGTCGCTTCGATTTTCTTACCATCAGCCAACTCTATTAAGTACTTAGCCTCTAAAGGTGTGGGTACTATATCTAGCAATCGACTAATGTCCAAAGATACGAAACTCTTATCGGCACCAGAATCAAACAAGACAGAACCATAGCGATCATTAAGAAGGAACGTACCGGTAACTGTGTCTGGATCCTGCCTAGCCTCCGCAGATCCAATGACGAAAGCACGTGCAGTCCTGCCTCCGCCGCCGTTGTTCCCGTTACCGTTCCCCGCCCCTCCCATTATCGCCCTGCTTCAGTTTAGGACATTCACGCTTGAAGTGTCCCGCATCACCACAGTTATAACACCCCTGCCTCCCCTGAGTCCCCTGAGCAGCAGGAGCAGGAGTAGCCGCAGGAGTCTGAGTTGGGGTGAGTGCCACCTTGCAATCCTTAGCATGGTGCCCCAACTGATGGCACCGATGACAACGAGCCCTATCACAACCCCCAGAATGGTGAAAACCACACTTGTTGCACTTGGGATGCTTCCCAACATACCCACCGTCTTCTGCCCAGAAGAAGATCCAGATGAATCAAACTTCTTTGCTGGCTGAGCTGGTACCACACTCTTTCCCACATTATCCCACTTCCTCTTGTTCCCTTCAGTAGCCTTCACAGCAGCACCCTTAGGAGGCAAAACACCTTCTGCCACCTTCAGGTTAGTCATTCGATGAGCTGATCGGACAACTTCAGCAATAGTGGGAAGGTTCCCAGCAGCCACCAACCCAGCAATCTCTGGCACCAGTCCCGACACATAGTGCTCGATCCTCCTGTACTCGGGTGTGTGCAAATCAGGGCACAACACCGCCAGCTCATTCCTCCTCACAGTGTATTCTTCAATCTCAGACCCAACCATCTTGTAGCTCCAGACCTCATGCTCTAACTTCTGTATCTCCTCTCTCGGACAATACTCTCCTCTCAACAGCTGCACAAACTCCGCCCAAGGCATGGCAATAGCCTCCCCCAATCCCATGTTCTGAGTAGTAGCATTCCACCACGACAGTGCAGGCCCCTCAAATGTCGCAGTAGCATACTTCACCCGGTCCCCAGCAGGACAGTTACACATGACGAACACAGACTCAACCTTCTCCAGCCATCGGAGCAGTCCCACCGCTCCCTCAGTTCCAGCGAAGTTATGGGGCTGACAGTCCCTAAACTTCTTATAAGAGCACTGAGGTGGGGGTGGATTGGCACCCATACCTGAAACACGGTACACGAGTAAAACACAAACGAAAGGACACGAAACCCAAAAATGAGGCAAGGTCGACGGAAATCAACTCACCACCCATGGCATTAATCCCAGCCTGGAAATTAGCCATAGCCATGTTCACTTGCTGCTGTAGCAAGTTGTTCAGTTCAGCTTGGGTCATGTTGATGTTTCCACGACCACCGCCTCCAGCACGGCCACCGCCGCCACCACGACGTCCACCACCGCGAGCACCAGACATGATCTAACAAATCAAGAAATCGAGGGATTCAGATTCACTTCCCGTGTCAACCACTAGAAATTTACAAGAGTTAACCTAGGGAAAAATCCAGGACTATACATCCAAACTCGAAGTCCATCGGGATTTTCATGCATTCCAGTTTATTATTTCGTGTGCACCCGAAATGATAAACTGCTCTACATGGTCCTCCAGATGTACTCTTAATCCAGACTCTGGTCACCGAATATCGTCGCCTAGTATCATGTTACGATAGGTGCAAGTGTAAGAAAGCATGTGTGTGCTAGAATCAACAAATCAACCCCTCCTTCTTAAATCCAGAAGAAGAAGACAAGAGTAGGTAAGAACCCAAATAAAAGCGGATGATGTAACAGAGAAGCATGATGATGATGTAAGGACATCCCGACAACGTTAATACGTATCCCACTAATAGACTCAAAGTATGTGACCGTCTAGTGTGTGCGACTCGGCTATAGACCAGACTCTACATGCAGTCCTAGTTCACTATAACCATTGGCTCTGATACCAATCTGTCACACCCTCAAATTACCACTTGCGGAGTTTTACCGCGAGGCGCATGACAAACCAGGATCCAAGTCAACGATCACAATAAACAACTCTATATGAAATATGAAAATCCAAAACAACGATTTATAAGCGGAAGCATTTAAGAAGAATTTAATCAGCTACAACAGTATTCCAAAGTATTCAAAACACTTTATTTCAAAGCATGCAACTAAGCCTAGACGCCAATGCAGACCCGTGCGCCTAGTTCCATTTGTTGCTACCTTAGCGACCTGAGAAAAACATGCCAAAAAGATGTCAACATAAAATGCTGGTGAGTTCACAGGTTTGTTCAATATGTTACCAGAACGTTACCATGTCCATACTATATCAATGTTACCAAGTACGCTAGCGAGGCGTATGTTTTATTACTACTACGATTGGAAACCATTACTAGACAAGTTTAGCAATGTTTAGCATGTTTAAGCGGCCCGTATGTTCAGCATGATACCAGTGTTCCTGTTCGAGACAACATGCACCCGCCCGGCCCTCCAAGCCGACGAGTGGGGCAGGTCACGCCCAATAGATCTATCCACATTTCCCCCGTTGTGCATCCCCGCACATTCATGGTTTCCCCCGGGACTTCCAAAGATCGTATAGCAATACAAAGTTAAAAACCATAGTATGACATATGTTACCAAAATAGTTAGCGCATGTTTTCTCCCCCAAAAGTTAAAGCAGTAAAAGTGGGGTCGTGAACTCACCTTAGATAGCGTTCTTTGGTTATAAGTAAAGATGTTAAGCCCTTGATAATCCCTCTACCGGAGATCTATCAAAATGTTCACATAAGTGTTCCGACTAATAACCATAAGGTTATCTAGTCCCCGATTGTCCAGATCGTAACCAAGTATGTTTTAAAACGTGTTTAAATGTTTAACCGACACACTAGACCGACCCGACATTCCGTTGGTGACCCATTACCCTAACTAATCAAGTACACATAGATTACACACAAGGTTCAAGCATAAAACACTTAGGTTGTATCAAAAATCTCATTTCTACATCAGAACGGTCGAACCAGTCAGTTTAAGTCTCCTTCGCCCGTTTTTAATCTCCTTCGCCCGTTTTTATATTTCGTTCGACCGTTTGATACCTCCTTCGACCGTTCTGCCACTTTCGCCCAACAAAAACCCAGGTTCGACCCTGGATTCCCTCCTTCGCACCTTCGATCGGTCGAAGGAGTCCAGGTTCGCCCCTGTTGTGCAAATTTTCCTAAAAACGCTTCAAACACATTCAAAACGACTCGAAACATCATCAAACACAGCAGTCAAGCATGAATAACTTATCCCTACAAAACCCCACCGATTTCCCCCAATAATACGTCCATTTCAGCCCTTTCCCAAAATGGTAAAAATTATGGAAACATCACTATCATGCATGAATAATTTACCCAATTTGGAAACTTTTGAAATCGATCTGTATTCAACATAAAATGTTCAGTTTGTCGAGTGTTCGATCTTTCCCTATTAGTTCTATTGATCATAAATATCATGTATCAAGTCTAGATTCGTTAAAACCCCCAAATACCCATAATATCATCATTTATCCAATCCTAACCCTAAACAATAATAATCTAGCATCAATAACAATCCTATATCATATTTCTATCATAGATACAGCAGCAAATCATTGAACAACACATAGCACCACATAATACACAATTTACATATGTTTAACATCATGAAAATCTATGTCAAATGATAATGTTTTGGTTTAGAAAGATGTTAAAAAGGTTTTTAATCATAAAAACACCCTTAGAACAGATCTGGACCATTAGGGTTAGATGAAAACGAATTAAAATGCTTTTAAAAAGGTTTAGGATTAAGAACACACCTTGGATTCTTGTTTAGATGTTGTAGATAGGTTAGATTATGAAAAAGAAGAGCAAAACTCCTTCCTTAGTGATTAAGATCGTTTGAGAGTGTTTTGGGACGGTTAGGGTTTGTGAAATGATGAAAAATGACAAAGTTTGGTATTTATACTAATTCTCCTTCGCCCCATATGAATGGTCGAAGGTGGCCTCCTTCGACCCTTTCACAGGGTCGAATGAGCCCTGTCCTGGTCGAAAGGAATTCTTTCAATTCCACACCTCAGGTTCGCCCATTTACAAAGGGTCGAACCAAACAAATGTTCTCCTTCGACCACTCGAAGTGGTCGAACCAGAATTCATTTTTAACTAATTTTCCAGTTTGTCGTGTTTAACGCATTCTAACACATCTTAACACATAAGCATGCATCCTTAGTCTATATTTGACATATTTAAGCATAGATAATCGTTTACACATCATTTAAACACATCTATGTATATAATCCACCACACGACCCATAATCTACACATATACTTAATTAGTTCATGTAATGTTACCAACAACGGAACCCGGTACTAGTGTATTACCAAAATGACTCCCAATGATCCTCCGGATCATTGCACCCTGGACAATCCTAACTTGACCCGACCCAACTAACCCAGTTAAGTCCGTTTATAAACGTTTCTCGCTAAGGTAGACTTAGATGTTACTAATATGTTTAAGCCAAACATGCCGGGTGTCACAACATTTCTTAAGAACTTCTTAAATTTTAAGCGGTATAAGTCTAAATGCTTAGAACTCAACACATAATGCATAAAATAATTACTTTTTGATGGTAAATATGTCTTTAAAACACCATATTTAACTAGTGAGAAACCCGCGCGTTGCGGCGGGGATGTTAAACGGAACAAAAAATAGATAAAAAACATTGAATCGCGCACACGCATGGTGGAAAGTTTACTCACCATATTACAAAAAGTTAAAAATTATCATAGAAAAAACTAAGTAATTCGAAAGCGTAATAAATCCACATATAAAAAGGAAATAACAAACTAAGAAAAACTTTAATGACTTGTTCACCTATGCTTAGATGACTTGTACGCTATCACACGCAACTCTATTTTGAACGAAACTTACATTGAAACGTATATAAAAAATAGAACCAATCATGGAACTTCTTGTTTCTTTTTCTTCTAAACACAAGATAATATTATAAAAAACAATAAATTTGACCTATGTCATATAAAAGGATTTAAAGAAAAATACAAAAGCATGTTATTCTATAAATAATGCAACTTTACGTTGTTTAGTAGGGTAAGCTCTCATGTGTCAAATTATTCAAAGTTGTATAAAGTATCTAACTCTATATAAAAGATTATAACAAAACATGTAGCATTATAAATTGTTTTTTTATATGTTTTCTATTTCATATGTTTAAAGTAATTGTAGAAATAAATGTCATGAGTTATCATAAACATCTATTGACTCTTGAATTCATTTAGATTAAATATGATGTTTGAAAGACCAATTTGCCCCCAAAATGTAATTATTATGTGCATTGTATGTTATACCATAAGCAAATTAACTTGTACTTCTTAAATTTTAAGAAGTCCTTGTCAAATGCTTTATAATATAGTATAGATTAAAACAAAATCAAGAGTCAAGAGATGTTTATGAAACCTCATGACATTCAATTCATGATGCTATATCTTTTTTATAATCTTTTATATAGAATTAGGTATTTTATAAAAGTTAAAATTTTATAAACTTGATCATGCTATATCGAAATCGAGAAATCAATATTGAAAGTTGTGTTTTTAATCATGAGGTAACGATTTGAATTCTGAAATCATTACGTTATATTCATACACGTAAACATGCCTAATCTGATCTAAACTATATGATCACCGAATTCAACAACCGAAGAAGAAAGATTATGTTCTTAATGAATTAAAAAAAAGGTATTAAGAAATATTCACGTAATAATGGTTAGGTTCATAGTAGTTATGTTAGGTTAGATTGTGCTTTACAAAAGATCTCGGGTTACACCCGCTGCATCGCGCGGGCCAACTCAGTAGTAGTAGTAGTAGTAGTAGTAGTAGCAGCAGCAGCAGTAGCAGTAGCACTAGTAGTAGTAGGTAAATATTTAGTAATTCTATACTTATATGTATTTAAATAAGATAATATTGCGCGATGAAATGGGTGCACCGGGGCTCTTTTAGAGATCACATTCTAATCATGCCTTTTAACACTTTATATATTAAATAATATTATATTATTGTTGTTGTTATTGTTAATTTAGCGAATTTATAAATAGTCTCATGTACATTAAAATAATGTATTAATTGGAGAAGTTTATTAAATTGTGTCATGCCTGTGGTGTGCACATATAATGCATATATGTGTGAGCACTTGGGGGGGGGGGGGTAATTGCTCTAATTTACTGTTATTTAAAAAATGACAGACAGTTAATCATACATCATGTAGTGGCGTGGATAGTTGAAAGACAAGGGGTAGATCCACCAATCGGCCTCTGTTATGAGTGTTATGTGCCTGATGTCTAGGTCTTGAAGCAAACTAGTATCGAATCGGGGTCTTACTGCAAGCAGTTTTTCTATATCTACATCTTCCCCTTTTCAGACCACATTTTAGCTTGTCTATTAGTAAGATTTACTAAGTATGATAAATGAGTGCAAATTATGAACTATTATATTGGATAACACGCTTGTATCCTATGTTTCAAAAATTGTGACAGACATCTTAAAAGTTTTTTTTTTTTTTGGAAATTACCCTGTTTTTTTTATCTAATGTATTTTATAAAGTACAATAGATATAGGAATAGATAATAGATATAGATTATTAAATGTTGGAAAAAGAGTTTAATTTAGTAAAATAGGTCTAAATCTTGTCATAAATACACATTAACAGGAAAATGAGAATACATGTCACTTATTGACAAAATTGATGATGGGTATGTTTGTGGTATAAAATGACAAGGATGGATTCATGATAATAAGAAAGCAAACGCATGCAGAAAGTGTTTATCAAATTGTCATACGTGTTCTCAGGGATAAGGATGTTAAAATTTATCAACCAACTTTTCAATCATATATTTATTAAATTTGTTTGGATTAGGTACTGCATTATTGCATTTTTCGTAATCTAATAGGAGAAAACAAAATTTTAGAACAACGTTTTTTTAATTAAATTCACACGACGGGTTGTGGTTGAGTGAGTTATATATAGTTTGTGTCGATTTATTTGTAATCCATTTTGATTTCTTATCAATTTATGTTATTTAATTCGTGTTGGGTTTTGGTAGTGTTTTCCTATCGGCCTATATTTTGGTACATATATTTTATAAAGTAGAAAGAAAAGGTTAAACGACGTGAAAACACTTATTCATGTCATTTTACGAAATATGTGAGCCCTCTAACTAACATATATTTAGGTTTATGCTCATTCTGTTCGTCACCTGTTCAATTCCCATAAATACATTGACTGTTCAGCGGATAAAAGGGATATGGTGAAAACGGTCATTCTTGCTGGAGCGTTGATCATTTGGAAGATGAGAAACGAAGTGATTTTCCAAAGAAAGCGAGCTAATTTACAAGGGCTATTTGGTGAAGTTCAAACAGTTACATACGCATGGGTGAAGCACAAAGCGAAAAAAGAGATATTAACTTGGGAGAGGTGGCGTAGTTTTGATATTCCAACAGCATAACGACCATAGTTTATGTTAACGTAATGTAATAGGGTGATTTGGGTGACAATATGTAACGACTAGAATCTTTCTAGTCCGAACATTGTACATAATATTGGGTGAAATGAAATTTTGTTTGCCGATAAAAAAACATATATTTAGGTTCTTGAAGTTTAGTTAGTTTTAGGGAAACATAATCATTCAAAGTTAATTAGTGTTCTTAGATAATGCAATGCGAAAACAACGAAGAATCCGATCAATGTGACAGGTATGTTATGTATGAACTATGAAGTGTGTAGGGTTTCTATTTTTATGATGTGACCTTGGTGTAAATGATTTTGAGTCTTTGATGAGATAATTGAATAGTATATACTAGATTATGCTTCTGGGAGTGTTCTGAGGTTGAGAAATTTAATATGACATATCAATTTTACATATGAAATAGACTGATACGCTTTACAGTTACATGCAGGAAAGCTTCAGGTAGCACCTATTCTAAAACAATTAACAATGTATCTTCAAAACCTTGAACAATGTATAACTCTAATATTAATACCTAACCTAAAACAATGTATAACTCCAATGCTAACACCTGTTGAAAATAGAATTCATATTTACTGGTTTGGACATAATTAATGACTTGCCTATACATGATTAATGAATTACCTGAACATTTTGTGTTTTTTTTTCTGTATGAACAAAACCCCACAAAAAATAGTCATTTTTTCTCAGTTTTTTATATAGCAATAGTGTTGTAGAACTCGCTAGGTGCTAATCGGCCGGTGGGTTATCGACTAGGGATTAATCGGATTGGATTTTTATATATTTTTTTCCAAATTTATACATATATAATGCTAATTTTATACCTTATATGTATAAATTTAGAAGTTTAGCGGCTGAATATAAACTGGTGAACATGGATGGGGAGTTAAATATTAAAATACCTCAACTTAAATAACCTAAATCACCTCCATCATTCACCATATCCTGTTTTTTCCACCCCATTCCTTCTTTCATGATAAGGAACCATCCAATTTTGAGGTAAGAACTTGTTTTATTTGATCGATTTTCTCCAGTTTTAACTCGTTCAGGTTCATTTTTTTTGTGCCTAATTTTAAGTTTTTTTAGGTCCGACGAGGACCAATTTGGTCCGACTAATAGGTGATTAATTGCGACACCGATTAATTGAGTGATTAGCCCAAAATTAATCAGTAAAGTGAGGACTAGCGATTAATCACCGATTAATTTGTGATTAATTGGGATTTTTACAACCTTATATATGGTACTCGTTGGAAAGATAATAAAACGCTCGTTAATTTGATGTAATTTTTTCTTTAAAAAATCTCGTATATAAAAGATATTAACATTTAAAAATTATGGGAGGAAACATGAGAGAGAAAAATCCAATTTTGTTTTTAATTTTTTTTTCTAAAATCGCTTAATGCCACATGGCATGCCATTTTTAGCTTTAATTTTAGGGAAATGACCAAAATGGCCCGTTGACCATTGCATTTACGAGAATAGCCCCCGGACACGTCTCGTGGAGACGGTTCACATTTCCCCATCCGTCTGAGGCGTCTCCCGAGACGGCTTGGGGTCCATCCAATAGCATAATGACACGTCTGCCCCACGTCTACCCATGACGTCTCCGGTGAGTCCTGAGACTTGTCCGACGGTTCAGTTGTCCACCTCCCTCTATATATACCATTCTCCGTCCCATTCCACGTCCGACTCTTCCACTACCACTATCACTACCACTACCACCACCGTCTCATTCATACAAATGAAAACGGCACCCCAACGATGGACTGGGCCCTGGGGAACAAGAAATTGCACTAGTTTCAGCGTGGCAACATGTCGAAGATAGCCCACACCAAATAAACAAGTGGTACCGTATCTTACATGAATAAAATCGGTTGGTGGGGGGGTCTGACCGAACCATTGACTCACTTAGCCGTAAATGGAACGACTTGAACACGAAGTGTTAGCTCTTCAACGGGTACCACTATCGAACACTTCAAGCGGTACCTTCAGACATGCGAAAGACGTCGCCATCAGATATACCAAAAGAGGGTATCAATCCAAGCAGCGAAAAGAATTCAAACACGTGTCGGCTTGGCAAATGATGAGGGACTGTCTTAACGCGTAGCTTATTTTACTTTTGTAATAATTTATGTATTTATTTTATGTGTTTTATTAATCGAATGAATCTTATGTTTATTTTATGTTTTTAAGCACGTTTATTTTATGTTTTTCATGGGTTTTTTTGTTGATTTGTTAAAAAAATTAAAAAAAAAAGTCTCCGGAGACGTGTCCTTATGCTATTGGCTGGGACCCCAAGCCGTCTCGGGAGACGCCTCAGACGGCTGGGGAAATGTGAACCATCTCCACAAGACGTCTCCGGGGGCTATTCTCGTAAATGCAATGGTCAAGGAGCCATTTTGGTCATTTTTCCTTAATTTTATATAATTAAAGACATGTAATTGCCACATGGTACACTCAAGGGGGATGATGCCCTCTTTGAATGCCATGTGCGATTTATTGCTTTCAATTATTATAATAGACTATGTGAAATCCCTTATGAAAACACGGGAAGACTATATCATATTTTAAGGTCTGTTTACTAAAGACAAAATCTAGAAGGTGAGCGTCAGTTGTAAGTAAAATCTATTTAGTAAGATCGGTTCCTTTCACGATACCAGTTGATAGATACTGATTAGATGTTTTAATACTGAGGCGTGTTACAACCACGAAGAGAAAAATCAACAGACGCATGAAAAGCTCTGTTGGGATAACAAATATTAAAAAGAAACAGTTAATCTTAATCTTCAATTGAGGATTCATTACTCTGTTTACCGATATCTGTTGACTTACCAACAAATTTGTCAAACAACTGTTATAAGATTCAACCTTATTATTACAATTACATAATTTCAATGAAATATCTGACTTAGCAAAACTACATACAAAATGGAAGACTTATAAAAGAAAAATCCAAATATCTCTTAAAACTACTTTAATGCCAAGTAACACATTTACAATATCTGAGTTAACAAACTACATAAAAATACAAGCCAACATAAAAAAATTCTTCTAACAAACAAACCCTAGAGAATAATCTTCCTTGCCATTGTCACCGGAACAAAAACACAAACACAATCAAAAGCAGTACCACAACAACAGTTCGTATCTAAACATCATCAAGTTCGAAAACCCTAAAGTTTCTAAACAGGCTCTGCATGTAGTAATGATGGATTGATGTTTTTCTTTTATTGTAAGAATCTTCGAAAAATACCAATTCCAACTTCATTACCAACGGATTGTTGGTAATCGATTTTTCTTTGATTGTAAGAATCTTTGAGAAGATTGGTGGAACGACATTTGAACGTAATATCATTATACATATGGGATGGAGAGTTGCAAAGTGAAAATAGTTGAAGGGATATAAAGTTTGAAAATGACTATTAGGAATTCCTCCCCTTTTGTAGGGTCAAAGAGGATTGACAAGCTAGTATAATCCTTAGTCTTATATCCTCTGCATAAAGAGTAAAGATCAGAAGTTCTGAAGATAAACCAGACAAACATCTAAAGAAACAACTCCTAAAGATTACTCATCAGAAGTTTGTCACTCGTCAGTACTTCCTTCAAAGCTTCCCACCGCCTTAGATCTTCAGCAGTTTAGTATTATATTAGTATAAGTTACTTTATGTACAAGTTGCAATACTACAGCTTGTTGTAGTATTATTATAATCATTTGAATACTTCCAATGTACGTATTGTTGGTCTATAAATAGATGGGTTTATCCCCTCTATTTTAGACAATCCTTTTTGCAGTAACACTTCTAATATATTTTGAGAATCATTGAAAGCATTTACTGTTTTATTTATTCATTACTTTGATTCTCATTTACTGCTTTAGTTCATTAACTGATGGGGAGTAATAACTCCTGTTAAAAATGAAGTTTTAACTTAGAACATCTATACACATTCCGATATGCTAAATACTTTGATAAATCCTAGCAAGTGTTCTTGATAAGAATCTATTTAAAGACTATACTGATCCAACAATTGGTATCAGAGCTCTAGTTCATCTGATCAAATATTAATCTAACAAATTGAGAATCAGACATATGCTCTTATTGATATTCAATAAAGGATAACAGTTCACTTTTCTTAACATCCATCACTTTAAGAAATCCTTGATCAAATATATTTCTTAAAAATGGACCCTTATAATACTGGATCTGCCAATAAGCCTAATATGCTAGTCAGAGATGAATACAATATCTGGCAAAAGAGGTTGGCACATACTTTATCTCAACAAAATACTGGATGTTGGAGGTCTGTCATGTATGGACCCCATAAACTAGTAATAACTGATCCAAAGACTAAAGTAGAAAGACCAAAAGAACCAAAAGACTACACTGATGAGGATTTCCTAAAACTTGAGCTTGATGCTAAGGCATTATCTATGTTGGAAATGGCTCTCCCCAATGAAATATTTGTTGGGCTTTTACATTGTAAAAGTGTCAAAGAGCTGTGGGATTGCCTAAAAGAATAGTTTGGAGGAACTGATGAGGTGATTGCCAACACCAGAGAAATCCTTGCTCAACAATATGAAACTTTTACTCATGTTAATGAAGAAACTTTGACACAACAGTTTGAAAGCTTTTCTTCTTTAATACCTGAGTTAAAATTAAATGGTCAGGCCTACACAAACTCATCTATGTTGCATAGATTTTTAAGGTATTTACCAGAAAAATGGAAAACTTACTCTATAGTCCTCAGATCTGGACCAGATTTTGACTCTCTCCCACTCACAAAATTACATGGGAGATTACTCACTTTTGAAAGAGAAATCAATCAAAAGAAAACGTTACAAAATTCTGGTAAAACTGCTGATGACTATATTCCAAGTAGTACAACACTTTTGGGACAAGACTTACCAACTTGTTCAAATGATTTTGGATCTTTTGATCACATTGACATAACTTCATGGATCTCATCAGAAAGGTCATATCCAAGTTATGGCAATGAAGAAAATAGTCAAACTACTGATAACATGTGTTTTATAATGGATGATTTAAAAAATTTCAGTAGTGCTGACTTAGAAGAAATGGACATACTGCACCAACTGGCATGTTAAGTATAAAAACTAACAAGTTTTACAAAAAGGTCAGGAAGGAATTTTTCCAGGACTGAACAGTTCAACAAAAGTTGGTTTTGACAAATCAAAACTGAGATGTCACAATTGTCAGAAGTTGGGACACTTTGCTAGAGAGTGTAGAAGCTCTAGCTATAACCAACCCCAGTCTGGAAACCAAGCTAACCCCAGTTATAATAGGATTACAGGAACACAAGGAAGTGCTCATTTTGTACAGGCACAAGCTTCTAAAATCCAATATGTGCCTCAGATACAATATGTTCAGATTCCTGCTCAACAACAGTGCCAACTACAAATGCCTTCCAGTCCTGCTGCTCAACCTCCACAAACTCAACAACCATCTCAACAAAGTTTATTTACTTCAGAGTATGTTGACTAGAGCAGTCTTCCATATGACACCATATAATGTTTTCCTGATGCAGACAACAAATTGTTTGACATCAAGTCTATTGAAGAATCAAAAACAAATGCATGTCTTCAACTACTCCATATGGACTTATTTGGGTTAGTTAAGATCATGAGCCTTGGTAAGAAGAAAGTGCTTTGTCATCATTGATGACTATTCAAGATTTACATGGGTTTGCTTCTTATTTTCCAAGGATGAGGCAGCTGATATTATTAAATTCTTCATTCTACGAGTAGAGAAATAGTATTCTCTCTGACAAAGTCATAAGAAGTGACAATGGGACAGAGTTCAGGAACAAAAATCTAGATGAATTCTAGCTGTCTAAAGGGATTGTTAAACAGTCCAGCATTCCATGAACTCCTGAACAAAATTGTGTGGTAGAAAGAAAGAATATACCATTAATTGAAGGAATGCCAGGAAGCCAAAGAAATACCAGGAAGCCATCAAAGATAACAATTGGGTTGAAGCTATGTAGGATGAGTTGCTGCAATTCAAGAAGCAACAGGTTTGGGAAATTTGTCCCTTACCTCCTAACAAGCTACCAATTGGCACAAGATGAGTTTTCAGAAACAAACAAGATGAGTCTGGTAATCATCAAGAACAAGGCAAGACTGGTGGTCCAAGTTTTCTCACAAGAAGAAATAATTGATTATGATGAAACTTTTGCTTCAGTTGCAAGGCTTGAAACCATCAGGTTATTTTTTGCTTATGCAATTTCCAACAAAATCAAAGTTTTTCAAATGGATGTAAAGAGTGCATTTTTATACGGAAAAATAAAAGAGGAAATGTATGTTTGTCAGCCACCTGGGTTTGAGGATCCTGCTTATCCCAATTAGGTGTACAATCTTGATAAGGCTCTATATGGGCTAAAACAAGCTCCCGAAGCTTGGTATGATACACTTTCAACATTTTTACTCAAAAATCACTTCACAAGAGGTTCCATTGATAAAACTCTTCAGTAAGCATATTGGAAATTACATCCTTCTTGTTCAAATTTATGTTGATGATATCATTTTTGGTTGGGAAAATGGATTTTAATACTCCCAACTATCGCCTATTGGCGGATAATACTCCCAACTATCACTTTGGCCATTAGCACTCCCAACTTGCAACTTATTTTCTTCCATCACCCCCAAACTAACGGAGGTATAACCTGGTTACTCTTCGCGGCCAAAATGTAAAAAACAAAACTTAAGGGCCATTTTTGAAACATTTTATTATTATTATTATTATTTTAAATTCTATAAATCCCCCCCCCCTCTTCTTCTTCTTCTTCATTACACTCTGCCCCCCCCCCCCCTTTCAGGTACCACCGTCACCACCACCATCTGTCACCACCACCCGCCACCGTCACCACCACCTTGAAAACCCAAACCCGTTTCACCACTTTAACTCTCACCAGGACGAAATTACGAAACGACATCGTTTTTTAGGTATTTGTTTATGTTTATTATTCACATCATATCATTTTCGGTTTTATCTGTGGTTAAATTTGCAGTAATATCAATCTGGTGTTTGTTTTACGTGTTGAGTTAGCAAATTGATTGTGAATTAATAAGTGTTTTGTTTCTAATTGATATCGATTTTCTGCCAAATTTGCAGTATTATTATTATTATTCAGTGTGATTGAGTGATAAGAGTTATTGAATTTGAAGGGTTCAATAAAAATCAGCAGGTGCAGAGAAGTTTGGGTGGGCGGGGTGGGGGGTTGGGATTTATAGAATTAAAAAAATAATAATAATAATAAAAAGTTTTAAAAATGCCCCTTAAGTTTTGTTTTTTACATTTTGACCACAAAGACTAACCAGGTTAGACCTCCGTTAGTTTGGGAGTGATGGAAGAAAATAAGTTGAAAGTTGGGAGTGCTATTGGCCAAAGTGATAGTTGGGAGTATTATCCGCCAATAGGCGATAGTTGGGAGTATTAAAATCCATTTTCCCTTTTTAGTTCAACCAATACAAAACTGTGTGATGAATTTAAGAAACTCATGCAATCCAAATTTGAGATGAGTACCATGGGAGAACTACAGTACTTTTTAGGACTGCAGATCAAACAACAAGCAAATGGAACTTTTATACATCAATCTAAATATGTTACAGAATTATTGAATAAATTTTCTTTACAAGACTGTAAATTATGTTCCATCCCCATGAGTCCAACCACACAAGTTGAACCAGATGATCAAGGAAAACAGGTTGATCAAACCACCTATAGATGTATGATAGGTTCCCTTCTTTACCTAACTGCTTCTAGACTAGATATTATGTTTTCAACATGTGTTTGTGCTAGATATCAATCAGCTCCTAGGGAATCACACCTTATGGCAGTCAAAAGAATTTTCAGATATTTGAAAGGAACTCCTAATCTAAGAATTTGGTATCCTGCTATCAGCAGTGCCAGATTGATAGCCTTTTTTGGTTAGTGACTATGGAGGGTGTAAAATGTCAAGAAAATTAACATCTGGTGGATGTCAATTCATTGGAAACTGTCTGGTGTCATGGCAATCAAAGAAGCAAACATTTGTGGCAACATCAACTGCTGAAGTAGAGTATATTGCAGCTGCAAGCTGTACTTCACAGATACAATGGCTTCAAAATCAATTACTTGATTATGGAATCAAAGAGTCCAAGACACCATTGCTCCTAGATAGTACCTCAGCCATTACCGTCATTCAAAACCCTGATCAGTTTTCAAAGACTAAACACATTGAAATCATGTATCATTTCATCAAGGATTGCTATGAAAAAGGCAAGATTGAGGTCAAATATGTGTCAACATCAAATCAAATTGCTGACATTTTCACAAAACCTCTTAACACAACAACCTTTCAGAAGTTAGTATCCATGCATGGGATGCTAAATTTGGAGTAATTTTTGTAAGTGTTTTCATTTTTCTTTACATATTTCAATTTCACTTATTTTTGTTACTCATTTGTCACAAAACTTCTGATGATCATAATGAGATAAAGTACTGATGTATAAAACATCTGTATGGGAAAATTTCTGAAAAGAGAAACTGCTGATGATAATAAAATTATCAGAAGTTAATTTTGGGTATTTTTAAAACAAATCTCATCAGTTGTTCAAAACTGCTGAATAGTAAAATAGGAAACTGCTGATGAACAATTGTTCATCAGAAGTTTTAGACGAAAAGGGCAAATCAGTCTTTTCCTATTTTCAGAAGTTTAACCTAGGGAGGTTATTAAACTTCCAATAACCCCTCTTTTCATTATTATCTTTTCAAAAACAAAAATTCTCTCTCTCAAACCCTCTCTGAAACCTACAACTGTTCTATCAAACAAACATGGCTCTAGTTTTTAAATAGGGACATAATCAAAGAGACTATTTCAAAAAGGATGAAGCCTGGTCCCAATATAGTATAACAATGATTAATATGTAAATTGACGAATATGTACATATATTCAATTGAACATCAAATTAGTTGGTCACATTTTATTTGGAAATAGTTTGAAATTGACCCTATTCTATTTTATAATCGTCACCATACCAATGATTGATTAACTTAATTACAAATATTCAAAGAATCTTATAAAAAAATTAATCAAAACAGTATAAATATATACACATAAGTACATAACACATCGAAAACTGTTTGGTTTTACATTATTAAATTGTCTTAATATTTGCATGGTTATTAGACTACTCCTGATTGTTCTAGTATTTTGTTTTTTTTATTGCAACCATTTGATAGCACATATATACAATGCTTCTTTATATGAACTTATGACACTTTCACACAAAGCTTTCATGGTTATATATCGTGCAAGTGTCATTACAATTTCACTTTTTATAGTTTATTGTGTAATAATTTAGAGTTAATTACCAAAAGAGTGCATGTGGTTTTGGCCATTTTGGCAGTCCAGACCAAAATAAAAATAATTGCTTGAACAGTCTCTTGAGTTTGACGAAATTAGTCAAAATAGTCCATTTCGTTAACGGGTTAACTCAATCTCGATAAGTCAGGGGTAAAATTGTCTATCTATGTTAAAATTATTGTTTTCTTCCCCAATTGTCTTCTTCCCCATCAACAAAATTATTGTCTTCCTCTCCATCTCACCAACACAGATAGAGCTTCTTCCCCAATTATCCATGTCTTCTAACCCATCAACAAATTACAGACTGAAAACCCCTTGCTAGAAGCTAGATATGGCAAGGTAGGTGACATGATGGTAGATAAACGAGTTAAACCTCGTTAGTGACTAATTGAAATGAGCCATCATTAGGTTTACTAGATTAGGAAAACGATATTGTCACAATAGTAATTTAAATCTTGGGAAAAAAAATATTTTAATACTCCCAGCTATCGCATGTTGGCGGATGTCACTCCGAGCTTTCACTTTGGCCAATAGCACTCCCAACTTTCAACTTATTTTCTTCCATCACCCCCAGGTTTTTACATTTTGGCCACGAAGACTAACCAGGTTAGACCTCCGTTAGTTTGGGGGTGATGGAACAAACTAAGTTGAAAGTTGGGAGTGCTATTGGCCAAAGTGAAAGTTGGGAGTGATATTCGCCAACAAGCGATAGTTAGGAGTATTAAAATCCATTTTCCCAATCTTGGGAAAAAACGATTCATGAGTTTGTATGCATTCAAATTAACATCACTGTAATTCTTATGTTTGACTTGTTTGAGATAAAACTCAACCCAATTCAACTCATTCATTAGTAAATGACTTGAAAGTGAAAGCCTATATTGTCATCTAATGCTTGGAGTCCATATAACGAAGTTTTTCAGAATGGCTTTAAACGGGGCAGCTCCACCACGAGGAAGTGCAATAACAACTGCAGCCAACTTACGAAGGTGAAGAATGGGCGGAGCCGGAGGAGCGGCAGGTGGTACAGCTGGCAACATGTTCCAGTTCTACACCGATGATGCACCTAGATTGAAGATCTCTCCAAATCTTGTTCTTGTGATGAGCATAGGGTTCATTGCCTTTGTTGTTGTACTTCATGTCATGGGTAAGCTATACTTTGTCCGTAAGGATTAATGTAAGTCTGGAGTTCTACTTTTTGTTCAGCTAAGTGACCTGAGATGTTTCCTTGTTGGTTTTTGATGAAGCTTCTGCAACTGTTCTTGCCGTTGACCCAAAGGCGATGGTTGCTGCTGATGAAGCTTCTACAACTAATGAATGATGTGTTGATCTTGAAATTGGGGAGGCAACAAGTTATTTTGTTGACTTTGACTGACCGCAGCCGCCTTCTACTGTTCTTGAACATTTCTATAGAGATGATGATTCTGCAAAGATGACTGCTGCTGAAGTACATTTTGCGGATTAAGTTGGGACTGATTTTGGTTTAGAGGCAACGATTGATTAATAATATTTTGTCTAATATGTTGACTTGGATCAGAGATATGAGGAAGAGGAGAGCAGGGATACGAGGAAGAGGAGAACATGGATGGTTTTGGCAATTAACTAGGCCTGTAAGCGAACCGAACGTTCATGAACTGTTCGTGACTGTTCGGCGGGAAGTTCGTTTATGTTCGTTTAATTAAACGAACGAACATAAACACACGTTTTGTTCGTTCATTTATGTTCATGAACGTTCATTTATGTTCGTTTATGTTCGTTTAATTAAACTTTACTTTATTTTTATATTTATTTCCCTTTTTGTTAAGGAACCTTAATTCATATTATATTATATACTTAATACGGGTATGTAGCGGGGAAATATGGATAGATCTATTGGGCCTGACAAACCCCACCCGGGTCGACTGGGTCGGAAGGGTGCATATTGTCTCGATCACACAGGGCCTACCAGAGATGACGGTAGTCCAAAGGGTACACACTATGAAAAATCACAGTCAGCAATGATTTCAATCGTAGTAGTAATGTACTTAACGCCTAGCTAGCGTTCACACAACATAGTAGTAACAGAAAGGGTTTTTAAAGACTGATAAAACGTATTATATAAAACCTGTGAACTCACCAGCATTCAATGTTGACATTTTTGGCATGTTTTCGGACGTCGCTAAGGTAGCATGGCGTCTAGGATCTTCTAGTTGCATGTTTTTGAATAAATATTAGAGACTATGTTTATGTAGGGATGAGCATACGGTCTTGAAAACCGATCCCGAACCGAAAAAATACCGATCCCGTACCGAACCGATACCGAACCGAGGTTGTTCGGTATCGGTACCCACATTTAGAGGTTTTCGGTTTCGGTATTATCGGTATCAGTACGGGATCGGTATGGTATCGGTATTTTAAGGTAAAATACCGATACCACACCGGCACCGTACCGATACCGAACCGATACCGATACCGTACCGGTATAATCAGTATCGGTATTGGTTTTTTGGACTTTTCGGTATCGGTATTGTCGGGATCGGTATCGGTTCGGTACCGATACCGTCCCGAGCTCATCCCTATGTTTATCGTGTTTTGGGGTTGTAAACACGTTAAAGCTTCCGCTACTGTTTTTATGTTATCAAAAACTTGGTGTTTTGGTCTATTTATATTTCATTTAGTTGTCGTTTATTGTGACCGTTGACTTGGATCTTTGTGTGTCACGCGCCTCGCAGTAAAACCTTGCACGTGAAATTTGAGGGTGTGACAGTATACCAAACCATTTCTGGTATACCATTTCGCATTCTCTTCGGTTACTTGGATTTTTAATAAGGGTTTACATAACTAATTTTTGGGCGAGTTACGTTGAGTTGTACAAATTATATATGGTCATATCAAATTATTCATCTCGTTTAATTGTTTAATTTACATGAAATAAACCTCAATAACTAGCTTTGTTATTGAACTAAAAAATAGTCAATCATAAAAAGATAATAACAATTATATCCATTTTACCTTACGACCATGTTCGGACAAAAATAACAATTATATCCACTAGAGTAGATGCTCGAACAGACAAGAGTAGCGACCTTCCGCGTTTGGCGAAACTTCAAATCACTTTTTAATTATATCATCGGGTATGTTGCCGTCACCAAATTTCATTTTTATTAAATTACTATACATAATCCACAAAGGCATATGGATCATATATCATATAAGGGGCTGATTGTTGATTAAGTGCTGAATCATTAAGAGGTCTGAATGGTTAAGCGTTGAATCATTAAGCTGGACCTCTTAATGGTTAGTTTTCTTGTCCCACGTTGGTAGGGGAGCCTCATTAAGGTTCAGTCTAGTTCAGTGCTTAATAATTCAGTGCTTAATGGTTCAGCAACATCCCAAATTTTAATGATTATGTATACTTATAGTATATTAGCGGTGTATTAAAAAAAACATTTTTGAAATGTGCCAATTGTGCGACAAATATTATGTCCTGACTTGATACAATGGTGTGTCCATACCACCTAGGTCGTATGTCCATGTGTTCAATCAGGTAAAATATGTTTTGATTAATGTTTTGATTACAAGTTACATGTGTGTAATATTGCGGGTGTATTTGCTTGATACATTCTATAATACCCATCGACAACAAAAGGTTCATGTGTCATCTTCTTACTTGCATATTATGTGCTTTTAGTAAAATTACAACAAACAACTCCCTCGGCATAGGCCATATGTGTGTGTAATTTTAACGTATGGAAACCTTTACGCGTGTGATACAATTTTTTTTTTTTTTTTTTTTTTTTTTTGAAAAAAAAACCCAGAAAAAAAATCTAAATAAGAGCCTTTGATCCTTAAAAAGAGGGTTTACTTTAAGTTAATTATCCCAATTTAACTATCGTTGGACCTCTTTCATGGAACAGGTTCTGAAATTCAGTTCAAAAAGTCACACTTTACAATTTAATTCATATTTTTATGTGAACTTTAATCTGTTCATAAACTTTTTAACAAATACTATATAATTTGTGTGCATTACATGGTTATCAAAAAAAAAAAAAAACACACACACACCTTTGTAGGTGGTGGATGTCTAACCTCCCAAATAGTTTAAAGGTATCAAATCATTTTGGAATAGACCCTTCCTTGTATAGTTGTATGTGAACTCTGTTGAAGAAATTAATACATTTTGGAATAGACCCTTCCTTCGTTTGTGTTCGTTTTGTTCATGAACGCATACGAACACAAATAGACATTAATGAACACAAAGAAGAGTTCATGAACAGAAACAAATACAAAGGGACATATATGGCTGGTTTTGAGGGGGTGTCGGGAGGACTCACTCCTCGGGCCCAATTTCTAGGGGGCATTGTGATCGGCGACAGTGGCGGACAGAGAAATAGAATTCATCGGAAAAATCTAAATGATCTATGTATAGTGTCGGTGTTAAAGGGTATTAAAGGGGTTGTTTTGGGGAAGATGATGCATAGTGTAAATACTAGAAAGTGATGGGGGTATTATAGACATTAGAATATGCCAATGTATAAAGAAAAAAAACGCCTACAATGGTGTCATCCTATTTTTTTAAGATTAATAATAACTTAAAAGTAATCACTTATCCTCTTATTTTAATGTTGGTTCCGATTCTTTGCTCGTCCTAGGCTCAAAACGCTTAAGTTAAAAAAATCTTCACGATTGGCGATGATAGCTATCGATAACGTATTATTGGATAAAATAAATTGTGAAAAATTGATTCATCAATTTGATATAACTTTAATCGCCGGTTAAAAAATATAGTTTACGTCACTTATTTCGTTAAGATCTAAAACTAAGGGGCACATTTTTCGCGGCTCGGCCCGAGCACTTGAATTCTCAAGGACGACTATGTATATTAACTTCCGAATAAGAGCGAATTCACATATATTAAGAAATTAACTAGTTCCATCCAGTATATTATCTATTTATACAAACATAATTATTACTTAACATAATATTAGTAAACATAATATAGTGGTGTCTAAAAAACTAAACTTGCATTTTATATTTGAAGTCTTCATTAATTATTTATTTAAACTTGAACTATTTATTAATTACTTATTTGATGATTATACTAAAAGTAGGGTTTGTTGATTTCATATAGTCATATACTTAGCTCCATAAATTATTTATATATTTGGGTAAAATAAATAAAAATTAAAAAATGTAAAAAACATTATAAAAATTAAAAACCCTATTAAACTATCAAACAAAAATAAAAATAAACGAACACGTTACCGAACGTTCACGGACATAAACGGACACATTACCGAATGTTCACGAACATGTTACCAAACATTCACGAAAACAAACGAACACTTTACCGAACGTTCACGAACATAAACGAACGAACGCGGCCTTTGTTCGTGTTCGTTCATTTATTAAACGAACGAACACAAACGAACTTCCCGCCGAACGGTTCCTGAACTGTTCGCTGAAAGTTCAGTTCGTTTGCAGCCCTAAATGCCATTCAACAACAAAGGCTCGATGAGAAGAAAAGCATCCGAGAAGCTTTTGAAAGAAAAATGCGAAGATATGAAATTTCTCGCTATGCCCGTCAATCACCTCCACTCCCCATAGTCTAAGGGTAAAATCGTCTCCAACGCTCTAATGTGAATAGGAAATACACAAAAGCCCATCTTTTTTTAACGTATAACTAAGTAGGAGCCGGTACTCCGTACGCGGCTCCAAATGGCTAAGGGAGCCCTAGCCGACCCTTACCTAGGTGGGCGGAGCCCCTGGCTCACCAGCCACCAGTTTCGGGGAAAACCCGACTATCCACCCGTCTGAAAACACGACAATGGAATAATCGGTAAAACACGACACTCTCAAAAATCAAACCCATAATCTTTCAGTTATAAATATTCAATCACTGAGCTTTCATACCACTCCACCATAAGTTCATTCGAGTGTGTGTGTAAAGTAGAGTTTAAAAAAATAGGTTTATGTTACCCTTCATAATAAGCCTATGATAAACTAAGATGATAATTAATAAACAATCTTTTTCTTTCCAAACCATTTAATTGTTGCAAGTAGCAAATTACGGTGTTCCAAAAGTCCAGTCTGACAGCTTGCATTTTAAGTAAGAAAATCTCTGTTTTCCTCGATGTTATCTAGGATCATAAGAGACAACGTCTGTACAATTGTTTTGTTCCCATTGAAACCTGTAACAAATTTTACAACTTGCAATTAAATATAAAATTATGAACTTGGTAATTGGCAAAAAAACAAATTATACTATTTAGCTAGCGGGAATTGAGTCATATAAATCTATGTGTTTTTATGATTAAACATATTCTTTAAAAAAGAACATGATTAAACATTTTGCGTCAAATTTAAACTAACTTGAGTAGCCCTGACGAAGATTCAATACGACCAAAGTGATAACTAAGACTATATCCCTCGTCAACTCGGAACAACTTAAACAGAACCCCCCCCCCCCCCCCCTACTCTCACAAATCTTCATTGGCGCGCAGTTTCCTTGACCACGGAACCTTCCCTTTCCTCTTTTAATCACATTAGAAAAACGTCTTATAGTTGGTATAAGTCTCATCTAGAAAAAAAGTAAAATGTGCTGCAGCTAAGATGACAACTAAAACCATCAATTATGAAAATGACTATGAAACACTAGTCAAATAAGTGAATAACAGACATGGACAGGTTAGAAAAGTATGTAACACTATTGTCCATTTAAAAAACCAAACCAAACCAAACCAAAACAATCATGATGATTAAAACCATTAAATGTAAGTCAATTACGAAAGCGATTTGTTACAAAAACAAAATTGACCACTATATAGACCTCATTTCAAACCCTACTAATTATTCGCTTTAGAGTAGTCGTTAAACTTAATCTTTAAACAATTATTATTATTATTTTTTTTATTTTTTTTTTACGAATTACTAATTCATTCCAGGACAAAGAAAATTACATTAAGATAGCGGGCAGGCGGGCAACAAGCTGCGCCGCCACCCCTTTCTGGATAGCAAATCCTAATCTACTAAGGGCATGTTTGGATAAACTTATTTGAGGCAAAAAGGACTTTTTGTTAAAAGGACTTATTAACTTATGACTTTTTAAAAAGAAGTTTTTAAAAAAGTGTTTGGATTAGCTTATGTGGTGGGGAAAAACAATAAGTTGATAAGTTAGTTTGTAAAAAAGTGTTTGGTTTAACTTATTTAGGTAAAATGACCAAAAAGGGTATAAGGAGGGAAGGTGCAAGGATATAATAAGGGTATGGAGGTAAATAACCATCAATAAGTTATAAGGAGGTTCAAAAAGTCACTCATTCCTTACTTTTCCAAAACAACTTATCATAGGCTTACAAAAAGTTAAAACAAAAAGTCCTTTTCCTTTTGCCAAACACTTTTTGTAACTTATTAACTTTTTGGAAAAGTTATAAGTTATAAGGAGGTGGAAATAAGGAGAGCCAAACATGCTCTAAAAACATAACCATGTCCACCCGGAGCCGAGACACTACTGTGAATAACCCGCTGGACCCTGGTCAGGAAACAGGTAGCCTCCGGTACCAATGAGCCAAAAGTATCAAAAGCCAAAGGTACAAAAACGTGTTGGTTCTCCTCGCAAGCTTTAGCATGTGAATAATAATGTTATTATTATTATTAACATTATTATTAAACACATTTTTATATGTATTTCGGTTGGGTAGACCAATATGAGAAAAACAAATCCAGTTGGACCTACACCACCCAAAATCTTGTAACCATAACACACGTACACCTTCACTATATAACTCATAACCCCATAACCCTCCCTCACTCACACAGTCACACCCACTCACACACACACATATATACGTACATATTCTGTATCTATATATATCTTAAACCCTTGTTCAATGGCCTCTATTAACCTTTTCCTTGTGTTTAACATATTTTTCTCAACCTTTTTTCATCTAAGTTGCTCAATATCTTCAACAAGTCTAATATTGCCACTAAAGATCCAATCACTTCCATCCGGGTCGGGTCAAAAACGACCAAACAAGCTTTCATTCCACCATAACGTTTCATTAACGGTGTCACTATCCGTCGGGTCACCACCACAAGAAGTAACGGTGGTTCTTGACACCGGTAGCGAGTTGTCATGGCTAAGGTGCAAGAAAACACCAACCACTCCATTATGGTTCGACTCACTACGTTCGAAAACATATACACCGGTTCCTTGTAGCTCACCAACTTGTAGGACCCGAACCCGGGACTTTACCTTACCCGTTTCTTGTGACCCGAAAAAGTTGTGTCATGCAATTGTTTCGTACGCTGATGCCACTTCTGTTGAAGGGAATCTTGCGTATGATACGTTTAGGTTCGCGAATTCGGATGTTCCTCGGGTCGTGTTCGGGTGTATGGATACCGGGTCGAGTTCGAACCAAGATGAGGATTCGAAGACAACCGGGTTATTGGGTATGAACCGCGGGTCGTTATCGTTCGTTTCGCAAATGGGCTTTTCGAAGTTCTCGTATTGCATATCGGGCCAAGACTCGACCGGGGTGTTATTATTCGGCGACACGAAGATTTCGTGGCTTGGCCCGTTAAGTTACACGCCGTTGGTTAATATGTCGACCCCGTTACCCTATTTTGATCGGGTTGCGTACACGGTCCAGCTCGAAGGGATAAAAGTTGCGGGTACGGTTTTAGGGTTGCCCAAATCGGTTTATGTACCCGATCACACGGGTGCGGGTCAAACCATGGTGGACTCGGGTACCCAATTTACGTTCCTTCTTGGGCCCGTTTACACCGCTTTGAAAAACGAGTTTTTGAAACAAACGAAATCGGTGTTACGGGTTTACGAGGATCCGGATTACGTGTTCCAAGGCGCGATGGACCTTTGTTACCGGGTTGACCGGAAACGGGTCGGGTTACCCGTGTTACCGAGTGTTACCATGATGTTTCGGGGTGCCCAAATGAGTATTTCGGGTGAGAAGCTATTGGTTCAAGTACCCGGAATGGTTAAAGGGAATGACCAAATACATTGTTTTACATTTGGGAATTCGGATCTTTTAGGGATTGAAGCTTATGTGATCGGACATCACCACCAACAAAACATGTGGATGGAATTTGACCTTGCAAACTCTCGGGTCGGGTTGGCCCAAGTTAGGTGTGATTTAGCAAGTAAAAAGCTTGGAATGGGCCTATAGATGATGGATGGGTCAACTGGGGTATGTTGGATATTTATTTAACCATGGATGGAACCGGGTCGGGGTTAACTAACGGGTCGTGTTAGATTAAGTACCCGGTTCTCACAAATTGTTGGGTCAAGTCGGGTCCGGGTTAAAGGACTGACTTTTGTAGAATAGTTGTAAATTTATATTCACATGCGTTTTGTTTTATTTGAATGATTCGTTACTTTTACAGTTTGACATTGTAAATGGTAACAAAATGTACAGATTATGTTTTGAAAAATAAGTCAGATTTATAAGTTATTAAAAAAATGATGGTAACTTGAAGTTGACGTGTAGGGTCAAAACAATTGGTGTTAGCCTTAGGTTTGTTGTAATATAGAGGGACATAGCATATGTGTGAAAAAGTTTCTTAAATATGTGATACCCATATGTGGGTTGTATGGAAGTGGGATATGGTGTGAGCACACAAGGGTTAAAGATATCCCAAAATTTTATTGTTGTATGGGTTTCTAATTTATAAATAAAACTAGTATTAAGTCTCTCACGTTGCTATGTAGGGTATATAACCATACTACATAACATTGGAGGGTATATAACCGTACTACATAACATCAATATTACACTGTTGCAAGCAATCAACAACACACACAAAAAAAGAAAAAAGAAAAAAAAGACTCAACAAAAATAGAAGACAAAATATAAAATTGAGTGAAATGTAGACGTGAAAACGGTGAACCGTCCACGCCCCGTGCGCGCGATAATGCGCAAAAATTAGACTGAAACTTAAAACACAACATGACCGTTCGACGGGAAAAATAGACGTAAAACATTGAACTATATACGCACGTTGTGACGTCTCAACTCGAAAATTTTGTATTGAAACGTAAAACTAAAGATTTGTTTAAGATACATGTGATAAAATTCAAAGTAAAAAAAGTGTAAAAGTTAAATGTAAAAGATAAAACTAATTATGGTTAAAAGTTTAAAAAAAGAAAAAAAACAAAGTAGATATGATGTACAACCCTTTCATACACAAAACATTTGTTAAGCACGATGTACAAAACCATGAAGCACAAACCACTTGTAAATTAATACTAGCATGAACTCTCGCGTTGCTGCGGGCTGCACTATGTTTGACGGTTGCGTTTGGTCAATAACGTTGTTGGTGTTGTACATTATACAAACACATTGATAATGTGTAATATATGCTCGGATGGTGTACAATTTTAGTAGGTAATAGCATAGTTGTCAAAAGCGCGCCTAGGCTTGAGGCGCACCAAGTGCGCTGCGCCCTGTGAGGCGCGCGCCTAGGCACTGAAGCGCACTATCAGGGCTGATTTTCCGGCCAAATTCAAGCTAAAAGTTGTATAAACCTCTAAAACATCCTAAATGAGGCATGAACAAGTCCTAAACAACCCTAAAACATCCTAAAGTAGTCCTAAACAAGCCTAAAACATTTCTAAAATCCCTAAAAAATGTATTTTATACTATGCGCTTAATTATAAAAAGCCGTCGTTTTTTATGCGCCTTGCGCGTAGGCTCCGGGCTCGGCCTATGCGCCTTGAGTGCGCTTATGCGCTTTGACAACTATTGGTAATAGGAATAGATGTTGTAGTAGAGTAAAACGTTAAGTTTGTAATAGATATCATGTAGTGTAAAAGTAACTCAAAGTGTGAATCAATAGATGACATCATAAAGTTTTCTAAATACGAAAGAATAATGATTAAAAGAAATACTTTTATTTTATGTAATATTTTGTTTTTAGATTTTTTTTCTATTAGTATCATTACTCTTTGATTAGTATTATTATTACTATTTTGTAATGTAGACCTCGCCCACCAAATTTATTAAAATTATTTATGACTTAAAGCACCCACTACTTTGTCTATTCTTTCTTACTCTTTAATTTTTTTTTACTATAATCTGCTCCACAACACACACATAACATAAAACGCAACACACACACACATGCAATACACACATCACACGACCATACTTGCATCAAGATTACTCACACCATACGCACTGTACCAAACATAAAGTCTCTTTCTCTTTGTTTTATTCTTTAAATATGCAGGATAGATCGAACCAATTTTATCCCGGTTAACACATAAAAATTATAAGACCTAATAAAAGAAAATATGTTAAGTTAGTACATGTCGTGAAGGTTACCGAAACCGAATGAATTGGGAATGATGACTTGAGGCGTGCACCGGCGAGTAGGCCTGTAAACGAACCAAACGTTCATGAACTGTTCGTGAACAGTTCGGCGGGAAGTTCGTTTATGTTCGTTTATTTAAATAAATGAACGAACACGAACACAATTTTTTGTTCGTTTAATTAAACGAACGAACATGAACACACGTTGTGTTCGTTCATTTATGTTCATGAACGTTCGTTCATTTATGTTCGTTTATGTTCGTTTAATTAAACTTAGCTTTATTTTTATTATTTATTTCCTTTTGTTAAGTAACCTTAATTCATATGTTCTAAAAACTTAACCCTAACCTTAACATTCTAAACATATCACTTATTATCCGCTCTTCACACTTCACAGCCCCACACTTCACAGCCGCTCTCCACCCTAACCCTAACGTTCATTTATGTTCATGAATCATTATTAACTTGTTCTTGTTTCTGTTCGTTTATGTTCATTTGTGTTCATTTATATTGATCATTTGTGTTCGTTTATGTTCATGAACTGTTCGTTTAGGTTTAAATGAACGAACATAAACGAACACGAACATGACAAATTTCTTAATGAACGAACACGAACACAAAAATGTGTTCGATTATGTGTTCGTGTTCGTGTTCGTGTTCGGTTAAAGTTAAATGAACAAACACGAACACGCCTGTGTTCGTGTTCGTTCGGTTCGTTTACAGGCCTACCGGCGAGATATGAACAATGATCGCAATGGTTTCAACTCGAGAAGTAGCAGCAGGTCTGGTTCATAGAGGCAAGGTTGTGTCGCTATGACGAAGATCATTAGTCGGGCCAAAGTGTGGCGGTTGTTGATGGGTGTGTAGTCTGAACAAAGAACTTTGGGAACCCAACTATTTAAGAATACTTTATAATAGATTATTTGTTTTGAAGACAAGTGTTTATTAATTTAATCATCACTTTTAATCATTATCGTTGCTTACAAAATGGGGAATGCGAATGGTTTCATAGCCAAACTGGCTTCCGGTGTAGGGAATGAACCAGTCGTGCTGCTCTTTCGATTATTTGACATTAAGGGACTTAAAAACCCACTGTCCCAAAGTTGAACCAGCCTTCAAAAGAATTGATGATTAAAGAGTTCAGTTTTGCCTTTTTTTGTTCCCCTTTTATTTTATTTTAGTTAGATGTCATGTTATATATATACTAGTAGGAATGCCCGCGTGTTGCGGCGGGTACATCTGTTTTGCCCTCGTGCATCGTGTTTGTTGTTTATTCGTTATGATGAAGTAGAAAATAACGATGTATAAAATATATGTTATTAAAATCTGAAACTTATAAGTATATCTTCTGAATATTTTAAATGGGTACATCACAATAGGCAGTACTATTCCTTGCAACACCCTTAGATTGGCCCACGTCCTTCGGTGTGACCCTTTTATGTATCTCGAAGGCAGATAAGTATGCCATCGTAGAGCGGTGCTTAGCGTAGTGAAGTGACGTTGTATCTCTTAATGACTATAAGATTGTAGTGGAAGTTCTACTAAAATGCAGTTTGTAGCGTGCAACATATTTCTATTATTTTAGGGCACCCGCGAGATACAACGGAGTCAATGATTTGCATAGATACTCTCGTTTTATGTTAGTTTGACAAGCGTCGCAACAAATATATTGGACCAAACAAATTAGTAATCAATATAGTTAAAACTACCAAATCGACTTATAAGAACTTGTCTTCTTTTGGATATGTAAACGCTTGGTGACTTCGTGAGATCAGAAACTTAAATTCTATTCCTATAAGCTTATAGTAGTAGAGAAAATAAAAAAACCATCGAGGAAGATGATGACGTTGCTCATGAAGTATCTCTACCATATTTGCTTGTATAAACGTCAAGCCTACATATATCGCTAACTTTAATGGGTTGAAACGTGTCATGGGTTGGGTGTGTTGTCAAACTTCAAGCCTACATATTCATTTGTGTTCAGAAGTGTCACACCATACCATCCTGAAACCATAAAAATTTAAAAAGAAGATATAAATACATAATATATGATGCAATTTATTACTATAAACATTGAAAGATATGTAAATTATGTATGTGAAGAGTCACCACATTATCTATGTTACCTTATTAAGGATGAGGCATGGGTAGGAAAGTAATTTTACACCCATTTTAAGATGGGATATGAAGAGACTCATGCTCTAACATAGGTATGTCATGTAAAAGTTCCCCATAATACCCCTTATTGCATTATGCACTTGTACTATAACTATAAGTATATATATAACCTAAAAATTTGAGTTGCAGAACATCTTCTCACACTATCATCAGCATCATCAATTCATCAACTTCTGTTGAAACGGTTACATGAATTCATCAATACAGATTTACGTTTCAAAAACCTTAAATTCAATGGTGCCTATTCATAAACCGCGGTTACCATCTTGATCCGCAACCAACAACCGGTGGTTTGTTTTGGTTGACACCCAAGGTACACTCTGTTCTCTTTATCTTCTTTTCTGATTCTGAATTCAGACCTTTATATGATATTTGATTCACAATAAAAGCTTTCCCAGTTATGTTGTTCAAGAATAGTTTTTCCAAGTTGCATGTTAACTTTGAAAAGAGTCTATGATGGATTCATTGCTTTTGTTTATATTTGAGCAATGGTTGTTGCTATTGATCAAATGGAATTAAATATATATGTTATGTATGACTGTAATAAATTCTCTTGCAGTTCTATTTAATCGCTTTTTCCTCTGTGATTCGGTTCAAGCGCCATATATCAACCGCTCAAGGTATGTGTAGTCATTGCTTGATTTTCTTATTACTTGAGTGATCAATTATGCATCAGCTATGGCGCAATACTGTTTTTGTGTTGCTCTTTTGCCCTGTCCACTTATTTATTTTGGTTGTTTTTTGTTTCTCCTCATTCTACGCTTCATGGAGCGTTTTGTTTTCTGACCTACGAATGGAATTTAAATCAAGCGTGAATGGAATGAAGGGTTTAATTTTGGATTTTTCATACTGATTCATCGTCTTACCCAGGTTCTATTTCTATTGTATCCTTCAAACAATTGACTTATTTATAGATCTTTTTTTTTTTTTTGTTTCTTGTTATGATTGATTTTATTGGAATTCAAGGTCATGTGGTTTGATAGTAACAAGATTTGGTTTTATTATATGATATGACAGTAGAATACAAAATAAGGGTCCCTTAAATTAGGATTTTCATGATATGCTATACATGTTTTAGACAAAAGCTCATGATGTATGGTTATATGTTCCCATTAGGGATGGTGCAGTGGTAAACGTCTGATTCCTACTAGCACATGTCTCAGGTTTTTGTCCAGCTTCCTATGGTTTCTGCTGTTGACCCCTTGAAACCAACTTGCTTCATGCAAGTTGCAGTTTAATTTGGTCCATTGATTAGTAGGATATTGATTAACCAGTGATTTATGAATTTTATATTTCTGTTTAGTGGGACAATGCATCTAATATTTAATTATCTTATTTTAATTGAAGCAGGTGCATTATCATTTGTGAGGGAAAATATACAAAATCTTAGTGCAAGAAAGTTGAGGGGTCTGTTTGTCCTGTGTACAGAGTGTTTCAGAGGTACCAAGTTGTTTACACTATATTGTTTATTTGATTTGTATAAGTTATCAACTGCAATCAAATTTTGTATACAACCCCAATGGTTAATTTTAAAGATTGCAAATTTGTGTGTGGCTGTCCTGTGTATAGAATGTTTAACTCACCTAAAAAGCGACGGGTTGATCCAGAAACTTCACGTCAACTGCTTAAAGATCGTAACAAGCGGTACTATGAGAAACGAACTGCAGCTAAACAATTATGCAATAATGCAAGACCTCCTCCAGCCCAATCCGAGACATCAACAAGTTTCCAACAAACAACCATATCTGGAAGTTCATCGTGTAAGCAAAACACAACAACTGCAGCTCCCGATCCAGCCCCCGGGACTTTATGTTTTAATACTTTGTATTTCGTTGTTTCTGGGTTTTGGGATGTCTTCATAAATGTTGTCATTGCTTTTGACACCATCACAGAGGAGGTTCGAGAGCTATCCTTCCCTCCGGTCGCATCCACTTCCATTTTTCAAGGCGTTTTGGCAAGTATACAACAAAAACTACACATGCTTCTTCTAACAACCTCACATGACACTGACGACATAACAATTAATTTATGGTCACTACATGGCGAAACCTGGATAAACAACTTTCTCATCGCCCCCAGTCCCTCCAATACCGTTTTCAACAAGGTGCAGCATGACACACTACGTTACAAATGGTACATGGTTCATTATGAGTCGCACAACAAAGCTTTATAAATTTCCAGATGTTACCTAGCATTTAAACCGTTTCTACGCTGCTGACTGGTTTTCTGGAGACCAGGGGCAGTTTACACTGAGACGCTCGTCTCGCCCAGTTACTTAAATTAGTCTCCATATTAGGCTTACCATACTTACCATCGCCACCATCACATGATCAACGTATTACTTTTGGAATAAACTTACTTCTTATCATAAGAAAAAAACTTAATAATATGTTATCCCTTTTTTGTCTTTCAATTTTGTCCTGAATCTTGTAGTAACAAAAATGAGTACCCCGTTTCATAATATGTCAACCGGAACACCTGCCGCAACGCGCGGGCTTTCCACTAGTTTATATACCAAATACATGACCACTATTTATAAGACTATAACATTGATACAAACATAATAAAGACATGGAGGTTATGAATGTAAAGAGTCACCACATTATTGTTAATTTCCTCATCAATTTTATAATTATGTTTAAATTAATTTCTTCAACAATTTAATATTTAGGTAGAAAGACACTTTTACCCCCTAAGTGACTTCAATAAGCATTGTACTATAAGTATTAAAGGTTGTATTTACTTAAATTTTGCGGGTATCCTTCACTGATGCTTTATAATATAGTATAGAAGATAAAGATTCGGGTTGATTCATTAGCGTGAGCGTGAATTTATGGCTTTTCGATTTCTTATTTCTTAACACAAATAACATAAGTAATTAACACATAGTTAAGTTTTTGTTTTCTCTTTATGCTAGTGTTTAATTTATTTTATTAATTAGAATTAGAACTTAAACAATATACAATTGCCGAAAACAAAATAATATTGTGAACCACACTTCATACAACGTTTAACATCATCATCATCATCATCATCATCATCATCATTATACTCAGTTAATCCCAAGGTAGGGTATGAGGAGGGTAAGATGTAGACAACCTTACCTTTACCCTAAGAATAGAGAGACTGCTTCCAGTGAGATCCCCGGCTCGATGTGGTTTGGTATCAAGCCTTGGACATAAGGCACAGAACTCTTAGCAATTGGGACAAACCCGATTGGTGCATGTACCCATTTGTCTTTTGGCTATCCACGCCACCACATGATGCATGATTAACCGTTCGTCGTTTTTAACGTTATTTTCACGAAATTGGTAAAATAACGTTAAAACTAGTGCAACTTTACTTTTGCCCCCCAAGGGCCACACATATATACATTATATGCGCACACCGTAAGTGGTTCATATTCATACAACGTTTAACAAGAACATTAAATAGATCAACAAATACCTTAAAAGTCTTAGAACAAATATAGTTTACGTATAAAGTTATATTTGAGCATGCATATATAGATTTATAGAATTAATTATTTCATGGCGTTTAAGGAGACCATGTTGACTGAAATTGAGGAAAGTCTCCATACCCTTCTCCAACCATCTTCTTCATCATTTGTCCTTCATGTTCATTTGTTCCCTCCAACATCAATTTTCATCAATAGGTCATAAAACATGCTGGCTTCTGAAAGCATCATGGAGAGAAACTAAAAATGCACAAAGAAGAGAAAAAATTGTACTAATTAATTTTGAAAAATATTTTCTCATCAATAATTCTGAATATTGTTTGTTTATTGTTTTAATTGTTAGTTGCACAATTATATTGCCTCAATTTGATTCTGCAACGATCCAACATAATTGATTATTACATCCAACATCACTGGCATTCCCATTGTCTATAGCAAATAACTAAATTTAAATGGAGCAAAACAATGATATATTATGAAGATAAATTTTTGTAATTGTCAAAGAACATATGAACAAGTAGAAAAAAATGCATATATGTATATAAAGATTAACTCATATCTTATACCTTGTAGCATCCGGGAATCATATCTTGCAAGCGTCTTAACTTCTCATTGATTTTTTTCTCTTCTCATCTAATGAAGACATAATTTTTTTTTTGGACAAAGCTTTACTAATTTGTTCAACACTTGCAGTCCAGTTGATTGGTAGGCTCAAGTTTCCCTTGAGAGATTTAGGTTCGATCCTCACTAGATGCATTTGGAGGACATAATGAGAAATGATGGATGACTCCTGGCCATAGGCCAGCAGTTCGAGTTCGCCCGGATTTTACCGGTTCTCCACAGCGGGTCTTCGGACGGGTGAAGAATCAGGTTTTTTCCGGCTCGGGAACCACCACGGGCGAGGCTCCCAGCAAGGGAAGCCAATTTACCAGAGCCCCCTTATGGGAGTCTCACGGTTGTGTTGGCCATTCTAAAAAAAAAAGCTTTACTAATTTGGTTAGCGTTCTATTTATTTATGTTTGTTTGTTTACAATCCCCTCTAAATTATTTAAGTATTTTTTTATACATGTTGACGTGTAAATATAAATATAAATATTTGTAATTATAAACCTTTTAGATCATGTGTAGTGGAGGGGGAAAACTTAAATCCCCCTCTATGACTGGTCCACGTGACAGCTGAGTCAGCATGGGACGTTAATTCAAAATGGAGTGTAGTGAGAGGGGGAAAAGGGGCGCTAATATATATATATATATAACAAAACCTGCACCACCAACCTTCACACCTACCTTTCTTCTTCTTCATTACCCACCACCACACACCTTTCTTCTTCTTCTTCATCACCACCATACCCATCACCGTCACACCTACCATTGGCACCACCACCATACCCATCACCATCAGCACACACCTTCCCACCTACCTTTCTTCTTCTTCATCACCACCATACCCATCACCGTCACCCACCATCGGCACCACCACGAAACCACCACCTGCACAACTATCGGCACCACCACGAAACCACCACCTGCACCACGTTTGATTGGATTTGAGTTGTCAACATATTATTGGTTGTTGAATTTGTTATCCGGCGTTATAAACATAACGCTTGGGCATGGTTTGAACACATAGCGCCCCACCGTAACGGTGTGTGGGGCGAAGTTGAAGATAACGCCGTGGATCACGCTCAAGTACACATAGTCTTAGAATACGATAACAAATAGAAGTTATAGTTTTAACAATTTTGTTGAATTCTTCTATGTGTTTGCACTTACTGAAAAGCATCTCTAGTCTCTACAGTTCTTTAACAAGTCTTTAGTGTTTCTCTATAATATTTACATGTTGATCTATTTTCATTTCTCTTTGCACTTGTGATTTATTGAACTGAGAAACAACAACACAGCCTTACCTAGTAAATTCCACAATTAGCATAGCTAAGACTATAAGGAGTGGGGGAAGGGGGGGATGAGGGGGATGAGGGGGATGAAGCGTCATGTGACACTTGTGGGACCCGTGTGTGAAGGGTGAAAATTGTGGGGAGTGGAAAGGGGTGAAAAGAATATTATTATTATTATTATTATTATTATTATTATTTAGTTGTGTGTTAGATTTAAAAAAAATAGCCAATCAAAAGATGTCACCTAGCCCAAACATCCCCATGCCCATGAAATCTTCCCCGCCCAAAGCCTCCTCCCCCCCCCCCCCCCCCACGTGTCACTAGTCTTCATAGCATGAATCTGTCATAACGTGATGCTATTATTCTGTGATATCAGATTATAATTTAAGGGTTAGGATTAAATACACCGTGAAAGAAAAATATGAAGTCGTAATAAGTGTATCAAATGGACTTCGATTGAACTCATTCAAGCGGCATTGGAATCGTCTTATCGAACCCTACTACGTTAGTTTTTAGGTCTTCGTTTTTTGGGTTTTATCTTGTAGTTTTTAGAATATGCGTTATATCATTGTGTCTTTTATGTAGCATTGTGTCTTTTCTTATTTTCATCATTGTGTCATTTTTTGAAACTATTGTGTCTTTTTTCTTCAGCCTTGTGTTATATTTTTTGGTATAGCTCTGCTAGAGCTAGCATACATATTTTTTCAGGAAATAAAAGTAATAAAGATTAATACAAATTAGGAATTTAAACCATTTACATGAATTTAAATAAAACATTACAAGAGTTTATACTAAACCAAGTAAAAAGTCATAGTTTGAAGATAAAAAACCATAAAAGATACACAACATATTGTTTAAACATACTAATTTTGATTCGCCATCATTTTCTGCCTCCCACGCCTGCCATGATAATTTGCCACATTCGCTTCAGGGAATGGGCTTGTACCTATGTGTTATATTTTGTGGCTCATTGTGTTATAACTTATATTTTATGATTTATTGTGTTTTTTGTATCATTCTCACTTTTCTCATTTTTTTAGCCTTTTTAGAATAACTCAACCCTATAATTTAAATAATTATAATTAAAGACATTACGCACTTTTTGTGTTTACATAAAAAAATCATAAACTTTTAAATATAGTCAAAAGTTTTATAGGAACCACACCTTTTTCCTAATACGTTCAAAATAAATTTATTTTGATGAAAGAAAATAATATCAAATAAGATTTAAAATATATGGTTGACTTAGAAAGAAAGAGAATTTAGTATGAACGGAGTGCCGCCAAAGGCCACGAGTCCTAAACCGCGTTATAGCAGGTAGCAACTATAGAAACCGACATTTATATAATTATTATAATCAGGAAATTCAGTTGGACTATCTTCTTGTTCCATTGTACCAAGTCTAAGGGCTTATCGAATGACATCTGCTGAAAACTGAATGACCTGGTTATTGACCGCTGCCCGTATAACTGACAGCTCTTCACGACAGTCATATTCAGCGGTGTCCCAGAACTGCCTTATGTAGTTCAAGCAGATCGTGGGAGACTGTGTGATAGCATAGTTAATACGCCACCGTTGGAAAAACTGAAGAATCTCGTCATAGTACTGTGTGTTTGCTTCACCTGGTGCAATCCCGAATGTTCTGTTGTATGCATTGAAAAACTCTCGTGGTGCCTGAGCCATGTCTTGTTTTGAAGTCGAAATCGAAGGAAAATGATCGGATATTATAAGGGTGGGTATCTTCGTTTTTCTGAATCATGGCCCAAAATCAAGGTGTTAATTTTATGTGGGCCAAACAAGCACAAAAGCCCAAATTTTGCCTTGGTGGATTTTTGAAAAACAAAGACTTGGCTTTTTCAGAAAAATTTTGTTGGGTTGAAAACGAGACGTTTTCTCGAACAGTACGAGTACTCCCATTAAATGACCAATTCCTGTGTGTTAAGACCTGAAGTGAAAAACATAAAATTTTTTTGTCATTTTCGAATTTTATAAATAAAGAAAATAAATGCAAATACTTGAAAAGTGAAAAATAAAATAAAAGTAAAATAAAATAATTTCAAAATGCAAACCCTCTATTTTTGTTGAAAGGTAACCGGTGAAAGGATCATATCAGCTAGAACAAGACTGGACACACATGTTAGTATTCTTAAAGGTAAATTATTAAAAGCACGATCACAGTCCAAGGCAATTACCAGTATATTGATCCATTTAAACAAACTTACGCTTATGTCTTCAAAGCCTCACTTTTCCGATACGATTAAGTGCATTAAACTGTGGATACTGCGTGTCCCACAACATGACATACCCCTGTGATCAAGGTATGCACAAAGTTCATCGTAGTAGGTGAGTGAGTATATTGTTGTAATTCGTATGATTTACAAGGTTCGAGACACACCAGTATACAGGTTAGCATGTATCTGGATGCAGCAAAGAGACCAGTTTGATCTCAACCACGGTTTGGACAAATACCATTTGGTACATATTTTAGCTTGAGGCATTTTTGAGTTAGCCTTTCAGCATAAAGGGTTTTGGCATTTTCCTGATTGTTTATGCTCTTTTAAGATATCCTGACTGTGCCTAGGTCAACATATATCTAGATGCAGCAAAAGGACATCCATGTTATCCCCGGATAGATCAACAATATAAAGACCCGAAACCTCTGCTTTTGGCAATCAATCAATGCAGGAATTAAGACCATAAAATCGTACGCCAATGTTATGTTACCCACATGTACAACAATCTGTTATATTTATATTATATTATGGGCTGAGTACGCGTCGTAAGTTTGCCTACTTGTATATCACATGATGAAGCTGCAGTTGCACTTATCAGTTTTAGTTTTCTACTCTGTTTTATGTGCGACAGTCAAGCAACTGATGTACTATCATATCCTTTCTATTACACAGTGACGACTACTTTTTTTTTTAACGTAGAAAAAGAAATTATTTACAAAAATACTTCAGTTACTTATGGGAAACGCAAAATCATTCAGGATTCCTCATCCCGTTCAATTGCACCAACAGTTTAAAACGAGCCATGTCGAATGCCTTAGTGTAAAGGTGAGCCAAATTCTCTTTAGTGTCAACTTTTTCTAAATTAATCATTTTCTTTTCAAAACAATCCCTTATGAAGTGATGTCTGACATGAATATGTTTTATTTTTGAAAATTCGGTATGATTTTCGGTGACAGATATGGCGGCATTATTATCTATCATGACAGGGGTATTTAGAAAATTCAAACCGTAGTCCCGCATCTATTGCTGTATCCACAGAACTTGTGAACAACAATTACCCGCTGCAACATATTCAGCCTCGCAAGAGGACACTGCTATAGAGGTTTGCTTCTTGCACTGCCAGGATACTAATCTCCCGCCAGATGTTGACTTCCTGTTCTGGTTGCATCCTCCGTAGTTTGAGTCAGTGTAGGATATGAAATCTAATCCACCATCTGATGGATACCAAAGACCTAACTTGGGTTTCCCTTTCAGGTATCTCATTATCCTTTTTACCGCAATCATGTGTGACTCCTTTGGATCAGCCTGAAACCTGGCACAAAGGCAAATTGGAAACATAATGGCAGATCTAGAAGCAGTTAAATACATAAGTGAACCAATCATTACCCTGTACTCTGTTGGGTCGACATGCTTGTCACTTTCAGTATCTGGACCGAGTCCGTGATTCATTGGTAGAGGAGTGGCATAATTTGTGCAATCATTCATCTTGAATTGGGTAAGGATGCCATGCACATACTTAGTTTGATGGATGAACAGTCCATATGTCTTCTGATCCACCCGTAGATCAAGAAAGAACTTCAACTCCCCCATTGCGCTCATCTCGAACTTCTTCTTCATGAACTGCTCAAATTCCTTGCATAAGTCTTCGTTTGGTGATCCGAAGATGATATCATCAACGTACACCTGAACCAGCAGAAAATCTTCACCTTTCCTTCGAATGAATATTGTACTGTCTATTTTCCTTCTCTCAATGCCATTATCCATGAGATAGGTAGACAATATCTCATACCATGCCATGGGTGCCTGATGAAGTCCATAAATGGCCTTATCAAGTATGTAGACCAGATCTGGATATTCTGGATAAGTAAACCCTGGTGGTTGGGAGATATACCCCAGCTCTTGGACCGTATCGTACAGAAAGGCGCTTTTAACGTCTAACTGGTACACTTTAAATCCTTTGTGAGCAGCCAATGCCAGAAACAGACGAATTGCCTCTAGCCTTGCAACTAGTGCAAACACTTCATTGAAGTTTATCCCTTCTTGTTGGTTAAACCCTTTCACAACCAACCGAGCCTTATTTCTACCCACAACACCATTGTCATCTTTCTTGTTTCTGAAAACCCATTTAGTGCAAATTTCATGTGCACCCTGAGGGAGATCGACCAACTCCCAGACCTTGAGCTTCCTAAACTGAGAGAGTTCTTCTTTCATTGCTTCTACCCACGCACTGCCACAAAGATCCAATTGATAAGTAAGTCTTCGGTTGAATTTATAAGATGAAACACTTCAAGCACTTGTTAACCACCCCTGAATCTCAAATCCTTGCATACATGCAGGTGGCATTCGCAAAACTTCTCCTTATTTGAGCGTGTCGTAACTGTGGTGTCAACCGGTAGATCAGCTTCTAAGTTGGAGCCAATCTCTCCTGTAGTCTCATCTTCTATAGTTGAATCAGTTTCGAACGGGTTCGTAAAAGGTTCATCTTCAGTTTTTGGGACTTGTTCTTTCGAAGTAGACCGATTAGTTCCTGAAGAGCTTTCACATGCATCTGAATTAACCTCTTCTGTAGTGATTGGAATAATTGATCTAGGTGTCACTGTGTCGTCATCATCCTCTTCAAATATTATATCCTCATCAACGGGCGGATCTGCATTAAAGGTATGAGGAACATTAAAAAACTTAAAAACAACATCATAATCAAACATCCAATTAGGATCCCGTGAACCTGCAATCGGTGTGTAACTTGTTATTTTAATATTAAAAACTATTTCTACAACACCTTTGGTTTTATTAAAAACACATTTGTTTGGTGAACCAAAGACATAATCGAGGAAAAATCCCTCGTCTGCCACCTCACCAAACTTAGGTTGATCTTTAGATTTTAAAATGGTGCACTGCATCCCAAATGGTTTGAAATCCTTGATATTTGGTTTTCGACCGTTCAAGAGTTCATAACACGTTTTATTGTGTATCTTGACGGTTAAAACCCTATTCAAGACATAGCAAGCTGTATTGACAGCCTCTCCTCAAAAGTGAACGAGAAGCTTTGAATCAGCGAACATGGTTCGAGCTGCTTCTATTAAAGTCATGTTCTTCCTCTCAGCAACTCCATTTTGTTGTGGCTCATACGATGCACTGAACTGATGTTCAATTCCTTTGCGAATGCAAAATATTGAAAAAGTGCTATTCTTGAATTACGTGCCATTGCCGCTCCTGATTCTCTTGATGGTGGTGTTAAAACAAATTCCCATACGGATCTTGAACCTGATCATAACCGGCAACCTTCTTCTGCATAACCAAATCATATGTTCTCAGTTTTCCAACCACTTCATCGAGTGTGATAGCTTCAAACCCGAATTCTCCTTAATCATGAGAGTGTAAACCTCCTATTTAGCAGGTAGAGAATCCAAAAACTTGTTGCTAAGTTCAACTTCAGTATACTCGATTTTGTGATTTCCTAACCCAGTCACTAGATCGTAAAATCTGGTTATGATCTCTTCAATGCATTCTCCTTTCATGCCTCTAAACACAACAAATCTACCTTATTCTTCTTAATGTTGTCATTTCCTTTGAACCTCTTCTCAAGAGCTTCCCATAAATCCTTTGCATCTAATAGAATAAATGTAATTTATTGTGATTGAAACATTCCAAAAATATAGGAGATAATTTGTGTATAAATGTACATGTAATCTCATATGAATGATAAGTTGAATTACCATTCCTATATGGTATCAGGCCAACCCTAAGCGGCCGCCTTCCTTTGTCTCTCGTCGATCACCTTTCTCGGCACAATCACCCCTTTGTTTCATCTTTCTTCCTCTATTCCCCATCAATGGCTTCTTCCCTTCACCCGGCCCTCACGGTCACAAATATTAAAACTCACATTCCACTCGTCTTGGAAAAAGACTCGCCTCACTATAACACCTGGTCCACCCTCTTTCAGGTTCATTGTCGTGCATATCAAGTCCATACACACCTTGGTCCACACCCCATCTCTCCGGATGCATCCTCCTCCGAACCTGAAAAAGCGGCCGCCTCTGCTTTAGCCGATGAACTATGGTCAAGACTCGACGCCATCGTTCTCCAGTGGATCTATGCCACTATCTCTCAACCTCTATTACATATCATTCTCCTACCGGGCCAATCCGCTTATGAAGCTTGGATCGCTGTGCAAAAATAATTCAATGACAACATGACTGCTCGTGCCATTCTCCTTAGACAAGAATTCACAAATCTGTCCCTTGCCAATTTTCAGTCAATGTCTGATTACTGTCAGCATGCGAAACACATCGCAGATCAGTTGGCTAGTGTTAATGCTCCTGTTGCAGACCACATGCTTGTCATAAAGGTATTAACTGGTCTTACTGAACAATATGACGGAATTTCTACTGTTTTGCAGAATAAAAGCCCCCTGCCATCTTTCAGCGAGATCCGGTCTAGTTTGACAATGGAAGAAAACAAGAAAAAATCTCAGCTTGCTCGCTCATCAAACTCGGCCGCCACGGCTTTGGCTGCCACAGTCACCAACAACAACTCCTCTAATTACCCTGTTTATTCATCGGATCGTGGTCGTGGACGTGGAAGACAAGGCCGCGGACGTGGTCGCAACACTAGTGGCCGCGGACGCCCCACCAACAACTCAGCCCCCCAAACCAATCACCCGTATATTGTGTTTCCTTCAAATTGGACCGCAAGCCAATGGGCCGACCTCCTTAATGGCCAAACATCAGCCCAATAGGCCCAACCCTCTGCCCATACCCCTCGCGGCCCACAAACAACAACCCGGGTATTTTGGGCTCTCAGCCAGACCAGGCCCACGTTACAGGGTATACACCGACCGACATCGAGCAAGCATTATACACTATGTCATTAAACCCACCGGATCATGGACTGATGGATTTAGGAGCATCTTCCCACTCGGCAAATCAGCAAGGTATATATTCCCCGTCTAACTTTAATTCGTGCACTAACAAAAACATTATTATTGGCAATGGTATGTCGATCCCTGTTGTGGCTCAAGGCAACCAGACCCTACCACCCCCTTCCCACCTTTAAAACCAAAAAAATGTCCTTTTTGCTCCTAATATAATTAAAAACCTAATTTAAGTTCGTCACCTTACAACTGATAATTTGGTTTCTGTTGAATTTGACCCATTTGGGTTTCTTGTGAAGGATCTCAAAACATGGGCTCCTATCCTACGATGCAATAGCACGGACGATCTTTACCCTCTCACACAACCTCTTCCGCTCAATCTCAACCAACCCATGACACTCTCCACCATTACTCAAGATCGTTGGCATCAAAGACTGGGTCATCCTGGCAACACTTTATTACAATCTTTAAAATTGTCGTCTTTTATTGATTATGGCAAACTTAATAAAACTTTATGTCAATCTTGCATTTTTGGTAAAAGTGTTAGATTACCTTTTCATGATTCTATGAATGTTACTTCTTTGTCATTTGATATTATACATAGTGATCTTTGGACCTCACCTGTACTTAGTACAGGGGGTCACAAATATTACATTTTGTTTCTAGACGATTTCACTAATTTCTTATGGACCTTCCCACTTGCCACAAAATCCCAAGTCTTTTCCATGTTTACCAAACTCCATAACTTCGTTCGCACACAGTTTGAACGTCATATCAACAATTTCAGTGCGACAACGGCAAGGAATATGCAAATAACAAATTTTACAATTCTTGTCTCCATAACGGCATGCAATTCTGTTTCTCCTGTCCTTACACTTCCTCATAAAATGGTAAGGCGGAACGGAAAATTCGTACCATTAACAACATGATTCGCACCCTCCTTGCCCAAGCCTCATTACCACCCACCTTTTGGCATCATGCCCTTGACACCCCCACCTACTTACTTAATATCCTTCCAAGCAAGAACCACAACTTTAAATCTCCCACATCTCTCCTCTACAAAGTCACACCCGAATACGATCATCTTCGCGTTTTCGGTTGTCTTTGTTATCCTCTCGCCCCCTCAACCACCATTAACAAACTCAACTATCGCTCCAATCCGTGTGCTTTCCTTGGCTACCCACCAAACCATCGAGGTTACCAATGTCTCGATCTCACAACTCACCAACTCATTATCTCTCGCCACGTTCACTTTGAAGAAACCATCTTCCCATACACTATCCAATCTCCCACAAAACCACCTTCTTATGATTTTCTCAAACCCACAATCAACCCTTTAGTTTGGGACTATCTTTCACAAAATAAAACCACTACTCCGACTCACTGCCCACATCCGCAGCCTACCTCACCAGATGCCAACCTTGGCCCTCCTCCTCTCACGTCTCCCTCACCGGCCCAATCTCAACCGGCCCCCCTAGCCCACATTCACCGTCCCATACGCCTGGCCCAATACCCGTTCCACTATCTATAATACATTATAAAGGATGAGTGATGTACCATATTGGAATTTTGACATGAGTACAATTTTTAAAGCAACAAGTATAAGAGAATAAAGCTTATTTGATAAGGGTATTATGGGGAAGTTTGTGACAATTAAGACACTTAGAAGGGTATTTTAGACATTTCACCCTTCTCCTCCTTTATAATGTCAAAACAAATTTACAATCCTACCCTTCATCTTCCATCCATACCCTTATGTTTCCATTATTGCCCTAAACTGAACATTTGTTTCCATTATTGCCCTAAACTGAACATTTATTCCTCTTTACATACCAATCGATTCATGTGGTTTGTAAACTGTTACAAATTGAAGGAGCTTCTTCTTCTTCACAATCATTCAATAATTATATAAAATCATGTTCAACCTAAAATATAAAATCAAAGTTCATCTTCCCCCAAATCGCCTTTAAGATTGTTCGATCACTTTAGTTGTTCGATCAACACAACTAAATGAGAAATCGGTAAACCTCGTCTATTAATTACTTCCCCATTACTTTAGGGTTTCTATTTTACTTTATTTTATTATGTTCTATTCTTTATCTTGTTTGCTTTTATAGAATATTATGATGTTATTTGTGCATCTCCTCACGGATTTATTGTTAATTTGTTATATTGTTATGGTTGCCGAGGTTCTTATATGTACATGTTTTTAGTTTCATGTTTTTTTTTTCTGTGTTGTTCTAAGTTACAATGATGGAAGGTATTTGGATATGTAATTTGAAACTTGAACGAACTTATTAATTATGTGATTCAGATTTAGATTATTTGGTTTTAGTGTTTATTGGGTGTCATGTTTGTATTTTGATGGATGGTTCATTTGCCAAGTTCCAACAGTTCGATCTTTTTATATTCTCTATAGTATCTGTTAGTGCCTCAAATGCATGGACAAATGTTTGTTTATTAATCGTAGTGAAACTCCATGATCTACTGTTAAAGAGCATAGATTTATGTCTGATGGAAGCTCAATGTCCACAGTCTAAAGGTTTATATCTTTGGTTCTTAAAAATGTTTGTATACATAGTGCTAAATGAGGAATGCAGTCTTTTAACTCATATATTATTAAGAAAACTGATACTCTCCTGTCTTTTTTTGTTTTTTTTGGTCTTATAATGATCATGAAGAATTCCCTCAACAAATTGGAATGGTAAAAACATCAACTCTGGTAAGCATTGTGCAACTTTAATTTAGTTTATTAAGATTTATTGTTGAAGGTTCACACAAGGTTTTTAAAAAATAAGCTTTACAGAAGAATGATACATTTGATGGCTCTAAACTTGGGTGAGCGACATTGAGCTTCATCTCTCTGAAAAACTACTTATTTACTATCAGTTTGTGCTATCTTAAATCTTATTCTACGTATTAGAAAATTTTGGTATGAAATTCCCCGGTTTACCCTGTGTTAACTTTTAACAAACTAACTTGTTTTAAAACATTTCAGGAAAGGTAAAATGGAAAGGACAACGTATTCACAACGGTATGCACACCGCTATCATTTTATCATTCTGTTTGGTCCTTCAGTTTCTTGAAAAGTTTTTGATAACACGGATTAATCTAATGAAAAAATCATAAAATTTATGTTCAGTAACATCTAAATTTGTTGGCCCTCAGTTTCATCAAGCAAGGATCTGAAGGTCTTAGTGGTAATCCAAAGACATGACTACATGGTCAAGAAATTGTTGGTAATGTAACAACGTATTAGTAGTTAACGTGCTTTACTGCTTTGGTTTTGTTTTGCTCAATATGTTAGTGTGATTGTTGGTTGTCGCCTAACTCAGTGACCTGTATGATTTTTTAATTTTAGCCATCCCGCCACATAACTTAATTTTACATGACCCAACCAAATCCTAAAACATAAAGTATTCGACCAAGGTGGTAAATTATTGCCCCATGACAGAGGTTAAAGGAACTATGCATGTTCCTTACGGCCTTACCCAGTAAGAATGCCCGTGCGTTGCGGCTCTAACAAAATTCAACTAAACGAATGACGTTTCTAACACAATGACAGAACATGAGAGTATTCAATAGGAAAATGGATTCAGGTTGATGTTGTATATGCAATCATTGATGGTGAACACCATGGCTCCGCTTGTATATCTTCACTTTTATTTATTTTCAAAGATTTTATTTCCATATTGATGAAAATGCATCAAGAAGTTATATAGACTTGTAATTTGTAAAGCATTATATGATAGATAAGCTCACAAAAAGGCAGGTTAGGCAAGCTAATGGGTCATTAACAAAAAGTATCAATTGGGTTCTAGAATGTTTCTTTCTTGCTTGTTTGTTGATTATTGTTCGTGTTCTTGCAGTTTGCCTTTTAATACAGCAACATCAGATTGCCCGAAGCATATTGACACCACACTAACCACGGCAATATTTGAGGAATTATGCTCGGATTTACTAGACAGGTATTTGGTTATCAAAACTTTATTGAAAAGTGGTTGAATTCTGCTTAGTTAAGGATTCAAGATTTAAACTTTGGAGCTCTGGTTAGGTGTAGGCTAAAGACACCAGTTGAAACGACTTTAAAGGACGCAAATATTTCTATTAAAGATATTGATCAGGTGGTTCTTGTTGGCGGGTCAACAAGTATACCTTCAGTTCAATGAATAGCCAACAAGTATAATTAGAGGAGACTTGAACCTAGATACACTCACATGGCAACTCAATAGCCAATCCGAATCAGACCATGATGACAAATGGGTCAAAAGTGAAAGCACCAGAAAGCCCGATTTGTCTCCAAATTACACTGTTTCACCACTTGATTTGCGGTTACGTCTTCTTGAAGTGATCGAGTTAGAACTCAGAGCCCGTATCGAGGAGCTTGAGGCAGTTCTTGAGGGTAGAAATGGTCAAACTTATCCAGACTCTCCCGAACCAGAAGAAGAAAACTCTTACTGGGACTTTTACCACACGAGAATTGAATCTTCTTCATTAAGTCCTTAATCTGCATAAAAGATCATAAAGTACTGCCATAGAAGCAAAATGTACGTAGCAGATAGTAAACATAATATCATGTGTATAGATAAAGAAATGCAAAGATAATGTAGAACATATATTACGATTTATTTTTTTAAAAATAATCAGCAGAAGGAAAACTATCTTATGTTTGAAATTAACTAAGAAACAGATATACCAGATTCCACATAATGTTGCACTTTTAGACGCAAGTGGCTGCGCTTTGACAAGGTGAGGCGATGGATGTACAGGAGGCGCACTTGAGGCGCATTAGGGGAAGGTAAAAGCGGCATTCCCAAAGTGGGGCGATGACAAGTAGCAGCTCAAATGGCGAATTTTGAGGCCACAAAAGCTTTATTGGTTAGAGCATATCCGATGCTTGTATTTGGGGCGTTTTTAAGCTCACGTGGAGGAGAGAGCGAGGAGGGTTTTTGAGAATTTGGAATACCATGGTCAATAAATGCGTGAGATGTCATAAGATTTTTTATTTCTTGAATTCGTAGACTAATAAAAAAGTACAGGTCACTTAACCTTATTAACATATCACAGGTTATAGGTTATATTGATTATAAGAACATAAGATTTTGTATCATGATCCTTATCTTCATGATGCCTTTTTATTATATTTCGCAAATAAAATTCCACATGATCATCGCAACTCTTTTTTTAGAACCAACAATTTTGGATCCGACAACATTATTATAAACATGTATATTTATGAATTATGTATAAGTCAACATGCTGGAAATCTGTTTGATTCAACAAAAATATTTTTACTTCTGTTAATTGAAGCATAATAGCTAATATTATACAAGAAATAAACACTGGTTTTTTAATGCTAAAAGAATAAATATTTACTTATGTTAACAATGGCATAATCATTGGTAATATAGAACATACACAGGTGTTTTCAAGCAAAATAATGTTGCATGTTTTTAAACATCTTATGTCTGTTCTTAATAGCATCAAGGAAAAAATGTGACACATCCGTGATAGCAACCAGACACAAAGAACCTAAAAGAAACAGAGCAACAATTATAAAGTTGCTCAAAAAAGGCTCAAAACAATAAGTGTACTATTAATAGTCGACCACTGACCATGGTATTACAAAGGATGTGTAAATGGGTCAGATTGTGAATGTACACGTACAAATTCCCCGCAGCATCGCGCGGGTCAAACCTACTAGTCTTTCACAAAATATGACCACTTTTATTTTTTAACGCATTTATGGTTTTCTATTAAGATTTTAAATACTAAATAAATTAAGAAATGTCACTTATTTATATTAGTTTCAACTTTTTTATGTAAAGATATATTGAAAATTTGAAAAACAAAATTAGTTTGCGTCTGACACAAACTGACTTACTATGTTCGCATTCTTCAAATGTGATTAATCACCAATGGGCCTCGGAGGTTGGCCCACTTAATCTTGAACTTGACCCATGAATTGTAGGGGTGATCACTGAATTTGTGTTAGCAGTCCATTAGATTGCCTGTATGGCTGTATCCATGGACCATGGTTATGACATAAGGCCGAAAGAAAGTTGGCCCACTCTATAAGTTTTGGGTTCGATCTACAAGGAATAAGATGGTGATAGTGGTGACATTTTTTGCGTGAGAAACATTTTTACAAATTAATATAACTGGTCAAATTTCCGCGCGCATTGTGGCGTTAACTGGGTTTCGTTCAGTATCGGTACAGTTAGTATGGTGGCAACATTCGGTATTGCAACCAAAAGAAAAACCAAATAAATAAAAGAGTGATATGTCGAAAAGGATATCGACACATGTTTTAGATCGATCTAAAACAATAAAAACAAATAACTCGTGATATGCTCAAAAGGATACCGACACCTGTTATACAAGGATCGAAAATCATATAAAATATATATCGGTACGATGTCGGTAGCGTTTCGGTTCATCTCAAATTTTATATAGGAATGTCAAGAAGAAAAGCTAAAACACCTGCAAACTTAAAAAAAAAAAAAAAAACTTTGTGCCTAAAAGTATAAAAACTTTGTGTTCGATTTACAAAATATGAAACCTATACTAATTATAATGTTAACTTAACAAAAAATGTCTTTGTTACTGAAATTTACAGCACACAATAACTTTGTGGTTAATATATAAAGTAAAAGAGTAAATTCCCAAAGTGTGGGTGTGGACCGATTAATGTTAGTTGCTTATAATTAAGTGGGTGTTTGGGATTGTGTCTTGAATCTGATTTTTAGATTATTGCGTTTTGAAAACCCAGATAATCAATTTTTAGTGTTTGGGATTGCGCTTTTAAAACGCAGATAATCAGTTTTTTAGGCTACCAAAATGCAATAATCTATAAGCAACTCCACCCTGCTTTTCTAAAACGCATAATCTGTGTTGAATAATTAATCCCAAACACCAGTAGTAAGTTTGTAACAATTAAGCAGTAACTTTGTATCATCTATATCTATACTAACTAATAAATAATAAAACTAATATTTGTCATTTGGCATTTAAGTAAATAACTTTTGCTATTTGGTATGTTTTAAGATATTAAAACAATTTTATATAACAAATAACTATGAAAGGCAAAATTATAGAGATGAATGTTTGACTTTATATATTTTTTCAAACTCTTTTAGTGATTTTAATGATAATATTCGAACTTAACCATATTAACTATGAGTTCCATTTTATAAATTTACTAGGTTATAAATTTACTACGTTATGTACGCGTGTGATATACGAGTTGAACAATTTAAATTATATATATAAATTTATAAGTATAATTAAGAAAAATTAAGTTAAATATTATATTGAAAATAAAAAAAATGTATTTACAACTGAAAAATATAAAATATTCATCAACCTCTTAATAAATTATTGTAAAAAATATTCATATTCACGTAAAACTATTTTCAAACTTTCCAAAATATATTTTCCATATTGTGGTTGTTAATTACCTTCTAGACTGCATGTAAAAGAAAATCAAAAGTAATAAGAATAAATCTATTTATGCTAATAGGATTTGGTTCAAATGAGAACCTTTTCCCAAATTGAGAACTAGAGAACCATTCTGGGCCACACATTTCTCTAAGGCAATTTTTTTTTTTTTTTTTTTTTTTTTTTTTTTTTTTTTTTGCAAAAATCGCTGCTTTATATGTAAGGAAAATTTTTTTTTTTTATTTTTTTTGTATTTTTTTTTCAGTATACACATGTGTATAATTGCATTATACACATATGTATAATGCTATATACACATATGTATAACTGAAATATACACATATGTATAGCTGAAAAATGCTATATACACATATGTATAATTGCTATATACACATATGTATATTTGTCATATACACATATGTATAAATGAAAAAAAAATTCAAAAAAAATAAAAAAAAAATTTTCCTTTCATAAAAATGTGCGATTAAAGCAAAAAAAAAAAAAAAAAAAAAAAAAAAAATTCCTTTATATGAAATGTGTGACTCAGAATGGTTCTCTCAGTTCTCAAATAGGGGTTGGTTCTCTTAGGATCTCTACCCTATGCTAATATATAAAAAAAATGAAGTTAATTTTAAAGTACCTCCTAATCCGTTAAACCATCTCAATCGAGTATCATTTATTTTGGAATTTGACATTAATTTTCTTCCAAAGCCTAAGTATTTCTAACCTTGAGTTTATAATCATTTTTTCTAACATCAGGGTCATTAAACATAATGACATTTATTAGTTTAATTTGACTGTAATTATATATATATATATATATATATATATATATATATATATAAAGATTACAGGAATTATTAGCATGAAATTGAAGATTGAAACAAATTAGTAATGAAAAGACTATGACCACTTATATAGCATTGCTCAGTTGGAGTAACTTGAAAAAAACAAAGTCAATAAAGATTTCGAACAGTGATTTTCCATATATAAAATGTATTTTATATAGTAACTGTAAGAAGAAGTCAGAAGAAGAAGATGCAGGAGGAGAAAGCTTTAGCCGCTGCCAACCGAACCATGTTAAAGTAGACAACCGCCGAAGAGTCTGCCTTAACGAAAGCTTGGATAAGCGAGTCGAAATGCTCAACTCAAGGTATTTGTAATACTTTTGTATACATAATATATATTGTTAAAAATACATATTTTTATGTATGACTAATGACCATTTTTTAATTATTGTAGGAAATAATCGCCACAAAACCGACTTTTGGATCGAGATAAACAATTCGTTCCATAAGTTGATGGACCGAGAGTTCTATCAAGCAAACGATAGTCTTTCGTCCAAGTGGACCGAGATAAACAAGGCAATGAATGCGTTCAAGGGGCATTATTATTACGCAAGAAACTATCCTAAAAGTGGTGAGACGGATGGCGACTACGTCGCCAACGCGCTAAAAGCTTATCGCGACGAGAAGGGTATGGACTTCAAGTTTTTGCATTGTTGGGAAGTCGCGAAAAACCATTCAAAATGGGCGAACGTCCCCTCTGCAAGCGGTTCGTCAAAAAGGATGAAAACAAGTTCATCTCATAACCGTTCAGTTGGTCGTGAAAACTTGGAGGAAATTAACTTGGATGATGACGAGTTCGACGAGGAATTGAGTCGCCCACCCGATCGAGATAAGGCAAAAAAGAGGGCACAAAAATCCCCTGCTTCGGGTTCGGTTTCTAGATCGGGTAAAGGTGCTTACACCGGTCAGTTGGACGATTTAAATGACAACATCGTTCAATTCAATACGATTCAACAAAGGCTCAAGGAGAAAAGAAGCATTCACGAAGCGTTTGAAAGAAAATTGAGTATGAAAGAAAAGCGCAAAGATATGAAATTTCTCGCTATGCCCGTCGATCACTTCACCGGTCCTGAGTTAGAGATGATGTTACAAATGAAGCAAGGGATCACGGAAAAATATAACATGTAGTTTTTTTTAGGTGTTCGATTTGGATTTTTTATGTTTATTTTTATTTTTAGGTCTTTATGTAATTTTATTATTAATTATAATGCTTTAATTAAATTTGTCTTTTAACTAGTTTATTAAAAAAATAAAAAATAGAAATGCAACGTGTCGAATAATGTCCACCCCCCCCCCCCCTCCACTCCCCACAATTGTCACCTTTCAAACACGGGTCTCACAAGTGCTACATAACTCTTCATGCCCCTCTTCCCCTCCACTCCCTGTAGTCTTAATAAAAAATCTGTGTGTATCCCTTTTGATTGATGTGAATTTTGTCCAGGCTATCACATGTAGTTATATTGTTTTTTATTGTTGCGATCGCTTTAGACCGTCACAACTTTTCTTTTATTTTTCTTATATTTGTGACCACTTTAAACGGTTCTAGTGCACCTTGAATGAGTTTAATCGGAGTCTATTTGATACCCTTCCCACGACTTCTTTTCTTTCACTATGTATTTAATCATAACCACTGAAAAATAATATACGCGATATTTGATTTTAAACCATTGAACACCCCACAAGTGTTGCTGTCGCTCCATCATACTCTTTACGTCTTAACCGTATCATAATCAAGTTATAATTAGCGGAAAAAAAATTAATGAAAGATCTGAAATATGGAAAAGATGTTTCATCACATGAGCAAGACTCATAAACCTGGTTTTAACAATACTTGTGTATCAACATAGCACAAAAGATATTTTTTTTTTTTTTTTTTTTGCATAGATTACTACTCATCAACAAATATTTTTTTTTAGAACTTGATTTGAGCAGTTCTTCTAGTTAACAATTACAACATTTTTTTTCCAGTATTTTGAGGAAGAATATTTGTATGGTAAAAGAGAAAGTGGATGAGCCCAGTGGATGAGCCGTGTCCAGTTTGCAAAAAGGCATGTTTAGACAAATTTGGGGAGCATGCCCTTCACTGTAAGGAGCTGCCAGGATTTAAATACAGGCATGACCTGGTCAGGGATGTCTTATGGGACGTCTTACGAAGAGCAGGGATTTCAGCCAGGAAAGAAGCCCCGGTTAATTTTTTGACGGATCCACTTGAGGGGCGGTCCACCCTAAGACCAGCGGATGTCCTTGTGTTCGGGTGGGCGCAGGGAAAACACGCGTGCGTTGATCTCACAGGGGTGTCTCCTTTGGTGGGACTTCGGGATTCGGGGTTTGTGGCAAGGCAAGCAGTCTTAAAAGCTGAATCCAAGAAAGTTGACAAACATGAAGCTGCTTGTCTTGAAAACCAACACGTCTTTGTGCCCTTTGCTTTTGACACATTTGGGGGCCTTGCTCCCGATGCAATCCGGTTTTTAGATCGAGTGCAGAAGGTGGTGCAGAGTAACTCTCCTGCGGCCAAGGACACAAGCTTTATATTTAATAGAGTAGGCTTTGCTATTCAAAAAGGGGTTGCGGCGCAGCTTGTTGCCCGTCTACCCGCGCCTCACTTGTAATTCTTGTTGCTTTTCTAATATCTAGTTATCTTATGATTAATCAAAGAGAAAGTTGTTCTTTTTAACTTATGAGTTTATTATAAAAAACATTTTTTTTTTCTTTTTGAAATTAGACGTTTCCATCTTATCATGACCATGAAACGGTAGTCTACATTTGAATCAAATCTACAAGGTCAGTTGTAGCAGTCGCATGTGTTTGATGCTCTTTTTTGCGCTTCATTTGGAGTACGAAGGGCAAACAATAGACTAATTTTAATTCATTAGATATTCATATTTTAAAATTGTCTTATTGTGAAAACTACTATTATCACCAGCATCCAAAAAACCTCTCTCTTTTAAATCATCCACATTGGTTTCGTGGTCCAAAAATCATACACCTGGCATTTCAACATACCACATCATTCTAATTTCTAACAATTCCAAACTCACATTTTCCTACAACAATAAATCATTCTAATTCTCCGCTTCACACCTCACTTTTACAAAAAACAAAAAAACTAATATTATGTGTCTGTTTTATTTATGGTGGGTGCCATTTGCAGGTTTTGGACTAGTCCGGACAACCGGACCAAACCCAAGCAAACCAACACTACATCATCTATAGAGGTCCAAAATACCGGACTCGTCCAGTTTGTTCCACTATGGTACTCTTATTGCATATGTTAAAACCTACTATCAATATTCCATCAGTAACCTGTCACTCACATTTCCAATCCCAACATAATCTACATATAAGTAAAAGCAAAAACCAAACGCTTTGTGTGCTTTAATAGTATACAATAATCAATTACCATACCGATTAAGCTAGGTATGTAAGAAATATTGTTCTTTATTTCCTACCATATTTTTAACTAGTAAAATCCCGCCGCTTCGCGGCGGTGGCATTGCCCTGCCATCACACAAACGCCGTCGGTTGCAGTTTTGTAAAAACTTGCAAATTTAAGGTTAATTATTAGTTAAAAGATTCTTGCAGTGGCACTTTTGTATATACATGCAACTGAAAGGTTGAAAGTTACTTATTAATTACCAGATTCTTTCAATGGCAAATTTGTAAATACATGCAATTTGAAGGGTATTTATTATTAACTAAATGATTCTGTCAATGGCATTTCTGTAGTTAAGTGCAACTTGGAGGGTATTCACAAATGGTACTAAATTGAATAAAAAGGCATTTCGACAGCGACAGTCGCTACAGTGAAAACTTCGACGAGAAATGTTATATATATAATGTGGTGTCCATGTTGTTGAGAAGGTCTTTTTACCTCTCAATTCTCATAAGATCATTCAATCAACCAATTTAGGCTAGGGGTGTTCATTGAATCGAATAAAGAATTTTTGAATTATTCGAATCGAATTTTTCGAATAATTTATTTTTTTACTGAATTCGTATTCGATTAAAAGCTGACCAATTCGATTCGAATAAAAAAACTCAATTCGAATTTGTATTAAAAACTCGAATTCGAAGCAAATTCGAATAAATTCGTTTAAGATTAGACTTAACTTATGGGCTTTAGTTAGGCATGTGCTTGGTAATGGGCTAATTTATGACTTAGGTCAAATTTATAGATTAACCCATGCTCTAAAGTTATATGTGTGTACATATATATATAAATTTTATACATAATAAATATGTATTATTTTTATTTAAATTTCGAATCGAATTGAATTTAAAATCACAAATTCGTATTCTATTTACTTAACTCGAATTGAATCGAATCAAATTAAGTCGAATTTTGAATTTTTCGAATTCAAATTGAATTTTGAACACTTCTAATTTAGGCATATATGAAAGAAAAAAAAAAGTTAAGCTAAAAAAATATTGAGTAGGTCAAACCACTCAATCTTGAACTTGACCCATAAACTGTAGGGGTGACCATAGAAATTGCGTTTGCAGTTCGATTAGATTGCCTACATTCATGGGTATTGGCCGTATTGCAGCCAACAAGGAAATTGGCCCACTTTGCAAGATGGTGATAGTGGCAATAGTGCATTCGGCTTGTAAAAAAAACTATGCTATCCTTCAACAAACTAAGAGATGACACGAAGCCATCTTGATGATTCCTAAATTATTGCATACAAATCTGTTTGAAAATATTATACACGAATGATGGGAAAACCAACAATGAGAGATCAAAACAAAAGGCACAAAAGTAGCAGTGCCGATTCACATTCGAGTTTGAGTCGTGAGGTCTACTATATGGCATATGTTGAAATCAACTGTAAACATTAAAGGCATAGTTGATGTCATGGACAAGTTGTGCTTCCATCGTATGATATATTATGGGATGGTTGATAAACTAATAAAAACAAGTGCCACGTTATAAAGTTAAAAAAGGCCGAAATGGATTATGGTTCATAATAGGCATCATAATTGAATCTGATTTCAGCCGGAATACCCGCCGCAACGCGCGGGCATTCCTACTAGTTTATATATCAAGGTTGAAAGTTGAAATAGAACGGGTAAAATTAAACAAATGAGGATAAAGAAACAATGATACTCCTACGATTTAATATAACTTCATCAAATACAATAGAACAAATTATGGTGTGGTTTCTCTTTTTCCTAACTCATTCAAATGCTACATCAGCGTCACATTATTTTCTCTTTTTCACCCCCAAAAGTTTGGAAATGGTTTCCTCCAATTCCCGTTCCTTTTTATTTAGTAATTATATATTTTATATTTCATAAATATTTTTTTTAAATAAATTAAGAACCCGTACAAAATAAAAAAAATTTCGTAAAAAAAAAAATAAACATTAAACTAAAAAAAAAAATACCAACTACAATACATAGAAACTTTAATAAAAAAACACGAAAAATATATAATAAAAAACAACTAAGGCATATGTCCTCCAAGCCATTTATTAGTGATCTTGTCTTTCATCTTCCTCATTACCGCTTGGTCTTTCTCGGAAAGGCCTCGAGACTTCTCCCCATCATGCTAAACTCTTCTTGTACATGTTTCGCAAGATCATATTCGAGGCGCGCCCTATCCAACCGAAGCCTCTCCATTTCTCTCGCAAATTGTTGGCATTTGTTGTTCATCTCCCAATCATGCTAAACTCCCGCAAATTGTTGTTGTTACATTTGCATTTGCCAAGCGTTTTGGGGTTGACTAAAACCGCCAAACGCGCTTATGTGCTAGGGTCGACCAGTGTAGTGGGGTATGGAAAGTTTGGATCCATAATATTTTTTTTTTTTTGTAGGTTGAAGGTTTATAAAATGTAGAATGTTTATAAAATGTAGAAGGTTTTGGTTGTGTGGTTAAAATGTTGTGGAGTTGTACGATATATAAAGTAAAAAAGTTTGAATTATTATTTTTTTTTTACAACGGCCGAATTTCCAACGGTTAATAAAATATTCCAACGTTCCTTTTTTCCTTGGCCAATAGAAACATCGGTACAAACGGTGCATTTTCACCGAAGTCACGATTTATAATCGCGGGGGGGGGGGGGGGGGGGGGAGGGTTTTCGATTGGAGAAAGTGCCAAATCACCCCACCGAATGAACTCCCCGAAACCACACGAATTGATCTATAGGCTAAACATATTCAATCACCTTAAAGTGAAATGGATGGGGGCAAGTAACCTAGCTCTAGCATATCCCAAAGTCTCATGTCAAATCCACACTTAAGTAGCCTAGAACTATCAAAACACAGACAACCTACCTTGATATACCATAGAACTTTTTATTTTATTTTTTAATTTAAAATAAATTAAACACTTAAATCTTATTGGAGAAGAAATGGCTAAATGGTCAGAACACACAAAGTATTAAACGGTCAAATAGCTAGATTTGTGTGTTTGACTATCGGCAATAACCGAGAAACACCAAAATATGCAAACCGCAAGGGGCGGCGGCGGGTTGCCGCCCGGCGCCAGTAACCATGCCCCCAAAAGCAAGTGTCCCGCCCCCTCTAAGAAATCAAAACACTATTGAACTTAGAAAGCTGGGGCAGTTGGGTTTGTATTACAAATATAAGAACTGATGTAATTCTGTAAAGAACAATTTATATTCTTATCAAAACATATGAATTTACCCTAAAAATCATATTTATTACAATTCCCTTTTTGTTTGCTTTTTCATAATTAATTGTAGTCCCCAAAAAAGTTCAAATAATACCCAACTGTCAAAAAAATAAAATCAAGATTGCAACATATAAAAAATCCCTTTACTGCTTTAAATCTAATCATGTTCAACCTCATATTAAGAGTTAGGTCCATATCGTTCTTTAAAAATTCTAAAGAGGATTATATGATGAGAAAAATGATTAAAAGGCGGTCAAAAAGGAAAACAAAATCTTGTCTTTAAGGAATGATTCAATTAGAAAGCATAATCAAGGATTACTATTTACTAAGCATGCTTTACACTTTATGTGCCATAGCATGCCTATTGCTTCCACTAAATTTTCCATCATTTTAGTTATTTTTTTCTAACTTGAGTGGACTTCTATTTCTCTATATTTTCTTCTTGAGTGGTAATAAAAACTTCTATTTTTATAAAAGCAGGAAGTGTGTAATATAAGTAGATATGTTGGTAACTAAGGAACCTACTCTGACCATAGATACGTGTATATTTATTAGCCAAATATTTGTTGACGTAAATTGTCAAAAATATAAAGACTAACAATATACAAACAACCAAAGACCAATAGACAAAGAAATAGCGACAAAAACGGTGACAAAATCTATTATTAAACCAACCCAAAAGTACCCCCCAATATACCCAAGGATTCAACAATAGATGAACCCAGAAACAATACAAAGTCTTGTTGTTAATCAACTGATCTAAATGATCAGTTGTAACAACTGATAATACAAATACAAAGACTTACAGAGAAGATTAAGACAGAATACAGACCAAGAAGACAATACAGAGGGGAAACCCTAGAAAGAAAATACAGAGACACAATAAGAAAAAGTGAACGAATGAATGATAAACTGAGATAAAAAAGCTTTTATATCCAGAGTGACGATCCGTGTGATAATGATCTCAGCCGTCCACACATCCCAAAGAGTGATCTGCACCATTGATAAGAAACACAAAATAACTGGGCTTTTATAACCCACGTAATAATAACAACTCAGCTGACATCAATCAGCCCACAGCTGATCACAACAAGCCCAAGAGATAAGCCCAAAAATATGAGCTCAACTGACTTTGTAATATTAAGCCCAATCAACAGAATTTGAATTATATTATTTTAACATTCCCCCTTAATTCAAATTTCCTTTTTGAACATATCAACCATACCAAGTTTAACACACAACACATCATGTTGTGCAGTATGTAAACCTTTTGTAAATATATCAGCAATTTGATTATCAGAGCTTATCTTAACAGTCTTAACAATTCCTTCAGAAATTTTTTCTCTAACAAAGTGCAAATCAATTTCGAAGTGTTTAGTTTTTTCATGAAAAACCGGATTAGCAGCAATAGAAATAGCTGCTTTGCTATCACTATGCAAACTAACTGGTAGATCACATATTACATGTAACTCTTTTAATAGATTTAAGACCCACATGACTTCACAAGTACCAGAACACAAAGCACGATACTCAGCCTCTGCTGAGGATCTTGAGACAGTGCTTTGCTTCTTACTCTTCCATGAAACTAAGGATTCACCTAGAAACAAACAATACCCAGTCACAGATTTCCTTGTGACTAAGCATTTTGCCCAATCAGCATCAACAAAGGCACTGAGTTTAAAATCAGTAGTTCTTTTAAACTGTATGCCTTTTCCAGGTGAGGCCTTTAAATATCTTAATAGTCTTAAGGCAGTTTGCAAATGCCCAAAGGTAGGCTTATGCATGAACTGGCTTAAGAACTGAACAGAGTAGCTTATATCAGGTCTAGTTAAAGAGAGATAAATAAGTTTGCCTATCAATTTTTGATACCCAGTAATGTTTTCAAGTAAAACCTCATTTTTCCCTGTTTTACTTGAAACAATATAACTCAACTCTATAGGAGTAGAGACTGGTTTACATCCTAGATATCCAAACTCAGACAACAATTCAAGACAATACTTCCTTTGTGATAGACATAGACCAAACTCATTATAGAGAACTTCAATACCAAGAAAATACTTTAAAGTCCCTAAATCTTTAATTTGAAAATTTTGACTAAGAAACTGTTTAATTCTCTTTATTTCATTCTCACTGTTTCCAGTGACAATGATATCATCAACATAGACAAGTAATATCACAAAGACATCTTTTTCAGATTTGACAAACAAAGAAAAATCACAAACACTTTGTTTAAAACCAAACTGCACTAATACACTTGTAAGCTTTTCATTCCATTTCCTAGGGGCTTGTTTAAGCCCATACAATGATTTGACAAGCTTACATACTTTATTATCAGTTTTAGAACAATAACCTTCAGGTGGTATCATATATACATCTTCAGTTATTGACCCATATAGAAAAGCATTGTTAATGTCTAACTGATACAAAGACCATCTATACTGAACAGCTAAAGACAACACACATCTAATGGTAACCATTTTAACAACTGGTGAAAAAGTCTCACCAAAATCTAATCCCTCTCTCTGATTATACCCTTTGGCAACAAGTCTTGCCTTATACCTCTCAACCTCACCATTTGCTTTATATTTAACCTTATAAACCCACTTGCACCCTATAGGTTTTCTACCTTTTGGTAACTCAGTAAGTTCCCAGGTATTATTCCTATAGAGAGCTTCCATTTCATTATTCATGGCTTCAACCCATTTAGGGTCTTTTGAAGCCTCAGAATAGGAAGTGGGTTCAAAGGTTTTATTTAAACCAGAAGCAAAACAAAAATTATCAGCAGACAAATTTGAGTAGTTAACTACTCTTTCAACACCAAACTTGACCTTACCTTCTACCACATAATCATTAAACCTCCTAGGTATACTAGACACTCTCTCAGACCTTCTAACAGTTCCCTCAGATGGGTTAGACTCATCATTTGGGGGTTCAACATCCTGGTCTGCCATACCAGAAGTCCTACAACCTGGGCTGCCAGGCTGCTGACTTAAGTCTACCCCCCCAGCAGCCCTGGGAGGATTTCCTGGTTGCAAACTAGTTGATTCCCCCTGAGCTAAATTGTTTCCCCCTTCATCATCGGGAAGCTTTCCTGTCTCAGTCATATTATTACCATTTGTGTCATTTGTCTCAAACAAATCAAAGAAGTTGAGACTAGAAAGACCTTTGGGTTCAAAAACATTTTGTTTTTCAGAAATTTGTTTAAATGGAAAAACCTCTTCATAAAATCTAACATCCCTAGAATACTCAACAACTTTAGACTCTAAACACCACAACTTATAACCCTTTTTCTCATTTGAATAACCAATTAAAACACTCTTTTCAGCCCTACTAGACAACTTATCTGAGTTATTCAAGACTGTATTAAAACACAGACACCCAAAGGTTTTAACATGACTGAGTTTGGGGGGAAACCCAAAGACAACTTCATATGGACTCTTTCCAGACAGAACAGACGAGGGAATCCTGTTAATCAAATAGGTAGCAGTTAACACACAATCACTCCAAAATCTAAGTGGTAAACCACTCTGAAACAGCAAGGCTCTAGCTGTATTTAGAAGGTGCCTGTGCTTTCTTTCAGCAATACCATTTTGCTGAGGAGTGTAAGCACAGGTTGTTTGATGTATAATACCATTTTTAAGACAAAAAGACTGAAACTGTTTGTTCACAAACTCAGTTCCGTTATCACTTCTGAATACTTTTACTTGTTTTCTAAACTGAGTTTTGACTAACTCATAAAAGATGACTAAATTTTCATACACTTCAGTTTTAGATTTCAACAAGTAACACCATACAGTTCTACTAAAGTCATCTACAACAGTTAAAAAATATCTGTAACCTTCCCTACTAGTGATTCTATATGGACCCCAAACATCTAGGTGAACTAAGTCACCTACTTGTTTGGTTTGATGATCACTTATAGGAAAGGGTACCCTCACTTGTTTAGCCTTGTGACATACCTCACAAGGCTGTTGTGAGTCCCTATGTCCAAGATTCAAGTCTTTCCTCAATACAGCTAGAACCTGGTCAGAGGGATGACCAAGTCTATTATGCCATAAGTTGGCATCATCAACACTATTAAAACAACTACTGTTAACACTTACATTTCTTCCAACAAAATACAGACCATCAGTCTGTTTACCAGTCACCAGGATTCTCTTGGACTTGGAATCCTGAATGAAACAGTTTTGTTCATCAAATAAAACACTTAACTTGTTATCCCTAGCTAGCTTATGAACAGATAGCAGATTTACACAGTAATCTGGAACTAGAAAACATCATATAAAATCACCCCTTCTGCAAGTTTTATATCTCCAATTTTAGTTACTTTAGCACTAGTACCATTAGGGTGTTTTACTAAAATGTCATATTCAGAAACTTCAATACAGTTAAACATTTCTTTGTCACTGCTAGTCATATGTTGGTTAGCACCAGAATCAGTGATCCAACCAAAACAGATAGCAGCTTTAACAAAGCTAGAACAGTTTGAAAACCTTTTGAAAATGTTTTCCAGATTAGAAATTTTTGACATGCAGGAGAAACCATTTATAAACACACTCTTACCTCCTGCATTACTAGACTGAGTCTCACTTCCACCCTTTTCACTTATCAGATTCATTAATTTTGATATCTGTTCAGATGAAAAAGGCAAACCAGTAGAACTAGAAACAGATTGTTTTTCATTTGAATTATTAGAAGACATATTAGACCTAGGATTTTGATTAAACCCCTTTCTCCTTACCCCAGGAGGATATCCAACCAGTTCATAGCACCTATCCACAGTGTGCCCTAGCATATTGCAGTGGGTACACTTGAGATTGGGATTAGGTCCTCTGTTACTAGTTGGAGTATTGGGATTATTATTAAATCCCCTGTTACTAAACCTTTTATTAGTGTTCCCATTATTAGACCTAGTTAGAAAAGATACATTTGTATCCTTCACATTACCAGAACTAGTTCTTCTATGAGACTCTTCCCTAGACACAATAGAGAAAGCATGTTTGACAGTGGGCAATGGGTCTTGCATCAACAGATTTGTTCTAACTGGTTGGTAAATTTCATCTAAACCCATTAAGAATTGCATAAGTTTTATCAAACCATTAAAGTTATTAAACTCTTTTGAAGCCTCACACACACAAGGTGGTAATTGAACAATAGAGTCAAATTGTTTCCACATGGTATTTAGTTTATGATAATAATCTGAAACAGAACTTCCATTTTGACTCATAGAACAAATTTGTTGATGTAGGTTAAAGACAACAGACCCATCAACTTTATCGTAAGTTTCTCTTAAGTCTAACCAGACATCCCTAGCAGATTTAGAGAAAACTTGACCAAGGTATAATTCATCATTAACAGAATTTAACAACCAGGACAGAACAACTGAATTACACCTATCCCATTGTTTGCCTAAGACCTCATCATCAGTTGGCCTAACAACTGTACCATCTATAAACCCAAACTTATTTTTAGTTTCAAGAGCAAGTTTCATAGCATTAGACCAAACTTTGTAGTTGTCAGTTCCTTTTAGTTTTAAACTGATAATAGTTAATGTACTAGTGTCACTAGGGTGAATATACAAAGGGTCTCCTATATCAAGTTTACTGATAAGGGTTCCAGATCCATCACCACCACCAGTGTTACGTGGTGGTGTTGGTTGATCCACAACATCATCATTCATGATGAACACACAAACAGATCACAAGTATACACAGACAATAAACCAGACAAGAGTAGTAAACAAGAAACAACCTAGAAGAACGAAGCTGAGTCAGTGTAAAGATAGTGGGTTCATCACTCAAGGGTGCCCACCCAGTTCTTAACTCAGGAGTTCTTTTACTAGCTATATATACTACTAATATACCAAGAATATAACCAGACAAAACAAGCAAACACAAGAAACACCAAGATAAGACAAGACACCAAGTAGTTTTGGCCAATACCGGTCCACCTAACCCGGTCAGTGCCACTAGACACAAACAGAAACAAAAAACAAGAGAGGAACGATCTCACAATGAGGGGGAACCCAAGTTAGGGTTTCGCCAAACCCACAGCCAACACCTTCACTTAGGGTGTTGAGCTATGGGTGCAATTGAAGCAAAAATATTCCAATCCAACAGCAGTCCAATGAATCCTTCAGCCAACAGCAGTTGACCTAGTTCTCCTGCTCAATCAAATACCCAGAGATACACAATAACAATAGACCAGATCTATCAAGAAGATCAGATCTACTATATAGAACGACCAGAGACCAGATCTATTATTTAGATCAGATCTCTTGACCTAAAAACAAACTCAGCAGCGGAAAACAAAAGGACACCCAGATCCAGAGCCTTAGGCTCTGATACCATGTCAAAAATATAAAGACTAACAATATACAAACAACCAAAGACCAATAGACAAAGAAATAGCGACAAAAACGGTGACAAAATCTATTATTAAACCAACCCAAAAGTACCCCCCAATATACCCAAGGATTCAACAATAGATGAACCCAGAAACAATACAAAGTCTTGTTGTTAATCAACTGATCTAAATGATCAGTTGTAACAACTGATAATACAAATACAAAGACTTACAGAGAAGATTAAGACAGAATACAGACCAAGAAGACAATACAGAGGGGAAACCCTAGAAAGAAAATACAGAGACACAATAAGAAAAAGTGAACGAATGAATGATAAACTGAGATAAAAAAGCTTTTATATCCAGAGTGACGATCCGTGTGATAATGATCTCAGCCGTCCACACATCCCAAAGAGTGATCTGCACCATTGATAAGAAACACAAAATAACTGGGCTTTTATAACCCACGTAATAATAACAACTCAGCTGACATCAATCAGCCCACAGCTGATCACAACAAGCCCAAGAGATAAGCCCAAAAATATGAGCTCAACTGACTTTGTAATATTAAGCCCAATCAACAGAATTTGAATTATATTATTTTAACATAAATAATACTAGTTTACTCAATTTTTTGTGAAAAGACACACTGTATTTATTGTAGAATTGTAGAAAAGATAAAATAATGCAATTGAGATAACAATTTAGAACTGGGGAATCGAAGGATTGGAACATACAAATGTGCATAAATCTTTGGTGCAGAAATGATTGGATCGAATTTAATAATGGTATATGTTTGGTGTTAAAATCACGTTGAGTATAACAAATTTATTACGAAAACTTTTAGTTTAAGAGAGAAAAATGTTTATAAACTAGTGAGCGAAACCAATGTATTGTAACATCTAGGATGTTAAAATTATTAAGCTTGCTTTCATCTTTCATCGACTTGTACAATAGTATCAATCCGTGTAAATAATTTATGTTACAACGCAAATAACAATAAGCATGAGGAAATAACAAATATTGAATTTTCTAAAACGTTACAAAATAAATGTTGTAAAAGGGAAAAAATACCATAAAAATTGAAACCTTGAAGCAACTTTGACAGCTCGTATGTTCACTCTTTGATTATTCCAGGTCATCATGAAACTTGGTGTAAATTTTGTTCACAGAAGGATATATAGGGCCAGGGGTGGCCGTCCCTGTTTTTTTGGTGCAGTAGTGGAAATTTACAATTTTTGTAGGTAAATTGAGTTCGGGTTGAGTCCTGCCCCCGCCGATTTATCACTACCGTTAAAAAAAAGTTGAGTCCGCCCCTCGATTCGAGAACCAAGCTTCGCCCCTTATTAAAGAGTTTATAAAACATCATATTTTAAAATTATAGGAGGAAACAAAATTAAAAAACCATTTTTTTTTTTTTGTGATTTTAAAATTATAAAACATTGTATATTTAAATTAACCCGTCTTAATGACACATTCAAGAGTTTAACGGAAAAAAAAAATACTTCTACTTTGTTACCCCAATAATTTCAAACTATTTATATATCGTATAGGTGACCAGGATCCGGCTTGATTCGGTTGAAACCAAAAAGCTTTCTATTTATTCATTTTTAGTTATGTTTGGTCATGGGTGGTTCTAACCCGGCGCAGTTCTTCGACAATCAATCCATGCTAACAACAATGTCGAAACTCCCAAGTTCGATCGGTAGGAGGTCGATACTGAACTCATGATGATCTCCTAGCTTCAACGTACAATCCTTAACTACTTTTCCAGACTTAATTGTTTTACCGTTGGCCAATTCTATCGAGTAATGTGTGTTCATCTTATTTGACTCTAATCCAAGGGTCCGTTTAAAGTCGGTTGACACAAAGCTTAGATCGAAACCAGTATCAAAAAGTACAAAAGCAGTATGATTGTTTATGAGGAACGTACCCATGACAACGTTGGGATCCTCGCGTGCATTATCCGCACCCATAACAAAAGCCCTGCCACAAGCTTGTCCCTTCAGCTTGGGGCAGTCTATCTTGAAGTGATTAGTAGCTCCACACTCAAAACATCCAGGTTTACCATCAGAGTTTTCAACCATTTTAGCCCGACACTGCACCGTGGGATGTCCCATCCACATGCATTTCTCGCATTTGATACTGTCACATGTCCCCACATGATGGTACTTGCATGTGTCGCAGAGTGGGTGGGGGCCATTGTACGACTTGCGAGTTTCATTAGCGGTGGCAATGAAGGCTTTGACTGTTTTGGGCTTCTTGTTGGTTTGTCCCTCTGTTCCCTTTCCTTTCTTGAAGTTGGACCACTTGCGCTTGTTTCCAGAACTTTCACCATTCTCTGGTTCTTTCTGTGTCAGTGTGCCCATGCGTACCGCATCATCGGTAAGGTTGTGAACAAGGGTGACAGCACGCTAAATGGAAGCTAGAGCAGCAGTAGTTACCATGCTATGGATCTTAGGAGAGAGTCCCCAAATGTTCCTTTCTACCCTCTTGTACTTTGGGGTAACCATGTGTGGAGCCAATCGATAAATCTCATGAAATCGGGTGGTATACGGAGTGATATCCGCCCCGTTCATGGTCAGATTCTAGAACTCGGTTTCCAACTTTTGAAGTTCATTACGTGGGAATACTTGTCCATCAACGTCGTCTTCAACTCAGCCCCTGAAAGATTGAAGGCAGCTTCACGACCCAAGGTCGCACTTGCAGATTCCACCATGTTAACGCCTCGTCCTGGAAAGTGCAAGTGGGGTATTTGATCTTCTGATCTTCTGAACACTCACTGATGTCAAGCACTGACTCGGTTTTCTCGATCCACCGAACAATTCCAACCGCTCCTTCTGAACCACGAAAGTTTCAAGGCTTGCATTCCATGAACGTCTTGTAGGAACACCCATGCACGGTGTTTTCTACTTCTGTGGTGTCAGAAAGAATGGATTATCAATGAGAGGATTGATACAAGATCAAGACTAAAAGGGAATAGGCAAGAGCTTTACCAGCCTCGGGATCCTGGGTTCTGCGTCGGCCGGCTACGCCCGAACCGCCACTGGAGTCGGCATGGTTCGCTTCATGTTGCACGATAGCCTGTGCAATCACCCTGGCTAGGTCTGCTGAGGTGGTCGGGAAAGCTTCTTCCTCTGAAGTCGATCGAGTAGTCCTTTTGGGAGGCATGTTCTTCTAATACACACGATTAAAAGAATGAGACACATTTCACTATATAATATTGTCAACATATGCACTAACCAAACAACAATACAATCATGATAAGCGACAAAACAAAACCACAATGCACGATACAATCACAAAAACATTATAGGAATCAAAACATCGCAACTTCTCATAGAGTTTACATACTTGGTTCAAATTTCGTTTCTGAATACAAAATAACTAGGCATTCCGCCTTACAAGTTTTAAACCACTACAACAAAGTACAATAAATGATATCTTACGGGGGTGGGAGTGGAAAAGCAGCAGGCAATGCAGCAACAAACTGTTGTCATCCTCGCGTCCAAGTCGTCCAATCTCTCCTCGAGCTCAGTAGCACGCTCCTTTGCCGTGGTACGTCCACGCTCTACCTCGTACACACGCGTACCCAACTCAGCCAACCGGTAGAGCACGGGTTCCCTAGTCTTACCTGTCAGATACAGGTCATCCTCATCCTCCTCCACCCTGTCACATAGTACCCTAATCTGTGTGTCATGACGACCAATCATGTCCTGCACAGAGTAGTGAGTGTGGCGTACAGGAGTCGGCTCGAAGCCAGTAGGTAGTGGAGTGTCAGAGGGTAGCTGGGATGGCCCACCGATCCCAAAGGTGGATTAAGTCTCATCATCGGTGCCCTCATCGGAGTAAGTGATAAATCCATCGACAGTAGGAATGTACGTCCTCTTGCGTGTCTGAGATCTCTTGAGCAGCTTCTTCTTAGGTGGCCCTGGTGCCTCTGGTGCTGGCGGCTGGGGACCCATCGGTGATGGGGGCTCGGGGTCAACCTGTGCAGGAGCCTCAGCCGGTGCGATCGGTGCTAGTTGAAGTAGTGCGCATTTTCGAGGGGTGTACATCATGCGTACCGCACCCGGGAACGGGCGATACGGACGAAACGACGGCACCCGGGGCTCTGGTGCTGGTGGAGGTGCCTCCTCCTCTTATGCCTCTCCAGCGGGCACATCGACCTCGTCGTCTTAAAATGCATGGTCCACCTACATGTGGTCCTCCTCAGGGTCTGAATCGCTAGAGTCTGGCTCGTATCCCTGCTGTACATCGTCAGCGAGCGGGCTCTCGGGTATATGCTCCTCCTAGGAGTCCGAAATGATGATAGGATCGTCATTGTGTGCCATGATCTTGGAAATTAATAGCACATGTGTGTGTCAGTAATCATGTGACTTACTTACTATGTCTACTCATGTATGGAATATGTAATCGGCGTGGAACTTGCGTAGCGCGTTGGGATAAGTGTTGTATTTCTTTTCCTTGGAAAACATTTCAAAATCAATTTTCGTTTAGATTATAGTTTGAATCAAAAGAATCTCAGTTCTCTATTACCTCGTGCTCTGATACGAATCTGTCACACTCCACCTAGGCGGAAACACGGGATGGGATTTGGAATGATTTCCAAGTACAAAGGTCACGCAAAGCATCAACTAAATTAAAAGTAAGGACTTTCATTCGACAACATTGTTTCACAAAACATAGATTTAAATTGTCTTAAATAAAACCATTGTTTGTAATTGTCATTAACCAAATCAATACAACAACGGCTCAAGACATGGTATCCCAAGATGCTCGCACACGATCCCCAAGTTTCACATTCCATGCTAATTACCTGAAAAACATGCATGTAAAAATATGGGTCAACATAAAGTTGGTGAGTTGACGGGTTTTAAAATGAATGGACTTGTAATCCAAAACCGACTAAACCACTACCTATCTAGGGTAATGGTCAATATGTGATCTGACATGAGCCCATAACCAAACCTCGACATGTTGTGCCTCACCCATTGTACACTAAAGACAATGAATAAATGTGAAATACAAGCACTTTCTTGATATCTGTCATCTGGTTAGAGCGACTGACCAAGAGTGGGGGTGTCAACCCAATAGATCTATTCTGGTGTTTCATGGCTAAGTCAATAGCTAATGGTTACGGTGTGATGTATGACACGAGGACTTTATGGATCCTAAACCTTATTGTCTCATGTTCACATAATAGTCATAATTGTAACTGAAAACTGCACGCATGTTTTTCCCTCACAAAATGTAAAACAGTGAAAATGGACCGTGAAAAACTCATCTTTTGTGTGTCTGGAAATGAAATACTGAGCTTGAAGTTAGAGTATCCGACCTAAGTGTCCTATGTAAGAAGGGACATTTTAGGTCTATGTTACTTGTATTGCCTACAAGAGGTTGAGGTTCTTACAAGATTAATAATTCACAAATAAAGATATGGGTAAAATACTCTATTTTAAGGTTTTTTAAAATTTAATTCTTGATTGAATTTAGTTATCACTAATAATTTAAAAACCCCAAGTGAATCAAGATTAATAATTCACAAATAAAGATGTGGCAACTGAAAAAAAATTGGCAAGACACTTACTGTACTTTTCAACGATACCGGCCTCCTTTAAGTTGAGGTTCTTGCAAGATCGGAGCATCAGTGGATGAAGATCAAACATCTTCTTCCTTAAATCGTTGTCCTTGAGAGAGAGAAAGATAGAGAAGCAGATCTATTTTATTTGAGAGAGAAAGAGGACAAGTTTATATATTGGTGTTGGGGGGTTTTGATTTTAAAATTTAAATTTGAAGCTCAAATTTGAAGTAACAGATGTATGAACTATATCTGTTAAGGCATTCTGTAGAGCTCAACAGATGTTGAGTGGCCCACATTATAAACAGTTGTTGTGCAAGTGACATTATTTAATTACTTTATATGAGTGGCCCACATATTTTCTTGAATAATTTAAGCTGATTAATGGCATCACTTTTTGCATTACCAAGGCATCATTGGTCTATCTTTATGCTTGCTCGCATTTCTTATGTCACCCAATCTTCTCCTATTATAGTAAGTATGGATAGATTGGGCTAGGGGGTGTATATAGTTGGATAAACGAGTTTAATTAAAAATGGGTTCAAATATTAATAGATTTAACACATAAATTGTTTTTTTTTTTTAATTTATGATAATCTTTTATCTAAAAAATTATTACACAACATGTTAGAATTGTCTTTTTTTTAAAAGTTGGAGGACCCTAGTAAAAAGTGGGCCCTAGGCAGTTGCACACTTCCCAGGGCAACCCTGGTTGATATACTTTTCTTATGTGATTATATTTTCAAAGCAAAATTTCTTAGACCACCCATAGTGGCATAGTAAATGGGCATGGAAGGGGTAAATTCGCGCTCCATTAAAGCCCAAATAACGCCCCCTTTAGGTGAATCGGGCGCTAAGGCATGCCACGCCTCACGTTGCTGCCTTCTTTCTTCCGGCCAATTACCATTTGCAACATGGGCTTTTGCAACGGTAAAAAAAAGTCGTTTGTACGAGGCATACGTTAAAAAAATTATTATATAAACTACACCACCACACAATTATAACAAAACACATACCACCACACATTTTATACAAAACACACAACACCAAACCTCATTTTATAAACTACACCAGCTTATTTTTTTTAAAAAAAATGAGTTCCCCGACATCCTCATCTGGCGATACGGGTGATTCAACCGACGAGGAGATCGAGCAAGAGGAGGTTACAAGTGCTTGTGCGCTCGCAACGAAGTATATGAAACATGTTAGTAATCCTCCACGTCCTATTTTGCGAAGAAAATATATGGAACGCGGCCACATGGAGGCAAAGGCTCATTTTAATGAAAGATTACTTTGATGAAGAGCCAACTTATCCGGAACCAAGGATTTTTAGATGTCATTTCTGGATGAGCAAACGTTTATTTGTTCGCATTTCGGGAGATTTGGAAAACACGTACGTTCGATTACTTTAAGCAAAAACCGGATGCGAGAGGGGCGCTTGGATTTACCGCTATTCAAAAGTGTACTTCAGAGTTCAGCACTACGCATATATACTTGCGTATGTGAACACAACCGACATAAACGACGAGTACTTAAAGTTGGCCGAGAAAACTACACACGACACCTTAGAGCATTTTTGTCAAAACCATTGCACCTTTTTTTTATTTTTTTATTTCAAGCCCCTAGTGAGACCCACATACCGCATGTCAAAAATACCCAAATGAGAGACTCCTAATGCCTTTACCACTGCACATGCTCTTATTGTATTTGTAACATAAACTTTGAAGTATACACCACTTGATATATTCTTCTACAAGAGACCCATGTGGTCTTTTTGTTGCCATGTGCACTCTGGTTGATGCAAAGAGTATCTACAAACCATATACTTTTAGTTAAATTGAACCTTCTTTTACAAAAACCATTTAATTTGACCTTCATTTCAACAACCGGTGAACTTGACACACACACACAAAAAAAAAAAAAAAAAAAAAGCATGGAAACTGACCAATAAAAGCCTAAAAAAATCACATAAACTTGAGGAACCGCCAAAAAAGATAATTACCTGTGCCTAACGAAATATAATGGGTGGTAGAGACATAGAGTGAACCGGGTGTTTGAACAACAAACAAAAAGACGAGTGAGATTTATGCAAGGGGTGAGTCGTCTAAATGCACATCCCTAATTCCTAACCATACAACCCCCAGCCCTATGTGAGAGAGATATGGTGGATTCCGCCCTCATGTGTTTATGAGAGATGTTAGTATATTTAGTAGCACCCTTTGTAAATCATGTAACAAGCCCTTTATCATTTCTACGGGTGATTGTTTGATTTTCCAATCAAATTAACTTTATCATTTTTTAGAACCAAAGGATTTAGGTCTTAACTATAGTTTAGAAAGAAGTTGTCTTGTGGTCGAAAGCAAGAGAATGTATAGTTAGAAATGTTTGATGAAACCCTAATGTACGTTGGTGTTTCAATCCCAAATTTTTAGTCAAATTAAAGAACATTAATGATTCTCATCCTCATTCACATCTACCCAATCTTTTAGTCCAATTTAGGAGAGACTGAATTTTTGACTGATATATAATTTATATACAAAATGTGTCAGCCAAACACACTGGATGACTGGATCCACACTATGCTGCAAGCCTGCAACAATAGTTTAATAGATTCTCTCTCTCTCTCTCTCTCTCTCTCTCTCTCTCTCTCTCTCTCTCTCTCTCTCTCTCTCTCTCTCTCTCTCTCTCTCTCTCTCTCTTAAAAATAGGAAAAAAAAAGGCTCCGGATATTTGCACAAGTAGTAATTTTATTCAGACAACCCTATACGGGTCGTAGAGAGCTCTACGGCTCGTAGAGCCACTTTTTTCAGACTTCTACGAGCCGTAGAGGCCTCTACGGCTCGTAGGTACTCATTACCAATGATTGGTAATGATACAATCATTGCTAATGATTGCCTACGAGCCGTAGAGGCCTCTACGGCTCGTAGAAGTAGTCTTAATATTTTTGAGAATGAAGAAGCAGAAGATTGGTGTTTTATGGTGCCTACGGCCCGTATAGGCCCCTACGGGTCGTAGACAAAAAAAAAACCAAAAACGTTTGGGACGAGGTTCGATCTTAGGCACATTATCACACAATCACACACACAAAGTCTTATTAAGCATATGGGGACCATCTGGGCTACCAGTTCGCTGGTTTCTTAGTTGGAAAGTTTTAATATAACATAAACCAGTCTTAGGCAGCCTCTACGGCCCGTATAGGTCTATACGACCCGTAGATATGGTTTTTTTTTTTTTAAATCATTTTAATTATGTAATAATTAATCCCGAGCATGTAATACATTAACACAAGCATGTAAAACGTGAACACAATTGTTTATAACATAAACCAATATAAACCAACGTCGTCTCGATAAGCGTGTAAAATAAACGTTAACAGAAACGTTCAAAATAAAACTAATTGTTTATATACGCAACAAAATAAAACTAAAAGTTAACAGAAGCGTTCAAAATAAAGATTGTTTAAATACATAAGATGATCAGAAATAATACATCGTAGAGTCAGTCGGCGGCGCGGTCCCGGGCTCCTGCGAAGACGTGTCGGGCTGCTGGGAGGACGTCACGGGCTCGTGCGTGCTGGTCCCTAAAGTCGGTGGGACACGAGCCTGCATGCCTAGGTGGCGATACATATCCTGCTGGCCAGCAATCAAAAGAATCGCCAAAACTAATATAGTTTTGGCGATTCAAAAGAATCGCCAAAACTATATAGTTTTTGGCGATTCAAAAGAATCGCCAAAACTATATAGTTTTTGGCGATTCAAAAGAATCGCCAAAACTAATATAGTTTTGGCGATTCAAAAGAATCGCCAAAACTATATAGTTTTTGGCGATTCAAAAGAATCGCCAAAACTATATAGTTTTTGGCGATTCAAAAGAATCGCCAAAACTAATATAGTTTTGGCGTTTCAAAAGAATCGCCAAAACTATATAGTTTTTGGCGATTCAAAAGAATCGCCAAAACTAATATAGTTTTGGCGATTCAAAAGAAACGCCAAAAACTAATATAGTTTTGGCGTTTCAAAAGAATCGCCAAAACTATATAGTTTTGGCGATTCAAAAGAAACGCCAAAACTATATAGTTTTTGGCGATTCAAAAGAATCGCCAAAACTAATAACATTATACTCGCTAAACCCAATCAACAACAATCAACAACAAAAACCAATCAACAAACCACCACGACGACCCCTAAACCCTAAATCTGAAAAAAACTGAAAAAAAATGAAAAAAAAAACTAAAATCTAACAATTATCTACAACCATCAACAATAATGTATAACAATTAACTAATTAAAACATAAAAACTAATTATAATTAACTGAAAAAAAAAAAACTAACCTGTTTCGAAAATGGGGGATGGATCCGGGTTGAAAGTAGGGTCTTGATGGATGGATTCGGGTTGAAAGTGGTGGGCCGGTCGTGGTGGTGGTGGTTTAGGGTGGTGGTGGTGGTTTAGGGTGGTGGTGGCGATAGAAGAAGAAAGGGGGCAGAGGGGGTTAGGGTTGGGTTTATTGTTGTTGTGGGAGACAATGAACAGATCGATCTGTTTGAAATGGGTTTTAATAACTTATCTACGGCCCGTAGGGGTCTCTACGAGCCGTAGGTAAACAAAATTAACCTGTTTACCTACGGCTCGTAGGGGTCTCTACGAGCCGTAGGTAAACAAAATTAACCTGTTTACCTACGGCTCGTAGTGGTCTCTACGACCCGTAGGTGAACAAAATTAAACCAAAAACGTTTGGGACGAGGTTCGATCTTAGGCACATTATCACACAATCACACACACAAAGTCTTATACACACAATGGGGACCATCTGGGCTACCAGTTCGCTGGTTAATTACCCAGAAAAATTATATATAACATATACCTGAAAACCCATTTTTTTTTAAAAAAAATCCTTGTCTACGGCCCGTAGGGACCTATACGGGTCGTAGACTCCAAATTTTTTTAAAAAACTACTGATTAAGTTTTTATAAACTTTAAAAAATTTTTAGAAATCAAAACTTTATGCCTACGGCTCGTAGAAGCCTCTACGGCTCGTAGGCTCAATGGCCTCTACGAGCCATAGATGGTGTCTACGAGCATTTTCCAGAAGTCTACGGCTCGTAGAGGGCCCTACGACCCGTAGATAAAAATTGCCTACGGCCCATAGGGCCCTCTACGGCCCAATTCAAGTTTTGTTTTTTTTTAATTTTGTTAGTTTTAATTATGTGGTATAGGTTTTTTTTATAAAATAACGTTTTCATTTCATATTGTATATGTAAAATAATAATAAAAAATAAAAAAATGTATTTAATAAATCATTATACATTATAAAAACAAATTTACACCGAACTATTAGAAGAATCAGGACAGCCTGTTAGGTCAAACCACTCTGGATCTGTTTGAGATAGCCTACGCCCCTCATCAAGACGATCCCTGTATAGTGCTAACCATGGGTTGTGATTTACATCTACCCAACGCCTCCATGCTCCGCTCGGATAAGGCATCGGAGCGTCGTCTGCTAGCTTAAGCATTATGAAGTGGTTGCCGTTCACGAAGGCCATCGAAATGACCCGATGTTGTATCACGCTTTCAGGATGAATGTGAATAGGGAAGAATGTGCACGCTCCAAGAGGACTGAAGAATTGAAGGACCACACCAAATGCCTGAGCAATCACTAATCCAGTCAAAGGCATCTCCATCCATTTTGAGTGTGGTGCATTCCCGAGTCCACTCCAATCTATGGACGAGTATATGCGGGCGAACGCGTTATCGTCGAATCCGTTCAAAATCTCGTACCAGTCCTCATGGTATTGACCCATCAACTCTACTTTAAGAACGTGGCGGATCAAATCCCAGTCTTCCTCCTCCCTATCCAAAGCCACAGCTACAGATCGGAACCCACAGTTACCGTCTGGCTGAACATCTTGAATATGCGTGACAAACCGTCGATACAGGGGATCAATCTGATGCTTAAATGCTCTAAGCACAAATTTATACCTGTCACAGCCAAACATTGGGAAATCATGATTAGGGATGTGTACTGTATATATATGTATGTATGTATGTATAAATAGTTATTTATGTACCTGTCCCCTCTTAAGAGTGGATACTTTTTGCTACACACTCTCATTGTATCTCTACCTGGGTCTGATGGCCTACGTCTTCTAACAGGCTCGTCTTCCTACAATGGATAACAATAAAATTATAATAACAATAACAATAATAAATAATAATAAATAATAATAATAATAATAATAATAATAATAATAATAATAATAATAATAATAATAATAATAATAATAATAATAATAATAATAATACTAACGTCTTCTTGCGCATCCTCCTGCTGATTTTTTTTCTTTGATTTTGTAGTTGGGCGCCCACGAGTATTCTTTTGTACCTCAGGAGGTTGAGTGTCAGTCATACTTGGATTTACCACCGACTTTATTTTTGACAACATATTTCTCTGAACGCGTGGTGATTGAGACAGCAGTGTCTCTTTGACTATTTCCCACTCACTCGCAAGGTCAGGTTCGCTCCATACTACTTCCGGTTCGTAATTCAGTCGTGTCCAGAAGACGTCTATTTCGGACAGCTGAATTTTTATTCCTGTATTCAATAAAATAATAATAATAATAATAATAATAATAATAATAATAATAATAATAATAATAATAAAGTAATGGTATTACCTTTATTTATATACGAATCTAATCGACATGCACACGGTAACCCAGAACTCGCGAAAAGCTGGTGACCACAACTCTTTTTTCGTTTCCTCAACTTCTCTATATTTTTTATCTCATTTATCATCTTCTCGATCGCTGCATGGGAAACGTTACCGAGTAGGTCCTCAAAAATCGGTAAGTCATGGTGCACCTTTTTCACAGACAAACTCTCTTCAAACGAGTGGTTTATTGCCCTCTCTTGTGACGTTACCACATCGTCTGCAATCATCACAAGTTTGTGGAGCGAGTTGTTCGGCCCCTTAATGTGCATCTTAAACCGTGAATGCTGGCTCTCAGCTCTGTTGGTCGTATACTGACCAAAGTTGTAGTTTGTGTCTGTCCATGCAGAAACAAACCTTTCTTTGTAGTCACGGAGCCAGACCCGGTCTATATATTTAAAAACACCTGTAAAGATAGAACAAAGATATTTGTTAATGTGTGTATGCGTTTTAAACTAAATTAATAAAATATGTACCAGTTCGTTCGTCTTGACATAGTCGTCTGTAGAATCGGTCTAACCAGTGCTGATAAAATGCCGGAGATGAAGATCTACATAATCGCTTAAAAGATTTCACGAATATTTTCCAATCTTCATCTCCAAAGGCTTGTCTGCAGTGCTTCAGTATATTTCGTTGAATGTGCCACCTGAATGCATAACAACAACAACAACAACAACAACAATAATAATAATAATAATAATAATAATAATAATAATAAAAATAAAAATAATAATAATAATAATAATAATAACAATAATAATAACAACATGTATACCTGCATAACAACTTCGAAGCTGCTGGAAATACAATGTCGCATGCATTCATCAAGGCTTTCTCACAATCAGTAACTATAGCACGGGGCTCCGTACTATCTTCTAGCAACTCTTTAAGCCTTTGTATCACCCACAAGTAGTTATCTTTTTTTTCACGGGAGATGAATGCATGGGCGACAATAAACGACTTGGATGTTGATGTCATCCCCACAACTTGAATAAACGGAAGTTTATGCTCGTTCGTTTTGTAGGTCGCATCAATCATCAGCACATGCGGGAACGCACGCCATAACCTGTGCGAGGTGGGATGGACAAACAAAATATCCTCGATCGCATTTGTCGAGGCATTCCTCCGGGTGAAGTAAACAAATTTTTTTTCCACCAATGTGGCTTCGAGTACCTGCATAGCAATAATAATAATAATTAAAATAATAATAATAATAATAATAATAATAATAAAAATAATAATAATAATAATAATAATAATAATAATAATACCTGCATTTGAGTCCTGCCCCCATATAACAAATGCTTAACCTTAGTTATTGTGTTATGTATGTCTCTTAAGATGCAGTGACTATCCGGGTTTTGTTTTCTAACGGCCGAATGTATGTCTACTGGTGTAACATTTTGAAAATAAAGTGTATCCACCAATTTTAACTCGGCCGGACCCAGCCTCCTAGCATACGCGTGACCCTCGATGTGTTGGAAAGGTTTGTGATTATGTGTTTGGTTTTGGACCTCCAAAATATAACCATCGTGGCCGGAGTGGTATCTCCCTATTAGTTGAAACGGGCAATTACATTTTTTACTGCCCGTCTTTCGAACCGTGGCTACACTATGATGTACGCCACTACGGTCACATCGTATCCATGCCGATGTTACCCTCCTATTCGGCCCCCTGCCATCAGAAACAGTACGTCCGAATACGGTAATGTAACCATTTTCTTTTGCTCTCTGATAAACCCACTCTGCGAGGTCTTTAAGAGACCTGAATACCTGCAAAATTTATATACGACTTCAAATAGCAACTAATATATACGAGTTCAAATCTCACAAACCCTACGAGTTCAAAATCTCACAAACCCTACGAGTTCAAATAACAACTAATATATACGAGTTCAAAATCTCACAAACCCTACGAGTTCAAAATCTCACAAACCCTACGAGTTCAAATAACAACTAATATATACGAGTTCAAATCTCACAAACCCTAAAACAAATTTAGGTACGGGACTAAATATACGAGTCTAAATATGTACACGGGTCTAAATATCTCACAAACCCTAAATATACGAGTCTAAATATACACGGGTCTAAATTATAAACAAGTGCAAATTCATAAACACACCTGATTCGTTTCGTACGAAACATCCGGGACAGGTTCCTCGCCACCGTTATCACCTCCCTCGTACTGTGGATGACTTGGCGGAGGCAAGTAAAATGACCCCGGTTCTTCTACGTACTCCTCGTTCAAATCGGGCAGCAGGTTCAAATCGGGTAGTGCATTCCCGTCACCATAGCGAACAACGGAGCTAACCTCCTCCTCACCACGTTCCACCACGGCTCCGAAAAGGCTTTCCGAGACGTGAGATAGGCTAAACGAATACTCCCATTCATCCGAACCATTACTGTAGTGACCCGAAGACATCGTGGTAGCTTGGAATCGATCGGATTTTTGTGCACCGCGTTTTTAAATTTTCTTTCGTTAACTGAAGAAAGAAGACAAGGAAGAAGAATATATCTGGACCCTCTACGGCCCGTAGAGGCCTATACGGGCCGTTATAGGGTTTAATGCTCCCAACAACCAGGTTTCCTACGGGCCGTATAGCCCTCTACGGCCCGTATAGGTTTAGCTTTTCCAGAGACTTTTCAGACTGACACACTGAATGTCAGACACTTCATTCAATCACCTCGTACCTCGTACTGCCTACGGGCCGTAGAGGTCTCTACGGCCCGTATAGGGTTTAAATGAACCCCACCAAACTCCCCTCTACGGGCCGTATAGGGCTTTACGGGACGTAGAGGGTTGAGCATTTATTACACTGACACCCTCTACGGCCCGTAGAGCCCTATACGGGCCGTAGAGGGCTGTGAAAATTAACTTTTCCTTCTTGTGTAAATAATATCCCCCAAAAAAAATAGATCTCGAGGAGAACCTATGACCACTCACCAACATCAGAGTTAATAACCATCTCAATCTCATGTCAATCATCAGTTTCAGAAACAAAAGATAAGAATCATTAAAATCCAATCATACAAATTCAGTCTTTATCAAAATTTTCTTAAATTCATTAAATGAATCTATATTGTGCCATATATCAAAACAGCACTCCAGATATTATACCTACCTAAAAATCTACTATATGTAATTATTTTACATGTTATATAGCAATTCTCTCCCATACCCTCCTATATATATAAGTGGGGTCTTACTGGGTACGTTTGTTATAGCAGTTCTCTTCCATCTCGGACGACATCACAACTGTCTGAACTATGTTGGAGAGAGTCCCGTAGAGGGAAAGAGAGCGGTTAACTTACGAAGTAAGATGGCGATTATGAATCGCTGTAATCACGCCAACACACGAGCATACTAATGCACCGTCGCATAATGTAGAATCTAGCGCGCTGTTCTTTAACGAGACGAGCACATTTTCTGGTGAAGGTGTTTCGACGGTGGGTGAATTTTGATGGTGTTCCTTTTTTCGATAGTCTTCGGTTATCGTCTGAGTAAGCAGGGAACGGATTCGAAGGTGCTTCAAAGGTTGTGGTAGGAGCAGCCATTGATGCACTTGCACAAGAGAATATTGAAGCTGTCAGCTGTGTGTATAGAATGTGGTGGATTGGAGTTTAACGTTTGTTAAAATGGAGGGTTATATATAATGTAGGAGTGAGGGGTTAGTTGTTTTTTTTTTCAATTTATCACTTTTCTCGGTCGAATACCGACAAGATATAAATTTTGTAATGTTAATCATTTAGGCAAAGTAATAGTTGATCAAAAAAAAAAAATATCGGTTCACATAAATTTTGTAACAATAATCATTTAGGCAAAATAATAGTTGATCAAGATTTGGATCAGTTCACCAATAATGTAAATTCTTAAAATGACGTATAAGATATTACAATTTCATATTCATATGAAATTGGCTCCATTCAATTTTGTTTTTTTTTTTTTATTATGTAGCATGCCAAATCAATAACTAAAGAAAAAATAACCCAAGGTGTATTTCATATATTTTGATACTTATAAATTATTTAACTAAAAATTAAACTAGGTTTTTCTAAGTTACAACGCACTAAAAGGAATTCATCCTTTAGCGGATTGACTTCACATGTCGTCGCCAAATTGAAAAATCTCCGTTACAGATTTGTCGCTAATAGTCCATACGTCGTCGCTATTGACTCCATGTCGACGTTATTGACTGTCTCACCGCCTTTGCCTATTTCGCCGCTAAAGGCAATGAGTGTTATAGCGGCCACAGAGATATTTGATGCAATTTCTACAAATCCCAGACCCTTATTGCACCACCATTTAATCAAAACTATTCCTCTATTCTAACTAATCTGCATCATGTGAACATGGTGAATCTAACTATGAGTCTTCTAGAGCAGCTGAGTCAACGGAGGATTCAGTAGAGCCACAACAAACCGAATATGAATTGATTGATTCAGCTGAATTAGTAGAAACTGTGTTTTACACGTTTGCGCCACCACAAGTTTCTTAATCAAGTGGCGACTGAATCATACATTGCACCCTCGATTGAGCCAAAATCTGAAGAATCTATGTGCTCAAGGCTAGTCGAGATTGAACAAAAATGTGAGGATGCCTCATCCAAGACTATTGGCACAAGTGTGGTAAAGCCAATAGTCCCTGATTTTAAATGTGTGAACATTACTGATACTTCTACTTCATGTGCAGATTTAGTAAAAGTAGAGGTCAAGGTTGAGGGGGATAATGTTGTTTGCACTAAAACTGCAGATGTTTGTATGAAACAATCCAATTTATCTACTCATGCTTGTCCATAAGTGAAAAAGGCTATTTTTGAGCCAACGTTTAGAGGCACGTCAACTAAATATGTGCCTCCAAAACCAGCAGTTCAAGCTAAATGTAGTGAATGTACATATAAATGCTGTCGACAGGGACATATGAAGTAGAGCAGAAAGTGTGATACCCGCCGAAATCATAGGTCATGTCCGTACACTTAACTATGCATATACATTGTGTATGGCATTACATTTCACATGTTACATCACAATTGGACCATACAGGGTTCCAACAGGCCGATCCCGATGCATACAGTCCTGCATTAGACATTCTAGTTGATACAATTTCATAACTAGTCGAATAGTTTATCGGGAACTATAGGAGGACCCATACAAAACCCTAGTTTTGGGAATCGATACAATTAAACATAAGGTCCCAATTGTGATCTAAACAAGAACAAAAACAAACACTGTCCATGAACAAGAATTATCCAAATATGGTATCCATGAAAAACTAATAGGTCAACTAGTAAAAACGCGAACAATGTGCCCACACATGATCCTAGTTTCGGCCATATGTATCCATACAATTACAAGAGTGATTAAATCCCAACCAATATGTGTACATAGACACAATTCGAAATTTATATACATATACATATGAACATACATAGATAAATAAACACTAAGCAAGTTTCAAGACTATATATCTATTTATATATATGTATGCGATATGTATATATATATATATGTGTGTGTGTGTGTGTGTGTGTCTGTGTATGAATGCTTGTATCAACAAAAGCCCATCCCCATACATATATGTATATATTTACAATCACACATACATATACACAAGTATCTTGCTTGAACATCTCACCCACAACATACATACATACATCTTGACACACATGCACACACATACACTAACTAACCAGTTTCCCTACACCTACAACTTGCACCAACAAGGAAGGTGTCTCCATTCCAACACATTCCCATGACATGTGACTTTCCTAAACTACCTACACATTTTCCATCCTTGGCTTCATCTATTTCCCATAACCAATCATGTTGGTCAACTTCCATGCATGCAAGACATGCACTAATTTGGGAGTGCAACATTCTAACACAAAAATCTAGTGGGATTGACTTTCCAAATCCATCCCACAACCCTCCAAATTTCGGCCCCTCCCTACACCCCTAAAGCTCTCTCAAGTCCCTCTCAAAGCTCACTAATCTAGAGGTTATACTAACAAAGATGGACACCTTTTTCACTTACACATCCAAGGTGGTTTGACCATCCATAATTGGCTATGAACTCCTACTATATAAGGAGGATGGATGAACACTTGAAACACACCACAATACTCTTCCTCTCCTCTCCCTCTCATTGGACTCTCTCTCTCTCTCTCTCCCCCTTGTTTTCTCTCGGCCGAACACCACCACCCGAACCACGACTACATTCGGCCATCCCCCTCTCGGCTCATTACACCTAACCAAAAACTATCACAATTCCAAGGGACATTAGGGGTACGAGGAGCTTTAACAAGGAGTACAAGGCCACTAAATCCCTTACTTTTAAGTCACTAGGAGGTATAACATTTGCCTTAAACTTGTGTTTTTATTATTATACTTTCATTCACATGCAAAGTTGTTCATTAATATGTTAAAACTTGTAACTAAAACCAAGTATAACAAGTGAGAATGTGACTTAAAATACAAAATGTTAGCCGAAAATTATATGTATATACACACACATAGGAGCCAAAAATATATGTATGTGTGTGCACATGGGCCAAAACTTTGATAAGAAAACTTGTTTGGTTACTAAACTCAATAACATGAAACTTGTTTTTTTGGTAGTTTGTAAATTATATGAAAAATGTTTAACCTTATCTCAAGGCTTGCAAAAGAGTACGTGTATAGAATGTGGTAACGTTTGTTAAAATGGAGGGTTATATATAATGTAGGGGTGAGGGGTTAGTTGTTTTTTCAATTTATCATTTTTCTCGGTTAAATACCGACAAGATATAAATTTTGTAATATTAATCATTTAGGCAAAGTAATAGTTGATCAAAAAAAATATCGGTTCACAAAAATTTTGTAACAATAATCATTTAGGCAAAATAATAGTTGATCAAAATTTGGATCAGTTCACCAATAATATTAACTAGTGTGTTTAAAGGCGAGCGCCGCGCATCTTACAATTTTATCGTAACCAAAACACTAAAAAACAATTATCAACCAAGTAACTAACAATTTTCATGCCATATTTTAAAACCGATATCTCACACAAACATGGTTATATTTGTATTTATTACTTAATAACATGTTGTGAATAAAAAAAAAAATGGACTCGCCCCTTGCTCTTCTCATGTTTCGAACCTAAGATCTTAAACAATAGAAATGGACCATAAAGCACTCTACCACTAAGCCATGTTGTTATTTATTATGAAATAATATATTAAAACAAAGTGTTTGGACATTTAAAAAAATACTTGCACTTCCCATGTTTTGAACTGGGACCTTAGGGAATACAAATGCACCACAAACCACTTGACCACCAACCCATTTTGTGATTTATTATGGAATCGTATATATTTATTAATAAATAAGTGTTTGAGAAAAAAAAAACTTGTCCTTCCCATGTTTTAAACTTGAGATCTTAAGGGATACAAATACACTACAAACCACTCTACCACCAACCCTATTTTGATTTATTATAAAATCATATATATTTATTAATAAATAAGTGTATCAGGATGAGTGACCTCCTGGGAAGTCTTCCCCTGGGTAATCAAAAACAAATCCGTGAGCTTCCAGTGAGCAAAGCGGACAATATTGGATGATATTAGAGGGAGGGTGTTACAGATGACTTGTAGCATGAGGCAAGTCATGCAATTTGTAAAACACATTTTACTTTGTTCGTGATATATTTGAATACTCCTTTCAAGTCACTCGACTTGATTAATTTTAAATACCCTATTTAAAACTATACGTTGGTCGAATATCGCGAACTTATTTTAATTTAATAAGAAACATTTTATTAAATTATAGCGTAATTAACTCTTTAAGTTTTGCCAAATTGTTTTATCTATCAATAAGACTCCTTTTTATTAATTTTACATTTCCAAGTTAACATCAAACTCATTTTATTAAACTTGTCGTTTTAATTGTGAAAATATAGTTTTGTAGGTTATAACTATTTATTTAAAAATAAATCAACCACACAAAATAATAAATCGAGCCACTGGGGTTTTTGTTCGGTTTTATTGGAGCCACCAAAACGATAACCGAACGGTCTAATAACTAAAAGGTGAACTAAAAACAATAATAATAATAATTTTCAGCCTACTCCCTTTTTCTTTTTTCTCCAAGATTTGAATCTCCACATTAATCTCCTCATTAATCTCCATGATTAGTTTCCATATCCGCCATCAATGACCATTGATGTAGATATGGATTCGCTTTCTTCAATTTTTGAGATCTTGTCTAGGTTAAATGTAGAGTGAATTACTATTTAAGTCCCTTTGTTATAATGATTTTAACTATTTGAACCAAAAGTTCAAAACTTTAACTACTTGAGTCCCTGACTAGAAAATAACTAACCTATTGAGTCCAAATTGATAACTGAGTTAACTAAGTCTGTTAACTTTTATTGAAAAGACAAAAATACCTCACTTATTAAACCATCTTCTTCATCTAGTCTCTCTACACCCTCTCTACTAACCTAACCCACCTGAATCCACCATCTTCAACCTCCTACACCACTACCATTACACCACACCTTGCACCGCCACCACCACTGTTGCACCACAGTACCAATCTCATCCCAACCACACCACTCCACCAACACCATTTCAAATATTAGTTATTTCACCACTGCTTGATGTTGACTAATGTATTATACTTCATCTTCTCTTTCTAAATTAAACCTCACATTCACACAAATACCATTACACAATTGCAAATCTGATGGCGACCCATCTCCACTTGTTTAACCTCTTGCAGATTTGGTTTATGACAGAATTCTTGCATATATTTGCTAAATTTCACGAGGTACGTGTATCTCAATCATTTTATATTTGTTTTTATTAGGTTTTAGCAAATAAAATATGTATATGTGGGATTGTAAGATTTTATTTTAAACTTAACAAATGCATATTGTACATGTGATTTTGAGTAACTATGATCCGAATACCAACGCTGGACAAGATGATGATCGCGACGAAGCACATCATAATTGGGTGGATGAAGTGGTTAGATGTGAAGGGAAGGGAGCTATGAATGAAACTAATTCTAGCAACATGACTGTAAAACCGCGAACAGAAAAGAAAGATCCTTCCCATTTGACCAGGTTAAAAATAAAGGTATTTTACTTCAAGACTATGTTTGGTTCAATTTTATTTTATGCAATTGTGAAGGAGTGTCAGATTCTCGCCAGATAGGGGACTACGGTGGGTTTGGTATAGAGGTGCGGTGTGATGGTTGTTGTGCGATGGTGGAGGTATAGTGGTGGTGTTGTGTTGATGTTGGTGTTGAGAAGGTATCGATGAGAAATGGGGAAGAAGGTGAAGAGATTCAACAGATTTGGTGAAATTATATTTTATTAGTGGGGGCACTTTAGTCATTTCATACAGATTTAACAAAATTAGTTAACGAAGTTAGCAATTTGGACTCAAAAGGTTAGTTAACTTCCAACTAGGGACTCAAGTGTTAAAACTACTATAACACAGGGACTCAAATAGTAATTCACTCTTAAATGTATTTATAATTTAACTATAAAAATAATAAAATACAAAACAACCTATCTATTACAACAGGATCCAAAACATCCGAAAAATACATGATTCAAAATTACAAACCACCAAAATCGCAAACATCATAGATACACAGAAACACCATGGGATGAGCTCGATTTTTACATAATCACAATCACACCATAAATCGATAAAGACATAATCTGTTGTCAAACAAAAGTTTTGACAAAATAATTTAGATCGTAAATATTAATATTTACAAACGTACAAAAGCGGCTCTAATACCACTGTTGGAAATCCTCATACCGGTTTTGATTTTATTTATAAGATCTTATTTTATAAATATTAATATTAATATCGTATATTAATTGAGCGGAAGCAAAAACACAAAACTGGATGATTTCCACCAAGAATCTAATTGCACAACATATGTAAATAATTCAATGCACACCATAGGATGTTTGGTATTATACATCAATAAAACACTAATTTGTAGCACGATGGATCAACAAATAGTTCCTCTAGAAAATAAAACACGAAAGCTCTCTTGATCTTTAAATCAACACTTGCACGTATTACAAGACAAAAGGGAGTGGTGTGGTGGTTTGCGACGGCTCCAAAGGCTTCTTTAGATGCCCATGGCGGAAAGGAAATGAGAGACAGAAAAGAGAGTTTGTGTGGTGGTGGCTAGAGTTTGCTATATGATGATTAGGGTTTGATTTCTCAAACTTAATGTGATTAAATAGTTAAACTATTTACACATTACACCCAAATGTTTATTCTTGTCCCACAAGAATATATTTTAATTATAACTAATTATAATTAAGTCCCTCCATGTTATTATTCTCTAATAATAACATTTACACACTTTTTGCATTTTATTAACCTCTATTAATAAAACACATGTAGTATTATTCTCTAACAAAAATAACTTTTTCTCTATTTACTATTCTCTAATAATAAAAACCACATATGGTGTTATAAATATATATTTCATATCATACATATATTACTTGTTTGTCCTCCAAAGTGTAACTCTTTGGATCGTATCGAGATAGGTTAAATGATTAGTATCTGACATACATTTCCAACAACTTCAATACATTACTTTCACCCGCCCTGACATCAGCTATGCTGTTCAGTAGGTATGCATGCGCCAATTTCAAATCACTGGCAAGCGTAAAAACGCATCATTCGATATTTTAAAGGGACTTTTTTTTTTGTCTCATTTTAGGCAAAGCTTCATCCTCTTCTTTAACTGCTTATACTGATACTGATTGGGCAGGATGCCTAGACACCACATTCTGCTTTTGGATATTGCGTCTATTGTGGTAACAATATTCTATCTTGGTCTTCCAAATGGAAACCTATTTTGCTAAAATTTGTTGGCATTGTAACTTGGTGCTTGAATTCATCAACCCCCTACTAAGGCGACTATTGATTACACGTCTCATCTCGCTATCAAATAACGGATATCTTCACTAAAGGCTCCCTCGTACACTCTTTGAAGACTTTCGTTCCAGTCTCAGCATTCGTTCTCCTCCAGCTTTGATTGCAGAGATTCCCATGTATTGTATTAGATATACTATTATAATCAATAGAGGAGCACAAAGAGCCTATTCATAAATTTCATGTAGTCTATCACACACACGCTATAGAATCGACCCGAAAGCTTTGATACAACTTGTAGGTCCATTTTCCATATTGGATTTGGATCTACATAAAGTGTGTGTCTGGTGTGTGAAACGTGCGAAATCCAATCACATACACAGAAACCATAATCAACAATCAATAAAATAAACATTTAATAATTGGATTGAATGATAAACAAAATTACAATTTGGATCTATTATTTGACTCTAAGAGATCACACAAATCTAGAGAGATAGAGAGGGGGGAGAAGGGGAGAGAAAGAGAGGGAGAGGGGGGGAGAGCGAGAGATAGGGAGAGGGAGTGAGAGGGGGAAAAAGAGAGGGAGAGAAAGGGAGACATGGAGAGGGAGATAGGGAGCAATGTTTTCAGATGCCGTTCGGACGTCGAACCAGAGTCATCACCGGTCCATTGGTCCGACCGATTCGACCGGTCCAGCCGGCCCAATGAACCGCCCCAAAAAGTCGAACCAAAAAAAAAAATAAATAACAAAATAATAAAAAAAAAACCGGTCCAACCGGCGGTTCAACCTCCGGTCCTATGCATGGGCGGTCCAACGTGGTGACCCGGACCGGTCGAGGGTCTGTTTCCCGGTCGGACCGGCCGGTCCGGTCCGGGTTTCAAAACCTTGAGAGGGAGGGAGGGAGGGAGGGAGAGAGAGGGAGGGGGAGGGAGGGAGGGAGGGAGGGAGGGAGGGAGGGAGGGAGGGAGGAGAGAGAGAGAGAGAGAGAGAGAGAGAGAGAGAGAGAGAGAGAGAGAGAGAGAGAGAGAGAGGAAATGTGAAGATGGAGAAGTGTTGATCTCATTAGTTATTGAGCTACTTATTCTTAAAGCCCAATCCAAGCCAATTACAATAAACCGATATGTGTAACACCTACAATGCAATACACAGACATCCGTAACTCCAACAACCTGACCAATCACTTTCTACACACAAAAACATAAATCTAAAAAACATATTGTCCTTTCCATTCAGTACATTTACATTTTCCAACTTTGATGATTTTGGATATTAGCATGTCTAGGTCTTTCTGAAAATGATCGGCTTGTTTGTTCCAATGATTGTTGTAGAACAGTGACGCACGTATAAGAAAGAACAAATATAATTGAAAGTGAATATTGTGATAAGATTAGAAAAATAATGAATTCCATTTAGACTAATTAATGGATGCATCGGTGAACAATTTGATGATTTATCCGAGAATTTTTATACTTCACATCGTAAGTGTGACCAACAACATAATAAATGCTACATCTGATCAATAATTATTAACTATCATCAGTTATTTTTTTTTTTCAGTCATATGTCCGTAGGACCGGTTGGACCCGGAGGTCGAACCAGTCCGTAGGACCGGTTGGACCCGGAGGTCGAACCAGTCCGGGTCGAGGTAGGACCGGTTAACTGATCTTGTTAACATTTTAGTTACGTTATGTATAAGATCACGTTTTCTTTTATAACAATAAGTAGCAACCATAATACCATATGTATGTATTGTTGACAGCCAAACAAATCTATACTACTCTAAAATAGTTATTATATTATCTAATTTCCGAATGATGTATTCTAGCATAAAACTATAATAGAATAATACTGTAGTTTCCCTCTAAACAAATAGGAAAAACTAAAATCTTAAACTGACTTCCATATATCAATGAAACACTCAATTATTCGAAAATCTGAAAAATAATTACAGAAGTTAAAGGACCGTCCTTGTTCTCTATAAATAAGTGAAGCAATGTCAAATCAGTATAATTGTACTCGCTTGTTTGTTTTTTGCTTTTGAAAATGGACAAATTTATTGACTGGATATATATTTTTGTAAAAAAAACTCACCAAAGTGGTTTACATTTTAGGATGCAGTATGTTTTTATAAATATATTGATTTTCCTAAGATACAATCATCTATCATGTTTTTCCATTCGTTTGTAAAATTACCATAGTATGCAAAAAATATTAAAATTTGAAACCTATTTTGAATTATCAGAAATTCTAAATTTGGATATCTAAGTATAATCCTACATATAGGAGAGCTATTGATATAATCTAGTAAAAGAGTAACCAACGTAAGCCAAAACACAAAGCATACTGTCTCTAGGGACACGAAACACCTTAGTAACTAATCATTCATCACTGCAAACAACACAAAAAAAAATTTTAGAACGACCAACAAAACTTTATTTAATCACCAACGCTAGCGGGTTACTAGCAAAAACCACCCGATACACATATCAAAAGTTATCACCGAAGCTACTAAGATACCTAGAACAAGTAACAATAGCACTAACTAAAGAACATTTGATAGGTTAAAACTTCGCCATTTCACCCAATCCAAATCATGTTGCTTCGCCCTCGCTTTCACCAATAGATGACTTATCGCTTTTATCTCACCTATTAGTTGTTGAATAGATCCTTGTTTTTGACTGAAAACTATAATGTTTGAATGAATTTGATATTATTTACTGAATTACAAAGGCTATAAATAGACTACAATACAATAAGGAAATAGAGGAATACAAGGAAGAATTAACTATTCTAGTCAAAGATTATATACAGACATAAAGGAGACATAAAGGACAAGCTAATGTGTAGGGATTGATAGAGGATTGGCTTGATTGTAGTCCTTTGATTGAGTGGTCTTTATACGCCCCCGCAAGATGGAGGATCCATCGGAGACTCCAATCTTGGAGCGGTTCCGCAGGAAAGGGGCCCTTGATAACGGTTTTGTAAGCATGTCCGCGAGTTGGTCTTGAGAGCTAATGTGAAGAACCCGTAGGTGGCCTGCAGAAACTTGTTCACGAACGAAATGGTAGTCAAGTGCTATATGCTTCATTCTGGAGTGATAAACAGGATTAGCACAGAGATATGTGGCCCCGGTGTTGTCACAGAACAAGGTAGGCGATTTAGTAATGGGAATGCCAAGTTCAAGTAGTAAATTCTTAGTCCATGTAAGTTCAGCAGAGGCATTCGCTAAGGCCTTGTATTCGGCTTCTGTTGAGGATCGCGAGACCGACTTTTGGCGAGCAGACTTCCAAGATATAATATTTGTGCCAAGATAAATAATGTATGCAGTGGTGGAGCGACCTGCATCATGTACACCACCCCAATCCGAATCTGAGAAGGCCGAGAGATCAAGTGAGGACTTTCGGTTAAGAAAAAGACCATGGTGAATGGTACCCTTTAGGTAGCGAAGGACTCGTTTGAGAGATTGCCAATGCGTTTGGCGAGGGTTGTGCATGAATTGAGCAAGTTTGTTTATGGCGAAGGAGATATCGGGCCTAGTAAAGGCGAGATATTGAAGCGACCCGACGAGTTTTCGATACGGGGTAGCATCAACCTCGGGGGAAGTGTCGGAAACAGAGAGGACGTCGGTAGTACCGAGAGGTGTAGAAACATCTTTTGCACCATCCATGTGAAATTGGTGTAAAATGTCATGAATATATCGATGTTGGGATAGAAAAAGACCCGTTGGTGTGGGAATTACTTCAACACCAAGGAAATGATGAAGCATACCGAGATCTTTGATAGAAAACGTTTGGCTTAAGGCATTGATAAAACGATTGAGAAAAGGTGTGTCATTACCGGTGAGGACAATGTCATCAACATAAACCATGAAATAACAAGTAACACCTTGGTTTTGGTAGATAAAGAGCGAGGCATCGGCCAAAGATTTTCTAAAACCAAAGTTAAGTAAAAACTTGGTGAGCTCATTATACCAAGCCCGAGGGGCTTGTTTTAAGCCATAGAGCGACTTTTTGAGCTTGCAGATATGTTGAGGAAATTGTGGGTTGACATAACCCGGTGGTTGGGTCATGTAGACATCCTCATGAAGGGTGCCATGAAGAAAGGCGTTATTAACATCAAGTTGGCGTAGCGGCCAATTTTTCGAAAGAGCAATGGAAAGTATGGTACGAATGGTGATTGGTTTGGTAACAGGACTGAACGTGTCGAAGTAGTCTTTGCCCTGTTGTTGATGAAAACCTTTGGCCACGAGACGGGCTTTGTATTTTTCAACGGAGCCATCAGGTTTTCGTTTGATGCGGAAGACCCATTTACATCCAATTGGGGTGTGGGAACTAGAAGGGACAAGTTCCCATGTTTGATTTTGAAGAAGTGCATTGAATTCCAAGTCCATAGCATGACGCCACTGTGGATCTTTAGATGCTTGATTATGAGTCGTGGGTTCGAGTGTGGGTGGTAGCGGGTGAAGGGTGGTGTGGTTAACAAGATTTGGGTTGTAGTATTTTGGGTTAGGCTTTCGAGATCGCTGGGAGCGAGCAGGAGCAGTAGGTGGTGAGGTGGTTGTTTCGGAGGTGATGGTAGATGGATGTAAGTTTTGAGAGTGAGTAGTATCGGTTGGGACATGTGGGGAGGAGGAATTGGTAGGGGATGAGGTAGACGGATCGATGTTCGGTGTTGTGGTTGATGGGGAAGAGAAGGCGGGCATAGGAATGGTGGTAATAGGAGATGGAGCCGAGGTGGATGGAGAGACATGATTGGTGGGAAAGGGTGGAGGGTCAATCCTCTATCAATCCCTACACATTAGCTTGTCCTTTATGTCTCCTTTATGTCTGTATATAATCTTTGACTAGAATAGTTAATTCTTCCTTGTATTCCTCTATTTCCTTATAGTCGTCGCCGAGGTGAGCAAGAATGTGAACAGTGAGGTCGTCATCGTCGATTGGTTTCTGCGCTAAGGCTAATTCATCGGCAATAGCCTTCATTTCGTGGAGATAATCAGCAACGGGTCGGCTTCCTTTGTTGGTAGTGGCGAGTTTAGTCCGCAAGGATATGATCCGGGACCGGGAGACACTCGCATAGCTTTCTGTTAGACGGGTGAAGAGTTGACGGGACGTTTCGGCAGAGGAAACGAGTGACTGGATAGTGTCAGAGCAGCTACCAAGCAGTGCGCCAAGGAGCACTTGATCCTGGCGGTACCAGGTGCGGTATTCCGGGTTGGGTTTACCCTCCAAGACCTTCGGTGGTGGTTCGGTCAAGCCGTCGACGAACTGTTCAAGTTCGAGTCCGGTTAGGTTGAGAGGACTTGCTTTCGCCAGCATGGGAAGTTGTTTGCGGTTAGTCGGATGGGAAAATTGGTGGTGGTAGAGAGTTGAATGACGGTGGTGGAGGTGTCCATGTAGCTGCTGGAAGGAGGTTATGGCAGAAGGATCGATGGTTTTTCTCAAAGGAGATAATAGGCTCTAGATACCATATAATGTTTGAATGAATTTGATATTATTTACTGAATTACAAAGGCTATAAATAGACTACAATACAATAAGGAAATAGAGGAATACAAGGAAGAATTAACTATTCTAGTCAAAGATTATATACAGACATAAAGGAGACATAAAGGACAAGCTAATGTGTAGGGATTGATAGAGGATTGGCTTGATTGTAGTCCTTTGATTGAGTGGTCTTTATAAAAACCACCTCGTTCCTATTCTTCCACATACACCATATCGCCGTCAAACAAACCGCATAAAACGCCTTCTTTATTTTCATATTACCCCCATAATACTCGTGTAAGGTAAGAAGATCACAAAAATCAAAGGCAAAGACATTTGTAACCTTGCACCATTGTGAAATTAGTTGCCAAATCGATTGTGCCAATCCACATGATACGAAGAGATGTTCAATTGTTTCCTCATAGTCCCCACAAATCGGACACAAACTTGAGCTCACATTCACATGCCGCCTGAGAAGTGCAGACCTGGTTGGAAGCCTCCCACGCGCAGCCCTCCAAGCTAATACCCACACCTTTCTTGGGACCCACTTGTTTTCCTTGACCACAAAAACTGGAGCCACGGATGCAGCTCTGAGCCGCTGCAGATTTGTTTTGATGTCCCCCACTCTGAACCCAGAAAAATCGCCCAACCCCCAAACCCAATAATCCCGTGCAGAAACCAAGTCAGGACGCTCGACCAGCCTCAAAAAATCAGCTAGCTCCGCACCCTCACTAGGACCCAAACCCGAAGAAACCCAATCCCAAGACTAGCCCAACCCATCATTGGTAACCCGTTCGGCAACCCTTGCAAACTTATTACAAGCAGCCCGAAATAGCGCCGGGAATCTGACCGCCAGAGGAACCTCCAGCGCCCAAATGTCCAGCCAAAAATGAATGCCCAACCCATCCCTAACCACCCCTTTTATTGCACTATCAACATCAATACCATCTTGCTTAAGGACCCGAATCACCCCAGCTATATTCTTCCACGGTCCCGGAGCCGATAATCTAGCCGGGATGACATTCCAATCTCTAGAAGTATGATGTAAAGCCCATATTACCTTTCTCCATAGCCCATCCTGATCCACCCTGAAACGCCACCACCACTTTGCCAACATTGCCGAGTTGGCAAACAGCACAAAATGAATGACAGTTTTATACGCTCAATGAGATCAAATTTGGAAACCAAAACACGAACCAATTATCAACACAATTGACTTGCTACTTGTTCTTTTTACAAAGCCTTTGTTAAACACTTTTCTAAATTAGTAGTTCTTTCTAAAATGCTCCCAAGGTATGTTAGTTCTTTCTAAAATCCTCAGGTTTAGCCTGAACCACCTTGAAGATCTCGTCGAAGTTCTAGATTTTAATAACGAACACGTGCAATCTGGAAGGGTGAACGCCTGTATTCTGAGTTTTCTGTCTAGGACTGGCATTGCACATATATCCCAATCAGACGAGGGACCCGGATGCCTACCTGGGAATTCTCGGGATGAGTGTTCACTTATAGGCTAAAGCATGTCTTCACTATGTTATTAGAATCTAGAAGCTTTGATAAGTCAACGTTTTCATTTATTCGTTTTAATTAATGAATAGATGATTACACTCACTTCCCTTAAAACTAAGCTCTAAAATCTCAAAATTTTACAGCTTAAATCAATCTCATATCATAACCATCTATGGATTTCACAATCACACTTCACCTTACCATTTTAGCCACTTTTTAAATATTCAACACCCTACCCAAATCATATTATTTCATTTCTCCACATGTTACTTATTTTTTTAAAACGAATGATGAATATTTTGAAGGTTTTTAGCTTTCTGGATTACCTAATGTGTTTACGGTTTGGCTTTATTCATATAACTAGTTTTTATCCCGAGAAGCGTCCCGGGTTGAAATATCTATTATAAAATAATAAAATATATTATTATTATTTTAAACAAATCTCTACCATAAGTTATCATATTCAAATATATATAAAAAAAAACGAATCTCTGCGTCGGGGCATAAATCTAGTGCCATTACAAATGAATTCGGAAGTTTGTAATCGATCATTCTAAAAAGAACTAACATGAAATAAGAAAAAAAAGTTAATTATTGAAATATCGAACGCATGCGCTAAAATTCATGGGTATATGATCGGGTATGTAGTTCGGGTATTTGGGTATGTTGTTTCGGGTAATCGGGTCGGGTATCACCTAATCCCAGACCCGACCCAAACCCATAATTTTTTTTAAACTAATCCCAAACCCGACACAATACCTGTCGGGTAACAAAAAATAGTCATTTTTTCTCCGATTTTTATATAGCACTATGGTACTCATTGGAAAGATAATAAAACGCTCGTTAATTTGGTGTAATTTTTTCTTTAAAAAATCTCGTATATAAAAGATATTAACGTTTAAAAGTTATGGGAGGAAACACGAGAGATAAAATAATAAAGGTTTAATATTTAGATTTAGTAGATTAGGTATTTAATGGATTAGGTTAAAGATTAAAATAGATTAGGTTAAATCATATTTATATTTTTTTTAATTGGTTTAGAGTTGCCACATCATATCTTATGTTGCATCTCTCAAAGGAGAGATTGCATAAGAGTATGACATGTAGGATTAATCCCTTTGCAATATATATATATATACATATATATAGATAGATGTCATATGTATTGATTTATTAATCTTTTATTTATGCCAAAATTGTTTAAAAACATGACAATTTTTTTTTATTATACGTTACAATTAAAAGTACTTTATAATATCCGAAAAGTGATTTAGAAGAAATTAGGTAGGAAGAGAGATGTCGCAAACCAGCCTTGAGTACAACCAAGCTTTGCATATGTGCTCTACAAGAATCATTCATAAGTTTTTCAAAAATGGTTAAAATAAAAGAGTCTGACCCCTGATCATAACAAGCTGTTTTCGGAAACGAAATCGGCCGATGCCAAGACACTTTTCATTTGATGCGGATCCGGTTTTGCAACTTTTGTGATTTCGATAGGCATCGGACCCTCACCTCAGGATCAAAGGGCTTGTTTTTTTTTGTTCGCTTCGCAAGTGACGGTTGAGCTCCCTTCCCTCTCTTCCGTTCTGTCTGATAGTCAGTCTTCGCGCTTCTTTTGACTTAAGTCGGTATGGTCACTTGCTTCGGTCAGCCTCTCTTTACCCATAGTGACATCTATTAAAAATTGCTTGTAGAGATACCTTAGTTGTGCTCACATTCTATTATGAGGGTTAAGATAGCAAAATGACATACATTAGAATAATTTGGTAAGGTTGCATCCAACATACACCTACATAAGATGAATTTAAAATGAAGAACCTACGAGTATGTCCTAAAAATATTTATGTAAACTATATGTACATCACAATGTCAACATACCTATAATTCTATACGCGTACAAAAAATAATACACTTGCTTATAGGCCAGGCGGTCATGGAATATCTTGCCATCACGTTCAATGTTGTGTAGTTAGGTAACCTTCATGATGTGGTGTTCTTTTTTGGCCGAAAAGTCTGTTGATTTCTGCAAACAAAATGTGAGGAGAGGATTAGCAGTATTAAACAAATGAAAGATTAAAAAATATGTTTAGTCAACAATGCATAATAACTCAAAACAATACTTGTTTAAAAGAATGGTTCTGCCTTTCATTGCCTATCATAGCTATATCTTGTAGAAAATTTAAGAGGTCTTGAAGAAAGTGAAGGTGAAGAGCATTGTGGGGTTTCAAAAATTACAACATTCAATTGGGTGTTTATGGTGTTTATGAAGTAGTTACATCTTCATGTGGATACAAAGAGTGTATAAGACATATATACAATTAGTATTAAAGGTTATACGTGAGGGCGTAAAAGGAAGAAAATGACAAAAAAATTAGAGACTTGTAAAGGACCCTTAGTATGTCATCTTAACTTTGGATAATTTGAACAAATTTGTTTATGCCTCCTTTTTTATAATGCAGTATAGCTATAGTACATTATGATATGATTTCCAGCCATGGAATTAACCGCCTCATTGGGTTGCTTAACGAAGTCATTACTCCGTAGTGACGCGCGAAACATAAAATCCTAGTTATTATCAAATACAAAACTAATAAGTCTGTATGCGAAATGTGTAGTAGTTCACAAGTCACCACTTACAAGCATATGGTATTCCAGTATACACAAAGTAAGTTTTCCTTTAATGGCACAAAACACAATTACTACTTACAACGTGCCCTTTTCTATATACTCGATTATTTATATTGAATCGAAGGGTCACATTTCCGAGTTGCAGAATAAACGTTAATCATAAAGTTTTAGAAGACAGAAATATAACTAGTATTTGTTTTTTAAATTTTCATAAATGATTTGTTAGATTATAAACGGTCGGGTATTTCAGTTATTAGGATAGATGGCTTCGTTAAGTCGAGGTTTTATTCTTCTGAACGGTAAATTAGGATCACTGACGGACCACTGATCAGGTATCATCATGCCATAAGCGGAACCACTCGATCATATCCATCTCCACTAGACAGTAATATCTATCTATACATCAATTTAGGAGGAAACCCAATAAAACCATTAGATTTTGGTTTGGATCATTTCAGCATATTTCGTTTAAAAGTTGTCTTTTTAAATTTTCGTAACTGATTTGTTCGATTATTAACGATTCGAATATTTCGGTTATTAGGGTAGATGGCTTCGTTAAGTCAATTAACCATTAGTGTTTGGTTCATATCATTTCAACATATTTCATTTAAAATTTGAAATAGGTTTTGACTCAAATACAAAACAACAAACTTGCTAATTTATATGCAATAATAAGATTGCTAATATATCGGATATCTAAAGACAAATAACCAAACCATAAAACTAGATTATAGAAAATCACAACCGAAGTACCGAACCATTGTTTGGTATCTATTTATAAGCCATTTGGTCTTAAACTTGAAAATGAACCGTAGTCAACCCTAGGCTATGGATTAAATTCTAATTGGACACATATATCAAACCACAATAAACATGTAGAGGACCGAATATACTTATATCAGGCTCCAAAATGGCATCATTTGCTTATTTTAATTACGTATGATTAGCTTTATATAGGTCCATATGGGTGTTGATATATCCAGGGGCGCAACTTCTTTAGGGCTCGAGGGGGCCCGGCCCCCACCGATTTTGGTGTAGTGGTGGAATTTTGCGATTTTCCTAGGTAAATTGAGTTTGGGATGAGTCCGACTCCCACGATTTAACCTTCCGCCCACTACCGATTGAAAAAAATTGAGTCCGGCCCCCACCGATTCAAGAACCAAGCTTCGCCACTAGATATATCAACACCTTATGGCCTATATAACTTATCGGGTTCATAGAAAACAGGTAATTCGCATGAATCTTGAATTCTTTTCCCTAGAACACAACATGTAAAGTTTAGAAGGTTAAAGCCATGTAGGAATCTGTCTCTTCTTTTGATATTAGTTTGTTATAACTTAGATAGTTTTTTGTCTCTGTATTGTGACGATAATTTGAAAGATAAATAAACTATTGTTGCACAATTCATTTGGTAACACCAAATTACATTTGACCAGTAATCATTTATTTAAACGGGTTCAAACTAAATTTATTTTGCAACTCATAAATGTTTATATAAACTCTTAACATAAGCATATTCATTCTACATTTGAATGATCCATGACTAATTGAATTACTGATGCATCCAAACATTTGCATGCATCCTAAGTTAATATGACATCCAATGCATTAGGTCGATGTTATGGATATAGGAAGCATAAAAAACCTTGTATTTGTGCCTGTCTAATGTGTGTTTTTTATCTTCTTCCATTGAACCTAAAATAAACATGTGCCAACACCAACTTGTTTATAAAAAAACAGAGAAATTTAGTTAGATTCTTATCGTTGAAGGTTCCTTTAGATCACTTAAGGAGTTTACAAAACATTATGATTCCATAACTTATTAGTAAGATGTTCTTGGTCTTTAAAAAAAATTCTAATTAATAAAGATTGTACCAGATTAACAAAATCCATTATATAAGTCAAGTAGTGGCGAACTTACCAAGGGCGGACGGAACGATCCGTGATGGGCTGGCCGTGACCATCACGAACACCGCCCCGCCTAAAATATCACGACCGCGATGACTAAAAATCGTGATGCTCCTCACGCTTGGTTCTAACCGTTACCAACGGTCTTATTACCGTTTTTTGACCGTTAAAATTTAAAAAAAATTAACAATCAAACACTCTATATAAACTTCATTTTACAACCAAAATCAATACCACAAACAATATCTCCAACAATCAAACAAATCTCAATCAAAATACATTCAATCTAAAAAAAATGGAAGGATCGAGCAAGAAACAATCGGCTACGAAGCGAAAGTTTAGACCAAAGGTTCGGTCTAATTTAGGAGAACCGGGTAGGTTTTGTCAAGACGAACCACAAACCCCACAACCTACACACCAAGCGTCTCAAACCCAACATATGCCCACCCCACCCTTTCAATACCAAGGTTTTCAAAACCTTATGTATCAAACCCAACAATTTTCGCTTCCAAACCAATATCCACTACACTACTCCAACCCAACATGCCAACTCAAATCGCATCCAGGGTGTTTCAAGTAGCTCCTAATTCCCACCGACGACACAACACCGGAGAAAGTCGTGGCTCCAAGGAAAAGTTTTTAATCGTCAAGTGGCAAAGGGAAAGTGGTTTGGATGGATGAGATTATTGAATACAAGTCGGCAAAGATGGTGGAAATGGAGGAGAATCGAGAACGGCGCATCAAACGAAAACGTGAAATTTGTGCGAAGTAGCGTTGGGTTGTTAGCTTTTAGTTTTTTTTATTTTTTTAGTTAATGACAGTTTTTATTTTATTTAATGTAATGTTTTTATTTTATTTAAAAAAAAGTTTAGTGATGGTATCAATCCACCCTATTCAATTAGTGATGAATGTGATAAAGTGTAATGAAAATAAGGTGGTACAATATTATTGGGTGTGATAGTGTGATAGAATCAAAACACCTTTCCACCCTAAAACCATGTGTAGTGGGCCTTAAATTTAAGGCCTCAAATGGGCCAAATTGCGACACGCGGCATCCCAGTCAGCATGAGGGTCTTAAAAGACAATGAGGGTGTAGTGGGGCCTTTTAAATTTAAGGCCCCATCCAATGATTACTTAATTATTATTTTATTTTAAATTAAACAAGTAAAACTAAAAAACATACAAATAATATTAAAACAATACAAAAATTTACACGAATAATACTAAAAACACACAAAAAAAATTCTTAATTTTTTGTAGATTATACAAAGTGGGCCTTCTCGGATAACGGGCACCGTACAAATGTACTATTCCTTAAAAGAACACACATATATAGGGGAAAGTTAATTTGAGAACACCTATATTTCGTGCGAACCGCGAGAACGCTATCTAAAACCATTCAAATTCAAAATTTCTTTTTACACTTGTCTTTATTACTAAAATACAATCTCAAAAACACAATTTACGCATAAAAATTCAGACGTATACGGAAATAAATTGTTTTTACACATGTGTAAAACGTTAATTTGAAAATGTTTTTGCAAGAAAAGATGAATTATTTGGAAAGAAAATTCATTTATTAATGTTGTATTTTGATTATAATGCAGGTTGTATTAAAAAAATTGATTTTGATTGATTTTTTTACTTGTTATCATGGTGTTAAAAAGATACAATATGTTAGAAAAACAGAGAATTTGGACACAAAATGAATTTTTTTTATTAAATGACACGTTCCATCATTTTGGTCATACATAAAGGACACAAAGTGTAATTTTGTCAAATAAAAATTTATCATGAACAACGAACTAATATAAGTGTTTTTTTTTTTTTTTTTTTTGAATGGTTACTTTAGACTTGAACCTAATACCTTACATTTAAGTGTATTAAAATGCTTTGTTTTATTACTTAACCGCCAACCCCAATGACACGAACTAATATAAATAGTAATTTTATTTGGTTTATGAAAATCATGTAAATAATATTTCCATAAACACTAGCTAAATATATTACACTAAGTTAAAATTTCATGTATTATGGTTGATAGATGTAATGTTATCTAATGTTAAAAAGTTATGTTTAAGAAAACATATGCATTTTCACAGTTGAAAAAATCGATGTATTATACTAACAGAATAAAATGTAATGTAATTTGTTAACATATATAATCGTCAAGATATGTATTTAAAAAATGAACATTGACATAACAGTTATAAATGTTGCTAAGTTAAATTTTAAAACATTTTTTATTTTTCAAATGAGAATTAACTTTTATTTTTTATTCTTTCACATATTGTATTTTTACTATAATTTACCATCCAACCACATCAAATAGTTGAAAACTTGTAGATATCACTTATAAAAACAATTATATTTATTATTTATCATTTTTTGTATTTTAGCTAACATAAGTTTAAACTTAGTAAAGTTTTAAGAGAAAAAAAAAATATAAGTTCATTTTAGTATTTTAGCAAGCATATCTATTTTTAAATAAATAAAAATACTTAACCATAATTAACTAAGCTAGGAAAAATAATATCTTTAACTAAAAGATACATACTTAATTAAGTAAAAAATATGTTATCTTTAATTAAAAAATAAGTATCCATAATTAAATATAAAAAAAGACAGAAACTAAAAAACATATTACTTCAATGAGTTACATGTGTCTAAACTTATATTGGTTTATTATATATAGAATAATAATGATATAAAAATAGATAATATATTTGATTTTAAAAGAAATAAAAATATTTTTTTTCTAATATTTAATTACCTACCAACTTCAAAACCTTTTTATATACAATATACAACAATATTAATTTATACACAAGAATGTAACTTTGTTAAGTAAGGGGCGAACGTTTCCCATCTATAAGACACAATTATATTGTATACCAACTAAGTTTATTTTCTCTAAGTTGCCTTTCTATTTGTATAGTCACATACATCCTAATGATAGCTTAGAGCATCTCTAATGGCATGTCTATGAAGTATCCATCTAGCATATAGGTAATCAATCATTCATTAACAATACATAATAAAATAAATTAGCCACCAATTGCCGTTGCAGCATCATCAAGATTCTCAAATTATTAATAGAGTTCATAGCATATATTGGAACAATGACCATAATTTGTAAAAAGGACACAAAGAGATTCTTTAAAAACACCATGAAACCCTACAAAATGTGATATTTGTGAATCTTGATTATGCTGCATCAGCAAGAACTGACTTAACTGCTTTCGATGATATGCGCGCTTTCTTTCTGGATCAAGAACAAAAGAAGAGAATATAGGGTTTTAACAAAAAGTAAAACCCTAGCTAGATAGAAAAGATGATGAAATAACTTATATAGGGAATCTTTGGATCAAACCTTGTTGAAACCAAGCTAATTATGGTGAAGAGTAACACAAAATATGCTGGCTTGACACTTGAGTTTATGAACAAGAACTTGTAAAGAGAGGATTGTTTAGAAAGAAAACTATAGACGGTTTTCTTGACGAGGCCTTTGGAAGCACATATAAAAGAAGTGGAGGAAGACAAAAGAAACAAGTAACTTGTTTATTTCATAATATATATATATATATATATATATATAATATAAATTATCTTCATAGACAAGTGGTAAACAAAAAACTATAATTTATTAATTACACCGGATGGATTAGGACTTTTCTATCAGTTTTATAGTATATTATAGAAACTAGTATGAAAAACTACAACTTTAGCTTTTAAGGGTATTTGATAAAGTACATATATAAGAAATTTAAAATTATATAAGATAAAAACACTACCTAAATCTTAAAAGATAAAGCTAATTAATTAAAGACCTAGTGTTGGTACTCTTGTTTTTCAAAAGCTCTTGAAAAAAGCTCCTAACTGTTTTATAAGGAGGTGTTTGTTTTCTTGTGAGAAGTGCTTTTGAACATTTATGTTTACGTCATGCACACGTGGGCAGACCTTTGGAGTGGGCAGCTTGTTTGTTTTTTAGAAGACATCCTCCTTCAAAAGCTCTGCCCAACCTCTTCCTCGTGCATACATTAACCCACATCTTCCAACCATTTATCTCCTCTTCTCCTTTCTTTTCTTTTCTCTTTCTTCTTCATTTCTTCTTCTCATCCTCCTCCTTCTTCCTCCCTCCCCTTCCCCATCCTCCACCGTCGCCGCCTCCCTTCACCCTCCACCACCGCCATCGCTTCCCCCTCCACCCTCCACCACCGCCGTCGCTTCCCCCTCCTCCCATCCACCGCCGCCGCCACTTCCCCTCCTCACCTCCACCACCGCCGCCGCCTCCCTCCTCCATATATATTGCATCTCCTCCATAGCCGCGAAAGTTGAAGGATTTAATAATAGGAATAAAATTAGGGCAATAAGAAGAAGAAAAGTGAATTAACAGAGGTGTTTTAGAGAGAGACGGAGGGGGGGGGGGACAAAGGGAATGATGGAGCTTCTGTGTTGGTGTGTGTGTTTTAGAGAGAGAGAGAGAGAGAAAGAACAGAGGGAACTTTATAGTGTTAGGTGTGTGTTTTCTTTGTTTATGATTTTGTGGTTGATTATGGTTATGGTTTTAATTTCCACATAATACCTAAACAAAACATGAAATAGTAATAATTTATTCCATACCTCTCCCATTTCATTACCAATAGACCCATTCCCCCATACCAAACACACAGGGTAATATGTTATAATTATATGATCCATATTATTGGGCCTAATGGGCTAACTTATCAACCCGGTCTAAACCAAACCCAACCCAACCGGTCCACTCCACCATCCCGATGAACCGAACCGGTCATGTTCAGTATCTACACTTGAAACTTCCAGTAGAACAAACAAATTAGGGCACACTTTACCCCTCTTCATCTTCATAATAATAATAATAATAATAATCCCTTTTCTCTAATAATAAATCGCGATTCATTAACACATAATGCCATTCATATGTCAAACACAGAGACAAACCGATTACAATCTCATCCCGCAAAGCTGCCCAATTGTTATCGATAATGGCGCCTCCTATTTCAGAATTGGGTAAAAAAAATCTCCAATTTTTGTTTAATTTGAAGCTTAAAGATTGTGAATTGTGTTTGTTGAATGATAATGTGAAGTGGGTTTGTGTGTATATTTGTGTTTATTTATATATTTTCTATTGAAAATCGAATTTCTTTAATCGTGTCGTCTGTGGGACTTGAATGTAAAGGATTTGCCAACCCCATTGGTTGATTGGGTTTATTATTATATGGTTTTGATTATTGTTGTAGGTGGGCTGGAGAGAGTGAGCCTCGTATCGTTTTCCGGAATATTGTGCAGCGGCCTCGTCATAAAATTACTGGTATTGAATGTTTGTTTGTTAGATTGCTCTGTTTTAATCTGATAATTTTGTTGCTAATATGATGATAGGATCATGTTGTTTTGAGTCAAAGTTAGGGTTAGTAGGAGGTTTTATGAGACGAATAAAGCTTATTTGGTTGTACTGTACATAGATGTACACGTCATGTGCGCGATGGGCGTGCCTTGTGTTGTGTCTCGGCTTTTGGGACCAGAACGTCTCGTAGGGTATTGCGTTTTTTTAAACCAAGAATAGAGCATGAGATTGTCGGTTGAATACATTAAATAATGGCAAAGTTAGTCTAGGATATTACGGAATCATTTTTAGCGGTGTTGAGGACAGTTTGGGAAAATTTCGTTTGTTATCAACTTGTGTTCTGTATTTCTTGTGCAGGTGAAACAATAACGGTTGTTGGTGACCATGATCCTGCGCTGTTGAAGTACTTTGACTGCACTCGTTCTGGACCACGTTCAGCGTTTGATAATGACGTTGTCTTCCAATTTGAGATAATGGAATACGTAAGCTTGTTTCAGCTTTAACTTTGATGCCGTTTTAGTTTGCTAGGCTTTATGTTATGCAGCTAAAACACTGTAGTAGCTAACTTTACTCACTACCATTGCCTTTTCTTGTATAGAATTTTTTTTACACCGTGTAAGATATTTTACGTCTGTCTTGTCAGTTTACTCATGTTCTTTGCAGGTAATGCTATGAATGATAGTTTTTTTCTCACTAACATTATATCCTTCTAGTTACATTAGACGATATTATGTCGTAAAGCTGTAGAAATTTTACCTGTAATAGCCTTGTATTTGTAAGCGCTGTGATCTTCTTTTTCTTTCCTAATGTTTACCTGTAATAGCCTTCGCTTTATTGCCTTGTAGATTCTTGACTTTGCATTCGATAGATTGGGTGCAGATGAAGCTCCGGTACATTTTCATACCTATTTTATTCTCGTCATTAAATATAAAATGTTTTATTTACTAACAATTTGTTTTTTTTCTTTCCGTCATTGATGGCAGAACAGATTGATCATCCTATCCTCATTACAGAATGTGCATGCAACCCAGTATGGTCACGTAGTAAAATGGCTGAACTTTTATTCGAGACCTATGGAGTCCCTTCTATAGGTATAAAATTCATCAAGCACAGATTCACAGTAATCTTTATTCTTTATATGTATAACACATATTTTTTCATTCTTTAAACGAAATCTTTCCGCAGCTTTTGGAGTTGATGCTGCTTTCAGCTATAAGTACAATATAAAACGCGGAATTTGTGAAAGAAATGGTCTTGCAATTTGTTCAGGATTTGCCACAAGCCATGTGATCCCAGTATGCAATTTATCCTTACGCTTCATATATGTCATTATGATTATCGTCAGCAAATCTGTTACTTATTTTGTGTTAATTCAGTTTATTAATGGAGAGCCTGTTTATGAAGCGTGCTGCCGTACCAATGTTGGTGGTTATCATGTCACCAATTACCTAAAGCAACTTCTTGCACTTAAGTATCCTCACCACATGTATGAATAGCCGCTCTTTCCATTTTTTATATAATAATATAGAGAATTTCGTAATGATTTTTTTTTTTTTCGTCATTTTTCCAAACAGGCAAAGGCTTACATGGGAAAAAGTAGAAGATTTAAAGATGGAACATTGTTATATCACTCTAGATTACGCTTCTGAAGTTAGATTATTTCAGGCATTACTCTCGTCTACCTTATATTTATATATTTTTTTTATATCTTTTTTGGTGTTTTTTATGACGTAAATTAAATACTAAAGAAAGGGACAAAAGAAGCTGAAGAGAAGACTAGATGTTGGCAACTTCCGTGGACCCCGACGCCGGTTGAAGAGCCGCCTTCAGAAGAGGAAATCGCGAGAAAAGCGGCTCTGAAGGAAAGACAGGGCCAAAGGTTGAGGGAAATGGCAGAAGCAAAAAGATCTTCAAAAATAAATGAATTAGAAAATGAGTTAAAGGGTTTGGAATTTCTTATACAACAACTGAGACATGTAAATGGAAACGATATTCAATCTTTTTTGGTCGAAACCGGTTATGTCTCTAAGCAAGAAATTGAAGCCGCCATTGTTAAAGTAACACAATCGTTACGGAAAGCTAAAGGGGAACAAGAGGAAGTTGAGGAGAAGCCGGATATTTCAAACTCAGAGAAGTATACCCTCATTGATATTCCTGACAACATGCTAACACCAGAGCAGGTATTATATAAAATCATTTTAAAATAGATTTGGGATGTTCACGGTCCGGTTTGCCTCGTTTTGACAGAAATTGTAAAAGACAAATCGAAATGGCCAGGCTGGCCACACCGGCCAGTTTTGGCGGTTTGAACCAATATCTTTTATTTTCTTCAAAACTTTTAGTTTCTATTAAAGGTTTAAAAACGTTAAAGATGGTTCATGAACATATACGTAACTACAAATTAATAAAATATATAAACAATAAAAGTTAAATGGCTGGTTCGGTTTACACGGTTGGTTTCATGTTCCAAACCGAACAGCCAAAACCGCCAAAACTGAACCATCAACCGAGCTGTTTGAATCTGAAACCGGGAGGCTTGTTTCGGTTTTGGCAGTTTTTTGTTGGTTATAACGCTTTACAAACACCCAGAGTAGAGATAAAGTAATAAAGTGTCATTTATGGTTTTTGCTGAACAGGTCAAGGAAAAGAAGAGACAACTTTTTCTTAAAACAACATCAGAGGGACGGCAAAAAGCAAAACAAAAACGTTTTGAAGAAGAGTTAGAACGAGAAAGGCGTAACAAAGAAGATGAACAAAGACGCTTGTATGTTTTCGCTCTTTCACACAAACACCTGTCCGTGTGCTTGTGTTTTATAGTCCAGCATATTATAATAATTTTTTTATATTTATTTTCTGGTTGTGTAGAGAGAACCCGGAGCTTTACATGGAGCAATTGCGGGTCAAATACAAAGAATTATCTGAAAAAGTTGAACAACGAAAGCGACAGAAAACAAATGGCAATAATGGAAACGATAACAACAATGTGTCCGGTGGTGTGGGCCGTGGGGAGAGACTGAATGCTGCCCAAAAGGAAAGAATGCGTCTTTTAACAACAGCAGCATTTGACAGAGGGAAAGGCGAAGATACTTTTGGAATTAAAGATGAAGATTGGCAATTATATAAAAAAATGAGCAAAGATAACGATGACGAGGACGAGGGACCCAATGAAGATGAGGTTGAGTTGGCTCGTGTTGCTTCTAAACTTCGGGTTCGTTTTTTTCTCTGTTTTACTTCGATTGCTACGTTTTTGTATGGGATAAAATGACCGTTTTGTCTATGAAACGACAGGAAATCGACCCAACCTTTTTCCCAAAATCAGAGGCCAGCTCATCTGGAACCGAACCGCCACGTTTCCGTCCTTTAACAAAGGAAGATTTCCAGATACTAATCGGCGTGGAGAGATTCAGGTGCCCGGAGATTCTTTTTAACCCAAATTTAGTCGGCATTGAACAGGCGGGGTTAGATGAGATGGTGGGTGTATCAATACAAAGGCTGCAATCAAGAAGTCAAAGCTTGGAAGAGAGTAACGAGTTGACGAATTCGATCCTTATAACGGGTGGGAGCTGTCTTTACCCTGGGATGAGTGAGCGTTTAGAGGCGGGAATCCGTATGATTAGGCCATGTGGGACCCCAATACGTATCCTGAGAGCGTCCGACGCTGTTCTTGATGCGTGGATTGGGGCGGCTACTTTTGCGTCGACTATGCATTTCCAAAGACAGGTTTTTACCAAAACTGATTATTATGACAAGGGCGAAGATTGGCTTCGCCGCTACCATTTGAAGTACACATTTTAGTTATTATTGGTTGGGTTGTAATAACTGAAAATTATTTAGGTGATGTTCATTGATTAACTAACTGGTATAGTCATGATGCCTGATGGTATTAAACTTGTATGCATGTTTTTTTAAGGTATGATATTTGCTGGACATTTTTCTTGCAAGAGTAATAAACGTAATATTCTCATAAACAAAGTATGGAATATTAAAATAGCAAACAAATAAATAACTAACTAGCAATAATAATGAGATGAGTGGTGAAAGAGTGACATAGCAAACAAAGAGACAAATATAGCATAGTACGCATCAAAAATACATATAAAGACACAATCGTCTGGGAATAGAGACACTGCTAATCATGTAACATGTTAATGTTGTTAGAATTTAAAAAAAAAAAAAAAAAAAAAACTATAACGATACAATACCGGAATTAAAAATAATATACTCGTTAAGGATGTGTCTTAACAAAAATATCTACGTATGAAAAAATTAATAGCGTTGAGGTGAGGTGAGAACGTTTACCCATTAAGGGGGGGTTCCTGCCCAGGAGGTCTCAGGATCAAATATTGGCGGGAGACAAACTGTGACACCGGTTCAAAATTATTAGCGTTGAGGTGAGGTGAGAACGTTTACCCATTAAGGGGGGTTCCTGCCCAGGAGGTCTCAGGATCAAATATTGGCGGGAGGCGAACTGTGACACCGGTTCAATCTGACAGTAATATACAAACATATAAAGAACAATAGCAAAATCCACCGGATAGATTGCAATATATATAAAGAACAATTGTAAAATCCGCATAATATGCATAAAAGAGAAACTCGGAGTATTGATCGCAAGTACGCCGTGCTTTTCGTCTGAGAGGGATCTGATCGGGTCACGTATAATATATGCGATCAACGTCGCGGCAACACGCGGCCGTAAAAATTACTAGTTAAAACAAAATTTGACTGTTGGCTAGCAGCCAACGGCAAGTTTTTTGAATGTGGCCTCGCTAGCTCACGCAAGCTAGCTCGCTTGGCCTCGCTCGCGCCAACGGGCACTTGGAGTTGTTATGGGCCGAGCGATCCACGTGAGAAAGATTGTGGCTCGCGGCAGGCTGCTCACAGGCTACAACGGATAGTCTAAGCGGGATTTTAACCTAGGATATTACTAACTTAAACTATTTTATCTTTTCCTTTTTTAATTTGCAATATTATTCAAGTAGTACCAGATGAACAAATTACAAAGTCCAGTCCAACGCGGTGTTGCTGTGGCCTGCCAATTCATATGAAGATGATTCAAAATTTCCCAATAGACTTAAGTGTACTAGTCATATTGACCAGACCGATGTGGTTTTTAAAAACACTAGTAAAAAAAAAAGTTGTGAGACATCCATCAGTTGTTTTATACAAAAATAAAACATTTGTGTGAAAGTAATATTTACAACCAACGTTAAAAAATGAGTAATATTTACAACCATATTTTATGACATTTAAGAACTATTTTAATTAGTAATCTTTCTGTTTAAATAAGTATAATTAAAAGTGTTAATTAAATGCTACTTCTGATGTGTCTCCTTTAGATTTACAACTGATGACAGGCGGATACGAGTCAACTATGGTGGATAGTGGTATTCCATTCAAGATAGGCTAGGTGTTATAATCTTATTGGGTGTCCATGTTAGGGTGTTGATGGTTTTGGTGTTGCGCCTATTGGCGTTTTTGGTGTACGGTGTCTCTAGCTTCTTGCTAGTGACCGTTTTGATTTTAATAAAAGTTCTTTGCCGTTCAAAAAAAAATATATTTCTACTTCTGGCTCAGTCGCCCAAAACAAAGACTGGTACCGATGAGGAAAACGGAGAATACCATGATCTTAACGGGCAAGATGTGGTATTCCGATTGTAGACTCATTATTGAATCTAATGACAAAGTCATTGGAATTAAAAGTGGTAGGTCAAAGATTCAAAACTCGGTAATATCGTCTTTCTAAAATAAAATACCAATTTAATCTTTACAAATACTAAACACAATATTATATAACATTTTAGAAAGTGTAGATTAGCTAACTTGCACCAAGTGGGTTTACTTTTTTTAACAGTTTAAATGTTACCACTATATTTTAAATTTTTACACCAAATACAACCTTACCTAGATTTGAATTTAGGTAGAGTCCAAGCTTTTACAGCGCCCACTGATTTTTTGCTCAGTAATGTAAATTTACACATTTTCGTTAAAAAATTTTATACGTATTAAATCCGACCCTATCATTTTAAGGGTATCTTGACTTTCAACCCACTTGAAATAAAATTTCAAGCTCTGCCTCTAAACAAACCTAGGACCTCTCATCTAAAAAGCATAATCATCTATAAAGTTACTATCCATTGACAAACAGGTCCACTAATTTAAGCCAACTATTTTGTTTATCTAAACCGTTTTAAAAAATAATCATTGTATACAAACTTTTATTTACTCAAGTTATTTTTTTTCAACGCATTTGCACCCCGGTGCCAAAGCACTGAGGTCATGTAGAGGTTGAGGGTTCGATTTTTGTCGGAGTCATATTTACCACATGTGGGGGTTTCACCTGGGGAGATCCCCAATCCAGTTGGAATGAGTAATCAGTACAGGCTGGCCCAAGGTGTTAGCCGGAGCTCCACCGGTTACACCACTTGCCGTTCAAATAAAGAAATAATAAACAAATTTGACAGCTAAATACAATAATATATATCCAACGGCTACTAAATACCTTCACAGGCTCCCACCTAAACTTCTCTTACACATTTGTTGACCGTTATAACAAAATATTCATATATAAACCCAATTCGACCGTTACAACCCAAACAAAAAAACCCCCAAATTTTCCAATCCAAACACAACAAAAGGGTTTTTCTTCGATCAACATCTCTTTCCCAAAACCCTAATCGCATAACCCCTTGATTATTATTCAACAATGGATTCGAATCAAAGGCGAAAAAGCGGGATCAATCTCCCACCCGGAATGTCCCAAACCGCCCTCCGTCTCAACACCGGATCACCCATTTCCCCTTCCCCTTTGATCCGAACCCTCTCGTCCCCGTCCCCTCGAACTATGTCGCCCCGAACAATCTCTAACTTATCCGCTTCCCCTTCGTCGAAAACCAATGGGGCCTGCAGCGACCGCTTCATTCCCTGCAGATCGTCTTCCAGGCTGCACACATTTGGCTTGCCCGATAAGCCATCGCCTGTTAAAGAAGCCGCTGGAGGACCCAATAATAATAATAATAATAATAATAATAATAATGAGGTGTATACGAGGTTGTTGAGATGTGAATTGTTTGGGACTGATTTTGGGTTTTGTTCTCCTGCAGGTGGGACTAAAGGGTTGTTTTCTTCGCCGGTGAGTAGTCCGAATATGCTAAGGTTCAAGACGGATAGTTCGGGTCAGGGTGCAGGGTATTCGGGCTCGGTTTTGGGTCAGGATAATGGGTTGGGTTCGGAGTCTGTGACCCCTCCTAAGCCCCTCGCAAGGTCCCTAAAGCACCTCATAAGGTAAACATATAAACCCTAAATATATATTAACCAAAATATTTAGACTAGAATTCATTGTTTCGGTCTATTTTTTTCAAGCCCATATGCAGAGTTAGCCCTTAGGCCCTAACGAATTATATTTAAACCAATTTTTTAAACGTGGTTGGTCGACTGACTGTCTGTCGCTTGTGCGGCTATTAGGTATTGGATGCACCATCACTACAAGATGACTTCTATTTGAACCTTGTGGACTGGTCATCACAGAATGTGCTTGCAGTTGGACTGGGCAGCTGTGTTTATCTATGGACTGCAACAACCAGCAAAGTAATATTTCATTTCAATTCGGCTGCTAACCGGTCGGTTAAACATTTAAGCATTGTTTTGACACTGTCCCATAATGTTTTCAGGTGACCAAGCTGTGCGATTTGGGGCCGAACGATGGGGTCTGCTCTGTTCAATGGACCCGCGAAGGATCTTATATATCAGTTGGTACTAGTCTTGGAAAAGTTCAGGTACCCGAATCTTTGAACTACCCTTTCATGTTTATTGGTCATTTTTTGAAATTACAAGTTATTAATCAAGATTGGTTGTGTTTGGATAGGTTTGGGATGGGACACAGTGCAAAAAGGTTCGGACAATGGGTGGACACCAAACGCGAACCGGTGTGTTGGCATGGAGCTCGCGAATATTATCCTCGGGTAGTAGAGATCGTAACATACTGCAGCATGATCTTCGAGTTCCAAGTGACTACATTAGCAAGCTTGTTGGCCATAAGTCAGAGGTCTGTGGGCTAAAATGGTCACATGATGATAGAGAACTCGCGTCTGGTGGAAATGACAATCAGCTTTTGGTTTGGAACCAGCATTCTGCACAGCCACTTCTGAAACTGACAGAGCACACAGCCGCGGTGAAGGCGATTGCGTGGTCACCTCACCAGAGTAACCTTCTGGTCTCTGGTGGCGGTACTGCTGACCGCTGCATTCGGTTTTGGAACACTGCAAATGGGAACCAATTGAATCATGTTGACACAGGGAGCCAAGTGTGTAATCTTGCATGGAGCAAGAATGTGAATGAATTGGTTAGCACTCATGGGTACTCACAGAATCAGATTATGGTTTGGAAATATCCTACATTGTCCAAGGTAAACTATATTTGTGTTATTAAGGATGTTATTAATATTGTTTGTGTTATTAAGGATGTTATTAATATTGTTTTCTTTTGTAAAAGGTCGCGACTTTGACTGGACACACCATGAGAGTACTGTATCTAGCAATGTCACCCGATGGTCAGACTATAGTGACGGGCGCAGGGGATGAAACTTTACGGTTTTGGAATGTTTTCCCATCAGTGAAATCTCCGGTATGTATTCTGTTCATTTAGAGGTGGCCAAAGTTGGGTAACGGGTCAAAAGAAAAAAAATTATCATTATCGCGCTAATTACAAATACAAAAACATTATTGTTACAATAATAATCTTGACTTGGAACATTATTTAAGAGGCTGCATTGATGTAAAACAGAGTTTAGGCCACCTTCGACCGTTTGACCCGTTTACATTGTGTTTATAACTGGATTGAGATTGTAATGTTGTTGCATTTTCAGGCGGCCGTAAGGGACTCTGGGCTGTGGTCATTGGGAAGAACTCAAATCAGATGATGCAGAAGAAGAAGAAGAGTTTTGATAAAGGAAGAAAATGAAGAGTGTGTTTGATTGTAAATGGATGGATATAGAACATATATACATAATATAAACTTAAGATGAACATACATATATATATAGAGGTTGTCTTGAGATAAAGAACATATATAAGTTGTCTTTTACACACAATTAAGGTTTCCATTGATTTTCTTTTGCTGTTTTATTCTAATACAATGGGCTTTTTCACTAAGTTTTAAAGGTGCACAGTGGAACCGATCTGACCCGGTCTGGGTCCAGTTCCTATTTCAAACCGTCATGCCCTAATCGATCCCCCATTTCCTGATTAAAACCCGACCCAAACCGGTTTCTATAGGGTTTGATCCCAAACCGGTTCGTGCCCGGGAAGAAACCGGCACGAACCGGTTCGGTTCCTGAAAAAAAAAAACCCGAGATGTGCTACAAAAACATATACCTTATGAATGAAACATGTAATTTGATTTGATTCATAGTTCATTAAAGAGGGGTACCTTAAAAAAAAGGCATACAAAAAAGCCCCAAAAATGGGCTTTAAAGCCCAAGAAGAGTAACACTGTGATTTGTTAGTTGTTACAAGCTAGATTGGTGTCATTTGGTAATGTGGATGGTCTCAATTTTTGCTTTAACCACACAACACAAGCTATGTGAAACAACTTGAATATTGAATTAAATATATTGAATCGAATATCTTAAGAATCTTTTAGAAACTTGGATTTCTCAAGAATCTCTTTGGAAACTTTTGGATAAGTTGTTTAGATTACCGGTTGAAATCTCATATACCCTAGTTTCTGCATAATAACCGGTAGTCTAAACAACTTATGTTGAGCTTTGATGAGATCAATTTATATATGTAATCTTTACAAACTTTAAAACTTATATTAGTTCTGATTACTAGATCCCCCCATAAGTTGACCAATTTGAGTTAATAAATAATTAGCTATTACAATGACCAATTTGCGTTACTATAAGAGTAAAATTATCGAAATTTAATTTTGATGAAGTTTTAAGATACTCTTGGACCGGTCGATATAGTAGTATTATCAAGCAAAATCACTAAGACTGTTTGGTGTGCCATCGGGGAAGTGATTGGGGGTGATGACATGTCCAATTCCCCCAAGGGGAACACCGCCCCCCCCCCCCCCCCCCCCCCTAAAAAATTTCGGTGACTTGGGGGAAATTTCCCCCTTCTCCCCTTGTCACATGATTGGTCCATTTTTTTTTTATTTTTTTTTAATTAAACTTTATATAATAAAAAAATGAAGGGGGAGTGGGGGAATTAGGGGAATACCATTTCCAAACTTTGGGGGAGAAAATAGGGGAAATGATGTGGCGCTGATGTGGCACTTGGGGGAAAGGGGGACACACCATATAGTCTAATAGAAATTGACACAAGATGGTAGATTCAAAAAATTATCAAATTCTATTTACAATAAAGTTTTAAATTACACATTTTATATGGTGTGGAGACCAACTCCCCCAAATGTCACATCAGCGTCACCTCATTTTCCCTCCCCTAAAGTTTGGAAATGGTATTCCTCTAATTCCCCCAATCTCCCTTCAATTTTTTTATTATATAAAGTTTGATTAAAAAAATAGGCCAATCACATTACTCGGAGAGAAGGGAGAATAAATCCCTAACTCACCAATTTTGAGGGGGGGGGGGGGGGGGGGGGTTGTTACCCTTGGGGGAGTTGTCCACATCACCACCCCGAACTCATCCCCCGAATCCATACCAAACAGCCTAATGTTGTTATTTGTTGTTTAAAAAGCTCACGAATCATGTCTTAGGCCTCACTCGAAACTCGAAATCCAAGGTAAGCTCGCTCATTTGTAAACGAGTCGTCAAAGTAAGCTCCTTCATTACCCGCTCGTTTGGCTTGTAAAGAATAACCAAAGTTTTGATGATATTTGTAAATTATAAATTCGATACTTTGTAATTTCTACATTATTCGCTAAGATTAAAAAAAATCGAGAATCTTATGTTAATGTATATTACACTCAAAGTAATAAAAACAAATATTTATGTTATATTGTTTACTTAAAAATTACTTTTATATTCAAAACTATTTTGCGTACTTTTGATCCAAGAACAACGTTTCTGATTGACCGAATTGTGCAAACTGAAATAAATTTATGTTAATCAAATAAGTTGGGTTGAATATTTGAAAAATAAGAATTAAAAAAGTGAATAGATGACGTGAAGCAGAGGAAAGGAATTGATTATTATCACGAGATTAGATCCACATCTTCATCACTATAATAATTAACAATAATCCCCCACTTGAGGTGTCAGGTTCAATCCTTGATCCTACCGGGTTAAATTGATTTTCCACTGTCGTGCATTTAGACGGGTGAGGGGTCAGGTTTTCCCCGGAATTGGTGGTTTGGTGCTGGCTACTCAGCGTTACATGTGAGCGGGCACTTAAGACGTATCTTCACCCAGGGCATCGTTTTTTGGCCGTTAAAAAAATTAACAATAATATCGGGTTTTTTTTCTTACTTTAAATATTCGGTACCCAAACTAAAAAAAAAAAAAAAAAAAAAATTGTATACAATTAAAAAATATTTGTATACAAGGTTTTATATTTAGCATAATATGTTTTACGATTCAAAAAGAGATAATAAGTATAACGCAACTTGTTGCCTATCTATCCACTATCTATCCATATGTTACTTTTCTTTTTGATGAATGGAAATCAAAAGATATATTATGTTTTAATAAATAAATAAATAAGATAGCACATTATGCAATCATACGATCATGTGTACAAAGCATATTCCCTGACGGCTGTCATCTGACCAAACTAGTTGAAAGATTCATATTTCATAATATAATAACTATTGTGTCAAATTTGACTAATACAAAATTAAGCAGGATATACATATTACTAGTTTATATCCTGGGAGCGTCCGGGTTGAGAAATCTAAGTAAAGTGAATAAAATTAGAAGTATCTAAACTATAAAAATGCTATCTGCCAATATATGATTAATAAATATTATTATTAACAAATCTCTGCCATAAGTTATCATATTCTAATATAAAAAAGGGTAATTGGGTCGGGTATCACCTAATCCCAGGCCCGACCCAAACCCACAATTTTTTTAAACTAATTTCAAACCTGACACAATACCTGTCGGGTAAAATAGTCGTTTTTTTTTCTCCGTTTTTTATATAACACTATGGTACTCGTTGGAAAGATAATAAAACGCTCGTTAATTTGGTGTAATTTTTTCCTTTAAAAAATTTCGTATATAAAAGATATTAACATTTAAAAGTTATGAGAGGAAACATTAGAGATAAAATAATAAAGTTTTAATTTTTAAATTTATTAGATTTAGGTATTGAATAAATTATGTTAAATCATATTTAAACCATATTTATTTCTTTTTATTAATTGGTTTAGAGTTGTCACATCACATTCTATGTGGCATCTCTCAAAAGAGAGATTGCATAATATTATGACATGTCATTAAAAATGCTTTGGTTTATTATATATATAGATATAGATATAGATATAGATTTAAAACGGGAGTTGTTAGATTTGCAGCTCTACAACTCTACAAGGATATGATAGAATATATATTTTTGGATAAAATAAATATGGTTTTTTAGATAGAACGGGTGCAAAATAGAGGTCGAGTGGTGGCTGGGAACACTACCCTGACCTCTGGGTTTCTCTAAAAATCTCCAAAAACTTCTATGCGGTGCTATCTCCTGAATAGCACCGAAGGTTTAATTGTTTTCAAACGGCTATATAGTCGTTACATACTAAAAATGAAGGTATTTAATTTTTAAATTTAAATTTTATCTTATATAAACAAACTAAATCAACTATCTTTTTTGCACCGTAACTTTATAGAACACCAAAGAAAAAATGAGTTAATAACTTATGATTGGTAGTTGGCTAGAAAAAGTGTTGAATGAAACTATGGACTCCCACCACTTCTATAGATGTGTCTTAGCTTTGCTTTGATATCTTGGTTAGTCGTGTCATTTTTGTGTAGGAAATCCTTCGGTGATAAACCAAAACTTAATTCTAGGGGTGTAAACGAGTCGAGCCGGGCCCGAGCCTGACTGGGCTCGAGCACGGCTCGTCATGCTTTTATGAAGCTCGAGCTCGAACTCGGCTCGAAAGTAAAACCCAAGGGCTCGAGCTTGGCTCGACTCGGCTCGGAATAATTATAGAACAATTTAAAATGAGCTAAAAGCTCGGCTCAAGCTCGCTTTGATAGCTTAAACGAGCCAAGCTTGGCTCAAGCTCGACTCACCAATATTAAATAGTTAGTATACTATAAGCATGCCATGTGCTAGTTGTATGATATGTATTGTGTATCATATATGTTAAGTATAATAAAATATTTTTTCATACCATACCATAACATATGCATATTTAAGAGTAACAAGCAATATTAGGATTGCATTTTATTTTTGTTTAAAAAAAAAACTACTTTCTTTTAATATAAAAATATAAAAAAAAATAAAATAAAACAATCATGGAAACAAAAGAAAGATAAAAAACTTTACACTACCAATCATCCAAACAAAATGGGTCAAGAGAATGGCATTAGACTATTAACCTTTACCTTCTAAATCAATCAAACCTAAGTAACATAATAACACATAAACAACCCTCTTCTATGTCCTGTTTTCCCATGTTTCTCAACATTCTCTAAACTTTGTACATTCCAACTGTTCAGATGCCCAAAAACTCTACACTCGAACCGCCCATAATTCCAAGCGGTACGGTCTGGTGCTTGCGTTGTTTAACCTGATGGTTAGACCAATACCCGTGTGCAGCCAGGACCCTGTCCAGTAGATCCTGCGGCACGGGCTCACCCCTTCTCTGCTGAGGCGAGATGCTTGCAGTGTGAACCAGTGTTTTCCATTTGTCCTTCAGGTCGACATAAGTTCTATGATCAGCGCCATCAAATGCACGCAACTTAACTTCACGCCATCTACAAGATTCAATAGGATACACGAGTTAATATTTAGTAAGATTATCCAAACCGCCTTGCAAGCAGGTGATCATACCTTCCAGTTCCAAGTGTTTCAACCGCTTCCACAAGTGCTTCTACTTCCATTACAGAAAACGGTCTCCTAATTCTTCTACACTGGCTAACTTCTGATTTCTTGATCGGTTTGTGGTTAATGGGGACAACTGGCACAAGCGCGTTGGAAGCTGCCACTAGTTTTTCTTCTGTTAATACATCAGTTTCTGAATGTATAAATTCTTGATCCAGAATGGGACTGGCGGTACAGCTGGCATTTATAAAACAATTTCCGCTTAATAAAACATTTCGGAAATGAGATTAAAGATCTAAAAATGATAAATGATAAAGATTTATTACCTTGACGGCTGGCGACTAGTGTCACTTGACAAACTAGGCTCCAATGTAAATCCTAAAGTGTCGACGTCACAATTCATTGAAATGCCGATTTGTTTTAAGGTTCTATTGTTGTCTTTGACCTTTTTGCCCTCAAGACTCATCCGACATGCAGTTTGCCTCCTAGAAATGTTCTAACAGCCTCCATAACGGTCCTCTGTGTAAATATAAACATTATAAATTAAGGAAATATTTCGTTTAACTATGAAATATGAATACCTTCAGTGAAGCTATACTCGCGTTCTCTGGTATCTCGATATAAAGTTCAGGCACTTTAATGGACTTTATGCTAATTTTCACTGTACAATCAAAATTTACAATATAATCAGTTCGCCGAATAACTAAAGTTAAAAAGATAAAATTAAATTTAAAAAAATTCAAGAAAAAGAAAGGACCTTTATTTGTCTTATTTTCGTTATTACTCTTCTCATATGACGTTTTTGAGCTACGATGAAATAACTTCCTCCTTTTGGAAGCAGCCTCTATCTGACCTAACTCTGCACCATAAACAACCGAAAACGATATAATTAGAAAGATATGATATAAAAACACAAGAAATAATTAAAGTAGAATAGTCACTTACTTGTAGGGTTAAAGAGTTCATAATCTTTCGTTAGAGTTACTTTTCGGTATCTAGAAGTCAACATCTTTCTTACTCTTCTATATCCGCCATGTGACCGTGACCTAAATGCCCTCATTTGGGCCCCACGGCAATCGCGTCTAAATGAATTTTCATCATCATCTGTAATACCCGTCTTTACATTTCCCCTATGTTTCGAAAAACAAGAAACGGGGTCCTTAAAGGGTAGATTTACATTTACATTGTTAGTTGATTTACCTAAAACATGATTAACCAAATTTATATCACATAACCCCCCTTGTCTAGGGGCTTCTTCCTCCAATTTCACATTGTTCCCAACGTTCTTGACAATTGTAACCTCGGATTCATGCTCCAAAGCAGAATCGTCATCAACAATTTCTGACTTTACATCGTTGCCTTTGACTTCAAGTTCTTCCTTCTTGACGGTAGGAAATGTAGCCTGCTCTTTCGGTTCTTGACCAACGCTTGATGTAGAACTCTCACTCTCCTGCAACAACTTGTCGGCTACGGTTGCCAACAACTCAAACGCACATAATGAGCTACCCTTTGACGATCTTGTATGTAAACCCCTCTAAGGAAACAAAAACATGTTTTTAGTCAATCTTGTCTCACGAAAACCATGTTGAATGAAACCAAACAATATACTTACACTTACCCTTAAAGATCTCGGCGCTTTAGGTACATTGGACGATTCGAAACCATTACATCGGCCATGACATATGCTCTTCTTTGACATCATATCTTAGTTACACATGCCAATAACTGACCATCAAGCATTCAAACACAACGAAGAACCGAATCGCGCCTACCTGTCATTCAATAACTATAGTGAATCAGAAATACTTCCTTTTTAAGAAAAGGTTCCAAATTTACATATCACAACCAACAAAAACACAGACTTTCACATAAATTATAATCAAATTCACAAAATACATATAATATACCACAATTGACCATTCATATAATGCTAATAATCTAGTTACATTCATCAATGAACAACCTTTCTTGATATCCATTTAGATCTTATAAAAACAACTCATTTCATAACATTAATGAGAAATTCTAGCATAATTTTTTTAAAACAAAATGGAAAATAAAAAATTTAGTAAAATAATAATAATAATAATAATAATAATAATAATAATAATAATAATAAAAATAAAATAAATAAACTTAGTAAAATAATTTAAAAAAAAATTATTCAATCAATTCAACATCATCTTTATAAAAGTTAATAACTACACTAAAATTAAAAAAAATTAATAATAATAATAATAATAATAATAATAATAATAATAAATATAAAATTATAATAACTTCTGTGACAAATATATTAGCACAAAACCAGACAAACAATCAAGAATTATCCTAAATTCATTAAAATAAAAATCCCAAAAAAAAATGGCTTAAACCCAGCAGAGATCAGGTCAAATCTTGGATGAAAAACACAAATGTAGAGATAAAAACAGAAAAAGAAACAAACCCATGAAGCAAAAACAGCAAAAAAACATAAAGATCGGGTCAAGTTACCTGATTTAAGACGTAAGTTTGTTGATCCAACAAATTTGCATAAGAAATCAAGATTTAGACAATTATGGATACAAATTTGATGAAAAAACTGTAACAAAAGATTGACTTTGGAGAATAATATAAGGGTTTGTTTATTAGGGAAGAAATTGAGAGATTATTATTATTATTATTGTTGTTAGAGATTGAGTAATTTGGATGAGAATGTAGAAAGCAAATTTTGGGAAGGAAAGAAACCGCTTAAACCCCTGTGAGGGTATTTTGGTAATTAGGTGGTGGTGTGAAGGGTGTGATGGTAATTTCGGGTGGGTAGTTTGTGAGATTGGAGAAGGGTAGAATGGTAATTTGGTGGTGGTTAAAGGGTGAAGAGGTGGGTGGTTTTAACACGTGTGGGGAAATTTTTGTTGGGTTGATTTTGTTTGAATGAGGTTAATGATCGTGTTATATTGTTTTCAATGGGTTTTTTTTTTTAATGGCCAACAAACCAATCTCCGAGCACTCTTGGGCACCCTTTTGGCGAATCAGGTACTCGAGAGTACACGGGCCACCAATTGCCACCAATTCCCGGAAAACCCGACCACTCACCCGCCCGAAGGCACGACAGTGAAATAATCGGTAAAATCGGTCGGAATAAGGACTCGAACCTAAGCCAATGGCTGGGTCATCCCTCATTTCCCCTCCACCAATGTCCTCCAAATGTAGCTAGTGGGAATTGAACTCAAGTCTCCTATAGGAAACTTTAGGCCCTCAACCAACTGGGCTACAAGTGTTGGACTGTTTTCAATGGTGATGATAATGATAAGTGATTAATTGTTAAAAAGATTGGATAATACAAAGATCTAATCACTAATCAATAGATGCTAAATAGATAGATATATTAAAAAAAATAATGAAAATTATTGTATTTCTGATCATAAACATCGACACATCGTATATGGATGTATAGGATAGTAAGAGATGCAAAGAATTCTTGAAGGAGGTATATGATTTTTTTTTCAATAATATGATGGTTCCTTTTTATATCACTGAAAAACACAATGACAAATTACATAATCAAAGGTAGATGGGTAACACTAACAAGTTGCGCCGTCACCCTTTTCTACACAGTGAGTATATCAAATGGGTTTATATTCAAAGAGAATAAACGTTCATTCTTTTCTGTTGTAGTTTGTTTGATTTAATCTTATGCATGCTTCAAATATTTTAAGTTGAAAATCGACATTGCTTTTCTAACTTTCAAGTGAGAAGTCTGTTTTGAACTATTGATGGATGGTGTAAAAGACTTTGATCGTAGAACAGTTTGATTAAACTTACTAAAATATTATTTAAGGGCAATCAAGTTGTTTAATTGTTTCTCAAAGAAATTAAAGAAACAAAATAGTGAAATACGCATTGATAGATAATATTTAATATTTAATCAAAGAAACAAACAAAATAGATCGCGTGGCCTAATGGATAAGGCGCTCGCCTCCGGAGCGGGAGATTGTGGGTTCGAGTCCCACCGTGATCGGTCATTTTATTATTTTTTTAATTTCTAAATTATATTTGCCATTAATAGTTCTATGCTGTCTTTACTCATAAAATGGTTATTCAAAACTATACCTAAGGGATCTCCCGATTGTTTTGACTTTTAAAGATATGAAGAATGCGATCTACATGACACATTTTTCATTGCCTAATTGAAGAATATTTTAAGATGAGATGGTTTAGTTGTTTATTAATCAAGTTACTTAAGTTTTGTAATTGCCAATTGTGTTGAAATACTCAATGTATACTTGAAGAAGTTAGCTCACTAGTGTATATTCGCAATGAACATCGATAACATTAATGGCTTTTCATAGTTTTGGTATATCTCAAGATGCATACGTGAAACTAGAGTTAATAGTAGTGGTAATGTAATAACTTCTCCCTAGTGAAGTTATGTTCATAGCTATGCGTAACCAAGGCCAATGTGACTTACATTCCATGTGTTTTCAAGGATTACATTTGTAATGATTGATGATGGAACACAAATAAAGATCTAGGGGTCGGTTATTGTATAAATGGGATTACATTTTTGGTGAATCTACTTGTTATATTAGGAACTTGAGTTTAACAAATTATCGTTGCTTGGTCAATTTGTTGATGGTTTGTACTTGGAAAGAAAACATAAACAACAAGCCTTTGTCAAAAATCCAACTTAAAAGGATAGTGATAAAAAGGAGCAGGTGGAAAATGGTCCTATGTTGTCACCTACCTTTTGTAAGCAAAACAGATTAAAGTGACAACTCCGCTTATACTCATGTTGTAGCGTATCATATGCATAGAGTTAAGCTGTATGTGTATTTATAGATTCAAAGGGCAGTCATATGCAATTAAGATAATATTTGCTTATATTCAGTAGACATTGGTTGGTGGCTAAACATATACAACGTGTGAATGGGTGGCTGCATCATCATAAAGAAAGAAGGTATTACATGTTGTCTATCTGGCTCGTATTATGAACTGTATGAGTTTGAAAAACGAAACATTTTTCAAAGGCAGAAACGTCTCCATATACAAAGAGGTTGAAGAGATAAAGGTAACGACATATGAATGGATATTGATCTGACCAAGAATCACAAGCCCAACTTGGGAGGAATGACAACGTTTTGATTTAGTTTAGTCATACCATATGTATTGTAATTTGCCTCAAATTTTGCTTCATATGTGTGTTTCATTATAGCAACTTGCCATGTTGAACCGGATGTTTTGATGGAATAAAGTTGTCATTGTCATTCCAAAAAGAAATTTTATTGAATCTCTAATGCCTATTGTGCAACTTCTTAATTTTCTTACTATTGCACTTTTGTTTTCCCTTTTTTTGGTCTTGGGCGTGAACCTTTTTTCTGCCTTTTTCTTAGGAATCATAGATCTCTTATAGTCTTGTGACTATTATCATAACACTAGAGGGTAGAGTTAAGTGATATCAATGAGTCGATGTATGCTTAAGTTAGATGAGGAAATATGGCATATAGTTAAAAAAAATATATACATTTGAATGTTATGATCATATGGGTGCTTTAATAGTTAGTTTAGGTGATACATGAACTGCAATAAAATACACACTTCTTTGGAAGACCTGAATTCGGAAATAAACTTTTTGTCAAGATGAGTCTAGAAACGAGCAACAATGAGTTCAGCTACAAATTATGTTACAACCACTATTCTTATGGCATGTATAATCGTTATAACATCTGTTACACTCTGAAACAACATATTAGGCATCCTCAATCTGACAACCAAATCAAAACACCCACAAACCTAGCTGCCATAGGTCACGCGTTGTGGCGGCGACATCTAAGTTGTTTATAGTTGGAGACGCGTCATGTTATGCATTAACTATATAAAAATGTACAATAACTCGATTTTATACCGTCAAATGAAAACATTTTATATATGAGCCGACTCGTTTCCGTACACAGTTTACATCAGAAACATAGGTAACTCGAGTTTTTTACTATCAAATAAAAACGTTTTATACTTGAGCCGACTCGTTTCCAAACACAATTTATGCTATAAATTTGTGGTTGATGTCTAACTTGGTATGTTTTTATCTGTTTGTATGTTGAGGGACTAATGTTGTACTAGAAAAATGAAGGATCTATAGCAGTTCATGAAGCTAAGAAGGACTAAGAGGGTGTTTGGGATTGCGTTTTGAAATAGCAGATAATCAGTTTTTTTAGACTACAAAACACAATAATCTATAAGCAGCTTCACCCCTGCTTTTTTAAAACGCATAATCTGTTTTAAATAATCAATCCCAAACACCCCTAATTATGCATATATGTGATTGTTGGGCTCATTTACGGGGACTGAAGATGGTGATGGGCTAAAACTGTTGCTGGACCAAGGATGTTGCAGATGGGCTCATGAAGGTTGGATGTAGATGTGCACATTAGGTTTTAAGTATAAAAATATTCGATCGTCTAATTTGCTTATTCAGTCAAGTTTCGGAAGGATTCTCTCTCTAGAAAGTTTTGTTTCTAGAGTTATTTTTTCCAACTCATACGTTCTTCGTGAGTTTGGTTGTGAGTAGAGGGTGTTCAAAATCGCTCGTTGCTCGTAGATCGCTCGTCGTTTGTTCGGAAAATGCTCGAAAAATGCTCGCTCGATCGTTTGCTCGGTTGTAAGTGAGCCGATCGGCTCCGTTCGGTTTGTAAACGAGCCAAGCACGAGCAAAGGTCCGCTTGGCTCGGTTCGGCTCGAATAAATTATTATTTATCTATTATATATATACGCACAAATTATAGTAATGTTTATAGCTTTATACATAACATTTGGCCCAATATATATGCAAATAAAATACGACTAGTCCGCTTTATCAAATAAATATTTAGACTGAATTACAAGTTTTGTCCTTTAGCTTTATACCAGATTGCAAAGAATGTCCTTTAACTTTAAAATTGATTGGTTTTGTCCTTTATGTTCCAAAATCTTGCACGTTACGTCCTTTGACACTGACCCAGTTAGATTTTAACTGAAATGTGAGGGTAAAATCGTCTATCTACTCATTTAGGGACTAGTTGTGTAACTACCTAAAAGTTTTGAACCAAAAAGTAAATACATATGTTTTTATATAAAAAAAACGTTTAAAAAAAAAAAAAAACTCTGTCTTCTTCAGCCAGACTGTTGACCCCTCCCCCTTCTCTCTCAGCCAGCACCACCACCAACCATCATCATCAACCATAACCACTGATTCCACCATCATCGCACATCACCACCACCTACACCCCTAACCTCCCTTATCACTGTCGTTTAACCATCTTGAAAGAAACCCCCATTTCTTCCTCTCTCATCAGTTATCCACCGCCTCAACCTACCACCATCAGCCACCACCCTCCACTAATAGCATCACCTTAACTGCAATCGGAACCATAGCTACCACCAGTGGCCTGAACCACACCGTGCATCTACCGCCGAAACCCTAACCCTGACCTGAAAACGCCTCCCCGTCGCTAACCCCTACCGTCATCGTTCTATTCCCAAGACATGACGTTGGTTAACCATCCTGAAAGAAACCCCCAAATACTTGAGATATATATATATATATATATATATATATATATATATATAGAGAGAGAGAGAAAGAGAGAGAGAGGACGATGACGGTAACGTGGGAGCCAGACATGGGAATAAGAACGATGATGAAGGGAGGTTACGGTGGGTGGGGGTGAGTCGAGTGACAAAGGCAATGGTTGTGGCATTTGGGGGTGGTGGTTATGGTTGAGGGTGGTGGTTGGTGGTGGTAGCAGATACTAGAGAGAGACAGAGAGAGATTGGTTGATTTTTTGACTTTTTTTCTTATATAAAACATATACACTTATCTACATAAATAGTCCCTAAAAGAGTAAAAAGACGATTTAACCCTCACATTTCAATTAAAATCTAACTGGGTTAGTGTCAAATGACGTAACGTGCAAGATTTTGAAACATAAAGGACAAAACCAATCAATTTTAAAGTTAAAGGACATTCTTTGCAATCTGGTATAAAGCTAAAGGACAAAACTTGTAATTCAGTCAAATATTTAACACAAGATTTAGTAGTAAAACCATAAGTCGTAACGTGACAGCCTTAACTTCTTTATGTTATTAGTCGTCCGTCTCTAGTCGTCGCTTGATATCACCCTACGCCACAATGCGACAATTGTTCTCTGTAATATGCTCATTGCCTCAACCTAAGCCTCATTCTTAAACACTCGGAACTCAATATTAGTGTCCTCATCGGACAGCTCCACCTTAGTTGTCACTCGACAACGAAACATTGAAGATAACATCCCAATTTCATGGTTGTCTAAATTAATCTCCGCTCGTTTCTCGCTCGACGCTCGCTCGAAAAAATTTGTGATCGAAAAATGCTCGTTCGCTTTTAGCTCGGTTGTAAACGAGCCGCTCAGCTCGGTTCGGATTGAAAATGAGCCAAGCATGAGCAAAGGTCCGTTCTGTTCGGTTCGTGAACAGCCCTAGTTGTGAGTTTTGTATAGAATTTTGAGTTTGCCTCTTTATGACTTTTTAGTATTGTTTTGTTGTTTGTTGGATTTAGAGGTGCTAAATGAACCGGAACCAGAATTGGAACCGAAAAAAAACGGAACTTGGAACCGTACCCGACCCTACCCACCTGGTATGCATAAGGTATAGATTTCTATGTAAAAACCCGTATCAGGAACCAGACCCGATGTATACCCAGTTGTACCTGGGTTTTTGTATACCCGAAACCGGGTTTTCCGAATACCCAAAAAGTGTATGACTAGCGACATGACCATTTGGCATTTTGATGTTGACGCAGTCCACGAAGGAATGTGTCACTTCATGAGTCAAGAGGGGTTGTCATTTGACTACTTCGACAACCCAAGATGTGCGCGTCTCATCCAAAAAAAATCTGGTGTACCCGGGTTTTTTTTTTCAATACTCAAAACCGGGTATTGAGAAAACTAGAACTGAGTATACTAGGTATAGTTTTTTATACTAGGAGCCGAAATCGGTCCTTTCAATACCCGGTTGAAGTGATACCCGACCTTACCCGGAACCAGGTATTGAAAAACCCGGTTTGTGCACCTCTAGTTGGATTTGTAGTTTCTTGTTTCAACCTTCTGTTTCTGAGAATAATGATCCTTTTCATCGTTTATCAAAATGTCAATAGCCATTCTAAAGCTATACATATGATGATTAGCAAATAATATCACCTTACATTTTGCATAGAAAATAAAATGGGGGCGGCCCAAGCCCATTTAAAATAAAACAGCCATGTCACTTAAGACCTGTAGATTTGGGGGCCAAGCCCAATTTTATTTTGATATAACTAGGGTTAGAGGTGTACAAATCGGTTTTTTTGCCAAACCGGTTTCGGTTTTTGAATCGGTTCGGTTTAGACTGGTTTGGTGGGCCACAAAATCGGTTTTTTACTCGGTTCGGTTTCAGTTCTATTCCGGTTCACTTACGCACTTTTTAAAATCGTATAAGTTACATTAAATTTAACTTTTAATAACTTTTTAAGGTTTTTAAAGAAAAAAAATTTAATTTTAATAAAAACAAATTTTCATTTGTTTTTTATGACCAGAAATGTATTTTACTTAAACCGGTTTCGGTTAGGTTTTAGTTTTTTACCGGTTTTTAGCGGTTTTGGTTTTGGTTCGGTTTCTTTTGACTGTTTTATTGTCGATTTTAGCCCGGTTTTCGGTTCGGTTTGAGATATTTTTAGTACCACTTATATGTGGAACCGGTTTTTACCAGTTTCGGTTCGGATCGATTTTACCAGTTTCGGTTCCCAAACCGCGTTTTTGTACACCTCTAACTAGGGTGATTCATTTTTTATCGTTGATTATAGTCACCAAAAGAAAATTCTAATTTTCAAATGTTTAGATCCCAACTCCACACCTTGTTATTGATTAAATAATAGTTGCACCGATGACCAACTAAGGCAGTTTCCACGTTTAGTACGCTTTCTAATTGATCAATCAAATATGAGCCTTCAGAGCAAGTCAATAATTTTAAATATTTAAAGTGTATGAAAACAAGCCTCGTGATTGTCTCAAGCTAAGGGCTAACTAAAAGCTTTTCTAAATCTACACCAAGGTTCTCAATGTCCTCAATTAGAATAGAAGCTCAAATCACTAAGCATGTTCATGGAGCAAAGTTAGGAGGCATCAGAGGAGGATTTGTTGTAAGTTTAAAATTTGGGATGCAATAGTGAAATTTGTAGTATGCCGTTTGACGTACAGTTTGTGGCCTGTTTACCTTCTTGCTTGCTATGGGATCCGGTGGTTGTAATGGCGACACGCTAAACTTATAGAGGAACACCATACTACACACGTTAATACCACCACGCTAAACGTTTTTCTTATTACATTTGTTTCGGGAAAATGTTTCTGATTTCACGTTAGGGTTTTGATGTGTGATACTCCCATGCTTGATGCAATTTTTAAAGCAGTCTAGTGATTCTCATTGAATTTTTTTTACCATATAAACATTCAGTCATTCATCCTATGTGATTGTAACTATTTGAGAATGCAGACATCAACAACTTACGGTCCACATTATCGCAGATCGCAGGATCAATTATCAAAATCTTTCGTATCAGTTGTCATATTCTAAACTAAACCCAAGAAAATACATATAAACTAGAGATGAGCAAATGGTACGTAATCATTAGGTATCAGTAACCGCTTTTTTCGTTTCTCAAAATTGGTACCATAACCATTTTTAAAGAATTTCGGTATCAGTAGCTAGTTTTTTCGTTTGTCAATATTGGCATCGTTACCCATTTTTAAAGATTTTCGGTACCGGTACTAGTTCAGTACGATACTAGGCCGATGCCCGTACCCACATAAAACAAAAATTAAAAATAATTAAATCTTCTAAAAAGAAAAGAACCTTTCATTGATC